>OY743109.1:0-1250000 GCA_963555685.1 Acrobasis consociella | reverse complement strand
CTTTTCTGCTACGTCCCAAATGTTAACTGGTAGACAATGCTTAGCATTAAGTTGTACCTTTTGTATTTTAAGTGCAATAAAATAAATAAATAAATTCCCTTTCAAACTACACAACTGTTTTTGAAAATGGGAATTTTCCAAATCAGTCCAGTCGTCTTCGAATAACCGGTGAATATACAAAAATATCGCGACGAATTGATAACCTCCTCCTTTGTGGAAGTCAGTTAAAAATACACAACACTCCTTTCTCGGAAATTGAAAAGGGCACTTCAAGAGCAATTTACATCAAATCGCGCAAGTTTATTAAAAACTTCACGTCGCTACCTGTAACGTAGTGACAATTATTAATAGCGATCGGAACCAGTTGAAAAAGCGAAACATCCCTCTTACACCCCATAAAAACACGACAAAGACATATGTCCCCCCTTATTATGTTCAATTAAGAGGCGAAGATAAGGCCTGACATACGTTCAACACGTCCACGCTACCTTGACACCTACCTCAAAAGTTTACTGCGGAAATCGAAGCTTAATTTACGTTGGACATCTCATTTCGGCAAAGTTACTCTCAGGACTCTATTGTACAAAAATAAACCTTAATTAATTGGAGTTAAGAGTTGAGGTGAGTTGGCAAGTGTTCGGTCGGTGAGTGATGCAGAGTTGTCAGTGATGGATGGTCACCGTTACTTAATATTAGTGGATACGCCACGTTCTGTAATCAGGGGTATAATGAGTCGTGATAGATATAATCACTCCGCCCCGGTGAGTTACTGTCCTCATTTGTCGGAAAAACTAAAGGAAATTCATATAGTTCCGTTTCGAACTCATTTGCGTCTGTTATGTTTTCTTTCGCATCAGATTAAAAAAATACTTAACGATGGAATTTTAGAGCTGTTTGATTTACGTAAAAGCAACTTCCCTTGCGCTGGTTCTTTACTATGTTTGATGTAAATCGATTCGGCTGTTTAAAAGTTACTTGGAGTTGCTTAGGTTTTTGCTTTTCTCCCAGAGCAGATTTTTTTTCTCTGAGAAACAAAAAATTACAATGATACATTTTTGGATAATCTAACAGACAGTCCAAATACAATCATACTTTTATGGCCCTGTCGTCACCCTTATTAAACGGGTTACTCACGTAGAGCCAGCTACTAGTCGACAAATTACATATATTTTCAAACATCATGAAGTCTTTTTAGTTTTCACTGCAGGAACACGACCCTCTCTGTACTTCCAAAGCCATAATTGGCACACTCTCCTCGCTGACCAGACGAGTTAGACAGGTCTCACTGATATGTATAAGCTTTTTTTAGCTTGTTGGTATTTTCTAAGTCGCTCTCTATGACATCCACGGATAGACTTGGAGTTGTCCTATTCTACTCTGCCGGAAACCACACAGCTAATCTTCATACATACGTGTACAAATACCAAAAATGTCTACCTAGATTCGCTCAACTTCTCTTGTTTGTGCAATAACCATCTTGGACAGGTATTGATTGATCAGACGTGAATGACACGACGACGTGTTAGTAACTCGATTTGACGGATGTACGTCACGGCGATAGCGTAACACGGCGAAGACGTGACGTCACAATGAATGACAGCGTGACGTCTTAAACCAGATAAAATATTTCCGTAATAACCGTTCCGTTCCATACAATTTTTTTTTTAGTTTTTTAGGTTTCCGTACGCAAAGGGTAAAACGGGACCCTATTACTAAGACTCCGCTGTCTGTCTTATCAGGCTGGCTATATTTACATACAGAACCGTTAAATATCAGTTTCTGCACGTTTTTTATAAAAAAATATATATTCTGTGTTAATAAATCTAAAATCTTGTTGAAAATAGATAAAATATGATCAATGAAAAGTGACTAATATAATATGACACGAATAATTTATTAATGACCTAGCCATGTACTTAATTACTTATTGCTAAGCAATTTACATATATTGCTGACATTCCTAATCAAACTTAAAAAATTTGAGGATTCCGTGATTTTCCCCAATATATAACAATATTTATAGCAATTATAATAAGTTTATTGATTTATGGTAAACATATGGGTTTGCCCGGACAAGGGTCGGTGGAGCCACCTTGTGTCGGGCCCGGAAAGTCGTAAATAGCGCTGCTGACTGTTTGATTAAAATTAGCTGTCAAATGTTGATAAAATATAGAAATTGATGAACATTTAACGTGATTGGCGTCAATGAAATATAGAAAATTAGTTATGTAGATATTTATAATTAAATAGGTATAAATAGGTATATGGGGATTAATTACACAGTATGAGCTAGCCCAAAGTAAGTTCGGGACTTGTGTTATGGGATACTATACACATACATATAGATAAACATCCTTTACTTCACTTATTCACAAATTTTATCACGCCAGACCTGTTGAAAGATTAATTATTTATTTAAAAAATAGGTATAATAACGTTGGGCTAATCCGGCAAGTGTGGTATCCGGCAGAGTAGAATAGGACCACTTTGAGTCTTTCTGTGGGCGTCTTAAAAGGCGACTTAGGAATTACAAGCTAAACAAAGCTTAGAAACATCAATGAGGCCTCTCTAATCCAACCCGCCTGGCCAGGTGAGTGTAGGCCAAAACTTTTGACTGTTCTGGCCAAGTATGGCTCTGTTAGTACAGAGAGAGTCGTGATCTTGCAGTGGAGACTAAAAAAGACCTGATGATGATGGAAAAAAGTAAAGCTTTTATTCCATCTATTGTACTTATGTGCGTTATTCGTTTATGATCTTGTAACTAACTTGGAGCGAGATGAAACAAATGACGGACAAGTAAATACTGAATTTATTAAGTGTATACAACATCTAAATATTAAAATACAATAAACATTCTTAGTTGGTCATAATGGCTCAAAATCAGTCAGTACCCTATGGTGCTACAAAAAAGGTCCTTTTCAGGGCCTCCAACACCCACTACAAAAGACTACGCTGTAAGAGTCGCCTCTTTCTGGAGGGAAAAAAATTAATTATTTGAGCCAACGACACGAAAAAAAGAAGTTGGTCAGAACACGGGTGTCGTATGACAATGTTTACATTTGTAACTAGACTCTATTGTTTATATTATTTACCAGCAACGATTTCTTTGATCTTTACCTTCCTAATTTAATTTGTTACGGATCATGTCATGTTACTTATTTCTTAGTATTGTTATTGTTTAGAAATGCCTTTGATACATGATATGTATATAGTCTACCCCTATCTCTGTTCCGTGTATCTACCTAATACACATTCTTTCATGCTGGTCTGGGAGAAAAGATAATGTCAGCTGCTTCTCTTTCCGCGCCGATCGTAAAGGCCAATCGAGGGACTGGACAAAAAGCTAATCCTGTCGATAAGTGACGCGCGACGTGGCTAGCAATCCATTACAATTTTGATTCCTTTTTCACCTTGCCCACTATCACCCTGAAAGTGGCCTTTGGGTTTTGCGGCCCTAGGCTCTGTCTGCTTAAAGATGCAAGATATAAAAATGCTCTATCTTCTTTATTAATTAGGGATAAAGACGTGACAGAGTACAAATGTCTATCTGTCTACCTAAATTATATATGTATTTTTCTGAACCTTTATATTTATATTTAAATCCTTTCTAGTATTTTCCAGACCGAAGCTTGAGTTTAAATAAAAAGTATAAAAATACACAGCTTTTTATTAAGACCATCTTATCCACTTCGTAGTTTAGGAGACATACTGATGGCTGGATAAATAACAAATATTTACGGGACATTGCTAAGGTACACCCAACTTTGTCCGTATTTCTTTACGACCCCCCCTCTGCCCCCACCCCGCAGCTCATGCTTACAAACTGTCGCATTACCTACCGCGACCTGCAACAATGCAACTAAACTCTGACACCCGAAAATAGACTTTAACACGACGCGAGAAAGCTTAAATCGACAGCAAGAAGTAAATTTGTTATTCACCAAACAAGGTTGAGGTTGTGTAGCCATTTTGGACCTTATTCGGTTGTGATAGGAGCGTGACAGTTGCGTTAATAATTGGCCGGAGTAATGTTAATTCAAGTCTAATGACACAGGAAAACAGACGGAGTGGTTTCTTCTGGAATAGGTTTCTGTTTGTGTGTGCACATTTTCAGAAAGACAAACTCTATTTTACTTATATTCTATTTGTTCAATTGGTTTGCATGCCGTCGGCGTGCATCAAAAAGGGCATCGGCTTTTACGAAGACGTGACCATAGTGTCGCGCTGACGGCATGCCCGCACATCAATTAGCTAGATGACATAGTCAAATCAGACACTTTTTTCTAAACTTCAAGACAAACATTTTCTATGGGGTTTGTATTAAAATACCTCGTCCACCATCACGTTAAAAATGGTATTTGAGTCTGGGCTCTATTTGTTACTTAGCCGCAAGACCCAAAATGCTCTGCCAGTCACATTTACATCAAACATAGTTGTTGCGCCATACATAGTAGTAGTTACTATTTGAATGTCCGTGTGCGAATAGTAGCTACTATATAACCTAGGTCCTATTCTTCTCCATCAACCGTGGGTATTCCCGGTTGCACCCTCAGCGGTAACGCTTCAGAGCCCGGGGTCTGCTACCTAACCTAACCTAAAAAGATTTGACGAGGTTACTGGTTTTTACGCAGAGCGATAATGATGCCGTCTGACCTCCGCAACCCGAAGGGATAGAAAGACTTAGATAGGTTTGAGCGAACGCTAGATGGCGTTTAGGACACGATTGTCTGTCAAATGTCAGTCTCGTTTGCTCGCCTGTTAGACGCGATCTGAAATGAAGACCGTATTAGAGTGTTTGGGTATATTCAGTTAAATGTTGATATCTAATTGATTTATTATTGTTTTTGATACGGAATTTTTGAAATAAAATGACTATGCTAGACGGTTAATTGGGTAGATGACTGGTTCAATTATAAATTATTCTGTACAGTTCATAAAATAAAATTTATAAAATAGTGTGACTTTTCATTAATCATATCCGCATTTTCAACATGATTTTAGGTTTAGATATTATTAACCTCACGCTTATGTTTTCTTTCCTAAATCCCAAAATGTTTGTTTTGACGTTTACAAAAAAGGGTCTGATTTGACTTACGGAATCATCATCATCATCAGGTCCTTTGCCACCACTGCAGGAGCACGGCCCTCTGCGTATTACAAGTTAGAGGACTTTGGCTTACACTCTCCACGCTGGCCAGACGGGTTGGAGAGGTCTCATGATGTTTATAAGCTTTGTTAGCTTGCATTTCCAAGTCGCCTTCTACGACATCCACGGGACGACTTGGAGTGGTCCTATTCTACTCTGCCGGAAACCGAGCGGAACCATCTTTTCGGATTGCCTAGATCCTACAATCTAGCCATAACCTAAAAGTCTAAAAGCTGCGATAAAGACAGCAGTAGAAGACAATGCACTGCTGCGACGCTCAATCGAGCTGAGTGAAAACTGCCATAAAGGTAACGGGTGCCCCACTTCCTGAATTTTCAGGAAACGTCTTAGAATTTGAAAGTATTTGAACTGAAAAGGGTTAGGGGTAGTTGCGATGCCCTATTTTTTAACAGGGAAAAGAAAGTTTTTTTTTTCTAAAATAAAGGATCGTGTTTCAAAAATAAGTATTTTATATAAAAGTAAATATTTTCAATGTTGTCTTTTTATTTTAAATGGCAACTCTACTGGATATGAATATCATTTTCTATCCGGAGTTTTTTCCTAATCTCCAAAGTTCTTCATCATTAAATTAATTTCGAACCAATAAGGTACCAAAGGGTTTCAAATAAAAAAAAATCAAAATAGGTTTACAAGTGGCGAATATATCGCGTAGCATACATACAAAAAATAAAATAAAACATACGGGTCGAATTAATAACCTATTTCTTTTTATGCAACCTGTTAAAAATCATGCAAATAAATAAATATATACAGACAATTCACACAATGTATACAAACAAATCTCACAGATTGAGCTAGCCCCAAAGTAAGTTCGAGACTTGTATTATGGGATACTAACCTAAAATGTATACAGACAAATCTCAAAGATTGAGCTAGCCCCAAAGTAAGTTCGAGACATGGGATACTAACCCAACTTATATTTTATAATTAAAGTAAACACGAAGATACCACTGCCGTCGCGACAAGCATCAGAATTTAAAACCGCCCCGTCTACAATCCCGCTATTACACTAACTTATTATAGACAATATTCTAGATTCGAGCCACCAATCGGACTGAGTGAGAATACCCATAAAGGAAACTGCTAATAGCTACGGAATTACGGAAAGGAACGAAATTATAGTCGGGGATGCAAATGCAAAAGTGGAATTTTAGATACGCATCTGGAATTTAAGATGTCATTCGCCACAAATAAACAGGCTTCTGTTTAGTGTAGCCGTGATGCGGAATTTTAGAGCTGTTGGAGACCATTTTGTGCTTTTGGGTTTTCGTTTTTCATTTTACTGTTCAAAAATTTAAAGATTCAAATGTTTGCTTACTATGAGTCAAAATACCAATAAATAAATATATAGGGACAAAATTAAACTGATCGAGCAAGCCCCAAAGTAAGTTCGAGATTTGTGTTATGGGATACTAACTGAACGATACTATATTTTTTAAATACATATATGTATAATAGATAAACATCCAGATAATACATACAGATCTTAAGTATATTGATGTTCTGATCATAGCAACTTCAAGAGTATTGTAAATACTATAGTAGTTGTCAATCAATTAAATTAATACATACATACTATCACGTTTTTATCCCTAATGGGGCAGACAGAGCATTTTGGGTCTTGCGGTTCTATGCAGAGCCCAGGGCCGCAAGACCCAAAAGCCACTTTTAGCGTCATGGTGGGCGAGAAAATGGAAAAGCAATGAATACAGTGATGGGTTGTTAGCCGCATCGCCTGTTAACATGATTTGCATTTTTGCCCATTCCCTCGATCGGCTTTTACGATCTGCGTGGGAAGAGAAGCAGCTGGTACATTCTAAATTTTTTTTTTTATTTCTCCCAGACCAGCATGGGAGTGTAATTAAATTAATAAACTAAACAAAATTAATATAATCGTCATCATCAGGTTCCTTTAGTCTCTACTGCAAGAGCGCGAGGCGACCCTTTCTGTGCTGCTAGAGCAATACTTGGCCAGAACAGCCAGAGGATTTGACCTACACTCTCTACGCTGCCTAGACGGGTTGGAGAGGTCTCATTGATGTTTACAAGCTTTCTTTAGCGTATTCCCTAAGTTGCCTCGGGAGGACTTGGAGTGATTCTATTCTACTCTGCCGAAAAACAAATGGCGAAATCTATATCTATACATCTATACAAATAATAAAACAGTAAAAAAAGTGTGTCTGTACATTAAATATATTTCCAAAAATAATATTGGGGGCGATGGAGTCGTAGTAATAGAGTAAGAATTTGAAAAAGAAATGTCTGTCTGTTTGTCTGTTTGTACACGCTAATCTCCGGAAATACTGGACGGATTCGAATGAAACTTTTTTTGTTATATAGCTATTAAGCCTGGGCAACATATAGGGTATAAATGATTTTGGAAAATGGAACGCCTGATGCAGAACCATAATGGTCCAGCAAAACTATAAGAGATATAAAAATGCCGCCTTAGTAAAAGTTGTTCAGCCTGATGAGCATTTTCCAGAGACATAAAGTCCACGCGAACGAAGTCGCGGGCTTCGGCTAGTTAAAATAATATGAATGAACTGAATTTCATTCCACTTTTAGCTTGGTAGGGGGTGAAAAGGTTGAACCACTTTCATTTTACGTGTAGGTGTTTAACCCCCGACAAAAATAGGGGTGTTATTCTACCTGTCTGTGCATCGTAGCGCTCGAACAGATGTATCGATTTCGATGCGAATTTTTTACGTGGTTATTAGCTATGTTTAATGAAAATCTGTTCAACCGTTAAAAAGTCATTGAGGGTTAACCCTTTAACCGCAAGCGTCGCATAATAATATATGTGACAAACATTTTCGGGCCCATTCCGCGAAGGTCACATATTTGTGACAAAAAAAAATGCTCGTATGGCACATAACTTACGTACCATATCCGTTTTTGGTTGTAGATAGGTATGTTAGATTTACCATGTCTCGCGCTGGGGGCACGACAACTGATATAAAGTCTCGCGGTGAAAGCGCTTCAAAGTTGGGACTTTTCTTAGCAAAATAGATGGCGCTACGGATATCAAGTCGTATCGGTAGTTCCGCCACTCATCACTAGATTGCGTTCTTGACAGTCGAGGAGTTTTAATTTGCCAAATAAACACGTCTAAAATCATCATTTCATAAAATGCGAAATTTAAGTCTAAAGTAAAACTACCTCCCATGCTGGTCTGGGAGAAATAAAAAAAACTTAGAATGTACCAGCTGCTTCTCTTCCCACGCAGATCGTAAAAGCCGATCGAGGGAATGGGCAAAAATGCATGTTAACTGGCGATGCGGCTAGCAACCCATCACTGTATTGATTGCTTTTCCATCTTCTCGCCCACCATGACGCTAAAAGTGGCTTTTGGGTCTTGCGGCCCTGGGCTCTGCATAGAACCGCAAGACCCAAAATGCTCTGTCTGCCCCATTAGGGATAAAGACGTGATAGTATGTATGTATGTATGTAAAACTACCTCAACTTCTAAAATCCAAATTTATCGATACCTCCGCAGGCACCCAAACCAAACCTGACATAATTATGTATATTTAGAAGCAGCGTCCGTCTGTTGCCTATTAAGATATCAATCAATACGAGCCAGCGTTTATTGCGGCGGTGGCTGGCAGTAAAATTAGCATCGAAATGGTCATGTCACATCCACATAGAAATCTCAGTGTTGCTGGGGAGGGTCCAAGCACAGAGCGATGAGCGCGATCGATTGAAATAATTTTTCAAAATCAGAATCAGACTTCATTTCTAAACTATCGATTTTGATAAAATTTCTATGTACCACCTGAGAAATACGTCATCTCTCTCATTAAGAATCATTTTCTTCACTCAGTCTCAAATTAAGAATTTTCCAAATCGGTGCAGGCGTCTTCGAATAATCGGTAATAATCGGAATAGTACATAAAAAAAATAAAAATTCCGACAACTGAAAACCTTCTTCTTTTGGAAAGTCGATACAAAATTAATAGTAATTAAATATGCTGGTTTGTAAGTAAACAAATAGATTTGAAATTCATTACATAATACTAACACTATTATACCTATATAACGTGTAAGGGACATACATATTTAATACTAGACCACTATAGAGGTAGTATAATGAAATTGGTATAACAGACAAAAACTAAAAAAGAAAATTGGCATATCCGTACTAAAGTATGTAGCCGCGCAGGCAATTTGTATGGGTACGTCAAATTTTTTTGTTTTTTGACTGCTATGTTATTATCATTATAATAAGAGTGATCTAGTATAGCCTGTGGTTTGATTTATTTTGTGTATGTCCCTTACACGTTGTATAAGCAAAAGAATATGAAAACGGTACAAAAATTTTCAAAGTAATCGCTTAAGCTTATGATTTAAGGCAACGGTTTCCCATTTAAAGAACGGCAGCGTTAAGATAACTGCATCAGTTAAAGTTACATGGCTACCGATGCATTCAATACTCGATAACACTTAGAAAGTAGCATTGGTAACGATTTGTCATTAGTAATATCAAATTCTAGGAAATATCGCCTTGCATGTGAGAGCAGTCAGAGCACTAACATGCAAGACATTCCTGTCAAAATGCATCAAGATTTAATTGTTGTGCCATGCTAGCAATTAATAGCAATAATTTTTGATACTTATCGAAAATTATTTGTTTATCCTTATGGTTGCCTGGGAGAGAAAGAAAGAGAGTCCGCAAATTGTAAACAATTGTATATTGTGGATCAATAAAGTTTTAACATACAAACAAAATTCTGTTGAAAGTATCCTTAAAATAAACTTTGTATATTTTAAACGATTTAAGTATCTTATCAGTACAAAATTATTGAGCTTTACCGTTGTAAAATGGTACAATAATCAACAGTTTAGCAATTATTTAATTTTGAACCTTGTAAAGTGGTGCATTAATAAAAAATTTAGCTTCCTAAAAATGATTAAAACCAAATTTTAGTTCATTGGATGGTATATTTTACTTATACAGATTTTCGTTATGAAACACCCATAAAACACAATCATAGTGTTCAGATTTCTTGTCAAGCGCATGTATTTTTACGAGTAAGTAGTTTTAACCCACGACCAAAAATAAGAGAGTTATAAGTTTGACGCTAGTTTCTGTCTGCAGCATCGTAGCGCTCGAACCGAAGGACCTATTTCGATGCAGTTTTTTACGTAAAAGCAAATGCCCTTGCGGTGGTTCTTAGCTAAGTTTGAAGAAAATCGGTTTAGTCGTTTAAAAGTTATTGGATAATCTTATACCTTTAAACGAGCAATTCTTGTATGTTTATATATTTATAAATTTCTGTGATCTCGAAATCGGCTCTAACGATTTCGCAGAAAATTGGTATATGGGGGTTTTTGGGGGTAAACAATCGATCTAGATTAGTTTTATGTTTGGGAAAACGCGTGTTTTCAAGTTTTCATTCGTTTTTCTTTCCACGCAGAATATGGTCGCTAATTTCGTCGCGCCGGCCGCCATCCGCTTAGCTCAGCGGTTAAGGATGCTGACCGCTAGAAAGAGTGTTACGCGTTCGAATCCCACTCGGTGACTTACTTTGTTTTTTTATGTGCAAGTTTATATATAATTTTTTATTTTGTACTATTTTCAGACAAGTTTAAAAAAAAATTGATAATGTTTGAGATGTAACCGACCAAGCTAAGCTCGGTCACCCAGGTACTAACGCTTTAAGTTCGGAATTTTATAATTTACCTGACAAACAATAGATGGCGCTACGATATCAAAATATTATGTAGTTCCACCACTTGTCACTAGATGGTGTCATCGGGGCTTTTTTTAAATTTATCATCATCATCATCAGGTCCTTTTGTCTCCACTGCAGGAGCACGACCCTCTCTGCATTACCAGAGCCATACTTAGCCAGAGCAGTTCTGTAATTTGCCTATAGCAAATAAACTTGTCTTATTAACATCACAACTCAGGCCAGTGTCATTTTTATCGCTATTAACACACCTAATAGCTCTTTTAACTTCTTAAATAAGAGCAATAGGCCTTCCTCAATGAATACCACTGTCACAGTCCCGCCTCAGGTCATCATTACCACTTAGCATCACTTGGTCACGTGACTCCCCTGGGTGTTCAGTACGTGCACTGCTTAGCATTGGTAAGACGTTCTAGTCGTCACATGGGAAGGCCTATATGCAGTTACAATGTGTTGATAAGCTTAAGATCATTGTTTTGCTAGACTTATTGGAATACACGTTTCTATAGGTAGAGGAGCCATTAATTCATAGTAACTACCTTTTTTAAGATTTCCGTAAGACTGAAAAGGCTTGCTTTTAAATCATCTCGTCTATGTATAAATTTAAGAGTAGCACTTGTCGGTAGAGTATGATTTCTATTTCTATTTCTATTTGTCTATCGTTCACTTACTGTTTTACTTTTCTGTACGACACGACGTTCACCTTCTTCTTTATCTGCTTCATGTAGCTATGCCTCGGTCTGGTCCTCTTTTCCCTTCCATTCAATAATACAGTTTATATAATCGTCGTGTAGTATCAGATGACTTAGCAACATCTTTCCTCATCTCTTAAATATAGAGGGAGGATAATATATAATTTTTAAGTTTGTCTGGCTTGTCTGGTACCAGCTGCTTCTCTTCCCACGCAGATCGTAAAAGCCGATCGAGGGAATGGGCAAAAATTCAAATCATGTTAACAGGCGATGCGGCTAGCAACCCATCACTGTATTGATTGCTTTTCCATCTTCTCGCCCACCATGACGCTAAAAGTGGCTTTTGGGTCTTGCGGCCCTGGGCCCTGCATAGAGCCGCAAGACCCAAAATGCTCTGTCTGCCCCATTAGGGATAAAGACGTGATAGTATGTATGTATGTATGTTTTAAGTTTGTAACTTGATTCAAAAATACTTACAGACCAAAGAATAAATGCTCGCATTGATATCAAGCTCAAAAATAAGATCTTAATTAAAATTTTAATGATACGGAATCCAGACCCATCATCTGAGACAACGGGTGGGGTCAAACGGACCATAAATCGTGTCCGGACATACCCCAATACATTATAGCAATGATATTTTGTAATTTAAAGGCTTTCGGGCCGCGTCGGTAAATCAATTCGTAATGGGATTTTTTCATAGTTACTTGACTTGCTCACGATTAATGAGTTCATGGCTCGATGGTCTAGGATCGATACGATACGATATGATTTTTTATTAAACGAGCTAGTTGTCCGAATAGGGGTGACGACAGGGTCCGAAAAGAATGATTGTAATTAGTCAGTCTTTTAGATTATCCAAAAATAATGGACCCGTATTTTTCAGTTTACCAAAGAAGTAAAAATTCACAAAGATACGGAGCGTCAAAGTTGCGACGTCACACTTAAGTAAAATCGTGCGTAAGTGTGACGTCACACCAAATTTATATGCGCTGTATCTTTGTCATGTTTGGTTTCTCAGAGAAAAGAAAAAATACGTGTAAAATACTTTTTTAATAATGTAACCGATGTACCAAAAATATTTTTCCATTTGTCATGCCTATTTACTTGGTTTAACTGCTGTCGAACATTGATGAATTTTCCAAATATGGATTTGTAATATGGTAAGTTGCCGATATAATCAAAAGAGCCACACTAAGTGGAAATGGGCAGATCATATCAGTCCTAGAGAGGATGGCATATGGAGCCAAAAAAAAATTATACTCGTTTTCTCTGAGAAACAAAAATGACAAAGATACAGCTCACTGAAATTTCGCATGGTTAGATGCGATTTTTACTTAGCAGTGACGTCGCAAACCCTCTCTCCGAAACTTTGATGATCCGTATCTCTGTAAATTTTTACATTTTTGGTAAACAGCAAAATATGGGTCTATTTTTTTTGGATATTCTAAAAGACGGACTAATTACAAACTTACTTTTCTGACCCTGTCATCACCCCTAGTCTCTTAGCCAAGTCAGGCCATTATTATTTGAGGCGTCAAGCGACGAATATTCTGCGACGAGGAAAGCTGATGTAAGGAGTACCCATAACCGGAGAGCATGCATGAAAAGAGTTATGAGTGTTGAAGAAGCAAAAGAGGTTTGCAAGGATCGTAGTAAGTGGAAATCCATAGTCTCTGACTACCCTAGGCGTGAAAATATCTATGTATGTATGTATGCGTCAAGCTCAGATGTCTTTAAGGCAGCTTGAGAGATCTGACATTGCTGGCCACTTACACACACGAGGATGGAATCAACAAGAGCCTCACTATGTACCTTACCGGTTGCATGTCTGCCCATGCAGTCTTAATTATCTAATCGCGCACGCAATCGGCCGCATAATGAGCGGCAACGTCGCACATAAATCAGTCTGCGCGGGCGCAAAACGCACATCTTGATCTAACAGGGGACTTAGCTTTTTAACCATCTATGCTAAATAAGGAGCTTTGTGTTATGTATGTGATATCGCCACTGATAAAAGTTTGTGGAAAACGAGAGGGGAGGCCTTTGCCTAAAAGTGGGACACTGCAGGCTTATAAAAAGTCCACTGCTGACATAAGCCGCTCCTAAGAATTTCCAAAATGACCGATCTAAAGCTGTCATCATCATCAGGTCTTTCCAGTCTTCACTATAGGAGCTTAACTCTCTCTGTACTACCAATAAGAGCAAACAGAGGATTTGGCCTACACTCTCCACGCTGGACAGACGAGTTGGAAAGGTCTCATCATCAACCTTTGTTTAGCTTGTATTTCCTAAGTCGCCTTCTACGACATCCACGAGAAGACTTGGAGTGGTCCTATTCTACTCTGCCGGTAACCACACGGCAAAGATCTAGAGCAGTAAACGCACCCCATAGTACTGTAAAATAACATTCAAGTACGCAACAGTAGTCCGCCGTGTGGTTTACGGCAGAGTAAAATAGAGCCACTCCAAGTCCTCCCGTGGATGTCGTAGAAGACGACTTAGGAAATACAAGCTAAACAAAGCTTATAAACATCAATGAGACCTCTGCAACCCGTCTGGCCAGCAAGGAGAGTAGGCCAAGTCCTCTAGCTGCTCTGGCCAAGTATGGCTCCGGTAGTACAGAGAGGGTCGTGCTTCTGTAGTGGGGACAAAAAGATTATGAACTAAATAGGCTACAACTTGAACTAAAAATCGACCTAAGTACATACGCAACAGCACCCAGTTCGATGCCCTCACCCTGACGTTTACCTCTAACAACCGGGCTCTCCGATAATGGATCTATGTCGACTAGAATTAACACTTTCCGATATAACGCCGAGTTAGCGGCAATCGTCCCACATAAATCTGTCGGCGGCTGCGCTCGCGCACGGTAACTCACACATCGCGATCTAAGGAGCTGCGGACAGGGGTTTAGAACATTTTATAATAGTATTTTTTTCCTGTATAAATTGTTGTCTTCTTCTTCTTATCGGGTGTGTTAGAACTTAACTAACACTGGTGTCAGAGTTTCTAAACCGCCTTATAGGCCTCTGACATGGTTTAAAAAGTATAAAATGTTGTGTACACCTGTTTTGAATGATGTCATCATAAGGTGACAGTCGGCAAGCAAGATGACTTTAGGTAAATTGAAAAATCTGGCACTAGTGTGACACAAACAAATAAACCCCTTTAACTCCCTTTTTCTACCTACCCTTCTAGCATAATTTTTGGGGTATAATAAGCTTAATTGAAATTGAAAATTACTAATATTTTTTTCATAGGAACAAAAACTAACAAACACTCAAATAATTGCATTTGTACCAAATGTTTATCACTGCCGAGCAGTGCGTGCCTCGGACGAAAAGCTTCGTGATTAGTGATAAATCTCAGATCATGAACATTTCTTTAGATCAGTTCTCTATTTAATATAATTATAATCATTTTACATATATACTTGCCGTGTGGTTTCCGGCAGAGTAGAATAGGGCCACTCCAAGTCCTCCCATGGATGTCGTAAAAGACGACTTAGGATTACAAGCTAAACAAAGCTTATAAACAACAATGAGACCTCTCCAACCCGTCTGGCCAGCGTAGAGAGTGTAGGCCAAATCCTCTGACTGCTCTGGCCAAGTATGGCTCTGGTAGTACAGAGAGGGTCGAGGGTCTTCACTGCAGGAAGACAAAACAACCTGATAATGATGAATTTAATATACTGGTTTGGAAGAAATTATAAACTTAAAATGTGCTGCTGCTTTTCTATCTGCGCATATCGAAAAAAGCCGATCAAGGTGATGGGTTGTCTGATTCCTTTAATTTTTTCGTTTCGCTGTTTCGCTTAAAGTGGCCTTTAGGTCTTACGGCCCTAGGCTTTTTCTACCTCATTAGGGATAAAGACGTGATAGATGAAGCTCAAACGAACTTACAAAGGGAAGTTCGATCGAAATTATTTGAGCAGTATCATTACAATCGATTTAATTATTTATAAAAACAAATTCTTTGCTTAGTTCAGCTTTCTATTTGATAGAATTATGATAATTGTATAGGGTGAACGTATTTGTATGCTAACTCCAAACCTTTGCTCTGACGAATACAAATGTCTGTTTGATTTTATACAAACTCGTCTGGAATTCTCAATGTAGCGAATTTACGAAAGCTTTCGTTAATAAAGTAAATAGGGTATCACTCAATAAAATAAAGTGTTTATAAAATTCTTAGAAAATACGTATTGGTTTTTAAACTATTGCGCTTTGAACACATTGTTAGTTAGTTATATAAACGACCTCGAAGAATGTAACTCCTATTCGATAACGTTAGACGAAACAATTTATCGGTTCGTGCTAAACCCCGTTTATATAATCTATATCTATCTATCTATACATATAATAAAACAGTAAAAAAGTGTGTCTGTCTCTGTACATTAAATATATTTACAAATAAAATATTGGGGGCGACGGAGACATAGTAATAATGTAATAATACTATTATTAATTCTGTGGTAATAGTGAGAATTAAAAAAAAATGTTTGTCTGTTTGTCATAATTTAGTCGAATAAAAATGGTTCACCCCTTCCACTATCACTTGTATATATATGTGTCGATATAATTTGTCTAATATGATATAATTTGTGAATGTCCGTGAATGCACCAAATTATTGCTCTAGCGCTGGGGTTTCTAACGCAAAACCTAGCACATGTTGAGTTAGAGACCATTTTGGGGGACAAAGAACTTTATATTATTTGACATTTCGAATTTGTTTATGTCATTATTGTATTGCTTTTACCTTTAAATAATAAATCTATCTAGAATGAAAAGTCATAAAAATGGCTATACAAATTAGCGTACAATATCTAAGCACCTAACTTACCACAGACTTATCACTCTACCAGAAGTATCTGCTGCATTACCAGAGTGATACTCCCATTACTCAAGCAGATAGCACTAACCGGGTTTTTGCAGAATCTATGAGGACTATATCCGAGATTAACTTATACTAATAAATCTTATCTACGTCTACAGCCCTTAATAACCGAGAATGGGAGGTTAAAGCTATATATTTAGAAACAGATATCGACGATATGGGAATAAGAGCCAAATATATATTGGAGTTGAATAATATTGGTTTGCTGTTGACTATTTCATTGTTTTTACTTTAAATGACAACACAGACTTATTTAACTTTACGAGGTAAATTAAAACAAACAGGTTTATAAAATTCATTTATGACTACGTTCTGCTTGCCAGGACGTGGTCGCGATTCGAGAACCTTTTTGTTCGTCGACCCATCGACCATTGGTTCGTCACGATATGTGTCCCGCCCATTGCCACTTCAAAGAGATAATTCGCTGGTCTATGTCAGTAACTTTTTCTCCTACGAATTTTCTCATTTCTGCGAGAAACACCGAGCATCTTCTTCTAGGACCACAAGGTGATCTGACGGCCTGACCAAGGAGCGTCGCTGGAAGGCGCTGGATGCAGCCCGCTTAAGATCGGTCATTTTGGAAATCCTTGGGAGAGTCTTATGTCCAGCAGTGGACTTTATGCGACTGAAATGATGATTTTTAATTAATTAAACTTTGTCGTGACTTCTCTATTGTTTTTAAGTCTACGCCAACAAGTCACAGATACAATGACAAATCACCAGGTCATTCCCCGACTGAGACGTCCAACACAACTATTTAGCATATTTATGGAATTATCGTATGAAATACGACGGCGATCCGTCATGGCGCACTAATAAACATGGCCAATTCAACTCACACGCAAGCGTAAATCGACCTGTGACGTAGCTCCACACAAATCATTCAAACTCACATCAAACTCGATCGTAAATACGTCCAAGAAGAACATTAATCATTGAGAATTCGAAATAAGAAGCGCCCGAGGCCGCCATTGGTCGATACAGAACGAACAATTATTCAAATGTCCGCCTGTGATTGGTCGGCGGGCGTTCGTTTTTTAGCGGACGGTGATGGATTCCATTCGACCCTACGACTCTTGCGCATGTCTTTGTTCTCTTATGTGCGGTTTAATGTATGTAAGCGAAGCAATCAGTCGCTGTCGACTCGTAAATAAATGTTTGTCGATGTTTTTGTGCCTAGTTTTTGCGCTATTAATCGTTAACAGTTGAAATATCAGTTAATTTACTGAGTTGTCTGTACCCGGATCTTTTTGAGGTTATCAACTTAATTATGATGTACTTTTAGGTACTCAGAAAATACATTAAAGCTGATTAATTACATGTAAAGTGACTATATTTATAATGTACAATTACTGATGTTAATTATCATGCACATCCGAAATTAAACAAATTTATTAAAAAATATATGATGTTTAAAACTCCAAGCTCTTATTAATTATTAAGATTGATTTATTTTTAGCTTCAATTGTTTTATTCTCTTTTATTTTAAAATCCCTTATTAAATTAAGGTCTAAAAGCTAGGATAACTAATAATCTAATGACATAAGTATTGTCCATGCGAGGGTCATGGCAAAATCTTTATAAACTTACCTATCATATTCAATAAAAAATTAATGTTTCCTGTTGAATGGTTTCTTGTGCGTAAGCGCATGTCAATCTCAACTCCACAAAGACAAAGTATTAAATAAGTCTATGAAAATGCTCTTACAGCATTAAAATAAAGAATAACAGAAGTATAACTCATATCTACTTATTCATGCTACTTGCTAAGGTATTATTGTATATCACTGGCTACCCTGTTCTTGCTTCTTTATATTTCTTTGATCTTCTTTCTTTTTTACTTCTACTTGTAGAGACTTTAATAAAACATAAGAATAAAATCTCTGTCTTTATTTAGACACGTGGTTATAAGGGTTCTTTCTCACTAGTACCACTGAAATTTATCCCATGGTACTACGGCAACTGTTAGGGGTACAGTATTCATCTATTGATAGTACTAGAGCCACGAGAGCAAAAATACAAGTCTTAAAATTATTACAATTAAGTTGTAAAAAAGTTGAATATACCAGCCAATAGGGATGTGGACTGACAAAAAATATCTGCAAATCAACGATATGCACTCGAAGCGTCACTTATGTACTGTTTACAATCTACGCTTATAGTGCAAGCGTTTATACGACATCTTTACGACCACCCGCCCAAAGCGTTAAAAATATGTGAGTGGTTACGCGAAAAAGGACCTCGAGGTAAGACAATAGATTAAAATGATTCTGATTAGACCAAAACAAAGCTGAAAGACTACAGAATCAAAATTCATGGAAAAAAAATATACCGTTTCCAATCCCTTCAAGTCCCGTTTTGCGTAACCACTCACATATCTGAAAATCAATCATAGCACTCGAAGCGTCACTCCTGTACTGTTTACAATCTACGCTTATAGTGCAAGCGTTTATACGACATCTTTACGACCACCCGCCCAAAGCGTTGAAAATATTTAGACTCAATAACTTTTTACGGCCGAAACACGATAATAGTTTAATGGGACGTTAAGAGGCTAACTTAATGCAAGTGTGCCACTATCGGTAATGTCACTTATTAACTTAGTTAAGTTAGCGGTGTCTTTGATGTTTTTTTTTTCGTAGATAGGTGAATTAGGTGTTGAGATGCGACCTATTTATTTACAGCCAGCAATGTGAGGATCAACGTTCTGTAATTATGACAAAGCATTTAGTGCATTGCATACTAAAACCGAAGATAATATAATTACTAACGTACCAGTTACTCAACGCCATATAAACTATTGGAGGGTCCAGGCAAAACTGATAGTTGCGGGTAGGCACACAGAGATGGCAGCACACACGACTAGCAAAAAAGTGACAAAGAAAATGTCGAATATGCTTTAAAAATATTAATTGCATTTCATATAAGTCATATTTAATTAATTGAAGTACCTACTAATTATTTAAATAATAGCAATAAAAGATTTTAGTGCTATCTAGTGACAAGGAAGAGATATAATAATGTTTATAGGACGATGAGTAGGCATGCTAAAAGTCAGCTAATTATCATTATTTCAGCAGAAGAAAGTCCACTGCTGTAGATAAACCATGGCTCTCTAAAAAGACCGGCTACATTAAAGAGGTTACTAAGCAATATGTCACATTATTATCCTTAGTTTATAGGTATATTCTAAACAACAATAAATAAAATTGCGTGGTACCTCTATACCATTGGTAAAACGAAATTATAATATTGGTAGTATACTTTTTTATAATGCTTACTGTACTTACATACCAATTTTCATAAAACAGCTTTCTGTTATGTAGATGCTTGATGATGACCAAAAATGGACTTACCTGAAAATAATAAAAAATCATTAAAAATAAGAACTTACATAAAACATTTGATTTAATTCTTTATTAGAATGAGTTAACGGGTTACTCACGTATAGAGTTCTAATAATGTCTGTGGCCTACGTTAGTTTATAAAATCTTGTTTAAGAAAACTACAAATTTAAATTCTAATAAGGTTATCCTTCCGTGTCAAGTAAATGAGAGACCAAAAATCTCATTAGTCTGCACCGGGGTAGAAACTACAAATTGCAAGAGTGTACAAATAGGATCACCATGCCAGGATAAAAGAGAATAATAACATCATCAGTGAAAATTTCAACTCTCTAGCTATCATATTTTACCCTTTGGCACGGAATAATATTAAAGTAGAAGAAGAGACATTGCTAAAGGCAACATGCGTGATAACGGTCCCACAAGATCCAAATAAGGATGCTGAACCGTACGAAACACATATAGGTAGGGGCTAGCTCAGTCATTGCTTTTTTCTTTCCTTATATTTATCTATCTATTTGTTTTTAGAAAAAAAAAGCCGGAAGAAAGGTAGTATGCTACCTGAATTGTCTACTTGAAAGTCAAAATATGTGCCAAACTGTGTAATCGTTTTTGTGAATTTAAGAACAAATATCGAAAAAATTGTAACTTCATTCAGATAATAATATGCATTTAGGTACTTGTACTTGATTGCAATTTAAAATCAATGGTAAAATTAAATATAGCTAAGCTGCCAAACATATCCGGCGTAGACTTATAATGTGGTTACCCTATTTATGCACCCAGCTTGTCGTGAATTGTTGAGAAGAACTGAGCTACTGTGAGAGATTCATTCTTAATTTTATAACTCTCTCACAATAAATAGCTTAGTGCTTTTTCTTTAATTTTATGTGCGTATTTAAGATGTAAAATATGAGTTCAATCAAGTTAGCTACATTCCACGTGGCTCGGCAATAACAGTATCTCTTGTATGGGAAGATATTTTGAATATAATAAATTACAAAATACGTCAAAAATTGAATCAAAAATGAGGAAATTCGTAGGAGAACTAAAGTCACTGACTTAGTCTAGCGGATTAGTTCGTTGAAATGGCAGTGGGCGGTACACATAGCGCGACGAACCAATGGCCGATGGGGCAAAAAGGTTCTTGAATGGCGACCACGTTACTGGCAAGCGAAACGTAGGACAAGGGGGTCTGACGACCTGACCCAGGTCGCTGGGAGGCGCTGGATGTAAACCGCTCTAGATCGGTCATTTTGCAAATCCTTGGGAGAGGCCTATGTCTAGTAGCAGTCAGCAACAGTCAGCAGTGAACGTGTGCGGCTGAAATTATGATGATGGATGATGATGAAATTGCAAAATGAGAATCTGTAATTGGCAATAAGTTATAAAGGGTTACTTTTTATACACCGGCAGCACTTTTAGAGCAAGTTCAGTCCGTAAAACTGAATTACTTTCCATAAAAATAATGATTGGCAAAACGAAAACAAATTCGGCTTCCCATACATATGGGCGATATTTTTGTATCGATTTTCAATATAATTTTATAGAAAATAGTTTATAATTTAGCTCATCATTTAATTATTGATTGGGTACATACACAACAATGAAATACAGAAAAAAATATAAGAAATATATACTAATACAGCCGAAAAAAAATAAGTTAATAGTAATATCTTTTCTGAGAGAACACTTATTATATAGAAGAATAATAATTCTTCTACGTCTACACATTGTCTTAACAAAAAGTTCTAATGCTTTATCAACTTATTCCCAACAACCTCAGCAGATTATATAAGTCTGGTTCCAACGCTTATAAATTTACTAGCCTGAGCCTGCGACTTCGTTCGCGTGGACTTTATGTCCCTGGAAAATGCTCATCAGGCTGAACAACTTTTATTAAGGCGGCATTTTTATATCTCTTATAGTTTAGCTGGACCATTATGGTTCTGCATCAGTCGTTCCATTTTCCAAAATCATTTATACCCTATATGTTGCCCAGGCTTAATAGCTATTATAACAAAAAAAGTTTCATTCGAATCCGTCCAGTATTTCCGGAGATTAGCGTGTACAAACAGACATACAGACAAACATTTTTTTTTTAATTCTTACTCTATTACTACGTCTCCATCGCCGCCAATATTTGTTTGGGAAATATATTTAATGTACAGACACACTTTTTTTACTGTTTTATTATATTATGTATAGATTTGTTGCACCAAGTATGAAAATAATCAAAAGTACATTAAAAAATATAGAAGGTACAAAGGCGGCCTATGACCAAAGTGATTTCTTTCATCCAACCTTTGGGTAAAGCAGACTAAGATGTGGGATAGGCTTATGTATAAAACTCAGCACATATTCTGGCAGCATATTATATTTAGTTCAGACTCAATTGACAAGAACTTAGAGTCATTTAAAGGCATTTAAAACTTTGATGTATGTTTACGATAGCTGTACAAATTGTTTAAGGTATAGAAATAGCGCTTTTACCGCATGTAACGATATTGTAGGACGACTGCACTGAGAGGAGGATAATGTTTTTCGAGTCTATGTATGTTTATTTTTTTGTCACGCCACGCTCTACAGCTACTAGGTGTGTGTGATGTCAAAGTGATACTGAGTATATCACAATATATTTTTCAAAAAATAAGCAAAGCGATTATTCTTTTCCATATACAGATATCTTTGACATATACAACGTGGAAGGGACATACCCAAAACAAATTGGCCAAGGGCTGTACTAGATCACTATAGTATAATGAAATTAATTTTCCGTATGAAAGTGTGCAGCAGCAGACATTTTGTTTTGTTTTTGACTGTTATTTTATTATCATTATACTATAACGACGAATTCGACTCGGCTGGGCAGCGTTCGGGAAGCTACGCAATGTCTTCTCGTCCAAAATACCTCTGTGCCTCAAGACTAAGGTCTACAACAAATGTGTGTTACCAGTGATGACTTATGGCTCTGAAACGTGGTCCCTTACTATGGGTCTCATAAGAAAGCTCAAGGTCGCTCAACGCGCTATGGAGAGGGCTATGCTCGGTGTTTCCCTACGTGATCGAATCAGAAATGAGGAAATCCGTAGGAGAACAAAAGTCACTGACATAGCCCAGCGGATTAGCTCGTTGAAGTGGCAGTGGGCGGGACACATAGCGCGACGAACCGATGGCCGATGGGGCAAAAAGGTTCTTGAATGGCGACCGCGTACTGGCAAGCGAAGCGTAGGGCACCCACCTACAAGGTGGTCAGATGACCTGACCAGAGTCGCTGGAAAGCGCTGGATGCAGGCCGCTCTTGATCGGTCATTTTGGAAATCTTTGGGAGAGGCCTATGTCCAGCAGTGGACGTTATGCGGCTGAAATGATGATGATGATGAATGATACTATAACGATCAGTATAGCTTATGGTTCGATTTATTACGGATACTCCCTTTCACGTTGTCTACACTCGTATATTACTAATTTTACTTCAGTGTGTAGTGCAAGAATGGCCTCGGTTTATGATTACGTCCCCCTTTGCACGACCGGCGTATCCTATACAATCTGCGAAGACAGTGCAGTCGGTAATGCAGGTTGGCTGATCCTTTCGCTACGAAGTGGCTACAAAAACAGTATAAGCTAATATCTATCTCAGTATAAATATTTTTATACAAAGAAATAAAGCTCCAGCTCCACTTCTGTACCCTCCATTCATGAGATCGTTGTTATAAACAAAATTTACGACTCGTCATTTAATATTGCTATTTCCCGTTCATTAATTAAAGTTTTATCATTCGTTAATCGATATGTGTGCGTTAAAGTTTAATATCTCATAAACAAATATTAAATCCGATACTTAATTTGATACCATAGATTGTATATATATATTTAATTCAGTATTAAAATTTTATGCTTTGTTGTATGAGGTCTATATTTGGGTTTAATATATTTTTAATTTAGAGCTGTCATCGTAAGAAATATATTTTATTGGAAGTATTTAATTAACGGTAAAATTGTTTAAATATTTCGTAACGTAATTGGTTCTGAGAAACCCAAGGTCATATATGTACACATAATAGGGCGACGGTTTTATTACTAATTTAAAATTAATTTATTTAAATTTAAATTATGAGTACTAGGGTAATTAAATTATGAGTAATACGACATACATTCTTATACAGGGGGATTCTCATACAACATTAGTTCATAGTATAATTTATACACATAGTTTGTATGTATCACGCCTGTTTTCCGCATGATAATAGAGGTATAATTGGAGGCTTATCTAAAATTGCACGAGACAATTTTTTTTTTCAAATGGCTTTCAAATAATTTATTTCAAATGGATCCTGAAAAATTCTTACGTCTTTATATTGCTTACCTAAATAGCACTTTAAGTTTTCTCGCGATGTTTTCCTTTACACATCCCAGAATCAATCTATCGTCATTCTGCTTAACTTAGGAGCGGTCAACACGGGAAGAAATCCCTTTGCGCCCTCGGATAGGGATTTCTTCCCATATATTATATTTAGGGTTCATACCCAAAGGTGTCTGTCTATCCATCTGTCCGTCTGTCTGTCACCAGGCTGTATCTAAAGAATCGCGATGGCTAGATTGAAATTTTCACAACACAAATTATGTATTTCTGTTGCCGCTATAACAACAAATACTAAAAACATATTAAATATTTAAGGGGGGTTCCCATACAACAAATGCGAATTTTTATAGATAATGGTACGGAACTCTTAGTGCGCGAATCCGATTCGCACTTGGCCGGTTTTTTTTAAATATTTACCAAGTGGCTCGAACTAACAGTGTGTTTATAAAGCTACTGTCATAAACTTTATGATTTGCAATAAAATTGAGTATTAAGAATATTCATTAGTCTTGCTTTGACATGCTGCTTTGCTACTAGAGTTAACTATAAATGCCATAACTATAAAATGTCACGCTTACATCACACGCGATAAAATGTCGAGATTAGAACACTACTCACAAAATAATAAAAGTTAAAATTGGATATTTTAATGGTTTTTGAGGCGTCAAATAGTTATATAACTGTGTAAACTGTTGGACACGATGTTCTTGTGCCATTACTTAAAATGTCTTATAGATGCGACACTCTCGATATTCGATCGATCGATCGAATAGATCAATCAATCAATCAATGTCCGTGAAAGCACCAATTATGGCTTCAACCGAAGATCAGCGCTGCAGTTCCGCTAACGCATAACCTAGCACATGCTGAGTTAGAGACCATTTTGGGGGACAAAGAACATTATTTTATTTGTACTTTTAGCATTTGTTTATGTAATTATTGTGTTGCTTTTGTCCTTCGAATAAATGTTGTATCTATCTATCTAAACATGAGCATAGGCCTCCCTTGTTTTGCTTTGTTTCCCACGGTCCTGTGCTATTCTCTTCACTGCTTGCCCGTCAACCTTACAATATCATTAGACCAACGCGCCGGACACAGAGGGGTTACTCCAAAAGCGGCACACGAGACGGAAGTGACTGCGTATCCGCGTTTCAGTGGCAAGAAACCTTGATCACTAACATATGCTGATTAAGTCTAATTTGGTTTAACATAGAAATAGGACGTCACTTTCGTACAACTGACGTGATATTTTGTAAAGTAACCCCCAGCACAGATACTAAATGTAGTTTTATAGAGACTTCTTTTTCTTCTTCTCGTGTGTGTTAGTGACTAACACTAGTATCAGAGTTTTTAAACCGCCTTAAAGGCCTCTGACATGGTTTTAGGTAACGACCAATGTCAAAGACAGTGACCGGGACCGACGGCTTAACGTGCCCTCCGAAGCACGGATCATTTTACTTATCGGACAATCAGGTGATCAGCCTTCAATGTCTTCTAACCAATTTATAGAGACTGGCGACTATAGTCTGCTGATCCCACGTAACTAATAAAACAAGATGCACTTCTGTAACTCTCTTTAATTTATCTGTTTCACTATCATGCATCTAGCGTGGGAGGAAGCTTGAAATCAGTGATATTTTAGTGTTTATTACCCGTATTTATGCCTTATTGATTCTAACGACGTGTCATGTATACTTAATTTAGTGCTATCAGTTTCATTGGATCCGATAAATCATGAAACTGATACCGATCACTTTGGGGCATTCATTCAGACACAATGCATTTCCACTTAAGGATGCCTTAACATGTCAGATTTCAGCAAAATGTTGTTATTTTTAAGGCATTTCGTAAAACTTCAGTTAAAATCCTTGATATACATGTCAACGATTTGAACTGAATTTTTACCATAAATATAACAATAGTATGAACTTAAGGCGGTCTTTGCCCAGCAGTGGGACACTCGCATAGGCTAAAAAAATAACTTAAAAAAAAATATACACCTTCATAATTTTTTTATCATCAGTATTGAAAACTTCCACACTATATCTTATTACTTTAAACGAGCAATTCTTGTATATTTATAAATTTCTGTGATCTCGGAAACGGCTCTAACGATTTCGCTGAAAATTGGTATATGGGGGTTTTCGGGGGTAAACAATCGATCTAGATTAGTCTTATGTTTGGGAAAACGCGTGTTTTCGAGTTTTCATGCGTTTTTATTTCCACGCAGAATATGGTCGCTAATTTCGTCACGCTGACCGCTATCCGTTTTGGCTCAGCAGTTTAGGATGCGGACCGCTAGAAAGAGTGTTACGGGTTCGAATCCCACTCGGTGACTTACTTTTGTTTTTCATGTTGAAGTTTATATATTATTTTTTTATTCTGTTATGTTTTTAGACAAGTTTAAAAAAATGTAGTTAATGTTTGAGATGTAACCGAGCAAAGCTCGGTCACCCAGGTACTTTTCTATGAAGTTCGTATGATTACATCGAAGGAATTAGTAAAATTAGGTAGTAAATGTAAAAATCTATAAAACAGATTAAATTCTTAACTAACATTGCTGTAAACTGTATCTATTCAAGTCCACAGTATAAAAAATAAAGCCTTATTGGCTTCTACATACCACAGTGTAAATAGACCCAGAAATTAGACCCAGACAACGTCCAGTTAGACCGCAAACCGATCGGGTTTGTCAGTTATTTCAGTAATTGTGACCACGTCTTGCGATGTCGCAGTTTCGGAATCAGCTCCTACCATTGGTTAGAAAGGTACGTACGTACTCACTTTGAACTCGAATCTGCATTGATCCGTAGCGTTCACGACACTATTTTTAAGGTGACACTTTTAAAAAAGGTAACTTATTTTTTAATTAGGAAAGTTTTCGTGTTATGTAAAGTTTGTCACGGCCGACTTTGACGACGTTCTGTGACCTAATTGCAGACGTTCTAGGAAAAGGAGAGGATAGAAGTATCCGTTATCGAAGGGCTTGTATGAATAGAGTAATGAGTGTAGATAAAGCAAAAGAAGTCTGTAAGTATAGTAGCAGTGTTGCCGCTCGATAGTCCTCTATCGATTGCCTATTGACAGACTATAGTATCGATAGTTTGTTCGTCGTCATCGATCGATACTATCGATAGTATTTTTAGTTATCAATAGTTTTGCTCTAAAATAGCATTGATAATATCGATAGTTTGAAAATTTTCGATTGGAACTATTACTTGTAAAATTATCGATTTTTCGGAAACACTAGATCGTAGCAAGTAGAAGTCCACAAACTCTGCCTTCCCCTGTGGAAAACAGGCGCGATAATATGTATGTGGTACCTAATTTGAAATTATGGAATTCCGCAGATTGCGAGATCGAAAGTATAAAATTACGATGAACGTCAGTTCAAAAGTTCACTATCACGACTCACGAGGTATGAAATCCCGCAGTTTGCGAGATCGAAAGTATACGGTCAAAATGTAACTTCCAACACTTCACACTTTAAACTCGATAGTTTCAAATTCGACTTCAACCAATAGTAGCGGCCATGTTACTAGCATAACAGAGGTACAACCAAGATCAACACACATTCGCTCTCAGACTTTGACCAGCCATTACTTATTGACGTGCGGACAAAAATACTACGTCACGAGGCCACGTGACTACGTCTACAGTCTACATACGGGAATGTGGAATTATTGAACGTGGTAATTTGGACGGGGACGTGTCTGTGCTTTTAGAAATTGGGAACGAGAGATGCGAAGGACTAATCTAGCGTCTCTAGATTCCTTTTTAATCCCCGTCTGTCTGTGTGTTTGTCTGTGACATCGTAGCTCTGGAACCGATCGACGGATTTCAATGCGATTTTCTTCTTTGCGGTGTTGCTTAGGTTTACATGATGAAAATCGGTTTAATGTTATTTACCGGGTAAATTATATCTACAGATTTCAATTCCACTTAACATCGGTTGGAATGTGTTGTTCTGCCACTCGTCACTAGATAGTGTCATCGAGGGTTTTTTTAATGGCAAATAATCTTGTTTAGTGTCTAAATATTAAGTTACTTCTTTGAAAAAAACGCAGGACAGTTTTGTCTAATGTTCTACCAAACTGCAGATGAAAACCGGAGAGCATGCATGAAAATAATAATTAACGTTGATGAAGTTAAATAGAAGTGGAGATGTTTTTCTGCCAACCTACGTGAAACAGGACAATATAAAAGTGCGTTATGATTGGGTAAATGACTGGGTCAAAAGTAAATTATTCGGCACAGTTCATAAGATACGTCACAAAATTTTGTCACTTTTCGTTGATCATATCTATTTTTATCATGATTTGAGATTTATTAATGCAATCAAACTGATATTAGGAGCGTCACGGTTTTGTATTTTATACAAATACAATAGAGAATGTTTGTTTTGACGTTTAGAAACCAGTGTCTGATTTGACTTGTTATCTAGCGGATTGTGTGAATTTAATAATTTTGTTTATGTTTAATTGTGTTTTCTTAAAGGGTTAAAAATAGCAAAGTAAAGATTGTAATACCGCTAGTATTAAAATATCTATAGAGAGCAAATTGTCCAACTAATTCCACTTGTAAAAATGACCGCCAAGTACAATCGCGTCCAAAAGTGATTCGCCTTCGGACCGGACCTGATAAATATAAATAGGCACAATTAGTGGTGATTTATACCGGGCCGGCGGGATTAAACTCGCCGATTAATACTGACATCTGCGCCGATCGATCGCCGACCTTTCACTTCTCTTCGTGACTGTACTTCGGAAGATTGATATCTTCGTGTTAACAGATGGACTGAAAGAGATGATGTTTTCTGTTCGTGGTTAATGGGGTGATTTGGAAATGGCGCGTTTAAGTTAGGAAATTATTGGAGGAAACGGTATTATAGTGTTTGCAACAGATGTATAAGAGGGATCAAAAAATGCGAGATGCGTACGAGTAGGTAAAGGGGCGCTATCGAGCATTTTTGGACGTACCTATGCAACTGTTGCATAAAATACTATAATACCGTTTCCAATCATTTCATACATACATACATACTATCACGTCTCCATCCCTAATGGGGCAGACAGAGCATTTGGGGTCTTGCGGCTCTATGCAGAGCCCAGGGCCGCAAGACCCAAAAGCCACTTTTAGCGTCATGGTGGGCGAGAAGATGGAAAAGCAATCAATACAGTGATGGGTTGCTAGCCGCATCGCCTGTTAACATGATTTGCATTTTTGCCCATTCCCTCGATCGGCTTTTACGATCTGCGTGGGAAGAGAAGCAGCTGGTACATTCTAAGTTTTTTCATTTCTCCCAGACCAGCATGGGAGAAATTCCAATCATTTCAAAACTTAATTTTTTGTTTCACTCCTAAAATCAGGCTATATCTACTTAATAATGAACAAGACGTAATTCTGTTTATTTTAAGAGGCGAAAGGAAGCGCATTATCACTTCAATATCTTTTACAATGTTCAAAATTAGTCGTAAACCTCAAGGAGCGAATTTTCGAGAAAAATCTTTAAAATACACTAAAACTTAATAGATGCTTATCATCGTTTATTGAGCATCAAAAGATACTGGCTTAAAATCTGCAATTGACCGAAAAGTTTACGAAACGAATGGTTTTTTTATTACAAATTCTTGTCCGAAAACGTGTCCAAACATCACGCTAAACAGGTCCGAAAATATTTAAAGTACTTACAGAATTAAAATAATAATCAAGTTTTGGGTTAAACACAGGCTTTTTAAAATGGTCTTTAAACACATTATTAATATTGAGATAATAAATATTTGGGTTAAAAGTGCAAGCTTACACGTAAAATATATCTTTGCAATAACAGTTGCAATATTGCACAAAATAAAATCAATACTTTTTATTTTTGAATATTGCAATTAACCTCGCTTGAACAATTATATTTATTCGCAATACTTATATGAAAAAAAGAAAATACAAATTATCACACTTTATTCTTTAATATTAATAAAAATACTGATATTGATAAAGAATCAACAATGCAATTTTTGATAAAAATTAAAAAGAATATCTCTAAAAGTAAAAAATGATTTTTTAAGATAGGTGCATTTTTTTACAGTAGCGGCCCGCCCAGGTCTTGCTTGTGTAATACTATACCATGTAATTCTTTATCTTGAATCGCTCATACAGATATACAAATAAATAAATAAGTTTATACAGACAAATGACACAGATAAAGCTAGCCTTAAAGTAAGTTCGAGACTTGTGTTATGAGATACTAAGTCTAACCAAGAGCTAGGTCAATCTGAAAAAGATCATTTTCCATCTTGACCTGACCGGGGATCGAGCTCGGGGTTCTGTTGTGTCATATTGACAATTCAATTAAATTCATTTATTGCTTTTCATATTGTACATACATAACACTTTACTACATAGTCATTTCTTAAATTAGTAGGTACAACATGAACCTTGACAGGGCATTGCAAAAGAAAAAAAAGCGGCCAAGTGCGAGTCGGACTCGCCCATGAAGGGTTCCGTAGTAGCAAATAACATAATATAAAAGTCTTGTAGTATGTTTTTTAAAATTTTTATATTTGAGTTGATTGAATGAAAGGTAAATTGCCGTTTATGATGATGACGTATTAAAAAAAACTACTAACTAGATCTCGTTCAAACCAATTTTCGCTGGTAGTTTTTATGGTAATGAACATCATATATTTTTTTTAGTTTTATCATTTTCTTATTTTAGAAGTTACGGGGGGGGGGACACACTTTTTTCCACTTTGGAAGTGTCTCTCGCGCAAAGTGTTCGGTTTAGAAAAAAATGCTATTAGAAACCTCAATATCATTTTTGAAGACCTATCCATAGATACCCCACACGTATGGGTTTGATGAAAAATAAATTTTTGAGTTTTAGTTCTAAGTATGGGGAACTCCCAAAATTTACTGTTTTTTTTCTATTTTTGTGTCAAAACCTTAATGCAGTTCACACAATACATCTACTTACCAAGTTTCAACAGTATAGGTCTTATAGTTTCGGAAAAAAGTGGCTGTGACATATGGACGGACAGACAGACAGACAGACATGACGAATCTATAAGGGTTCCGTTTTTGCCATTTGGCTACGGAACCCTAAAAATGGAACGGCATGCGGTTTTATCTTTCGTTAGTATTTATCTAATATAAAATTAGTTAGTAATTATTTAAATAAAGATTGATTTGTTTAGTAGTTTTTTGATACGAGTACGTAATGTCAGTTTGTATAACAAAGTCAGTATTTTTATTCATTCAATATTAATATACAACTAGACAATAGAGAACAGATGGCGGGAAGCGACTTTGTTTTATTTAATGTTTAAAACTTTTACGCGCTTCCTTTACAACAAATGAAAGTCTCCTAAAAAGGCAGTAAAATGAGAACTATTCTGTTAACCATAGACACTCCTCAAAAATCCCAAAACCAATGTCAATAAATAACATTAAAAATTCGTCACGGCGCAAACTGGACAAAAAAAGTCGCTGCCGAAAGTCGCGCGTCAGTCGTCGCAACAATAACATATTTCAGTTCCATCCTCATTGTCTGCTAGTAATAAACTATCCAGAAGTATTCCGGCTGTTTTATAGCTGTTTTTGACATATTTGTGATCTTCTCAGCTACGATCCCTTACGATTTATAGATTCCGAACGATTTCTTCCGAGACTACTTTCTGGGCGGTCATTCTTTTACGTTTTTTTTGTTTTGTCCGCTTATGATTTAGTGTTATGTGCGATGTTTACTGCTGACGTTTAAAATTAGTTTTGTGCGCAAAAAGTTGATATAAACTCTGCTTTTTATTGCGCCTATTTTATCCTTAATATGGTATCTAGTCGTGAGTGTATCGTAAATTTTGATCCAATCATGTTTCAGCCCGTATTTTAAATGCGTATCATTGAACACAAATGGAATAAGTCCATTATATCTGTCAAATGTTGGTGTATAAACTTTGATTATTGCCCTTGGGCTTTTTTCTCTTTGATGACTAAGATGTAGATGAATGGTGCTAATATGTATTCAAAGATACCTATGTTTTAAAAGTTTCAGAGGCAATTTAAGTTACATCATTATTTATTTATATGGCAATACCGACGAATCTAAGTAGGTAGAGGGTATAGGCATTTTTTAAGGATTTCCTATAATACCAAATCATTTTAACACATTCGTAACACAAGTATTGATAAAGTTTAAGATATTCATTGTTCTTTTTAGCTTAAGTTACGGACCTTTTTCGTGTTCCTGTCAAATTTTCCATCAGATCAAGTAGATCACAGAACATCCTTGTACTCCCGTTTCCTGCCCACATCAAAACGAAACACAAGTCGCCCTATCAACTCTAAAATTATCATCTCAAAGGGTTGCATAAATATGTCCTTAACTCAACTGTCATTATCGCTCTGACAACTACAAGGCAACTAGCGTGTCGGCACTTGCAAACGAAAATAGACTCAATGAGATATGAAATAGAGGTTATTTGACGCGTTCGTGACAGACTTAAGTTCTGCCAGAGGCGTAAAACATCTGTCATTGGCTAACAAATGTGGACAGGAATTGATGCGCCAACGGACAGTGAAAAACGCGGAATAGTGTCCGACGACTATTTTTAGTCGCGCAGCTGTTGCCTCGCATCGCTCCGTATCAAACCGGCCGTTTTTCATAGCGCTTAGAATAAGTAGTGTAGACGGGACAACTTTTTATTGGTTTTATAGTACCTTGCCCTTGCGGTTTATACTATTTACACGCTCATTTGAAATTTTAATAGTTTGTATTTATAACCTCATCTCATCAATTACAACTATTATAATATTATCATTTATCACAAAGTACTTTATAAATGTTGATCAAGTATGTTTTTTTTACTGTACATATGGTTACTGAAAAGTATTATAGGTATACAGTAAAGTTGGAAAACCATATTATGCAGTTAATGCAGCGTAGAGTATTATGTTATGACAGAGGAGAATTGATAAAAATAAAATAGAACGTTCCCACGAACAAAAGGAAAGGAAACTTAATTTTAATCTTTATAAGCAGCCAAAATCAGATGATTCGTATTAAAATATATGCATTTCCATTATTTTAACTTTATTAGAAAAAGAGACAACAGATAGTGATAAAGTAAATGAATGTCAAATAAAAAAACCCGGATTGTTAGTGCGTGCAATGGATTAATAAAACTAATGGAATAATCAATGTCGGTGTTTTACATAAAATTATTATAAATCGCAATAAAAACCGCGGGACGCTTGACGTATCTGATGTATAAGGTACAAAACATTCCAACTGCCAGACGACCGTCAAATGGAATTTAAAAACGGCTTTATTCCAATGCAGTAAGGATGCTAAAAAGATCAGTCTATAACGCTTGATGTGTAGTTAATATATGTCACTGGTTTGACATTATGACACAGTGAGACATACACAAAAACTGTCAAGTACAATATATGTAGTACATATATAAGAAGACTTAAAAAAGGATATACGAGTATGTACTGAGGTTTTAAAGGCGACAACCACTTAGTAATTTGTCAAAGTTAAATATTGATCCTTCACTGGGATTATGGGATTCAGTATTTATTGACTGACATTATAAATGTTAAAAGATTATGTATGAATTATGTAACAGTGAAATGTGTACTTTTTCATGAAGATTGATACTAAGTGCATTCGCACCTTTTTAAATCATATTTATGAAGAACGCAGTTATTTCATTATTTCACTTTGAGCCTTTTTTTTTTCATTAAATTACATTAATTTGCATTAGTTAGTTTTTTTAGACACCGCGAAAAACAAACACAAATAAATATTTGAGTCTACTGGAACACTCAGTTGCAACGAAGTTACAAATATCCCCCCCCCCCCCCCCCCCAAATCCAGCCCCTAAAATTAGGTTGCGACGGAAAAATCTCTTACACTATTTATCACCAGGCTCCCATCTGCCAAGTCCTTACCGTCAAAAAGGAACTACGGTCTAACCTTATATTTCTAATAAAACAATAATTTTTATAAACCATTTAAAATGTCAGATGCTTAGTATTAAAATAAAAATTAATGCTACTCTGCCGGCTCTGTATTACCTACTCTGTGCTAGTTTGACATGACCGATCGCTTGACAGTGCGCGAGCGATCATCCCGAAAACATAATGATATCGTGATTCTTTAAAAAATATATCACATGCTAAAATAGCGATTCGCACTACTGAGTAATGTTCGATTATAATAACATTGTTTTAGTGCTCATTAACCCTTCGAATGTCGGCATAGCAGACACAATAGTAAAACAATACATCAGACGCCCGCTCCGGGCGTCCGACAGTTAAAGGGTTAAGCTTCAATCATTTATGTCATGAAGACCTACAAAAGTGAAAATGCAAAACGAGAAATTAATGCTATTTTCCACTTAAAGGTGGAAATTATAAATTCGTCGCGTTTTTTATTATATGTATGTTTACCTGATTATTCGTAGGAGGACGCCTGAACCGTTTTGTAAAATTCTTTTTTTGGAAGGGTACACTTGTCAGATGGTCCTATAGATCCCGTAGATTTTATTAAAATCATCATATGAAAATACATACGTTAAAATCATACATACATACATACTATCACGTCTTTATCCCTAATGGGGCAGACAGAGCATTTTGGGTCTTGCGGCTCTATGCAGAACCCATGGCCGCAAGACCCAAAAGCCACTTTTAGCGTCATGGTGGGCGAGAAGATGGAAAAGCAATCAATACAGTGATGGGTTGCTAGCCGCATCGCCTGTTAACATGATTCTCATTTTTGCCCATTCCCTCGATCGGCTTTTACGATCTGCGCCGGAAGAGAAGCAGCTGGTACATTCTAAGTTTTTTCATTTCTCCCAGACCAGCATGGGAGTTAAAATCATGTAAAGATAAGACACATTTAACTCTGGTAACGGCGTTGAAAGTGATAGATAGTTACCATATCTCTAAACATGTCCGACCACCAATTAGTTATCTATTACCGTCATCTGCTGCCGGTTAAATATTACAAGGAAGTCTGCTTCGTAAATAACAAGGAATATGAATGTAGTTGTACGCATTTATACGTCGATAATGCTGTTAGGTGAAGCCACAAAGTTATTACATTGTCTATAGTTTATAATGTGATAAATCGAGAAATTCTTAGCATTTACACATAATATGAAGACATGAAATGGTAGAAAGTTGTTGAAGCATACTTACTTACTTACACTTATCGTGTGTTAGTGACTAACACTAGTGTCAGAGTTTTTAAACCGCCTTAAAGGCCTCTGACATGGTTTGAGGTAACGACCAATGTCAAAGACAGTGACCGGGACCGACGGCTCAACGTGCCCTCCGAAGCACGGATCATCTTACTTATCAGACAATCAGGTGATCAGCCTGCAATGTCCTGACCAAACTAGGACAACAACACAAAGTCGTTGCCCCCCGCGACCTCCGGGTATGAACCGAACGGTCTAACCACTACACCACAGAGGCAGTTGAAGCATAGAATAATGCACATTTCGTCTTTGATTAGGTATATTATATTAGCTGTGCTCGTGGGCTTCGCTCCCCGTAGGAATTTCGGGATAAAAACTATCCTTTGTCCTTCCCTGACTATCAAACTATATCCGTATCAAATTTCATCTAAGTTCAGTGTTTGAAGCCTGAAATGGTAACAAACAAACAAACAAATATACAAAAGGTCAGAATATATTACAAAAAAAATTACTGATATGCGATTAGTAAAAAGTTTTTTTTAAGAGTTTTCTACCAAAATTATAAAGAAGATTCAATTGATATCATTTGTGATGACGACGATGAAAAGATAAACGAAAGTTAAACTTTAATAGATCATATTAATATTTTTATGGAAAACAGATGTGCATCAGAAGTCAACTGACCACGGTTGCAGACTTCTAAAGCAAACATTAAAGCATGCCATTCACTGCACAAAAATACCTCCCATTCAACACCCGACAATTAACAGCCTCGTAGACAAAAATTAAGATCAGACATCTCATCAGGTCTGAAATAATCGCGAACGACGCGTCATATTCGTATCCAAGATGGCCGCTAAACGGTCAACATATCTGTCCGCACCAGCGAACTATAAAACAATGGAAGAGTAACTTCAAACATCATCATCTCGCGCCTAACAGCTTCACGAAATTTATATAAAATGACTGTCACATGACTTGCTAGTGTCAACTGTCGGAAAATCCAGACACAGTGTCATTAGGTCCAGCAATAAGCTATTTTACAGACTAGGCCACAGGAGGTCGTCAAAAAAGGTCGCCGAACAAAGGATTAAAATCTAATTGAATACTTTGTTCGGCGTTTGTATGTATCTGTATTGTGAGTATGTATACAACGTGGAAGGGATATATGAAATTAAAATAACAGTCAAAATACTACTATAGTGATCAAGTACAGCCCGTGGTTCGATTTATTACTGGTATTTCCCTTTCACGTTGTATATGTTTGTTCGACGATATCTTAAGTAATTTTGATTGCAGCTTTTTATAATTTGGTAGATGCAGCTAACAGAGTTTTTAATTTCGAGCATGAGCCAAATCTATCAAGGGGTTGCCGTAGGGATTCGCGAGTTAGCAATTCGGGGCGAACTACTATTTATTATACTATACTAGGGCCTGCTGAAAATCAGCTGTTACTCCTAGAGGGTAGCGTTTAGCTGAGCTGTAGCCCGTTTGTGCACTGTGCCACACAAATGCATGCTTACCTGTAAGTATTAAGATTTGTATTACCTACGTACCTCATAATAATTATGTATATTGTGTGTTACAAAGTACAAATAAATCATTTATCTATCTATCTTATTACACTTCTATAGTATTCTAGTTCGCTGTTTGGCAAGGGTTACGCGCACGCGCACCTATGACGGCCGAGATGCATGATCTTTATACGGAATGAGCCTGATGATATATCGCCAGAAATAAAGACACGATGATATAAATTAGCGGGTAATTAGAGTTAGTATTTAGGACGATATACGCGATGGAGGGATTAAGGAAGAGTTGATGACTATTGTATTTAATTATAAGATATCTAGATTTAATTTTATGGAGGTATTAGACATACAAACGAAAGTGATGATCTCATTGAGGTAAATTATTTCCTTGAAAACGAAAATGACGATCTTCTTGCCAAATCCTCTGGCTGCTCTGGTCAAGTATTGCTCTAGTAGTACAAAGAGGGTCGTGCTACTGTAGAAGAGTCTAAAAAGATCGTATGATAGATTGATTCTTCATAGTTTTAGGGATTGACAGAGTAAGCGAAGCGAACTAAGAAACAACTCCCGTGAAATTTTGTGAGCAAGTTTGGTAAGGTAGTTCTTTTGCCGAGATAATTTTTGAAATTTTAAAATCATTGGAGTCTTAAGTAAAAGTTATACTTTAACCTGCTATTTCAAAAATTGATCAAAAATTACACAAAACTTTTGTTACCGTTATATAAAGACGTAACTTTTTTATCCGACAAACGTCTGCTCACGTCGGCTTACATAACACTATTTATTCAAAACCAAGTTATATTTCCACATGTCTGTTCAGCAATAAGAATTAAATCACTAAGACTGAGATTGCAATGATATAACAAATGCAGCAATTAAGGTATGATTTATCTGGAATCCGACTATAACTCAAATGGGTCTCTCCAAATAACAATCGTAAAGGGTGAGTCGTTATGACATGAGATGCGAGCCAAGATTCCTGTCTGTCAGAGTGAGATGCCGCAAATAGGTCAGACGGCGATTGCCTGACTGGACTGACATGACGAGCTCTAGGTACAGCACGAAGACACAGAATTAATAATAGTATTACATACAGAACGGAAACTCGCACTGTCCCCCGCAATCTGGCGTCCCCGCAACTCCTCCCCTGCTTTTTGGCCTTGTAAGCGCCTGTAAAACAGGGTTGTTGCTAGTCGCACGTTGACGTTACGCGAGTCACTAATATTGAATCATAATGGTGAGAAACTGTGCACATTAATCATTGTTTATCCACGAAAAACAATTAAGAACGAAAATATTTTAGATTTCCGAGTGATGAAAACAGGTAAGCAAAGCAACAAATTCTGTGGTGGCGACCCTGATTGTTTACAGAGTCTGAAACCAAAAAATATTATAAAATCTAAAGTAAAATTGTCAATTATCAAGTAATTCGAATATCCAAAGATAAATAAATGATCTTTTACTTTGCTTTTATTAACATGATTCGTATTTTCACTAATAAATCTGATATTAACTCTACAATAACGTAATGAAATAATTTGTCAGTAAACCAGTTATTATAATTATACTATTTAATGTATCTGGGTAACTGATATCAACATTATCACTATCTTGAGTGAATGGCCCTCTAACCTTTGATATCATAGCAAATATATCAAGAAATACTTACGCTAAATCTCTTGTAAGGGACCTGTCGCTTGTAATTGATATATTAAAACGATTGCAGATAATTTTATTTGAATATGAATAGTAAGATTTAAAAAAATATATTAAATTCATACCCATTAGGCGAAGTCCTCTCAATTGGCTATGAAAACCAGTGGACTCGTATATGTCGACGATCTCCGTGGCGTAGTGGTCAACATGCTAGTCCGCCACCCAGAGGTCCCGAGTTCGATCCCCGGTCATGGCAAGTTGGAAAATGGCCTTTTTCAAATGGTCCTAGGTCTTGGATATTTATCTTTATACGTATTTGTTATAAAATATAGTACCGTTGACTTAGTATCCCATAGGACAAGTTTCGAACTTACTTTGGGGCTAGCTCAATCAGTGTGATTTGTCTCTATTTATTTATTTATTTTATGTAGGTTTTTCGCCAGAAGCTCCTTTAAAGTTATCAACGGACCTTCGATTAAATCTTGTTAGGAATATAGAACTGAAAAAACTTAAGATAGCTTCTAGCTAGAGTCTCACCAAAACCTTAAAAATAATTCTCGAAAAAATTTAGAGATACAATTTTATTTTGGGTGGATGGTTTAGCTTAACTTTAATCGATCACTCAATGAGACTATAACTATGTGCAAAGCCAGTACTGCTTGCTAGTGAGATATTTCCACGTCTGTCAAAGTTAAATTGAATATACTGCGCGTACAGACTACCGGTTTGTCGCAGGGTCACGGAGTTGCCGGGTCATAAACAAATACAGGAGACAATGTCTCTTGTGTGCCTGTCTCTAGGATTTAACGTTTGACTTACGGCGAAGAAATCTATGATAACATTAATATGAATAAGAAAGTGCAGCTAAACGTTAGTAAGTACTGGAATAAATCTTTTATGGTGATGTTTTTGAGGTTATAAAGTATACTGATGAATTTTGTATCTGTACTACACGGTTAAACGCGTGTTTTCACTAGTCGACGTGTTAAAAATGATTTTAAATGATTGATAATTATTTGAATGATCTTCACAGTCAAATTAAAGTAATCGAAATAAACCGTATTATAAATTATTTTTTAAAACTATAAACTGACTTCACCCCTAAAGTACATAACCGATTTTGATAAAATTTCTTTGAAATCACGCCGGGACCGATTTGGGTCGGTATACTTGATCTTGATACCGACCCAAATCGGTCCCGGCGTCTTCGGATAATCGGTGAACATACATTAAAATAATATCATTTTTTTTGGAATGGAATCAATCATTTAATATTTTTTGAAAGTCTGTCAAAACCATTTTAAGCCCTTTAATGAAGGCTTCAATTTGTAGTTGGTACCTAGTACCCTTATGAGAAACAGGCGTAGAAAATATTTACATAATGTATGTATTACAATTAGCTAAAACAACTTACAAAGTTTCTTTACAATAAACAAAGTTCAAATAGCCTAAAATATTTTGGATAAGCGCACTCCTCAAATAACCAAACTCCTCAATTTATGTACATACGTCACAACTCAGAGCCATCCCACCACCAAGTCAAGCCGACAAACCCAAAATAAAACCCGTACATATGTCGTATCGGCAATAAAATAGATAAATAGCGTCCACAAGACGCGCCTACAAAAGTATCTAATTTAATTTTATGTCCGTACGTCCCTCAGACGTACCTGTCCATGCACGTCATAGATTCCTGTGTCAGGGCCCACCAATTTATGGCTTACTATATCATCCCAAGTTGCGTCCACGTAATAAGTTTCTCGGGCTAAGTTGAATTTATTGTTTATAGGGAGACGGGAATTATAGATTTTTTGGAGCCAATCAGGAAGATATGGTGATAAATTTCGAATATTATAGGGTATTAAGATTTGAATAAACATGTCGGGAGTGGGATTTTGGGGTTTGTTCCTTTTGTTCTTACTGGATTTTAACTCAAGCGGAACGAACAGAAACACCGATATAATAAACTTGTTGCCGATTTGTCTACATTCGTGCATAGAATTTCTTCACTTTTGATTCAATTAAAAACAAAAAACCAATATATATTCATCATCAGGTCTTTTTGATCAACTACAGGAGCATGACCCTCTCTGTACTACCACACCATACTTGGTCAGAGCAGCCAGAGAGTTTTGGCCTACACTCTCCACGCTGGCCGAGAGCTGGTTGGATAGGACTCATTTATGTTTATAAGGCTTGTATATTGTTTGCTTGATAATATAATATTGCTGAGTAACTATCACATAACACAAGTCTATATTATTTGCCTGCTAATGCTCTTACATCATAAGGATACTGCGGACCGTACGAAGTAGAAAAGAAACTGATACAGGACGGCTTCTAAAAAATACGCTTAAAAATAGAGATGAAATAACATAAATTTGGAGAAAATGCTTCGCTTAGGAGGCAGCCCTGAACTTATCCGTAAGTAAATAATCGAAAGTCAACAACGATTATGAAATCGAAATAAAAATTGATAATTATCCAAAGATAATAAAAGATTCTAACACTTACTTTGAATTCCGGACTTTGAAGCAAAAGGAAGCACGTTTCAAAAAATATATGTAGATATACGATTCCAATACCAGCGCTTCGCAACGACCACTACTAAGAAGAAACGCCGGAAGAAACTCATTTCCAGATTAAAATAAATTAACAGTAAAAGACATACGATGGAAATTTTGCCAGCACATCTACCGGGGTGAAACCAGTGGGTTCAAATCGGAGCAACCTCACGGCTCCGGCTGTCGGCGTGACATACGACGGCTGACGACGTTATTGTCGCCTGGCAACACTTCATTTACATGAAGCAGACTGAGGACGTGGGAGGCCGCCCAAATGTTTAATAGGCGAATAAATACATAACGAGCTATATGTTACGCTTCAGATAAACTCATAAACGTCCTAAAAATATAAAATTGTTTGATTAAAACTAACGTGAGACACAGACATTATCAGCATGAATTAAATGGCCTGCCCGAAATCCCGATGCACCGCTAACATCAGTGTGCCTCGAGCGACATCGTGTACGCACTTCCTCTAGTCACATTCGCCTTGATAAAATAATACTTTATTCGTAGGATAGTGAGTCACTATCTGTCCTAGTCAGACGTTCATGCTCAATGTTGCTTGACACTGAAAGCAGATACGCAGTATCCTTCGTATTGCGTATTGCTTTTGGAGTAACCCCCTTGATGAAGGCCTCCGGATGAGATCGAAACATGTCGGCCAGTAGCTGACCCTATACGTGAGTCACCCGTTTAATTCATGCTAGTAAATAAAATTTGTTGTTTATTTGTTTTTAGTGAGGTAATTAGTCAAACCGGTTCCGGAATATGAGCTTTGCCAATTCACAATACATAGGAAAACCAGGAAAGGAAGCCAGGATGTGATAAATTGACGACCTCCGTTGCGTATTGGTAAGTTGGTAACTGATTGGGGGTTCTGGGTTCATTCCCCAACCAGAGCAAGTTATAAAATATCATTTTTATATCGTCCTGGGTATTAAATGATTAGTTATTTACGAGTTTCAAAGAAAAACCTAAAGTGCGTTGGGAGGAAATATACCTCAGCTTCCCGTCTCGTTTCGGCTAGTATAGGGTTGACATCTATTAATTTTGCAACCAGGACAAGACGCGTGAAAGCGAGGAGGGGGGCGCGGGGCAAGACTTAACATTTTTAAACCCGGACAACAAATGAAGCCCCGCCTGAACGCTCCCCGAATGCCCTCTAAACTAGGACAAATCCGGGGAAACCCGGACGGATGGCAACCCTAAACTAGTATAATTTTTTATGCGGAGAGGCGAGAGCAAAACTTAGATCCTAGCCTAGGGTGGGCCCTTAATTTGTTGTCACTTATTTATAAATTTAAAAAAATCTGAATAAATCAATAATCTTTAAAGATATCTCATTTCCTTCTCTAAACAGGTTTCAGTACCTTATTAGCTACATATTACACAGATAGATCGCATAATCTCGATCTGGCAAAGGAAACCAATTTGCAGCAATCAGCATGCGCAGGCGCAATGATAGCCAATTCAGACGTCTCATATTTCTAACCGCGAAAGTGTGGAGAGTGGTTATGTAAATTGGTCGGACTACCTCTGTTAGTGTTGTGTGATGAACTGATGATAAACTCTTTACGTCTTTCATTCGTGGGTTCGAACCCCACTATGAAGCATATACTTGGTTGTTTCCAGTCTAATAAGGATATTGCAGGCTTGAATCATGATTATCTTTAAAGAAAGATGTTTCCTTTGTTTTGTACTAGCTGCGCCCGTAGGCTTCGCTCCCCGTGGGAATTAAAACTATCCTATGTCCTTCCCTGGGTATCAAACCATATCTCTATCGAATGTCATCTAAATAGGTTCAGTGGTTAAAGCGTAACAAACAAACAAACAAATATACAAACTCATTTTCGCATTTATAATAATGGTAGAATTTTATAAACAATAAATACATGCATTCCTCTGCATAGTCAAGACCGGCCCATCGTCTATATACCGTACCAACACTAGGAGTTATGTAAATCGTCCCAGCGATCCCACTAGTGATGTGCACCGCGTCGGTAGGCCGTTGAGTCGTGCATCAGATACCGAAGCACAGCGCCATCTATCGTCGCGGGGAGCGATCTAAATAACCAGTCGATCGCTGGATAAATCGCGAAACGTCTCCCCGCTTGTTACCGCGCGTAATTAATGATCGCTCTCGATCCTCGTTTCCTACCTATTATGATTTTGTTACTACTAAGTATAACAAGTTCTGAGAACGTATTATTTTCTATCGGGTTCTCTGTAAGTAATGGCCGATTGCATTCACCAAACCTGTCAGGTTGTAGCTAAATTACAGTCTTTAAGTGCAAATTATCGCATATTTCATAATGTGATGTGATGTCTGATGTTTATTAAAAGTTTAGTGACTCAAGAGTTGTTACAGCTTCTTCGCTCATTAAAAATGTTTCTTACAAAGTAAATTAATCATTATGCGTTAGTAATTTTATCTTAGCGCCTTCTCCATCACCTGCTGTGCTGTGCAAGCCTTAAAAACGCATTTTTAATGCTCCACATTTTTATCAACTTTCGACTACATGCCACTAATTCTGATCCGCAGCCATGTAGCCTAAAACCAAAACTCAATTTTTGACCTCGACAAAAACAAGGGTGTTATAAATTTGATGCTTATGTCTGTTTGTCTGTGGCATAGTAGCGCTCGAACACATGGACCAATTTCTATGCAGTATTTTTTGCGTAAAAGCAAGTTCCCTTGCGGTGGTTCTTAGCTATGTTTGATGAAAATCGGTTCGGGTCAACGCTTGAAAATCAGGGATTTTGAGTTTGTCTGGCTAATAATAGATGGCGCTATTTATATTCACTAAGGTAGATAAATGCAACGTAAATAAAATAAAAACCCAAATAAGTAAACGTTGAAGATATTTTTAAGATAACTGCCAAAAATTGCTTTGAAATGGCACGTGTACAAAATTGAAAGATTCAATTCAAAACCGAAGCCTTAGCAAGTAGGCTTTAATAAAACAAGTTTTAAAACAGGTGACTGGCCGAACGTAAACTGACGTTAAAATGGTCGAAAGAATTGCGAAATCCTTGCCTGACCCAGCGCAGAGGCCATAATGTTCTGTTTTTGTCTCGATCCTCCCCTATAAATTATTCTAAATCGGACCCTATTAGAAATTCAGAGGTTAGCCAGTGCATTTGCAAACATCCAGTTGATCGTATATCAATCGATATTGTTCCTGGAACAATGCGTACGGCTACCTGTAGGATAAACACGACAGGGTTGCCAGCTCTTTAAACCCACTTCCAAAAAGGAGGAGGTTATCAAGTCGTCGCGAAAGTACCACAGTTATGCGACAACTTATGACCGACTTAACATTTGATCGCGCGATCTTTTTTTTGTATGCTCAACGATTATTGAAAGGCGCTTGGACCGATTTGGATTGAGATGGTCCCATATTGTGGATAAAGCCGGTTTATGGCTTTGAAACAATATTTATAATATAATAATATTCATTAATTTTATACAAACTTGCATACCTGGACATAATACAGAAGTATTTTATATTTTAAATTGTAAATTATGATGTATTGTGGTAATAATTCAATTATACATATTTTTTTTCATATTTCGACCTCTGCTCTTTAGGAAAGTAGTTCAGTATGATCGGTAACGGTACATCTGAGAATATGGCAAGGTTACAGATTTACAACTTGTAGAATGGCTCAATACAAATATAGCTTGACGGTTACGAGTACCTATTTATAAGTTATCTTGCCTTAAACTTCGAATGAATGACTAACTTATAATAAGGGCAAATACCTACATATTAAAAACTCTCAAAGCTTATCGACAACCAATATTTCAAGCCAAAACGCCCAGTAGCCGAAACCTTAATGAGCAGCAATCTTTTATCGGCACAAAAGCCCGTGCCTTACCCTGCCTGATGTGCTCGATACGACTGATCTTATATCGCACGTCGCACGACCACCATCGCTGGCTGACAGGCCAGCCCTGCAGGGCTACGACACAGGACACAGCTGATTTTGGCTGATAAGTATTTTGAATCAGTGGTAAAGTCTTAGGGCTTTTGCAGACGAGCGATAGCTGTCGGCGATCGTTGCCGACCTGTAACGCGGGATGTTCGCCGACTGCCTCAAACGTATTAAATTGTCACAAACTGTCACAAATTGTCGCGCGACCGTCGGCGACAGTCACCGATAGTTGCCAACTATCACGAACGGTCGCGTGACACATATCAATCTGTCACAAACTGTCGAGTGACCGTCGGCGACAGTCACCGATAGTTTCGGTAATAGTCAGCGGCAAAGGTCGAGAGTTTGGAAAAAAAACACGACCTTGAATGGGTGACCACAAGTGATATAATTTTTTATCGAGCTCCTCCGTTCTTTGAAAGGCCATTTTTTATCTCGACTGTCATCATTGTCTGGCAGTCGTCAAGATTGTCTGATGCCTTTGGGTAGCATGAAAAATCTGACACCAGTATTGTTCACTAACACACACTAAAAACAAACAAAGTAAACTACTAGTAGTCCACGTTTTATATTATTAGCTAATGTATCTAACTTTGATTTCTTAACGTGCTTCGGAAGGTATGTATAAGCCATTGGTCCCGGATGTCATAATTTTATGGCAGTCGTCACGCTATATCAGCCTTTAGGCAGCTTGAAAAATCTGACACCAGTATTGGCCACTTACACACTTGAAACACACAAACAAACCAGCTAAACCCTTTATAGCAGGCTTGTTCGTGACAGTATCAAGATCTATCATATCTAAACAAAACGATTAAACCCAAGACAAACGCTGACATGAATCACAAAACGCATCAAGCCCACGCCCACGGCTGGGCAGTATTTATAGTGCAATAAAACTACATGTCACATCGCAAATGAGCTACGTAATTATTTCGTTGAGTTGCGAAAGATGACTATTTTTGAGTTAGTAAAATAACCACATAATCCTAGTTTCTAACATACCAAATCAGATAATTCTTTCTAAACGTCAAAACAAACATTTTCTGTGGGATTTGTATGAAATAGCACGTCGTGACGTTATAGTTTCTTAGAGGATATAAAATCACGTTAAAAATGGACATGATCACTTCTTCTTCTTCTCGTGTGTGTTAGTGACTAACACTAGTGTCAGAGTTTTTAAACCGCCTTAACGGCCTCTGACATGGTTTTAGGTAACGACCAATGTCAAAGACAGTGACCGGGACCGACGGCTTAACGTGCCCACCGAAGCACGAATCATTTTACTTATCGGACAATCAGGTGATCAGCCTACAATGTCCTAATCAAACTAGGACAACAACACAAAGTCGTTGCCCCCGCCGGGAATCGAACCCGCGACCTCCGGGTATGAGCCGAACGCTCTAACCACTACACCACGGAGGCAGTTACATGATCACTGACAAGTGACATTATTTTGTGACATTTTGATATTCCCTTATCGGTACAAAATTATTTATTTTTGACCCTGGATACTACCTGGGACAAAATATACCAAAACTACTTTAAGGGCAATTTCAGTCCATGGTACTAAACGACTTTTAAGAACGTACCTATATCAAATAGGCTATTTTACTGAGTATGTTTTTGTTCATAGTTTATATCAAACAAAAAATACCGATAAGAAGAAATATTTTTTTTAAACAGCAAGAAAATTTATTAAATATTGAAGTAGTAATTGACCATTTAAATATAAGAGTTGGAGCGTGAAGACATCTCACTATCTTGACAGTTTCCCCTTCCATCAGATTTTAAAACTTGAAACTTATTTATTTAGATAAAAATAAACCTTTTTTTTCGGTTTTGTATTGTGTTATTTATTAATATGAATAACAAAAATAATTGAGTAAATTACCATATTAAATCGATCTGTACAACTTGTAAAATTTATAAAAAAATCTGACTTTTAAGTCCATCCATATACTTCTTATTTACTATTTCTTAAGCTATGTTACATCTATATTAAGTAGTACATACAAACAGTACTTCGACCCTCTTTCAATTGCAATGTTACTCTGCACCCAGGGCTGATACATCACGTTTATTGCCACGGGGAAATGGCTCAGCATTTGTTTGTATCGGAGCCGTAATGATGATCTCACGACCTGGCTCTCTCGCTCCGATTAATATAGGAACCAGTTGCATCGAATAGGTGTGCGAATGTAAACAAATCCTGTCTCATTAGAAACACGTACTGACTTAATCCGCTAGTTTCCAACACGTCAAATCAGATACTTTTTCTAAACGTCAAAACAAACAATGTCTAGATTCGTATGAAATAGCGTCTAGGAATCAAATACCGCTCCTATTATTAGTTTTTCTGCACTTTTTAGGGTTCCGTAGCCAAATGGCAAAAACGGAACCCTTATAGATTCGTCATGTCTGTCTGTCTGTCCGTCCGTATGTCACAGCCACTTTTTTCCGAAACTATAAGACCTATACTGTTGAAACTTAGTAAGTAGATGTATTATGTGAACCGCATTAAGGTTTTGACACAAAAATAGAAAAAAACAGTAAATTTTGGGGGTTCCCCATACTTAGAACTGAAACTCAAAAATTTATTTTTCATCAAACCCATACGTGTGGGGTATCTATGGATAGGTCTTCAAAAATAATATTGAGGTTTCTAATAGCATTTTTTTCTAAACCGAATACTTTGCGCGAGAGACACTTCCAAAGTGGAAAAAAGTGTGTCCCCCCTCCCGTAACTTCTAAAATAAGAGAATGATAAAACTAAATAAAATATATGTTGTTTATTACCATGAAAACTACCAGCGAAAATTGGTTTGAACGAGATCTAGTAAGTAGTTTTTTTTTTAATACGTCATAAATCGTAAACGGCAATTTACCTTTCATTCAATCAACTCAAATATAAAAATTAAAAAAACATACTACAAGACTTTTATATTATGTTATTTGCTACTACGGAACCCTTTATGGGCGAGTCCGACTCGCACTTGGCCGCTTATTTTAAAATAAACCTGTACTGTCCCACTGCTGGGCAAAGGTCTCCTCTATCTCCTTCCAAATATCTCGATTGTGAGCCACTTCCCACCATTCCCTTTAAAATTTTCTGCACTTATAAATATAAAAATCACAATCTTCTCTTTTGTCACTCTTAACTTCATTTAAGTGGGTAGTAATGGTTTACACTAAGAAGGTCTTGTAATTGAGTACGTCAACTAGATTATTAAAAAATTATGGTCCCATTTTATTGTTACGCAAATTAATTAAAATTCACAAAGATACAGTGCATCGAAATTTTGGAGTGGGGACAATTTTTCTGGTGAAAATTGTAGCTAATCGTGACATCACGGGAAATTTAAATGCGCTGTATCTTCTTTGTTATGTGCTAATCAGGAAAAAGAAAAAATACGTATGCCATACTTTTTTATAATCTATCTAATGAGCCAAAAAAAATCTTGTCCACATCACTGGGTCACTGGGTTGTATGCTTATCTATATAATTATATGTACTGGTTATAAAAGAGTAGTATCCCATAACACAAGTCTTGAACTTACTTTGGAACTTCTGTGTAATTTGTCCCTATATATTTATTTTATTTTATCCCTATTGCATTGTTATTGTGCATTCAGGCTTGATACATCACGGTTATTGCCACGGGGAAATAGCTCATTACAATTTTAAATTTAAAAAAAATATAAGTCTATATTATATATAAATGTTGGAATGAAAACCAAGATTTTGCTCACCAAAGCAAGAGTGCACCACGGCACAAAGCAAAACAACAGATTTAAGAAGTGAAAAACAAAATAAAGACCACTTCACACGTACGCTAAAAACGCGCGACTTGCGCACTGTCACGTTAATTAGGGCGGGTGACCACAGATGGCATTCATTAGGCTAATGAAATATCCGTGATTAGCCGGTTAAGGAGAGGCTAAGTGCTTGATTAATTGAGAATCCTTAATTAGGTATTTCAGATATGTTGGCTAATTATTTTCTTCTGTATTCCTTCACGCTGTTCTAGACCGTAGAGGTCGAAAGACGATGCGTCATGCTATTTAATTCCTTTATATAATATCTATATCTACATCTTACCATCACACTAATACACTATTTATCACATCGCTCCAATGTTATAAAGGCGAAAATGTTTGTTACTTCTGGGCCGTCCCAGGTATCGCTGGAGCGACGTAGTGATGGCGGACCTGCGCGAGCTTCAAGTTGGCGACAGCTAGCAATGGACCGAGAGCGCTGGCGTGCTCTTGTGCTGGAGGCCAAGACTTACCTTGGGTCGCTGAGCCAGGATAGTAATTAAGTAAGTTTTACTACGCCGGCAGATTAGAATATGACCACTCCAAGTCTTCCCGTGGATGTCGTTGGCAACTTAGAAATACACACTAAACAAAGTTATAAAGATTATAAGGCCTCTCCAACCCGTTTGGCCAGCGTGGAGAGTGTAGGCCAAATCCTCTGGCTGCTCTGAGCAAGTATGGCTCTGATAGTACAGAGAGGATCGAGCTCCTGCAATGGAGACTAAAAACACTTACGTCGTAAGTTTTACTTCGTCCATGAACGACTTTCCTTCATTCTTGGTCTTCTCTGTTGGCTTACATATGACATAATATATGAAACTAAATGAGCGCTAAATAAGTGTATCATCTCGTACATTCTACGCTGTTTCACTATAAAACTGCACGGTCTGCATGCACTGCATTAGATGCAGTCGGGATAAGCTGATTAGCATGGGAATGCACCCGCGTATTACAGCATGTAGAAATAGGGTCCACTTTACATCTCATTTATTTTGAAGTTTCATAAAGTAACGTTTATTGATACTATTTTAGGGTTGAACTTAATCACTGATGATGAGCAATTTTTTTTACGATGTTTTTGTTTGAAACTAACGTGAGACTCAGACATTGTTACATGTTAACGGGTTACTCACGTATACAGTCAGCTACTGCTGACATGATTCGACCTCATCAGGAATTCTTCTCTTCATCAAGGCGGCGATTTTTGCCAAGGTTTTAATGCGAGCTATCATAGAATTGAAGACCTATGTGGACTAGTGGTGATGATGCTATTCGATCCCCGTTAGGTCAAGATGAAAAGTACATCTTTTTCAGATTGAACTGGGTCTTGGATGTTTATCTATACTTACATGTATTTGCTATAAAATATAGTATCATTGAGTTAGTACCCCATAGCACAAGAATCGAAATTACTTTGCAGCTAGCTCAATCTGTGTGATTTATCCGTATATATTAATTTATTTATGTTTGTAAAAAGATATTAAAAATTATGAATTGAACTGTGAGCTCGTAAACCCCAAATCTAGACAACCCCTTCACCGGTTCAGCCCATGGACAAACTTAAAAATTCTATTGGTCTAATTTAGACTAGCTTTTTTCTAGACGGCTGCAGGCGTCTCTACAAGAAAAAATCCGCTTAACACCCTCCACAAGGCCACAACGGGAGAGAGGTCAAGGACGGAGAACGAGGACGCACATTGTACGGGACCTTAGGATATTAATAAGTACTTATATTAATTCGTACCGTAGGACACTCACAAGGTGGTCAGATGACCTGACCAAGGTCGCTGGAAGGCACTGGATGCAGGCTGCTCTAGACCGAATATTTCGGAAAACCTTACGTAGCGCCATTCATGTTCTTACTAGAGAAAATCCTGATTTTCAAGTGTTAAACCCCAATAACTTCTAAACAGCAGAACTAATTTTCATCAAACATAGCTAAGAACCACGACGAGAGCGCTACAATGCCACAGATAAACAGACGGACCGAAAGACGTTAAATTCAAGCTTATGTCACCCCTCTTTTTGTTGGGGGTTAATAAACACTCAAGACCATCTAAAAAAAAAAATTTTAAGGGGATCAAAATCAATAAAATGGAATAAAACATTTGTACTAAAAAGCTGACACTTACAAAACGAAGTTATTTGTCTTCACTAACTAACTAGAAAGAAGTCTATGCTTTGGCACAGGCAGACCAGCATTAGTCATGTGGCAAAGTGGCTCATTACTCAGCGATTTTAATCTGCGTCTGATAAAGCGACCAATCGCAGCGAATAATCGCCCGTGTGCGCTCGGATGTCATTTGTCGAGATTAGGTGTCATTTGTATGTGGAGATTTCTTCAGAAAATGTAAATCATGTATGACAACTACATTCAAACGAAGTCATAGGAAAAGTAAACTTATATAAGCGCAAAACAGAGCTCACCACGTTAATCCGAAATATTCTTTTCCGACAAACCATTCGTTAGTGGTTGGTTCAACAAATTAAACTTTAACTTTGACGACCTCCATGGCGTAGTGGTCACCATGCTAGTTCGCCACCCAGAGGTCCCGGGTTCGATCCCCGGTCAGGGCGAGTTGGAAAATGGCCTTTTTCAAATTGTCCTGGGTCTTGGATGTTTGTCTATATATGTATTTGTTATAATATATAGTATCGTTGAGTTAGTATCCCATCATAACACAAGTCTCGAACTTACTTTGGGGCTAGCTCAATCAGTGTAATTTGTCCCTATTTATTGATTTATTATTTATTTAACGATAACGTTTGGCCGAAAATAGTTTTTCTCTTTACATTATGTACAAATGTTTCTTCACCGAATAAGTTGCTTAGTTGCAAAATATATCAAATTAGATCTAACTTAACCTGTCTTAAACCATCTCCTATCGAATAAGATAATCCCTATCATGCGCATCAAAACTCAAATCTAAAATCGCGGAGTCAAAAACGCTGCAACCAACAATGCTATACCGCGCAGAGTTTATCTTTATTATGAGTCTGCCGAGCAAAATTATGACGACTGCAAAGCGTCTGTCGTCTATCCCTTTCCTTCTTATCGATAGCCGTGTGGCTCTGTCCCTGTCTAACGCGATATGCAAGACTTGCAGTGATTCCGGAGATGACCGTCAAGGGAGGCACAAGTACAGTTTATGGCGCCGTCGAGCTGAAGTTGCTGAGACTCCTTATCTCCCCGGAAGGGGTAAGCCTGGATTTTTAATTAGATTTTAGCTGACGGTAGTGGAATTAGAATATTTTGTATTTATTTATAAGAATGGACGCAGCGAAGGTCCGTTAGCAAGATGGGTCGACGACATCAGAAAATTTGCGGGACGAACTTGGATGAAAGTAACTTCAGGGCCGTGGTAAATAACATTAATTGAGAGAGGCCTAATCCCAGCAGAGGAAGGATGATACTGATGATGAAAAGAATGGATAACAATCTAGTAATCTATTCTATAACCATGGGCTAGCAATCTTAGCGCTTGTCTAATTATCGTTAATAGGAAGTTACTTGCTAACCATGACAGAAAGTTTTTCTGAATATGCATTAACAAATATCAATAATGAGAGAACATTGGCACCATTTCGAACAAAACGAATGAGGTTAACCAACACATCGTTACACCATATTGACGCATAGTTTTGTGAACTGTTGAGGTCGCAGCATGTCCTAGCATTATCTCAGCCAATTAGATCACAGTCGTCAAGAAATTCCAAATGCCTGTTTCGTGTCAGATGCAGATGCAGCACTTTTGAATGTCCTACAGCATGTGACCTACGCACGAAAAAGGAGATGCAAGTTGAAAGTAAGACCAGTACGTCAAATCAAAAATTGGCATTCTCATTTGAAAATCGTGTACAATATTCAAAATTCAAATATATAATACAATGTTGACACATTATACTATGTAATGCTTGCGAACGATTTAACAAACATAAATTAAGTAATAAGAAATACAAAGTAGTCAATAATTGGCCAAGTGCGTGTCGGGCCACGCGCAGTATAGGGTTCCGTAGTTCCTTATGCCAACTTTGAGTTTATGCCACTAAAAACGTTTTAAAACTAATTATCTATTGAATTTGTATGAAATAAGTATTTTTATACTTTTTCCGAGTACATTTTATAAGTTGATCGCCTATAACTTTTAAATTTGTATACCCATCTTATCTTTGATAGTTTTCCTTTAAACTACATTATATATACTATAGCTGTGATTTTTTTCACGTGGCCATATATAACCGTTTAGCAGATAGAGGGGGGGGGAACACTTGCCTCCAACAAAAATATGCACTTTAAACCCAAATATTTCAGAAACGGTTCCCTAAATCGAAATTTAGTGTTAAGAGGCTCACAATGTTTTTGAAAGACCTATTCAACAACACCCCACACAATGTATTTGTCGAGAAAAAAAATATTGACTACCTCGTTACTTGTATGGCAGCTAACCTAAAAAAATATTTTTCCGGATTTTATTTTACGACTTTTTCGCTATGATTGATATACAGATCCATGCTAAATTACAGCTTTCTAGTACTTGTATTTTCTGAGTAGGACCGTGGACGGACAGACAGACAGACAGACAGACAGCCAGCCAGACAGACAGACAGAAAGACATGGCGAAACTACAAGGGTTCCTTGTTTACTACGGAACCCTAAAAAGCGAAGCTGACCAGTCCCTCCCGCCCGGCAGCACCGCAGCACCCGTTCACGCGCACCCGTATACTTACCTACTAGAAAAGGGGGGCTATCAGCGGTTCCTTGTAAAGAATTCAGTGCGAGCGTTGAATCATGTTTTTAGTTAGGTAGTTAGTACGTGTGGAGTAAATCACGTCAGGCTGCGCCGCGAAAATTGCCGGCCCTTCCGAAAGTAGTATACGCCCGAATGACAGATGTAACTTTATTTTTAACATCCGATATAAACTTTTGTTGGTCTAGGAAACAACGTAAAATGTACCAGATATTATTCTACCCAAATAGTATAAGCAAAGGGAAAATAAGTGAGAATTTCAACAATCGGTTTTTAGTTTTTTTACTAAGTACAATTTTATTAGAATGAGTTAACGAGTAACTCACGTGGAGAGTCAGCTTCTGGCTAACATGTTTAGCTTATGCTAGAGGACGCCTGTACACGAAAACGTCTCGCGACACACTGATGTTAGTAATGCGAAAGTCGGCCAGTAGTTTTCTGTATATAGGTTAGGTTAGGTAAGCATGGATATGCATATGCAACTTGGAGAAGAAAAAGCGAGAAAATGCACTCGAATGAAAATAAAGGTTCGGAAGCAACGTTCGAATTAAAGGTTCGGAAGTGTTAGGATACAACTGGCACCCTCAGCTGTGCAGCTGAGGGTGAAAGTTGTATCCTAACAGGCTTAGATAAATTTGGATACCATAACTTTATTTTAAAGTGAAATTTCATTAAAAGTGAAGTTTTTAAAAATGTGATTTTTTTAACCCAATTCCAAAAAGGAGGAGTTTTTCAATTCGTCGCGATCTGTTATTTATTTTTTATGCATGTTCTTCGGTACTAGATGTTTTTTTGTTTGAAATACTTGCCAGATTGGACTCCAATGAAGATTTTTTTTTGATTGAAATATAGATACTGCTAGCTTAAATTTTGTCAAAATCAGTTGTGTAGTTTACGAGGCGAAGTCATTTTTTTGATTTTGAAAAATTATAAAGTTATATATTATTTAACTTGTGATTTATCTGCAAGTTTTAAGCATACTTTTTGACAGTCCAACAGGCCTCTTAGCCAATGATTTGTGGCGATCCAACGTCAGGCTCGATGTAATCTCTTACTCAAGCACTAGCTCCACGTACTGATGCCGTGATAGTATATATTAGGTAATAACTACTATCGCCTATCAGTGCGCAGCGGCAGTGTCTTGAACGAATGTTTATTCATTTAGGTATTCAGTCTACATTGACGCTGAATGTCTAGTGGCTGTAATGGTTTGAGCAAGCGAAGCGTCTTAGTTTCGGTATTATCCAAAAATGCTTCTGTCCGGCTGTTCTCGCCTAGAGGTCGCATTTCTTAACCGATTCCCGTGAAATATTGTGAGAATGTTTGAAAATGTAATACATTTTTCTGTAGACTTAGTTTTTTAAAAATTTTCAAAATGGCGGAAATATAGGGTTGAGGGCTGAGAACTTTTAAAAGTATAATATTTCAGCCATTTCCAAAAATCCACTTACTGGCAAGCGAAGCGTAGGAGTAGGACACCCACCCACAAGGTGTCTTTAACTGACCAAGGTTGCTGCAACTGCGCTGGATGCAAGTCGCTCTAGATCGGTCATTTTGTAAATCTAGAGAAGAGATTAGAGAACTAGATCGGTCATTTTGGAAATCCATGAGAGCGGCCTAGGTCCGGCAATGGACGTTTTGCGGCTAAAATGATGATGATGTTCTGTGTCCAAAAAGTCTTTGATCGTCCACGGCCCCATTATAAAGGTTTCTGTCACTAACACACAAGATCACACCGCATACAAAATATGTATATTATGCATTAGTGAGCACGGCTTTATGGTATCAAGGAGCTACGCAGAGCTGCTGGTGACAGAGCTGTGCGCGGCGCAGGGTACGAGCGATAGCGGATTATTAAACGTATAATTTGGATGTTTATTTATCATCGTCATCATATCAGCGCACAGGGTTTGTCAAAACGACCGATTGTAAGCGGCCTGCAGCCTGCCCCAGCACCCAGTTGGTGGGTGCGCTTGCCGGTACGTAGCCGACATTTAAAGGGATGTTTATCTATATCTATATGTATTTGTTATATAGTATAGTATCGCTGAATTAGTATCACATAACACAAGTTTCGAACTAACTTTGGGGCTAGCTCAATCTGTGTGATTTGTCCGTATATATTAATTATTATTTATAACATTGTGATGATATACAAATACAATCCAAATACATCTTTTTTACTATGGGATATTTATAATATATCTTAATAATCGTCACTTTGTTTCGTTGCACAATTATTGGCGTCAAATAGTTTCATAAATACTATTTCAAACAGAAAAAGAATTTTTCAAATCGGTCCACGCCTCTTCGAATAATCGGTGAACATACATAATAAAAGTTCGCGACGGTTTAGTAACCTCCTCCTTTTTGGAAGTCGGTTAAAAATAGACATATTACATACATACATAATATCACGCCTGTTTTCCACAGGGATAGGCAGAGACTATGGACCTCCACTTGCTACGATCCTGACAGGTTTGTCAGCAAAAGCAAAAGAGGTTTCATCTAAACTCATAATCTTTTCATACATGCCCTTCAATTACGGGTACTTTTTACAGACATATTGATTGTGATTAATCGCTGAAAGCGCATGCCTCGCTCCACCTTCCAAGACGGAGACAATTGGCACGTCACAGGCAGAGGTCGCCGCTTTCGCCAGCAACCACAAATCAGGCGCTGCTCGTTTGACACCAGCACATGGCCGCTGGCCCATGCAGACATGCCGGGTGATGAAGGGCTTATTTAGGGACGTACACATTATTGACCGAGCGAGCGAAAAGAGCGAAGCGTCTCGGTTTCGAGATTGAGCAAAAATGCTTTTTTTGTCCGGCTGTTCTCGCCTACAGGTCGCATATCTCGTGAAATGATGTAAGAAGGTTCGAAAATTATAAAAAAAATTGTGGATTCAGTTTTCGAAATTTTTTAAATGGCGGAAATGTTGGAGTTTAAACATTAAATACCTAAGACGCAACTTTTTTGTCTGAAATTATTTTTTATCGGATAAATTTCAATGGGTCGGGGACGTCGGGGTGACTAGTGAGCTCTATTAACGCAGAATTTGGACTTATCTATCCCTTCCAATCCCTTTAACACGTGCCGTTATTGACCGAGCGAGCGAAACGAGCGAAGCGTCTCAGTTTCGAGATTAGCCAAAAATTCTTTTGTCTGTCTGTCTGTCTGTCTATTCTCGCCTACAGGTCGCATTTCTTAACCGATCCCATGAAATTTTGTAAGCAGATTTAGCAACAAAATAGAATTTTTTGGTCGAGCCAGTTTTTCGAAATTTTTCAAAATGGCGGAAATATGGGGGTTTAAAATTTTAAAAGTGTCATATACCTGGCATTTCCAAATATTTTCAAAAATGTCATTAGACTTTTTTGTTGCCATTATAAAAACGCATTTTTTTTATTTGAACAACTTTTTTTTTCCATATGTTAACGTATATCTATATTGTAAAGAAATACGCTAATAATATTACGATCTAGCCTAAACTCAGACTAATGAGTAATTTTACATTAACCTAGTTTTATAAAGTACTTATTTTATAAGAATGTGTCCATCGCCACTTTTCTTACTGTCTCTATTACAACAACAACTTTTTTGTCTGAACAACTTTTTTATACGTTATACTTGAACGGGTTTAGGATGACTCGCTAAGTCTAGCTGAGTGAGTCGTGACGGAAATAAAATACAAATCTTCTTACAAAATATACTGAAACTATTTAAGGGTGAATTCAGTCCGGGTTACTGAACAACTTTCTTAAAAATGCGTATCTTACTACAGACACAGATCGTGTTATACCGGCGCCGGCAGCCAATTCGGCGATCAGCGCCGGCAGCGGAGGCACATCCTTTGGAATAATATTCGCGAGGTCTAAGTTCGTGGCGAACTACTAGTATTTATTATGGCTCCCACAGTCGACCACTCATCACCCTCGACAAGGCGAGATTACATTATTATTATTTAGATAATTGAGCATTTCATTTGTGTCAATACACATTACAACATTACAATTGACATACCTAAAGCAATCCCATTTGAGAACACTGACGTCATGACGTGTAATGAGATGGTCTAATTACGTATCAAATATAGGTTACTGTCCAGTCCACTGAGGCTCAAGCTAAGAGCATTGCTGTCAACATGTAATTATTCGTGAATGAGACAGGTACTAAAGTGTCGAAACATAGGCAGCGTATGCGCGGCGCATTTTGCGTCGGTTTACGTTTATAAGGGCGCGTTTGGATGACACACGCACGAAACTGAAATTAATGAGACAAAAAAGAATACGGTTTTGTCGGGTGTGAAGCTTGGACGCTGACTTTGAAAGAAGAGAACAAACTGCTAGTGACGAAGAGGAAGATCCTCCGTAAGATTCTGGTACCAAACGAAAGATGGACGGAAGATGGAAGGAAGAAGAATCAAAAAGAACAGAAGATTGAAGATCTAGTGTCCGAACCAAATATCATCGGTGACACGAAAGCAGCTAGGCTTCGCTAGCTCGGATACGTAGAAAGAATGGCGTTAAAGAGAGCTTATTTGGGTCGGCTGAACGGCCGCCGACCTGTAGGTCGCCCCAGGTACAAATGGGCCGACGCGGTGCAGAAAGACCGGCGGTGCCTCGGAGTTGACGACTAGCAGTAACGCTTACAAGACCGCAAGAAATGGCGCCATCTAGTGTCGGAGGCCAAGCTCCACTTTGGGTTGCTGCGCCACCATAGTAACTAAGTAAGTAAAATTTGAGTACTACAATCACACCAATATAACTCAAATAGCATTTCTGAGTCTACACGCGCACCCCTCGCCTATGCCAAGCGCTCGCCTTGCTTCCGCCTTGCGCCCGCCCAGCGCTCGCCCCGACTGGACTTCGGTACATGCAATTTGAGTTGTATTGATGTGTAAGAGGGTCTCAAATTAGAAGCTCACATGCGCACGCATCGCCTATGCCACGCGCTTGCCTTGCTTCCGCCTTGCGCCTTGATTTCAAAGCGCGCTAGGCGTACGCGTGTCATCTGAACGCACTTTGAGGGTCATACGCAACGCAAAAAACGCGACGCAACTTGCGTCATTCGTAACAATTTCTACCCATGCAACTTCAAAAATGAGTACGTTGTATAAACACATATATCTACAGTATATACAGCCTGACCCTTGATACACAATGCTGCCAACCCGTCAGAAGTTTTAAAACAATGGCCGCGATACACGACCGAAGCCGGATATAGAAACTAGTGTCGGGCGTCGCATTGTGCGCTCAAACTAAAACTAACGACGTGCAGTCTTGTTCATGTAGCGATATAGATTTTATAACGTCTAACAGAAGTTTATTTGCTAGGCAAATTAAAAAACGCCATCTAGTGATGAGAAGCGGAACTATCGACTTCATATTCGTAGCGCCATCTATTATTTGCTAGGGTAAGCCCTGACTTTTAAGCGTTAATCCCCGATAACGTTTGAACGGCTGAACCAATTTTTATCAAACGTAGCTAAAAAGCAACGCAAGGGAACGCATCGAAATCGGCCCATCCGTTCAAGCCCTACGATGCCACACACAAACAGACATTTGTGTCAAACTTATAACACCCCTTTTTCGGGGGTTTAAAATGGTTTAAAACAATACGAAAATCACTTGATTACATTACAGCATACAATTTGTCCGTCAGATCTTTATCGAGGCTCCATTGACAGGGCATTATGACGTCATGTGCAGTGACGTCAGTCGCTTATCGCCGACCGTCAGTGACGTCACTGTCGAATGACCAATATGCTTATCATGAACACTGTGACAGTTTTAAATAGCATTTCACGTAATTACCATAGACTAGATGTTTTATGTAGCGTTGTTCGCATGATCAAAAGCGGTTATTTTGTATTTTGTCCTACCTTTTGCCTACCTATACTATACACTACCCTATAACACAAAATAAATAATAAATAAATATATAGGGCCAAATTACACTGATCTACACGCATACATTTTTTTAAATAAACTCTAAATCTGTCTAAATCTGAGAGGGTTTCTTAAACATTCATTCACCTAACAAGCCATGATTCTTTGGAACGCTCGTCCTGTTGGTATTCGCAAAGCCCCTAGTCGCCAGGCGTTTAAGAGTGTTGTACGCGCATATTATCTTCACAAAATGCCATGGAGTTTTATTAATATTGGTGTAGTTTATGTATGGTTTATAAATATAACCTATTTATGTATATTGTATGTAGGTTTATTAATACATTAGATTATATTATTTATCTTATGTATGTGTATATATTCATATGTATAGATTAATTGTAAAGTTTGTTCCAATTACTACTCTCGCCGAAAAGTTGCTGTTATCAGCACCACCTGTAGGTTGACTGGTAGAAAAAGCCTTGGGCCTTAAGTCCACCTGTTACATTTTTGTAATAAAGTTTAATAAAAAAAAAAATTTGATAAAAAAATATTTAGATTATAACAGAATAGATTATATTTAATTTTAAATTTGAATAAAATACTATTGATGTTTTTCGAATACACGAGAAGATATTTTACTACATTTAGGACTATTAGTTCCTAAAAGATTTTAATTGGCTTTCGTGACTCGGTATTCACCGTTTGGAAAAGACGTAAATTCATTTAGAGAACAATGAAACCACGATTTCTACAACTAAATTAGGCAGCCGAAAACTATCTCATAAAACGTCTCATAACTTTGTCAACAAGTGTCATTAAAATTCATATTATGTTACGATATTTTCATACATATATGATTTCTCACTACATAACTGTCATAACAGATATCTACATATAGAAATCATATTAAAATGCTTATAAGCGACGAGTAAAATGACAGATGGTTTGACAACAGCGTTATAGTAAGAAATTTAGGGCTCTTCTTGTAGCGTTTTATATTTGTATATCACTGGCTGGTGCCCGTAACTTCGTTCGCGTGAAATATAAAGAGGACGACAACTTCTTTCCTACCTACAACCTAAAAAGGATGTTATGTGCAATACGAGCAGTGGCTTTTGTCAGAAATATCCGACGCTCGAGTAATGGTTACGTAACAACGTTTGTCAGATAAATCCAAAGTTCGCGGAAAACAAATTTATACCTTGTATTTCACAAAGATGAAAAATATATAAATGACTAATAAGAGACAGATAGATAGATAAAACGTTTATTTGTAGCTATAGTAACACACATACAGAAGAAAAATATAAAAATTACAAAACAAAACATGTAAAAATAACGTATTGAGAACATATATCAATAACTTTGTATCTGTGTGCTACAGCAATCCAAAAAGGTCATAGCTTAGTGCTTAATGCCGCTCAAAGAGTAGCTCACTGATTTGCAGCTACGGTCTGTCAGGATAAAAAAAATTGGTTGCCTGTAAAGTCGGTATACGGGCGAAAGTTTTACGTGACAACGACTTTTTATGTCTGTCTCTCTCGCTCTTAGGCGGGCTAACCATGCCCGAGTGGAAGGGACGCGTGCCTCTCACTCGCTCTCATTGTGAGCGCATAACATGAGCGGAGCGTAACGCAGTTTCTTGAAGTGTCACCCGGGAAACCAATTTATAAGACGTTGTCACGTCAAAAGGATTCATTCAGCAATATGCTTTAGTTTTTTTACGTCTATTTGCATCAACTCGAGTATCCGCTTACAGTCAGACCCTACCCTAAAAACATGAGTTACATAAGGCAGCGTTCATAAAACAACCATTTTAGCAGCTTCCGACAACCTGCGTGGGCGCAGGTCATCCGATGAAGAAATTCCAACACCTTAATAATTCTCGCTTTACGACCGCGGTAATTTGTCATCTTGGCCCAAAAAAAGTCTTGGCCCTAATGAACTCACTAGTCGGAACCTATACGAAACACAATTTTTTAGACATTTTTGGCTAGTATCTAACTATTTTACCGCATTTACACATTCGCCTCGCGATTCGCACGAATGTGTAAACGCGGTACAAAGACGCAAATCGCGAGGCGAACCGCGACGCGAATAGCGAACTCACTGTTTACATATGCGAGTTCGTTATTTGCCTCGTAATTCGCCTCGCGATTCGCGCGAATGGGTAAATGCGGCATTATGATTAAAATTGTAATTTTTGGAGCTTCTGACCACCTAGCCTAAAGCTACTCGTATAACATTATTTTTACACTCTTGCCCCGTATTAAATATTATACATGAGAGTGTTAACAAAAATTCGAGAATACTCCTTAACATTATATTAAATAGGTACTATACGATTTTGTACACAAATAAAAATAATCCAATAGATAGATGGTAATGAAAGTTTTCTTAGGGCATAAGGTGGGCTACAAATATCGGGCCAGGATATAAATGAGCGACATCAACGGGTTTACAATACACTAAACCTTTATTTGGAAATCATTATAGTCAATCGGTCCGTTAGGAAATGTTAAACATGTTGCAGTATAGCTGAGTTTTGTTTTGAGAAGATTCAATTAAAACTGTATTTATAATCATTTCGGTTTAAAAAAATTAGATGTATTATTTGTAAAAAAATAAAAATGGTGATAAATTCTACTTTATAGTAATAATATCTGATGAAAAACAGTTCATACGAATACGTTTCGTAATAAAACTTTTAAATATTCATTAATAATAATTATTTTAAAGTTTGAAAATAAAAAAAATCACATTTTGAGAAACTAATCCACTCTGTGCAAGGAGAAATGATTTCATTATATAAGAAATCAAAGACTAATAATCCAATTAATTTATCTCAATTAATCTGCTTCATTAACACCTCGTGCGTCAGTAACAGTTATATCATCAGATTGACATGGCCACTGACACCATCTTACACGTCGGAGAATTCGCGAAAGTCACCGAACCACGCCGAAATAGCTATAAATTAATGTTAATGACTGTAAATCGAAGTTCTTTGCATGTTAAATGCCAGATGACCCGGGGTCAGATGCCTGAACGGTGGACAATAACCGTAGAAAGCTGTTACTGATCTAGTTATTGTCTTATGAATAAAGATCACGGTTGCATGGCTATTTCTAATTTATTTGGCTAATGGTGAAACTGGCGTTATTATAATAAATTAATACTTGCCATTAGTCTCGTTTTGCGAGTAGAATTAATAGTGATGTTGCTGAGACTTACCTGAAAGAAAATGGAAATCTATTAGTAAATCACACTTATGAAATATAGAGAAAATTTGGTTTTAGATAAGTAAAATTGGTAAATCATATATTAAAAGCTGCATTTATAAGGTACTAGCTGTACCCGCGGGATTCGCTCCCCGTGTTTAATTGTAGAATCCCCGTGTAGAATTTCGGAATAAAGAGTATCCTATGTCCTTCTCCGAGTCTCAAACTATATACATACCATACCAAATTTCATCCAAAATTCAATCCAAAGAGGTAACAAACAAACAAATACACAAACTCACTTTCGCATTTATAATATTGTAAGATAAAGAAAATGTTAGGTTGACCGAAACTTGAAGAGATAACTCAATTCATGCTAATTCTGCTGAAAAATTTGTATGATTAATTCCAGTCAAGACCCAAGCAATTTATATAAAACTGTAAAACCCGATATTCACTAATATTTAAGAAACATAATTAGCGTTTTAATTGTCTCCCTCGTATTTATTGTGTTTTAATAGATAGCCTTATATTTCATCAGGGACGTAATCATCATCATCCAACTTTTCTACTGCCAACTGCGGCCACTGCTTAGCCTTAGGCCCTTCGTTTGTCTACGCCACCCACTACATCTCAGTCCTATGACAGGATAGGGACATATCTTCTTTTAATTCTTTATACCAAAAGATAAATCGAAAATAAAAAGTATACTGAGTATCACATCTTTAATTTACGTGGCACACAAAGAATCTCATTAGTAAATCAAACAGAAGCACTTCCACCTGTAAGTCGTCACCTGCAAGACGGAGAGGAAATCCATTAATTACGGAAGGAAAAAACACAAAAAGGACAGCACTGGACACATTAACAATTCAACGGGAAAAACGACCACCTAAGATGTCCCAGATTAAGTACACGTGCGATTGTGTTAGAAATGTTGTGGTCGTGAGAGACTTTATGTAAAACAATGATAAATGTAACAAATATACTGAGAATACTTTGGCCTCTTAAAAGTTGACCGATCAGCTGAGTTGAGTTTCTCTGTATAGCGAAAATTATATTTTCGTACTAGCCGAAGCCCACGACTTCGTTCGCGTGGACTTAATGTCTCTGGAAAATGCTCATCAGGCTGAACAACTTTTACTAAGGCGGCATTTTTGTATCTCTTATAGTTTAGCTGGACTATTATGGTTGTGCATCAGGCGTTCCATTTTCCTAAACCATTTATACCCTATATGTAGCCCAGGCTTAATAGCTATATAACAAAAAAAGTTTCATTCGAATCCGTCCATTATTTCCGGAGATTAGCGTGTACAAACAGACAAACAGACAAACAGACATACAGACAAACAGACAGACATTTTTTTTTAATTCTTACTCTATTACTACGTCTCTATCGCCCCCAATATTTTTTTTGGAAATATATTTAATGTACAGAAACACTTTTTTTACTGTTTTATTATATGTATAGATTTATACGTTTCTCAGGGAAAGTTATTTACCTATTTAAAATCTTTAGGTAGACTTAATGCTAAAGCATTCTCTTCCTGTGAAACTTTAAGAATAGAAAGTTAATAAGTACCGGATTAAATCCTACCTTAACATAGTTTCACTATAACTTGATTAACGTCATAATCATACTAATATTATAAATCCAAAAGTGAGTTTGTATATTTCTTTGTTTGTTTGTTAGCACTTCACGCTTCAACCAATTTCGATAAAATTTGATATAGATATAGTTTTATATCCAGGGAAGGACATAGGTTAGTTTTTATCCCAAAATTTCCAGGGGAAGCGCAGCCCACGGGCATAGCTAGTAGTAAGATAAGTAGGACAAGAACTTTTCTGGGCCACGTCGTCAAAAGTCATATTTGATTTATGTTTCACTTTTAATTTACTTTTTATTCATTTATGCTGGTCTGGGAGAAACTAAAAAAAAAACTTAGAATGTACCAGCTGCTTCTCTTCCCGCGCAGATCGTAAAAGCCGATCGAGAGAATGGGCAAAAATGCGAATCATGTTAACAGGCGATGCGGCTAGCAACCCATCACTGTATTGATTGCTTTTCCATCTTCTCGCACACCATGACGCTAAAAGTGGCTTTTGGGTCTTGCGGCCCTGGGCTCTGCATAGATCCGCAAGACCCAAAATGCTCTGTCTGCCCCATTAGGGATAAAGACGTGATAGTATGTATGTATGTATGTTTTATTCATTTAGTTACGCGTACATACCAAATTTCATGTAAGTAGGTAAATCCGATCAATTTTGTTTGTGTTTCAGATATTGGTGTCAGATTTTTTGAGATGCAAGCTTGACAGCCATACGAATGATGACGAAATTTTTGATGTGGCCAACCATCCAAGAGTGGACCACTCTCAGTGCCACTTAACTTGCCAATAAAAGCGCCGAGTTATGTGACGTGCAAGCTTATGTGACGTAATTTGTATGTATCTACGATTTCAGTATACGATGACATTTTCAGATGAGACAATGACGTATTACTAGATGTCAACTTGATTTGGTCGGATAATGGTTTAAACCTAGTAACAAAGATAGTCTGCGTTTTATAATAAGACTAGCTGTGCCCGTGGGCTTCGCTCCCCGTGGGAATTTCGGGATAAAAAGTATCCAATGTCCTTCCCTGGGTATCAAACTATATGCATATCAAATTTCATCTAAATAGGTTCAGTGGTTAAAGCGTGAAGTGGTAACAAACAAACAAACAAACAAACAAATATACAAACTCACTTTCGCATTTATAATATTAGTAGGATTTTTAACAGCCTCCGTGGTGTAGTGGTTAGAGCGTTCGGCTCATACCCGGAGGTCACGGGTTCGATTTCCGGCGGGGGCAACGACTTTGTGTTGTTGCCCTGGTTTGGTTAGGACATTGCAGGCTGATCACCTGATTGTCTGATAAGTAAAATGATCCGTGCTTCGGAGGGCACGTTAAGCCGTCGGTTCCGGTCACTGTCTTTGACATTGGTCGTTACCTAAAACTTAAAATTCTGACACTAGTGTTAGTCACTAACACACTCGATAAGAAGAAGTTAATAAGACGGTTTGTATTTGTCTATCCAGTACCACCCTAATACTACACTAATAATACTGCAATAAAAAAAATAGTCGTGCACATCATTGGAAAACTCGTACATACTAATCTGATACTTTTTGCTCGTCTCAAATGAAGCTATAAGTTATGCGAGGCAATTAAATGGATGGATTCTGAGCACTCAGCGGATTTGATGATCAGAGATGGTACGGAGACGATGTTCACATATTTTTTATATTTTATGCAGGTGTTAAACACCCTTACTGGTCTGAAGAGACATTTTTAGGGTTCCGCACCCAAAAGGTAAAAACAAATCGCTATTACTAAGACACCACTGTCCGTTTGTCTGTCACCGGCTGTGTCTCATGAACTGTGATAGCTAGGCAGTTGAAATTTTAACATGAAAAAAAAAACAGATAATAAACTAAAATAAAACAAATACCCATACAACAATCGTGTTTTTTTTATATAGATAGATAGTGGTACGGAACCCTTCGTAAGTATGTTAGTCCGACTTGCAGTTGGCCGTTAATTCTATTAGTCATTTGTTTCGCTGTGCAGAGAGCCCTGCTTCCGTTCACATTTTTTGGTCTTAATATTCAACGTTAAAGAAAATGACGAAAAGATCGGGTCTGCTCTGTGACGTGTAAAGAAAAATAAAAGATCAGTAATTTATCTTTTCTCATACCAATTGCATGAAAAAAGATGTCTTTAAGTATATAAATAATACTAAAATTCATCTTATGTAACTCTACCCTTTTCAAACCTTTCAATATTTTGTTCGAAATAATTTCAATTGAAATTCTAAAGCCGTCTTATAAACAAACAAACGCGTTGCCACTCCACACCTTCCGCTGTCCCGAGACATACCTGGCTTTTCTTTTTCCCCGTCAGTCCGAAATGAAGTACCTCCGTCCATACGTTACAGGAAGAGGACAGTCGGCTGGAAAGCTTAGCTCACACTGTGCTAGTAGAATTATCAAGTTGAATGGCGAGTATTTTTCTTAGGACTAAAATATTTACCTTGCATTTGGGTAGATAGATGTGTAACTATTGGCGTATTTTCTTTTTAAAATGTTTAAAATAAGAGGTTCAAAAGACGCTTTACAATAAATGTTTTCTACATTTCGATTTAACTATTACTTTAGTAGTTAATGATAATTGATAACTACTTAGTTACATTAACACTATGGAATTCCACAAGGTACAGTCTTAGGTCCAACACTATTCCTCATTTACATAAACTACCTGTGTGATATGCAAATCACAAACGGAAAAGTTTTTTCTTACGCAGATGATACTGCTCTGGTCTTTTCTGGGAATACTTGGAATAATGTGCGTCAATCTGTGGAAACAGGTCTCTCCGAAGTATCGAATTGGCTAAACAGTAATTTGCTCACTTTGAACAAAAGTAAGACAAATTATATGTGCTTCACTAAGTATGTGACAACTCAGCCACCTGATGACTTTGAGATAAAGATACATAGTTGCAACAATATCTCAAATACTCGTTGTAACTGCACGGTCATCGCAAAGGTAACGACTTTGAAATATCTTGGCGTCATGTTGCATCAACGCTTATCTTGGCATTCTCACTTGGAATTGTTCATGAGCCGTGTTAGAAAGTTAATGTGGGCTTTTAAGACTTTGAGACATATTGCCGACAAAACACTTTTAAAACAAATCTACCTTTCTTTAGTACAGTCGGTTCTTGGTTACTGTATTCCGGTTTGGGGAGGTGCTACCAAAACCAAATACTTAGAATTAGAAAGAGCACAAAGAGCTTTGCTAAAGGTGATTCACTTCAAATCTTATCTCTTCCCAACAGATATGCTGTATTCTTTAAGCGACGTTTTGACTGTTAGGAAACTGTTTGTGTTAAATACTGTACTGAAAGTGCATAAAACCCTGGTTTTCGATCCTCTTCTCCTTAATAGACGTAGGTATCACGAGGTAGCTCCAGAAAGAATAATTAAAAAATCATCCTATGCAGAAAGACAATATATATATTTATACTCATATCTATACAATCTTATAAATAAAAAAATAGATATATACCCTCTAACTCGTCGCAAATGTAAAATACAATTATGTAACTGGCTAAAATCTCTAACTTATGAACAAACTGAAGCACTCCTATGTAAAACTTCGTAAGTACAAATTAAAAAAAATATATATATATAAAAAAAAGTATATAAATAAGTAAAATAATATGTATATGTAATATATCGAAAATAGTATTTATATGTCAATGTATATACAAGAATAATCAGAAGATCATAGTTTCACATACATATTCACACCAGTGATCACCACTCACTTATCTAATTTCATGTAAGTGTATACTCGTTTGTAAAAACCTTTACTTGTCTGTATATAAACACATGTTTTGTTATTTAAAAGCGGGTCTTCCTAACACAGGTTTATGTAACTTAAAAGGAAGGCCCAAACTAACTCCTAAAATTGTAATCCTTATGGCAATAAAGAACTTTATTATTATTAAAAAAAAAAAAACTTAACTTACAAAACCTATTTGTAAGATAATAATAACTAGCTGGAATTACGTAACCTTTGACATAAAACATTTATCTACATTAGTTCTAACTGAAAAAAAAAATGCTTTTCGGTCATTTGAGAAGCATGTAATATACTATGTCGTTCTTATTAAACCGGCCGAGAGGAGATATTAAATTGGTATGATCATCATCAGTATCCGAGTTGCATCTTCAGCATTAATGCTTCAGAGGTCGGGGTCCGCGACCTAACCAAGGAGATTTGACGAGGTTACTGGTTTTTACACAGAGCGAATGCTAGCTTGGGTAGTTTGAAGATCAAACGCTAGATGGCGTTAGGGACAGTTTATACGTGCCGTCCGAAATGTGGAATCATCTATCTTTTCGGATAATCAGGTAATTCAAGCCTGCAATATCCTAACCAGACTGGATAAACTTTTCACAGTATGCCTCCCAGTGAAATTCGAACCCATCAACAACACTGACCACTCGTCCACTAACTCGCCCAATGTGAACATTGTCAACGCCGTCCGTCGCTTCCGGCCACCCCAAGGCTTTAATTAAAGGCCAGTATAAGGTTTAACACGTCTCCTTTGAAATCTAGCAATTGAAAGCCTTTTTTCGCAGAGAATTAGGACGAGGGCCCTCGTGATTAAAGCAAAGGGTTTAAGTGACGTCGATGGATTTGGAGAAAGGGCTGTCGGGTGCAGGCCGTTTGCTCTAGTTGTTTTTGGTCTGAGAAATTCTAAAATCTGTTTTTTAATGCGCGAGGTGAAATAAGAAATCACTTTAGTTTGGTTGGTTGGTAATTTACAAGGAAGGATGTCGTAAGGTGTGGTCGTGAGGCATCCTTGCATACCTATATCTTTAGAGAAGAAAAAATGGAAATTTCACACCAGGCTCCAAAGCAGCTCAAGTTAATAAGTGCAACTGCGAAAGCTCTAAAATGAAAAGAAAATGCGTATAAAACTAAAAGCTCTGTGCGTTGTAGGTTGTAGGACCTCGCGAGTAGGTATGTTTGCATGACTCCGCCGTTTTAATTTTTTTTGAAAAACTGAACCTTTTCCAAATTGACCAAAATAATTTCACATAATGATTGAATCTGCTTACAACATTTCAAGAGATTCAATTTAGAAATGTGACCTTTAGATGAGAATAGACCGACAGCCAAACAGACATTAAAAAGCATTATGCCCAAATAATGCAATGGAGACAGTTCGCTAAACTGCGCTTGCGCTTCGCGCTTACTCGGTTGCCTATGTATAGGGGTGTCCATTAATTACGTGAGGTGATCGGAGGGAGAGAGGGTCAGGCAGTCACTCATTAAATATCACCTGGGGGAGAGGGGGGACCTCGACAAATATCACGGAAAATCACCATAAACGCCTTGCGTAATTAATGGACGCCCTTATGTAGTAAAAGCAGAACTAATGCATCCGTATGCAACAATACCGTAACACTGCCTCAGGTCTCAAGTGCACAGGTCATCGACCCTTCGCTACGACTCATTCACAAGTTCATACAAATAAGTACCTACCTCGTAGGCACAAATATGGCTGTACAAACTCGAATGTATATAATGATATCCGCGACCAACGCATGAACGTGCCTTCCCAAGCACGGAGTTTGAGATGATTTTCAACATTTATGCTCACGTGATGGTGACGGATGAAACGGTAATTTTATTGCTAATAAACAGATTTATTTATTAGACTCTATACTTTATATCATTCCGGTTTTCTCTTTAAGACACTTTAGAAAAAAGGAGGAGGTTATCAATCATCAAGATCTGTTTTTAGCCAAATGGCAAAAACGGAACCCTTATGGATTCGTCATGTCTGTCTGTCTGTCTGTCCGTCCGTATGTCACAGCCACTTTTTTCAGAAACTATAAGACCTACTGTTGAAACTTGGTGAGTAGATGTATTATGTGAACCGCAGGTTTTGACACAAAAATAGAACAAAAAAATAAATTTGGGGTTTCTCCATACTTAGAACTGAAACTCAAAAATTTATTTTTCATCAAACCCATACGTGTGGGGTTTCTATGGATAAGTCTTCAAAAATGATATTGAGGTTTCTAATATTATTTTTTTCTAAACCGAATACTTTGCGCGAGAGACACTTCCAAAGTGGAAAAAAGTGTCCCCCCCCCGTAACTTCTAAAATAAGAGAATGATAAAACAAAAAAAAAAATATGATGTTCATTACTATGAAAACTACCAGCGAATATTGGTTTGAACGAGATCTAGTAAGTAGTTTTTTTTGAAAACGTCATAAATCATAAACGGCAATTTACCTTTCATTAAATCAACTCAAATATAAAAATAAAAAAAAAACATACTTCAAGACTTTTATATTATGATATTTGCTACTACGGAACCCTTCATGGGCGAGTCCGACTCGCACTTGGCCGCTTATTTATGTAGGTAATGTTTACTGGTATTCGAAGACGTGTGGACCGATTTAAAAAAAAATCTTTTATGTTTGAAAGGGTATTTGTCAAGTACTCCCATATGATTTTTGAAGTGAAAACATCTTTAGCGGCGTTGTGCACTTTTTTGGAATGGGTAAAAAATGTTAAACTCGCGTCAGGACACGCTCGCGTCAGGACACGTGACCTGATCGAAAATTCGTAAGACGGATGGAGAGTAGACAGCTGGCGCGGCGTAGGAGAGGGAGTATCCCCCTCTCTTTCTACGGCGCGGCGAAAATGTATGTCCTGCTGTTTCGTATATCAAAAATGCACAACGTTAATATTCAAGTTTTCACTTCTGCCGGCACTCCCAGAGTGCAACCCGTCGTTTTTTTTTTGTTTCTGGACTCTGTCTACCAGTCAGGAATGAAGACGAAATAATGTATCTGTATATCATGCAACAATGTGATGACTAAATTAAACTCAAACTGCAGTCCCATTTGATTGATGTATGAAATGAGTTTAACCTCGGGGCATGGTGTAACAGACTAACAGACAGGTAATTCAGATATAAAACCGCGTCTAGGTAACTTAGTCATTCGATTAACCAGTGAAGTAATAATGTAACTTAACAGTTAATAACAACTCACATCGACAAAGTAGCTTGGTTATAAATTAAAGAGTAAGTAGAACGAGCACTTCATATTTATTTTGAACACTCTACTACTGCAATTTATTTATTTTATTGGTTCATGTACACTTGAAAAATCCTATTAATTGATTTGTTTGTTACCACTTCATGCTTTTACCACTGAACGTATTTACATAAAATTTAATACGAATATAGTTTGATACCCAGAGAAGGACTTAGAATAGTTTTTATCCCGAATTTTTCCACAAATAGCGAACCCCACGGGCACAGCTATTTACAAATAAAAGCTTTAATTTTTTTTTTGTCTGAATAAAATAAATACTCAAGGTATAAAAGTAAACAATTTGTCTCCTCGAACCATTCAGATCACTTTACTGAGGAAAACCATTCGTTTAAGTGACTTCGCATTTCAAAAATGGCTCTTCTGTCCGCTAAAGTCAAGTCTGGGGGGTAACTCCAATAGCAGTTCGCAAGACGGACGTTACCGTGTATCCGTGTTTCAGTATCTAAGCAAAATTGAGCACTAACGTATGATGAAATAGTCTAATTTAATCTGACTTAGAAATAGAACGGCATTATCGTACGACTAACGTTTTAATGGAGTAACTCCCCTTTGGGAATAAGTTATTGTTCTGTTCCTACGTAGATGTGAGTCTCGGTTCACAGACCGCGTAAAGAAACAATCGTATGGAAGTAATCGGCCGATAAGCTATTGTTTAGCGTTATGTTTGCACGTGTTATCGCGGTGCCAGTTGACGAGGATTAGTCACGTAAGATTACAGGTGCACTGTAAACAAAGCTGTTTCCATGCTGGTCCTAGAGAAATGGGAGAAATGCTGAAGGTCTGACCATAAAAAAATAAAACAAACCTTAGGTCTTTTGGTCTCCACTGCAGCACGACCCTCTGTAACACTAGAGCCATTCTTGGCCAGAGCAGTCAGACCTTGCCTACATTTTCCTCGCTGCCCAGACGAGTTGGAGACTTGGAGAGGTCTCATTGATGTTTATACGCTTTGTTTAGCTTGTATTTCCTAAGTCGCATTCTACGACATCCACGAGTCCACGTCTGACATCTTAATTTGATTGTGAGTTGACGTCCTTGGAGAAAATGCTGCAGTGCAGTTTGTAGCCGCTTCTTCTGCACTAGCGCTTAAAAAGCGGCAGTAAAATTAGCTGTAAGTAAGTAACCATTTGACGTCAACGATTATGCAACAAAACAAAGTGACAATTGACATGTGTGGTACAACATGTATTTTTGTAGTTGTAGGATTTTAACATGCATAATATTATATTGAGAGAACGATATACCTAGCTAGCAAATCGTCTCTATTTTGATTCCTTTTTCCATACCAAGTACGCTTTTGGGTTTTGCAGCCCTTGGGTTCCGTGTGCTTAAAACAGCAAGACCCAAAGTGCTCTGTAATAACCCCCGGCTTCTTCTTCTTATATTTAAGAGCTGGGCTCTTGTCGGTGGAGTGCTTTCCAAGTCTCTCTTCCTTCAACCCCCGGCTAAAAGAGGGATATTATAAGTTTGATGCTAAAGTTTATCTGTCTGTCTATCTGTGGCATCGTAGCTCTAAATGATTATTGGATGGATGGATGGTTGAATGGATGGATGGTTTTTCACCTAAAAGTAGTTCCCATGCAGTGGTTCTTAGCTGTCTGATGCAAGTCGGATCAGACTTTTTCAATCAGGGATTTTTTTATTTCCCTGGTAAATAAACTTGTTGGAGAACTTAAATAAAACCCAGACTCGCGCGACCACAGAAAGCGCAGCCCAGTCTCCGAGATGGAAAAGGAAAGAAAGAATGCGCGCGGAAAAATGAGAAATCAGGCTCGGAATTTTACTCATGTAGATCGCTCCCCACACTATTGTAAGTACGACACATCAATAAATAACACTACCAAACATCAATTTCTATAAAACATCACTCAGACAGATCTCACTGGTAAATCTCGGCAATAATTGCCCATTAAGTAGCTATTGCCGGGAGAAATCAAAGATGGCGGCGCGTATATAAATTATATTCATTTGACGGTGAAATATCTTAAAGTAAAGTTATCGTACGCAATAATCTGAACTTATTGTTGTTGTGTTCTGTAGACAGACGGATAGACAGAAACTAAAATGGCGTTCCATGGATTACATTACTGAGTTTAAAAGTGAAAGCATATTTTTAAAATGAAGAATAGTGAATATCTTTCATTGGTTTATCCATAAATGGGTTTTGGCGGGAGCGCCACGTTTATCAACTTTTCAAACATTTGTTACATGTTGAATCTGTAACCCCTCGCAAACCTCACAAATGACCGGGGTAAGAAGATTAAAAACATAAGTTTATTTACCAGCCCAATTAAAAACTCTCCCACTTTCAAAAACGCCATCTAATTATGAGTAGCAGAACTACATATGTATCTAATTGATATCCTTCAAACGTTTACTCACAATAACTTTTAAACGGCTGAACCCATTTTGATCAAATATAGTTCCTAGTTCTATGTCAAACCAAATTAGACTTTATCATCATCATGCGTAGCGCTTTTGGAGTAGGTAACCCCTGTGAATATATCCTAAGTACGAAGAAGATATTATCCTTCTTATAATTCTCTTCCTGTCAATTAATTCCCAACAGCAACAAATACGCAATCCGCCATTTTATCAAACACAAAAGCGCACACTGACGTGCATTTACTCCTGACCACTGTTTTCCATTAGAGAACCGCTCCATTTCGTTATCTAACATAAACTTACGATCAAGCCAGCAAAGGACCACAATAGCCGATAATCAGTCTACATCTGCGCACACAATCCTATACAAATCCGCGGTCTAAAGTGTGCGGGGTACTACCTTACCAGACTATAAACAGATAATGCACTGCGCGCGATAATAAATAACCTCTCATCATTTACATTGTGCGAGGGAGATAGGTGATGATCAAAGGGTTAAGGGGGAAGGAGACGGCTGTATATTTATGCCAGTTGCCGCCCACACTGCGCCCGCGCCTAGCGCCGCTTTTTGCGTTTTTGCAATAAAGCCGAGGTAAGTGAACAGTTGACAACCGCATATATTTTAATTTATGCTGTCAACGGACAAGGCTGTCTGAGGAAGATGTGTGGAACTGTGCAGTGCAGCAACAATGTTAGTTGCTATACGGACCTTCGTGATATGTCAAAAAGAAGTAAAAAGTCATAATTCAAAAATTTTAAATTTGTTTTACTTTTAGTTGTTGACGTCAGAATCGTCAGATCTTTTAGTTACAGCCTCAGACCAATTCGCTAGATGACAACAACTCAAATCAGTCACTTTTTTCTAAACGTCAAAACAAACATTTTCTATGGGATTTGTATGAAATACGAAAGCGTGACGTCATGCATTTTTGAAGTCAAATGACGCTCTTAATATTAGTTTTGTAGAATTATTAAATCTAAAACCATGTTGAAAATGGATATTATCAATGAGAAGTGACACTATTTTGTGACGTATTATTTTATGAACTGCATCGAATAATTTATTTTTGACCCAGTCATCTTCCCAATTGGTCTGAGGTTACAGCTAAGTTTATTGCCGCTTCTTAAGCGCAAGTACAGAAGAAGCGGCAACGCAGCATACTGCAGCATTTTCTCCAAAAACGTCAACTTACAATTATACTGTTAAAATTAGATATGTGAACTGAGAATACATTGTTGTGTCATAATATTAATTAAGAATTATGTCAAATGGACTTAGATGTCGAGGTGCAACACGGAATTTCAGTGCGTTAATCTTTTTTTTAAATATTTGTTCTACATAGTATCGCATGATTTATCAAACAGTGCCATTGGGCAAGAAGACTGAATTCGAAAACAACGCTAGCTTATCCTTCCTTATTCATTAATAACTTATAGTAAAGTCAATAAAGGGCAGCCATGTTTTTAAAATTTTGAAAAAAATAACAAAAATTATGTATTTTTCCTTCAGTTTTGTGTTCTATTAGTAACTGCCTCTAAAATATCAATATAGCCCGGTGACGAATGAAAATCAACCTGTATTATTATCAAAGAATAAGATTAGCACTATAACTATAAGAACATACTTCATTCAGGTCATTTAAAGTCTTTACTTAGTCAGGGTATGTTTCTTTGAAACACTTGTTGGTTATAAGCAAGTAATTTGCAACATCCATAGAATTAAATAATAATATTGTATAAACGCAGTTTAGAAACTGCGTTTATACATGACGTTTGAGCTTAGAAGCTCAAACGTCAGTTTATTACGTCTTAAATCACGGACGAGTGTCTCTAATAAATGGACATTAGGAAATAAACATGGTTAGACCTTTGAACTGACAGTTGCAGAAATCCTAAGATAATTGTTATTACTCAATCATTACATACATACTACAGATAGATATATTGATAGGCATTTATTTGCTAGAGTCAGTGATGTGCCAGCAGAGACACAAGAACAAAGTGCCTTCCCCTTAATAGAGACAGTGTGAAAAGTTCCAATGGACACATTCTTAGACAATTACCTATAAAACTAGGTCAATATTAAATTACTTATTAGTCCTAGTTTAGGCTAGATTGTAATATTATTAGCGTACTTAATAATTAAGTACCTGGGCGACCGAGCTTTGCTCGGTTACATCTCAAACATTACCTACATTTTTTTAAACTTGTGTAAAAACAATACAAAATAAAAAATTATATATAAACTTGAACATAAAAAAAACAAAAGTAAGTTTCCAAGTGGGATTCGAACCTGTAACACTCATTCTAACGGCCTGCATCTTAAACCGCTGAGCCAAACGGATAGCGGCCGGCGCGACGAAATTAGCTACCATATTCTGCGTGGCAAGAAAAACGCATGAAAACTCGAAAACACGCGTTCTTCCAAACATAAGACTAATCTAGATTGATTGTTTACACCCGAAAACCCCCATATACCAATTTTCAGCAAAATCGTTAGAGCCGTTTCTGAGATCACAGAAATTTATATACATATAAATATATAAATAAATAAACATACAAGAATTGCTCGTTTAAAGGTATAAGATATAAAAAAAAATTGCTGCTATAACACACATACAAAAGAAAATATAATCAAATCAGACACAAAAAAAAAAAACTTCTACCTACCTTTACAATTTTCAATGTGTGTGCTACAGCAATACAAATATACTATCACGTCTTTATCACTTACTTGATATCCTTCTTACAAGTGCATAGGGTTGCTTAGAGCGCGAATTTTTGTATGCATTTATTCTGAACTTCTGACTCCTTTCAATGAAGACGTCACCTCTGAAAGGGTCAGATATTTGTGCAAAAAGTTTTACAATCGCCCGCCTGACATCTCAGCTTGGGACCGCAGTTGTAGCACAAGATGTTTGTGCAATAGGCATGATGCAAAGAAAAATATTTATCGACCCATCAGTTAAATTATAAAAAAATATTTTACACGTATTTTTATTTATTTTCTTGCACTTAAAATCTTAATCCGTCTTATTATAAAACACAAACTATGTAACTAGGTTTAAACCATTATTTGACTAAATTATGTCTACGTTTTCAAATGAGACAATGGCATATTATTAGATGTCAATTTGATTTGGTCGGATAATGGTTTAAACCTAGTAACAAAGTTAGTAGTAATAATAAGACGGAATATCTTTATTTGTATTTATGTATTATATGTACTTATATATCAAAATGCGCACTCAAATAGCAAAACAACCCTTTCAAACTTAATCCTGATGGATATTTCACTCGCGATCCTTTCAAGTATTTATCTAATTGTGATGTACGCAGACACTGCTGGCAGGCGACCATAAAGAAGCCCTGAATAGGTGTCCAGTCACATTATTAGGCCACAATATCGTTATAGAATCAAACCCTTTTGAAATAACAAAAGAACACAAATGTACACCCACGGGTGAAGCCTGATGGTGGTGAGGTGTGGTCGCACTGTGAGAGACTAATTTAGAAAAATATCTCTTTTTAAAAGACCTATAATTCCGGTCATGTTAACCCTTATCAGGGCCGGATTTAAGCGTCTTGAGGCCTCGGGGCAGCAAGGGAGTGGAGGCCCCATGGCCCTAAATTATTTAAAGAAAAAATGTTAAATTTTTTTTAGAAGAGTTTTTCAATAAATACTTTATTGTGAAACCAAGGGTAAAACAGCAAAAAAAAATCAAAGGAAGTTGTTTACTAGTCGGATTTTTTTAAACCCTTTTTTTTTCGACGTCTCTATTTTTGGGGCCCTCTTTTGTCGAAGCCCAGGAGCTGTAGCCTGTATTCCCGGTTTCGGTCCCCTTAATCTGGCCTTGAGGGTTATGTATAAGTATTTTTTACGCGCTATTATTCTTCGATCTCTAACTTGTCTGTCCACTGGGATAATGGGCTAATTCTCACTTTAATTTGAGCTCTTTAGTCCAACATTGACTTACGTGGATGGTAAGGTAGGAAGTGCACTCAAATCTATCAATAAATCATTTAAACATTTATCAAACCTTTCTTTCAACTAAAGGTGTGCGGTTTAGCAAAAGACCATAAAGGATACCAAATTGTATCTGCTACCCGCTTACAGTGAGACCATACTTACACAATACAAGCAGGACAAACGCACTGACGGCATTAATAAAATGGCAGGCAGTGACAAAGGCGAAGCGACGTGTGTCAATGTGGCTTACTTATGCTTAGGAAGCTAGACTTTAGCTGATAAACAATGTTATTGTACTTCTTTGAAACATTTACCTGATGGAGAATTTATTTTATAGTGTATTCCCCTTTAATTATTATTTTAATTTTATTGAAATTTATTCCACATATTTACTTTTTAATTCTGACACTTTTGAAAAATCTTACAATAAAATGTATTTTAACCGACTTCAAAAAAGGAAAAGGTTATCAATTCGAGTGTATGTTTGTAAGTATGTTACGCGATATCTTCATCAACCGTAGGCCGATTTTTATGATTCATATTTTATTTGAAAGCCTCTACCATGAAATCAGGATGAAAAACTTTGGAGATATGGAAAAAACTCCTGAAAGAAATTGAAGTCGTTTGACTTTTTTTTGCTAAAAATTTAATTATTATCGTATATAGAATTCTATAGAAATACATAATATTGCAATATTATATTTATTTAACTATTAAAAAATATCGTATCGTAAAGATATCGTAATACGTGCATAATCAGCTACTACCTACCCAGAGCCCATTCATTCTGTCACATCCACCACCAAACTTATGACTTCTTAATCCTTAGCCCACGCCCACGCGTGGGCGGTTGACGGGCCATAATTAGTCCATCTGTCTCTTGCCACATCCATAAAACGTTTGTTTGTATTTATGCCTCTAGGAATTGAAAGAATATTAATGAAATTATTTAAAATCACAAAGAACAGCAATTTACAAATTTATGTTAAAAGAAGCAATTGTTTAAAAAAAAAAAAAACAAGCTTTATCTACAACAATGTACTAAAAAGGTTAAAGTGCTTCTCGAGACAAATAAAAAGACGCCAAACTCGATAGGGTTGCGTCGTTTCATTACAGAGTTCCTATGGCCACCTTCCTGCTCCATCAGATCAGCTCGAAGTCATCATATATTGCAATGTCACGCGATATACGTATGTGAGCAAAAATTCAAGTCAATCGGAAACCTGGAAGTGGGTCAAATTTTGATTACAGACAGACAACGGTGAAACCAAATGAAAGATTGTTTGTTTATAAAGCTCTATTGTACACTAGCCGAAGCCCGCGACTTCGTTCGCGTGGACTTTATGTCTCTGGAAAATGCTCATCAGGTTGAACAACTTTTACTAAGGCGGCATTTTTATATCTCTTATAATTTAGCTGGACCATTATGGTTCTGCATCAGGCGTTTCATTTTCTAAAATCATTTATACCCTATATGTTGCCCAGGCTTAATAACTATATAACAAAAAAGTTTCATTCGAATCCGTCCAGTATTTCCGGAGATTAGCGTGTACAAACAGACAAACCGACATACAGACAAACAGACAGACATTTTTTTTAAATTCTTACTCTATTACTACGTCTCCATCGCCCCCAATATTTTTTTGGAAATATATTTAATGTACAGACACATTTTTTTTACTGTTTTATTATATGTATAGATATAGATATGTATAGATAAGAAAGAACACAGATACAAATCAGAAAAGCAAATATACAACGGCGGACTTATTTCATACAGGTATCTCTTTCATTCAACCGGCCAGTAATTGAGAGGAATGTTAACTTATTATATACGTTTGGGGTAGAAGTGGAAAAGCTTGCAAAAAATAAAAAATTGTAGATAACAACCATTAACTTACTAGTATAGTATACTAGCTCTGCGCAGGATCACACAATATCTACAAATTGTAACCTACGTGTTATTCTGATGTATAAGATATAGTACCTGGTTGACCGAGCTTTGCTCGGTTATATCTCAAACATTAACTACATTTTTTAAACTTGTTTAAAACAATAAAAATTGAAAAATTCAATATGAACTTGTGGGATTTGAACCCGTAACACTCTTTCTAGCGGCCCGCATCCTTAACCGCTGAGCCAAACGGATGGCGGCAAAAAATTTGCGACCATATTCTGCGTGGAAAGAAAACGCATGAAAACACGCGTTTTCCCAAACATAAGACTAATCTAGATCGATTGTTTTGTTTACCCCCGAAACCCCCTAAATACCAATTTTTTAGCGAAATCGTTAGAGCCGTTTTCGAGATCACAGAAATTTATAAATAAATAAATATACAAGAATTGCTCGTTTAAAGGTATAAGATTATTGTAAAGTCTCATTTAAATCCATTCAGTAGTTTTTACGTGAAAGAGTAACAAACTTCTTTCCATACTTACAAACTTTCGCGTTTATAATATAAGTAGGACTAGCTGCACCCCGCGGTGTTGCCCGCGCTTAAAGTAGCCTATGTGTTAATCCAGGGTGTCAGCTTCCTGCGTACCAAATTTTATCAATATTGGTCCAGCCGTTTGCGCGTGAATGAGTGACAAACATCAAACCATACTTACAAACTTTCACGTTTATAATATTAGTAGGATAGTTAATCAATATTAATATTCAAAACACTCCCATCAACAAATCTCCCATGCTGGTCTGGGAGAAATAAAAAAACTTAGAATGTACCAGCTGCTTCTCTTCCCACGCAGATCGTAAAAGCCGATCGAGGGAATGGGCAAAAATGCAAATCATGTTAACAGGCGATGCGGCTAGCAACCCATCACTGTATTGATTGCTTTTCCATCTTCTTCGCCACCATGACGCTAAAAGTGGCTTTTGGGTCTTGCGGCCCTGGGCTCTGCATAGAACCGCAAGACCCAAAATGCTCTGTCTGCCCCATTAGGGATAAAGACGTGATAGTATGTATGTATGTAATATTCAAAACAAATTTAAACAGATAACCCAGCAGTCAGGTGGTAAAGACCCCTATTTAAGTGCATCTATTCATCCCCTGGTACCGACTGCAAAAAAGCGGAGGGTTGAACTCATTAACTTTTATCGTTTGGGGTGGAAGGGTGCAGTCTGGTATATACGGTGGTGCAACCACATTGGTGCATGTTTAAGATGCGTTTGGATTGGGCTAAGAAGTGAAGGAGTAAATTGTTGTAATCAATCATTCCTTTTAACCGACTTCTATAAAAGGAGTACGGTTATAATTCGTCGCGATCTCTTATTTATTTTATGTATGTTCCCGATTATTCTAAGACGCCTGGACTGATTTAGACATTCTTTTTTTTTTTGAAAGGTGGTCCCATTGAAATTTTAACAAAATCGGTTGTTTTAGTGATGAAGTTGGTTTTTACTTTCGTAAAATTATTATCATCTAATTATATATAAAGACGGTTCAAAAATTACATAGATCGTTTTTAAATTTTACAAATTGGCTGGAATTTGGGGTTTTTAAAACTTTAAAAATATTATATTTCAGCCATTGCAAAAAGTCACATGCTGGTCTGGGAGAAATAAAAAAAGCTTAGAATGTACCAGCTACTTCTCTTCCCATGCAGATCGTAAAAGCCGATCGAGGGAATGGGCAAAAATGCAAACCATGTTAACAGGCGATGCGGCTAGCAACCCATCACTGTATTGATTGCTTTTCCATCTTCTCGCCCACCATGACGCTAAAAGTGGCTTTTGGGTCTTGCGGCCCTGGGCTCTGCATAGAACCGCAAGACCCAAAATGCTGTCTGCCCCATTAGGGATAAAGACGTGATAGTATGTATATAAAAAGTCACAAACCTTTTTTGTTACCCTTATTAAGACGTAACTTTTTTGTCTGAACATCTTTTTTATCCGAAAAATTTTTACGGATCGGGGTGTGAGGGTGTGACTCGCGAGGTATGCAGCTCACACAGCCACTATTATAAATGTGAAAGATTGTAACTTTTGTAAGGTAATGTAGGAATATGTACATAATATGTTGGTTGATGCAAATTCATTCTTTCTTTTTTTAAGGTTTGCAGTGACGTTATTTAGTAAAGATTAATATAATAGTCCGTCCAGCAGTGGGCGTTATCCGGCTGAAATGATTATGATAAATACTTGTAACAAATATCGATAATTTTTTTTATTTTTATTTTTTATATATAGGGACAAATTACACTGATTGAGCTAGCCCCAAAGTAAGTTCGACACTTGTGTTATGGGATACTAACTCAACGATACCATATTTTATAACAAATACATATATAGATAAACATCCAAGACCCAGGACAATTTGAAAAAGGCCATTTTCCAACTTGCCCTGACCGGGAATCGAACCCGGGACCTCTGGGTGGCGGACTAGCATGATGACCACTACGCCACGAAGGTCGACGGTGACGGTATTTAGCAAAGAAATATAATAGTCCGTCCAGGAGTGAACGTTATCCAGCTGAAATGATTATGATAAATACTTGTAACAAATATCGATTAATTAATCGACTAACCTCACCAGCTGAACTCTTAAAAGCCGATAGAGGCGCACTAAATTGAAAATGGCGAGCTAGCCGATCGGTAAATCACGGTAATCGGTAAACCGGTACACTGCACCGGTAATTATCGATAAGACGCACCTTTGCCGTGTCCGAATATGGAGAGTAATATGCCTGTAAGGCTGTTTGTACACTATTTATTTATTTATTAAGTTCATTACAATCTTCCAGTCAGTGAAATTTTGATTACGAGAAAGTAATCTTTTGGGGGTAGGTACAGCAAACAAAAAAATAAATAAAGAAAATGTATGGTTTCAAAATACTTTATTTTACCGATTTTTAATGAAGGGTCGGTAACCATACATAGATAAACTATCACGTCTTTGGCCTGATGGGGCAGACAGAGCATTTTGGGTCTTTCTGCTGTAAGCAGACGGAGCATAGGGCTGCAAGACAAAAGGTCACAGAGTTTTAGGTAAAAAGTTGCATAAAGTCATTTTTTAAAAGTCACGCTTTTATATTACTCTTTCATCTGAATAAGTTTTTTAAAGAAGAAGAGCGAGCTTCACTCGTTGAAAAGCAAAGTGATAAAGAAGCTCTCTAAAAATGAGACCTATATCTTGGTAGATCGATTAATTTCTATTTAAATTAAACTATATTAAACTATAAATAAACGTTAAACTAAACTATAATGATTATAAATAAATTAAAACTAAATTATGTAAAAACTAAATAGAATCAAAAATTCCGCCTCGGATAGTACCTGGTTCAAAGGTGCCCATCACACTAGCTGCGTTCCCGCTTTGTATTGTGATGGCAATTCTTTGAATTTCTATTTAGCTTAGAATAAAAAACTGTATCAATCTACCGAGACAACATAAGCTCTTGGTAAATGACTATAACATTACAAACTAAGCCACAGTTTTGACGCATATTGCGCGGGACCTTAGGAGATGAGTACAAAGCAAGTCCCGTGTGAAACAGGGCTTTCCTTATAGAGTCTGTATTACACCTATTATGGTTATGACACCAAATTAGGAGGTCCGGAGATTGAGTAATAGACGTGCGAGAGATGGACGCCCGACGTCGTTTACTAAATACGGTAATTATAATTTTGCTGAGTATAAGGTTGAGGTTGAAGGTGTTCTAGACGATACCGGATAAATTCACTTTTAGTGTACCTTGTTTTTTGAATGAAGTTACTTTGGACGGTACTGATTTGGCGGAAAAGGGGTAGGCGAAAAACGTGTCAGATTTTTCAGTCACTAACTTTTTAGTGGGTGTTGTAACTTCTTTCCAACCGAGTGGCCTGGTGACAGACGGACAGACTGACAGACCGACAGACATTCGTGGTAAACTTACATTTTGTCGATGATAAAAATATATATAAATGTAAAACCGACACAGAACAAATTATCTTCCCCAGTACCCTGGAGAAGACACAAAGAAATTGACAATGAAATAATTTTTCAAAAATAAAAACCGGCTTTTACCCTAAACTCCAAACCCAATTTGGATACAATTTCTATGGGACATGCCGTGTGGTTTCCGGTAGAGTAGAATAGGGCCACTCAAGTCCTCCCGTGGATGTCGTAGAAGGCGACTTAGGAAATACAAGCTAAACAAAGCTTATAAACATCAATGAGACCTCTCCAAACCGTCTCAAAAGCGAGAAAAGTGTAGGCCCACTCCTCTTGCTGCTTTAACCAAGTATGTACTCTGTTACTACAAAGAGGGTCGTGCTCCTGCAGTGGATACAAAAAGACCTGATGATGATGATGACGATCTATAGGACCTCGTAAAAATACCCTTTTAAACAAAAAGATATTTTTCCAAATCGGTCCAGGCGCCTTCGAATAATCGTTGATTATACATAAAAATATAAAAGATCGCGCCGAATTTGATAACCTCCTCCTTTTTTAAAATGCGGGTAAAAATCGGAATGCCAGTTTCAGTGTCCAATTACTAGCAACACGAGCTGGAATAATCATAACACATGCCAACCTGAACTGAGTTTAGCAACACCACCTTAATAAGCTGTAAGTAATAACCTAGGCCGATGATTATCATCAATTTAGCAATACAAATTACACGATAAAAGCGGTATTATCAGCTCCAGTGTCGTAGTTCAATGGTATGTTAGGCACGGTGCGTAAACAATTTTAAACTAGTTTTTTTTACTAGCAAATGCTAGGAAAGAATACAGTCTAAATCCAATGAACTTCATTGCAATTCGAACTTTTAGTCGAAGTACTAATAACATCGTCAATATACTAATACACGAAAAAGTGATATTATCGACTCCGATATTGCAGATTCATTAGATCTACACGCTGACTTTTCATTGGTTTTGGAAAAAAAAATGTCGTTAGTAAATAAATTCCTCTATCCATATACGTAATCCAAATTTCTGTATGTCATAAGATAAAAAAGTTGCGTAAATGATTATCGATCGAGACCACGTAGTTATACGCTGCGTAATATCGATGACCCCGGCCGGCTGGCGGGCGGTGTATGGCGGCGGTACTACTAATTGATCTCACAATTTTGCTTTCGTTTTTTTTTTTCAGAATTTTTATTTTGACTAGCTAATTAGGTCTAACTAACGTAACGATGCCTATGAAGTGGCCTTCGGCTTCAAAGCCAATAAAAAATCACCGTGTATAGATGTTATATGATGATACACTATTTCTACGCAAATTTAAACCGATTTAAAAAAAAAGGTTATTAATTCGTCGCGGTCTTCTATTTGTTTATGTATGTTCCGATATTCCCCGATTATTCCAAAACCTGTCGATTTGTAAAATTATTTTTTGTTAGTCTTCCATGCTGGTCTGGGAGAAAAGAAAAAACTTAGAATGTACCAGCTGCTTCTCTTCCCGCGCAGATCGTGAGAGCCGATCAAGGGAATGGGCGACAATTAGAATCGTGTTAATAGGCGATGAGGCTAGCAACCCATCACTATTTTGATTTCTTCATACACCTTCTTGCCCCCATCAAGCTAAAAGTGGCCTTTGAGTCTTGCAGCACTGGGCTCTATCTGCTTAGAGCCGCAAGACCCAAATTGCTCTGTCTGCCCCATTAGGGATAAAGACGTGATAGTATGTATGTATGTATGTATTTTTTGTTTGAAAGGGCATAGTTGTCAGGTGGTTCCACAGATATTTTATCAAATTCGGTTGTGTTCGGGTATGAAGTCGGGTTTTTGTTTTGAAAAATTATGAATATACTTGTACTGAAAGGGTAAAATTATTTAGTTACTAGCCGAAGCCCGCGACTTCGTTCGCGTGGACTTCATGCACATGCTTATCAGGCTGAACAACTTTTACTAAGGCGACATTTTTATATCTCTTATAGTTTACCTGGACCATTATGGTTCTGCATCAGGCGTTCTATTTTCCAAAATCATTTATATTCTATATGTTGCCCAGGCTTAATAGCTATATAACAAAAAAAGTTTCATGCAAATCCGTCCAGTATTTCCGGAGATTAGCGTGTACAAACAAACAGACATTTTTTTTTAATTTTTACTCCATTACTATGTCTCCATCGCCCCCAATATTTTTTTTGGAAATATATTTAATGTACAGACACACTTTTTTTTTCTGTTTTATTATATGTATAGATGTACGACACGTATCGTTAATTTTATTAATATGAATGCTATTGTAGCACAAGCAATTGGCTTGTCAAGTAATTTTCAAAAAGATCTGATTCGCAATCCTTTTCGAGAAATAGCCTCTAGGAGAAGATTTCTCAAATCAGATTTTAAAATAAGGTCTTACCTATTTAGATATTTGCAAAAAACCCATTGACCTTTATTTTCAAGCAAGGTCAAGCTTATTTGAGGAAGTGATGTCACGATGAAGATTTTTTGAGTAAAGTTGGCAATTTCCACTTTCAGTACTGTACTGAAGTGCTATTTTTGAAACGCGATGTCACCTAAATTACTGGTTTTTTCCATACAAAAACCGTTCGTTTAGTGACTCCACGTTTCAAAAATGGCACCCATGTATTATATGTCACTGTCACTGTCATCTACCAACACAACAATTTGACAACAACCAACATACAGACGGTAATTTAAACAGTAGACATTGACAGTTGACAGATGTCATTGTTTTATTAGCGCTAAATTTAAACTTCGATTGCAGTGTGTCGTCACTTCCGGTGTTTTCTTTAAAATTATATAAAAAAATCCTGATAAAACGTAGAATTTTTATAATCAAATTACTTTCTTAAAATTGTCTATATTTTCGATTAAAGGTTTTAACACTTTTAACACTTTCTTATTTCTTAGTTGACAAGCTAATTAGAACCTTCACTTCGAAAGTTCAATCTCTAAACAAGGCACCTATTCTCAAAGCCCAGCTATTCTCAAACTCTCAAGTCAAACCCCGACGTTAACCCTAAGACAGACGCAACAAGTCGCCCTCCACAGGTGCCCCCCCCCCCCTCTCCCCCCTTATTAGCAGGCGAGGTAATCAGACGCGACAGCACTGTTAGCCGCGTCGTGATTGATTAGTGCGGCTCAGCACGGGTTTCTGAGGAGATTTTTTCAAGACAGCCTCAAAATCGGCGGGATCAGCAAGTGGATTTAGTAAAGGAATAGAGATGTGGACTAAATTTTTTTTTTGGCCCATGAGATACATACATACATAACCTGTCGTATGAGCAAAACACCAGATACAATAGTAAAACAATGCATGTCGACCGGATTCCGGTCTGCTCACATATGTGAAAGCAAATGACCATTATTAAGATATTTTTAATCTGTGAAATCTATAATTCTTGCAATTTAGTCTATGGCAATCCTCTATGTCTTAATGTCAAACATTTTAGCAGTGATTGGCTATTCAAAAAAATGGGGAGGTACTTAAGTTGGTCTGTCAAAAATTATATAGTTTTATTTTATATGGCGCGGAATAAGTTCTTGAAAATTATATTGTAAAAGAGAATCATCATTCGAGTTAATAGTAATTGTATTTTTATCAAGTGATTAAACACGAGTGTGGAATGATCTGTCCGTATTTCATTGGATTGCCCTGGGAATAGAAACAATAAGGCGGCCTAATATTGGCTTCGCTTTCAGATGACAGGTTAATATCAGGCCTGTTTCCCGTATAGGTGTAAGTAGAGACTATGGATTTCCACTTACTACGATCCTATTAGCTATATTATGAATATATTGGCTCATTAGATACATACATACATAATATAACGCCTGTTTCCCACAGGGGTGGGCAGAGAATTTGGACCTCCACTTGCTACGATCCTGACGAATCTTTTGCTTCATCTAAACTCATCAATCTCTTCATTCAAGTCCTTCATCTCATTAGATAGATTATTAAAAAGTCATTGTCGTCATCCGAGCGTATTTTTCCGGTTGCATCCTCAACAGTAACGCTTCAGAGCCCGGGGTCCGCTAGATGGATGGATTCTTAAAATGTATTGTATACGTATTTTATCTTTTCTCTGATTAGCAAATAATGACGAAGGTACAGCGCATTTAAATTTTGTGTGACGTCACTATCAGCTCCGATTTTTTACCAAAGGTGACGTAAAATCCACTCCGAAATTTCAAAGCGCTGTATCTTAGTGATTTTTTGCTGCTTTGCTGAACGAAAAAATATGGGTCTTTTATTTGGATAATCTAGTTGACGGACAAAAGAAAATAGTATATTTTTTACCCAGTCCACATCCCTATTCCTAAACGATGTAACTTGAATATAAAGGGAGAGTAAACACTTCGTCTTGAACTTTGAACGTCATGTACAAGGGTGAAAGATGTCATAGTGCGCCCCTTTCTAGTTCTAAGGAACATTTTTCAAGGAGTAAAATTCACCGTAGATTGAGAAAGTGGATTTGTATGGAACAGAGTTTATACGGAAAGCCAAAAATAATTATTCATATTTCGATATATATTCCTTGGGACAAGTTAATCAGTATCATGGAATTAATTCACCCTTGAAATAGTATCGGTATATTTTGTTGAACTTATATGAATAACCCTGCCCAAAATTTGAACACAAGATACTCGTACGATACTCATCTTGAGAAACACAGACCGACGCAGACGCATAAATACGTCAAAACAATCAAATAAATCTAGATTAGCATTACACCTTACACGCCGGGCGCGCCCCGCATAGATCAGCGCGGAAATACCAAATGTCAGGCTGACTTCGTGATAGTTCGGGACGAGTCGTTTATTCAATTATTGAATACAGACCCGATGACTAACTTAAAGACAAAAGTCTGGCTTGAGCCACAGAATCAATAATAGTATTACATACTTGAGCTTGGCGCGGGTCGGTAATTTGGTACATACTGTTTCAATAATTCTATTATGACATAACTAACAATGTTATTCTCTGTCCACATATTAACTTTAAATATTAATTTAATTGTGAGTTGACATTTGCACCAAATATATTTGTTTCCTTCTTTCAATGCCTCTTTTTGGCTTCTCCATTTCACATACTAGTAAACTCAAAAGTTTCTAGTGCAGGAAGAACCAAGTATGCGTCTCTGTTCCCCGTCCTACGGGTAAAGGGGACACATATTGCGCGGGACCTTAGAAGATTCAGTTCTGTTTGTATTACGCATATTACAGAGTATTACAAGTCGCGGCTACTGAGGATAAAACTCTTGTCTCATAGACGACCTAAAAATTGTTACAATAAATAAGTACTTACGTTTGACATCAGCAGACGGATATATATAGCACTGAATACTGATCTTACCTGAAACAAATAACATTTATAAGATAGAGTCAAGTCAAAAAGTCATCTATAGTCTCTGCCTACCCCCATGGGAAACAGGCGTGAAAATATGTATGTATGTAAGAGTCAAAAATCATTTATTTATGTATCTTTGGATATTTGTAAAACTTGATAAATATTGATAAAAGAATTTTATTTGCTGGGCATATTAAAAACATCCTCGTTAAACCTCTGAACTGATTTTCTTCGAACATACTTTCCCATGCTGGTCTGGGAGAAATAAAAAAAACTTAGAATGTACCAGCTGCTTCTCTTCCCACGCAGATCGTAAAAGCCGATTGAGGGAATGGGCAAAAATGCAAATCATGTTAACAGGCGATGCGGCTAGCAACCCATCACTGTATTGATTGCTTTTGCATCTTCTCGCCCACCATGACGCCAAAAGTGGCTTTTGGGTCTTGCGGCCCTGGGCTCTGCATAGAACCGCAAGACCCAAAATGCTCTGTCTGCCCCATTAGGGATAGAGACGTGATAGTATGTATGTATACTTGCTTTCACGTAAAAAAACCCTATCGAAATCAGTTCATCCGTTCGAGCGCTACCATGCCACAGACAGACAGACAGATCGAATGTTTCGTAGAAATCGTTGCTGGTTGTAGTTACATCATCATTTCAGCCGCACAACGTCCACTGCTGGACATAGGCCTCTCCCAAAGATTTCCAAAATGACCGATCTAGAGCGGCTTGCATCCAGCGCCTTCCAGCGACCTTGGTTAGGTCGTCAGACCACCTTGTGGGTGGGTGTCCTACGCTTCGCTTGGCTGTACGTGGTCGCCATTCGAGAACCTTTTTGCCCCATCGGCCATCGGTTCATCGCGCTATGTGTCCCACCCACTGCCATTTCAACGAGCTTATCCGCTGGGCTATGTCAGTGACTTTAGTTCTCCTACGAATTTCCTCATTTCTGATTCGATCACGTAGAGAAACACCGAGCATAGCCCTTTCCTTGTAGTTACATATACCTATATTATTATGATATATAGTATTTTGAAGTGTGGTTGATTAATAGAATAGTCTAGCAGGTTACTTTACCCATAGGTAACTATGTATATATTCAAGCATGTTCACGTGCGAGGAATGCCAGTAGTATTGTTGCTTTAGCCCAAAAAAATCGTACACCAAATATTGTATATATAAAGAAAGCTTTTAAAAATGTTAAATTACTTTTTTGTTAAATTCCACGCAAATTATGTCGCGGGTACATCTAGTATAACTATAAAATGCTAACTTTTAGTATAGCTAGGCCTTAGTATAGGCGCACCTGTACTAGGAATAGAACCTGCGACCAGTCACGAACCATCTCGACAGTTCCGTACTCGATATCATCGACATTTATTTATGCCGGCTAAAGTATAGCAGTTCTAAATCATTGCTTTGTCGGAATAAATCAGTAGCCCGAAATTAGTTTACATTGTATTATGTTTATGTAACAAAAACGTGTTTTGCATGAGGTGACGTCACTTGTTGTTTCAAATAACGCTCCGTTTTTAGGTAAAGTTATGTGTTAAATGTTTCATAAGATATCAGTAGGGTGACGATAAGGTCCGAAAAGTATGATTGTAATTTGTCCGTCTTTTAGATTATCCAAAAATAATGGACCCGTTTATTCACAAAGATACGGAGCTTGCGACGTCACAGTTAAGTAAAAATCATACCCAGCCGTGACGTCACGCGAAATTTAAATGCGCTATATCTTTGTCATTTTTGGTTCCTTCGAGAAAAGAAAAAATACGTGTACAATATTTTTTTTTAAATCTAACCGATGGCGCCGGCATACGGGAAGGCCGAGGAAAAGATGGAGGGACGATATTGAAAGCTACATAAGTGGATGGCAGCAAGCTGCCTTGGATCGTGAATCGTGGAAGCAAGAAGGGGAGGCCTTTGCCCAACAATGGGACACTGTATAGGCTATATATATACTAACCGATGGACCAAAAATATTTTTCCATTCGTCATGCCTATACATGCAGACGAGCGTGATTTTGTTTAAACTTATCACAAGAACAACAAATAATAATTTAATTGTTATGTAAATGCTTAGGATATTGCAACCGCCACAACCTTTTTAGCCCTCTAGGTACGGAACCCTAAAAATACCGCCGAATCACACCAACGTCTTCTATTCTTGAAATGAGAAACCTATTTCTTTGATTCTCAGAATAGTAAAGAATTGTTAGTTTCCTTTCTAAAGTATCAACGAGACCGCGATCAGTTTCAATTCTGTAAAGGTGCGGGCACATTAACGCAGAATTAAAGGTAGCGAGTGCACGGCACGAGATGACTGTAACGTGCCTTGACGCGCGTTCAGTGTTCAACTTTGGTGGCTGTGGGCAAGTTAGAAGCGGGTAGCGGGTATATTTTATTAGTATATTTATCATCATCAACATCAATAGGTCTTTTTGTCTCCACTGCAGGAGCACGACCCTCTCTGTACTTGTCTGTACTACCAGAGCCATACTTGGCCAGAGCAGTCAGGCTCAGTCATAATATTGGCGTGCGTTATATACTTGCAGAACATTACAATAAATTACGCTTAAATAATTTTTGAAATTTATTGTTAAAAATTTAAGCCAATTATTAAGAATAAATCAAGGTCGTGCTGGTTTAAAATACCAAAAAACATTAATTAATTCTGTTTTCTAATTCATACATTTACCGTCTTATTATAAAACGCAGACTAACTTTGTAACTAGGTTTAAACCATTATCCGACCAAATCAAGTCGACGTTTTCAGATGAGACAATGGCATATTACTAGATATCAACTTGATTTGGTCGGATAATGGTTTAAACCTAGTAACAAAGTTAGTCTGCGTTTTATAATAAGACGGTTATAGACCATCAAAAGATTGATATGACGAGGTCATGACTGTATCTACATAAATTCATTCACTGTTTTTCAGGTGGTTATTCTTAATATATTCTGTCATTCCGAAATTTTAGTTCAGCACCAGTAAATGAACGGATATACTTAAAACCTCATTTAATAAGTGTGTAATTTTGTTGTGCTTGACTTTAATCGCAAATAAAATTTGTAAATAAGTCATAAGTCATAACGTAACATAAACTAGGGCAACAAAACCCGCTTCTATCTTCTAACTTGGACCACGCACGTGGCTCGATCGCTGATAAATTCTATCAATAACAGAGGCGAGCGACGTCGGGCGCCTTCAATAGTGTTTACCTCCTGAAATGTGTAGTTGAAGACCCTGAGTTTGCGGCAACTATTCGTCGACGACGTGCGGTTTAGGGTGTTAGGTTAGAATCGGTCATTTTGCGTTTATCTTACCTTCTAATTACGTTTGAACCTATATAATGTATTAATCTGAGATTTGGATTATCACGTTGCTTAACTTTTAAATGATACATGAGAATTAACGCAAAACACACCTTTTATTAAAAAACGAGCGGAAAAAGCGAAGTTTACTTGACTAATCAGGCGTTTGTATCTTTGTTCGATGATAAAATAAGTAACTTAAATATGAGGTTGATGAAATTTGATAGGCGTGTAGATGTATACAACTGAATTTAAAGTTTGATAATGAATTAAATCGGTCAAGGGGTTACCAAGGGTATGCGGTTTCCCAGTTTTGGGCAAAGAGCTTTTTATTTGCTGATGTTAAAATAGGATTGCACCAAACATCGTCTCACTATGACTGGTGCGACTGGTGGTTTCGCGTTAATTCCAGTGTTTTAATATTTAAAAATCTTACAAATCTTTCAACATCTTATAATAAAATCTCGTCTACAAGAGCCCTAACTAGCTGACATAGATAACCTTTTTTAGTCGAAAGGTGACTAAAATATTGCACCTTTCGCGCGTGGGCGTTATATGTTTATCCAACCACAGATTTTAAATTAAGTTTGTTTGAATTTGACTGTAAATTACACCAGTCAGTCGGTGAGACAGGGTGAGAAAATAAATTTATTTACAATCAAATGCGTCGTAGAGTTAGAATCATATGATATGGATAAAAATGGCTCATACAAAAACAAAGTTACCACTGGGCTTTTGTCAGGGCTTTATTATTTGTGAATAATTTCAGTTAGGTGTGAGTTTATTGTTAGTTAGTTTTCTTGTTTAGTTTTTATTTGTTAAAAATCTTTAGGAATTAACATTGCATTGTAATAGAAATTATCTACGCTGTCTAAAAAAAAATTTGCGACTTCTAAATCAGCGAAAAAGCCGTCAAGCCAGAAAGATGCAGCACGGGTGTTACACAAACCAGTCAAACAAAATTTCACTTAGATTTAAATTATATAAAAAACTAGTGATTTTATGAACCTCCTATTTTTTACCACCACATTAAATATTTAGAACCTTACAATATAAAAACAATGTTAATAGAAAAATATAAATAATGAAAATATCTATATACAAAATTCACAGGAAACTAGACATTACAGATACCTATTTCAGGCTGGTTTGTGTGACGTTTTGTTTTTTTAATGACACCATTTCGCTGATCCTATTATTTATGTCAGCTATTTCTGATAGCAATTTGGCCACTCTTGAAAAATGAATTCGCATAATGACTCGATAAACACACTTTTAATGCGAAACATGTCGTATTACTGTGATCGATGCTTCTGTCACCAATTATTTTTTATTATTTTAAATACATTTGTTTGCCATTCTTTTATCAAATCTTGAATACTGATAGAGACAAATGGAAGTCTTAAAAGTCCCCTTACCCTAGACTTCTCCATACAAACGTAGTCTACGTTTAATTTTGAAACCACATGTCAGATTCCGGTAAAAATTGGTAATTGAAAAGAAATTGCAATTATCTAGGGTAATAACTGGTTTCCGACATTAAAATTATGAACTGGAAAGAAAATATAACGATTTAGAAGTTTCCCATACTGATGGTCAAAAATGATATAAAACACTATATTCTATTTCAAGTTCATATTTTTACTGTAGCAAACCAGTTATTACCCGAAATAATTGCAATATCTTTGAAATTGCAAAATTTTGCCGAAATCGGACATGTCGTTTAGAAATAAAACGTAGACTACGTTTGTATGGAAAGTTGTATTTTGGTCTAGTGTAAGGGGACTCTTAAGGGAAGGCCTTTGCCCGGTTATATTTTTGATAAAATATTTATGTTATAGGCTGTGACGAACACAAATATTTTTGATAATAGACGGTAATCTTACCTAAATTACGAGTACGGCTGCATATCAAGCAAAATACATTTTTAGCTGATATCCGATATTATACACAGGGTAGACAAATTCTGTGTTTATATGAAATGCACGCTCCTGATTATAGGTAAGTAGTTTAGTATAATTTCCTGAATTTACCCTTAAAAATAGTTTCAGGAAGCATATTTTGTTACACATAACTTTTTTGCTTTTTCGTGTGTGCAAGTGGGCAACATTGGTGTCAGATTTTCTGCCGTAAGGCATCTGACATAGCTTGACGACTGCCATACAATGATGACCAGCCGGGACCAATAACTTGTAAGTGCCTTCCAAAGCACGGAGGAGCTAGAGAAATTTATATGCCACTTGTGGTCACCCATCCAAGTGCGGACCACGCCCGGTGTCACTTTACTTGTGAGAGCGCTAGTAATGCGCACTCCCACCGAGCCCACCGAGCTCCTCTAACATAACTAACGCACCTATGTTATTATGAAGGTATCTTTGGCAATAATTTCGGTACTTTATTTCTGCGTTAGGCCACATACATACATACTATCACGTCTTTATCCCTAATGGGGCAGACAGAGCATTTTGGGTCTTGCGGCTCTATGCAGAGCCCAGGGCCGCAAGACCCAAAAGCCACTTTTAGCGTCATGGTGGGCGAGAAGATAGAAAAGCAATCAATACAGTGATGGGTTGCTAGCCGCATCGCCTGTTAACATGATTTGCATTTTGCCCATTCCCAAGCGTTAGGCCAAGCGAAGTGAAAAGCAGTTAGAAATAAATACAGTTCTAACTCACTCTAACAGTCGGCTAAAACGGCGCTGACAGTCTAATTAGACAGTAAACCAACAATCCGATGGAGTTGGAGCGTTATTTTAGACTCGCATCAATCGGCGTCCGACTTGCACACTAGTGCTAGTGTTTTATTTATTTACTAGCTTATCTGCTCCCTTGCTCCCATGCTGGTCTGGGAGAAACGAAAAAACTTAGAATGTATCAGCTGCTTCTCTTCCCGCGCAGATCGTAAAAGCCGATCGAGGGAATGGGCAAAAATGCGAATCATTTTAAGGCGATGCGGCTAGCAACCCGTCACTGTATTGATTGCTTTTCCATCTTCTCGCCCACCATGATGCTAAAAGTGGCTTTTGAGTCTTGCGGCCCTAGGCTCTGCATAGAGCCGCAAGACCCAAAATGCTCTGTCTGCCCCATTAGGGATAAAGACGTGATAGTATGTATGTATGTAGCTTATCTGCCTGCTTGAGTGCCTCCGTGGTGTAGTGGTTAGAGCGTTCGGCTCATACCTGGAGGTCGCGGGTTCGATTCCCGGCGGGGGCAACGACTTTGTGTTGTTCTCCTAGTTTGGTTAGGACTTTGTAGGCTGATCATCTAATTGTCTGATAAGTAAGATGATCCGTGCTTCGGAGGGCACGTTAAGCCATCGGTCCCGGTCACTGTCTTTGACATTGGTCGTTTAAAAAAACCATGTCAGAGGCCTTTAAGGCGGCTTAAAAACTCTGACATTAGTGTTAGTCACAAACACACACGCTAAGAAGACAAGCTTATGCCCGAGTGGTCAAAACTTTACTATCACGTCTTTATCCCTAATGGGGCAGACAGAGCATTTTGGGTCTTGCAGCTCTAAACAGGCAGAGCCTAGAGCGGCAAGACACACTTTTAGCTTGATGTAGGCAAGGAAGGAATCAAAATAGTGATGGGTTGCTAGCCGCATCGCCTATAAACGTGATTCGATTTTGCGCCCATTCCCTCGCATTCTTATCCCGCGCAGATCGTAAAAGCAGATGCTATGCTTTTACGATCTGCGCGGGATAAGAACCAGCTGGCATATTCTTAGTGTTTTTTTTTCTTGCAGTTCAGAATGGGATATAAGCTATCCATTTTAAATCTGTTTGGCCGTTTTGGCGTAAAAGCGAAACTTACATCCATACCATCCATATCCTTACAAACTTTCGAGCTTAATATTTAAAAGGATTTTTGCGAAAAACTATTGGCAAAATGCAAAAAAAAAGCTTCACGTACTGTAAACAGTAGTTCACAAATAGTTTGAAGGGTTATCTAGAGCCGCATGAGACAAAATTTTAAATGATATCCCCGTTTCTAGGGGCAGAACTGGACACCCAAAATATTTATGTTCCCCCTAAAACATTACTCGCATTTTTGCATTTATCCTTATACAATGTCCTTTTTTATTAAGTACAAATATTTTAAGGGGTGATTCAGTCCATCATTTTGAACAACTCTTCCCAGTAAATTTTTATCGAAATACGAAAAAATAATTTTCATTTTCCATAGTAATGATATCACGTGACTACTTCGATTTATATGAAAACCTAATTTTTTTTTTCCTATTTTGATATACATTTATTGGGAAAAGTTGTTCAAAATGATGGTCTGATTCACCCCTTAAAATATTTGTACTTAATAAAAAAGGACATTGTATAGTCGCAGAAAACCCAAAAAATACACATTCCGAAACAAACACAAACCCAATCGCACTTCCAATAACAATAACATTTTCCAATCCACGTCAATACATCTTTCATCAAACTCAACCAAAACAATAAAGGTATATCACCACCACTCGAACAGCCTTCGATCTCTCGTATAGATAACATATAAAGATAACTCAATCGGATATTTATGCGATTGTTTCCACTCTACTGCCATCTACGAATCGGTAACTCACGTCAGTAATAACAATTTATATCGATTCGAAACGGTTATTGAATAGAATCGGACGGAGTGTATAAACCCACGAAATTATTGTTTTTCGAATGTGGGGTTTAAAAATAGCTATGGATGGACAGATTTTTGAAAAGATATTCCTTTAGATGTAATCATCATTTCAGCCGCATAAAGTCCACTGCTGTACATAGGTCTCACCAAAATATTTCCAAAATGACCGATCAAGAGCGGCCTGCATCCACCGCTTTCCAGCGACCCTGGTCAGTCACCAATAATAATAAATTAGATGTTATATTCTGTCATATCTTATACCTTTAAACGAGCAATTCTTGTATATTTATTTATATATTCATAAATTTCTGTGATCTCGAAAACGGCTTTAACGATTTCGCTGAAAATTGGTATATAGCTGAAAAGTGGTTTTTGGGAGTAAACAATCGATCTAGATTAGTCTTATGTTTGGGAAAACGCGTGTTTTCGAGTTTTCATTAGTTTTTCTTTCCACGCAGAATATGGTCGCAAATTTCCGCTTAGCTCAACGGTTAAAGATGCTGACCGCTAGAAAGAGTGTTACGGGTTCGAATCCCACTCGGTGACTTACTTTTGTTTTTTTTTTATGTTCTAGTTTATATATAATTTTTTATTTTGTACTGTTTTTAGACAAGTTCAAAGAAATTTAGTTAATGTTTAAGATGTAACCGACCGAGCAAAGCTCGGTCACCCAGGTACTTTATCCTAATTAGACTAAGTTCGCCGTATCACAAAATACGCATCAACGTTAGTATTCAATTTAAACTAATGTACATGCAAATCATGTGACAATTATGAATGAAAAAAAAAACTTGGTAAATATCATTTTTAACCCCCAACAAAAAAGAAATGGGGTTATAAATACTAAGCTAGTGTCGTGTGTGTGTTTATCTGTGTCATCGTAGCGCTCGAACGGATGGAACAATTCGGCTGCGGTTTTTTTTTTTTACGTCAAAACTTCTCTTGCAGTGGTTCTTAGTCATGTTATATGAAAATAGTTTCAATCGTTAAAAATTTATTGGGTGATAATGATAACGCCTTAAATTTAGGGTTTTGTAATTTTCATGACAAATAAAAGATGGTGCTACTATATCAATACTGTTTGTATTGTTTCATCACTAAACACTAGATAGTGATTTTTTTTATATTATTAATTTATATACAAACATACTATCACGTCTTTATCCCTAATGGGGCGGACAGAGCATTTTGGGTCTTGCTGTTCTATGCAGAGCCCAGGGCCGCAAGACCCAAAAGCCACTTTTAGCGTCATGGTGGGCGAGAATATGGAAAAGCAATCAATACAGTGATGGGTTGCTAGCCGCATCGCCTGTTAACATGATTTGCAGTTTTGCCCATTCCCTCGATCGGCTTTTACGATCTGCGTGGGAAGAGAAGCAGCTGGTACATTCTAAGTTTTTTTTATTTCTCCCAGACCAGCATGGCAATTTAAATTAGCTAAAGCAAATAAACTTGTTAATTAGATTGATAATAGCGATACTTTAAACCAAATAAGAATATAAAGGTCTATACTGCCACCTTGTAGCACCCTAGTTTTATTTCATCTTTCTGTTCATATTTATGAAAAGTTTATCACATATACTCTTAGATCCCTTAGGGTCAAATTACGTTTCTGTTTAAAGCAATCGTCATATCGGTGTCGGCCAGTGAGTGTCCGGCCTTAAGAAATTAGAATAGCCGTTTAGGTATGTTAATACTGTCTCTGTTAATATGTGTTTATGTGGGTTATTTAAATAATTTATTGTAATATCACTTGAGCTAATAAACAAGTCGGCTCGACTCGAGTGTCGACCTCTCGATTCAACGATCAATCGATTCAATCGACACGAGACGTTTTCGTAAAACGACCTGCCCTATTATTGAAATTAAAAGTCATTAAACGAACGATTGCTTTGCATAAAAAAATCGTTCGCTGCTCTACGTTTCAAAAATAAGTCTATTACGTCGAAGAAAATTTTTGACCTTTAATATCTCTCTCGAAAATATTGTCATGGTTAAAAGTTGAATTTTTCCAGATTATTATATCGTCAATAGTAAAGTTTACTTTTATTAATAAACAAAAACTACTTATATTAAATCAATAAATATCTTTTTTAACATTTATTTATTTTAATTAATGGAACAATGGATCTTTTTGAATAATAATTACATAAAAATAAGTACAGGAGGATTCTAATCACTTTCGGTGTTACTAAAAATTTAGCTGTTAAGTTCAATGTTTACATACATACATACTGTCACGTCTTTATTCCTAATGGGGCAGACAGAGCATTTTGGGTCTTGCGGTTCTATGCAGAGCCCAGGGCCGCAAGACCCAAAAGCCACTTTTAGCGTCATGGTGGGCGAGAAGATGGAAAAGCAATCAATACAGTGATGGGTTGCTAGCCGCATCGCCTGTTAACATGCGTTATGTTCAATGTTTATAGTGAATTATAAAAGATTTTACAAACTGGGTCGATCCTGAATAGGGATGTGGACTAGGCCAAAAATATACTGTTTTATTTAGAACTTCAACTAGATTATCCAAAAATATATTTTTTCGTTTAGAAAAGTAGTCATAATTTACCAAGATACAGTTCTTGGAAGTTTCAGAATGGGGATGATTTGCTTCGTCATTATTTGCTAATAAGAGACAAAACGTATACCATACTTTTTAATCTATTTGTCTTCCATGCTGGTCTGGGAGAAAAGAAAAAACGTAGAATGTACCAGTTGCTTCTCTCCCCGCGCAGATCGTAAGAGCCGATCAAGGGAATGGGCGAGATTTGAATCATTAATAGGCGATGCGGCTAGCAACCCATCGCTATTTTGCTTCCTTTTCCATCTTAACGCCCACCACCACGCTAAGCGTGGCCTTTGCGCCTAACGGCCCTAGGCTCTGTCTACCCCGTCAGGGATATAGACGTGAAAATGTATCTGTGTCTGTATTTAATCTATCTAATGAGCCAAAAAATGTTTTAGTCCACAACCCTATTGTCGGAATCAAAGGACCTATACCAACCTTTGATTGTATAGTTAAGGGTTTAGGATTAGGAATAAAGAAGAGATATTACTAGACACTGGCAAAATAAGCTTCAACGAAGTTTGACCGCCATACTCAAGAAAAGAAAAAAAAAATAAGAGACGAATCTAAATCACTTGCTTGTTTCATTTTAGCTTTCGTCGGCTATTTAGTATACTTTGAATATTCATCTCAATTATTAAATTAGGTTTTTGCTTACTAATTTTCTAGTTTGAATGCAAATATTAATTTTAGGCGCTCTTGGTTATATTAATTCAAATTTTATTGACTGATTTGTTTAATAGCTACTTAACTTGCGAGTATAACAACTATCTTGTTATAAATAACTTTACTATCACAAGTTTTCTTTGATACATACCTATATTACGAGATTAATTTACATTTTGATCACATTTAATTCCATATTTAAACCAAATATCTTAATGATATCAAATTTCTGCAATTTAAACATATTTTATGAAAAATGTTTACTTCTTACCGGAAGAAGGGTAATGTGATTCAAAATTTTACTTTCAACTAGAGTACTAGAGGTACTGTAAAGCGATAGAAAACCTATAATCTTAGTCTTTTTTGTGTACATAACATACTTAAAATTCATTAAGATCAGATTAAATTTAAGAGTTGAAAAACGTTTTCTCTTTTCGTACGGACGGTAGCGTGCTATATACCCTCTTAAGGCTCCTACCCGCGCTAGCGACCTTGAAAACACAAAAAAAATTATCTATCTGTAATTGAGATTATCAGAAACCCTCGTACAAATTTTTAGCTAGTATCCTTAAGTTTCATTAGAACCTCGAAAGTCATTGAAATACTATCCGCTTTAGAAACCTTCACATAAAGAGTCAAAAGTGGCCGTTTTTAGTATTTTTTTGCAAAGGAAACCACAGCGTATTGTATTTCAATTACTTTCGAGGTTCTAATGAAACTTAAGGATACTAGCTAAAAAGTTGTACGAGGGTTTCTGATAATCTCACTTACAGAAAGAGTTACTTTTTTTTGTATTTTCTAGGTCGCTAGCGCGGGTAGGACGCTTAAAATAAAATAAAACTAGCACAAGCACACATGCTTTTAAATTTTTTTTATTAATGAAATAACTTATTAATGACCAACAACGCTAAAAATCACAAAAAGAGGTCGAACAGCTTCTCAAATACTTACGAAACTGGAAACTCCTTTTGGCCGAGGAAGATATAAATCACGCGTATCTTCACAAATTATGATGTACCATATTTTGCTAAACTTGTACCAACCATTTCAAGCCGCCATAAATCTATCATCGGTGTGACGTTACACCAGTGCCGATTCTAAAACTCATCTCACTTTAGATTGTCTATATTTATTTTTCTTTTACTCACACTCGCTTATGGAGCTTAGTGTTGCCTCGGTTTGCCAGCGTGCTATGAAGTGCAGCATGCTTAATATCAAGAGAATAGATAAAGTTCGCAACACATCCCTGCAATCCATCACAAACCTAAATAAAAATTATAGCTTTTTAGTATACAATTACACATACTACTATGTACTACAAAGCTTATGAATTTTTATGTTTGAAGTAATATACAATATTGCTATACGTTTCACCATTGATCTGAAAACTTGAAAGCAAAACTTGAAAAAAAAGCGGCTAGTGATACACGAAGTGAATGTAAAGTGAGTAATCTTCAGAGAATTATAAGTTTGAAGTAATATTTAACAGCAACAACATTGCTATGTTTACTCTCTCTCACCATTCATTGTTGGTTGACATGATACAATAAAATAAGGTATTCTCTTCCCGAGATGGAACTTGACTACGTCACAAAGTGTTGCCACTGATTGTTCTTTTCGGTAAATTTAAGGACTTTCTCAATTAGTTCATGAATATTTAAAAAAATATTAAGTAACTTAGCTATTTAGTATCTCGCGATTCTCGCGTGATTTATCAATTCAATATTTTACAAATTGATATAATGGATTATTAATTCCAAATTGGTATATAAAATTCAAAAGTGCATTACGCTCAGGTAATTCAATTTCACACAGTGGCAACATATCAAACTGATGACGTAGTCAAGTCCCACCTACGTCATCAGCTGTCACGGGAAGAGAATACCTTATTTTATTGTACCATGGTTGGTTGACTAGTAGAAAACGCCCCTGGCCTAAAGTTCGCCATTTACATTTGTATTGTAATGAAGTTTGATAAGTTTTAAAAAAATCACCTGACAACTTGAAAGCAACTAATGAAAGCGGTCGACTGATACACGAAGTGATATGAAGTGACTAATCTTCAGAATAACCACCCAAACGCAGTTCCACAAATGTCGTATGTCGTGTGTCTAATTTAGAAATGTTAATTAGTTGGTAGTTTGTACCATTAATTGCGGCCATCAATCGCCCGATAATTGCGATGACGACGAAGTTATTTGACGACTTTCGAGAATTAAAATTGATATCGATAATACTCACGTGGTATTTTTTTACCATTGCTTATCCTCACTAACAGCCAATGATTTTAGCGGACGTGAAACTGTGAAAGATGTAGCCTAGATTTTTTCTAGCTTTGGTCTACCTAACAAAAATAGTCTACCTAATAAAACGTGTATAGAGAATACACGTCACACTCTATACGAAGCGGCAATAAACTTAGCTGTAAGTTAATGATATGACGTCAACAACTCATGAATTCGAAAGAAAAATTTACAAATTGTCAAGTGACACAAATAAGGAAATAAGAAATAAAGATAAGCTCTTAAGGACTAGTATAAGAGTCATGAAATAATTAAATAAAAAACAAATATCCAGAGATAAATAAATGATGCTGACTTTTGAAAACATCAAGAGTCGTCAGAATTACAATTCTTTTAGGCCAAAGATTTAGAATATACAAGTAGTTTCAGGGAGCATGGAAAATCTGATCCTGAAAATTTAAAGCTTCAACCATAGACTATTTTGTAATTAGCACATGAAACAGGTGCAATATGTACGTAAACATGACACTACCATGCATATTCAAAGTATCGAATTTCACCAGTGTGCTACCTTACCGGCACCTGACACAGCTACCTACCGTTAGATGACATTTCCTGATCCGATCTGCCGCGTGTGTGGTCGGATGTCATAATCTGATGACGCCTCGATATTGGTGGTTTATAGCTTTATTGCTTCATGTCGTGATTTGGCCACAGAAATACTAGGTATTTAAACAAAAAAAGAAATCAGAAATAGACGACAATTTTCTTATCCGTTTTTCTTTTTCTAAACGTTCACAGAGAGAGATCGCTTTAGCATTCATTCGACCTATTTTAGCTATTGTGGCTCAATAAAGTTTTTTAATATATAAAAATAGACGTTTAAGTATTTTTCATTTTATAGTTGTAAAGTATTTTGTAGACCTCGCGCGTCATACCGACCCGTTGAAGTTTAGCGGATAATAAAGATGTTCAGACAAAAAAAAATTGTGTCCTAGGGCTGTCATGGCTGAAATTATGACTTTTTAAGTTTTCAATTCCCATATTTCCGCCATTTTGAAAAATTTCGATTAACTAAATGGTTAAGTACATTGTGTATTAGAATCTTCTCACAAAATTTTACAAGAATCGATTGAGAAATGCGACCTGTAGGCGAGAATAGCCTGACAAACTGACTGAAACTGAGACGCTTCGCTCGCTCGGTCAAATTAATTTATATCACGTTTAAAATAACTCATAATTTAGCTCAATTCATATTTCATAATATTTATATACAGTCAGACTACTTATGTCACGTCACGTTTGTTTATACAAGTTACTCTGGACCATTCAGAAACATTTTGGCTCATTCAATCCAGTCATCAACAAAAGTCAGCCCACCTGTTCGTCAGGGAACCATTGGTTAATCTAATTTAACCCCGGTTATAATAACAAGCGAGAGTTACGGCACGTCACGTATAAATAACATACAAAGTTGTAGATGAGAGTAATTTGTAAGCGTTAACTCCACGTTAACTCGGATGTATAAACTTTCGATTTTATCGCTTCTCTAGTACATCATGTGACAAAGTTAAGATGGAGTAAAATCTAGCTAGGTGTAGGATGAGAGATTTCGAATATACGTATATGCAAAACACTTTCTTCTCTGCAATACAAGCTGCGGTTACTTTATAGCAGGGTCCAATAGTCATATATCAGTTTTTAATACCCGACAAAAATGAGGGGTTTTGTAAGTTAAACGTAATATCTCTGTTAAAAGTAATATCTCTGTTGTCTGCATGTCTAACTATGGCATGCTAGCGCTCGTACGGATGGACCACACTAGTTCGTTTGACAACCGTTCAGTCTTTCTATTCTAGCCTAAAGGTCGCATTTCTTAGCCATTCTTGTGAAATTTTCCGAGAAGTTTTGAGAATCATGTGGCAAGTTCTTGTATATTCAGTTATTACAATTTTTCAAAATGGCAAAAACTTTTAAAAAACATATTTCAGCCCTTTCAACTCGCGAGATCTACAGTTCACAGAAAAATTATTATTATTTGTCACTCATCGGCTAGAATATTATGTAGTTCCACCACTTATCACTAGACACCATTGTAACGAGGTCCGCACTGGCGCTTCCCTCCTTACCCCGCTCTCCACCCCGCGCGGCCCATATAAATACGGAGGCGTGAGGAGTCTCGTCCTCTTTCGACTACCACTGGACGCCGGGCTGCTTCAAAGCTGAGTACTTTTGGAAAACTCTTCTGGAACAACGAATCTCGTGGCTGTGAACCTACGACCCTTACCTGTGACTACTTTCGGCACTCATTGTATAATTGTTAAAAATTAAATTAAAGAGTTTGGTCTTTTTAAATATTGTTTCTTTCAAAATCATTATACCGTCACACCATCTAGTGATAAGTAGCGAAACGAAGTCGGGCTTTTTTAATTTGCCTAGCAAATAAACTTGTTTAATTTTAGCTATTAAATAATTTTCCTTTTTTCCACTTTGCTCTCGCGAGGTCTACAGATCTCAAGCGGTCTCACAAAGCCACTAGTAAAATACTAGATAATAGATTTTCTGACATATCTAAATTACTGTTTATTAGTAAACATGTTTCCTTGCGATATTTTCCATCACTAGTGAAGAAGTGGGCATGATTTCTTCCAATATTTTCCTTCATTGTTCCAAAACCTGCACGAATCTATAACTACCTACTAGTCATAAAAGTAACAAAGCTAAATAAGGTTTAATTATACAGCTAAAACTGTCTGACACATCATTCCAAATCATTAAAACAGTAGTCATTAAGCGAAACCCAATAAATAATCAAAATCAAATAGAAAACCACTGGCCATTAGCCAATAATAATCGATATACTATGCATAAATAATAAATATATATCTGCGACCTATGACCACTTGAATAATCCGGCCGTAGACCCGTTAGATGGCGCCTTAACTCTTGAAAGCTCACAAAAATGTCGACAGATAAACTTTTATTATCTCCGAGACAATTTTGCTAATATTAAGTTTCTTCATATGAATATTAATGACATGTATAATGTATATTGTATATCATTAAAATCTTTATAAATTGGATAGTAACACTTTAATATCTAGTAAATCTTTGAAAATATAATAATAGGAATCCTATACATTCAGGTGAAGTTGCATGAGAAGTCTGTTTTTTTGTTGTTTTTCTGTTTTCATCAACATCATATCAGCCACAGGAAGTCCACTGCTGGACATAGGCCTCCCCCAAAGATTACCAAAAGGACCTAAAGTTTTTCCTGTTTTAATAGTAATCTTTAATAGCGGTAGGCAAGATCTACATACATAGTACATTTATTTCGCTTGTTAATTGCACTACTGTTCCTTAATAGATCTTCATGGAAAGAAGATTATAATAATAATTCTGACCATGTCCATCTACATTAATATTAATAAATGTTAAGGAAAGAATCTGCAAACATAAACTTGTTTCTAGAACACAGAAAAGCCGCCATTTCTTCTCTTTTAAAAGTCACGAAAGCCATTAAAATATTTTCAAGAAAATCATTGGTCTCCTACATTGTATTGAGGTTTCGTTGATATGTTTATGGGATGTGTCAGTTTATTCACAGAAATGTCCTCGATCACGATTCCATGTTTACGAGTTCTCAGAACGAACCGACCTTGGTGCTGTCGATAGTCGTAAGTTAGACAGGTTTCAAAAGCTATTTTCAAAATTTTGATGGAGTTAGTCTCGAATGGTCTATATAGTCTATATAGAAACTCGGAATTCGTTTAAATAGCAACTCATTTAAGTTGCAATTTGAGGTCGCGGCTAAACCCCTATGTTTGTTTGTCTACTGCTGAAAGTGGTCTACATGTATACTTCTATTGTAACATTACAAGTGCAAACAAATATTTTTCCCTTGCGGGATAGAGCTCATGGTCTTGACTCATTTCCATTGGTCAATAGCACAGTCAAAATAGCATGCGAATACTCTTCGTACGCGGGCTAGCGACTAATGCAAACAATTGGTCGATACAGTGGTCGTTACGTGGTTATACCCCTCGATCGACTAGTCAAAACGGCTCCCTACATACATTACGACAATTTGTCGCACCTCGAATTCGAGCTATATCAACTAATGAAACGGTTACCCGCATGCGTGTACCGTATTTTATAAAAAAAAAAAACAAAAAATACCAATGAAAAGATTTAAAAATAACAGCATGAAAATTGGTTTATTATAAAGTAAAAGAAAAATTAAACGTGAAAACGTAAGGAGGTTAAGAACTTAGCGCAAGAAAGAGAGACATGAAAAGCACTCCTAGACAAGAGCCCAGCTCTTAAATATAAGAAGAAGAAGAAGAATGAAGTAGTAATAAGCATTTCAATTATAAGTGTGTGAACGTGGCAGGGACATATCACTATCTCTTTCGAAAAAACCTATAAAAGCTTATATTATAATTATAGTTTACTTATTTTAGGGCAGATTTAAAAAATCATGTTTTTTTCGGTTTTGGATTATGTTACTTATTGATATTAATAATAAAAGTAATCGATTAACATACCGTATCTTACCAAATCCCTAAAGACTTTTGTAGGCGATCAGCCAACCTCTTTTATATTTTTCTTGTAATCTTTTTATAATTTGAATTTGTCATTTAAGAGAATAAAAGCAGTCGTCATAATTTTATCTTACAAGTGGTTCTTAATTTTCTAAAACTTTGCTTTATCGAAACTTTAATTCTATACTATTAGATCCTAAAACACAAAAGCTACTTCAAGTCTTTGTTATACTTCATTGTTTATATCTCGCGCTGCGTAATAAAGTGCATTAAACAGAGCTATTTATCCCATCTAGGCCAATTTACCTTTCCCGAGGAGAGAGCTGATTTGTTTTGCAATAAATTCCTTTACAATGCAGCAGTTATCGGGCAACTTCCTGAGAGTTATGGATCATTGATTAGTTAGTACGAAAATACATGTAAAATGTTCCTTATATTTTGTAGCGAAAAGTGCCGCTTCTAGGCGATAATTAAAATTTAGACCTCAGACTATTTGGTCTGAGTTATAGACTAACCCTAATATTCATAAAAATAACAACCGTTCGCTAAACCTATTTTAATTAAAACATGCTTTGACCCTTTCCCTCTTTTAAATATTTTAAATAAAATGGGTTTAGCAAATGTTTGTTTTTTTTTAGGAGAGGGGTAATAATCTATACATGTAATATACCTATTTTTATTAAAAACGGCATTCACCCCCAAACTACAACGATTTTGATAAAATGTCTATGAGACCACCTTGCAAGTATACCCTTTCAAATGAAAAGATAATTTTCCAAATTGGTCCTTCTTCGAAAAAAAACAAGATTAGGTAATATTTGTGTGTAGGCCAAAATCCTTTAGCTGATCTGGCCAAGTATGGCTCGGTAGTACAGAGAGGGTCGTGCACCTGCAGTGGAGACAAAAAGACCTGATGATGTGATTACTATTTGTAAACGAGTATTCCTAGTCAAACAGCCTTTCTTGCACATACATACATACATACATACTATCGCATCTCTATCCCTAATGGGGCAGACAGAGCATTTTGGGTCTTGCGGTTCTATGCAGAGCCCAGGGCCGCAAGACCCAAAAGCCACTTTTAGCGTCATGGTGGGCGAGATGGAAAATCAATCAATACAGTGATGGGTTGCTAGCAGCATCGCCTGTTAACATGATTTGTATTTTTGCCCATTCCCTCGATCGGCTTTTACGATCTGCGTGGGAAGAGAAGCAGCTGGTACATTCTAAGTTTTTTTTTTATTTCTCCCAGACCAGCATGGGAGACACTTCTTGCACATTTCCCTACTAAATCCATCTAGACGCAACACAATATGCTGAACTAAATACGCGTTTTATGTCACGAGCTAATAGGATTAGGATACGACTGATGGACGTAGGATTGGTAACGTGAGTACGTCCTGCTCAGCTGTAATTTGAATCTTGAATCATACTTTATTAGCGTACCTTGGGGTATGGTGGCTAAGCGACTGAGTACTATCACGGTTCATGAGCTACGGCCTGGGGGTTACTCCAAAAGTGGTACGTAAGAGGGACGATACTGCGTATCCGCGTTTCAGCGTCAAGCAACATTAAGCATTATTGTATGATATGATGATAAAATTTAATTTGGTATGACATAGAAATAAGACGTCACTATCGTACGATTAACGTATTTTATGGAGTAACCCCCCTGGTGACAGACAGATGGACAGCGGAGTCTTAGTAAGGTAAGCTACCGTTTTTACGATTTGGGTACGAAACCTTAAAAAGCATTACACTAGTGGGAACTAATTACCACGACCTGATACTGGGATTTTTCTTCCCACCTTTTGATATTTTGTCTTGCAGTAACGAACACTGGGATATTATTTCTACCCCCCACTTTTTCATAAAAAAATTCAAAGTCTCAAATCTTGAGACGTAACTTACCTAAGTATAAACCGTTCTTAGATTTTAAATACATCAAAAAAGTTCCGTGTAATTAAGGGTTAATAAAATAAGGGTATGTCTCCAACCTTGACGAACGTTCTGCGACCAAATTGCAGATGTTCTGAAGAAAGGAGATGTAGGGAGTACTTATAACCGGAGAGCATGCATGAAAAGAATAATGAGTGACAAAGCAAAAGAGCTTTGCAAGGATCGTAGCAAGTGGATCCATAGTATCTGCCTACCCTATGAGAAACTGGCGTGAAAATATGTTTGTAAGTATATCTCCAACGCAGCATCCACAGATGTGCAGTTTACTTCGCACACAACTTAGCACAGACGTACTAAAAGCTTGTATAAAGTAGAAATAAGTGTGCGTGGCCTACAGAGGTGGCAGGTATTAGTGACAATGTATGTGCAGTAGGCGTTATTTATTTGCGGAGTTTTAAATAGACACTTGAAAGGAGATCCTTTTCTTCGGTACCTCAGTTACTGCTGTAAGGTGGGGCCACACAAACTGCGGGCATAGAGGAGATGGCACAGAAAAGACGCCATTTCTACAGTGCACTATCTTACTTGTCGCATACGATTTAATGAAAGCTATCGTTTACTTATTGCAGAGCAGTTTGTTACCGCTTCTTCTGCACTAGCGCTTGGGAAGCGGTAGTAAGCTTAGCTGTCAGTAACTATTTGACGTCCACAATTGTGTAACGAAACAATGACGATTATATAGAGATATTATAAATATCCTATGATAATAAAGATATATATTTGAATTAAACTGAACTAAATTAACGCATACATACTTAAACAAGTTTATTTGCTAAGCAAATTTAAAAACCCGGCCTGTCAAGAACGCCATCTAGTATTGAGCAGCGGAACTACCGATACGCCTTGATATCCGTAGCGCCATCTTTTTTTTTATCAAACTTTATTGTTCCAAAGTACAAATATACTTTTAACAAATATCTGCGCTAGAGAAAGCCCTGACTTTAAACGGCTGAACATAAAACATATCAATCATAAAACATAGCTGAGAACCTGAAGTTTGGGCATTTTTTGTCTTAATTAGTACTTTGGCCTCATAATAAAACTTATACAAAAAAAAATATTTTTTTCAAAAAACTTATGCAAACAGCGCTGGATGCAGGCCGCTCTTGATCGGTTATTTTGGAAATCTTTGGGAGAGGCTTATGTCCAAGCAGTGGACGTTATTCGGCTGAGATGATGATGATGATGATAATTCAGAGATAATATTTATGAATTACACTGCAGAGGTACTTTAATGAGATAAAGTTATTAACTATAAGAAGCGTATGTAATGCTTTTGACTGAAATGAAATAGCTTAGGCTCCATCGTTCCTCTATACTGTGGCCGCATTTACGACCGCTACCTTGTTTATTGACAACTTTACGGCCACGACACGACCTCCCGTGATCTATTTTTAATGATTTAATACGCAATCGCTGGTTTTATGGCCATTATTAACGGCGTGAGTTTTTGAAAAATTGGTATTTTAATGTCAGTCGTAATTCATGTAAAACTGTATTAAATTATAATTTTACGATTTACTTATTTTTATTAGAGAAATAAATCAAAAATATAAACAATCAGATGAGGTACATTTACGTATATGTAAGTACTTTAATAAATTTGGAAGATTTATACACTATATCAACATGTAAAAATTTTTAAGATATTCAGGATGTTTACGTAAATAAAAATAAAATGTTTGATGAACTAGAAACTCATGAAAAGTAACATAACTTTATTTGGACTATTTAAAAGCAGAAACAGAGTCAATCCAGCCTGTTAATCTGTCCCGGAATAAATAAAAACGTGATTAATATGTGTTTATATAATCAGATATTAAGTATAATAATGAAATAAATTAAAAAGCCACAAATCAATTTTAACGCCTATCCGATAAAATGGCAGTACCTAACTCGAGCCACCAGCGTGTCACACTGTAATGAATGCCGTCCGAATCGCTTGTAAAACTTTACGACTGATAAAATCAGTTATAAAACTCTATGAAGCCGTAAATTCAGCGGCGATCCGGCCTTTTAAAGACGGCAGCTATTTCGAACTCCATAAATCAGCTTCGGAAGCGTTCGGGCTCATTCGGCCGCGATCGTAAACATTAACCGATGTTTGTAAACAGAGGTTTACGCTTCACGCGTTTTTTGTTTCGCGGGTTTATGGCCGTACACGGTTACGTTGAAATAGTGATAGATGCGATGCGATGTATACATTAAGGATAGCCACAACCATCTCTGTCTAGATTTTCATGTCATCCGCCATTACGTTATACAATGCCACTCGACATCTTAGGTACTATCTACTCCGTACAGGATAGAGATGTAATTAGTAAGTATGATTACGCGTTGGTAAATATCATCCAAGTTCATGAAATGTCATACTTCATTGCGCCAAAACTACCATGACTAGGTTTTAAAATATTTATTGCCGAAAAATAACAAGTCAAAAACAACAAATGACAATGCAAAGGTAAATGCTATAATTTTTCAAAACTAAAAACCGTCTTCACCCCCAAACCAATGTTGATAAAATTAATATGGAACCACCTGACAAGTCCTTTCAAGCATAACAAGAATATTCCGAATCGATCCAGGCGTCTTCGAGAAACTGGTGAACATACACAAAAAAAAAATCGACGAATTGATAACCTCCTCCTTTTTTGAAAGTCGCCGACAATCGGGAGGAAAGACCTAGACAAATCAATTTCTGGACTTGTTTTAGTCGGGTTTCAAACTGATGAGATCATCTCAGGCCGCATGCAAAATACTGGACGAGGGGACGACACGTCACTCCTGAATTCAAAGAATTTGAACCCTAGAACTCATTCAAATCTTTGTTGCTGTCATTTTATGGATATACAGTGTCATATTGACGCTGTCAGCGCATACTTTCCTGCCATTCAAAACAGCTCAACCCTCCAGCCTCCAGCACTGACCGCAGTTTATCACCGTTTTTACGCCCGTGAGAAACAATTGTTAACCCACAAACGCACAATAAAACGTACGCGTTTACGACGGCCCAACTTCTTGTCTTAACCCTTTTATTGCACCCTTTAGTTTAGTTTACACTGGCTCGTAAAGGATTGTGATTGATTTGAGTTATAACGGTGAGAATTGCTTGTGGTGTGGCCTCATAACCGGGTAGTATTGTTACCTGGTTAACACTCAATTTAGTTTTATTGCACTATTGTAAATCTGTTGGTGGTTTTCGACGTTTCAATCAGCCACCCTTAGATTAAAATTTAAAAGTAAGAAGCAATTTTACGCTTCGATACTTTCTATGGTGCATTTGCTTGAAAATATTACCATGACGTGATTGAAACTAGACATTTCGAAACTTTCACAAATAAATCATAACAATTTATGACTCTCTCTATCAAATTAATTCGAGAAGGTAACAAATGTAAGTGCATTTGTTTACTTAAAGATGTACTATGAATTTTATGTGTGATCAAAAAAAGGTAATAAAAGAAGGATAGATGTATGTAATAGATTAGATATACATGGGTACATAAACTCATCTAGACTTAAAAAAAACCGGCCAAGTGCGAGTCTGACTCGCGCACCGAGGGTTCCGTACAAACCTGCAAGGTTTACAAAGTTCGTTCATTACGACAATCGAGTCATAACTATGGTATTTTTATTGCAAAATGAAATTCATAACATTACAATGGGGAAAGCTAAAAATTTAAGGTTTTTGGAATTTTTCCTTTATGTGTGCTATAAAACGTTGCTTCATGCCAAATTTCAAGATTCTAGGTCGACTGGAAGTACCCTTTAGGTTTTGATTCCCTTGCGAGTACTTGCGAGTTTCAAAATATGCAGCTTAAATTGCTGTTTCTTTTGATTGCGTTGACATAGAAGTTTGATTTTGTTACAGCTTAAAGGTATTATAGACCTGAGTATTTGGTATGAATTTCAATTTAATACCTCTACGCGTTTATGAGGAAATGGGTAGTAAGTTTAAAATTATTAAAAAAAAATATATTATGTGATGTAACTAAAAATTTATGGTTTTCGTAATTTTTCCTTTATCTATGCTATAAGACGTTGCTTCGTACCAAATTTCAAGATTCTGAGTTCACGGGAAGCACCCTGTAGGTTTTGATTCCCTTGCAAGTGTCGAAAATTTGCGGCATAAACGGCTGTATCTTTTGATTGCGTTGGCTTAGAAGTTTGATTTTTTCACAGCTTCAAGGGACAGTAGACCTGAGTAATTGATATAAATTTCAGCTTCATACCTCCACGCGTTCCTGAGAAAAAGGGTCTTGACAGACGGACGGACGGACGGACAGACGGACAACAAAGTGATCCTATAAGGGTTCCGTTTTTTCCTTTTGAGGTACGGAACCCTAAAAATACTTGTTATTATATAAAACTCGTTTAAAATTACGAATAACAATGTGCTAACATTCTCAAAGAACAAATTTTCAACAAACAACCCAGCATAGCTAATTTACGAGTAATACACATTTAAAAACCCAAGTTACATTCAAGGTACGGCTCTCACAGAACAGCGTCGGTTGCGGCCACACAATGGGTGGGTTTCAATAAGCGACCAGTCGTAAATTACAAAGTGTATACGTAGTTTTTATTACGATTCGCCGATTTAGTGTTGAACAATGACTGTTTGAATACTTTTTGTTGAGGAAGGTACTACTGTATTTGAATTTCTTTTAACAGAAACGTTTTCGAAAATTCTTCAACTGAGCTATCCTAGTCATCTTTAGCTGTGCTGTTTCTGAGCCTGAGCATAGAATTAATATAAGTATTACATACAGAACGGAATCTTCTAAGGTCCTGCGCAAATGCGCAATATGTGTCGCCGTCCCCCGTCCCCGCACCTCTCCCCCGTTTTCGCCAACAGCCGCGGGCGCTCAATCCTCCACATACAAGGCGAGAACTGTGCTGGACCTTAGGAGATTCCTTCTTCTTTTTTTTTTCTTTTCTTGATTATGGCGGTCAAACTTTGTTGAAGCTTATTTTGCCAGTGTCTAGTAATATCTCTTCTTTATTCCTAATCTAAACCCTTAACTATACAATTAAAGGTTGGTATAGGTCCTTTGATTGCTTCACGGGAGCTTCTGGCGACAAATCTATACGAGTCCACTGGTTTTCATAGCCGATTGAGTGACGGACGGCGCCCAAAGACGCCCACCGCAGTCCGCAAATAAATATCACTACAACCGCACTATGACTGTCCACTTTAAACATTTTACATATTGTCTATGAGAATGAGCATTTATAACACCAAACTACACCACTTTCATATTATAAAGTCCACTAGAATCAATTTGCAAAATAATTTAAAGCAAACTCCAACTGGACCCCTTGACTTCCCGCCAAAAACTCTTAGGACATTCCGTTCTGTATGTAATACTTATATAATTCTGTGGTCCAGGCTGCACTTCCTGGTAATAAATTTAGTACGCGGAAGACATTTCAAATAGAATATGATGAGTTTTTAATTTAAATAAATACAAAAACATTTCTTACTTTAATTTTACACTTGTATCAATTCTTCCAAAAATAAAAATACAGTGATGGGTTGCTAGCCGCATCGCCTGTTAACATGATTTGCATTTTCGCCCATTCCCTCGATCGTCATCGATTGATGTGTAAAAGTGCCTTATACGTCTAATTACTGAATAAACATTTGAATCTTGAATCAGGCTGAAATTTCAAACACCAGCCTAATTTTTGGATTAAGTTCTAGACTGAATTTGCTTGTGTAAGATATAGTATGAAACAATAACCGCCTAGATGACCAGATCCCCAATTCCTCGGCCACACGAACCAGTTCCCATTCCAACTGACAAACCCGCGTATAATAGCAAAAATAAATAATATTTATCGCTTCACGCTGGCTTAGTCCCGTACAAAAAGACCTATGAGTTATTACACTGTATTACATTTGCGACGTACTACGCTTTTTTCTATGGCGGTAACTTTATATTTATTGCCCGTTTTAGTGGGTATCCAGGAGGCGTCACGCTCCCGAATTCGATTGTATGCCAAATTAACATGTGCAGTTGTCCAGGGATTTGGACATGCAATTTTCAACCCTCTCTCTTATGCCTACGTCACAAATTTGACTCATTAATGAAATCAAAAAGTTACAGCATGCACTGAGAATTTGACGTGCAAATTTCTACCTTCTTTCAATACTTTACGTCCTAAATTTGAATAATTGTTAATGTCAAAAAATTTTAAAAAGTCCAGAGAATTAGAAATGCAAATTTAAACCCTTTTGGAATAACTTATGCTTTACATTATCTTTAAATACCATGATAGTATAAACAATGAGAAACAAGGCGGGATATTAAAATGTTAAACTTTTTTGGAATATTAATTGTTTGTCATAATTTATATGAAATGATGGCACCCGGTCTTTTGTATTCTTAATATGGACATTAATACTAAATTATTATATAACATAATATGTAATTAAAGTTCCTTAAAGGTTTAATTGCACATTATTATATACTTACCTACTGTTAGTTTCTTCTTGAGTAGGAAATGAAACAAACATATTGTGTAACGATATATATAATACATAAATAAAAATATTTCAATGATGACAATACATATGATCAAACCATTGCGGTTTAGTAACACCAATTATGTTTGGCTCTTTTACCAGCTTCTCTATCCGAGAATATTCAAAGATTTTCGGTACAAAGCGTTAGTTAAAACAATCTCACTTATAACAAATTTAAAAAACTATTTAATTATATTTCGTTAATATTTTTATTATATTCATATATTACTCACTTGCCGTTCTACTTTTTGTTCGATACACCCGTCAGGGTTCATATAGTTTAGTAGTTAGAACTGATGTAACATTATGAAATGCAATACATGATTTGAATTGAATCTAAGTTCTTATCTGGCAAAGGCTAAAGACCAGCGGGTCGCTTTTTAGCGCTTTCCCAGTTGCATCTGCAGCTAATAAATAAATTTAAAGGGACAAATGACACTGATTGAGCTAGCCCCAAAGTAAGTTCGAGACTTGTGTTATGGGCTACTAACTCAACGATACTATATTTTATAATAAATACATACATAGATAAACATCCAAGACCCAGGACAATTTAAAAAAGGCCATTTTCCAACTTGCCCTGACCGGGGTTCCAACCCAGGACCTGTGGGTAGCGGACTAGCATGGTGACCACTACGCCACGGAGGTCGTCAAAGCTGCTGTGATGCTTCGAAACAAACAGAGTGAAGGTTATGCTTTACCGCTTTATCTTCTCCAAGTATTATATGCATATCAATGGTCACTCAAAGATGCCAAAGACCATGCGACATCGATTTCCTCCTCTCCTTTTAACCGACTTTGAGGTTGTTAGGAGGTTAACAATTCATCGCGATCTTAATTTTTTTTATGTATGTTTACAGATCATTCTAAAACGCCTGGACCGATTTGGAAAATTCTGTTTTTTGTAAAGGTATACTTGCAAGGTTGTTCCATAGAAATTTTATCGAAATCGGTTGTGTAGTTCGGGGGTGAAGACAGAAATTATTCTTGTTCAATAATTGAAACATACATTCTTTGGTTTAGGGTTGCCACTTACCGTTTTCGTTGGTGTTGAGCCAGCGGTACGACGGTCGCGGCTGCTGCTTGGACCGCATCTCTAACAGCTCCACCGCACCTCCCTCTCACTCCCACTCATCTGGAAAGAGAAAGAAATAGATCAATCTTCTTCTTCTTATCGTGTATTCTGACTAACACTAGTGTCAGAGTTTTTAAACCGCCTTAAAGGCCTCTGACATGGTTTCAGGTAACGACCAATGTCAAAGACTAAAGGCTTAACGTGCCCTCTGAAGCACGGATAATCTTACTTACCAGACAATCAGGTGATCAGCCTACAATGTCCTAACCAAACTAGTACAACAACACAAAGTCGTTGCTTCCGCTGGGAATCGAACCTGCAACCTCCGGGTATGAGCCGAACTCTCTACCACTTCACCACAGAGGCAGTTGAATAGATCAATAACATAAATTAATAACATTTGGACTATGGGCCCCTGGCGCGAGGAAGAGGATACATGCATTTTCCGGAGACTAGTGCTGCCCCATTTGAAATAAATCATTTGAAAGAAAACGGAGATATCATTTAAAACTGTGTCTTGACCAAGCCCTAGATAACCCTTCAAACTATTTTATGAACTACTGTTTATAATTTAAAATGAGAACGTGAAGCCTTTCTACGCACATTAGCCAAAAAAGCTTTATGTTATCAATGTAAATGAGAAAAAAATATAGTGTAAGATATTAGAGAAACTTAAATACGAAAAAAGTAAATATTACCTGTTGTTGTTCTCATGAGTGTTAAAGAATGGAAGGGATCCCCTTGATTCTAGATTTTTTTTAATTCATAATATTGTTTGTCATAATTTATTTTTGAACATTACCATCGTTTGACATAATGTTTTTTCTCATAATTTTTCTGTAGTCATAATCTTCAATAACCTAAAGATTTTTTATAGAATTTTGAGACTCATAATGTTTTAACTTATAATTACACATGAAGTAACAATAACCTATATGTATGACAGAAACTGTAATAAACATTATGGTATAGTTCTTTTTTTTATTAACTTGTTCCACTGCTGGGCAAAGGTATCCTCCCATCTCGTTTCACTTATTCCTGCCACAGGCAACTTAAAACTATATAATAATATTATGGAAAATTATTTTTTGAGAATAGATAGAGAACCGCAAAGCCCTGTCTGTGGGCTTAAGACCACCATTTACATTTTAAAAAATACATAAAATATAAAAGTGCCTAAGTATAAAATGCATCAATACGACATAAATTCTTGAATATGTCACATCATGAGTCAGAAACAAAAAATGACATCCTCATCGCAAGAAAACACATTTATATACAATTTATTGCATATATATAAAGGTCGATTATGATATCATTCTCATTAAAAGTGACAAGAAGCCATAAATCGTCAGTGTTACCCAAACTGGACTTATCCAGAATGTATTCTAAGAAATTCGAGCGACACATCTTGATCCGTCCATTTCTCGAAACCGATGAGTACAATATCAGTATTTCGAAAATCAAAAATACTAACGATAAATTAAATCAAGCGGGCAAGAGAGTGTTGCGTCATTTCCATTTTAGAGTTCCGTATCTTTAGTTTTTATGATGATTTAAATTTCATGTTTCTTATGGCAGTTATGACACTTGAAGGAATAAAGTTAGTTTATTTAAAAAAGAAAGAATATTTTATATATTTACAATAAAAAAAATACCTAAAAAAATTTAGGTAAGCTAAAAAATTGTGCCCATGTGGCATTATTCGTTTAAATATGTTAAATGTATTTTTTGTATCTAAACAGCACTATACAAGACCATAATATTATTCTAAAAATATCAGGAAAGAAATATATATTATAAAGGCGAGACTTTGAGAGTAGTGTTTATGTGTATGTTTGTTATTCTTAACGCGCAACCACCTGGACCAATTTTGATAAAACTTAAACAACGTGGGGCTAGTGTATAATGTAAAATAAAGTTATTCAGGTTATTATTTAGCTAGCACCGATCTCCTTCTTTCCATATTCCTGTTCTACTTTAAATAAAAACTTGAGAGGTGTCAAGGGACACACACAACGAAGTTCCTTTCGATTAGAGACAGACACAGAAACACGCGCACGCCGCACGGCTTACAACTATAGCAAAACGTGTCGTTACAACTTTTGGTCTTAATTTTTTCCGTCTAGCCCCCTTTCGTAACGCGCGATAAGGAACTTCGTTCCAATAACATTTTGTTTTTATATTAGAATTATGTCTATCTAACGAACAGAGATAAAAAGATAAGAGGCTATTAAAATGAACTATACATACATATAATCATCTATTTGCCTTATGTTTTGGACTGGAAAAGGATTTCTTACTAGCCTACAGCGCCCTAAAACGAATCGTCATTAATATGAAAACACGACAAGATACAGTAAACAATTTTGTGTCCCGCCGCTTGATTTCGATAAATTCAGCTGTATTTGTATTTACATAAGGGGTTATTAGGTAGATTTGTTTCGAACGGAAAAATCTCGAACGCGGCCGATATGTCACACAATTTATGAGAGGCAAGCGTCGGCGGTTGACGCATGATAAATAAAGGCGTTACAGAAGGATAGCTTATATGTTTTTGACATTAGTAACAGACTTCAGATAAAGGAGGAGGTTATCAATTCGTAGGGATCTTTTTTTATGTACGAGTATGTTCACTGATTACTTACTGTAAGACGCGTGGACCGATTTGGAAAATTTCTTTGAAAGGGTCTACGGTGGCCCCATAGACATTTTATCATCGGTTGTGTAGATTTGTGTTGAAGTAGATTTTTTTTTATTATAAATTAAATTAAAGTCCTATTCATCTTAGCACGTTTCTGGCAGCATCGCTTCGGATTTCGAGATCTACTTTCATATTTTTTGCATTCGAAATACTTACTAACAGAGAAGACAGATCCTAAGGCTGTAAGACCCAAAAGCCACGTCACACTTTTATACTATCGGAGAATCTATCAACCTACTATCTAACAGTTAACTAAATAAATAACAAAAAAATATTGCCACATGCTAAAAGAAAGGCAAATACTTATGTACTTATACAAAAATATTGAAATCCTCAAAAATACATCTTGAAATAAAATGGCTAATTTGGCACCGTAAAATACCAATCCTATACTTTGCAAGATATAGGATTAGAATAAGCTAAACAGTTTTGTCTTAATAAAACGCAGCAAGCGCAGTTGAACTATATTGTCATAAAACACATTGATTCAATAGTATGGAAGTGACATTTGTGTTCTCTCTTTAATTTAAAGTTGACGTGTTTCGAGTGATTCGAATAAGCCCTTCGTAATAAATTCGATATCAAAGAGACAATGTCGTAACGCGATACACGACCGATGGCACGATAACTCGATTTATGACGACAAAACCTCGATTATTGCTTTTGATTAATTCGGTTTTGTTTGAGATACACTGTCGTGTAAGGTAAAAACAATATTGAGTAGATGTTGGATGTGAGTCAAAGATTCCGTTGTGCTGAGGATGATAAAAAAAATATAATTAAAAAAACGACGGGTTGCACTCTGGGAGTGCCGGCAGAAGTGAAAACTTGAATATTAACGTTGTGCATTTTTGATATTTTGGAATGGTTAGGGAATAATTTTGCACGAATTGTTTTAATTATCTAATATTAATAAAAATATTTCAAATCTTTTCTGAACCACAGTCTGTCACAAATGTCACAAGCATGACCAAATTCATTTTCAACAAAATCATTTTCAAATACACAGCAGTATGGCCACTACACAGACGGTCGAGCCATCAGCTGTCACCATCCATGGATGTGCGTAGCACGCTGTAACATAAACACACACGAACATTCGCGCAAGCGCCCTGCGCCGTCTTACGAATTTTCGATCAGGCCACGTGTCCTGACGCGAGTTTAAGATTTTTTACCCATTCCAAAAAAAGTGCACAACGCCGCTAAAGAAGTTTTCACTTCAAAAAAAAATCCCTGTCTCAGCTGCTTTTCTTTCTTGACAGATCGAAAGAGCCATCTGGATCATAGCTGGTGTTGATATTTTTTTCCACCTCCTCCTCTCTACTGCTCTCCTCCTAATGCCTACATCACGCTAAATGCACGGGTGTGGTACTTCATAGAAGCGGAGTATCATTTATGCCTACTACTACAAATAAAACTATACATCCGTGCACACGTAAATGTGTGTGTGTTCGCCTGCCTGCCAACACACTGCAAGGCACGAACGCGAGAGAGGCGCGGGAACGGGGAACGGGGAACGGGTATGCATATTGCGCGGGACTCTAGGAGTTTCCGTTCTGTGTATGCTAAAAGTCAAAGTGAGCATCGGATGTTCAGGTTCTGTCTATTCTGATTAACTAGTTGTTTAAGCTCCCATGCTGGTCTGGGAGAAATAAAAAAAAAACTTAGAATGTACCAGCTGCTTCTCTTCCCACGCCGATCGAGGGAATGGGCAAAAATTCAAATCATGTTAACAGGCGATGCGGCTAGCAACCCATCACTGTATTGATTGCTTTTCCATCTTCCCGCCCACCATGACGCTAAAAGTGGCTTTTGGGTCTTGCGGCCCTGAGCTCTGCATAGAACCGCAAGACCTAAAATGCTCTGTCTGCCCCATTAGGGATAGAGACGTGATAGTATGTATGTATGTTAAGCTTCTATGTTTCAGTAAGATAAACATAAAATTCCTTCATGCTAGTCGGAGAGAAAAAAAAAGACGTGTGGCAATCGGGGACTGCCGCGGTAAAGCTATTGCAAACAAGGAAGGACGGCAACGTCGCAAACGGACGACGGAGACGAAGCGGCAACCTACATGGTAGGCGGAGTGGAGAGCGTGAGGTATTTTCGTTACGGAATTTTTGGATTCGGTCCCCGCGCTCAAGGCCCGCGATAGAAGCTATGCAATAGCTTAAAAATTTTTTAACGTATCAGCTACTTTTTGTCCCAAGCAGTTCGTAAAATCCCATCTATTGGACGAAAGTCCAAATCATATCAATAGGTAATGCGGCTAGCAATTTGAGTTCTGCGGCTCTAAGCTTTATCTACCTCGTTGGGGATAAAGATTTGATACAGTAATGTACAAACATAAAACTCTTAGTCAACATGAATCTCAGCCTAAACCTTAAGACATTTCCATCCTCAACAATCATTCCTCGATACCCGCAGTTATTGATACTCAAATAAGATGTGTACTTTATATCCCGTGTACCATTACCGTCTGATAAACGGATGATGGAGCATCAGGACATCGGCAGGCGATTGAAACGCCATCAGTATTCGAACCCGTAAAGGATGGAGGTTGTCTTAACGATTATTGAGTCGGTGGCGTTTGCCGCTGGCCGTAGGGATCTTACAGCGAACACATGTGTATAAATCAGACAGGGCTGGGGACATACGGGGCTGAACAACAGGCTGGAGCGTCTAAGTTCTTTAAGGGTCCTCCTTGCGCTAGCGACCTTGAAAACACAAAAAAATTAATTTCTCTTTCTGTAAGTGAGATTATTAGAAACCCTCGTACAACTTTTTAGCTAGTATCCTGAAGTTTCATTAGAACCTCGAAAGTCATTGAAATACTATCCGATTTAGAAACCTTTACAAAAAGAGTCAAAAATGGCCGTTTTTAGTATTTTTTGCAAAGGAAAATTCAGCGTATTTTATTTCAATGATTTTCGAGGTTCTAATGAAACTTAAGGATACTAGCTAAAAAGTTGTACGAGGGTTTCTGATAATCTCACTTACAGAAAGAGAAATTAATTTTTTTGTGTTTTCAAGGTCGTTAGCGCGGGGAGGACCCTTAAGGCGTCCTTCAAAATACTCTATGTATTTATCCAGGTAATAAGCTATCTACATGCCACATTTCAACAGAGGTCACAGGGACACAACAGGTCGTTTTGGCGTGAAAGCGAATAAACATACACTAGTGGTTGTGTGAGCTATGGACCTCGCGAGTCGCCACCCGTTGAAGTTTATCGGATTAAAAAGTTGTTTAGACAAAAAAGTTGCGTCTTAACCAGGATAACAAAAACAAATGCATTTTTTGAAAAGGCTAAATTATGAATTTAAAAAAAACGCGAATCAAGGCCATTTTGAAAAAATCACAATAGAAATAGACATAAAATTGTATATAATTTTCGAACATTCTCAAAAAATTAAAAAAAAATTAACTTTATACTTATGCATATACATGCATTATGTATAATGCTAAAGCAAAAAGAGTTGAAGTCTCGAACTATACCTACCTAATCTATACTGTAAACAACAAAAAACTTATGGTAAAAGTGAATCATGTTATTTATAGGAAATGTCACATTAAAGTCAATTTATAAGTGGAACAGGATTTTTAAATGGCAAACGTAATAAATCAGACCGTGTCAATAAGTGCGATTATTTTTTATCTTTATCGTCTAAATAGAAACGCAGCGAACTAACCGATTCAAATGGATATTATAGATCGTAAATACTTTTACGATGTGTCGAAAGAACACTTACCACGTGATATAAACACAACACATGTATCTAATGAAAATATTTCGGACTATATTGAACTTATCAATCTTTTTTATATCACCTTTCATGCATAAGTAATTCCTTGCTCAACCACTACGATACGTAACTAGCTGATTCTTATACTAAAATACTGGATATATAGTAATTACTAAACAGGTGCCGGAGTAAATTAAAAGTATATGAGGTCGTAAATACAGTAATATTATATTTAAAAATATAGTTTGTCAACGTATTTAGCTGATATTTACGGCGCAGGGTTCCAACCAATTTACAAACCTCAATTAAAGTCACAGTAAGCGGCATAACAAAACACTTTTAGATTACACATGCCGCTATAAAACCAGACTCTATTAACTACCAATACCAATAGTAAGCATTAAATGCTACCGACACAAATTAAAGAGGCACACAGATAAGACCTTTTAACCCTCCGAAAAAAAAAGGTGTTATAAGTTTGACAATAATGTGTGTCGGTCTGTCTGTCTGTGTCTCGTGAAAAGATGGATCGATTTCAATGCGGTTTTTCTATGTGAAAACAACTTCTCTTGCGGTGGTTCTTATCCAGTTTGATGTTATTGGGTGTTAACGCTATAAAATCGGGGTTTTGTAGTTTACCTGGCAAATAGGTAGCCCTACGAATATCAATTCTACTTAACATCTGTTAGAATTTTACGTAGTTCCTTGCAAATAAAATTAATATGATGGCAATTTTCACATACTATGCTACTAATAGTAATATAAATACACACATATAGTAAACCTATAAACTGATTTTTAAAATCAGTTTTTAGGTTTATATGGTACTTATGGTGTTTGAATAGGTTTTATATTATGAAACCAAAATATGATAGTAATCCTACTTTTCACTCCAATTCACACATAGTATACACATTTAAATCCTTGGAAGAGGATATATTATGAAACCAAAATATGACAGGAATCCTATGTCCAACAGTGGACGTTATGCGCCTGAAATGGTGATAATTATACACATCTCCTGTATGGTCCATATTTTTATTTGTAAACATTTTACGGATCTATAGATGGCTTTTCTTCTGTCACTCTTTTATTGTACTCCGCTACCGTATTCCACCGCGCCCGCCGGCAATATCCGCCCGTGTGTTTCCACATTTATAGTGTCAATAAAGAATCGTCGGTCCGATAACAGACTTCAAGGGCATCACCATAAACTCTACACTATAGTGTTATTGGTGACTCGATCAAACCTTTTCCCGTAGCCTTCAGACAATTTATTAAGTGGTCCGAACTCGTAACTTTTGTTTTTTGTTTCTTTGATTTTGATTAAAGTTATGCAGTTTAAGTATGTATTAATTGATCGTAAATGGCTTTTTACGGGGCACGGGTATTTCTATAGTCGTTATTCGGTCGTTGTCTGGTTATGAGGCGGCAATGCCGTGGATCGGTTAGGATTGGAATAAATGGAACTGTGAGTGTGGATAGGAGTTTTATTTTGGGATTAGTGAGATTTTTACTGATGTTAAAGTGATTTTAGGAATGGTTATGGAACGCTTTTGTGTTGGTTAAATGGTCACGATTGCTAAAGAAAGTCTGTTACGCGCTTGTGTCGGGGAATTAAAACAGGTCTTTAGGTTTTAAGAAGATCGGTGTAGTAGAAGCAATAAATAGCTATACTTAGGGAATATTTTAATTACTCGTCTTAGAGTTTGTTTCTGGAATCGGCTGCTTCTATGTCTGTATTTCAATAAAGTAAAAGTCAAAATATTTATTTTGGATATTTTTATCACTTGATAATTGTCAATTTTGCTTTCAATTTCATAACTCATAGTTGCTGAATTTTCCCAATTTATTTACACTTATTTTGAATTATTTCAACATCATATACGAAGTGCAAACCATTATCCGTCCAAATAAAATTGACAGCGACGAAAAAGAGAGTGACATTTTTCGAAAGGTCTTACTTTTCTATGCAACTCTCGCACGAAAACAATATTCAAAGAATCGTTCCAAAGTCTAGCTGAAACTCACAAACATTCTAAACTATTCTCTCGACCCAAAAGGGGAGTTCGATAAGACCCTCGCTGACGTCTAAATCACTATTTTTAAGGCGTTATCATGCACAGTGGTCGCATCTGTCCCTACATAAATCTCGGTATGAAAGGAATTAAAACATTCCCATTGTAGACTCGGAATAAATCTTGTAGATATCTTTGAGGGACATAGCCCGGGGTGCGCCGTGCTGGGCGATATTTTACAAGTTTTTGACAGCCGATACGACGAGCCAGTCAAGGCACCTGCCCGCCTTGACGGCAAGCTAAACTTTAACATTTTTGACGGCGAAATTTTGTTTGTTACGGTGTAAAATTTTAAAATTCATTTTTTAAAACCTGACCAAAAGAGGAGTGTTATATTGATGCTAATAACTGTTGGCCTGTTTGTCTGTCTGTCTGTTTTTGTGTCATAGTTACACTAGAACGGATGGACCGATTTGAATGCGGTATTTTTTACATGAAAGCAACAAAAACAAAATCAGTCCAGTCGTTTAAAAGTTATTGGGTGTTAACGCGTCAAAGTTGAGTTTTGTAATTTACCTGTTTACCTGGCGAGGGGGAGAGGAGGTGTTAAATCATATGAATCTAGTAATACCCCGACGTATCCTCCCTCAGCGGTAACGCTTTAGACCCCGCTACCTAACCTAGGTGATTTGACAACATTTACAAAGTATCCTTCCCAGAATCCCAGTGCAATAATAGTTGCTAGCCGCATAGCCTATATAATTTAAATTCTTGTCTATTCCCTCGATTGGCTTACAATCTGCACTGGAAAAGAAGCAGCTGGTATATATTCCACGTCTTTTCTTATCCAAGACTAACATAGAAGGATGTAGTAATATAAGTCGAAACCTTTACGTTATTGTTTTCACACCGTTGATGTCTTCCTACTATGACACAATTGACACATTATTACATTATCTAAATAATTCTACGAACAGTTGACAATGCTTCATATTACACTCACTTAAACCGGTAAAGACCCGCACGACATTAATAAATGTCCACGTTCATTGTCTTACTATTGTGTCTGGTGTTGGCGGTAAAGGAACAGTAAAATTTAATCAGAATAAGACACTAAGTTTACGTTGTAACTTATTAGTAATCTGTGACTAAGTACCGAAAAGATAGTAATTAATTAAGAAGAATTTCAAGCGAAACAAAATATGTTATTTAAGACTTCCTGCAGTTGAAATAAAGCCAATTGAACTTTTATAGGGTTCCGTACCCAAAGGGCTAAAACGAGACCCTATTACTAAGGCTTATTGTCCGTCCGTTCGCCCGTCCTTGTGTCACTCTGTCACCAAGCTGTATCTTATAAACCATGATAGCTAGACAGTTGACATTTTTACAGAGTATGTATTGATGTCGCCGCTATAACTATAAATAATAAAAACATCATAAAATAAATATTTAACTTGGGCTCCCAAACAGTGATTATTAATAGAAAAGATACGGAAATAGAAAAAGAGGTCCGACTCGCACTTGGCCAGTTCTTTTGGTAAATCTTGTTTGCAAACATTGTTACAAACTATAACAATTGATCCATTCATAAACAATTCAGAAGCGAAGTAAAAGCTCGGACTAAGCTTATTGTCTAACACTTACAATGCAGCTTTTTGCAATATTGCACAATATGCATAAGTATTGTTTAATTCTTGAAAACTTATTGTTTAAAATATTTAAGTCGCAGGTAGTCGTTGGACAAGATATAAGTAGTTTAGTAGACCTCAGTTATAATTTTGATGCCAATGTTAGTCTTTCTGTGGCATCGTAACTTTTGAACTGATGGACCGATATCGATGTGGTTTTCTTTACGTGAATGCAAGTTTCTTTGCGGTGACGACACAAATGGACGACAGTCAGCCACCATCGCTCGCTCGCTCGAAATCGGTGGTCATGTATGCCTGACTACGGTATACCTGAAGCGAAAGAGGCCTGTCAGGATCGTAGCAAGTTTTGTTAAAATAATATAATCGTTAATTTAATATTTCTTTATGAACAATTTTCCTATATCAAAATAGGTTTTTTGCATTCCATATGAATTTTAACAAACACGTTATCTGGTTTAAAAAATGATATTTTTTCAATCATATTTCTGTACAACTTTTTTACCAAAAAAATTCTAGCTACATTCACAGTACTTGACCTTAAAATAAGTGACTTAATTTAAAAAGACCTTGTACACTAAAGTCATGTCACAGAATCAATAAAAGTAACATAGCTAGGAGTAATGGTGTATGATGTTGTAAGTAAATACTGAATTTATATGGAATACTAAATATAATAAACATTCATAATGGATGTTAATAACACAGGTGTTGTATTTAATGACAATGTTTACATTTGTAACTAGACTCTATATTGTTTATATTATCCAATTCTAGGAACGATCTCTTTGATCTAAGCCTACCGAGTTATTATCATATTATTTAATTTGATTTGGATCATGTTACTTATTATTTAGTATTTATTTTTCTTGTTTATAAACCTTTGATACATGGTACCTACCCACTACAGTTCAAATTAAACTTCAAACTATTCATATAGCTACAAAAATATTTATGCAACGCAAACCGAACCAGACACCAATCTCCAATCTGCAGACGCCTCGCGACGTGAAAGAAACGTGATAAATCAGTCAAAACGTGATAAATCAGTCAAAACGTGATAAATCAGTCAAAACGTGATAAATCAGTCAAAACGTGATAAATCAGTCAAAACGTCACGCGCTGAGTTATGACGGTGACGGACTGATTTGTGCAGAATGCTGGCAAAAACACCACTTAGGAACACTATATTTGAAATTGGGTATCTGTGAAACAAAAGTGTACTTTTACAAGCATTTCCTCGCTTTACAAGTCATAAATAAATTTCCTCGCTTGATGAATAGAAAAAAGGCAAAATCCATTGCATTCTACCAACGAACTATTTTGTACGTACTAGAGTAGACACCACATACCACAGTTTTGTTCCGTTAATCATATGTTATCACTGTTCACCTCACATTAGTCGTTTGTACACTCCAGCCATAATATGAGTAATAATTTGACAAAGCCATTCTGGCGACCAATACTGTGAAAATGAGCTTCTTTCAGCGTTTCCTCTCAGAAGTAATCGTTGCGAAGCGCTGGTATCAGTAGCTTGTATTTAAAACATAATTTAGATTGCAATAAACACTAACACGTAACGTAAATTATACTTATTGACGTGAGAAAGTGCATTAAAGATCTAATTATTTAAAAAAACATTAGAATCTTTGAATCCGTAGTTGATAAAAGAAAACACTGTCACCATAATCAAAAATGCCTTTATGTAAGATATTGCACTAATAGTTCAAAGAACGACGCCAAATATAAAGATATAACTTTTCATCGGTAAGAACTAGGTTCCCGCCGCCATAATGAATGAAATACATGCTATAATCTATGATGTCTATCAATCGATTGAATGAATCAGAATGACAATAAGCGAATCTAGCGCTGTGCTTTTGAAGGACGACAGCTGGTCTAGATATATTATATCAATGCATTTTAAGGATGTCGTAGAAGTAGGTAGAGAGCTAGCACACATAGATAGATAGATAGACGTTTATTTGTAGGTATAGTCACACACATACAGAAGAAAAATGCAAAAATTACATAGCTCAGTGCTACGTACTGCTCAAAGAGTAGCTCACTAATATTCAGCTATGGCCTGTCAAGTGCGAGTGCGCATCTACGGAATTTTATCACGAGAGGGAAAGAGAGCTTGAAATTAAATGTTAACACATATACAACACCTTATCCCAGGGTTGACGAAGGGCGGCTGCCGGCTGTACAACTTGCGTAAATACTTTCCCAAAGTGGGTCAAAGTCATGCAAGAGATATTTTTATTAGTCTAATAAAAATATTTCAATAAATTAACAATTCTTATACAAATCATTGCCAATAAAATGTACCCCCAACGATTTCACGACTTCTAGAAGTTATCTAACAGCTTGCGCGAGACAATGTTATAAACAACTAGCTGGTGCCCGCAACTTTTGCGCAGGATTATCACACAATATATTTATAAATTGTACCCTATGTGTTATTCTGATGTATAAGCTATATTATTGTAAAGTTTCATTGATATCTATTCAGTAGTTTTTACGTAAAAGAGTAACAAACATCCATCCATCCATACTTTTTACAAACTTTTGCATTTATATTATTTGTACGATTGATAAATGTGTTTATTTTTAAACAGTTTACTCACGTTATAAACTTGGAAAGGACAACAGGTTTCGATCTATTTAGATGATCTTCTAACACTCTAATGATGATCGCCTAAATCTGTCGAAAACTGGTCGGCCTTTCTGACTTAATTACGTATAGTAATAAAAACATATTAAAGTATGTGGCTCAAAAATATGGTTCAACAAAATGATGACGTGTACATAAAGCCTACATTCACTGTCAGCACATGTAAAAAGTTAAGACTGATTGACGCATTAAAGCAAAAATTTCAACAAATTAACAGAAAAACAATATGATTCCCGAATAAAGCTCGTGGCACTCAAAAATATTAATTCGTAATGACATATTAATATGTCATTATTTAATTTGGAGCCCTCGAGTCAACGGAGCGTCAACTATGGAAGCTTGCCGTGATCTCCGCTCGGTGGCGCTGCCGGCGGTGACGTCACAGCGGCCATTTTGGATATGTATAATTTGACAGGACGCTTTGACAGACGACATTTAATTACCGACCCCTCATTACCTGGATATTGGCGGATATTGATATTATGGGATTTAATGGATACGACACGACTATGATTCGATAAGCAGATATATGAGACCTCTCCAACCCGTCAGGCAAGCGAGGAGAGTGTAGGTCTTTTTGTCTCCACTGCTGAAGCACGACCCTCTCTGTACTACCAGAGCCATACTTGGCCAGAGCAGCCAGAGGACTTAAACTACACTCTCCTTGCTGTCTAGACGGGTTGGACAGGTTTCGTTGATGTTTATGAACTTTGTTCAGTTTCCTAAGTCGTCTTCTTCGACATCCAGGACTTGAATGGACTTATTCTACTCTGCCGGAAACCACACGGCAAGAACTATCACGTCTTTATCCCTAATGGGGCAGACAGAGCTTTTTGGGTCTTGCGGCTCTAAGCAGATAAAGCCTAGGCCTGCAAGAGCCAAAGCCACTTTTAGTTTCACCAAGGAATCAAAATAGTGAGGGTTGCTAGCCGCATCGCCTTATCAAGATTCGAATTTTCGTCCATTTCCTCGATCGGCTTTTACAATCAATAATAGGACATGTCAAGATTGTTTACATTTATTTAAATACCTAACCGAACGGAGCTTTTGTAGCAGTGTCACAGAAATCGTACTCTATAAAAACTCTCACGTTTTCGTTAAAAATGTGCAGTTGATTCGTTCGGATCCAGAGTTTATTAATAAAGCCTTAATTAAGATACCCTGTGTCGCCGCTGGCAGCTCGGTCGCTGATTAATTTGAATGATTTCTCGATAATTCGTTGATTAAAAATACGTCAAGGTATTTTTAAATGAAGTGTCGTTTAATGTAATTATATTTTGACTACCGTTTGCAGAATTTTATCCCTGTCGGTTTGTTATGCCTATACTCCATTTGGTTAGGTATTGACGAATAATAATATAATGAAATATACACTTTATAAATCAATAATTTTGCTAATTACAAAGTAGTTAGGTATTAATAAATTATAAATTACATAATTACTTTGTAATTTGCTAAGGTATTGATTGTATTTATAAAGTGTATATTTCAATAAAAAGGCATGTCAAGATTGTTTACATTTATTTAAATACCTAACCAAATGGAGTGCAGGTATTTTTAATTTGTTGTTATTGATTTCGTGTTATGAATGTTATGATCTGACCCACATTTTCAATAGTAGAGTACACAGTTAAGTTTTCTTCAATTTTACATCATCTATACTTATATATAAAGCTGAAGAGTTTGTTTGTTTGTTTGTTTGCGCTAATCTCACGAACCACTGGTCCGATTTTAAAAATTCTTTCCGTATTAGATAGGTCGTTTATCGAGGAAGGCTATATTGCATCACGCCCGCGACTTCACACGTGTGGTAACGCGGGCGAAGCCGCGCGCTGTCTCTAGTTAGAAATATAGGTAATTAAGTTTGACTTACCTCTAGGTCCGTACTTTTTTAACCGCCTTTTCTATTAGGGTTTTCTATTTCTATCATAATAAGTATCATACACTGAACTATGTCCGATATTTTTAAAACTAAGTATATTATAATACTTTGGAACAATAAAGTTCGATAAATAACTACAGTTACATTATGACGTCTTGATCATTAACGACGGAGACAGAGTCTACGGTCATAAGGTTCAAAGGCCACGTTTGTGACCCATTCTCTCGATCAGCTTTTACGATCTGATCGGAAAGAGAAGCAACTGATACATGTACGTTTTTTTCTTTTTCTCAGACCAGCAAGAAAAAAATCGAGTACTGGAATAGATCCTTTACTCAGTACGACAAAGCTTCAAAAAACGTGTTATTCTCATACTTGAGTTTAAACATCTTAAACTCAAGTAGTCTATGTAGCAACTCGTCTCAAACGCTCATTGTCTAAATCGAAAGTAGTCATAATAGAAAGTGGTTTAAAGATTAATCCTATCCACAAATGAGGTGGTCTAAAACCAAGTGTTGGCCACTAACATATACTCGTATAGGTAGTATCAAAAGCCAGTCAGTATCAAAAGCCGATGGCCCTCGAACCAAGTGCATTAACAATCACCACCTGATCCACTATAAACACATCTCTCCACGTGTCATTGACAGGTGATTGTGACGTCATAGAGCTCTTTGGCAGCTGGCTAATTATGATTTTAGATTACCGAGTTAATTAAAATAATGCAGTTCAAAATAAATTGAGGACTTACATTAAATTTATGTTTGTTTACTTTAGTTTGCGAGATAGAATTCTAGTTAGTACTGTAGACTTCTTTATCCCTAATGGGGCAGCATTTTGAGTCTCCGGCTAGGCAGACAGATAGCCCAGCTAGAAAATATAGAAAGAAATCAAAATAGTGATAGGTTAGCCCTATATATTTAGTCCGTCAACTAAATTTGAATTATTTTATTTAACCGGTAAAGACCCGCACGACAATAAAAAAAAAAAAAAAAAAAAATTATCCAAAAAGAAAGATCCTATATTTATTCGTTCAGCGTAAAAATTCAAAAGAATGCGCTTCGAAGTTTTGGAGGCAATTTACGTCACCGGTTAAAAATCGTTTCAGAGGTGCTATTTTTCAAATGCGGAGTCACTAAACGAACGATTTTTTGTATGGAAAATCCATTCGTTTTGGTCACTCCGCGTTTCAAAAATAGCACTTCTGGTCCTGACGTTATGCGAAATTTAAATGCGCTGTATCTTCGTCATAATTTGCATTGAATTTTCATCCCTTCTCTATTACAACGCATTAACTGCATTAACACTAAACAGCACACAATTAGAAAGCTTCCACGTATCTAGTGATGAGTAAAGCAGTTTCTGAATCAATGATCTGGTGCTAAGGATGGTAAAGGCCAAAAGTCTAATGCGGCCTTTATGCAATTGATCCTGCTAATGCAGTAAATTATCCAAGTTTAGTGTCGATTGCAGAAAATTAGCTTTATAAATTGTAGTTTGAATCTAATTTAAATAACCGACAATGTGCGTCGGGCCACGCGCAGTGTGTTCCGTACGAATACAGACTAAATCTTATACTTTTAAACGAGCAATTCTTGTATATATATATATATATATATATATATATATATTTTTAAATTTCTGTGATCTCGCAAACGGCTCTAACGATTTCGCTGAAAATTTGTATATGGGGGTTTTCGGGGGTAAACAGTCGATTTAGATTAGTTTTATGTTTGGGAAAACGCGTGTTTTCGAGTTTTCATGCGTTTTTCTTTCCACGCAGAATATGGTCGCTAATTTCGTCGCACCGACCGCCTTGTTTTTAGCTCAGCGGTTAAGGATACCGACCGCTAGAAAGAGTGTTACGGGTTCGAATCCCACTCGGTGACTTACTTTTGTTTTTTTTATGTTTAAGTTTATATAAAAAAAAAATTGCATTGTTTTTAGACAAGTAAAAAAAAAATTAGTTAATGTTTGAGATGTAAGCAAGCAAAGCTCGGTCGCCCAGGTACTTAATGTCTAAAAAACGATTTTCTATCGAATTTGTATGAAATTTTTCTTTTTAGGGTTCCGTAGCCAAATGGCAAAAACGGAACCCTTATAGATTCGTCATGTCTGTCTGTCTGTCTGTCCGTCCGTATGTCACAGCCACTTTTTTCCGAAACTATAAGACCTATACTGTTGAAACTTGGTAAGAAGATGTATTATGTGAACCGCATTAAGGTTTTGACACAAAAATAGAAAAAAGACAGTAAATTTTGGGGGTTCCCCATACTTAGAACTGAAACTCAAAAAAATATTTTTCATCATACCCATACGTGTGGGGTATCTATGGATAGGTCTTCAAAAATTATATTGAGGTTTCTAATATCATTTTTTTCTAAACCGAATACTTTGCGCGAGAGACACTTCCAAAGTGGAAAAAAGTGTGTCCCCCCCCCCCCGTAACTTCTAAAATAAGAGAATGATAAAACTAAAAAAAATATATTATGTTCATTACCATGAAAACTACCAGCGAAAATTGGTTTGAACAAGATCTAGTAAGAAGTTTTTTTTTAATATGTCATAAACTGCAATTTACCTTTCATTCAATCAACTCAAATAGAAAAATTTAAAAAAAAATACTACTACGGAACCCTTCATGGGCGAGTCTGACTCGCACTTGGCCGCTTATTTAATTGGCTAACCCTATTTAGATCTGAAAGTTTTACTTTAAACTTCATTAGGTATGTACATTGATATACTTACACATTATTAGTGTACGGGTGAGGGAGCACTGGAGTACTGTGACACAGGCTCTGCCTTATTCAGGCTCCAGTCTCCTTTATCTATAGCATAGCATAACTTAAATTAATTTGTAATCATTAATTAGCCTTTAGTTCTGTTTAAGATTAATGGAGAAAATAAATATAATATTTACTTTAAAAAAAATATTGTTGCTCTCGTGTCCCTATTCAACCGTTTAGATAATAGAGGGGGCAGGGGGAAACTAACTTGAGAAACAAACTAACAAGAGGTCTACAGCTCACTAGTTTAACCATAATGAACATAACTATGTCAGAAGAGTTATGAGCAGGCCTAGCCTAAAGAATTAATTACTTGACCTCTGTGACCCGGAGTTTTCCAAGAGAAACTAGGGTTTAGCTCAAAACGTCCTGTCGCGTCACTAGCTTTCTAACACTCAACACGTCAATTCAAGCGAACAGACAAATGTAGACTTAAGCGCGCAAAAAATAGAGACGGCAGTGTTGGGAGAAAATACGCAGGAATTGTAGACTTACTAAGACATGGTATGCGACTTGCGGATGCGTTTAGCATTACTTGGTACATTGCTTGTTTTACTATGAATGTGACAAGCGAGCAGTGGGTGCATGGCGTTGCGTGAAACAAAGAGTAAATAACTAATTAAAATTATTTTTAGAGTGGTCATCGGTCATAGAGCTACTTAATCTGTTGTCAGATTTTTCGATATGCATGTGATGTAGTGTTGCCGAAAAATCGATAGTTTCAATCGAATGCCAAACTATCGATAGGCCAATAGGCCTCTCGATAGTTTGGGATTGGCTAGTATCGGTAGCAGTTTAAGAGCAATACTATCGATAACCAACGATACTATCGATCTATGACGTCGAGCAAACTATCAATACTTTGCTTTTCATAATAAATAAAATATCGACACTATCGATCATCAAGCTGTTACTTGTGGAGGAAAATTGTGTAAAGTTGAAGAGAGAATGTCGAGTTGTGCCAAATATTAGAGGTACTATTTCTGTGTCAGATTTTCAAACAGCTAATATCTGATACCTTGATGACGATCACACAATTATTACAAGACTGGACCAAAGATTAAACGTGCCTCTCGAAACATAGATGAGCATGAGAAAATTTTATATTTACTATTCAAGTGGTTACTGGTCATACCCAAGTGCAGACTACATTTAGGATTGCTTATCCTGTGGAAGTGTTAGCAATGTGTCTTTTACCAGGCTACCAAGCTCCTCAACTTGGTTGTGCGTTGTTAGCCATGAATGTAAATGAAACGTTTTCCCTGATACGTCATACTCTTTGTCACTAGATGGCGCTTTATGGTAATAATTTTCACATTAAATCTTCTTTTATTTCTAATACTAGCCGAAGCCCGCGACTTCGTTCGCGTGGACTTTATGTCTCTGGAAAATGCTCATCAGGCTGAACAACTTTTAATCAGGCGGCATTTTTATATCTCTTATAGTTTAGCTGGACCATTATGGTTCTGCATCAGGCGTTCCATTTTCCAAAATCATTTATACCCTATATGTTGCCCAGGCTTAATTGCTATATGACAAAAAAAGTTTCATTCAAATCCGTCCAGTATTTCCGGAGATTAGCGTGTACAAACAGACAAACAGACATACAGACAAACAGACAAACAGACAAACAGACAAACAGACAAACAGACAGACATGTTTTTTTAAATTCTTACTCTATTACTACGTCTCCATCGCCCCCAATTTTTTTTTTGGAAATATATTTAATGTACAGACACACTTTTTTTACTGTTTTATTATATGTATATAGATATATAGATATATAGATAAAGGATAAAAGGAAGTACAGTTGTTCATTATCATCATCATATTAGCCACAGAAAGTCCATTGCTGAAGGTACTTGTTCAATTCTATATTATTTGACCAATTTGAGAAATCGAGCTGTGACACAAGGCTTTAACCATAAAGCTACTTTAAGTATAATTAAAAAACCATTCGGATTCGTACGAACATTATAGATACACCTGCCAACTCATCTCTGTGGAATTATACTAGGGTGACCACTTTGACGCTGCAAATATTATAAAAGACATTCCGTTCACAAAATATTAATAACCCCACAAATTCCATCAGGATTTAGATTTAAAGACTAAACTTATGTTATATGTGACTAAAGTTATATGTAAGTGATCTGACGTCAAAAATGACTATGAAATCAAAAGCAATATTGACAATTATCAATACATACATACATACATACTATCACGTCTTTATCCCCAATGGGGCAGACAGAGCATTTTGGGTCTTGCGGTTCTATGCAGAGCCCAGGGCCGCAAGACCCAAAAGCCACTTTTAGCGTCATGGTGGGCGAGAAGATGGAAAAGCAATCAATACAGTGATGGGTTGCTAGCCGCATCGCCTGTTAACATGATTTGCATTTTTGCCCATTCCCTCGATCGGCTTTTACGATCTGCGTGGGAAGAGAAGCAGCTGGTACATTCTAAGTTTTTTTTATTTCTCCCAGACCAGCATGGGAGGTAACAATTATGGGGATATTAGGAGGAGGGAACAATTATCAATTGATAAAAATATTCAAGCATATATTCCGCCTTATTATAAAACTTTGAACCTTCAAACCATTATCCGACCTAATCATGTTGACATCACGTAATATGCCATTGCCTCATCTAAGAATGTCAACTTGATTTGGTTAGATAATGGTTTAAACCTAGTAACAAAGTGAGTATGCGATTTATAATAAGACGGATTATGTTTTTAACTTAGACTTCGGTAAACTAAGATAAGTATAGATGGCATCTTGTATAGCTGTCGCGATGTCCGAGTAAATCAATTTATTTAATCTTACTTAGATACAAGATGTGTTCAATGACGTCGAAAAGCCAATGATAGAAGACAAAGTTCTGTGACGTTCTCTGTATCTAAACAATAATATATTTAAAGGGTTCAACAGAACAACTTCGAAGTGATATTTTATACTTGACATTATCATGCAAATAGTCTTTTCAACTGAGCATTTTAATAACAATACAAGTATGTGTTTTTAATTAATGGTCTGAGTCTCCCATTCAAGTATATGTTGATCATTTTACATCAAAAAGTTAGTAAAAGTATTCCGGTCACATGGTAACCCTACTCGTAACCTAATATAACGAATCCTGTCGCCTTCATTACGAATATGCGCAAACGCAGACAGCCGCTCCCGATTATAACCTTCACAGAACATTCTTCTCTATTTCTACTGAAATAAAGTAGTATCTCCCGTGACCGATCTTCACGATCAGACGCGTCTTATTAAGCGCAACACGAGGCATCAACATCCATCATAATTTTGTCTCGTCTTGTAATGCAGCCGAGAATCCGAGATGCATCATACGTGTATACTATATGTCCATCAATATGTGCATCTATTTCACAGTAAGCATCTTTACACCTTGGTTTAGAATTGCTGTGGATGAAATGTGTTTGTGAATCAATTATTAATTAAAACTCCGTAGGAAATATATTTTGTATAGATTAAACTATCTTGCTCTTCCAATAGTTAGTTAATGTACTTATTTACTTAAGTTTCATTTCGTTATTTATTATAGGCTTGAACTTATGTACAATACAACACTTTGTAGAAACATTATCTAGGTGTTGCATTCGGCAAACTTCTAAAAAAAATGTTTGATTCTCTATATAATCCTATCCAGGCCCTGTCACTGTCATTTGTCTACAGTTTAATTTTTTATAAACTAGTTTTCAAAGATTCAAATGTTTATTTAGAAATTAGGCCTTTGCAGGCATGCCATGCCTATAAAGTTCTAACTCATATAGCCATGTTTGAAGAAAATCGATTTAGTTGTTTAAAATTATTGGGTGATAACGCTTCATTTTGTAATTTACCTGACAAATAATAGATGGCCCTGCGATGTCAATATATTATGTAGTCCCGCTACTTACCACCAGATGGTGTTACCGAGGACTTTTTAATTTGCCCATGGCAAATTAACTCGTCCGCATGTATGCTTGCTGTATGCTTGTAGCATACAATTTTGTCCCATTGCCTTTAATGCTAACCATACAGAGAAATGGCCTACCACTGCTAATAATGTGTTGATACAGAAAGATCAAGGCTGTAATAAAATGAAGTGGTATTATGGCTGAATGAATTAACATAGTGGTAATAAATAACGTGCAATTGTAATAAAAATCGAGAAATGTGCTCTAATTACAGTTTTGCTCACATTTACCACATAACTTTAAAGTGTACATTTTTTTACAGACGATGTATATGTCGACATCTCTCAGTGTTTTCTTCAAAGACAAGATTACATATCGACAAAAGCTCTCATAGCATGACACCAGCGACAGCATTTATTGATCAATTTTCTCTCACTACGTTAAAAAAAACTACAACACCGTCACAGATAGATATATAGAAACTTCAAACTTGTTACTCTACTCTTTTTGCATGAGGATTAACAGTACCACCATCCAGTATCGTGCTATCCGTTCTAACAATCGCTAACTCGTCTGCCTGCAATTTGTCTGTCCGTCCGTGTGATTTGTGACACGCGTAGGCATATAATTGAGGATCTGTCACCAACTGTTGCATGCTGCACTAGATAGAAATCGCGAATTGCATACACTATATTTTGGTCTAAGCTGAATCCACAGCCATGGCACTTTATAGAAGCGGAGTATCATTTATGCCTACTACTACAAACGAAACTATACATTCGTGAACATGTCAATGTATGTGTGTTTGCCCGCCAATCCGCCAACACGTTACACTACAAAGAGACAACGGGGACCTTAGAAGATTCCGTTCTGTATGTAATACGTATATTAATTCTGTGTTGGGGTCCGCTTTTAGGCATTTTTTTCTCCACTTTACACGGTCTTGAGCTTTAGTGGTTATAAGACCACGCATATTATAGTTGAAGACCTCAAGCCAGCGTTTCTTGGTTTTATCGCGTCAAATTTATGTCTTTTACACCCCTTCTTTTTGTCACGGGTTAATGGACATTTTTAAAACGTGTCCTTTCTTGCGTACTTTTAACACATCCTCGCAATATTGGAGTCAAAAATCCCATCAATATGGTATGACAGGCGTCGGCGCGGGCGTCTATTAGCGGCGTGTGATTCAGCGCCCTTTCGCATGAATCTCAATTGCGGACGACCCATGACACACGAGACAACTCGCAGACTTCAATCAAATCATAAGACCGAGCTCGCTTTGTTTAGTGCGGGCATTACCCATCGCCTTATAAAAATAATTGTTTGTCTTTCTAGTCGCTAGATGGCGCTGTAAGGTAATAATAAAAACATTAAAATTCTTTTATTACAATTATTTAAATAAAGTAGTATTCTTATTATTGAATATGACTTATATGAAATGTAATAAATATTTTTAAAGCATATTCAACACTTTCTTTGACACTTTTTTGCTAGTCGTGTGTGCTGCCATCTCTTTGTGCCTACCCGCAACTCCAGTTTTGCCTACCTACGGGGCCCGTCTAATAGTTTCTGTGGCGTTGGGTATCTGTTACGTTAGTGAAGCTAGAGCTCTAACTTTATGGTAATTATATTATCTTTGATAATAGATTTACTGTTTTAATTATTATCTTATAAGGCCATCTAGTGACAAAGAAGAGAAATATTTATGTTTATAAGGCAATAGGTAGACTTGGTGCTAGTAAGCGACTGTAGAAATTCGTAGTGATGTTGTGACAATGCTTCCCAGCTTAAATAGAATAGGATCACTTCACCTCTTTCTTTTCGTAGGCGACTACAGAAAAAGAAACATTCCGTGCAGCTGCATTGCCGGGATGTGACCGGCAGACCGGTCGTACGGACTTTGTGCATCCACATAATCTTACTTGGCGTGCTTCGAGCAAATATGTACTGAGTAACTTCAAAGCTTTATAATTTCCTTTAAAACAGTCGGAAATGATTTCGTTACTATTATATTTTAATTAATTCTCGCAGGTCTCAGATTGAAGAACGTCAAAAGTAAGCATTCTTTAATCTGAGTTGGGGGTGCTAAAGTATTAGAGTGCTGTGACTTTAAATTGTTAAATGTTTTTGAAGCATCGTCGGTGTAAAAAAACAAAGAAACATCTTATAAACCCCTTGACTTAACCACCAATAAATAACAACATTTAATAAAAATCCCGCAGATTTTACCCAGGACTCGCATTCCCGCAATAAAATAAATGTAATCCTTATGCAATAAACATGGCCGATTTTATCTTAAAATATGTTTATGCTGATAGCAATTCAATCATAACTTAGGCGGTAATGCCTCGTTTCTGATTGGTCGCAGCGACGGACAGACAGGCTAAATTATAAGACGATAAAAATTTTATAGCGAGATAAGATATGGTTTATATTGGTCGAGTCGAGCGGACGTTTTAAGCGAGTGGGTTGACAATTGATGCCCGGAATGGGAATAGTTGTTTGATTTGATGCTCTACGGTAACGGGAATATAATATAAGTTATACAAATACCAAAAAGTTATAGCGTTTCCTTGCTAGCAAACTTAAGAGTCCGGCGACCCTAGACTTCTCCATACAAACGTAGTCTACGTTTAATTTTGAAACCACATGTCAGATTCCGGTAAAAATTAGTAATTGTAAAGAAATTGTAATTATCTAGGGTTATAACTGGTTTCCTATGGTAAAATTATGAACTGGAAAGAAAATATAACGATTTAGAAGTTTCCCATACTAATGGTCAAAAATGATATAAAACACTATATTCTATTTCAAGTTCATATTTTTACCGTCGGAAACTAGTTATAAACCTAGATAATTGCAATATCTTTAAAATTACAAAATTTTTCCCAAATCGGACATGTCGTTTTGAAATAAAACGTAGACTACGTTTGTATGGAAAGTTGTATTTTGGTCTAGGGTCGGGGGACCCTTAAGACGTAGAAGTTAGGGTTTAAATCGAATACCGTAGCTAATAAATAAATAAGAACTATCACTAACACTACCCTAATTAATAAAAAATAAAATAGAGCTATCCCTAAACTAAGTTAATAATAAGAGATAATAATAATAAGAAGAAAGTGGACCTGAATCCGCAAGTTTCCGACAATTCAAATTTGATACTTTTTTCTAACATTGTCTATATGGGATTTGTATGAAATAGAACGTCATGACGTCATAGTTTCTTGGAGTCATTTAACTCCTATTACCAGTTTTTCTTGGTTGATTATTAAACCACATTGAAAATGGATGCAATCAATGACGAGTGATATTATCTTGTAGCATTTTATTCTCTCGACACTACAAAATAATTTATTTTTGACCCTCGATATTATCCCATTGCTACAAGAAGGTTCCTAGAACACCCGGTCACCATGGCGGAAGCGTGCAGGGCGCCAACTGGCGTTCTAGGCTTCCTGCAGAAGCCGTGGTGCTATTTTTCAAACGCGGAGTCACTAAACGAACGTTTTTTTGTATGGAAAAACCATTCGTTTAGGTGATTCCGCGTTTCAAAAATTGCACTTCTGGGCTGGTTCGAGAACTGAGGCCGGCGTCAGCTCGTCACGCAAAACGGACCTCACTCGCCTACCACTTAGCTCACACACTCGACTAATATAAACCGGCTAGGTGTAGTAGATAGTAACTACATATGGTAACTACTACACTCATGACATGCGGGTCGGACGTCATTTGACGGGTAAATGTCACTGCAACGTTTTTCCGACAATCTACGGTAGTAAAAAAAGGTATGCCGGAGTAATAGACTTCTGAATATTCATGCATGTTCGGTATTTTACTTTATAACAGCTGTGTGCGTTTACTTTATCGAATATGTAGTTAGTAGTACATAGTCACAACCGAAGTCGATATGATATGAACAAGCATCATCAATTTGTCATAATCATACTTGTATCTAAGATTAAATAAACTTCAAATTGACTGTTAAATAACGTACAACTATGCATTAGGGTAGTATACATACATACATACATATTTTCACGCCGTTTCCCATGGGGGTAGGCAGAGACTATGGATTTCCACTTACTACGATCCTTGCAAACCTCTTAGGGTAGTATCCAGGTTAAAAAATAAATTCTTTTGTAATAATAACAGAATAAAACGTAACAAAATAATGTCACTTGTCATTGATCATCCATTTTGAAGAGGTTTTAGTTTGAAACTTATATAAGGAGCGCTATTTGACTTCATGAAACTGTAATGTCACGACGTGGTATACGAACATAGAATTGTATATACGAATTCTAAATAAAGAATCTGTTTGTTTTGACAATTAAAAAATATCTGATTTATTTGAGTTGTTGGAAACAAGCCTAGTTGTATGTGATAAAAGTAAATTTTTTACTAGATGTAAAATGTAAAATATTTGTGCGCATAAACTAATATTTTTTCTTATGTAGTTAAAATAACACAAATAGAATAAATAACACATAAAAAAAGGTTGTAAAAGCACATAAATACATAATTAAGCGATTAGTCCGGGTTAACTATATTTATGCTATAATATTTTTGCTAACCTGCTCTCTTAATAAAATAACTATAATAGCTATACTAAATATTATTGTAAGCACGACAATTATCTTCATCGTGTAATAAATCCATATATTACTTACATATAAAGCTGAAGAGTTTGTTTGTTTGTTTGAACGCGCTAATCTCAGGAACCACTGGTCCGATTTGAAAAATTCTTTCGGTATTAGATAGGTCGTTTATCGAGGAAGGCTATAGGCTATATTGCATCACGCCCGCGACTTCACTCGAGTGGTTAACGCGGGCGAAGCCGCGCGCTGCCTCTAGTAAATAAATATATACTGAGCTAGACCTAAAGTAAGTACACACTAGCCACAGAGTGAATATATTATTACTGAAAATAGAAAAAAAAATACTTTATAATTTTACCATTTGAATGGAAAAATATTTTCGGTCTATCAGTTATATTTAAAAAAAAACATGTACACATATTTATTTATTTTCCCTGAGATACCAAAAATGATAAAGTAAAGCGCATGCAAATTGTGCAGGACGTCACGGCTAGGTACGATTTTTACTTAGCGGCGAGCGGCGACGTCGCAAGTCCCCACTCCGGAATTTTGACGCTCCGTATCTTTGTAAATTTTTACTTTTTTGGTAATCTGAAAAATACGGGTCCATTATTTTTGGATAATCTAAAAGATGGACTAATTACAATCATACTTCTTGGACCCTGTCATCACCCCTATTGTTTTTATGGAAAGCAGTACAGTATCACGGTAACCCTGTATAGCACAACTTCTGATATCGGATGTATAGAGGCAGACAATTTAGGTAATGAAAAGTCATTTGTCTTATACAAAGGCACCAACGACGAAACTTGAGTTTTGGACGACATTTGCGAATCGTTTTTTCGTTGCATTATTTCTAAGCACAATATTGTATGAAGTCTGGGACAATAGTATAACTTCTGAAGATTGTATAGAGGCAGACAATTTAGTTAATGAAAAGTCAATTGTCCCACACAAAGGCGCCGGCGACGAAACCTTTTTTCCAATATATACGCGTCAAATGTCTTTGGGAAGGCGCGCTTTTGTCAAATGGTGGATTTCACTTGCGTTTTGTTCTTTCTTGGCATTCTTTTAACATATTTTCCATATCGGCACTAGCGAAAGAGACAGTACAGTAGATGAAAAGTCATTTGTCCCGTACAAAGGCACCTTCGACAAAACTTGAGTTTGGACTACACTTTCATTTCGATCTTTCTTTGCATTATTTTTAGGCACAGTAATCGAATATTGTATAAAGTCTGGGACAATAGCATAACTTCTGAAGGCTGTATAGAAGCAGACAATTTAGTAAATGAAAAGTCAATTGTCCCACACAAAGGCGCCGGCGACGAAACCTTTTTTCCGATATGTACGCGTCAAATGTCTTTGGGAAGGCGCGCTTTTCTGTAAGGGCCAGTTCAGACAGAGATAAAAATTTACTTACTTAATTGCAAATAAGAGACCGTGTTACCTTATAGTAAAAAATGGTATGGTAATGGTATGGTATGGTAGTGCATAAAAGTTATGCAAAACATAGAATTTTGTCATCATACTCGCGTTTTGCAGTTTATGCTAATAGTTTAAAGTTTTTTTAGAGTGTCAGTAAAAAAATGCGCTCGCGTTACGCTACGTTTCTTACTAAACTGACCCTAAGGATTGGTCTACACTTGCGTTTCGTTCTTTCTTGGCGTTCTTTTGTCATATTTTCCATATAGGCACTAAAGAAAAAGACAATACGGTTTCCTAGGTCAAAAATAAATTAATTGGTACCAACTCATAATGGAATAAAACGTCACAATATAATGTCAATTGTGATCACGTGATGAAAATCAGTACACTCGTTCAAAAGTTATTGTAGTGAACGATTGAAAGTCTGGGTTTTTTTAATTTGCCTGGCAAAAAACTTATATTCAATTAAGTTCATACAAACTCCTGTAACGATAGATTCAAAGCCCGAGGTTTTCAGCCAAACAACCAACTAGGTGATGTTATCCATCATACATCATCAGGTCTATTTGTCTCCACAGCAGGAGCACCCTCTCTGAGCTCCCAGAGCAATACATGCCAAAGCATAAATAAATATAGGGACAAATTACACTGATTGAGCTAGCCCCAAAGTAAGTTCGAGACTTGTGTTATGGGATGGGATACTAACTTAACAATACTAAATTTTATAACAAGTCTCTAAACATCGAAGACCCAGTAAAATTTCAAAAAGGCCATTTTCCAACTTGCCCTGACCGGGGCTCAAAGCCGGGACCTCTGGGTAGCGGACTGGCACGGAGGTCGTCAAAGGACAGAGATGATGTTATATACATACATACATACATACATACATACTATCACGTCTTTATCCCTAATGGGGCAGACAGAGCATTTTGGGTCTTGCGGTTCTATGCAGAGCCCAGGGCCGCAAGACCCAAAAGCCACTTTTAGCGTCATGGTGGGCGAGAAGATGGAAAAGCAATCAATACAGTGATGGGTTGCTAGCCGCATCGCCTGTTAACATGATTTGCATTTTTGCCCATTCCCTCGATCGGCTTTTACGATCTGCGTGGGAAGAGAAGCAGCTGGTACATTCTAAGTTTTTATATTTCTCCCAGACCAGCATGGGAGCTGATGATGATGTTATATGGAGTGTAAAAATTCCGAATCAAAAGCAATTATTCTCCGTCGCAACTCTTTAATCGCAAGTGTGCGCCGCGCCTTATCCTTACGAACACACGGACGAAAACGTACCATCCGGCCGCGTCCCATCCATCCGGATATGAAGATAGCAGCAAAAAGTGCTACTGTCGCCACACCCTGCGGAGTTGTCGCTTTTTTTCTGTCTCTTTTTGTTCGGTATCGATTCGCGTCGTGCGAGGAAGATGCATGCGATCCGTCAATGAGTGCAAATGAGATTTTGTTTCTTGCATGTGAAATGGAAATTAAAGAGAGATTTTTTTAAGAGATGTTTGTATTTCGAAGTGGATTATGTTGGGTTCTTCTTCTTATCGTGTGTGTTAGTAACTAACACTAGGGTCAGAGTTTTTAAACCGCATTTAAGGCCTCTGACATGGTTTTAGGTAACGAACAATGTCAAAGACAGTGACCGGGACCGACGGCTTAACGTGCCCTCCGAAGCACGGATCAACTTACTTATCAGACAATTAGGTGATCAGCCTACAATGTCCTAACCAAACTAGGACAACAACACAAATTCGTTGCCCCCGCCGGGAATCGACCCCCCAACCTCCGGGTATGAGCCGAACGCTCTAACCACTACACCACGGAGGCAGTTTGTGGGTTATACTTCTATGTTGGTCTGGGAGAAAAAAAAAGCGTAGAATAGTACACCAACTGCTTCTCTTTCCATGCTGATAGACAGAACAGGCGAGAATCTGAACTAGTCAATAGGCGATGCAGCTTACGACTTACAACCCATTACTAATCTGATTCCCTTCTTCCACTACTACATCGAAAGCTCTGTCTAGCCCGTTATATTATATTTTCTGCGTCTATGATTTACTATCACGTCATTATAACTATATATCTATAAGTACATTTAATAAAACAGTAAAAAAGTGTCTGTACATTAAATATATTTCCAAAAAAAATATTGGGGGCGATGGAGACATAGTAATAGAGTAAGAATTTTTAAAAAAATGTCTGTCTGTTTGTCTGTTTGTCTGTTTGTACACGCTAATCTCCGGAAATACTGGACGGATTCGAATGCAACTTTTTTTGTTATATAGCTATTAAGCCTGGGCAACATATATTATTATTATTTATTGTAGAACACACTAGCAGCTTAATAAGCTGATGCGTGTGCGTCTTGATGTTTGGAGATGTTGTTTTTGTCTAGTCTATTTTTGAAGCTGTTAACTGAAGGTGCAGTTACAACATTCACTGGTAGCTTGTTCCAGTCTGTCACCACTCGATTGGAAAGAAAATTATGAAATGGTTTTCTTTTTGATTTCATACATATAGGGTATAAATGATTTTGGAAAATGAAACGCCTGCTGCAGAACCATAAATGTCCAGCTAAATTATAAGAGATATAAAAATGTCGCCTTAGTAAAAGTTGCTCAGCCTGATGAGCATTTTCCAGAGACTTAAATTGCACGCGAACGAAGTCGCGGGCTTCAGCTAGTAACAATATGTTTTAACTTTTGCAGTGTGTTAGTTTACACATATCAGAAGAACTGCAGCCACCCGGTTAACACCCTCCACAAGGCGAGAACGGGGGAGAGGTGCGGGGACGGGGGGCGGGGAAGCATATTACGCAGGACCTTAGGAGATACGGTTCTTTATTAAATACTAATAAATACATACTACCACGTCTTTATCCCTAATGGGGCAGACAGAGCATTTTGGGTCTTGCGGTTCTATGCAGAGCCCCGGGCCGCAAGACCCAAAAGCCACTTTTAACGTCATGGTGGGCGAGAAGATGGAAAAGCAATCAATACAGTGATGGGTTGCTAGCCGCATCGCCTGTTAACATGATTTGCATTTTTGCCCATTCCCTCGATCGGCTTTTACGATCTGCGTGGGAAGAGAAGCAGCTGGTACATTCTAAGTTTTTTTATTTCTCCCAGACCAGCATGGGACCAGCATTAAATACTAATATTAATTATAAAGAACATCTGCAAAATCAAACCTTTTCGAATAAGTCTTACCTGTAACAAAAATTAAAAATAATTAGAAATATGCTTAAAAGATATGATTCACACTACATACTTACACAATATACATTTAAAACACATACACCGTAGAAACATACATACATACTATCACGTCTTTATCCCTAATGGGGCAGACAGAGCATTTTGGGTCTTGCGGTTCTATGCAGAGCCCAGGGCCGCAAGACCCAAAAGCCACTTTTAGCGTCATGGTGGGCGAGAAGATGGAAAAGCAATCAATACAGTGATGGGTTGCTAGCCGCATCGCTTGTTAACATGATTTGCATTTTTGCCTATTCCCTCGATCGGCTTTTACGATCTGCGTGGAAAGAGAAGCAGCTGGTACATTCTAAGTTTTTTATTTATTTATCCCAGACCAGCATGGGATATAATAATATAACATACACCGTGAAAGAGAAATACTCGTAATAAATCGACAGGGTCAGAATGCTTTAGCATATTGGACACTTTCTGGATCAATAGCAATGTTCGAAACTCTAAAATCATATAGTGAATCATTTGTACCATCAATGCTACTTACTACCCATTGGTACAGGTGGTCCGGCACGGAAATTCGGATTTATTTGTCAAATTTTGGTATGTCATATCTATACATATAATAAAACAGTAAAAAAAGTGTGTCTGTACATTAAATATATTTCCAAAAAAAATATTGGGGGCGATGGAGACGTAGTAATAGAGTAAGAATTAAAAAAAAAAATCTGTCTGTTTGTCTGTTTGTACACGCTAATCTCCGGAAATACTGGACGGATTCGAACGAAATTTTTTTTGTTATATAGCTATTAAGCCTGGGCAACATATAGGGTATAAATGATTTTGGGAAATGAAACACCTGATGCAGAACCATAATGGTCCAGCTAAACTATAAGAGATATAAAAATGCCGCCTTAGTAAAAGTTGTTCAGCCTGATGAGCATTTTCTAGTGACATAAAGTCCACGCGAACGAAGTCGCGGGCTTCGGCTAGTCTATTATACATACAGTAAAACAGTAACTTCCATGCTAGTCTAGCTGCTTCTGTTCCCGCGCAGATCGTAAGAGCCGATCGAGGGAATGGGCGAGATTTAAATCATGGTAATAGGCGATGCGGCTAGCTACCCATCACTATTTTGATTCCTCGCCCACCACCACGCTAAGCGTTGCCTACCCCGTCAGGGATATAGACGTAAAATGTATCTATATCATCTATGCATGAAGAGACTTGCACTCTTCAGTGGGTGGAAAAAGGTTACTATAATTAAATTTTTAACAAAAAAAAAAACAACCGACTTTCAGGAGTTTTTTCCATATCTCTAAAGTTCTTCATCTTGTCTTCATCAAATTAATATGGGACCAAAAGCCTTTACTCCCAGTAAAGACTTTCAAAATAAATAAGAATCATCAAAATCGGTCCACGGTTGACGAAGATATCGCGTAACATACAAACAAAACAAAAACATACAATCGAATTAATAACCTCCTACTTTTTTGAAGTCGGTTAAAAAGAAAGAAAAATGGTAGCTAGATTTGATAACTTTCCAATGAAAATGCGCTGGAGATATAAAAAAACTTGAGAGGTGTCAAGGGACACCTGGATGGAACGAAGTTCGAGTGAGAGAAAGACAGACAGAGAAACACAAGCACGGCTTACAACTATAGCAAAAAGTGTCGTTTCAACTTTTGGTCTTAATTTTTTCCATCTAGCCCCCTTTCGCGATAAGGAACTTCGTTCCAAAACTTTGACCGTCGCTCTTTTTAGCCAAAATTTAACAACAAACTCAAAATTTTAATAAGTAAAACTTGGTCTTGTGACGCAAAGTTCCGATAGTGTCCCTATCAGATCAGATGTTGTCATGGCCGGCGTTGTCAGTCGCATCGCAGGCGCAGGTGATCGCTGATCGCGGCGATAGCGTTCAGATGCAATTTCTGCAGATCCAACAGATATTGCGGTACTGAAGGGTTAAGAATGGTCGAGGAAACTATTTTGTTGGCGGTAAATAAAAGAAACGGGACATTATGTTGACGCGTCTTGTTTGTAAATATATAGAGATAAATTACACTGATTGAACTAGCCCAAAAGTTGAGACTTGTGTTATGGGATACTAACTCAACCATACAATAAATAACAATTACATATACAGATAAAAATCCAAAAACAATTTGAAAAAGGCCATTTTCCAACTTGCCCTGACTGGGGATCAAACCCGGAATCTCTGGGTGGCGGACTAGCATGGTGACCACTACGCCACAGAGTTCGTCATTTATAATTGACTATAAAAAATATCTGTGCCCGTGGGCTTTGCTCCCCATGGGAATTCCGGGATAAAAACTGTCCTATGTCCTTTCCTGGGTATCAAACTATATCCATATCAAGTTTAAAATCTAAATAGTTTCAGTGGTTGAAGCGTGAAGTGGTAACAAACAAATATACAAATTCACTTTCGCATCCTACGATCCTACTAATATTATAAACGCGAAAGTTTGTAAGTATGGATGGATGGATTGATGTTTGTTACTCTTTCACGCAAAAAGTACTGAATGGAATTTAATGAAACTTTACAATAATATAGCTTACACATCAGTATAACACATAGACTACAATTGTATACAGATACTGTGTGATCCTGCGCAGACGAAGTAGCGGGCACCAAATAGTTTATAATATTAGTAAGGATAAGAATGCTGGCAAGTGCAGTTTTTGTCTTCGTAGATAAAGACGCCGAACACAAATCCGCACATCAACAAATTCACTTTATCTCAGCAATTACAATGCTGCGCCCGCACGCGTTAATTAAAAAACAAAAAAGTCCCAAGTCACAGGCGGCCGCGATAACGTAATGAAGCTATGCAAATTGAAGGTACGTATCGCTCGCCGTCAATGTGCTTTGAGGTTTACGACTTTTTGTCTAGATAAAGATGGTTTTGTTGGTGCCGAGTATTGGTTTAAAAAGTGCTAAGCGCATTTATGGGACCAAGTTGCTTGGTGGGAGAAGTTTGCAATGCATTGCGCGCTTGTCATTGCCAATCAAAAATGATTAGATTGAGACAAGCGATGTGTAAAGAAAAATACACCGTCTTTTTTTTTTTTTGCTATGATATTTCCCATGTTTGGGCAAAAGATATAAATCAATATTTGGGATGGTAGGAGGATTTTATGGGAAAACTAAACGGTAGAAGAAGAATTGTATCATTTATTTAATATCGAAAAGTTAGGATGGTATCAAGTTTTCACAAAGAAAAAATTGAATATATTTTACTTTTATAATTTTTCTGCTTTTATATTACAGAAGGCAAGGCACTTAATCCACTGCGTAACTCGTCTATCTAATTGCGTGTAGTGTTGTTTAAACTACGAGTTAACATGTTCTGCCTCCAAATGAAATTAAATAAATATTCCTTTTTACTTTTAATTGGTTCTATCAACACGCTAAACAGAAACAGTAAATATTTTTACATTTTATTCTTGTTGAAGTTTAATGCCTACAAGGCTCATCAATACATATAACTTTTTGTTGCCTTAAATAAATAAATTATCATTATTATTTATATAAACGTAAGTCAAAACACGTGTAAGTTTATTATGGAGGTCTCAAACGCGTAATGGTTAACACGCTACTTCGCCACTCCGAAGGTCCTGAATTCGATCCCCAGCCATGAGTGGGCTCATTGATGTTTATAAGCTTTGTTTAACTTGTATTTCCTAAGTCGCCTTTATTCTATGATATCCACGGAAAGATTAAGAGGACTTGGTTATGTATTTATTACAAAGTAAAAAAAAAATATATTAAGCATTAAGTTACTTTAATTTAATCGTTGTTATTTGTCCCTATATATTTATTTACTTATTTAAATTTAGCTCGAAAATTTATAAACCATATACGTAATAGTTATAAATTTCTAAATTTAATTTATTCTCATTAATGTGGTAAAACGTGCCAAACCACCGACTAACCAACATCAATTCGATTGCGTGCGCCAACGCATGTTTTTAAAATAAAACAAATAATAGCTTTTTCTTTTAATTTATTCCCATCAAAGTGTTAATGTGCACACTAAAGGTTGGCCACGTACACCTCGTCCATCCAATCGCGTGTCGGCAAATGCTAATCCAGGACCACCACGGCCGCCATTTTACATTGAGAAGCAAGATCAGGCCGATGCAGTAAAGTAAATCTTATCGCCAGATAAGTGGAGATAATACGAATCGGGACAAACCGACGTGAGAGAGGAATTAAAAGAAGCAAAAATATAAAACAAATAATACGAATCGGGACAAACCGATGTGAGTGGAAATTAAGACAAAAAAAAACAAGAAGTAAGCAGTTCGCTCTGTGAGGGGCCATCCTCATATATCACGTTACAAGGATGCGGGGAGGGTGCCGTGTGGTTTCCAGTAGAGTAGAATAAGACCACTCCAAGCCCTCCCGTGGATGTTGTAGAAGGCGACTTAGGAAATACAAGCTAAACAAAGCTTATAAACATCATGAGACCTCGCCAACCCATCTGCCAAGCAAGGAAAGCGTAGTTCAAGTCCTCTGGCTGCACTGGCCAAGTATAAGCTCTGCTAGTACAGAGAGGGTCGTGCTCGTGAAAGTTGTTCAGACAAAAAAGTTGCGTCATAATAAGGGTAACAAAGCGTAATATGAAATTTTTGAAAAAAAAAAAGCGAAATGGCTGGAGTCGGTTATTTTTAAAGATTTCAACCCCCATATTTTTGCCATTTTGAAAATTTTCAAAAACTGAATCGACAAAAAAATCTTTAAGTATGATTTTTGAGCCGATTGACATGATCTGGATAAGTTTTTGCCTGGGTGGGAAGAGCTTGCAGCAGACAGAGATGAGTGGAAGAACAAAGTAAGCCTTTTCCCAGCAGAGGGACGTAACAACAAAAAGCAAGTTAAAAAAAAATCGAGCTTTCGCTCGCTCGATCAATAGGTTATGTATAAAAAACTTACATACATACATACTATTACGTCTTTATCCCTAATGGGGCAGACAGAGCAATTTGGGTCTTGCGGCTCTAAGCAGATAGAGCCCAGGGCTGCAAGACTCAAAGGCCACTTTTAGCTTGATGTGGGCAAGAAGGTGTATGAAGAAATCAAAATAGTGATGAGTTGCTAGCCTCATCGCCTATTAACACGATTCTAATTTTCGCCCATTCCCTTGATCGGCTCTTACGATCTGCGCGGGAAGAGAAACAGCTGGTACATTCTAAGTTTTTTTCTCTCAGACCAGCATGGAAGAGTATTTACCTCTATATTATAAAATACTTATCTATTTATAATTCCCGTCTACGAATGTGACAAGACCTTTCTCTTCAGTATTAAACTTAAGTTATATACTACAACTTTGCTATCTTCATCGTCAATGTCACTTCACCAGTGAGCGCAGAATAACTTGCATACAATATCGCTACATAAACAATATAATTGGTACTTACAGCCGTACATAGTAAAGCATAAAAGTCAAGTGGGCGTAGAGCATCTCAACAAACACTGAGTCGTGTACATTGAACATTCTGGTAGGTGGACAGTTGTTTACTACCGGTATGGTAAGAGTGACAGGCGACGGCGAGAAATACAAAAGATAAATAAATAAATATAAAGGGAAAAATTACACTGATTGAGCTAGCCCCAAAGTAAGTTCGAGACTTGTGTTATGGGATACCAACTCAACGATATTATACTTTATAACAAATACATATATAAATAAACATCCAGGACCCAGGACTATATGAAAAAGGTCATTTTCCAACTTGCCCTGACCGGGGATCGATCCCGAAACCTTTGGGTGGCGGACTAGCATGGTGACCACTACGCCACAGAGGTCGTAAATGAAATAATGAAACTTTTCAAAGACTAACCTATCAATGATATAATTATTTAACAAACACTGAGTCGTGTACATTGAACATTCTGGTAGGTGGACAGTTGTTTACTACCGGTATGGTAAGAGTGACAGGCGACGGCGAGAAATACAAATGGTGAAACATTTCAAAGACCTATCTAACATTAATACACGCTGACTTTTCATTGGTTTAGGAAAAAAAAGGTCGTATAGTAAATAAATTTCTCTATTCATATATGTAATCCAAATTTCTGTATGTCATAAGATAAAAAAAATTGCGTAAATGATTTTCGATCGAGACCACGTAGTTATACGCCGGCCTAATGTCGATGACCCCGGCCGGCCGGCGGGCGGTGTATGGCGGCGGTACTACTAATTGATCTCACAATTTTACTTTCGTGTTTTAGACAACAGTTTTTGTTTCTGAATTTTTATTTTGACTCGCTAATTAGGTCTTACTAACGATGCCTATGAAGTGGCCTTCGGCTTCAAAACCAATAAAAAATCATCGTGTATATCAAACAAACTAGCTCCGCGTCGCGGTTAAAGTAGCTTATGTGTTAATCCATTGTATCAGCTTCCTGAATACCAATTTTTTTCTAAAAATTGGTCCAGCTATTTGCGTGTAAAGAAGTAACAAACATACACCAACTCTCACAAACTTTTGCAATGTAATATTTGTGTGATACTGAGCCGTAAACATGTATGAGTAAAGACGATGGCGAAAATTTCAGAACGTACAGGTCGGTTAAAAAAACAATTATTTAAGAGCCGGCAACGCACGTGAGTCACTCTACTCTTACTGCGTCCATAAAGGCTAGGGTTAGACCGTATTTATCAGGTGAAACGTACCGTTGTTTGCTTATACAGTTGCATAAAAAATACAAAATTTGCTAAAATTTAAACAATATTTCCAATCACTCTCACACAAAACAAACACCCAAATAAATCGAGTAAACTGCATGGGCAGTTGTTTACTACTGGGATGGCGTAAGTGACAAGCGATGGCGATAAATACAGAGGTAAAACCTAACGCACACGCAACTGACTCATTTGACGCAAGTTGTAACCGCGGCAAATTATACTTAGTCAAATAAAAGGCGACAACAAAAAGCCAAAAAAAAATCCAAAAACAATAATTTTACAAAACTCAAAGCAGACTTCACCACCAAACTATACAACCGATTTTCATAAAATAAACAAAATCAATCATGAACAGAGGTACATAAACAGAAGATCGCGACAAATTGATAACCTCCTTGAAGGATGTCAGTTAAAAACGAAACAAAACAAATACAAGAAAAAAAACCGTTTTCCACCACATGAAAAGTCCCTTCGCTTTTCTTCTTGCCTGCTTGCTTGTTGATCGATATGACAAGCCATAAATAATAACCTTACAAAATTATTAATTTAGTCATTAAGGCCAATGAATGCATTGATGCCAATTAGCAAAGATTTCATTCAAACTGGCAGTCATTTTACGAGCATCGCAATCAGCAACATAGTAACCCGCCTCACTTTTCATACAACGCTCGTACGTGTTTATGGCGTTGTAACAGACCTTTCTTGGAAAGTTTTTAACTAACAGGAATCTTGTGCGCTGAATCTAGGTTTCTATGGAAATTAAAAATTAAAATTTGGAAAAACAAATTCAGTATAAGTCTCCAAAAATCTGCTTTTTTGTACAAATTTTACCTGAACTTCGGCCGATCATATAGTACTCATGAATTTTAAAAATAAAGAAAATATTTGCTTAGAAACCTTGCAAATGTAATGAAGATTCTAAATAAAAAACATTTATTTCACACACTCGTAAGACTTACTGAAAAACACGTATCACCTAGAACAAGTTGTGAAATTTCCGCACCCTATGAAAAGTTAATATTTGTTCAATGAATAGTAAATAATAATACTAAATTCGTACAATATAATGCAAACTGAGCGCTCAGGTGCTATCTCTCTCTTCTCACTTTGCTTTTTTTTCTATCATTGCGCTGGATGAAACAACAAGCATTTCCAACCAAGCTCGCGTTGACGATAGACGGACCGGGAAGGGCCGCCTTAAAGCTCTTATATGTGAGTGATGATGTCAATTTGTACGTAACAAATTGGCATGTCAACGAGTTATGAATAATGTAGGGCTAACTCAGCTGTGCAACAATGTATCATAGCAATTTAATTAATAGCTATGTGAATGCTAATTTTGAATAGAATCTAGTTTCTGTTGAAGCAGAATTAGGTTTTTCATAGTAGTGATCTTCGAACTAGAAACCGCTCCACCTCTTCGTATGGATGTCGTAAGAGGCGACTAAAGGACTAAACACAAATATCTCATCCTACAGCAGTATGACCAAGGGTTGACGTCGAGCGGCGACCGGTTGTGAAACTTTTCGAATTAGTGCATTCCCAAAGACGCCCATCCTCCTGACGTTAACCCGTCAGGAGGATGGGCGTAAATCTATAGCCAAATCAATTTAAATATTGACTGTGTGAATGATCATCAGGTCTTTAGAGCAACACAACTAATAACATGAAACGCGCTAAGATAAGGAGTTTTAGTTTTCTCTAACAATATTTTTGTACCGTTTGGCGTGAAGAATTTTTTGAGAATATGCGGAAAGCGTTCTTGAGACTATTGCCTGAAAAAAAACTTAATTGCCTAAATTTGTAGCAGTCATTTAACTTTTCTTATTATTGGTCAATATGTTAATTATTTTTTCTTATTAGTAACATATGAAAGAAAACTGCTTACAACTTTTTAAACATATCATTTCTCACTATATAACAGCTTTCTTTATGATGTTAATTTGAGGTTCACTGTTTGAACCATTAGCAAATGAGCATTCAAAAATGGAATAAGAATTTTTCGTCCAAACAAAATAATCGAAACTTTAGTCGCATTTCGCCTACAACTTGCACCAAACTCGAGTAGCTTACTCCACTAACAACTGTTTAAACTATCCGCCGTTTGACATGCTGACACCACAGTCACTGCATGATGTTCATTTGAGAAGCTCCAGAGAAGCCCGTCTTTTAATGTTCGATTAACTGTAAGCGATTGCGATTATACCATTAATTATACATTAAGTTACAATACTGGTCTGGGACTCCCATGCTGGTCTGGGATAAATAAAAAAACTTAGAATGTACCAGCTGCTTCTCTTCCCACGCAGATCGTAAAAGCCGATCGAGGGAATGGGCAAAAATGCAAATCATATTAACAGGCGATGCGGCTAGCAACCCATCACTGTATTGATTGCTTTTCCATCTTCTCGCCCACCATGACGCTAAAAGTGGCTTTTGGGTCTTGCGGCCCTGGGCTCTGCATAGAACCGCAAGACCCAAAATGCTCTGTCTGCCCCATTAGGGATAAAGACGTGATAGTATGTATGTATGTATGTAAGTTACAATAATACAGTTGTAATGATTTCTGTAGGGCCATTATTCTTGGGTAAAAAAAAAACTGACAGTGAAATATTACCTGATGATATTTTATATTTTAATAAGTACTTAAAAGTTTTTTTCTTAATTTTGAATATCGTTGCTATATTTTAAGAGATTATACATATAAAAAGTCTACTTATTCAAAGTCTCTTGCATCCATTCCCTCGATCTTGATAATAAGGCTTTTATAATTGCTTAGTAACAACAGTGCAATTTTGGTACTGAACATTTTATACTCATCTAATATAAAGAATTTAAGGCGGTGTAAACAGTGCCGTAAATGGGGCGGTGCCACCGGTGCCCAGGCACAGGGCGTAGACTCTGGGGGGCGCAAGAACGGCCAGATCAGGCAGGACTATTATTTTTTCGGTTTGCTCCTGATAAGTTCAAGATCAGGGTGGGCAACGCATTTGCACTCGTGAACTTGCGATTGAGTTTTAGTGAGTGGTATAATAGGCGAAGGGTCCACTTAACATCAGATGGCTCATCTGCTAGTTTGCCCACATCAATTCTTTAAAAAAATAGATTTTTCTTCCAAAATATTAGATAATTGGTCCACCAACACCAAGTTCCTTGTGCTTTATTTTATCATCCTGAATGAAATAAAGTAGACCTATACAAAGCATTGCTCTAAGGTACCTATTAAATTTTAAAATACAAGGGCGCAGTTATAGAAGCTCGCACAGGGCGCAAAAAAGGCTATTTACGGCACTGGGTGTAAATTTGTACCCCTTGGGGAAAGTTGTTCACCACCATAGACTAAATTCACACTCAAAATTGTTTCAGACTATGTTAGACCTTATTTTATTTGTATATTATCATTTTAAAAGCTCCTAGATTATATTTTAAAGATCACCTGCTATACAACTGATCAGCATATAAATAAAAATTAATAAACGTTTTCTAAGCCTATTTGAGTTAAAACATCTCTTTCTCTTTATCTCTTTCCCTTTTTTCAATATTTGACTTTGAAAGAATGAAACAAAACATATTTTAGCTAAAATAGGTTCAGCAAACGTAACGTTAAGGGGGTCACAAATTTACTTTTAAATACGCATAAATGAATAGAAATCTCTAAGTAAGCAATTATTTTTACGACCTAATAAGAAAAGTTGACATAAAAAACTGCTGTATAATGTTAGGTTTTTTTAACTCAGTATTTTGCCTACATCCACTACATTAATTTCACGACTCTTCAATTGATTCAACCGAATAGCGACTGACATTGTTGCTTTGGAAGAAATTGTAGTTTTACGACGAGATATCGATAATAGAATCGTAGAAAAAGGGGAAATTGTCTTTGCTTTTCGTTAAAAAAAATAAGTTCTACTCGAGTATGTGTGTTGTTTTATTCATTTCAGTTTAATTCATTCATCTAAATAGAGACAACAATGTACTACAGTCTCCTACTCTTCTTATAACAGAGCTTGCTTCTATCATCGGTGCAGTGAAGTGGAGATGCCTCCATTCCTCTCTTCTCTTTGCCATCCTCTTACTCCTACTTTTCTTAAATTTTCGGGCTTCCCTTTCCTTCTCTTTCTTCTATCGTTCCTTCTACTATTGTTCTGAAAAGATTGACATGGCTAATTAGATGTCCAAATATCTATCTAGATGCCTTTCACTTTCACGCCATCAGGCTGAAATTGGCTTTTGTGTCTTACGGCTAGGCTCTGTTTACTCTGTCAAGGGTAAAGACGTGATTTGTGTCTGTCCCTATGTTTTATCGCTTGTTTATTTACCTATCAAGCTCGCTATAAATCAAGCTCATTTCCCTTATTTTTATTCTGAAGAGATTGACATGTCTTATTAAATATGATAAATCATCTTTGATCTTCTATTTTCAATAGCTTTGTCTTTCTCCAATTCAATTCAATTCATTTATTGCATTCATATTATACATCAGTTCTTAGTCTTACTAATATTACCACTGTTCTTAAGTACAACATGAACCCTGTTGGGTATTGCAAAAATAAAATGGAACGACAAGCGGGTGTTCTAGTCCAAGAAAAAATATATTATGTGAAATTAAAAAATACTATTCAATATTAATTATTATTTGCATCATAAACAGAGGCTTTTTATATCATATTGTTATTATTTTAATTATATTCTCCTACTCTTTCTAGACGTGATCCGTTTTACTTTTACGCCATCAGGCTGAAATTGGCTTTTAGGTCTTACGGCTAGGCTCTGTTTACTCTGTCAAGCGTAAAGAAGGGCTGTGTATCCGTCCCTATGTTTTATCGCCTGATTATTTACCTAGCAGGCTCGCTATAAATCCTCTTATTCTGAAGAGATTGACATGTCTTTATTAGATGTGCAACCATCTTTCCTCTTCTATTTTCAATAGATTTATATCTCCTACTCTTTCTAGATTTAATCCTTTTTAGGGTTCCGTATCTAAAGGGTAATAACGGGACCCTATTACTAAGACTTCGCTGTCTATCACCAGGCTGTATCTCAAGAACTGCGATAGCTAGACAGTTAAAATTTTCACAAATTATGTATTTCTGTTGCCGCAATACACGCCTTCATGCTGAATTGGCTTTTGGGTCTTGCGGCTAGGCTCCGTTTACTCTGTCCGGGACCGACGGCTTAACGTGCCCTCCGAAGCACGGACACCCGTGCTTCGGAGGGCACGTTAAGCCGTCGGTCCCGGTCACTGTCTTTGACATTGGTCGTTACCTAAAACCATGTCAGAGGCCTTTAAGACGGTTTAAAAACTCTGACACTAGTGTTAGTCACTAACTAACAACACATACGATAAGAAGAAGACTCTGTCAAGGGTAAAGAAGTGATGTGTATCTGTCCCTATGTTTTATCGCCTGTTTATTTATCTATCAGGCTTGCTATAAATCAAGCGCAGTTCCTGCAGCGTCGCGACGTTATTGGACATTGACGTCTGCCGTCTGACGTCTGATATTAGATCCGCAGGAAAATGCATGCCACTGTTTATTTTACTTCAATGCAGTGCTACGTATACATTACGTAAGTGCATTTTATCGTAATTTTAAAAAGTCTTCCTTAATGGAAAGTGCTACCGAATCAAGAAATGCTGCGCTTTTTTGCTAAATTTGTCGAAGAGCTGAGTTTTTCAGGAAACCATTGTCACCGGTTGACACAGCTCTAATTCCTGGTGCGGTAGATTTTCGTACATAATGCAGTCAGGGGCGCAGTTTTCACTAGTTAATAGAGATAGAGATAATATTATATATTGGAACACTTATAATATTATATATTATAAATAGATGGCGTAACGGATATTAGTTCTACTATTAAGTTCCTTCACTCAGCACTAAATGACGTTTACATATGAAACTATTGAAAGTCGGGGTTTTTTTTATTTTCCTGGCAAATAAATTTGGAGTTAATGTATGTATTAGTGTCGATTTGACGTATAAAACGCGAGCGCCGGCGCGTAGTTTACGATTGATAATTGTTCATCGAACTGAAGGATGTGCCACAGATTAAAGAAAAACAGAAGGTGTGTATAATCCATCCCATACTTACCTTATTTTAACTAGTAGTTCACTAGTTGAACACGCGAGTCCATATCTCGGTAGCCACATGCTTTACCGATTTGGCGCATGTTCGAACTTAAAAATTCTATTGGCCATATTAGCACCAAATTTAATAACTAAATATCCCATCAAAATTACCTACCCAATTTATTGTCGAACAAACATACTATAATATTCTATCACTTCTTTACTTCATCCTCTTTAACCCCTTTTAAGGAGCGCTTCGTTTTCCTTAAAGATCCCCATGAACGCAATTTACGCAGTTCAGAAAATCTTAGGCTTGATATTCCTCCTCACTCCACTGCAATGTATTCTAATTCTTTCACTGTACATTCTGCCCTTCTTTGGAATGCCCTTCCGTCCCGCATCCACTTTGCTCAGACATTAGCAAGTTTCAAGAACCAGGTAAAGTCACATTTTCTTTCAACTACACAGTAGCTTATTTCCTATACATATCAATATGATCATAATCTTCGTTCTTATTTCCGTTGTGTATGACATGTATTCTAATGTATATATATTTATGTATGTATGTGTGTGTTTATGTTTTTATGTATATATATATATATATATATATACTTATTGTATATTTATAATCAATATTTATTTATTACCGTATTACCTTATGTGTATTTTAGTTTATCTTACTTATATACTTATTTTTATTTTCGCTGTCATATCACGATATAATTCAATTAGTACTATGTTCACTATCGCACCACTCATTAACTACTATTATTTGCCAATCCTGTCACCCACAGGTAGCCTGTAAGAGATTGCCTTGGCGATAAGCCCGCCTATTGTACATCTGAATTTATATTTAAATGTTATTTTCATGTGTTTTGTTGCAATAAAGTGTTTTTACTTACTTACTTATAAACTCCGTGAACTTCGCTCGTTTGTTCAAGTAGTAATTGGCTATATATATAATTATCATTTTTAATGCACTAAATAGGAGGATGTTCCATATATTAAATAGAAACAGAAATTTATGAACTGTGGACTAAATGTTGCCTAATAAGCATTCACTACCAGACTACCACACTACTCAAGTATTTTTCTACTGCTACAAATATGTCTTATTTCCTTCCCATATCCCTATACAGGGTCGGCCCAACTTATATTCTTGCGCCATTCTTGGTATTTTTGAGTCATTTCTGGGCTCATACTCAAAGTCTTCAAATCATTAGAGATGGTCCGACTCCAGGTAGTAGTTGGGCGTTCTCCTCCTCTCTTTCCCACCTGTATGTTCATTATTTTCCGAGTCATGTGGTCTTCTTCTCCCTTCTACATGCCCGTCCCATCTCAAGCGATTTTCCCTAAGTACAAGCATGTGTAATGAATACTACGCACATTCCTGCTACAGATATGTATTAACTAAAAAAAGCACCACACTTTATGAATTGTTTATTCTATGGCAATAATGTTGATTACATTATGTTAATAAGCGTTCAAGTCGCTTGATTGAAAACTGTCGGTAACTGTACGGTTCTATGAGTAGACATGTGTGCAGTCAGGCAGTTACACTGGCGGGCAAAATTTGTGAGACGTGGTGTTTTTTAAGTTTTTGTACCGTAATTTTTTTGCAGCAATTGCGGCATACGGTCAAGCGTGTCAGCTGATGGTAAGTAATCCGGTGATCACTTACCATCAGGTGACCCGCCCTGCCCATTGACAACTGCAATTCCAGGGGTGTGATAAGAGCATTATCGGCCTTAAGTTCATTACCAAAAGTCATTTAAAAGCAGGACTTCAAATTAGGATAGATATTGATGTACTTGATACTCTTAAAACATTTTGCTGATTTATAAAAATTACCTTATATTAATATACTTAACAGATTTTGACATAATGGTAAAAGTACAATAAGGTGTGCAATATTTAAACAATTAATAACTATATAGAACAGCTACCCTACTAATAACAATGATTCTGATCATTAAAAAATACCGGAGATCGTGTGATAGAAAGAAAAAGTTTTTGCCTGTTGTGTAATAATGCCTTAAAGTGTACAGTGTAATTATCATGCAGGTGTTACTGTGTGCAACTTTTATAACCCATTGCGTTGATTTGAAGTAGAGTCGAAGGTTGCAGAAAAGCAACTTACTTTAAAACATTGAAAAACCTGTTGAATCCTATAATTATTTCTTTCTAAAAACGAACTATTCATATTAAATTGTGCTACAAGGGTTAAAGGAATATTTTTAACGCGAGGGCGCTACTTTGAATCCTGAGTGAAGCGAGGGATTCATGTATGTCGCCCCAAGTAAAAATATTACCGTACCCGAATAGCACACTCTTCTTTTCATCTCCATGTATGAGAAAAACTAGCAAATACAAAAGAGAATACAAAGAAAAGAAGAACACCTACATTTACCTAATCAGAGTTCAACTGACAAATACTGACCTTTATTTGGTGTCGTTTTCATTCTAGAAATACTACGAAAAAGTTTTTGCCCTTCAAGGGCACGAACTTTTGATAATTTTTTCACTCATAACTTTGTTTGCGTGGTCCTTTATATCTTTATATTTATAAGTAAACTTGTGACTATTCATTATCGGCTTAAACTGTCGAAAAAGAATTCAAGTTTACACAAACAATTTCAAAACAATACAATATAACCCAAAACTTCTGTAATCACTTTGATTCAAAGTCAAATTATTGCGCTTTTTTAATTATATCTACTTTTTTCGTTTTTTGAAACGAAGAACATAAAAATGTTTATCTATTTTCATCTATGTTGACGACGACAACGACATACCAATATTCCAAATTTAAGATAATACGACGCCTGTGCCCTTTATTTATTGTTTAAAAACTTTTTTATTTTTTTTACATAAATAACATTCGTGTTCAGTTTAACCCCTAAAGATTTTTTAAATTTTCAGTCCCTAGAGAATCAGCAGTAACTTTAGCTCCAAATGTTTTGGGATGAAAACGTCGTTTTTCGATTAGATGAGATGAAAAGGCTTTAAAATCCGTCTCTCTTAGGTATATATTTACATCTATTGAAGATGTGACTAAATAGAGCATACTTGATGCTTTTCTGTAATTGTAACTGCCAAACACAGATGAAGTTCATTGTATTTGAAACTTTTTCACGTAAACATATGCAGAGATGATGCCTGAGATGGGACTCCATTTACTACGATCCATATGCAAATCTTTTTTGCTTCAGTGACTCAATATATTTTCCGAAAAAATGGATCTTAAAAATATTTGTGTATTCTCAATTCTCATACTTTTAATTTACCCATAATTCGTCCATCCCTCAAACCGATTCGATCTAGCTACAAAGGCCTCAGTCCCAAAGGTCACTCGGTGGAAATTAAAAAGCCCCATTGTGGCGTGACAAAGAAAGCTTAATCGCCGATAGGTATACGCAGATTCGAGCCCATTGTGCCATTGTCCGATTGATGCGAAAACGTAGAACTCATTATTGGCAGATCTTCGGTTTTGAGATTGGAATACGCACTGGGCACGGAAACGAAGCGGTTTCAAAGCGTTTATATCATGTTATTTTTTTGTAAGTGGCTGATGTGCGGGAGATGGAAGTTGTCAGTGTCAGCTGGCGAGATATCGCACAGAACAGAAAATTGTGGCGCTCTTCCGTCTCAGAGACAAAATCCACTTCGGGTCGCTGAGCCAACGGAGTAAGTAAAAGACGAAGATTGGTGTCAGATTTTTCAAACAGCGTAAGGCATGCTGGCTTATCTTGACAATACATTGATAATAACCGGGACTAATGGTTTTATAATATTAATACAATGTACACTTACTCAAATAGCAGATTCTCACAGGTTTAGATAAGAAGACGCAGTGATTACAAAGCGGTTTTAATACTTTTAATGCATTTTTTACGGAAGCAAGGTCTTTTACTTTTAAATAGTCGTTTAATTAACAATTTTACAAAAAGATTCTTCGTTGTCAAGTGACACATTATTATAAAAATAAAAAATAGTTTATGTTCACTAGTGCCATGTGCTTTACACATAATTAGAGATTTTTAATAAAAGGTTTAACTTTAAGTTAAATAACATTATTTTGTCCAGATTTACGTCAATGGAATCCATTGATTTTAAATATATTGTAACAATGATTAATTTATACACATGGTACATTAAGCGGTCAGTCCCTTTTCATGAATTTAAACAATTTATGTAACAATAGACTTATCAGCCATCAAATCATAACACCAACTCAAAAAAAGCTGCTGAAGAACTGTCAGCGTTTGTCCGTACAGTGCGTTATAAACTTAAACGTCTTGGCTGATCAGATAATGAGACGCGTCCGATCGCTTTGTTTGTCTATTGAAATCTGATGGGTTTGTTGTAATAACGTTTTTGTATTTGTCGTTGATCGCTCAGTCAATTAAAATTTTTGAAGTGAAAACTTCTTTAGCGGCGTTATGCACTTTTTTTGGAATGGGTAAAAATGTTAAACTTGCGTCAGGACACGTGACCTGATCGAAAATTCGTAAGACGGCTGGAGAGTAGACAGCTGGCGCGGCGTAGGAGAGGGAGTATCCCCCTCTCTTTCTACGGCGCGGCGAAAATGTATGCCTGCGCCTGCTGTTTCATATATCAAAAATGCACAACGTTAATATTCAAGTTTTCACTTCTGCCGGCACTCCCAGAGTGCAACCCTTCGTTTTTATTTACCAGACTATTTCGCAAAGCATTTATTAAAAACATAAAAAAGTAGTTGACCGGTAGAAAATGCCATAAGGCATTAAGTCCACTACTCGTATTTTTAATTTTTCTGCAATAAAGTTTCAATAATTAAATTCATTAAAAAGTAAAATAAATGATAACAGTATAAACTACATATAGGTATTATTTTTAAGCCATCGAATCCATACATGATATCATTAAAAATAAGCGAAGCTTTCCAAGCATGCTTAGACAATCTAGTGATAAATTTAATGTTAGTGTTAAAAAAAAACTCGTAGGCGTGTAGATAAGACCAAGTTTTAAGTTAGGCCATGAGCCAAATCGGTCAATTGATACCTTAATTATATATTAGTAAATAGAGTTTCATACGGTTTTCATTTCATCATTATTTATTTATTAAATCTTTATTGACCATAATGGTACAAAAGGTGGACTTAATGCTAACGCATTCTCTATCAGTCAGCATTATTATGTAGAGCTCGCTCACAACGCAGATCTGATCAGGTGTTAAATTTAAATTGCTTTACTAAATAAATAAATAAATATACAGGGACAAATCACACAGATTGAGCTAGCCCCAAAATAAGTTTGAGACTTGTGTTATGGGATACTAACTCAACAATACCATATTTTAAAACCAATACATAGAGAAACAAGTTTTACTATGTAAATAATAAATTGCAAAGACTCTGATATCACCGTAAGATAGAGCGACGTGGATGTGTATTCACGTCTGCTTCCAACATGCCGAGTCCTGTCAGCTACGAGTATGTCCTATAATCGAGCTAGGAATGGCTGTCATCAATTATTCACAGAACGGGAATAGTCGTCTTAATTGTTACAACGAATTTATGAGTGGATTCTGAGGGATAGGTAATTCTGGTTACGCTGTATGCTTCTATACAACGTGGAAGGGACATTCCCGTTATAAATCAAACCACGGGCTACACTAGATCTCTATAGCATAATAAAATTAAAATAACAGTCCACAAACCGAAAAAAGTTCGACATTCCCATACAAATTGCTCGAGCGGCTACACACTCTGGTATGGAAATGCCAAAATATTTTTGTTCTGTTCTTGCGAAAAAGATCCCTTCTGTCACATAACCAATAATGTAATACTATTATTAATTCTGTGAAATAACTCACAGAACATCGGTTCGTCGCGCTATGCGTCTCCCTCTGCGACTTCAGTAGGCTAATCCGCTGGGATAAATCAGCGACTGTCATTTTGTTTCATACACTAAACACGATTTCAATGCCTGACATCATACATACATACTATCACGTCTTTATCCCTAGGCATACACAGCATTTTAGGACTAGCGGCCCTAAGCAGATAAAACCTAGGGCTGCAAGACTCAAACACAGAATAAGTACATACTAGTACTAAAAGTCCATTTTTAGCGCGACGGGGGCAAGAAGGTGGATGTAGGAATCAAAACAGTGAAGGGTTGCTAGCCGCATCGCCTTCATTCCCTCGATCGACTCCTACGATCTGCGTGGAAAGAAAAGCAGCGGGTAAAAAGTATTTTCATTTCTCTCAGAACATCATGGAAGATTGTTTTAGATTTGGCATTGAGTGCCTGACATCGACAGACAATATCGAACACTGGTCACCGGCGGTCACTCGCTGTCATCAATTATTGGGAACACTCAGCGAATCAACACGGTTACACGGCGATACAGCTGTGAGCCATTAGCAGGGAAGGTGACCTGAAGTGAATGTTCCATTAATAAAGGCACATTTACACGGTGCAAGTTTCTTGGGAGTTGCATACAATTAAAATCTATATCTATACGTAATATACATATAATAAAACAGTAAAAAAAATGTGTCTGTACATTGAAGATATTTCCAAAAAAATATTTGGGGAGATGGAGACAGTAATGGAGTAAAAATGTCTGTCTGTTTGTCTTGTTTATACACGTTGATCTCCGGAAATACTGGACGGATTCGAATGAAACTTTTTTGCTATATACGTAGCTGTTAAGCCTGGGCAACATTTAGGGTATAATTAATTTTGGAAAATGGAACACCTGATGCATAACCATAATAGTCCAGCTAAACTATAAGAGATATAAAAAAATAACGCCTCAGCAAAAGTTATTCAGACTGATGAGCATTTTCTGGAGAGCTGGTACATTCTTCGTTTTTCCTTTTGTCGGGACAAACAGCATGGAAGAGATTTTTCTTAGCGTTTCGGCTCAGTTCAACGATCAACGATTGGCCTATGAAAGATTTGACGTTTCACAATAGTCTGTACGTTATAAAGATGTCCCAATAAAATCCACTGACCCAATTCAAGATTGAGTGAATATAGAAATGTTTCGGCTCTAATTGGCACAAACAGACAGACGGACAGGGTATTTTTGTCCCCGTTTGGATTTAGACGGGACTGTCTAAATCTAAATGACTCGACAGTCAAAATCGATATAATCTGGAGCATTTTTAAAATAAGCTAAATAAAGTTACGTTCGTTCAGAACACTGTTACGATTGGATTTGCTACAGATATATTTATTTATTTAAACTTTTTTGATTCACAAATAACAATTAACGTTTGCACATATCTATACATACAACTACAATTTGAATTGTCTGAAATATGATATTTTAAAGATTTCAACCCCCACAATTCCGCCATTTTGAAAAATTTCGAAAAACTGAATCGATGAAATATTTTTATATAAATTTCAAACCCTCTATTAATATTTCGCGAGAATCGGTTGAGAAATGCGACCTGTAGGTGAGAACTGCCGGACAAACTGACGGGCAATCGGACAGCCGGACAAAAGCATTTGTGGCCAATCTCGGAACTGAGACGCTTCGCTCGCTCGGTCAATAATCGCGAAGCAGGAAGGCACGCAATTCGCAGTACCAAATGAAGAGTGATTTACCGTCACATCAAAAGGAATTCCTTAAGTTCGCGAAAGCTCACGAACAAGCACACGATACGATTACCAAGAAATCTGACGGACAGACCGCCGTCAAATAAATCAATTTAATCTTCGCCAAAGACAATTGAAGCCGCGATTCGGGGCTAAAACCGTATTCGAAAATCATTCTTAGCATTTACGAATCAAAGTTCAAAGTTCGTTGTGAAATATCTGGCTGTTAGGTGACTTGAGGCAAATGAGTGGTATCGCGAATAATTGCTATGACTTTTATCATTGTACGTTGTAAATCAGAGGTACATGATGCTACAAATAGCTCATGAGGTTTACACGTATTGGTATGTTGTTGGTGACATGTGGAATGCTGGGCATGTTGTTGGTGACATGTAAAGTTGACCTCTTAAGAGTAATAAACATTCCACAGAAATAAATTACAATGCCAGCTAAATCAAAGAATTAATAAGACTTTTTTTATAGTTCATAAAAACTAGTACTTAAATTATTGAGAAAAAATAGAATAAAAACAAACAGAGAAATAACATTAAACTACACTAAATTATAAAATAAACCTATACTTATACTATCTTAAAATTGAAATTAAATTAAGCTAAAGTAAAAAAATGAAACGGAAATTAAGATTGACGCGGCAGCAACCCATCACTATTTTGATTCCTTTTTCCACCTACCTTCATGGTAAAAGTAGCCTTTGAGTCTTGCGACCCTGGGCTCTGTTTGTTTAAAGCCGCATAACCTATGATTAAATTTTTAACAAAAAAAAAACAACCGACTTCGATTTATTTCCGGAGTTTCTTCCATATCTCCGAAGTTCTTCATCACGTCTTCACCAAATTAATATGGGACCAACTTGGGAGTAAAGGCATTCAAATAAAAAAAGAATTATCAAAATCGGTCCATGGTTATCGCGTCACATACATACAACAAAAAAAAAACATACAATCGAATTGATAACCTCCTCCTTTTTTTAAGTCGGTTAAAAATGATCTGTCTGCTCTATAAGGATAAAGACGTTATAGTATGTACGTAAAAATTTACAGAATTTTAGGAAATTCAGTTCAAGTGAAAATTCCCGTATCAATGTTTCCAAGTACAATGCTTGACGGGACACATCGTGTCGCCATGGGCCGGACAGTGCCGGTCAATTATTCAGGCCGCTATTCCGGGCCGTCTCTTATGGAGTTGTAGATCTATGTTCGCTTGATTTACAAGTACGAGTCAATGCCATTTAGCGAAACGAAGGTGCAATGTTCGCAAGTACTAAGTCTGTGTTTTGACGTAAATTGAAACGATCTTCGAGAATCTAGAATACTTTGAATCTGGAAACAGTGAGGTTACTCCTTTAATATAAAAGCCTGGCTATAGTAAACCAAAATATTAGAAAGTACTTATAACAAAACAAAACGGGCAAGCCGGATATAAACTAGCTGTTCACAAAAGGTGGGAAATAGGCAATAGTAAACTAATCTGAATTGTTTAAAGTGATGATATATTTTTTAATATTTTTCTTTTAGAATAAACTATAAATGGAAGAGGTTAAGGTCATGTCATATCAAGCGCTAAAGAGTGCTAAAAAGTAAGGCTGAAGACCGAGAAGTTTAACGCATACTGCACCGACGATAATCACTAAGCTATTTATTTGATTATTTAATCTTTATAGCACAAAAAAAGTGTACAAATAGCGGACTTACCCATTGGACCAAGTAGTAAATAATTTGGGTGGAGTTGTTAAATAAGAAGACAGAAGAAGAGAAATACTTAAAAAATCTGAACGACGTCGTCCTTAGAGCAATACCGTGACGTCACAGGCCAGTCAATTATTCCGGAACATCTCTAACGGAGTTGTAGGTCTATGTTCGCTTGATTTACGGCGGGCCACAGCGAGAAACGTATTTGTAGGCTTGTACGAATATTTGCGAATGTCACAGTCACAGGGACTTGATGTTGTTACTTTCTGCGTCTCATAAATCAAAAAACCAATGTTCGAGATGATTATTATTAAGAGATATTATAAATATCCTATGATAATAAAGATATATTTGATTGGGAGTAATATTACTAATTAATTACTATTATTAAGTCTAGATCGGTTATTTTGGAAATCTTTAGGAGAAGCCTCTGTCCAGCATTGGACGTTATGCGGCTGAAATTATAATGATGACTATTAGTAATATTAAAATTTAATTACTAGTGGCTCGCTGAAGACCTCGTGCATGAGTCACCCTGATTCATAAAAGTTTATCAGATAAAAAAATGATTTAGACAAAAAAGTTCCGTCTTATTAAGGGTAGCAAAAAGGTGTGTGACATTCTTCAAAAATGGAGGAGGCCCTACATCCTGCAGTGTATATGTCGCTGCAATCTGGTTAAATCAGCCATCCTTCCGAACGCCTAGCCCAGAAATTAAAACCAGGCATCTAATTGGATGCCTAGGCCAATGTTGTTTGTTGAAATGTTTGAATGTCCAGGCTAGGTGTCCAGTTAGATGAAAAATATTAGAAGCGGATTTAACCAGATGGCTGCGACATAAAGATAAGGCTTTAAAAGAAAAAAATATCCGTATCCGGAAATAACTAGGAACTAGTTGTTAATAAGAACAGAAAAAACATTACTACCACGAACTCTACTGCATGAAAACTTAACACTACTTTATTGCTTGGCAGTCATGCAAAACGACAAATCGAATTCAGCGACACACTCCATAATGAGACGGTCAATAAAAAGCCCATCCGTCATATGATTGTAAGGGCAACTGGAGAAACTTACAGCAATGAGCTGATTGATTCAATGATAAAGGAGCTCGATGGCATAGCGTATGAATTACATGCGCTTACGCATGGTTAGAACATTACCTATCGATGAACCCATCACTTTTTGTGGCTTTTTCCATTTTGCTTTTTTGTAGCTGTATTTTCACCGATTTCCTCGATCGCTTTTTACGCAAGCGAAGCATCTGGTTTACATTACATTATAAGTTTTTCTTTTCTTCCAGACCGGACAGAAAAAATCATCATCTTGCGCATTCTCATCATCATCATTGATGATAGAATTTTCTTTTTTCTCTTTTCTCCCAGACCGGCACGGATGGAAACAACATCCATACATACTTAAGTACTTATATTCTCATACAAACTTGTAGGATATCCTTGCAGAATGTCACACATTGATGAAGATTGACACGCGGCGCGTGCGCGGCTATGCGTTCTATTTCAGTTGCCAAAGCTAATATAATGGAGTATTACAAACTGCAGAGGAGAATGATCGTTGACGTACGCATTTGACCTTTTAGAATTCAACCATGAGAGAGGATATATATTTAAACGTCCTTATTAAGCTCTTTTAATTAATTGATACCCCGTATGGTATGTTAATTTTTTTTAAGTCCATTATTTAACGCCTGTTCAGGACGCCATTTTGAATTAAGTGTGACGTCCCGGCCAGCATAACCAGCGGACGGTCAAGACTAGTCAAGAGTCAAGACGCTTTCAAACAACGATACTTTACTTCATCATTATATACCACGCACATCATCGAAGCTACGAGGAAACAGATGAACATTATGTATGTTTAAACATAACAGAAACTCATAACCTTCTTGGTTTTGCTGTCATCGTCATCAGGACCGCCGAGCACGACCTGCAACGACCCTCTCTGTACTACCAGAGCCATACTTGGCTAGAGCAGCCAAAGGACTTGGCCTACACTCTCCACGCTGAGCAGACCCAGCGTGGAGATTGTAGGCCAAGTCCTCTGGTACTATCAGGTCTTTTTAGTCTCGACTGCAGGAGCAGGACCCTCTGTACTAATAGAGCCATATTTGGCCAGATTAGACAGAGGACTTGGCCTACACTCTCCATGTTGGGCAGACGGGTTGGAGAGGTCTCATGTTTATAAGAGTTAGTCGCGAATGGTCTTAAACGCAAGTAGCCTATGTAGCAACTCGTCTAAAACGCTGATTGTCTAAATCACATGTCGTCATAATAGGAAGTGGTCTTAAGACTAATCTCGTCCAAAAATGAGGTGGTCTAAAGTAGAATTTCGTCACAAAAGCTTTGTTTAGCTTGTATTTCCTAAGTCGCCTTCTACGACATCCACGGGAGAACTTGGAGTGGCCCTATTCTACTCTGCCGAAAACCACACGACTTTGCTGTAGTAGGATGAAGAGTAGACATAGTGCTTTGCGCGGTGTCACGTGATGAAGACGGACAAAGCGCCTGCGCACCGCAGATGACAATTCTCGGTGCGGAGAAAATAGCCGAGACGATTTGTACTGCACTAATCGTGGATGACGGATCAGTCATGTGTTAAACTGTGCTAACATTACATTCCTCCTGAGTTTCTACTTATATTTTTAAGTAATAAATAAATATATAGAGACAAATTACGCTGATTAAGCTAGTCCCACCCAAAGTAAGTTCGAGACTTGTGTTATGTTATGAGATACTAACTCAGCGATACTATATTTAATAACAAATACTATATTTAAACATCCAAGAAAAGGGCATCCAAAGAAGAAAAAGGCCATTTTCCAACTTGCCCTGACCGAAATATGTCAAAAAAGGTTGGCCGATTAGCTAATTCAAGTTTGTATGAAAAACTATTTTTTTAATATTTCGACGTATGGTCCTTGGGAAAAGTTGTTCAGAATCATGAAGTAAATTAACCGTTAAAATAGTTATAGTATATTTTTAGACGTTGCACATAATTATGTCTAAAAATGTATGTCCAGCAGTGGACTTCCTGTGGCTGAAATGATGATGATGATCATCATCATCATCATTTCAGCCGCACAACGTCCACTGCTGGACATAGGCCTCTCCCAAAGATTTCCAAAATGACCGATCTAGAGCGGCTTGCATCCAGCGCCTTCCAGCGACCTTGGTTAGGTCGTCAGACCACCTTGTGGGTAGGTTTCCTACGCTTCGCTTGCCTGTACGTGGTCGCCATTCGAGAACCTTTGATGATGATGATGATGATACATAATTATACTATTACACATAGTGCGTGACTTACATTGGTTTGTGCTCTACTCCGCAATCATTGCTGCATTCAGATCTGAAACAAGAGATGAAAAACTTTTAGTACATTCATAATAATGCAGTAAAATTTACAGAAAATAAAATATTTTTACTATAGTGAAACAAAAAATGAAACTTTAAGTACATTCCATAATCATGCAGTAAAATTTACAGAAAATAAAATATTTTTACTACAGTGAAACAAAAAATGAAACTTTAAGTACATTCCATAATCATGCAGTAAAATTTACAGAAAATAAAATATTTTTACTATAGTGAAACAAAAAATGAAACTTTAAGTACATTCCATAATCATGCAGTAAAATTTACAGAGAAAAAAAATATTTTTACTATAGTGGAACACCTGAAACAAAAAATGAAACTTTAAGTACATTCCATAATAATTGATATCACTACGATTTACAGAAAATAAAATTATTTTTACAAAATTATTTTTACTAACATACACAATAAGAATAAATTTTCGAAACAAAAAACCGACTTCAACGCTACTACACAACCGATTTAGAAAAAAAATCTTTCAAAAATGTTTTTTTTTTAATTTGTCCAAGCGTCTTAATTTGAGTAATTAGTGAATATACTTAAAAAAACAGATTCCAATGAATTTATAACCACCTCCTTTTTTAATGAAACGTACAACACTGCGGCTCCTCATCATGTTATAAAGTATCAACATTGTATTATAAGTATTTATTTATAAATCCATAATTACAATATGAAAAAGCTCATCTGGCGAGTAGGCGACCAATACTGTGAAAATGGGTTTCTCTCGGCGTTTCTTCTCAGCAGAGATAGCGGTATTGGTAGCTTTTCTTTAAAAAATAAATTAAATCTTGATAAAGGTACATTCTAGTGTCCGAACCAAATATCATCGGTGAAACGAAAGCAGCTAGGCTTCGCTGGTTCGGACACGTAGAAAGAATGGGAGAGGATCGGGCGTTGAAAAGGGCCTACTTGGGTCGGCCGAATGGCCGTCGTCCTGTTAGTGGCCCAAGGTACAGGTGGGCTGATGAGGTGCAGAAAGACCTGCGGTGCCTCGGAGTGGACGACTGGCAGCAACGCTTACAAGACCGCAAGAAATGGCGCCATCTAGTGTCGGAGGCCAAGATCCACTTTGGGTCGCTGCGCCACCGTAGTAAGTAAGTATGTAAAGGTACACTAAACGCATGATTCAAATTATACTTATTAACGTGTAAAAGTGCCTGTAAGGTCTAGTTACTGAATAAACATTTTGATTTTAAATTTCTTACTGTTTTTTTTTTTTAAATTAAACTTGTTCTGCATTTCTTCAAAAGTGCGCGCCACGTTGCGTTTCGGTCTAAACTGACCATAAGTATTGGATCATGTCATCAATATTTTTTATAGATTAGATTTAAGTACCTATATTATTTTATAATCTAAAATTAAAACTATCTAAAATTAATAAAAAAATGAGGCCAAATCGCTGCCGTTACAGGGCAAAGTAACCAAAGAAAAAAAAAGATTTAAAGATTAGAAAACTCCTTTGGAAGCCACACTCGTGCGCAACCGCTTTAAACTAAGTTATGACGGAGTGATGCGATTGTGATATTGCGAACATGTCCGAGTGATTTAATATTAATAAATCTGATTATAAGCTTTATGTATTGTAGAATCCACACGCACGCCAAATAAAGGGATTTTACAGAAGGATAACTATAAAGATAGTTATGTTCTAAAAATTTCTTAAAAAAATGTCGTTTTTTTTTCGTTTTAACTGTTATTTTGATAACTAACGATCGATATGAAAAAGACGATGTTCTGTATGTGCATATTTTAAAACTTTGATTAAGTAAATTTCTTAAATTTACCGGACTAATAAAATATCTCTATAGATCTAAAAATGAACGATTTTAACTGCCATCTAGTTAACCAATCTTGTGGGATCACTTACGGTTGTCAGGTTAACAAGCTATAAGTGTACGTAGAAAAATGCTAATCAACCATGTCACATTAGACAGACAGATCAAGAAAAATGTAGAATAAAGAGTATAACTATGTGAATGTATTTGCTACTGTCGACTGGTTACTTCCGGTACTGGTCGTTTCCGGCACAGTAGAATAGGACCACTCCAAGTCCTCCCGTGGATGTCGTAGAAGGCGACTTAGGAAATACAAGCTAAGCAAAGCTTATAAACATCAATGAGACCTCTCCAACCCGTTTGGTCAGCGAGGAGAGTACAGGCCAAATCCTCTGGCTGATACGGACATGTATGGCTCTGGTAGTACAGAGAGGGTCGTGCTGCTGCAGTAGAGACAAAAAGACCTGATGATGTCAACTGGTCAAGATATATTTAACGTTTGAAAATTGGAGAGTCGCATCTGTTCTCTTATTAATTCCACCGCTTCCATTCTCCGTCCATTATCACGCAATGTTCGAGTAAATCTCAGCTCTAAACAATAAACGTGGCGTGTATTATATTACGGATTAGTTTGTCAAATTGTGACTAATTTTATTGTTATGTCGGAGATTAGGATGGTGATAAGAATATGTAAATTACTGTAGGTCGAAGGCGTAGCTATAGACTTAAAACTAATGTTAGTTGTTGATTGTATGGACTTTCGTTGAAATATTGAACGATAAGTTGTGCAAGAGCTTAATACTAGTTTATTACATTTAAACTAATATCCGATATTATAGTACCTGACAACAGGTACTGTTTTAATTAGTGTCTTCTACGCATTGCATGGTAATAAACGTTGTATTTCTCTTTTATATATTCTATATATCTCATCCTTGCTGGTCTGGGAGTCGAAAAAGAATGTACCAGCCGCTTCTCTTCCAAAGGAATGGGTGGAAATGCGAATCATGTTAACTGGCGATGCTAGCAACCCATCACTAAATTGATTGCTTTTCTCAACCACAATCACGCTAAAAGTGGCATTTGAGTCTTGCAGACCTGGACTCTATCTGCTTAGAGCTGCAAGGGACTAAATGCTCTGTCTGCCCTGTTCTTAGGTCGAAACTCCATTGAAATTGAGGGAAGATGGACTGTGTTAACAAACAATGACAATTTTGATGTTGATCGAAAGAGACGGAGAAGATATATCTGACTCGGAATCTTATTGGTTGTTAAAACACATCCTAGTACATTATAACATCTATCACCTAGTACATTATAGTCTTGACCTACGTAACGTGCAATTTTTTTCTTACATAACAATAAATAATTAATTAGGAATTAATTATTAGTAATTCATATCTGAATTATTCACAATAAATGAATTATTCAGATATACACAAATAAAATTCATAATGAATATTAACGGGTAAAATTGCCTGCAAATGCCTTTTTAACTGACTTCAAAAAAGAAGGAGGTTATCAATTGGTTGCCATCTTTTTAGGGTTCCGTAGTAAACCAGGAACCCTTATAGTTTCGCCATGTCTGTCTGTCTGTCCGCGGTCCTACTCAGAAACTACAAGTACTAGAAAGCTGTAATTTGGCATGGATATGTATATTAATCATGGCGAAAAAGTCGTAAAATAAAATCTGGAAAAATATTTTTTTTTAGGTTAGCTGCCATACAAGTAAAGAGGTAGTCAATTTTTTTTTTCTCGACTAACACATTGTGTGGGGTGTCGTTGAATAGGTCTTTCAAAAACATTGTGAGCTTGTTAACACCATTTTTGGATTTAGGGATCCGTTTCTGAAATATTTGGGTTTAAAGTGAAAATTTTTGTTGGAGGCAAGTGTCCCACCCCTCTATCTGCTAAACGGTTATATATGGCCACATGAAAAAATTCACAGCTATAGTATTTATAATGAAGTTAAAAGGAAAACTATCACAGCTAAGTAGGGTATACAAATCAAAAAGTTATAGGCGATATAACTTATAATATGTACTCGGAAAAAGAAATTTCATACAAATTCAATAGATAATTAGTTTTTAAACGTTTTTAGTGGCATAAACTCAAAGTTGGCATTCGGAACTACGGAACTCTACACTGCGCGTGGCCCGACACGCACTTGGACAATAATTTACATGTATGTTCACCGATAGGTGAAAAGTGCTATGGAGGAAAAGTTAATGGGTTAAAGATAATCCGTCTTATTATAAAACGCAGACTAACTTTGTTACTAGGTTTAAACCATTATCCGACCAAAACAAGTTGACATATTCAGATAAGACAATGGCATATTACTAGATGTCAACTTAATTTGGTTGGATACTGGTTTAAACCTAGTAACAAAGTAAGTCTGGGTTTTATAATAAGGCGGAATGTTGACCAACCAACCATTCATGGACAAATCGAATGTTGAGAAACCGTTTCAGTATCGATTATTCGAGGATGCCTAGCCTGATTTGGAAAATTCTTTTATTGTTTGATAGGACATACTTGTAGTGATCCCATAGAAATTTTATCAAAATTCGGTTGTGTAGAAGTTGGTCTTTACTTTTGAAAAGTATAAATTTTGATTGATTGATTCGGCCAAAAGATTAAATACCAAATTCCTTTTCCAAAGTCGGCAAAAAACTGGCGCAATCAAAGATCATAAAGACAATAACATAAATACTCGATACGATCGATAAATTAATGATCTCCATCACGAAGGGCCAGTAAATAACCGAAGACGTTTATACTATTTTCAAAGATGGCGACGGTCCTTGCTTAGCACGGTCTCGGACCGGACTGTCACTTGTTTTCGCTCCTTTGGTCAATACATAGATAAATTGTTTATTTGTCAGTACCGAAACAGACACAAAAAATTAAAGTACATACATACTTAGTTATACTTACACAAGCTTACAAATAAATACACAACAATAAATCAATTGCATGTGTGTGCACAAAATACAGTTCTCACATACATTCCTGGAGAACAAAACTATTCTATGTTGTAGACATTGCACGATACTTATATAAACAAAACGATTATTTTCCGTTCATAGCGGTGTTATTTTCTTTAAACTGGCAAGTTGAGTAATTTAAAATGGGCAATTCAATTTTATAAATTACTAACGGCCCGCCCCGGCTTTCCGTATTATTCATATGTACCTGTGCGCAGTGTCATGTATGAGTTATTTTTTAAACCTGCAGAGTCCCATTCTTGGGCAAAGGCCTTCCCACTAGTTTTCCACAAACTTTTGTAGCGATAGTTGGCACAGTGGAATAGGTAAGACCACCCGTCTTCCCGTGGATGTTGTAAAAGGCGACTAACAAGAGGAGATACAAGCTAACCAAAGCTTATTTTTAATCCATCTAACCCCGAGTGGAATGTGCAGACCAAATTATCTGGCTGCTCTGAAAAAGTAAAGCTCTAATGGTACAAAGAAAGCCTGCAGAAAATATTCAAAAAACCTGATGATAATGATGACTCTATCTATTGATGAGAACTACACAAAAGATCTAAAAGGAAGCTATCTACCTACTTTGTTTTTATACTCTGCATTGAAGCAGCAAAAGAGACAAAAGGGCGCGAGACCCACCATTGCTTGGTTTGCTTTTACAATCGAAACATCCAATATGCCATAAGTCATCCGAGGACGGCTACACTGACTAATTAAACGTTAAGTCAATGCAGAAATGGCGGATTTAATTAATTTTTATCTGCCGGCAGCGGTTGTAAAAACGCCGTAAACTTTGATCGATTTACGGATGATTTCTGAAGCGCTGTGTGAACTGTATCGAGGCGGTTCTTCTTGATTAAAGTGGTAAAGAGGAATTGTAACATTTATTTAACAATTTCATGTCGTAATTGATTCGAAGACATTATAATTTTGTAGAGGACAACTCCCGTGAGCACAGGCATGGCAGTTTATAGAAGTGGAGAATTATTTATGCCTACTACTACAAATGCAACTATACATCTGTGCAAACGGCAATGTGTGTGTTTGCCCACTCAACACACTCGACAAGGTGTGAACGGGGCAGAGGTGCGGGGACTGGGGACGCATATTACGCGGGACCTTAGGAGATTCCGTTATGTATTATTAATTCTGTGCTAGAGTGTAAAAATGACTTCTCACTAGATGTTAGTCATTGACCTATGTCAGTTTAGAAGCCATCCCAAAAATAAATAAATAAATATATAGGGACAAATTACACTGATTGAACTAGCCCCAAAGTAAGTTCGAGACTTGTGATAAGGGATACTAACTCAACGATACTATATTTTATAACAAATACATATATAGATAAACATCCAAGACCCAGGACAATTTGAAAAAGGCCATTTTCCAACTTGCCCTAGCTGGGGATCGAACCCAGGACCTCCGGATTGGCGGTCTAGCGTGTTGACCATTACGCCACGGAGGTCGTCAAATCTGACACCTACGTTAGCTACGCTAGTAACGTAACGTAAGAAGATTAAAAAGTTATGTTGCTTAGAAGCCCGACGTCCGCTTCCCTGCTTTTTCTACACAGCGGCACAACGCAGACGACAGACTATCTATGACGCCATTTTCAGTCTGTAAAATTGAAACCAAGTAATCTTATGTAGTAAGACACAAGACGCGCGCCGGACTTTTTGCGCGTCGTGTGCGTTACTGCATTTTGCATGGGTTCTATTTTCACAGACTAAAAAGTGAAGAGAACATTGGTGTAATATTTTCCAGTCAGCATATAGATGTGCCTTCGTGATAACAGCAACAACATATAATTTACACAAGCGGGCTCTGTGCTACGTGGTATCAGATGGTCGGCCCGGCGCACAGCGGGCGGCGTGTGCGATGTCTTCATCTGAATACACTACACGCCTTTGTGCAATCGGCTAAAACTAGATTCAGTTTTTGTGATGATGTGTGTTAATGTTGGATTGTAATAGATTTTATACTGTTGTATCCAATTAAATAATCCATATCTGAACTGCTTTGTAAACTACATAATTATACATGTATAAGTATATCGATATAATTATACATGTATAGTACCGTAGAAAACAAAGCACTCCACCGACAAGAGCCCAGCTCTTAAATATAAGAAGAAGTATCGTAGATGTAGCGACCCGTTGATGCATAGTTGTCGATATCTAGATAATAGGTACATCGAAGTTTGATATCATGTATGTAACCCTAAAAGTCAAATTGATTTCCACAAACCAAATTAAACATTTAAGTAGGCACAAAAACATAACTTTTCATCGACTTTAGCCCCAAACTATCCAACCGATTTCGATAAATTTCTACGCGACCAAATGTCAAGTATGACCTTTCAAAAAAGAATTTTCTAGATCGGTCCAGGCATCATCAAAAATCGGTAAACAAAAAAAAAGATCGAACTAGTTATTGATAATCTCCTCCTTTTTAAACGTCGATTAAAAATAGGCAATAAGAAACTACATTATCAAACTCTTCGGCGCGTCTAAACCGCTAGCCGTCACGTCTGTTTGCTCGTCGCTGTACACAAATCGCGGAAACCCAATTACAGGTAATCACAAAAACAATCGGACAACGACTTATCTAATGAAACGTGAATTTATCGGAAATAACTCAAACAAGCGCGAGTCGTACGTGTATGAAGGGTTCCGTAGCATTATGGATCAAAATAGCTAGGTATATAAGGCTCAAATGATGCTGATAAGGTCTAATAAAATATCATCATCATCATCAGGTCTTTTTAGTCTCCACTGCAGAAGCACGACCCTCTATGTATTACTGATAGAAGTTGTCAGCTGGCAAGATATCGCTCAGAATAGAAAATTGTGGCGCTCTTTCGTCTCGAAGGCCAAGATCCACTTCGGGTCACGAACTCGGGACCTCCGTTGTGACAGCCTGGCGTGATGACAACTTGGACACAGAGGTAGCCAAATACGTATATCTTGAATTTTGCCCAAATTATGTTTTTTTTATCAAATGCCGTGAGCGCCAGCACATTTAACACTTGGATGATATTATAGTCTGTTTATAAAGCTATAGTTACACAGCGTTAGACGAGACTAATGTGTATATTTTATGATACCAAGAGTTACATTAAAAAGTTGGAAAAACATTTTTATTGCTTAACGATACGAATGTCATTTAAGTTTTTACTTTTTTTTTGTGATTTATTAAGTGAGTAACACAATATGCAGGCGTATGACTATAAGAAATATAGTATATAATAAAGCATTGTAATTAATTACACGGTTTTGTTCAATGTAATAAAACGCGGATTATTCTTTATTACATTGAATGGTACACGGTTTTATAGTTATTGACACAATTTTTAATTCTAATATTCTCCCCGACTTTTTAAGGTACTGCCCCTATTTGAAATCAATTATTTAAAAGGATGATATATCTACGTTGTATAACTTAATTGTATTTATTAATGTTTGAGCGACTAAAATTATCATTATTGTTTTGAATTTTTAAATGTGTGTCAAAATTATCTTGATAGTTAATAGATTCAGGTGTTACTTTGCGGAAGTCAAAGTTACATACAATGTGATTTGAATTATTTTGTGTGATTCCGCCACCAGTTAGTTCATGCAAACTATTGCCGGCCGGCGCCCACCACTACTGTTAGTCCCAGCATACCTGCCACCAGCAATAGTTTAGTTTGCATGAACTAACTGGTGGCGGAATCACACAAAATAATTCAAATCACATAGTATGAAAATTATCTTGAATAAATATATTTCATTTTTACTTATTTAGACATGCAGTGAACTGATGTAAGATAGTAAAACAGTATAATAACGTGACACATAGCAAAGATACCGTTAGCACCTACCAGCGGAACCCTAAAAACCGTTCTGTTCCGTTTAATTAGATCTTCCTAAAATCGTGAAACGAGCGCTCGGCGCGCACAAAAGACGAATTTGTTGTATCTCGATTAAGATAAATTTCTTTGAGTGTATCAAAGCATTTTGGTATCAAATCGTACAATTAGAATGATCGGCTGTGGCGGCGGCCGCTTTGTCGGCGAGGCTGTCATTGCTGGGGCCCGTTCCGCTTGGGACCCTAATACTTGCTCAGTCAACAACTGTTAGATAATAATCACTTAGACAACTCATTTCATAGGTATTAAATTAACCTAGTTAATACATTAAACATACTACTTTATAATTTCCTATCCTTAAAGTAAGATGAAAAACTTGCCGAACTTACACTAGCTCCAGAAAACATTAACTGGAATATTATTAGACTTAGCGAAGTGAGACGCATGGATGAAAATATAGGAGAAATAGAAAGGATTGAAGGAGGCCTTAGTTAACAAACGGACGAAGAGAAAATAATAGATTAAATTAAGTATATTGTTTGTTTTGTTAAGTGTAAAAATAAAGGCTATTATTGTTATTAACCTAGTTAATAGTTGAGTAAATATTACTCAAAAATTGTACAAAGCAACTTTAAAAAAATACTTTAAATTATTTGTTAAAGTGTAACCACCAACAGCAAAAAAGGAGTTTCTTAGTTTCAGTTTCAAGTGCTATTTTAATTTGTAGCTCTCAAATAGATAAAGCTAATTCAATTTGGTTTTTGTTTGGGTAAAGGAGATAAAACTTGCCAATCTGGTGGTTCTTTGTACTATATTTTAAGTTTTTTTTTTTGCAGTCAGCTTTTTTGTAGTAGTTTGCAGTTTATTTCGCTAAACATTGTAGTTGAAACAGACTACATGACTCTTCTTCGCATTCCTTTTTTGATACGACGTAGGTATTATATTACTTTACAGATACTCATACTCATCAAAAATTAACTTTCCACCTTTTCAAAAGTAGGCGCAAAATCTACAAATAATCTCTTAAAATCAAAGTTATCTGTAAATTTAATCTACATAATTAAGATTTCAGATATGATATTACCTCGATTACGTTTGAGTAAATTAAATACAGCTTCTTACGACTTCCGCACGTCTATTCTAAAGCAATAAGCCATAAAAATCTGTATCAAAATTAATTTACGACCGCTAAATGGCGTTCAGAAATGCATATCTGGAAATCATATCGAAATAATGACGATAACAGTGTTTATTGGTTTTGAGAAATAATAAAATTGTATCGAATTATTTCGTAGATTGATGTTTAGATAATTTTAATAGACAGGACTGTGTGGTTTGATTGGTGTTGTTTATTTAAGCTCAGAGGCAACTGGTTTTTCGTTTTAAATGGCAAAGAGACATGATGTTAAATATACATATAACTCTACTGTTTGTTTTTAAAAAGCAAAAGAAAATTTCCTGTGAGTCAGACATATAAAGGTCTACCCACTATGCTCCACAGTTTTTAATGTTATCTGAATTGTTATCCGAATAAATTATTTTTTATTAAACATTCCTATAAATATGGCTAATGAGTAGTGATGCAATGACACAAATCACAAAACATTTTTTTTTTCTACACAGGTCTTAAAATTGTTATATAAAATTTTTATATTTTTACTTAAAATATTTTTTATTATTTCTAAGTAATTTGTAGCGCAATTGATTTGAATACATTTTTATAGCGACGATAAAATGATCACCTACCAATAATTTTCAAGCTGACGAGCAACTTTCAGAAAATTCAAAAATAGAGAGGCGCTTGAAGATATAAGTAAGTATCCCCCACTAGACCCGTAAAAAATAAAGTAAAAATATCTTCTTGGCGCGCCGCGTCATCTTTTTGACATAGGAGCAAATAGCTAGTCCCAATCGGAATGCACCCTTCGTGTTTGGCGTCACGTCCCGACAGCGCTGTCCGCGGGCAGAATGATGCGCGTCATGACTGCGCAGTTTGCCCAAATGCCCACCTGCCCCAGAGGACGAAATAATGATAAAACAGAGATATAACACAGTGCTATGTCCAGCAGTGGACGTTATGCGGCTGAAATGATGATGATGATGAACACGGTGCTCGTTAGAACTGAGTGACGAAAGCTTACGCATAAAAATACCTAATTACTTAATTGACTTTCTAGTGCAAAATCTTACTTAGTATAATTTGAAGCAAATCTATTGTTTATAAAAATACAAATAGTCCACAAAACACTATACATAACACGTCTATATTAAATTGTCAATTATTATTACATACCTTCTAAATTGTTTTGACTTTCAAATAGGATGACGATATCGGACGGCTGTCGTATAATTTTAAACCAACTTCGAAAAAGAAGGAGGTTATGAATTCGTAGCGATAAATCTAATTAACATACCAAATTAACTAAAACTTTTTTGATCAGATAGTCATTCAATATGCCACACTAGGCAACTGGCAAATAAGCAGTAATACCACAGATTAAGTACTAGTACAAACACGAGCCTGCTTTCTGTACTCTAAATGTTTTATAGCATAGACGTTTCAGTTAATTACTAGACGTGGCGAGATTGATTACAATTAACAATTGTTGAGTTTGACATTCGTGCAGAATCGAAGGAACGGCTAGTCTTATATTGTTGTGGATAATTCCTAGAGTAATAGATAAAAATTCAAAGACTGATACAAGATAAGCTATTAATCGCCTTTTAACAATACATTCAACACAACAGCGCAAAATCGTCACATCTTTTAGGGTTCCGTACCCAAAAGGTAAAAGGCCTAGGGTAGGACCCTATTACTAAGACTCCGCTGTCCGTCTGTCTGTCACCACGCTGTATCTTATAAACGTTAAAAGCTAGACAGTTGAAATTTTCACAGACGATGTGTTTCTGTTGCCGCTATAACAACAAATACTAAATGCAGAATAAAATAATAAGTGAAACTCCCATACAAAAAACGCGGTTTTTAAACTTATTGATTACTTGGCCGGTTATTTATAATATTTTAAACATAGCTCAGACATGCCATGAGCCAGGGTCACATGGCCAAATGTAACAGTGGAAAAATGAAAAGTGAGTTCGAAATGAATATGTTGACAGCCAATACCTACTATGATTAAAACCGACAGTGTTATTTTATAGCAATGTTGCAACCCTAGATTACACGAGCTTAAAAGAGCAACGAAGCATTGACATCTTATCGATTGTAATTTCAAACATTCCCATCCTTTTTATGACTGCTCCGAACAATGATTTATTAATGATCAGTCAATCATCTCTCAGTCTCCTTTTAATTGTTGTTATTCACGTTTTTTTATCAACAATCGCTCGGTACCCTTAACATGAGTTGCAGATTTGTCGCTGAGTGCGTCTTTCGCAAGCTTTTGTGATTAAAGACTAGTGATGACATGGTTTCATTAATTTTGTGCTTTTTTTTAGGTGTTTGTGATAGAAGTCGTCTTTAAAATAATTTTCTCTGTTTTATACTGTTCTAAGTCCGCCCACTTAGGAAATACAAGCTAAACAAAGCTTTTAAATCAATGAGACCTCTTCAACCCATCTGGCCAGCGTAGAGAGAGTAGGCCAAGTCCCCTGACTGCTTTGGCCAAGTAAAGCTCTGGCAGTACAGATAGGGTCGTGCTCCTGCAGTGGTGACAGAAATACCTGATGATGATGATGATGAGTCCGCCCAGCCAGCAGTTACGTTGCAAGTGAGGTTTACCTTAAAAGTGCATGATAACATTGATACTCTGGGAGATCAAAGTATGTTGTCTTTATAATAATTCCACATTTACGCCCTTTACAACGTCGAAGATACATACCAAATATATCAAACCACGGGCTATACTAGATCACTATTAGCATAATAAATTAAAATAACAGTCAAAAAAACAAAAAAAAAACGTCATTTCCATACAAATTGCCCGGGCGGCTGCACATTTTAGTACTGAAATGTATTTTTTGTTGTTTTTTTTTTATGTTATTTTATTTCCATTATACTATAGTGATATCATATAGCCTGTAGTTCGATTTATTACGGGTATATCTCTTCCATTGTATATTTATTTATTTTAATTCGCTGGTAAATTAAAATAAAAAAAGTTTATTATTTATTTAAATAGCATTACAATTCCCGGAACAATATCTAAAATAAAAGTAGTTGATGAAAAGTTTTCACTACGAATGACATTCGAACTCACGCCTCTGTACCATGGGTCATCATCATCATCAGGTCTTTTTAGCCTCCACTGCAGGAACACGACCCTCTCTCTACTACTAGAGTCATATTTGGCCAGAGCAGCCAGAGGACTTGGCCTACACTTTCCTCGCAGACAGGTTGGAGAGCTCATGATGTATATAAGTTTTGTTTAGCTTGTATTTCCTAAGTCGCCTTCTAAGACATCCACGGGAGGACATGGAGTGGCTCTATTCTACTTTGCCGGAAACCACATGTACCATGGGTAATTTAAATCAAAGAGGCATACATATCTAGACACTCGGCAGCGTTTCAAAGCCAAGTTCAAAGAAAGACGCAGCAGCCGTGTACATATTTACAAGAACCCTTTCGACCTATTTTTGACCCGTTCGCATTACTTTTTCATCAGCAACAAGCAACAAAGCATTTTTCCACAGCTTATTTCAGAATAAACACCAGTTTATCCCGCCAATATGCTGCCAACAAAATATTTTGACGGCGAAATAAAACCGTCAGCTGTCGGCACAGAAAGTGTTCAGCCTAACTAATAACCCGCGTTTGAAACGCGATCGACAGCAAAATTAACTATTTTCGATGGACAACGCATTTTCAATAGCGATGCAGCCAAGTCCCTTACCATGGAGTTTTAATTTTCTTTTGATATTTCTGGTATTTTTTCTTTTTGGAACGAATTTAAGTTCCTTATCGCGCATTGCGAAAGAAGGCTAGACGGAAAAAATTAGGACCAAAAGTTGAAACGACTCTTTTTGCTATAGTTGTAAGCCTTGCGGCGTGAGCGTGTTTCTCTGTCTGTCTCTCTCTTTCCTAATTAATCGAAAGGAACTTCCATCCAGGTGTCCCTTGACACCTATCAAGTTTTTTTTTATTCTTTGAAAATAAAGATGAACAAATCCTACTAGCCCTCTCCAACTAATATCATAAACGCGAAAGTTTGTAAGTATGGATGGATGGAGGTTTGTAACTCTTTCACGGGCAAACGACTGGACCAATATTGATAAAATTTGGTACGCAGGAAGCTGTCACCCTGGATTGACACATAGGCTACTTTAGGCGTGAGTAACACCGCGGTTCGCAGTTATTTATTAATATTTATCAATACTTTATGTACTTATATTAAACCCATTGATGTGATTCTTGATTTAATTGACTACTTTTTTAATCTTATGTAATTTTATAACAAGTTTATTTGCCAGGCAAATAAAAACACTCCCGACTTTCGAGCGTTCACCCCTAACTTTGAACCGCTGAATCCATTTTATCAACATAGCTAAGAACTATTTATTTAGTTAGTTATTTATAAAAACTTTATTGGTCCACAATATACAATTCTTTAAAATTGGCGGACTTAACGCAAAATACGTTCTCTCCCAGTCAACCATATGATTAACAGATATTTCAATCAGGTCAGCTTTCAAACCAAAAAACGATTTTTATCACGTAAACATAACGGCCATGTGGATTCCAGGAGTCGGGAAACGATCAAGGAGAAGGCCTAAAATGAGATAGAGTAACGACCTGGTTTCTTTTGACAAGGATTGGAAAGGATAGCTGGAAACAAGGGGAGGCCTTTGCCCAACTACGGACATAAACTGCTATGACGACCGCAGATCTCCGTGTACCATAACCATAACAGAAACTTAATATTTATAACCATAACAGAAATTTAATATTTAAAAAAAGAATAATCTGTAAAATAAAAAATCCTCGGGCGGGTTTGCAGGTTGATTGATATTGTATTGAATATAAAAATTGCGTGGCTCTACAGACGAAGAGTTACGTAGTTAATGAATAATTTGCAATAAAATCGATGTTCACGGTACATTTTTTTTCTAAAAAACTATGAACTTTAGAAAACAATCCTCTTCAGCAAGTAAAGACTAAAAAAATGTTTTTTTTGGGTATTGTAGTTTACGTTTGACCATTTTTATAGAGGTAAAACATAGCCTAGGCCTTCCCCAAGGATTTCCAAAACGACCGATCGGAAGCGGCCTGCATCCAGCGCCTTCGTGCAACATGGGCATGAGGCCTATGTCCAGCAGTGGACTTTCTGTGGCTGATATGATGATGATGATGATGAAACATAGCTGAAATTGCCAAGGAGCACCCTTAAAAAAACGTAAACCGATGGTAACGCGTCCGCTCGCGTTATTTTACTAAATAATATGTAGATAGATGTATGGCGTCAATCACGCGACTGCCGGCGACGGCGACGCGATAGTCGCGGACAATAGTTGCGATACAAAATTGTTAATTACATGTTGCTTTGTTTTGATACTCACTAGCTTAATTTGAAATGTCAATCTATTGTTGTTTAGTTTTTAGACAAAAGTATGATAGGTTAGGGGTACACTGGGAAAGATATAAAGAGCAGACTATTGGAAAAGGTATATAAGGAAGATGATACAAACGTCATGTTCTAATGTTAACGTAGACCTTATAGATCCGAGAGAGTAACTATCAGACAGACCATTTTAAGTCTTACGGCATTAAGTATGTATGTATGTGTTTGTATGTACGTAAATTCTTTATTGTACTTACCTACATAAAAAGCGGGCTTATCGTTGTCAGGGATCTCTTCCAGTTAACCCTACAACCAGCAGATAATGACAAAAGTGGGGTGGGACTTTGTACAATACTTACAAGCTGAATGCTGAATGCTTATAGTAATTACACACATGATTGAGGTATACGTATACATGTATATTTACAATAACAGATAAAGATACTCCTACAATATATGATACATAAATTATTAAGCAGTGAGATTCTCGAGCCGCAAGACCCAAAAGCCAATTTTTCAATTTCAATAACCCTCACCCTCAATATCACTAAAAACCAGGATGTGTTATGTCAAGAAGTCAAGCTATGTCAGATGCCTTTCGGCAAATTGAAAATCTGACACTAGTATTAGCCTCTTACACATCAGACACAAACAACCAGGAAAAAACTATTGAACCAAACTAAGAAGGCTGATAAATCCAGGACGCGTATTAGTTGCGCAGGCGCCGGCTTCGAACAGGCTACCTATTAGCAAGCGAGTATTTGTCAACATCAGCTGCTCCGGCGATTGCATTTGTCAAACTGTGGAGACATTAATCTGTGCAAATGTCACAACCTGAGTCTTGACCCTTTCCGCAAAACTTGATAGTAAATAGTTTCACTCTGTAAATAAATTGTTTCAGGTTAAAATACTTTTCCTTAATATTATTATTTTGATAAATTTTGCAGTATTTCAATATGTTATACGAGTATTTAACGAGGTTACTTCAAGCATTACGCATTAACATGTAAGAGTAAATCGGAAAAGAGTATGTTGCTCATGGCTAGCTGGACCCATTTATATTTCCTTCATGTTAATCATCGATGATACGTACGTGTTCTTCTAATCTTATTTCTTCTTATACGGCTGCAAGAACATAAGCTCTCATTTTCGCTACACTGCTTTTTCACTTAGCAGTTCCGACATCTGGGATTTTGCTTTTCCATCTTCTCGCCCACCATGAAGCTAAAAGTGGCTTTTGGGTCTTGCGGCCCTGGGCTCTGCATAGAACCGCAAGACCCAAAATGCTCTGTCTGCCCTATTAGGGATAAAGACGTGATAGTATGGTATGGACATCTGGGAAGCAGCTTTCAATATCCTGGAGCGTAATCAAGAAGACGTGTTTTGTCGCGACAGGAATAGGAAGAGAGAAGAGTTCCTTCACGAGGCAGCCTTAAACATATTACCTCGAAGTTATTAGTTTGGTGGACTAGCAATGAAAACATTTAAAACCTTCATCAAGTTCAATTTCTTAGTTTAATCAAACAGATTGCAAGCGTTTGTCACCATCAACTGCAGTAGAAATTGCATTTGTCATCTCAAGATGGACATTAATCTGGGCAAATGGCAGATGCTGACTCTTGGGTGGTTCCGCGAAACTGGAAAGTCAACATTTTGGAATCTTTGAAGATATAGTCTGTAAATAGTTTGATCATGATCTTACATGTTACAGGGAGGGTTTTGTTACTGTCTCTGGTGATATCGGCGTCTTCTCAGTAGCGGTCGTTCTAAAACGCAAGTCTGTGTAGATTTAACCTCATATTCGCGATGATCTTGTTTTCGAATCATCATCATCATATCAGCCACAGGAGGTCCACTACTGGAAATAGGCTTGTTTTTGAATAGAATTTTGATGATTTCTATTTTATGGAGGATATTGGTTCTCGGAGTATAAATGTATTTTGCAATAGTTCAATTCAATTCAAATATATCTTTATTATCATAGGATATTTATAATTTCTTTTAACCGTTCCATTACCGCCAACAGACACAATAGTAAGACAATGAACGTGAACATTTATTAATGTGGTCCGGGTCTTTACCGGTTAATAATCGTCATTATGTTATTGCACAATTGTTGACGTCAAATGGTTACTTACAGCTAAGTTTAATAACGCTTTTAAAGCGCTAGTGCAGAAGAAGATATATATCATCTTCTGTGACACATAATACTTCCTGATTCCTGGCTGTAAAGCAACTCAAGTCCGTTGAACGAGAGAGCTGACAGCACACATTTGACCTCGGCGGCTATCATTTTGCTCATTTAGATTAACAACTGCCTGAGTTAATATCATCTTCTTTTTTAAAAGAACTTCTCACCTTATCTAAATTGCCCCCCACTCACTCTACCATCTGCTCCAAGCTGCCATTTCACAATTTAGGGTCCAGCCATAAAGATTGTCCGGATAAAGCGCCTACTCATTCACCTTGTTTTTTATTGATCACTCGTAAACTGCCGGTCCGCCAATGAGGTCTGATGTAAACGTATTTTATTAGACAGCAGTTGACAAAAAGTTTATGGGCCGATATGCAAGATGGCCTTCCGTCAATATTCAAGACGTGATTCAATCCAGCTGGGTGGGCACTTTGGTTACGTCTATAAATTTTCAATATATTTATTACTGCTAAATATATTTTTTTAAAAGCTTTTATCATTTATTATAACAAAGACCTTAACTCTTCAAGCTGCGCCAATATTAGACACAATAGTTAAAAAATTGAAGTCGGGAGGAATTCCTCCCAGTGCAGGCTTAGAGTTTATCAGGTTAAGTGCTCCTTTAGACATATTAATTGAGCTCAAAGTCGGTAAGGGTTATTTTATCACAGAAATGCCATAACCTACTTCCCGCTCCGTCATCAGATCAACGTCATCATAATATTGCATTGTCACGCGATACATGTATGCTTGCAAAACTTTAGCTCAATCAGAAACCGGGAAGTGGGTCAAATTTTACTTGCAAGAATTTATTACAGACAGATAGACATACAGTCATACAGACAGACAACGGGACAGGTGAAACTAAATAAAAGGTTGTAAAAATATTAAACTAAAAACAAAAATAGATAACACAACGAATAACTGAAAAAGAACAATCGGGAGCTAAAAGAAAATTACAATGACAAGTCCGCAGATGAAATCAGTGGATTAGTTTGACATGGAACCGTAGCAAATGGAGCGAAAAAATGCATAAGGCACCATTAGTTTGATTTACTTTAAGCTGATTTATATGCTAATGTCAACAATGAAAAGCTGTCGTTTCAGACATATTTTAAAATAATGCATGTTTTCGTCTACGTTATATAAGTTTTTAAATAACTTCTTGAAACGCCGAAAAAAACCAAAAGGCACATAACAAAAGGACTAAAAGGAATAGCGTCTTAAGGATCAGGTGAGAAGTATACTGAACTGGGTTTCTTTCGGCGTAATCTTCCCAGCAGTGGTCGTTCCGAAACGCTAGTAGTTTTTCCTACATTGAATAAAAAATTTTGACTTTGACTTTGACTTTAAGTACTACAAATTTCGTTTTAAGAACTAAAATAAGTGTTTAAGCATTATTTAATAATAATTTAAGTTTTAAGGATCTGGTAGGAAATATTACAAACTTTATTTTACAGCGACTTCAAAAAAGAAGGAGGTTGTCAATTCCAGTAAATCTTTTATTTTTTTAAGAATGTTCACCGAATATTCGAAGACGCCTGGACCGATATGGAAAATTCTTTTTTATTGAAAGGACATACTTTTCACGTCCCATAGGAATTTTATCAAAATCGGTAGTGTAGTTTAAACGTGAAGTTGGTTTTTAGTTTCGAAAAATTATAAGAACTAAAATAAGTGCTTAAATAGTATCTAATAATTTAGATCTTAAGGATTAGGTAGAAAATATTAAAACTTTACTTTAAGAAGTAAAATAACTATTCTTAAATTAAGTTTGTAATATTTCTTACATCAGGTAAGAAATATTAAAAACTTAAATTTAAGAATGTAGTATCTAATAATAACAGCCCTTCTTATGATGACAATCCACTCAGGAAAGCGAATCATACATTGCGTATTCCCTACATATCTATCAGCATTACTTCACTCAGTTACACAAAAACAGCTGTTGAGCCATTGAACACTCGAAAGCACGTGTAACAATACAAAAACAAGTATCTATTACGAGCCGTCCGTACTCGAGGGTTGCTCCGCGCGGTGACTCAGCACATTCCGCGGCGACCGTACGCAGTGCTGATATTATGTGTAGTAAGTAACTCACGAGTCTCGCGACCGATTGTATATGTACTGATATTTTTTTAAATAAAAAAGTTTAGCTATCACTCCGCGCATAAAAAAAGCATACGAAGAAAATGATTTTATTTGCTTCAAATATAGCAAATTTTGAAAAAAGGGAAATCTACTTATCTTATTGTGTAAATAAATACTAAAAAATAATTGAGATCAAATAACATTTAGAAGTGAAATAACGTTTTCTCTTTTTGTTTAGAGAAAAGCACTTCCGTGGGTAAAAATCTGTGACTCAGGGTTCTCAAAAAATAAACACGTGTGATATGCATTAGCTCTTGCGAACATTTGATGTATTTTTGCTAATTGTTAAGACGGGTTGCTCCTCGTGGTGACTCAGCACATTCAGCTGCATCCGTACGCAGTGTCGATATCATAAAAAACACATTACACTGAAACCGATATTATAAAAAACACACTACATTTCGACTCGATAAAAAGCCGATATTGTGAGTAGCAACTCGCGACGAATTACATACGTACTTTATCTTTTTATATGCGTCCTTAAACATCTGTAAGAGTTCTCAAAGATTAAACACGTATGGTATGTTATTAATTTTATATATAAACGGGGCTTAGCACAAATCTTTATTTGGTCTAACATTTCGAATAGGAGCTACATCCTTCGTGGTCGCAGACAGACTGGCTGGAGTGCAGCGGTGTTTCCTTGTTAACGAGGATCGCAGATTTATATATTTTTGATAATAATTCCGCATTTCACAATGTCACTACCTACATAATCTTTATATTTACGCATTAACCCCGGAACACACTTCACTTCAAGTAATTTTGCTAATTGTTAAGGGGTTGCTCCCCGTGGTGATGGTGACTCAGCGCATTCCACAGCGGCCGTACCAGTGCCGGTGCGATGAAATTCGCGACAGATTGCATGATTGCCCATTATATTTTTTATATACTGTACTATCTTTTTTATGTACTAAGCAAAGTTTTCAAGTTTCTAACTCAGTTGCAGTTTAGTCAGGGGTTGTGAAGAAAGGGGTTGAAATAAGTTTTGTTCGCATTGCACCAGGTGATTTTGCAGTTACCATGATTTTTGTCCACATCAAAGATTCTGTTTTACTTAAACCATTTTAATTTTAATATAGTATCATTGAGTTAGTATCCCATAACAGTCTTAAACTTATTCTGGGGCTAGCTCAATCAGTGTAATTCGTCCATAAGGATTTATTTATTTACTAGCCGAAGCCCGCGACTTCGTTCGCGTGGACTTTATGTCTCTGGAAAATGCTCATCAGGCTGAACAACTTTTACTAAGGCGGCATTTTTATATCTCTTATAGTTTAGCTGGACCATTATGGTTCTGCATCAGGCGTTCCATTTTCCAAAATCATTTATACCCTATATGTTGCCCAGGCTTAATAGCTATATAACAAAAAAAGTTTCATTCGAATCCGTCCAGTATTTCCGGAGATTAGCGTGTACAAACAGACAAACAGACATACATACAAACAGACAAACAGACAGACATTTTTTTTAAATTCTTTCTCTATTACTATGTCTCCATCGCCACCAATCTATCTGGGGGCACGGCAGTGCCCCCACCAAGTCGAGCAAAAAAGCGTCACGGCCGTACCATCCTTTTCTCGAAGCAATTCAGACCATTTTCGACCCCCTGTAACTTCGTTGTGGATAAAACTAGAAGACTGAAATTTTCAGTAACCATGCAGGCATTGTAAAGACACGGTGTTTTTAAATTTCATTCAATTTGAACCAGTATTTTAAGAACTATAACGGGTCAAATTTCTTAATTTTGTCACTCACTGACTCACCGATCATCAAAATTCTAAGGCACTTCTAGCAGACCTAGAAGCTTCAAATTTGGAATATAAGTAGTGTTTGGTGTATGAATCAAGGAAAAACTAAAAAATCTAGAAAAGACCGCCAAGTCTTCAGTTAAATTTTTCAATATTGGCTTTATTCGTAACGATGTTTTACGGCAGTTATTATTATTGCGTGCGAAGCCGCGGGTTTAAGCTAGTTCCATATAAATATAGGCGCATGGTAGTGCCCCTGCCAAATCGAGCAAAAAATGGGTATTCCCGTCATGAAAACACGTGTAAATTAAATTATTTAATGCATAAAACGTACCTACGTGCGTATTCGTACTTATTACGAGTGCGTAAGGTTGTAAATTAATTATTATACCACGCGTTGCGATGCTAGCGAGTGAGCGCGGGCCGTTACTACGCGCTGCGCGGTGCTAGCGCGAGGGCGCGGGGCGGGGACAGTGGTGGGGCGCGCGGAAAGGTGAATGTCGCCGAGCGAGCAGCAGCCGCGCTCATACGCGCGAGCGACCCAATGCTGTTCGGATGTGCCCAGAATTCTTACCTATAAGTTTGCGATTTTCATTGATAATTTCGATTGCTATATTAGTTTGACGACTAAAGGCTACTCTCATTGGTTTACTGATATTATTTGCTTACAATTTGGACGTTGTTCGGATAAATAATTTAAATTAAAAAGCGCAGGAATCCTCAATTTGTGAATACAACAGACTAAGAAGCATTTACCGTCCAGATTTGTCAAAAATTGTAACATCAAAGCCTCCCAGAAAAACGCATAGAGACAGGGAGTGGGCTCTTAGAAAAACTGTAGCTGAAGCTCAAGAAGTAGTACCGGAAAAGAGAAAACGGAAAGCTACCTACAAAAATAAGAAAAGTTCATAAGTCAGAGAGAGGGCTTTAAGAAAATTCGTTGCTGGTAGATATACATATATACAATAAGTAGAAGGTACCGAAAAGGAAAAAAGTAGAACTGTCTACAAAATACAAAAAGAAATGAGATCCCATCAAAAACAATACTTGTCAAAAAAACCAAGTCTCGCAACTCAGTTGTTCTGCGGTAAAAAGTTGTGAGATCCATGTAATACCAAGTCGGTTATTAATTTATTCAGTCTCTACTTAAGCGACTTTCTGTCTTAATACGTCCAGTCTCTAAGACCACGATCGTGGTCCATAACAATTGAAAATCAATTATGTCTGGAATCTCCGTACTCGAAGCATTAAGTTGTTACGTAATAATTAACAGCATCTTATAGTGACGCATATCAATATTAAAATTCTTTAATGTTTTATATAAATATATTGAGACTTGGCCATCGCCTAAAAACACGTGTAAATTCAATCGCCTGAAAACACATGTAAATTCAATTATTTAGTGCGATGGCGAAGTCTCGATATATTTATATAAAACATTAAAGAATATTAACTTTTAACTTTTTACCGCAGAACAACTGAGTTGCGAGACTTGGTTTTTTTGACAAGTATTGTTTTTGATGGGATTACTATGTCTCCATCGCCACCAATATTGGTTTTTGGAAATATATTTAATGTACAGACACACTTTTTTTACTGTTTTATTATATGTATAGATATAGATTATCTTATACCTTTAAACGAGCAATTCTTGTATATTTATTTATTTATATATTTATAAATTTCTGTGATCTCGAAAACGGCTCTAACGATTTCGCTGGAAATTGGTATATGGGGGTTTTCGGGGGCAAATAATCGATCTAGATTAGTCTTATGTTTGGGGAAAACGCGTGTTTTCGAGTTTTCATGCGTTTTTCTTTCCACGCAGAATATGGTCACTAATTTCTTCGCGCCGGCCGCCATCCGTTTAGGACCGCAGATTATCACCATATCACAATAAATAGTAATAAGTAACCGAGCAAAGCTCGGTCGCCCAGGTACTTTTATTTTGATTTGAATAAGGCTATTTTAACAAACATACATAAATAGTTACTCAGCAACAATCCCTGATAATTCAAGAGGCAAAACAACTTCAAAAACTCACTCACTACCAATTTTCTGACAAAAAGGCGCCATCAGATCAAAAACACCTTTCATCGTTGAAAAAAACCGTGACGTGTCGGAAAATCGTCAGCTCAATGGAACGGATGGATCTCCGAACAAACAACATCATTTGTTACAGCTTTCATCTGATGAAAGGTAACGTTTATAATTCGCACTCTATGCCTTTTTGTCGATCATCGTCACTTAGCTCGGGTGGCTGGGGTGGCCGTGATTTGTGGAGTCGCGGACGCTTCTTCTAAAACGTATTAGATACATTCATACATACCATCACGTCTTTGTCCCTAATGGGGCAGACAGAGCGTTTTGGGTCTTGCGGCTCTATGCACAGCCCAGGGCTGCAAGACCAAAAAGCCACTTTTAGCGTCATGGTGGGCGAGAAGATGGAAAAGCGATCAATACAGTGATGGGTTGCTAGCCGCATCGCCTGTTAATATGATTCGCATTTTTGCCCATTCCCTCGATCGGCTTTTACGATCTGCGCGGGAAGAGAAGCAGCTGGTACATTCTAAGTCTTTTCATTTCTCCCAGACCAGCATGGCAGGATAAAACGTATTAGATACTAAGTAATCTTACTCCCAGGCAATGGCCTAGTTACAGCTTTAAAAAAGTCGTAACGAGATAGTTTCTTGACCATTTATGTACTTCATTTAATACGTTTGGTCTCATTGACTCGCTTACCAATTTTCATGACAGTCCGCTAAAAGATAGTCTAGATAGTTGTCGTTGAACAATAATTTAATACGAAATTTGTCTCATTGATTCGTTTACAAATTTTTATGAACGTTCATAAAATATAGTCTAGATAGTTGTGGTTGAACATGCAACGCCGAATGTCCAAGCAGACTCATCCAGGAACTTGCTTTGCTCACTTATTACTTAATTTTCAACAATTATGTTTTAAAACGAATCAGACTCATAAAGCCTACTTTTTAAAATGTCGAAAACGCACCTATTATGTCAAATAAAAGGCGAAATAATAGTACGTATTTCTTATAAAATGGCTTGGTCACCATAGCGTTCAACAGGGTAGAGATCGACGCTACCGCCTGAGTGTTATATGTCCGATGGTCACCCGATTTATATGTATGTTTTAAGTATATACCTAGCCAGCTAGTAGACATACTGGAAAAGAGATATTGATTATTTTTAACCAACTTCAAAAAAGGAAGAGGTTTTGCCTTATAGCTACCACAGACGAGTCTCCTTGCAATCTAATACCTATAGCTTTACAAAACCGTTTTACACTTACGAAATATAACATTTGTGCATGTGATAACATACTAAACCAACCACACTTACATTTTAAATTTGGATTTTTCGGCAATTAGTTTTCGTTACAGACTTTAAATACCATTAGGTAAATTTTTCTTTTTCAAAATGATAATAAAAGATAAAAATCTATATAAGAGTACGGAAGAACATTCAGAATCATGTCAGTATGGTTTATACTTTACTACAATAATAAAATTCTCAGTCGACAAAGTCACATGGAAAAAAAAATTCTACGTGAAATTAACAAATAAAAAAAAACTTGAGAGGTGTCAAGGGACACCCGGATGGAACGAAGTTCCTTCTGATTAATTAAGAGAGAGAGAGACAGTTAGAAAAAACGCGCACGCCGCACGGCTTACAACTATAGCAAAAAATGTCGTTACAACTTTTGGTCTTAATTTTTTCCGTCTAGCCTCCTTTCGCAACGAGCGATAAGGAACTTTGTTCCAAAAAAAAAATAGAGATTTGTGCATCTAAAACCATGAAAAGCATCCATTTCATCGAAAAAATAACCTAACAACAAACCAATGAAGTGGCTTACTCGCGAAAACCGTGCCATCTGCGTAGACGCGTGAGAAATGCAAATATGATGAGTCAGCTTGATCTACGACACTGATGTGGATGGGGTGCGATGGATGGGATGAAAATAGATCTTCATGCAAGTCCGAGATACAAATCGGAAAAAAAAGAAAAAAAACTTTTACAATATTGCGATGTACGGGCCTGTAGTCACATTGCTCTGATGAAGACCTCCGGATGAGGTCGAAACATGTCGGCAGTAGCCGACTCTATACGTAAGTAACCCGTTCACTAAGTAATATAATTTGACGACCTCCGTGGCGTAGTGGTCACCATGCTAGTCCGCCACCCAGAGGTCCCGAGTTCGATCCCCGGTCAGGGCAAGTTGGAAAATGGCCTTTTTCAAATTGTCCTGGGTCTTGGATGTTTATCTGTATATGTATTTGTTATAAAATATAGTATCGTTGAGTTAGTATCCCATGACACAAGTCTCGAACTTACTTTGGAGCTAGCTCAATCAGTGTAATTTGTCCCTAAATATTTATTTATTTATTATTTATTATAATAATAATTTTGCAAAATTGTTAAAGCGCGGGTCCCCAAAAATTATGAGCACTCTTATCTAAGGGCTAGGAGACTTAAGGAGTTCTCCTTGACCAGAAACAAAATAATAACATAAAATAATATCTAACGGGGGTGACATAGTCACTGCGTGATAAAACCCCTTTCAATAAATAAAATAAAAACAAAACACAATAACACAAACAAAAATATACTTTGTCATGTTTGCCATATTTTTTATGTGATATGGTCTTTTGGTAATTTAAGAGCTTGCTCCTATCGGTCTTCTTCTTATCGTGTGTGTTAGTGACTAACACTAGTGTCAGAGTTTTTAAACCGCTTTAAAGGCCTCTGACATGGTTTTAGGTAACGACCAATGTCAAAGACAGTGACCGGGACCGACGGCTTAACGTGCCCTCCGAAGCACGGATCATCTTACTTATCAGACAATCAGGTGATCAGCCTGCAATGTCCTAACCAAACTAGGACAACAACACAAAGTCGTTGCCCCCGCTGGGAATCGAACCCGCGACCTCCGGGCATGAGCCGAACGCTTTAACCACTACACCACGGATGCAGTTATCGGTGGAGTGGAGATATCTTAATTCCTCTCTTCTCCTTGCCATCATTTTAATGTTCTGTTAGGACTTTACTCCTAACTTTTATTAAAATTTTATTTTGTGGTACATACCACATAATTTTACTGCGAAGACATAGAGTTGAGAATTGAATAGACATGGCAATTAAATATTTGTTGATAGATGAAGATAGTTACTAATCTTGATGAAGGCGATTAGAGTGTTAGGCTGTGTTTCCACTGAAGCGGAGCAGAGCGGAGAGGAGCTTGGCGCCGCATAAAATGAATGCACAACGGTCGAAATCTCCGCTCCGCTTCAATGGTGGAAACAGCGGAGCGGAGATTTCGACCATTGTGATTGGTCAATTCTAAGCTAAAAAATTCTAAGCTGGTCTCCGCTTGATCAGGACGATAATTTATGTGACTTCCTACTTACATAGTATCAGTATCATTACCTCTTCGAAAAGCATTATCTTCCCTTGGCAGTTACTTGAAAATAAAATAAAATAAACTTCAGACATTTCTCAGACAATTTCTGCTAGCATTATCAAAGCTAGTACATACCAAGGTGTGAAACTATGCATGCTAAGACATTCAATAGGTCGATACACTACATTGTCCCTGAGAACTAGGCGTGACGTCACAAAAACTAGCTCCTATTACAGGCAGGAAGGCCCGTCAATATGATTGATGCACGACTCTGCTGTCAATTAAAAAACGGCAAGTGCGATCGCAACACCTTGAATGGTTCCGCACAATATTGCAGTTTACCAATTGCGGGGCCTCTTAGAAGCCGATCCCCATCGAGTTCCCTTCGAGGTTTTTAATATACACGTATTAATTACTGGCAACAATTATAAAAATTTTAATGTCTATTTAATATTTTCATAAGCCGTAAACTAACAGCATGACTAGATTGCTCACATATTTAAAATACGAAAATTTTCGTTGAAGACAAATAACACACTAAGTCAATAAAAATATGCGAATTATATTGAAAGGTTTAATTAAATGTGTTGTTTTAATTTTCAGAATAGTTTTAAGTTTTAGATATAGTGTATTAAATATGATGTACATTACCAAGCAAACTTCCACCGAAAATCAAATTTCTAAAGAGCCTAATAAGTACGAATTTAATTCGTTTCATAGTTTTATAGCCAGTACGGCTATAAAACTATGAAAGCCCAAATTCTTTCCCAACGCCAGTTGGTTGCACATCTTATTTCCTACTCAGCATGTTACATCCCAGCTGTATTGCTTTGAAGCCCTGTTTAATTTACTTTATATTGTTATTCACCAAAGTGGTATTTCCCTCGTTACGTCGCGTAACCCTAAAACGGTGTTCAACACTATGAATTACATTTTAAGTATTTGCATGTCGGAAAGGTTAACAATGCAATTATTGTCGACAGCCGACCAGTTAGGTATATACTTATTGACAGGTCATGGCCGTATTCCAAAAACGTAAAAAAAATAAAAGAAAAACACGGCTTGAACTAACAATTATAAACTTAAAATGTTTTAAGAATTTATAAATTTAAAATGATTTTTTAAAGTAAATGTTTGAGACTACTTGCAACTTAGACGAGTTGCTATTTAAACGAGTTCCGAGTTGCGTTTTAGACGATATATTTCCATAAAGACTATTTGCATTTAAGACCATTCGCGACTGACTCTTTTAATTCGCCTTAAAAAATAAGTCATTATCATCGACCGAGGAGGTGTACTACTAAAGCCATATTACCAAAGCCAGGATTGTAGGCCACGCTGGCCAGACGGGTTGGAGAGGACACATTGATGTTTATAAGCTTTGTTTGCAGATGGTTTAACCTTCCTAGTTGCTTAGAGGAGCGCTAGTGACTGGGCGTGATCAGTTCTGAGATGGGTGACCACGAGCTCCACCGTGCTTTGGAAGGCACGTATAAGCCGTTGGTTCCGGCTGTCATCATTGAGGGCAGTTGTCAAAATATGTCAGATGCTTTTACCAGTGTTGCCAGTGTTGGCCACGTACACACACGAGAAAGAAGTTGCGTGTTTTCTAGTTAATATGATGTATGATCATTTTATTTCCATGTGGATCGCGCCTTACAAGATCCGTCAATCGATCACCAATTGAATCTAGATCACGTCAATGCCACGCTGACTGACTGACGGACAGCCGACTGATTGGATATAATTACGATGCATATTTCGTCAAAACCACTGTCACTGCCCTATCACCAACACATAGAGTTCAAAATGTTAGGACAATGTTGCAGTAAGTTTGGTAATTAAAATTTTATTCCGAAGACATAGAGCTGAGAATTGGATAGACACCGCAATAAAATATTTTTATGATAGATGAAGATCTACTAATCATGAATTAGACGATTATAGTTTTAATCGGGACGATAATTTTTGTGGCTTACACACTAGTGACAAGTATCGTGGGTTTGGTGGATAGCAACGCAAAGACACACACAACAAGGGGATACTTGAATTTTTCGGGCACCAGTCCTTTTGAAATAAATTATTTGAAAGAAAACGGAGATATAATTAAAAAAATGACATTTTGTTTGATCAATCCCTAGATAACCCTTCAAACTATATTATGAAGTACTGAACGTAAATCTTTTCTACGCATATTTGCGCAAAACGGCCACTTTTGGCTGATGTGCTGAAAAAAATAAAGTACTTATCCCCTTCACTAGAAAACCTACCTGTGAAAATAAGCACTTACAAGCCTGCTATGAAAATCGAACACAGGATCCAAGTTGCCATGGCATGGTTACGGTTAAACGACTACTTGAATTGTGTAATGAATAATTTAAAACACTGTTCCACAGAAGACCACGCATATTAAAATTTGAAAAACATTTTATTATTTTTCTACAACGCTTATTGACATGACCGTTTGACCGAAAGCGAAAAATGTTAATAAAGAGAAAGCTACTTATTTTCTCTGTATTACAAATGCCACTACGGAAACCTTCTCGAGAAATACCGTACTTAATTGGCAAAACATCTGCGTTACATTCTAACTAGTGTCACGTGTCTCGTCATCGACACCCCTATTGTCATTGTTTCCCAGAGCGGTTAATTTAAAAAAGTATTTGGTCGTTTCGCCCCACGAGCTGTTTCTTCCATGGTCTGAATCGTACAAGGATTTTTTTATTTGCAGTTTTACTCCATGGGATGGTGGTTTACTCCTGGATGGTGGATTCGGACCAGAACAAAAATACAATATTTTGAGCTTTATTTATTAGTTTAAAAATCTCAATATTCATAATGTTATACATGTAACGGTTCAGCGGACCATATTGAAAATTACAATATTTTTAGTTTTATTTGTAGACCTATTTACAAAATGTTTAAAATTATGTAATTTTTTAAATGGTACAAAGTTCAAATCAATATTTGGTGATACGCGCAATGAGGCAAAACTTACAAAAGTTTTAGTACAATTTGGACCATGGGACGAAAAGTACATGGAGCAAAACGACCACACCTATTTAAAAATAGAACGCAAAAAGTCTCGTGCAATCGACGAGTTGATTGATATGCTGATTGACAGATGACAGGAACACGGCCACTCGACAGCGTAAATAGGTCGAAATTCAAACACTGGTCGGCGAAATTAATTCAGAATTTAAATACTCATGATATTTGAAAATAGAACTGCAAATGACGCAATTAATTGATTGTTTTGATTGACAAGTAAGGATAGACTAAACTAAAAAGCACTTACTGTTCAACAAATAAAGATTTATCGTGACGTCACAGCCTAATTTAAATATTGTTTTATTCACATTAATGTTTTAGAAATTTAAATGGCCACTTAAGATTTTAGATCGGTCATTTAAGTCATTTTGGAAATCTTGGGAGAGGCCTATGTCTAGCAGTGGACGTTATGCGGCTGCAATGATGATGTTGATGATGAATGCACCAAATAAAGTATTATTTTTTTCTTTTGTTGTTTCTATTATCATAACAAGAATAAAACGTTGGTATACCACTTATGGCATTCGAATGTATCTAATAAAATATACGTTATAAGTTGTTTCAGGGATAAGGTCAATTCTTAGCATAAATATAAGGTCTAACAAAATTGCTACGCAAGAAACATTTGTCGAAATATTAAAAATATTTTTTTGGCTTTCCATACAAATCCGTATCAGCTGATCAACTTCTATGGGAGGCCAAAAATTACATTTCATATTTTGATACGTGTTCCTTGGGGAAAGTTGTTCAGTATTTTGTAAAAATTTGTCTATGTAGATATAACATAATTATCTTCTATGAAATATTATCGTATGCAGCAAACGTATTACTTTAACGTATCAGTATAATTAACCTGATGGTGATGGATGTACTGACGGACACCTGTCAACCGCAGCGGACTACCAACGTGCGAAAATAGGTCGAAATACTTCAATACAATTTGACGTATGTACACAGGACGTATGTAGTAAAGGTGCTTACTCTAGACGTAGGTACGTAATATAAGAACATTCATACTTACTTTTATTTTATATTAAGTACATTACAATATCACGTCTTTATCTCTAGCGGGATTGACAAAACCTGGGCCTCAAAGGTCACTTTTAGAAAGATGGTTAAAACAATTTAGCTATTGTTTACGACTGAATGCGTTTCCTTAGGAATGCAGTTGTAGGATGAGGCATTTGTGTTAAATCCTTTAGTCGCCTCTTACGCCATCTTTTCTTGTGGGTAAAAGAGATGGCGTTGTAATTACTTGCCGGAAGACGAACAGCCATTTTTTAAACCACATAAAATATGTTATGCCGCATTTACACATTCGCGCAAATCGCGAGGCGAATGACGAGGTGAATAACGAACACGCATATGTAGACAATGCAGTACATGAATGTTTCGTCAAATGACGAGCCGAATAGCGAACGCGCTAGTGTAAATGCGGTATTACACGTAAGAAGGATGTTATTAAGTTATGAATAAGCTTCATTTAACAGCGTTCTAACTCATGCAATTACTCACTCCAATTAATCGACCGCTTACAAAATTAGCATGCCAGTTGCTGGTAGCCGACTGCGACAAAAAAGCGGGTGCTTTGCATATCCGTCTCGACTGACACTTTCACTCGTGCGCGCGAAAATTAAATATGAGTGTATGAGATGTAACTGGAATTATTTCAAGTCGTGATAAGCTGTTTGCAATTTAATATGAAATGTAGTACACTCCTTGATATAAGCTGTAGAGTATAAAAGTATCATCATCATCATCATCATCAGGTCTTTTTGTCTCCACTGCAGGAGCACGACCCTCTCTGTACTACAAGAGCCATACTTGGCCAGGGCAGCCAAAGGACTTGGCCTACACTCTCCTTGGTGGTCAGACGGGTTGGAGAGGTCTCACTGATGTTTATAAGCTTATTTAGCTTGTTTTTCTTTAGTCGCTTTCTACAACATCTACAGGACTTGGAGTGGCCCTATTCTACTCTGCCGGAAACCACACGGCAATATAAAAGTATGTATAAAACTAAATTCATTACTTATACTAATAATTAACTGTCAGCCATTGCATTCACACATAACATCGTCAATAAATCCTCAATAAAATATAGACAATACGGTCATAAAAACACCCAATCACGCGTATCATTCACATACGACCTTTCGGTACGCACGCACCGTGCGCGTTGCTACAGCATCTTTACAAGTCATTAGACGTCCCCCACCCCCCTGGACCCCCTCCCGCACCCGTTTGTAATTAACCCAGGGCCATAAATTGACCGTAACTGTCATATCATATTGATTTAGCCCGAGTGTGCTCAGGGTTGCTACACGTCAAGAATTTACCAGACCAACTTTGCAAAGAATCGGAAAAAATAAATTATATGTGGTTTTTTAAACATTCTTTTCTCAGGCTGGTCGTAGAAAAGAAAAAAATACCAGCATTCTCGCGCATGCCGCAAAAGACAATCGAATGATCAAGAATTAGAATCATGTCAATAGGCGACGCGGCTAGTAATTCATCACTATTTCGATTTCATTTTTTAACCATCATACTAAGAGTAGCCTTTAGGTCTTGCGACTAAAGGCCCTACTGCGTTAGAAATGAAAACGCGATTTCTATATCTGCTTTTTGAACATTCTTAATTTAAATTATTCATACTATTTAAGCTTCAAATCCTACCCGCGTAATATTATTTCACCTTATTTTTCTTATTACCAAATTATTTGGATAAATCAAGCATGAAATATTTATTCATAAAGGACTTTATGGTCAAAATGTATTTTTAAAATATTAATACTTATGTATAATTAAATTATTCAATTTCTAAAGCTACGCTTTATGATATTAATACGTTTATAAAAATAAAACATAAATTATTGATTATCAAAAGAGCTACCTACTAACGGTTAGCGTGAAATAGTAAGGGTTCTAAAATGCCCATGTTTTCTTCGTGTTAGAATAAAAAGTAAAAGCTCATGCTATATTCTCATTAAATTAACATAAACGTAAACCCGTCACTGCTAACTAGCAACTTTACAAGCAATTGAAGACAATCTTTCTATTTTTACACTCATAATAATATTCAATTATCATACCTATACACTCTTCACTACCATATGAAACAAAGAATTTAAAACGATAACTATTTTAGTTATTGCATTGCAAATGTAATATAGTATAATTTTACTTTAAATAATACTTGTACTAGCTAATATAGTTGTCTAGAAATGTAAATTATTACTAATGACAACAACGCCTTATTTACATTTTCAATAAACGTCAAAATACGATTGCAATAATCACTTTGCCTTAGATAATGTCGTCCTTATTTCTTTTTAGACCATTATAGGCTAGTTAACAAGCCTAGAAGTATTTTATTTAATTAGTCTGTTTAATTCTTCTTTACGTACAATAATTTATCGACTTAACGAGTTACGTAACAAAGTGATAAAAGTATAACAAAAAAAAACAAACCTCCGTTTTTCCAGAATGCAAGGAATTTTCTTTAACTGGCAACCCTAAGCGACCCGGAGTTCGCGCCGCGGCAAAAATTAAAATTGTTTGGATTGATGATATTGGAAATTGTGTTTAATTTCGTATAAAATATGTTTTGTAGGGCGCAGATTTGTATGGGGTAAACGTGACGTGTGACGTTTTGGAGTGGGCCGCTGTGTGTAGTGGAGGAGAAAGGGACGTGGGTGCATAGATTCAGTGGATGCTACTTTAACGGTTAGCAGCGTTTATTTTTGATAGTAAATGAGAATGAAGTTTATGTTTTAGAATCGCATCGTTTTTACAACATATTGAAAAAGTAAAGAATAAAACGGGACTGTTAGTAAGTATATATTAAAATTTAAATTGATTAAAGTTGTTTTGCATCGCAAAGTGAATCAAATTTTAAACTTTTTTCTTAATAAAAAATAATATGTAATTGGCTTGTCAAGTAATTTTCAAAAACATCTGATTCGCAGTCCGTTTCGAGGAATAGCCTCTAGGAGAAGCTTTCTCAAATCAGATTTTAAAATAAGGTCTTACTTATTTAGATATTTGCAAAAAACCCATTGACCTTTATTTTCAAGCAAGGTCAACCTTATTTGAGGAAGTGATGTCACGATGAAGATTTTTTGAGTAAAGTTGGCAATTTCCACTTTCAGTACTGTACTGAAGTGCCATTTTTGAAACGCGATGTCACCTAAATGACTGGTTTTTCCATACAAAAACCGTTCGTTTAGTGACTCCACGTTTTAAAAATGGTACCACTGTATTATGTGTCATTGTCACTGTCATCTACCAACACAACAACTTGACAACAACCAACATAATGATGGTAATTTAAACAGTAGACATTGACAGCTGACAGATGTCATTGTTCTTTTGGCGCTAAATTTAAACTTTGATTGCAGTGTGTCGTCACTTCCGGTGTTTTGTTTAAAATTATATTAAAAAATCCTGATAACACGTAGAATTTTTTTATTTAAATCACTTTCTTAAAATTGTCTATATTTTCGATTAAAGGCACTTTTAACACTTTTATATTTCTTAGTTGACAAGCTAATTTATGTAAAGGAAATAAAATTTGGGGACGATGTAAGAACATGTATTAATTATGTGCATGAAATGATGTAGGAATTCGTATTTTACTATCACAATATTTTTAACCGACTAAAAAAAAAGAGAAGGTTCTATGTTCGACTGTATAATGTTTGATTTTCAGAATTCTTTTTAAATTCTTTATTCAAAAGAGTGTACTTCCGAGGTAGTTCCATAGAAATTTTATTAAAATCGGTTCTGTAGGGGTAAAATTGGTTTTTAGTTTAGAAAAATTATAAAAAATATGTAAGCACACACTTTAATATCTAGGTCTAAAAAAATTAAGTTTTAAGTAAACTTGTCGTGTTTTTTCACATAAAAAATATCATTTGACACAACTTTTTGAACGAAAAGAAAAAACTTGGTCATTAAACGATTGAAAATTTAATCGTTCGTTGCCTAAACTCGTACCATTTGATTGAAATGATCCAAATCAGCCCACACGCCATGCGAAGACAGCATTATTACACCTCTAACGCGATTGAGACTGTCAAAACATGTAGCGAATCCGAGCCACAGACTTAGTAAAGTTAGACAGGGCATGCCTAAAATGGACGTGATTTTAAAACAAGCTTATTCTCAGTCTGCTACACCAAAAACTAAATTTATTTCAAAAGAACGACCTTCACCAAAGTTTTACAATACTGTTATACGCTTTTCTAAAAAGCATGAAGTGAGATCAGAAATACAGTTTTAACAATTTTACACTCAAAGCATTTTTGTTTTTAAATAATAGTAATTTAGAATCATGACGAACAAAGTACCTATAGTAAATAATATTTAGAACTTCCGAAGCGTTAAGTATTCTTTATAAATTCCAAAATCAGTCTTAAACTTTCTATGCCAATAAGACCAATTTTGAAATTTCAGTTTATATCGCCGCCAGGTCTACCACTTACTAAACCTATGCCCGTCAGCTCGCCGGCCGATAGAAAACAAACACTTGCCATTCCCAAACAGATCAACGTTTCTACAAACATTATCGACGAATTTACGACTCAGATCAAACGGAACGTTACGCAAATTATATCCACAATCGAGCTACTAAGAGGCCACCATTATGGTATCATTTTCAACCGGCTTTGAACGGCTTGTGAAGGGAATCAGTTTAGTCTAAAATAGTCTAAAATAAGTTATTAAAATCTGTAAGTTTAAAAAAAATCTCAAAAGTTTTTATTGTAAGACCTATACTCTGTTTGGTTAGGTATTTAAATAAATGTAAACAATCTGGACATGTCTTTTTATTGAAATATACACTTAAAAAACAATATCTTTGCAAATTACAAATTAACTATGTCATAAATTCATAAATTATAAATTACATAATTACTTTGTAATTTGCAAAGGTATTGATTTTTAAGTGTACTTATATTCCAATAAAAAGACGTCAAGATTGTTTACATTTATTTAAATACCTAACCAAACAAAGTATAAGTGCTTATCAAGACGAATGCAATGAGCCCAAAGAGTTGAGTCGTATTCGTACAGGGTTCCTATGTCCACCTTCCGGCTCCATCGTCAGATTAGCTTCTTGTCAGAATAATATTGCATTGTCATCCGATTTACACAAGTATGCAATATTTCAGCCAAATCGATTGAGGATAACTGGTTTAAAATTGAGTTGCAAGAATTAAACAAACATACCTACTCAGCTCACATACAAGATAGGTAATTTGCAAGTTAAATAAAAACTTGTAAAAATACATGCAAAGGTAGAATTTCCTCAAACGACTTAACCAAATGGTCAGTTTAAATGACAAGAATAGGGCTATATATTACGAGATTATATTTAATGACGAGAATAGGGTTTAGATACGATACTTCTAAGTTTTGTAGCGCTGTGGTGAGGTAAGGCGCAGATAGTCTCCAACACCACAACGCGCGGCCATATTTGTTTTTATTCCCAGCAACAATGGCGCGCCCAGTGTTGCCATATTAACAGCCTTTTTATACGCACTTTATTGCACCAGTTGATTGAACACGATTTTTACGTTTGCAACACTTTCAGATCAAAGGAAATTATGATTTTCGGAAAATTATTACGTTACTTAGCCTTGATTCGTTTTGAATTTATGACCGATCTCTGATTATTTTTATTTACATGATGGAAGACAGACATTTCGATACGTTTCATTCCACACAATTTCACAGCTGTTGTTGTATTTGTTTGCTAAATCAGGATATGATTGCGTCATTTCAGTTTTCCGTGAAATGGAATGAATCAAGAGGGAAAAAATCTAAAAATCGAACCGTTTCTGAACAATTTCTTGCCTACGCTTTAAAGAATTTGAAGCTCATTCATTCAACTGATATTGAGTACTAGGGCCGAAGAAGGCTTCGGAATGTTCAATGAATTTGAATTTCTTTAACATGGATACGTATGATTATAAAGACAATTTCTTGTCAACAAAGGGCAAATGCCATATAGTATTTATAGATAGATGATTTATAGTCGAAGTATTATAAGCATTTTCACGAAGTCAAATTAGAACCAGCATTTTAAGATAGCTATTTGTTTTCAAGGCAACTTGACACGCAAGATTAGGTACAATGAACGGCAAAATTTAAAGTCATCTCAGTAAAGCACATCGGACGTTACCTCAAAACCATGATTAACATATTATATACCTGCAATCATATAAGGACGAATCGGACTGACACCACATAAATTTATGAAGGTTCCAACATATTTATCGAGAGAAAAAACGAACAAATATCGACGACTCCATGATTCCGTCTTTGTAGCATCGGAATAAATCGTGATATGTGTCAATTAACTCAGCTCTAATGTCGTATTCATGTAAATGCGTGTCTGACGGACCTGTGGTAGACAAAAAGAGCCCGTGACCGGCACCGGACGGCCGAATTACGATAAATTACGGATTTTTTCCAAATGTCAGAGCGACAAAAAGTTGAGAGTTAGGACGTGTTCACACGGCAGACGGCAAATGATAATTCATTGCCATACCTTGTAGGTATTCCTTTTTTAATCTAACCTGTATTATAAACTTCTACTAGACAAGGGTCCTCTCTATCATCTCCTTTCATCTTTTTCTATTTAGTGCAATTTCAGATCAACCAAGATGAAAAAGGGCGAGGTCATTGCGCCAACTTTTTCTGCGCCTTCTGGATTCGCATAATTATAGCAAGTATTCAATAATGTTATAAGTGATTTCTGTTATTTAAATACATGGAAAGCAACATTATAATTTGAAACTTTACTAGATTATTGCAATACATTCTATTTCTTTCAATAAATTCAAAGTACTTAATTTTCCTGTTTACCAAAATTATTTATAAAATATTAAAACTGTAGAGTGCTCATTAATTCACTTGAGAGTAAATTCATTATAAATATCCATTAGTCTTATCTCTTTATCGATACGGTTTTCAACCAAATTAACATTTGGTCTAACGTTAAGACATGATTTGTTGACCTAAATTGCTTTGATTTTTCTATTGATAAGTGTATTATTAAAAAATAAACATATTCAACTCTTTTGTTTAAATTTATAATACAATTAAACAGTAAAGAGAACAAGAATTATAGAACAGCGTCTAAACTGATGCTTGTAACGGAAACAATAAATATTTTCGTGATGCCATAAAAATATTGGCTCCCACTCGCTCGCATCAGTTACGATCATCTTCAGAATTAAAACACAAAACAAAATAAAGCCAACGATATCGATTAGTTCTGATATCTCAAATATTGACAAAACCCGATGCTAAATTATGTAAAGTATATTCATAATCTATTACAGATGCGACGAGTTATTGCCACAAAATATGATTTAGAATAAAAGTGGCGTTCGTTAAATCAGTGTTGCCACTAAAAACTGGTTTAATCTCCAGTAGTTTTTACTTTTGAATATTCAAATGTTACAGATAATATAATGTAGTCGTCAGGTCGTTTTTAGATTCTGAAGAAGTATTAGCGTTGTTCGTGATGTAAGAATTTTATGAGCCGTTAATAATTCAATCTGCTGTGTTGAGGTGCTGTAGGCACGCAATATTCTTACTGCAACGCCTATGCGGCTGCAACAAAGTGGCGCGGGCCGGTTCTGTTCCTCAGGATGTTGATGAAATATTTCATTAGTATTCCTTAATACTTTTTGGACACCTAGGACTACGGGCATAAATCAATCGTTACCTATTTCTTTTTAACAACTTCAAAAACGAGGAGGTTTATTCGACTGTATTTTTTATGAAGGAATGTTACGCCATATCTTCGCCGATTGGGAACCGATTTCGATATTTTTTCTTATTCGAAAGACTTTACTATCTAATTAATTCTATAATTTTGAAAAAACGTGATGACCCGCAAGTTGAAAGTAATATTTTAATGCATTATGGCTAATGATAACTTTACCTAATTTCTGTTTGTCACCTAAAGATAACTTCTTTAATATTCTTGATTGTTGAATCAATTCCATTCTATCCTTTAAACTTTATCATGTAAACAGATAACAACCGAAGCTTAATAAAAGCAAACCGATACTTACTCAATTCACTTCTACAAATTACACATCAAATATTAAATGTTTCATATGACCTTGTCCAGAAAGGACCTTAGCCAAACATCAGATTACTTGAGAAGAGGTTAATGTAACAATTAAAATTATTGATTAGATAGAAACCAGTCGGACAAGCGTCTGAGTCCAAAAATAAATAAATTAGGTAACGAGTCAAAATAAATATGGCGTTGATGATTTATGTCGGTATTGACAGTGCGCGGGCGGCGGCCATCTTAGTTCAACTGACATAACATCAGTCATGATTCTTGTTTTTAAATACATAAGTAATTTGTATTTTATGTTTAGAAGGAATCAGAAATGTTAACATGAAGATCTTAAGTTTATTTTATCTGGACTTGTTTCTTTAATTATATCGATTTATCAATAGGTACCAAACAATATATATTCAAAAATATTAATTTATCAGCTGACTTTCCACAATTCTTAAATGCGATAGTTAATTTGTATTTTAAGACTTTGGCTTTGTAAAAAATATTGCAACTTCTATTTACCGCTTTTATTTTCTAAAGTTTGTCTTTTATTTTAATAAATATGCATTTATTAAAAAAAAAGACAAACTTTAGAAAATAAAAGCGGTAAATAGAAGTTGCAATATTTTTTACATTCTTCAACGCAACACTGTAATGTATCTGTCTCATACTTAATCTGCAATAATCTGCATATTGTAAATAAGTACATATGTATGTATTCAGGTAGACATTATATCTTTATGTTTAAAACAAATATAATTTTATTGACAGTTTTGTTTCCTAATTTGTACAGTATTTTTTCTTGCAAATTAAATAAATAATCTTTTTTTCAGTATTGAACATATATACTTCAGTAATTCAGTATATACTTTCATTAAAGTTAAATTTAATTATTTATTTACAATTGTAAAAGTACCTACAGTGTGTAAGTAAAGTATCTTTTTTATAAATTTGGTTGCCATCAGTACATGTACACATCTGTCAAGAATTATATTCAAAAGTAATATAAAAAATTCCTTGTCAAAAAATACTTAAAAAATTAATTTTTGACTATCTCGGTATCACAAAATTAAATATTAAAATTAAATAGGTACTAAATATTTTTTTATTTTTAAGTTACTTATTCATCGACAAAGTATGTATCTATGTATTCATGTATGAGTACACGCATTGATAGTTACTATATGCTACTTAATATTTTGCAGTAAGACTAATAATATTTAAACAGTACCTATCACTTCACAAGAAAAAGAAATCACAATAGTGATGAGTTGTTAGCCGCATTGCCTATTAATATGATCTGCATTTTCGCTTATAAATTACTAAAAATAATTCTATTTAATGCTTATACTCATACTCAGTAATTTGTTGTAGCATTTAAAATTATGAAAAATATTAATATTAATTTTATGGCGTCCATAATTCGCGTGGCTGTTATAAAGCCGTGAACACACTGCAGATGTCGCGTCAGATGGCGTCGCGTCGATAAATAAGCCTCATTCGCGACAGGATGCGACATTATTTAAAACAACACACCTTCCCGTCCCCGAACACGAATATTGTTAATATGTTGGCTTGGAGGCATTTATTGGATGGAATTGCCTATTTAGGAATGGAATTTATAAAATTTAATACAACTTAAGTGTGGTTATAGTGTTGCAAAAAATGCATTCTTCAGCCTAACATTATTTGCATTTGACTAATGAATACTAACAAGATACGATAAAATCAAAAATTCTTGGCTTTAATTCTTTGTCACTAGAATTATTTTGTTGGAACTAAGGAGATTTTTATGTAGATTAACGTTTGTTGTAATTAAATACCTATTATGAGTATGTATATAGATAAATTCATATAAATTTTCTGTAACAAGTATCATAAAATGGTTGTTATTATTATGATTCTCCTCGTCATTTCTCTATTTGGGGTCGGCTATGTATATCAACTGTTAGAAACTTATTTATTTACTTTTATTTCAAATTATATTTCATATTATTATAATATCTACTTAAAACGAATAACGAACCATTAGTGCTCAAACAATATCAAATCTATTCATTAAGCAACCTACAGTAAACTTCCAAAAAAAAAACCGTTGCAATGAGTAGATCTATCTAATCAACAGGGATGATACGCAAATAAGATAATTAATTCAATACACTTAAATAAACTTGACTTTTTGTTTTATTTTATTTTTAGGTGTTACTGTTGACTCCTTCATCAAAAATGATTTTTATAACCATGAAAAGCTGAAAATTTTACTCTATTTGAATTAAGTACCTACATCATTATTATAGTGAAGAAGAAGTACTTGTGATTAAATTTCTACATTGAAATAATATTATGTACCTACTGAATGTTAATTTAAAGAAAAAAGTAGTCAATAAATTGATTTTTTTAGTAAGATTAATAATAGTTAGAGAAGCACCTATATTTTGATAAATAGCAACTAACAACAAACATTTTTCAATAAAAAAAGTATCTTATATCTTTAAATTCTTAAATATAAGGTATTGAAATTAATTTAATACTTAATCGATTGAGCTAATGTGTACTAACTAACTTATTAATTGTTTTTAAGATATTATAAAAGGAACACAATGAAATGAAATATAAATGTTTTGATTTACTAATTAATTAATCAGAAAAATCTAAATGTCACAAATAGAAAAATAAATTTTATATTTGAAAATTTAGAGTGAAGAACATCTCCGTTGAGATTTCCAAAATGTCCCCCTGCTAATGTTTATGTGCCGTCCCGCTCTTCGCCCCGCCCCCTGCCGCGGCGTGGCGAGGGTCGCAGAGTGTGCACTCGCCTTTATAACTAAAGATGGCGGTCTCAAACTTTATCGACACTATTTATTTACTACTTCAATAAACAGTGTGACAAAGGCAGCGATTTGATTTTAAAAAAACTTGGTAAGAAAATTAACATTTCAGATTTTTATATCATTTATGTAACTCTAGCTGTCTAATTTTCTCACAAAAAAATCAATTTGATACACTTACCAAAGATTGCATATTTGTTTAAAATTACCATTGATTTTTGGGCAATATACAGTCTTTCTTATTTAACATATGAGATCACACATCTTATTTCAATTATTTCAATTAGCGGTCAATAAAAACTGACAAAAATGTTAATTAAATTATAAGATTTAGTTTTATCTGAACTCAATATGATTTAGTTCGTTTTTCGCATTAATTTTCCTCGTTTCGCAGCGGCGGCACGGGCTGCGTGACATAGAACCGGCGTCGACCGCCGCCGCGACGCCACTGCAGATTTCGTCCACTCGCAAACTTTCGGGCCCATCACAACTTGTAAACATCACACCAACCATTCAAAACTTCACACTTTACTATGACACTTGTAAAACATTGAATAAACAACAAAAATAAACACGAAACTGCGTAACCAATTTTGAGCAAACATTTTTTTATATTCACGCTCATATAGTTATATTTAATTCTCACCTTCTTTTCCTAGGATTGTGTATCTTGACAGACTGTGAAACGATCCCACCTGTCACCACGAGCACCTAAGCAAGCAATGCCACTTCGAAGCCTCTCAGGTATCCTTTGTTTTCCAAACTTCTATTTGTTTTCGACGTACGTGAAATGAATTCCTTAGCACGTCAAACACGGTGTGCGATGTCGTCGAACCTCATTCCAATCCATCAATAGGAAACTTAAACAAATCAACCGTATTTGTACAGATGGGCCGCGACGGTGCCTCAAGATCAAATAACTTAAACTTAAAAACACACCGAGTTTCGTGTCACTGCACTAAAAACTGGCACTAAGTTAAACGGGGCACTGATTATTTGGCACTTCACGGGTCCGATTGTCACGCGTGTCGGGTTTTGTAAACAAGCGCGCGCGGGTCGGACGCACGGATCACTCGCGTCGCGCGCCGCGGCAGGAATGACGCGCGGAGCGGCTTCGGCGGCGACAGCAGCGCCGCGCGGCCGGCACCGGTACTAGCGCACTCAATCAAACGTCACAGCGTGATAAGGTGCACTCTTTTTGCAGTGCATCGGTGTTTCGCTGCATCGGTTTTAAAATATGATTCCAGTTATTTTGCGAGATAGGTGCAGGTTGACTTTATGTGTTTCAAACGAGTGTTGTTGATATGTTTCTGAAATACAATTTTGAATTGGGATTTCTTTAAAAAAATATTAAGCAGACTTTTATTTCATATCTCTAGGTACCTATCTACGTTTGTTCTGTTTTCAGTTCTGTTTTTGCCTAAATTAATTAAAAAGTAATGAGATGTTGAATTTATTTAATATATTATTTAGTAAATAGATATCTATTACAGAAAGTTTTAAAATATTAGTTATATTTTACGCAATCATTATTTTCGACAATTAATTATAAAAATCAAACATCAATGTACCTAAATTAAGACATTTATGTCAATCCCTTTTATTTATAAAAAACTGTAAAATAAACAAACCCAAACTTTATTCAAAGCCTTCTAAAACACCACATTCATTTATGAAAAAGTCAAATTCCAAAATCAAACTAAAAAATTCGCAAACAAAAGCTAATCAGTCCAATCAATAGAAGAAAATGCAGCAAGTCGTCAACGGCCGATGCGATGACCTTGCATTGCGGCCGTCCCGCTCTGACGCGGGAGGAGCCACAAACCCCGCCCCCCGCCCATTACCGTCGCCTTTTTACCGGCCGTGTGCACTGTACCTACATTTGTTTTGATGATTTTAAATTTGGAATAGTTTTAGAAGTTTTTGATTGGATTTGATTTTTATTTTTTTAGATTGTCTTTTTTTTGTTTTAATTGTAGGTTGATTTGTGTGTCTATTTAAAGTAGGTATGTCATTTGTACGAAGAAGTTAAAATTATGTTAATTAAATAAAACTTTTTTTTTCAATCCGGCAGATTTTGAATTTAACGCCTCATTTAATTACTTAAAAATATAAATAATTATAAATATATTAGAATAATTAAATTTTAATGGTTCCTCTTGTCAACTTTAACTAACAAGTAAAATAATTTATTTTTACTTGGGACTGGTTTTGATATTTTTTATAGAAAGTTATGAATTTATTAATTTACTACAATTTAAGAAATTATAATATTTTTCTTTTTAATTTGTGTATACTTATTTGTTATAAATGAATAAAAGAAATATATTTTTTAATTTTTTTCTTTACTTATAATAAAGAATAAAATATTATCTCAAATCACGTTTTTTACTGTTAAACGATTTTACCATACCAAAGCAAACAGTTTTTTTTGCGTTTAATAAGCAACTTTAAAATCATTTTGCCACCTCGATGCTCAATTTTACGAGTTGTCGTAAACTCAGCCCTCAATACTAGAAGCCCATACAATCATACAGGCAAGCGATGACCTGCACCTCTCATCTCGAAGGTTATTAAAAAATAATTAAATATTTTACGACTCGGGAAATATTTATTATTTATTTTATTACTATTGCCATGATTGAAATTGTACGACATACGAGTGAAATTAACTGAATAAATGTAAAATCAAAATCGCACTTACATTTTTATAGCATGATAATCTTAATTAGTTTTTTGAGTTTCTTCATAAATAATAAATTAATATCTTGTTTTATATTAATAATTATGTTATACGCGTTCTGCCTTAAAAAGGAATAAAAAAATACTTTTTCAATGGAAATTTGTTCCATGAACAACATACAACAACTAAGACAAACTCACCAGCTGATTTCTTTTTTTCGTTTTTGAATATATGTTTGTATGGGAAAGTTGTTGATTACAATGCAATAAACCTACTTTTTAAATATTTGCAATTATTTTTTTTACACCTTCTATACCTATGTACTTATAAAAAAAAACAAAATTGATTACTTGCAAAAAAATATATGTACCAATTTGTAAATTAGTAATAAGTACCTACATATGGATCGCTAGCTACTAAATCTCTCTTTTATATATTTTTTGGAAATAATAAAAAGTATTTATAAAATTTATATATGGTGTACTTCATGCCGTATGACATTCTATAGGGGTGATTCTACATATAACATGTTTAATAGAACCTGTTTAAAAAAATTGTATTCTAAGTATATGGTATCAATTCTGGTTACTCTATGAGACATCACCTTTTTATGTTTCGATGTGCGATGTTATCGTGATGATACGATTCCAAAACAAGTGCGTGTCGGGCCACGCGCAGTGTAGGGTTCCGTAGTTGCATTCAGTACAAAAAACTAATTTTGTACTGAATTTGTATGAACTTTTCTTTTTTAGAAGTACATTTTATAAATTGATTACCTATAACTTTTTAATTTGTTAACCCTTCTTAGCTCTGATAGTTTTTCTTTATACTTAGTTATAGGTTTATAATACAGCTGTAAATTATTTTACGAGTCTATATAATAATATAACCGTTTAGTAGATAGAGTGAGGGAACACTTGACTATAAACAAAAAATTTGCAAATAACCAAATATTTCAGAAACGGATCCCTAAATCGAAAAATTGTGTTGGAAAACCTACAATATTTTTGAAATACCTATTCAACGATACCCCACAAAACGAGTTAGCCAAAAAAAAATGACTACCACTTAAATTGTATGGGCTACCCTAAAAAAAATTGTTTTCAAGATTTTATTCGACGACTTTTTCGCCATAATTAATATGCATACCCATACCAAATTCCAGCTTTCTAGTAAGTACTTATAGTCTCTGAGTAAAACCGCGGACGGACAGACACACAAACAGACATGGCAAAACTATAAGAATTCCTTGTTTACTACGGAACCCTAAAAAGATCAGCTACTTATCACTACCATTTTAAAAGCCCCATTCATTGCCTGACCAAAACCATTATATGTCAACTTTACGATCCGATGCCACGGTGTGTCAGTTTCATCGTGACAGAGTGACTTGTGTCAACTGGGTAATTGCATCTTAATCGCTTTGTAGTGGACCAACGCCTTTATGTCCTTCTAAAGGAACTTACAGACCGTCAAAAGGTCAGCTTGAGATGTCGTTAAGCCTTATGTCACAAACTGTCGTTGTCAACAACACGTTGCAGGTAATAAAGTGTACTAGGTATATTGTAATGTCTTTTTTTCAAAATAAAAAAGCGGGTTTTAATTGTTTTTTAATACCAGCACATTACTTTTTATTTGCAAACTTCTAGATAATAATGATACCATCAAAAACATTAACATGTACAAAAATGCACAAGTCTTGACAGGTTTTTCTGCCCTAAAAAGTTGTGAAAAATGTCAATCAAGTCATAATCTTCTACTTAAATAATTTAAATCCAACAAAATCTTTAATTTAAAAATGGCCCGGAGCCATGTTCAAAATCATAATCATATAATCATCAGCATAAGAATTGAGATTTAAATGGCCGCCACGTTCTGTAGAGAATCCTGTTTATTTATAAGAATCTTGACATTTGACCTGGCTAGTTCTTACCAGGTAAGCTTATAGTTAGAACAAAATGACCTTATATTGTAAAAACAATAACGTACAACGTAAAGATTTTAGATTGATTAGCCAAATATGCTAAAGGTAACCAAGTCAAATGTTAAAATTAAAAATGAATTTTAGGATTCACTCAAGACAAAAATTAAAGTCATAAAGAGAACCTCCAAAAAATTCCAGCCCCTAAAAAGGTTCTTGATGGAAAAATCTTACCCTTTTTTCGCCTAACATCCCCCATCCTTTAGTACCAAAGCTACCAAAAAGTAACTTCGTTCAAAAAAATGTTTTAACACTAACGAATGATAGACAACATTATTTGGGTTTAACATGGTTCAAACCCAAACACCAAAGCCTGTATACAGGGCCCCTAATATTTATCTCGGGTATCGGCGATCTGCAGGTCTGTGACCTTGACTTTTGGTAATTTTGAGAATTACCGCCAAGTCCCAATGGAGAGGAGACCCTTAGATGTGAGGTCGTCGCCCTCTCACACCGCGTCGGATTTCAAAGTTTTATTTGGCGACACTTTGACGAGACAAAACTTGTGATTTTATTTGTAAGTATTATTAATTTAATTTAAGTGTATAGGTAGTGTGTGCTCAACTTAAGACAAATATTTTATGAGAAAAAGAAATAAAAACAGAAACAGATGAATAAAACTAAACTATAAAATAAACCTGTACTATAAATTACGTTTAATTCTAAAAAGTTATCTTGCCCATGTGGCATGCTAGAAAGAACGCTGGCGGCGTTCCCTCGCTGGATAGCAATGCTGATCCGTTAAGCGAAAAAGCAGCCAGCCCTCTGACATATGCGCCTATCAGTCGCGGGGAGATCTATTTATCGAAAGTGGTGCCCTGATTCTCATTCGATTTTACGGATTTCTACTCGGCTTTCGACGGCATCAAAAAAAGAGTGTTATGTTTTCAGAGTTCCTACATAGGACTTTTTATAAAAAGTCACCTCGCGCCAGGGCCCCATGGTCAGATATCTCTGATGCTGACTGTAAGTACCTATGTAGGAACTCTGAAAACATAACACTCCTCTTTTAAAGCAGTCGAAAGTCGAATAGAAATCCGTAAAATCGAATGAGAATCAGAAATTCATTTTTCGTATAGAAAAACGTAGACTCGAATGAGAATCAGAGCAACACTTTCGAAAAAGGCAAAAAAAATCGCCAGAGGCATTGACCTCCAGAGGTCACCCAGACAGCCATCCATCAACCATCAAACAAAGACATAAAAACCAGAATTGCGTAACTGGCTGAGCCAAATGCCAATAAGCCAGATGTGTAATTTAGGGCCATAAAACCAGCAGTTTTGAGTGACGGATCTGTCATCACGCGCACGTTTTACGGTCACAAATTATAGTGCAGTTGCAGCGGTGCGATGCGAAACGATGTGGACTGCATTAGGTTTTGTTGTAGCGACCTTGACAAAGGCGAAAGGAAAGCTTAAATCAATCGGCAGAACTTCTTGACCTCTGGCCGGGACAATGTTTTTAAACCCTAACAAAAAAGGGGTGTTTTAAGTTTAACGCTAGTGTCTGTCGGTCTGTCTGTGGCATCGTAGTCGTAGCACTCGAACGGATGGACCGATTTCGATGCATTTTTTATGTGAAAGTAAGTTTCCTTGCGGTGGTTCTTGGCTACGTTTGACAAAAACAGGTTAAGCCGTTCAAAAAAAGTCAGGGCTTTACCTAGTTAATAATGAATCGAGCTACCGGTACCTACTACTACTCAATTAGATGATGTTCTTGACAGTCGGGGGTCTTTTTAAGTTGCTTAGCAAATAAACTTCCGCAGCTTGTATGAAATAATTCTTAATCTAGCGTACTGCGCCCTGCGGTGCTATATATCCGCGGTTAAAGTAGCTTATGTCTGAATCCTGGGTGTCCGCTATCTACATACCAAATTTTATCAAAATGGGTCCAGCTGTTTGCGCTTGAAGAAGTAACACACACACACACTCAAAAACTTTTTGCCTCTTTGCTCACACTTTATAAGAACAAAGGAAGAAGTATATCGAATTCGTTACTTTAACAAGCAGGTGAAAGATCACCAGTAAATTTCAGAACTAAGGTTCTTGTCGGTGGAGTATTTTCCTGGTCTCCCTATTTTTGGGTAGTATTTGAAGTATTTTACCTCCCTCCACGACACGACTTCTGCATTTTCTTTTACTTCACTTATGAACCTTTTTGGTCTTGCTTTTTCTCTCCTGGTTACCACCTTTCCTTCCAAGATGTTTTAATGAATAAATATGTTTATTTCTAGGTTCGTGCGTGTAATGATAATAATTATTTTACTTACTAGGTATCACTTTGGGAAATCAAAAAATCACTATTTTCACAGATTTAGCTAATATGGTTATCATTATATCAGCAAGAAGTCCACTGCTGGACATGAGACCTCCCCCAAGGTTTCCATCCAAAACGTCCGATTAAATTTACCATTTATTTAGAGAATCGTTTGCTTTTCAAGTCTTATATTTTTGAAACATCCAAAATGACGTCAAAGGAATTCAGAAACATCCACAATGACGTCAAAAAGTCATCAGTATGAAGTAGATCTACCTAATTCCACTATGCTTATCATCCATACTCATAATCTGTCAACTTGACGCAACTTAATAAGCTCGCGTGGTGTGGGCTCACCATTTACCTCAGTGAGTGATCTCGGTAGCCTAGAGCCTGCTAATTACTGGGCTAACGACCTCTAAGGCTGTGCTGCCGAGCTGATCATTGCGTCTTCTATCGTCCATCATGCTCTGACGTTCAGCTATGTTCTCAAACTTTGCAAATGCTTGACAATTTGCAAACAAGCCTCTGTTCCAAACAAAACTAAATTTTTCAAGAAATCCCTTTACCTTCTTATATAGAACCATTTTTATTCAATTTTACTTAATAATTCATTATCACTTGACAATGAATTTTTATCTAATATTATGTAATATGACTTTATAGTTTATTATAGCGGATTGATAGACTGATTTTATAAAATATTTTATAGAGTTTAGAAATATGACACCACACAACAACAACACGGGATCCAACAGACGGAGAGAGATCCAGAGGAAGACCTGGGATGAGATGGAGTTGTCCGCTTTTGACAAAGAATGGAGTGAAACAGCTGGAGTTAGAAGTAATTGGAAACTAAAATGGGAGACCAACTAAAAAAAGCCTGAATGGCTAACAAAAAGAAAAATGCTTATAAAACAGTTTTTCTGACAAAATTTGCTCACCGGTGATGGTAAAACATGACACATGTTTGGCAAACAAATTTATCTTTATTACATACTACACACGGTTACATAACTAACATACGATTCAGTACAATACAATACAAAACCCTTTATAGCAAAAAATATAAAAATACAGGACATCATTATCAAAAAGACTAGAAAATTTGCAAAAGGCGGCCTTATCGCTAAGCAATTTCTTACAGGCAACCTTGCTATTTAGAAAATAGTGATAAGAAATTAGGTAATATACCTATTAATATAGTTTGAGGCTGGCATTGCGGATGCCGAAGAAGAATCCCTCAAGTGATGACTGCATCAGCAATATTTTCTTATTTGAATAGCTTGCTTGTAAAAAATACTTTCTTGGACATATTTACCAGAAACTTTGGGAGCCACAGCACAAAAACAGTCGATTACAAGCTTGTATGAGTGCGTGCGAAGAGCATATTTATTATCTGTGACGAGGGAGGGTAATTAAAACAAGGTTGCATGCTTGCACCCTTCTTTGCTTCCTTTTAGAGAAGACATGACGGTCGATATCGGCTGCCTTAAATTGTACAGGATGTTACAGAAATGCGAAATAATTTTTACCCTTGAATGACACGCTTAGGCTAAGTTACTTAAAAAAACTACACATACCTGCAAGGTGTATCAGTATGAATTAAACGTTACGTTTACGTTTACGTTACGCTCGAGACAAACTCTACGTTATAACGTAGAGTTTGTCTCGAGCGACATTATGTACGCGCGTCCTCTAGTCACTTTATTCCTGATAAAGACCTCCGGATGAGGTCGAAACATGGGTAGTAGCTGCCTCTATACGCATGAGTAACCCGTTTAATTCGTACTAATAATGTCTGTGTTTCACGTTAGGCTTTATCAAAAATTCCCACCCGGATTGTAAAAGCCGATTGAGGGCAAAAATGCGTTCATGTTAATAGGCGATGCGGCTAGCAACACATGATTATTTTGATTCCTTTTTTCCACCTTCTCGCCAGGTTCCGTCTGCTAAGAGCCGCAAGACCCAAAATACTCTGTCTGCCCTACTGGGGATGAAGAAGTGGTAGTATGTATTTTCAATTTTGAAATTTACATCCGTTCCATCCCATACCATGTCATAAAAATCTTTCAAGAATATTTTTTTTTAAATTTTATTTTACCACTTTGTTGGCATGAGTTAGTCTCGAATGGTCTTAAACGCAAGTAGTCTAAGTAGCAACTCGTCTAAAACGCTTATTGTCTAAAATACACACCCAAGGCATAGTCTTTGAGTAAAATCTCGGTCCGACAGACAGACATGGCGAAACTATTGCTTCCTTGTTTACTACGAATCACTCAAAATGGCAAACTACCACTACCCCTTTAAATGTCGGACGCCCGGAGCGGGCGTCTGATGTATTGTTTTACTAATGTGTCTGCTATGTCGACATTTGAAGGGCTTCGAATAGAGACAAGTGGAAGTCTGGAAGGGAGGACTTTGCGCAACGATGGGACACCATAGGCTAATAAAAAAAAAGACGTGTGGCACTCGGGGACTGCCGCGGTAAAGCTATTGCAAACAAGGAAGGACGGCAACGTCGCAAACGGACGACGGAGACGAAGCGGCAACCTACATGGTAGGCGGAGTGGGAAGCGTGAGGTTTTTTCGTTACGGAATTTTTGGATTCGGTCCCCGCGCTCAAGGCCCGCGATAGAAGCTATGCAATAGCTTAAAAATATCCCCCTGTATATGTGTACGTATGACCGAATTAGCATACAATTGTAGGGTCCGACCAACCAACAGGACGGTCAGGTATTGGAATTTGCTCTTTTTACTCGATTGCAAAAAGAGAGCTTATGATTTCACCAGTCGATATCCGTATTTCTTTGTTACAGGGTTATATGGTATTCAAGTATTGCCTAGAAGATCAATAGCTTGAAAATATTTTGCGTCTTTAAATGTATTGAACATACATACTATCACATCTTTATCCCTAATGGGGCAGACAGAGCATTTAGTATCTTGCGGCTCTAAGAGCAGAGCCCAGGGCCGCAAAACTCAAACGCCACTTTTAGCGTCATGGTGGGTAAGAAGATGGAAAAGCAATCAATACAGTGATGGGTTGCTAGCCGCATCGCCTATTTACCTGATTTAAGTACATTTTCGGTCATTCCCTCGATTGGCTTTTACAATCTGCGCGGAAAGACAAGCCACTTTTAGGTTTTTCATTTTCTTCCAGACCAGCATGCGAAAAGATAATGCATTGAATGTTTTAAATAAGTAAACAAGTCACCGTTTCTCAAGAACAATAAAACAAAGTGATTCACTTTTACTACTTTACGTAGGCTTTTTATACAGAAATCAAGGCTGCCACGTCACAGAGCTATCCTGACACCTGAATAAACCCTTCTATATAGAGACCACATAAAACTTTACAAAGAGTTGGTTTTCCTGTGTGGGTGACAGTGGATGAATAACATGGGTTCATTCACTCTGATTCAAGGCTCGTAGATGAGCGAAATTGACAATACATAGTCGTTTAAGTCTCTTGTTAGTGTTCATAAAATAGTATTGGGCTTAACATACTGCCTTGTGGGACTCCTGAACAAGAAATTCTAATTTAATGCATGATAGGTTCTTTAGTAGTATCCATCAGTTTCTACTCCTACACGTTAATAAATTTTGTTTGTTTGTAAAATCTTTATTGTACATTACAAAAATACAATTTAGAAGTAGAGAACAGTACAAAGGCGGACTTATCCCAAATAGGGATCTCTTCTAGTCAACCTTGAAATATGAGGACAATTTACAAAAGACACAAAACTGAAAACATAATTCAATTACATCTAACTACTTACTAATTATTTAAAATTAATAATAAATTTTATGTTACCAAGCTTTCATTTAAATTTGAATCTTCTTACTTACTAATAGATGTAAGGATGTAAGCTTTTGCACGCAAATGAGTTGTTTGTTTCAAAGTTTTGCAATTAATTTTCACCTATATGTTTACACTTATTAATTAAGAAATATTGTAAATACTATTATGTACTATATGTCTAACTTAACATTTACGTGCTGCAACATTGTGTATGTTTTGCTGAGTAAGCTATGGTTAAATGGTTTGCCAAGTTTGTTCTTTCCATATCTTTAATTGTATTGAAGATTGCCAATAATCTCTATTATGTTTATTTATGGATTTTACTAAATCTCCACAACTACTATCAAGATACTACAATAATGAAGAAAGATTTAGAATATTTAAAAAAAACTGTATCTACGCAAATGGATGCACCCACAAGATGCGCCCATGTTTTGTCAGTTATCCTTAGTTGATATATACATTCACACTGTAAGAGATAAAATCGTGGCAGTGGCGAGGTAGACAGAGCCATGGTATTTTCGATCAGAACTTTTCATCAATCTCAATATATCTTAGTAACAAACCATACATAACGTCTTTATCCCTAGTGGGGCAGACGTAGCATTTTGGGTCTTGCAACTCTAAGCAGACAGAGCTCAACTAGTAATAAGAGACGAGGAAACAACCAATAGAGAAAATATATAACTACTGATGAATATTATGTAGTGGACAGTAAACTTTACGTACGAAGCATAACAGTCTTAATATAAAGACGACGTCATCAACTGTTATGAATATTACAGCAGTGGGCAGATCTAAAGGAAACGAATCTTAAACTAGCCGACCACACACAAAGTTTGCTAGAAAGTGTTTATTACTAACTAACAGTTTGTGAAATGCAAACGATTATATTGAGATAAAAATATAATACTTATAGAATAGAAAAGCTTTATTCCAATTTTTTTTCAATGCAATTTGGAAACGGACCTTTTTCAAATTGTCCTGGGTCTTGGATGTTTATCTATATATGTATTTGTTACAAAATATAGTATCGTTGAGTTAGTATCCCATAACACAAGTCTCGAACTTACTTTGGGGCTAGCTCAATCAGTGTAATTTGTCCCAATATATTTATTTCTTCCTCCAAAACTCATTATAGTTATCGTCAATTCGTCATTATATCAGAAACTTAGTTTTTTTATTTAGACCGATTGGACGCGAGCTGAATCCAGCGTTTTCCTGCAAATTATACTCAGGGTGTCCGACTACATACTTAGTAGGTGTATGTCGTGTATGTCCAAATATAATTACTAAAATGCATTAAATACTTATTACAGGGTCAGAAAACTATGATTGTAATTAGTCCGTCTTTTAGATTATCCAAAAATAATGAACCCATATTTTTCACTTCATAAAAAGTAAAAATTCATAAATATACGGAGCATCAAAGTTCCGGAGTGGGGGCTTGCGACGTCACACCCTGATGGAAAAGCTTCGTTTTTCGGCAGCAAAACAATCAGAACGATTTGGATGTGACTAAAGCCCGCCTGCCCAACGACGTTTACATTGCTACGTTTCTTGGGAACGCAGTTACTGTTGCCTGCAGAAAATGATTTAGCCGACTTTTTACGGTTTCCAAAAGACGGAGTTGCTACTACAGCAAACACCATACGGTGAAACTGATCTATTAATCTCAATTGATCTTAGGTATTCTCTCAACTGATCTTGGCATGTTTGACAAACATTTAAATGTGTGGACAGTATGTTTAGACTTTACCTATTTGACAAATAAAGCCAATACCAAACACGCATATCCAGGTGCTTGTCGGTTTTTCGACGCACATCAAAGAGGTCCAATAGGCAAATACGCAACAAATACGTAAATAAACCGACTACACTATGGCCATACTCATAAGCGCGCGCATAGTTGACACCGTGACAAATGGTCATTTGTCTGCCATGTGTAGATGGTCGTATTTGCCTAGGTATAACTACATTTGAAAATTTTTGAAAAATGACGACAAATACCCAATTGCAAATACAAATAGCCAAGTGAAGTGCCACCATCAAGAATTCAACTTATTTCTCGGCCTTTCCTTCAGAAATAACAGCACAACCAGTGATTATTTTTATTAATCTCAGCCATCAATACCCATGACAAGCTAATTATCCCAAAAACGTCGTCAAACCGAGTCGGAGCCAGTACCACCTCTTAATACTTCTAATGGAGGCCATAAGTTGCGGCAAGCTACACCACACTCCAATTTTATGCCAGCCTTATCCTGCGCGCGCGCAGTAATGTAGATAAATTGATCGCCTCAATCCCTTACTGGATTAATTTATGGTAATATGTTCAGATCGCGATAGCCGGCCGAGTTACGATTAAACAGTTTTTATGTAAATCCGCCATCTTTGTTCGCAGCAGTTGGTATTTGTGGGTGGAGTGAGGGATAAGAGGTTGCGGTTGATAAGGCTTAAAGCAATCAGGCTGCTTATCATGACTTTGATTGAGTAACAATCGTGGAATCTGCCATAAAGATAATATTGTCTTTTATTTTTTACTTGGTAATTTTAAAAGACTACAAATCTACATAATCTTATAATACATACAAACATCATCAAACATTACGACTGTTTCCCAAATGAATAGACTACGGAAATCCAACTTGACTACAACCTTGACTGACCTTTCTCGCTTCATCTACACTCATCACTCTCTTCATACATGCCAGCCGGTTACGGGTACTTCAGACTTCTTTTTGAGATTGTCTGTAATCTTTAAAAGAAGAAAAAAGTTCTCACTCTTTCTCGCATTAGTTTCGAATTCCTTTTAAGTATATCTCCTTTCATCCATCCTTTCTAAATGCCTGAACCATCATAACAATTGGGAATTTTGTCACTAACATTTTTCAGTCCACACCGTTCTCTTCTGACATCATCAAAAACCCATTCAGTAATTTGTAGTTCTTTAAATGAGTCATTATAATTTGCTAGGTTGTCAATTGATCTTAACAAGATTGCAAAAAAATAGGACGCTGTCAAGAGGTTATTTTGGAAATGTTTACGTAACATTGGTTACAGAATGATAAAATATGAATACGATTTCTCTTTTTACAACCTTGAGGTACTGTACTACTATAGAGGTATATTGAAGATGAACAACAAATCTGTTCATCAAGAGTCCGGCGACCCTAGACTTCTCCATACAAACGTAGTACACGTTTAATTTTGAAACCACATGTCAGATTCCGGTAAAAATTGGTAATTGTAAAGAAATTGCAATTATCTAGGGTTATATTGGGTTTCCTATAGTAAAATTATGAACTGGAAAGAAAATATAACGATTTAGAAGTTTCCCATACTAATGGTCAAAAATGATATAAAACACTATATTCTATTTCAAGTTCATATTTTTACTGTCGGAAACTAAATATAAACCTAGATAATTGCAATATCTTTGAAATTACAAAATTTTGCCCAAATCGGACATGTCGTTTTGAAATAAAACGTAGACTACGTTTGTATGGAAAGTTGTATTTTGGTCTAGGGTCGGAGTACCCTTAACCCAAATGTTAATAAATCAAGTAATTTCTATCTTTTCTTTCTTTCTGTTCTTGGACCATATCTCCAATCACTATCTATTAGCGCATTACCTTTCCTACTTCACGTGGACCTTCTATCTCGCTGTTTACCATCCCCGACCGCCGTAAACCGCCGAGTTGACGCTCGTCAACTGGGCCACACCACGCGTGTTAATAATCATACCAATGACATTCCAGGTTTACGACGCGGTTTGATTCTAGCCGCCTCTGTCACTCATACAGATACACTAACACGTCCTTTTCCCTTAACATGGTAGACAGAGCCTAAGTCTACAATATTTTGTAGTTAATGGTCAAACATTTTGAGTTATTTTACATACATACATACTATCACGTCTTTATCCCTAACGGGGCAGACAGAGCATTTTGACTCTTGTAGCTCTAAGCAGATAGTGCCCAGGGCTGCAAGATTAAAACGCCACTTTTAGCTTGATGTGAGCAAGAAGGTGAATGAAGGGATCAAAATAGTGATAAGTTGCTAGCCGCATCGCCTATTAACCTGGTTCTATATTTTGCCCTTTCCCTCGATAGGCTCTTACTATGTTTAAGTTATTTTAACATACAATAAATAAAAACTTAACGATAAAATAAAGCTATCTTGTTATCGAGTCAAAATGGTTTCAGTGTAGCTACGATTTAAATCATTTTAGCAAGTATGAGGCCATGGCGATCCCCGCCAACAGCCTTATTAAGATCCTAAAGCTAAATAAAGTTAAACTTCAAAAATTGTGGTCTTGCGGCATGGTAGAAAGAAAACTTGCTGCATTCCCTCGCTGGATAGCAATGCTAATCTGTTGAGCGAATCACTATTACAATTTTACGACTAACATCATATCGTCAGACATTCATTGTAACCCGTATTGTCAGACACTAAACCCCAAGTGTCCATACCATAAGGTCGGCCATTGGTGCTGGCAGCTCGTAAATAAGCATCGTTTTGTCATGTTCTGCAGGTATGGGCAGGTGACGGCACTGTCAGCGCCTTCAAAGTTTTATAGGCGATGTTCGCGGAATCCGAAATTATCTCTGAACTTTTTACTGTCGAGGTTAATGAGTCAGGCGAGGTTCACATTGGCCGAGTATCCTGTATATCTTTCTTGACGTCCAGGTCTTGAAAGGCTCTCTTATTTTTTCATCGTAACCACCATCCCAGTTGCATCCTCAGCGGAGATACTTCAGAGCCCGGATCCGCTACCTAGACCTAGCTAACTTACCGGTTTTGTTTTACACAGAGCAACTGCCATCTGACCTCCGCAGCCCAAAGAGCAAACCAAAATCCTATTCCAGGATTGATTCTGGTCTTGAGCAAATGATATAAAACGGTCGGGAGCCTCAGTTTAAACGTGCCTTCCAAAACACTGAATTATCTTTTCAATCGGATAATCACGTGATCCAAGCCTGCAATATTTTAACCAAACTGGAACCTACTTTTCACAAAGTATACTTCCGAAAGGAATTTACACCCATGACTTCCGGATCACAAATCGAATGCCTTGAGCACTTGACCATGGAGCAGTCTAAAGATCACGGAGACGTTTCTTCTATAGTTGTCAGACTCGGCACATCTGAGGTCAAATTCTCCTCGCATGTCGTTTTTCTCAGCTTATTATTTCAAGACCTTTTATTTTCACGCTCATTTCGCTTTTTTACTCGCCGAATATGAACTGGCCTTATCATTAAAAGTGGAATTCAAAATTGAATGAAACTCAATACCAAATTATTTGAAATTGCTGAGATTTTATCTACCTGCAAATATGACCTCGAATATATTATTTAGAGTGTGTTTTTAACTTGCATTTGTTAGTTCTGTTTTGTATAATTTAGTTTACTTTTTTTAATAACCGGCCAAGTGCGAGTCGGACTCGCGCATAAACGGTTCCGTAATATTATCTATAAATAAGCGGCCAAGTGCGAGTCGGACTCACCCATGAAGGGTTCCGTAGTAGCAAATAACATAATATAAAAGTCTTGTAGTATGTTTTTTTTTAATTTTTATATTTGAGTTGATTGAATGAAAGATAAATTACCGTTTATGATTTATGACGTATTAAAAAAAACTATTTACTAGATATCGTTTAAACCAATTTTCGCTGGTAGTTTTTATGGTAATGTACATCATATATTTTTTTTAGTTTTATGATTCCCTTATTTTAGAAGTTACGGGGGGGGGGGACACACACTTTTTTCCACTTTGGAAGTGTCTCCCGGCAAAGTATTCGGTTTAGAAAAAAATGATATTAGAAACCTCAATATAATTTTTAAAGACTTATCCATAGATACCCCACACGTATGGGTTTGATGTAAAATAAATTTTTGAGTTTCATTTCTAAGTATGGGGAAACCCCAATTTTTTTTGTTTTTTTTCTATTTTTGTGTCAAAACCTTAATGCGGTTCACATAATACATCTTCTTACCAAGTTTCAACAGTATAGGTCTTATAGTTTCGGAAAAAAGTGGCTGTGACATACGGACGGACAGACAGACAGACAGACATGACGAATCTATAAGGGTTCCGTTTTTGCCATTTGGCTACGGAACCCTAAAAATCACGTTTGTTGTATGGGAGCCCCACTTAAATATAGATTTTATTCTGTTTTAGCGGCATCAGAAACATTCATCTGTGAAAATTTCAACTGTCTATTTATAACGGTTCATGAGACACCTTGACAGACTGACACATACAGACGGACGGACGGACAGCGAAGTCTTAGTTAAAGGATCCCATTTTTACCCTTTGGGTACGGAACCCTAAAAAATTACGATTTGTAGCGGATGACCACAGATTATTTGGAGATGCCACTTGTTTTCATGAGAATTCAAATTATCATGTTCGTTATGTATTTTGGACTGAAATACTATTATATCACGTTTTTAGTTTTTACCCCTAAAAGGGCAGACAGAGCATTTTTGGTCTTATGGCTCTAAGCAAACAGTGCCCAGAGCCGCAAGACAAAAAGGCCCATTAAGAGACAAAATTAAAAAAAAGAGTTAAAAATTAAAAAAATAATTGCCACTTTCATACTATAAAGTGTGTAGCCGCCCGGGCAATTTTTATATAAACGTCGAAATTATTTTTTTATGTTTTGACTGTTTTTTCAGTATCATTATACTATACATACATACATACATACTATCACGTCTTTATCCCTAATGGGGCAGACAGAGCATTTTGAGTCTTGCGACTCAGGGCTGCAAGACTCAAAGGCCACTTTTAGCTTGATGTAGACAAAAAGGTGGATAAAGTAATAAAAATAGTGATGGGTTGCTAGCCGCATCGCCTATTAATGAGATTCGATTTTTTGCCCATTCCCTCGATCGGCTCTTACGATCTGCCCGGGCAGAGAAGCAGCTGGTACATTCTAAGTTTTTTCTCTCTCTCCTAGACCAGCATGGAAGCATTATACTATAGTGATCTAATATAGGCCGTGGTTCGATTTATTACGGGTAAACGGTAACGTGTCCCTTCCACGTTGTATAGAGCAGCTCAGAACAGATTATCACTTTATATTGTACACTTCTCTAATCTATATCTATACATATAATAAAACAGTAAAAAAAGTGTGTCTGTACATTAAATATATTCCCAAAAAAAAATTTGGGGGCGATGTAGACGTAGTAATAGAGTAAGAATTTAAAAAAAAAAGTCTGTCTGTATGTCTGTTTGTCTGTTTGTACACGCTAATATCCGGAAATACTGGACGGATTCGAATGAAACTTTTTTGTTATAAAGCTATTAAGCCTGGGCAACATATAGGGTTTAAATGATTTTGGAAAATGGAACGCCTGATGCAGAACCATAATGGTCCAGCTAAACTATAAGAGATATAAAAATTCCGCCTTAGTAAAAGTTGTTCAGCCTGATGAGCATTTTCCAGAAACATAAAGTCCACGCGAACGAAGTCGCGGGCTTCGTTTAGTAATATAATAATATTGTACACTAATAGTTCTTATTCTCGGAAAAATAAATAATCTTCATTACAGAACTTGTAACCACACCTTCTTGTAACCTTACATGTAGGTGTGGTAGTCAGGATGCACGGTCTAGCGACCAGCGGTCCTTGTGTCCCTTCCCCGCACTTCATTAGTGATACATTTGCCACCATTTACTTTGCGAGCTTTTTTATTTAAATGCAAATTTGAGATTAACAGATCTTTATCTTTTTAGGGTTCTGTACCCAAAGCGCATAAACGGAACCCTATTACTAAAGCTCCACTGTCCGTCCGTATGTCTGTCTGTCGGTCACCTGTATCTTACGAACCGTGATAGCTAGATAGTTGAAATTTTCACGATTCAAGGATGTATTTCTAACAAAATCAAATAAATATTTAATTGGGGCTCCCGTACAATAACCGTGTTATTTTGTCATAGATAATGAATGGTTCGGAACCCTTCGCGCGAGTCCGACTCGCACTTGACCGCTTGGTTTTTTTACAACCAAGAGGCTTGGAAATAAATCTTTAGTCAGATTCTATCCACTAGTTTCTGCTTATGCAGTTTCTACGTTGAAAACTCATACATACATACATACATACTATCACGTCTTTATCCCTAATGGGGCAGACAGAACATTTTGGGTCTTGCGGTTCTATGCAGAGCCCAGGGCCGCAAGACCCAAAAGCCACTTTTAGCGTCATGGTGGGCGAGAAGATGGAAAAGCAATCAATACAGTGATGGGTTGCTAGCCGCATCGCCTGTTAACATGATTTGCATTTTTGCCCATTCCCTCGATCGGCTTTTACGATCTGCGTGGGAAGAGAAGCAGCTGGTACATTCTAAGTTTTTTTTTTTATTTCTCCCAGACCAGCATGGGAGTTGAAAACTCGATACCTCAAAACTAAGAAAACTAAAAACGGTGGGGCACACATCAACGATAACACTACCTAAACTGAACTATACTTAAACAAAGAAAATAAGGCGCGTGGAGGAAGGATATGACGCGTTACATGTTTGGATAACTGTACTATCAATATGACAACTTCCTAAATGACGACATGATTTAGTCAGATTAGAACTGTTATGCGTTTTAGTTAAGTTCCTTCTATTTCTGAATTCTATATTTAAGTTACTGAAAGAAAGATTACGAAAATATTAGAACTTAAAGAAAATAACACCGTGTTTGGAAAATTAAATAAATAAATATTTAGGGACAAATTACACTGATTGAGCTAGCCCCAAAGTAAGTTCGAGACTTGTGTTATGGGATACTAACTCAACGAAACTATATTTTATAACAAATACATATATATAGATAAACATCCAAGACCCAGGACAATTTGAAAAAGGCCATTTTCCAACTTGCCCTGACCGGGGATCGAACCCAGGACCTCCGGATAAGCGGTCTAGCGTGTTGACCATTACGCCACGGAGGTCGTCGAGGTTTGGAAAATTGAACCTAAATTTGAGAAATGTTAGAAATTTAAGAAGCAAGTAGGTAGGTCTTTTCTTTTCCTGAAGGTTGACAGGGAGAGAATGCTTTAGCATTTAGTCCACCTATTCTAGCTACTGGCTCAATAAAGATTTTAAATAAATAAACAAAAAACACAGTCGTACCTCAGGGGTGTGTACTTAGACCTTAATATCGAACGCAAAACAAAAGGCACAATTCGGCGTTCTTTGTTCCGACACCCGAAGTTTCCCGATCTCAATAAACAAGACGGGAAAAACGCGGCTCTGGAGCACATTTTATACAAACGATGACATAAATACTCATTTGCAAGAACAATATCCGATATTGAGTGAGGCCTGTCTTGCGAGCGAGTGCACTGCGCGCCCGGGAAACGTGCCAAATGAAAAGTTTTGAAACTTCCATCGCGCATCAATTTTTGAATGATACTGACATGTGTTTTAATCAAAAAATTTACAAAACTTTTTATTAGAAATTTTCATAAACCAAAGAACATAAATGTTATTATTTTAACTCACTTTAAAAACATTTTCATGTAAATTAATATCAAAACTAGTAGGTGCAAATTGCTTGCACTGTAAAAAGAGTTATCAGAAAACTCACACAGAATGGGTATAGACAACAAGAAATTTGTAAAAATTTGTTTATTTTGGATCAATTAAATTTTATTAAATAAATAAATAAATAACTTCTATGATTGTTGCATGATGACGATTCAAGCTTTTCCGACTATATGACTAAAAAAAATCAGATTAAGCACTACATGGCTGTATCTATCTTTTTAGCTAGTTCCGTGGGCTTCCCACGCCTAAATTCGTCTTTCAAGCCCCTTGCAAGTAAAAGCATCGACATTCTTCTGTCTCCCCTTTTATAGTCTGGTGTAGTTGTTTTTATCCGAGTCAGCCCAGCGACTCATCATCATCATCATGTCTTTATAATCTCCACTGTATGACTCTCTCTGTAGTACTAGAGCCACACTTGGGCAGAGCAGCCAGATGATTTGGCCAACACTCTCTACTGGCCAGACGGGTTGAGAGATCTCATTGATGTTTATAATTAGCCTGTATTTCCTAAGTCGCCTTTTAAGACATCTACGGCAAGACTAAAGGCCCATTTATACGGTGCAAGTTTCTTGCGTGTTGCATACAATTTTATTGAAGCAATAAATGATTTGTATGGCTGACATTTCGTTTAGACCATGCAAGTTGTCTATTGCTGCAATAAAATTGTATGCAACACGCAAGAAACTTGCACCGTCTAAATGGGCCTTTATAGTGGTCCTATTCTACTCTGCCGAAAACCACACGGTGAGGTGACTGAACAAACTTTTTTTCAATCATCCAGTGACGTAGTATAACAGGGCAATGTTCCCTTACCGTGCCCGCCAGTGCACAACCACATTCATGTTTATTCACCGCCTCAACCCTCAACCGGTGTATTTATTGGTTCGCATCCACCCGAGCACGTGGAATTCACTATCCACTGCCGGCACTACTCAAAATTTGTCTTCCACTTTACAGCAGTATGCAGATGTGGTGTACGCCAATGAAATACTTCAAAATATGAAGGTTCGTGTACGCGAACCTTCGTATTTTGAAGTATTTCATTGCGTTTAGTAAGCACAAGGTAATTTACGTTAGTCAGGCGGAACAATTTCTCTACAACCCAAAGGTTGGCTGTAAGATAATGCTTTTAGCATTATGCCTATTGTGCTATACAAAATGTATTTTGTACAAAAAAGGTTAAATAAATAAACATTGAGTTTGTCATTGAAGCATAACTTAATCTTGTCTTTCTCCTCCCTTCAACAATCAGAGACTAAATCTGGATATGTAACGGTACTATACGAGCTATAATCTAGCAACTACAACTACACATCGCACTGTCTGTAAACAAATCCCTAAAGAATCTCTAGTAAGTCTTTATGAATTAATAATTTTCCCATTAGAACTACTATTACGTTACAGTACAAACGGTACATCTATTAGTACAAAATTTTCCAGTAGTCCTAATTGTAGAACAAGCTTGGTATTACTACTGAGACGAACTCAAAACAACGTCTGAATAAAATTTAAAAAGTTCTCTTCTGTTTTTTCGCTGTAATAACTCTAAAATCACGTTGAAAATGGATATGATCAAGTAACATTATTTTTGACGTTTTATTCTATTAAGTAGTAATAGCCGTGTTGTTTTCGGCAAAGTAGAATAGGGCCCCTCCAAGTCCTCTCGTAGATGTCGTAGAAGGCGACTTAAAAGATACGAGCTAAACAAAGCTTATAAACATCACTAAGACCTCTCCAACCCGTCTGGCCAGCGAGGAGAGTGTAGGCCAAGTCCTCTGCCTGCTCTGGCGGCTCTTGGAGTACAGAGAGGGTGTGTGCACTCCGTGCTACTGCAGTGGAGAAAAAAGACCTGATAATGATGATTCTGTTAAGCGAGCGAGCGAAGCGTCTCAGTTTCAAAAATGGCCAATTCTTAACCGATTCTTGTGAAATTTTTGACCCAAGAAACTTCCTTAATTCCTTAAAATTGTTACTTATAGCCAAGTTTACTAACGCTTCCTAAGCGCTAGTGGAAAAGAATCGGTAAATTGGTATTTCAAATCGTCCTCTGGCTTAATTTGGAAAGTGGCCGATTCCTCACCAATACCCCGTCGTTTCGCGATTGTTTCGTATCGGAAAACAATATTATCTTAGTTATTGACGACCCGCGCACATCTCCGTTATTTATCGTGCCTTGCTAAATCTGCTGGTTCCTACTTTTCTTGATTAAATTATTGTTTCGTTCTGATTGGGGAAGTTTTTGGTTTGAAGAACATTAGAGTTTTCACTTAGTTTTTTAACATCTGACACAAAAGAAGAATGCTGTAATTTGTCGCTTTCATTTCATTTATTATTACTTTCATTTAACAAATTTTCATTGTGTTAGAATTACTTAAAACTAACATCTTATAATACTATTGAAACAAACAATTTATATTAGTGAATTCTAATAAAATTGCAATTTTAGAGATTCTGTATGTTTGTGTGTGCTCTTTAATGAAGCGATAGATATTTTGTTTATTCAAATCGATTAAGCCGTAAAAAACCATTTGGATTGTCATGGGAGGCTCGGTTTAAAACCCTTTCCCCAAACCCAAAAATAAAAGGTATACAATCAAAGTTGTGCTTTTGTCAAAAGGATAAGGCAAACTCTTGTGATACTAAGCTAAGAGAAAATCCGAGAGATTTTATGATGCACATTTATTTTGCTATTGAACAAACTAACCGATGAAAGTAGGAGGCGCTAGTCACGACGATTGGTAAGGCACTGAAGACAGTCTGCTTCGACGAGCAGAACGCCGCAACAAAAGCTGGCAAGTACAGATCACTCAAAATAACTTGGCGGCTCGGAAGTTAGCTGCAAGTGACGTGGGGTAGCTGACGCCCGCGCACCCGCGCACATTCTGTATTCGTCTACTGCGCAGCTTTCGCGCAAAGTTCAGAGCCACCAAGTTATTTTGCAAGTTACCTTCAATCAGCAAATTTTTTACTTCCACGAAAATTTTACTGTGTCCCTTAATCCCTTTGATAAGTTGCACCCATAAAGTTGTATCATTATCATCATGATGTCATTATCATCATCATTTCAGCCGCATAACGTCCACTGCTAGACATAGGCACAAACATAGGCCTCTCCCAAAAATAATAATAATAGGAGGACTGGCCGTTAGTGCATCTCAATGGTACATTAAGGGATACCCTTTCGTAGATGCAGCCATCTCACATTTTAGATAAAAGGTACTAAAAGGCCTCTTCATGTTGGCTTTGGCCCCATGAACGCCTCAAAGGACCGGGTCTCCATTGGCCCGTGGCTGAAAAGCGTACCAACATAATAATAGTCTTGTAACAAGTGCCGCTAAGTAAATATTCTAATAAACCTACAAGCACACTATGTCTGCCAGCTGGATGACATATTGACAGCTAAGTGGTATGTTCTAAAATAATGCGGGTGGAATTGTCACAATTCAGTCTTGCAATAAATAAGTTACCGAACGCACGTCTATTATTTACTAGTGGCGACGAGGATTCACGATACGAATCATACGCGAAAAATAAAAGTGAGAACTAGTGCAAGTAAAAATGGGAGTAGGGAAAATACAGGAGTTTGACGTTAAAACTGGGAACTGGGTTGGTTACAGTGAAAGACTGGATATGTATTTTCTCGCGAACGACGTGAAGGACAGTGCAAAGTTACCTACATTAATAGCGGTGATGGGCGAAGAAGCGTATTTACTGTTGTCGACGTTATCAAGCCCTAAGAAACCATCGACCTTGACTTATGATGAAGCCGTATCTCTTATGAAAGACCATTTGCAGCCAAAACCGTCGATTTTAGCAGAACGATATAAATTTCGACAACGACGGCAGGTAGAAGGAGAATCAATTGCCGATTACGTAGCCGAATTAAAAAAACTCGCTAAAGATTGCGATTTTAAGGCATCATTGGAAGAGAATTTGCGGGACCAATTAGTTTGTGGTATAATCAGCGAAACGACGCGACAACGGTTGTTTGCAGAGGATGATAGTATCACATATCGCAGAGCATTCAAATTAGCTACGTCACTAGAAGCGGCCGAAAAAAATGCCTGCGCTGTGGATCGCGATAGTAAGCCTTCGGTTCAAGTCAATAAGGTTCAAAATATATACCAATGTATGGCGTGCGGTACAAACGGACATCGAACGGAAACTTGTAGGTACAAGAATTTTGAGTGTAGCAGTTGCAAGAAGGTGGGACATTTAAGGAGAATGTGTCCAGATAAAAGGGCAAGACTCGATTTGGCGGGAACGGCCAGTTATCAGTCTCGCGGTGACGGTGGCAGCGAACGCGGGGGTCGCCGGGCCGGGGCAGGCAGCGGAGGCCGAGGAGCGGGCACACGCGGGCATTGGCGTGGACGCTCGGGAGCGGGGCGCAGTGGGGGCCGGAGTGCCGGCAACTACTGGGTGCACGGAGAAGGTGCGGTGCCTGCGGACTTTGGACGGGACCAACAGCTGACTGGCGGCGAGGGCGACGCGTCCGGGCCGCAGTATGGGGATGACGGGAGCGATGATTGTGATGAACCTATGTATCAGATGTCTTTAGCTAAATACAAACCGGTATGTATTAATTTATTAATACAGAACAAGTTATTAAACATGGAAATAGACACTGGTTCGGCCTTATCATGTATAAACGGAAACACTTACCAAAAGTTTTATAGTAACCTACCATTAAAGTCGTGTAGTTTGAGATTGAAATTTTATGATGGTTCTGTTATACAACCTCTAGGATATATAGAAGTTAACGTTAGGTATAATCAAATTGTAAAAAAATTAGATCTATACGTTATAGATAACGGGACCACCACTTTATTAGGACGGCAGTGGCTTTTCGAATTAGGTATCTCAGTGCCTAAAGTAGGTTTATATAATGTTAAGTCCGGTGAGAATGAAACTAAACAATTGGATGTAATTATTTCCAGGCATGAGTCATTGTTTGATGGCACACTGGGCAGGTACACGGGCCCTCCGGTGCGGCTTCACGTGCGGGCGGGTGCGGCGCCCGTGTTTTGCCGCGCCCGGCCGGTGCCGTACGCGGTGCGCGCGCGCGTCGACGCCGAGTTAGACGCGATGCTGCGCGCCGGCGTCATCGAGCCGGTGGAGCGCTCCGACTGGGCCACTCCCCTGGTGATCGCAAGTAAGGCGGATGGCGGACTACGCATCTGCGCTGACTATAAGGTTACTCTTAATCGTGTTTTGTTGGTCGATAGGTACCCGGTTCCTAAGGTTGATGACCTATTTAGTACTTTATGTGGAAATGAATATTTTACAAAACTAGATCTTTCACAAGCTTATAACCAACTAGTACTCGACGAATCCTCTAGAGCGTATACCGTTATCAATACACATCGAGGCCTATTTAAGTATAACCGTTTGGTTTACGGCTTGTCGGCGAGCCCGGGTATATTTCAAAAATTTATGGAAAATTTGTTTAAAGATGTTCCGGTGGTAATTTTTTATGATGATATCTTAATAAAAAGCAAGGATATTAACAGCCACTTAGAGGTTTTAGAACGAGTTTTACAAATCTTACAACAAAATGGTTTAAAAATTAAAAAAAGTAAATGTAATTTTCTAGCTAGACAAGTAGAATATCTAGGTTTTGTCGTGGATAAAAGTGGAATACGAGTAAATCCGGATAAAATAAAACCAATAGTAAGCATGCCACCACCACAGAACGCATCCGAATTAAAATCATTTCTGGGAATGGTAAACTTCTACGGCAAATTTGTAAATAATTTAAGTACTTATTTAGTACCATTATATACACTACTTAAAAAAGACAAGTATTACGTTTGGGGTAAGGAACAAAATGAGTCCTTTTTACGGGTTAAAAAAATGTTGTGCGGTGCGGGGGTGTTAGTACACTACGACATATCGCGGCCTACGGTGGTGACGTGCGACGCAAGCGCGCGCGGGCTGGGCGCCGTGCTCGCGCAGCGCGCGCCCGACGGCTCGGAGCGCGCGGTCTGCTACGCGTCGCGAGCACTCACGCCGGCAGAAACTAACTACAGTCAAATACACAAGGAAGCCTTAGCTATTATATTCGCAATGGATAAATTCCATCAGTATTTATATGGCAGGAAATTTACACTCCGAACTGATCATAAACCTCTAGTCAGTATTTTTGGCCCAAATGCGGGAATACCGACGACGGCGGCTAGTCGTCTTCAGAGATGGGCAATTAAACTTTCTGCATATGATTTCGATATTGAATACGTAAGTACGGAAAAAAATACGGCTGATGCTCTTTCGCGACTAATCAAAACTCACAAAGAGACCGCAAAAGTAGAAGACGAGCTCCCAGAACAGACTTACTTGCATTTTGCTACAGAGGCACTCTTAGTAGATTATAAAACTTTAAAAAAGGAAACTTGGTCAGATCCTATATTATCTAGAGTAATTAGTTACATAAAGGATGGTTGGCCGCTTGAGGTCGACATAAAAGATCTTAAGCCTTACTTAAACAGAAAAAAAGAAATATATATCGAGCTAGGGTGTATTATGTGGGGACATCGAGTTGTAATACCCACGTCGTGTAGGGCTAAGGTCATAAAAGAATTACATGAGTCACACATGGGTATAGTAAAAACTAAAGCGTTGGCCCGAAGTTACGTTTGGTGGCCTGGAGTGGACGAGGCTGTAGAAACTGCTTGCCGCGCTTGTGAGGTGTGCGCAGCGGTGGCAGACGCGCCGCCCGCGCACGCTCCGAGCCCGTGGCCGTGGCCTGATCGTGCTTGGTCGCGATTGCACCTTGATTTTTTAGGACCGATAGTAGGAACCACTTACTTAGTGGTAGTAGACGCATGTTCAAAGTGGATTGAAGCTATAAAGATGAAAAGTACTACCGCTAGCTCTGTAGTTGCGGTACTACGTGACATGTGGGCGAGATTTGGGTTGCCAAAACAAGTGGTCAGTGATAACGGACCACCCTTCTCTAGTTCAGAATTTGAGACATTTTTAACCAATAATGGTATCGACCACCTGTTTTCGGCACCGTATCACCCAGCTTCCAATGGAGCGGCAGAAAATGCAGTTAAAATTTGTAAACGAGCTATTAAAAAGGCACTAAAACAGAAAGTAGACATTGATACTGCTCTTAATAGGTTTTTATTAGCTTATAGAAACACCGAACACGATACAACAGGGGAAAGTCCAGCAAAAATACTTCTGGGCAGAAGTTTACGCATGCGCTTAGATAAATTAAAACCAGATCGCGAGGAAAGAGTAAGAGAACGTCGGAGGAGAAGTGACAGCAGCGGCGAGAGGAGAGCGACGAGACAGCGACAGCTCGAACCGGGCGATGACGTCTGGTGCCGCGACTATCGCGCGCCCGACAGGTGGGTACCGGGTAAAGTTTTGGATAAAATAGGAAATACTGATTACAAAGTGAAATGCGATAAAGGAACCGAGGTACACAGACATATCGACCAACTGAAGCGTAGAGTATCTTATAGTCTTACAGATATAAATGCGCCACAAAATCCAGCAATACGACGAACGTCGCGTAGTTCTTTGGTGGTGCCAGCGAGCGAGGGGAGTGGGTTGGAGGAACGATCTCAGCCGGGGGAAGCGATGACGCCAGCGTTGCCCTCCACCGTGACGTCACCGCAACGACATGGTACAGATACAAACACCCAGCCCAGTGTGCCAGACAACAGGTCTCATGCTACGCCTGCTGATGTGCCGGAGGAGGCAAAAAGAGCCCGAAAACCTCCAACTCGTTTTGGAATAGACGAGTATTTTTGATACTTTGCATTTATTATTTTATGTAGTTATAGTAAGTCTTAAAGTTATCGAGAACAGACAGACAGACGCGGGAGAGTACTTTTTTTTTATAAACTAATAATATAATGTAATATTAAGTATAAGTAAGAAAATGTAATTTAATAAAGATTGTTCATTGTTTCTAATTAGATTTAACGGAACTTATTATTTGTGATTGTATGCATATACACTTAGTACCTACCTTTACACTACGCTGAGATCATTTCATGCTGTTGTTAGTTATGTAAGTCATAGATTCATAAAGGTGGTCTCGATAGTTTTGTAGATGTAATTTCCCGCATACCTTGGTGAATTAAATTGTAATTAGTTGTTAATTTAGGGTGAAGGTATTGGTATGTTCTAAAATAATGCGGGTGGAATTGTCACAATTCAGTCTTGCAATAAATAAGTTACCGAACGCACGTCTATTATTTACTACTAAGCTGTATCGATTGTTATAAGATCGCAATCGAATGCTAATCGATTATCGCGTCCGTGTGGTCCTCCTGAAAAATATAGTCAGTCATAGAAGTATAAGAGTCACACATGCTGCACTGACGATGAGCGGAGCTGAATTTTCGCAAATGTGCGTAAAAAAGCTTTACGTTCGAAGGCAACGCTTTTGCATATTGCCTATTATGATCAATAAAAGATTTCATCACTATCATCATCAGATCTTTTTGTCTCCACTGTAGGAGCACGACCCTCTCTGTACTACCAGAGCCATACTTGGCCAGAGCAGCCAGAGGACTTGGCTTATTAAGCTATTGCATAGCTTCTATCGCGGGCCTTGAGCGCGGGGACCGAATCCAGAAATTCCGTAACGAAAAATCCTCACGCTTCCCACTCCGCCTACCATGTAGGTTGCCGCTTCGTCTCCGTCGTCCGTTTGCGACGTTGCCGTCCTTCCTTGTAAAAATCCACCGACCGAACGGAACCACCTTAATGCAATAGCTTTACCGCGGCAGTCCCCGAGTGCCACACGTCTTTTTTTATTAATTGCTATCGGTCTAAGCTATCGGTAATAGTTCACCCATCTTACACCCATACCTCAACAAAGTTGCAAGATTTATCATCAAAAACAAAAGCGATAACGTCACTTATTTCGAAGTGCCACATCCGCTACCGTTTTTAACGCGTTCTCCAGGACAGGTGTTCGATTCCCGGCGAGGAACTAAAGGTCGCCATTAGCGGCGTATTTGATGTGGAAATGGCATTCCATTTTAGCATAGTATATTTTCAGGAATACTTACAGTGATACTACGTTAACGTAATTAAAATAACCTTTTAAATTACACAGATATAAAAAATGAAGTATCAATCAAGTGGTTGCGCGGGCGCAGGCGTTTTTGCACTAAATCTACTCACACATACATATACTATCTCGTCTTTTTGCCTAACGGAGTAGAAAGAACCTGGAGTTTTGCGTGTTTTTGGGAGAAAATGTAATACATATTATAACAGAGTAATGACGGGTCACTAAGCTGCAATGACATGGTTTAAATTCTTGCAAATTAAGTCGAACGGTCTTTTAGTTAATATGTATGTATGTATGAATGTTTGTTTAGGTCAATTCTTGCAACTTAATTTTCAAACAGTTATCCTCAACCGAATTAGTTAATATTTTGCATACTCGTGTTAGTCAGATGGCAATACAATATAATATTCAAGTCAAGAAGTCAATGAGCTGTTCTAATGATGGAGCCGGGATTCGAAGGAACTCAGTTATCAAACAACATGAACTCATTGAGTAGGATTCGTTTGATTGGTCTTGACGAGCACTTTATGGTAAACGATGCCTAGGGTCTGATCACGGAGACGGAAGGTGGTCGATGGAACTCAGTAATAAAACAACGCAACTCCATCGAGTTAGGGCTTATTTATTTGCCTTAGTAACTACTTTGGCCTCACAATAAAAGATTGTATGAAACATGTATTTTTTCAAAAAAACTTATTTATGTAGATGTTTATCGATTATTTGAAGACGCCTGAACCGAATTGTATTTTTTTTGTTTTCCTTTAATAATTTTATCAAATTTTGTGCTTACTTATCCCTCCAGGGTTATTTTGCGGCTAGTTACTTATTTAGCAACATGAGATGGCCGACACAGTGCTGCCTGAGCAGCGACGTGGAGATCATTGTAGATCACCGTCCGGCGGTGTACCTGCCACTGCGCGCTAAACAGCTCCCGTCGTGTGAACGGCCGAGCGCGCGTTTCCAAACGGCATTCTTATAAACTGATAGGTACCGTCCATATGTTCGACGAAACCAGTATTTTTTGGTTTTTTCTAGTCCTTCCTTTACTATAATAAATGCGAAAGTGAGTGTATACTTGTTTGTTACCACTTCACGCTTCAGCCACTGAGCCTATTTAGATGAAATTTGATATGGATATAATTTGATACCCAGGGACATAGGATAATTTTTATCTCGAAATGCCTACGAGGAGCGAAGGCTACTGGCACAGCTAGTTGTTTAATAAATGAATAAGGCAGATATTGAGACAATTCTTACATATTTAAATTAAATTTGCTTGTTAAATGTTAAAAAGCCTAGATAGTTGAGAGTGAATTGTTTATGTGCTGGTTTTTCGTGTCATTGTGGTCAACACTGGTGTCAGATGTTTCAGGCTGCCTAAAGGGATCTGGCACAGCTTGACCAACGGCTTATACCAACATGCCTTCCGAAGCACGGAGGAGCTCGAGAAAAATTTTATACCACTTGTGGTATAAGTGCTTAATTAAGTACATAAACCATCCGTGTTAGGTTAAGTTAGATTACAGTTTATATGGTTGTGGTTTTAATTATGCTTATTAACGTTGACTGGCAATTCAAATCAATGGCCATACAACGAGGCAATGCCGCAAGTCTCTTAGGCACCCTGCCCTGCGACCGTAGGGATTGTATATGTTATTTAATATAATTCTTTATTTTTAATTAGATATATTTCATTTAATAGTTTTGTTATAATATTAGTATCTATTCTATGTATTGTTATATATTTAATTTGAGTAGAATTAATTATTATATAAATAAAAACTTAATCGATGTGTTTTTTTAATAATAATAGTACACTTCTGTCTAATTTTTGATTAAATTTTTGCGGTGTTTTCCCTGACTTATCGTGTAAAAATGGACACCGTCCCGAACAATGTCCGCGGTATCAGATGACGAGGTTACCCCGCTACTTTACGAGAGGAGATCTAATTTATAGGGCTCCGAGATTACAGGCCCCGTACGACTAGGCGTACGGCCCCACTTATCACGGTAATTTACACTCAATACTTATTTCATTGTGCTTTACGATGCACTGGTATATAATTGCAACAGTGAGTATTATCACGCCTGCTTCTCCTGTGGATAGGAAAAGGAGTATGTGCAATAAGTTAGGCCAATAATGTGTTATAGCTACTTGGAACACGAATAAAGCATTAAATAGGCTATTTTACTGAATATGTTTTTGGTTCATATTTTATATAACACAAAAAATACGAATGAAAAGAAGTATATTTTTGAAACTTGACAGTTTTCCCTTCCATCAGATTTAAAAAGCTTATAACTTACTTATTTTTGGGCAATCATTTACAGGAACATCTTTTGATGACAGATTACTCTGTGAGTAGTGAATCCGTACTTCAAAAGCACATTATGCCGATGATTCCCATTATCGTTAGATGACGACCTCCGTTGCGCAATAGTCAACACGGTAGTCCGCCAATCCGGAGGTCCTGGGTTCGATCCCCAGCCAGGGCAAGTTGGAAAATAGCCTTTTTCAAATTGTCCTGGGTATTGGTGTTTATTTATATGTATAAGTATTAATTTTAAAATATAGTATCGTTGAGTAAGTATCCCATAATACAAGTTTAAACTTACTTAGGGGCTACCTCAATGAGCGTGATTTGTCCCTATATATTTATTTATCATTATCACAACAATCGAAGCACATGAGTATAGACTGCTTCACCATGGGAATGTCGAGGCGATCCAGCTCCTCGACAACACGGACATAGTGCGACGTCTCAAAAGAACTAAACCTTTTGAACTAGTGTAGTTGTAAAAAATACATTGATAGTATAGTGCAGTGATGTGCCAGCAGAGACACAAGAACAAAGTGCCTTCCCCTTAATAGAGACAGTAAGAAAATTGCCAATGGACACATTCTTAGACAATAACGTATAAAACTAGGTCAATGTTAAATTACTTATTAGCCTGAGTTTAGGCTAGATTGTAATATTATTAGCGTACTTAATTATTTTAGTTAATTAGGACCGTTAAGAAAGAAAAAATAATTTATTACAATGTTGAAGGAAGACTAGCGAGCCCGAAAATCTTGATACCTGTCGGCCACTGTGTCAGTGGAAAACAAAACAGAATATGATATAATTAAACAATTAGACATGCAGAAATACATAGTTATCATCATCATCGGGTCTTTTTGTCTCCACTGCAGGAACACGACCCTCTTTGTACAACTAGAGCCATACTTTGCCAGAGCAGCAAGTGGACTTCGCCTACGCTCTCCACGCTGGCCAGACGGGTTGGAGAGGTCCTATTGATGTTTATAAGCTTTGTTTAGCTTGTATTTCCTAAGTCTCCTTTTGTGACACCCACGGAAAACTTGGAGTGGTCTTATTCTACTCTGCCCAAAACCAGACGGCGAAATTATCACCCTAAAAGCCTTACACCTTAGCCTTATTTTAACTGACATTATTAATATGCATTTAAGGGTCAATATTTATATGTAAATTGTATTTTATTTTACCAACTTCATAAATAGCTAGTTTTGATATCTGTAAGCCACATCGTACAAAGGCCATACAAAACCAATTATAGGCTTATAATTACGCTGGCCAGCTGGCAGTAATAAGCGCTTCTTGTATAGATTTAGTGCGCCACGCCTGCGCGCGCGCATCGCTTGATTGATACTTCTTCATTTTTTTAAAACTATGTATTGGCGGTCCGCCCATGCTTCACACGGGTATGTTTTATGATTGTGACCGAAACAAAAAAATGACGTCATAGTTTTATAGAGTCAAATAGTCCTTTTATTATAAGTCTATCTGCAATAATAAATCTAAAATATTTTGAAAAACAAGTGACATTATTTTGCGACGTTTTACTTTAATTAATACAAAATAATTTATTTTTAGAAAATACCCAATTATCCCAGGAAAATACCTAGTTATCATGGACTAACCTAGTTGGCCATACAAAAATGTACTTTGGAAAAAAGTACTTCACCCCCAAAACTACACAACCGATTTCGATAACATTTCTATTGGACCACCTCGCAAGCATCGCATCCTTTTAAACAAAAAATAATTTTCCGTGTCGGTCCACGTTTTCGAATAATTAGTGAACATACATGAAAAAAAAGGTTACGACGAATTGTTAACCTCCTTCTTCGGTTAAAAACAAACCCAACAGAAACAAAATATACCATAAACGCAACAAGACTTACATTTATCAAATATCAATAAATGAAAATTGATAAACAACTTTAATTTATTGATATTTTAAATGTAAAAGAATAGCTCCCAATCAGTCTTGCGTTTTCTAAGTTTATCTGTTTGCGTGTTCTGAAGTTGCCAATAAGTCAGGATAAGCCGACAGTCGATGTCATATAATACTATGTTATGGATTTCCATAAATATGTCTTGAAAACTGACGTATTTGCATGTTATACTCGTACACTTATGGGGTGACGAATTGCAGCAGTGCCTTAACTGGGATGGTGCCAGCTGCCCAGGCCCAGGGCACAGACTCTCTAGGGGCGCTGAAATGAACTAGAACCGAAAATAATAGGCGTTATCTCTTAATGTCGTCACACATTAACAGGGAGGGGGTCAATGAAGTATGACATTGTTTGACAAGGGGTGGGAGGGGTCATAAAGTTAGTGACGTCACAATACAAAATCTATATAATGTTAAAATATTTCAGCCTTATCAGTTGTATATTTAGTAGCTTTACGTGCTTGTTTTTTAGTAATTGTACGTAGTATATTATTACTCTGTGTTAAAACATAGGTATCGGAATCTGTGACTTCGCTCTAGGGGTAGGGGTGTCAAAATTGTGACTAACTGTGACAAGGAGGAAAAAGGGGGATTCAAAAGATAAAATTTGTGTGACGTAATTTATGGATAATATTCCAGGCCTACTTGAACAATCCAGCATTTGTGTGTATTCTTTCAACGACAACGGTATCTGAGCTTTATAATATTTGGTGGGTGTATAGATTATGGTTAACAGAATTTTAAATTCGAACATTCGGAGCAAACTACTAGATATGCCTCGCTGTCGGAGTGGGTTTCTTAAACATTCATTCACCAAACAAGCCGTGATTCTTTGGAACGCCCTTCCTGTTGGTATTCGCAAAGCCCCTAGTTGCCAGGCGTTTAAGAGTGCTGTACGCGCATATTATCTTCACAAACTGCCATAGAGTTTTATTAATATTGGTGTAGTTTATGTATGGTTTATAAATATAACATATTTATGTATATTGTATGTAGGTTTATTAATACATTAGATTATATTATTTATCTTATGTATGTGTATAGATTTATTGTAAAGTTTGTTCCAATTACTACTCTCGCCCAAAATTTGCTTTTATCAGCACCACCTGTAGGTTGACTGGTAGAGAAGGCCTTGGGCCTTAAGTCCGCCTGTTTCATTTTTGTAATAAAGTTTAATAAATAAAATAAAAATAAATCCTGGATCTTAAGGCCCAGGGGCCACTTTTAGGGTAATGTTGGACAAGAAGGTGGAAAAGGAATCAAATTAGTGATAAGTTTCTAACCACATCACCTATTAACATCATTCGTTTCTACCCAGGGGCTCTAGTGTTTCCTAATACGGCCCTTATGATATTATACACCTGATATTGACGGAAATAAGCAATTAATAGAAGTTTGCACATGCTTCCATAAGTTTGTATGGAAGAGTATTTATTACAGGCCATAAAAGGCATCGATTTCCCTATCACTAGTCATTTACGTTACGCTCACTTAACAAATAAATTGTTTTTTTTTTGCATTGTTAATAGTAAGTTGTAAAACGTTAAATATATGATACTGAATATTGTTGTCGTGTGGTTTCCGGCAGAAAAGAATAGGGCCACTCTAAGTCCTCCCGTGGATGTCGTAGAGGGCGACTTAGAAAATACAAGCTAAACAAAGCTTATAGACATCAATGAGACCTCTCCAACCCGTTTGGCCAGCAAGGAGAGTGTAGGCTAAAGTCCTCTGGCTGCTCTGGCCAAGTATGGCTCTGGTAGTACAGAGGGGGTCGTGCTCCTGTAGTTGAGACAAAAAGACCTAAAGATGAGATGTGGATCATACAATTGCTAACTTATAACAAAACAATTGCTCCATGAATGCGAAATGCAAGCCTTTTATAAATAAATAGTTTTCCACATAAGTTCCTCACGTTTCTCTAGAGCACATAGTACCATTTATTAAATTGTAACTACATTATTGTACAAAGTAGTGTACATACAATTGAAATGAATTCCAAATCTATCGAAGTTTTATACGCAACTGCCGCACGCCTTATTCGATGCCTGTTAATGGAATGTTGACGGGTAAAAAACTTTATTTTCACATAAACATTAATAACCTTAATAACATACATACATACATACATAATATCACGCTTGTTTCCCGCAGGGGTAGGCAGAGACTATGGACTTCCACTTGCTACGATCCTGACAAACCTCTTTTGCTTCATCTAAACTCATCAATCTCTTCATACATGCCCTTCGGTTACGGGTACCTTAATAACATTAACAAATATCATGTACTAAAACTGACTATAACTATTAATAATACTACAACTAAACTAAATATAAATACAGAATTAAATAATATAAAAATGAACCCCAAATATCTACGCTCGCAGGGTATAGGGTTCCCTAAAAATATATTATGTCTAAAAAAGGGAAAGACCAGCTAGCTGCCTCTCTTCCCGCACAGATCGTAAAAGCTGATCAAAGGAATGTGCGAAAATGTGAATGATATTAATATAGGCGATGTGGCTAGCAATCCATCTCCGTTTTGATTCCTTTTTATCCGACTTCCAAAACAGGGTCAGTTATCAATTCGTCGTGATCTTTTTTATGCATGTTTATCATTCATCGAAATCGGTTGAGTTTGTGTAGTTTTGGGGCGAAGTCGATTTTAAGTTTAAAAAAATATTCATCTACTCGCCCATCATAACGCTAAAAAACTAGCCTTTGGATCTTACGGCCCTGCGATGGGCTCTGTGTGATTAGAGCCGCCAGACCAAAAATGCTCTGTCTGCTCCATTAGGGTAAAAAACATGTAATTATATACAAAATATCAAAAACATGCTGGTCTGGGAGAAATAAAAAAACTTTGAATGTACCAGCTGCTTCTCTTCCCACGCAGATCGTAAAAGCCGATCGAGGGAATGGGCAAAAATGCAAATCATGTAAACAGGCGATGCGGCTAGCAACCCATCACTATATTGATTGCTTTTCCATCTTCTCGCCCACCATGACGCTAAAAGTGGCTTTTGGGTCTTGCGGCCCTGGGCTCTGCATAGAACCGCAAGACCCAAAATGCTCTGTCTGCCCCATTAGGGTAAAAAACATATAATTATATACAAAACATCAAAAACAGTGATAAATACTCATAGAGCAGTCATTTAGTTGTATATGAACGTAGTACCCTATAGATTGAAGTTCGCTCTGAAGGCGGTACCATTAAAACGCATTTAGCCCGCGATGTTATCTGTAATGAGGTAACACGAATACATTTTGAAATTCTTCGGCGCGGGCGCAGCTGTAGAATTATCGGGTTATTGATGAAATGAGGTGTCTACGCAAATGTGCGTTCAGTGCCATACCAACATAAAAATAGATACAGAATGTATAATTATTAGCTGCCTGTGGGAATTTCGGGATAAATAGTACTCTATGTCCTTCCCCGAGTCTCAAACTATATTCATACCAAATTTCATCCAAATCGGTTCAGTAGTTGAAGCGTGAAGAGGTAACAAACAAATATACAAACTCACTTTTGCATTTATAATATTAGTAGGAAGTAGGATAGAATAGTATAGGATTAGTAGGATTCGCTATACGAAGTGCCGCGTAGGACTTCGAGCTGTAAGGTGGTCAGGCGACCTGCGCAAGGTTGCAAGAAGATAGCAAGGTAGATAGATAGATAGATAAAATCTTTACTCACTAAAAGTCCACAAATAAATGGTAAGAACATAAGTAAAGCACATGATGACTAAACGAAATCTTATTAATAGTGGTAATGCAATGCGGTTGTACTGTGACATGTGAACTCGTCGAGGTGATAATTTTGAACAACAGTTAAAGTAGGGTTGAAAGATGTGAAATAAATAATTAAAAATTTTTTTTTTGAAAACATTCATTTAGCATTGACCAGAAAAGTTTAAACTGCTCCTGAAGACGAATCTATCCAACAATTCAATTCAATTCAAATATATCTTTATTATCATAGGATATTTATAATATCTCTTAATAATCGTCATTATTTTGTTGCACAATTGTTAACGTCAAATGGTTACTTACAGCTAAGTATACTACCGCTTCCAAAGCGCTAGTGCAGAAGAAGCGGTAACAAACTGCACTGCAGCATTTTCTCCAAGGACGTCAACTCACAATTAAATTAATACTTAAAGTTAATGTGGACAGAGAATACATTGTTTGTTATGTCATATCATAATTTAAATTTAATTTTTAGAATGTCAAAATTTTAAAATAATGTCAAGCTGTAGATTCAGTTTGTACAAAATGTACCAAATTATGACATTTTCGAGTACCTATATTACAAAATTTTAGAGGGACCCGGGTCAAGCTCAAGCCAGACTTTTTTGTCTTTAAGGTAGTCATCGGTCCTATAATAAGCCTTCTCACAACCAAAATCCTGTGTGGTTATGTAGTTTTATCACAGAGATGCCATGACCACCTTCCAGCTCCATCATCAGATCAGCTCCAAGTCATCATAATATTGCATTGTCACGCGATATACCTACGTATACAAGCAAAATTTCAACTCAATCGGAAACCAGGAAGAAGGGCAAATTTATCTTGCAAGACAGACTAACAGACAACGGGACAGGTGAAACTAAATAAAAGATTGAGGTAAAATACGGTCAGACTTTAAAAATGGAGTCATAATTTCTCATACAATCAGTACGAGATATTATGACTCCACTTTTGAAGTGTACATGAGCTGTCCTTCTACATCCTCTTTATTTCTTAAATGATGTCTTGGCGAATGTGCGGTCAATGTAATTTTCTATTAGGCTTTTATAGCGGGAATAAAGTAGATATTTGTTCAAGGTGCTGGCGGCACGCCCCGGCTCCACCTGGCGACTTTATCAGGTACAGTGCGCACGCGTTCCTGAAAAATGGTGGTGGCCTGGAAGGTAATTGAGGTATTGTCACGTCTTTTCGCAACTTATTTGCAAGTGCGGCCCACCTCATGCTTGATTTTTGACTCTATGACTTACAAAAAAAACAGTGTCGTTGAACATTCGGTTGGTTAGCAATTAAATAGTTGGCTTGATGTAACAGAAAACTATTTTACTAATGTCTTGATAATAATAGAACAAAATCGAAGTCAAAAGTAAAAATCATTTACTTATCTTTATAATTATCACTTGATAATTGTTAAATTTTCTTTTTCTTTCGATTTCTTAATAGGTAAATGTTGTCGTCAGATTATTTTACTTACAGCTAAGTGTACTGCCGCTTCCTAACTGTAAGTACAGACGAAGCGTTAACGAACTGTACTGCAGCATTTTCTCCAAAAACTTCAACATACAATTATACTGATATTAAAATTAGATACGTGGGCTGAGAATATATTGTTATGTCATAATTATTAATTAAGCATGATGTCACATTAGAAATTAATGTCAATATGTAAATTTAGAACTTAAACATGAACGTCTACAGAACGTACTTAAATTAATAAATTTGTGAGGGACCCGCGCCGTGCTCAAGCCATACGTTTTTGTCTCTAAGCTAATCATTGGTTCTATAATAATAAGCCTTATCTCAAAGAACTTTCTTCTCACAAAGCACTTTCTTTCAGAGTTATCTTCATCACCATTCCCGCCCTTCTAGGGTTGCTACTGCTGAGGAAAGGCCTCTTCGTCGACGCCACCCATCACGGTCCTGTGCTGCTCTCATCCAGGTGTGACCCGTGACTTTGACTATATCATTATTCCATCTCATTGCAGAACGTCCGACGCTTCTTTTAGTGAGCATATTGCTCACAAAGAAATATTCACTGCGCGTCACCGTTTTGCTAAGGAATGTTTTAAACTTAATCGAAGCTTATGTCCTGAGTTATGCGAACAAATCAATAAGCTAGGGTAAATGGCAGAATACGCCGAGCGTGACTGACCAGCCTTTTTCTAAACCCCCCATTAAATGTTAAGTGTTGCTGCAAAATTCTAAAAAGTACAGAGGTGAAGCCGTTTCTTTTGCTATCGACACGAGCCCTTTCAGTCACTCCTTAAATTGTTCCGGGGTCAAAAGTATTCTTTTTTTTTGCGTTAATCCATATGTTATGCTACCTATCTCAATGGCAAATTTTATTTCAATAATAAGAAGGAACTGCTATCCCACTGCCCGGCGTAGAGTGGAACAAGGAAGAAGAATAAGACAATATTAAGTAAACCCCAGCATCTGTGTAGAAATATTTTGTCGATAGGATTCTTCCTTTTGAACTGAAATACAGACAAAGTGTGTTACTGCAATTAAATTTAATCCAATTTTAATTTATCTTTATTATCATAGGATATTTATAATATCTTTTAATCCCTTTCACGTCACTTTGTTTTGTTGCAGAATTTTTCACGTCAAATGGTTACTTATAGATAAGTTTACTAGCAACCATCCATAGCACACTTTGAAGTTTAAAGACAATGATTGGAGAAATATTATAGTGAAACAACCCAATATTTAGTAAAAAAACAATCGTGACTTGCCTGGACCTCTAGTCGGCGGGGACTGGTAAAAGATTGCTTGGCCTTCTCTGCCTAATGATTGATCCAGCCCTATACAGGGTTTAACAAAATATACTTAGATAGATAGATAGACAGATAGATAGATAAAACGTTTATTTGTGGCTATAGTCACACACATACAGAATAAAGATACAAAAATTACAAAACAAAACATGTAAAAACAACGTATTGAGGACATATATCAACAACTTTGTATCTGTGTGCTACAGCAGTCCAAAAAGGTCATAGCTCAGTGATTCGTGCTGCTCAAAGAGAAGCTCACTGATTTTCAGCTACGGCCTGTCAAGTGCGAGTGCGCATCTACGGAATTTTATCAAAAGAAGGCAAGAGAGATTGAAATTAAATATTAAATAAATAGGTGATTATCTGGAGACCAATATCATACAAGTTACACACTATATATACTACATACGATATACATATATACACACAGAAGAATACAACAGCGATACAGACAGAACAGGATAGTAAAGTGCACAAACAAATTATACAGAATATGTGTAATGTGAAAAGTATGTGAAAATAGTGCCTACGTGAACTATCAGTATGTGTGTCAGTGTCAGTGTCAGTGGCAGCAACAGCTACCGGCGACTCATCATTGGATTGTTAGTTTTCTGTTTATCTAACAAATATGAGCGAAACAGTTTTTTGAAGTTTGATATTGACCCAGTATGCCTTATTGGAGGTGGTATGATGTTCCAACATTTAGTCGCCTGATATCTGAAGCTGCCCCTGAAAGCAGCAGTTCTGTGACGGTGTACGAGTAGTGTACTTACTGTACTTACTGAAATGCAGTCCATGATAGTGAACAACTTTCCTCAAGGGACATATATGAAATAAGAAAAACATCTTTTGGTCTCCCGTACAAGTCGACCAATCAGCTGATCCGACTTTGTATGAAAAGCAAAAAAATATTTTTCATATTTCGATATATATTTCTCGTAGAAACTGGTTTAGTATCATGGACTTAATTCACCCTTAAAAGTAAAAATAGTTTTAGTATATTTTGTTATAGCCAAATGAATAGCGGTGGCAATGGATTACCCGGTGTCACATCTACAATTCCCTAATGTGTGATGTAACTAAGAAATGTGCAAAATGTGCATTTACACTGACTAATTAAAAAGTAAAAATTTGCAATTAACGCAACACAGCTGATCGCAAATATGTGATACACAAGCTTGAAATAAAGTTCCCCCGTGTACTTAGCCAAAGTTAAGTATCTTTACGAACCTAGGGCATGGTTATGTTCAGACCTTTACAATCTAGAATTTAAGGAATGTGCAAGTGATATAAAAATTACATAGTTGTATAAAAGTTCCTTAATTGACTGAACGAGCACGAAATGTCAGTTTATTATTTAGCCGATCGAGGGAATGGGCAAAAAATGCAAATCATGTTAACAGGCGATGCGGCTAGCAACCCATCACTGTAATGATTGCTTTTCCATCTTCTCGCCCACCATGACGCTAAAAGTGGCTTTTGGGTCTTGCGGCCCTGGGCTCTGCATAGAACCGCAAGACCCAAAATGCTCTGTCTGCCCCATTAGGGATAAAGACGTGATAGTATGTATGTATGTGTATTATTTAGAAAATTTTAGTTTAGGCAATATACTGCCTTCGTATGTCCATCTGTTCGTTTGTAGGTCCGCAATATAGGTACGTCGCTTTCCTTAATCGATTCTCGTGAAATTCTACTGAATAACTTCGGATCGACAAAAATTGGATCAAAAATGGCGGAGCCATGGCTCCTTGTTACTTAGCAAGTTTATTGGATAGGCAAATTAAAAAAAACCTCGACGACATTTAGTGAGGAGCACGGTAAACTGCCTCCGTGGTGTAGTGGTTAGAGCGTTCGGCTCATACCCGGAGGTCGCGGGTTCGATTCCCGGCGGGGGCAACGACTTTGTGATGTTGTCCTAGTTTGGATAGAAAAGCTGATCACCTGATTGTCCGATAAGTAAGATGATCTGTGCTTCGGAGGGCACGTTAAGCCGTCGGTCCCGGTCACTGTCTTTGACATTTGTCGTTACCTAAAACAATGTCAGAGGCCTTTAAGGCGGTTTAAAAACTCTGACACTAGTGTTAGTCACTAACACACACGATAAGAAGAAGTAAGGAGTGGCGGAACATACTTTAACCGATTTTAAATGGAATTAATATACGTGCATCTATTATTTGCCAGGTAAATGAAATAACCCGACATTCAAGCGTTACCCCCAATAACTTTAAAACGGCTGGACCGATTTTCATCGAACATAGCTAAGAAACGACAGCAATGGAAGATGCTTTTAAGTGAAAAAATCGTATCGATATCGGTCTATCCGTTCAAGCGCTACGGTGCCATTGAAAATTTCCGATTAAGTACTTTTTTGTTACCCTTATTAAGATGCAACTTTTTGTATTTATACGTTTTTAACCAATAAACTTCAAGGAATCGAGAGAGGGTGAGGGTCGAAGGCAACCATTACGAAAAAAGGAATTGCATTCATTATCTGTTTAAAACATACTTTGGGCTTAGTTCACTGTGATTTGTCGCTTAATATTTTTTTATATGTTTGTAGCTAGCTGTGCCCGCGGGCTTCGCTCCCCGTGGGAATTTCGGGATAAATAGTACCCTATGTCCTACCCCAAGTCTCAAACTATATCCGTACCAAATTTCGTCCAAATCGGTTCAGTAGTTGAAGCGTGAAGAGGTAACAAACAAATAAACTAAAGAATGTAGGTAAAAAACCTTATATTGATTTTGTGTCAACAAAGTTTTCACTGACAGAATCTGAATCTTTCAAAAAATCTTTTATACAGTTTTTTTTTTTTAAATATAACTTTTAACTAGAGCTAGAGAAAACAAAACAAGTAACATAAATACTAGATAATACGAACATTAGAGTTAAGTTTGATCTATTGCAATCTATCCGTTTTAAAATTATGTAAAATAAACTCAAATAAATAAACGACACCTAACATGAATAAATTGATATATTTTTCTGTGTTTTATAACCCTTATTTTTAATTGCAGATCTAAGCAGATATTAAAACCTTTTTAGGCAGAATAGAAAGAGGAGTCCAAGTCCTCCCAAGTCCAAGTGGATGTCGTAGATGGCGACTTAGGAAATACAAGCTGAACAAAGCTTATAAACATCAGTGAGGCCTCTCCAACCTGTCTGGCCAGCGAGGAGAGTGTAGGACAAGTCCTCTGGCTGCTCTGGCCAAGTGTGGCTCTGGTCTTCTTATCGTGTGTGTTAGTGACTAACACTAGTGTCTGAGTTTTTAAACCGCCTTATAGGCCTCTGACATGGTTTTAGGTAACGACCAATGTCAAAGACAATGACCGGGACCGACGCGACGGCTTTACGGCTAACGCCCTCCAAAGCACGGATCATCTTACTTATCAGACAATCAGGTGATCAGCCTACAATGTCCTAACCAAACTAGGACAACAACACAAAGTCGTTGCCCCCGCCGGGAATCGAACCTGCGACCTCCGGGTATGAGCCGAACGCTCGAACCACTACACCACGGAGGCAGTCAAAGGCTCTCATGCCGAAAAATTGTTTACATTAAAATCTGAACAAAATATTATTGAACAATCCATATCACCCGGAAAACCCGTAAACTGTTTGATTGAAAGCGTGTGTTCTAAATTCAAAACATTTCACCAGCCGTCGATACGTCGGACAGTGAGCCGTCAGAGCTGCGTCAGAGTCAGCTGATGGCTGTCAAACGCCGGTTCTAAATTTAAATGCGAGATTGACGTTGACGCGATATGGCGCTCGTTTCCCGCCCTGTCAGTTTGTCATGATTAAAGTGTACGGACGTTTTGGGAATAGTTTGAAATATATTAAAGCGCATTTACGATAGAACTGAAACTTTATGATCAGAGTGTCTAACTCTTAATCCGTCTACGAAGCAAAATGCCTCAACTGAAAATTGTCTAGAGATCAAAACGTCTTTCAAGAAAAATGCAGCCTTATATGCAAACATTCAAAAATAGTACCTAAATGACCTAGAGAACATAAAGCCTATCAAGCTAAATGCACTAATTTTTGAGTAGTAAATGATCTACAGATGAATTTGTATTACTTTTAGGTCTATAGCATGTACTAATCTACAATAGTTATTTGCATAAATAATCATAATAAACTTACAAATATCAGTGAGACCTCTGCAACCCGTCTGACCAGCGTGGAGAGTGTAGGCCAAATCCTCTTCCTGCTCTGGCCAAGTATGGCTATAATAGTACAGAGAGGATCGTGCTCCTGCGAGGAGACTAAAAGACCTGATGATGAGATGATGAGATGACGATTTTGATATCTTTTTCAATATCTCGCCCACCATCACGGTAAAAGTGGCCTGAGGGTCTTGCGGCCCTGGGCTTTCGCTGCTTAGAGCCGCAAGACCCAAAATTCTCTGTATGCACCTATAGGGGTGGAAACGTTATAGTGTATGTGACTATGTACCTCGAGGAAACTTATGCTCTATTAGTATATTAGTAATACTAATACTATATTAGTCCTTTGAATCAGGTCTAATGAGCATAAGAATAAATAAGAAGAAGATAATAATATGAAAAAAAAACTTGCATTTACTTTTTCTCCCGAGAAAATCGTAAAAGCAAGTAGGAAAGATAATCTTCTTCTTGGCGTGTCGATGGTCAACCAGGAAAGATAGTGCGTACCTTTGACAGATTTACAATTTCTGACCACAGTTTTGATCTTATTAATCCTCAATTTAGTCAGAGGTCCTATATAACCTGTTTTGTTTAAAAAAACCTCGTCCAATTTTTTCTCATCTTCAACCAATACCCTTGCTTATTTATTAAGCAAAACATAACCAAAATAAGATCGCGAGAGTATTACCTCCAAACACCTCTCATCTTTGGAGATTGAAGGGGGGTGTGAGGGGGGTGTTATGGGCTCTAGCAATCTAACTTGGCTCGTTGTCGCGCCGTTAGCATTGCAAGTCGAGGGATGGAGCTACTATAGCAAAAATAATGAGAGCTACAGAAGGAGAACATATACTCATCATCATCCGAGCGTATTCCCGGTTCATCCCGGGCCATCCTCAGCGGTAACGCTTCAGAGCCCGGGGTCCGCTACCTAACCAAAGATTTATTAAATTTAGTAAACGGGTTACTCACGTATAGAGTCAGCTACTGCCGACATGTTTCGACCTCATCCGAGCGAATGTGACTAGACGACCGTACACCGCACCGGCTCGCGACACACTTTGACCAACCAAACCAAAGTTTTGACGAGGTTACTGGTTTTAACACAGAGCGACTGCCGTCTGTCCTCCGCAACCCAAAGGGTAGACCAGAACCAATTTTTTTGTGGGTTTGAGCAAACGCTAGACGGCTTTCAGTTATCAGTTTTTCTGCATTACTTAATCAAAAATCATTTTAAAATTGATATGATCAATGACAAGTGACACTATTTCGTGACGATTTATTTAATATCAGTACCAATAATTTATTTTTGACCCAGGAATGTACCTAATCTAAATAACTTGACATTTAGTAAAATGACGCTATCTCAACTCATGTCATTCATAAAGTACCGTCTTATTATAAAACGCAGACTATCTTTCTTACTAGGTTTAAACCATTATCCGACCAAATCAAGTTGACATCTAGTAAAACGTCATTGTGTCATCTGAAAATGACAACTTTATGTGGTCGGATAATGGTTTAAACCTAGTTACAAAGATAGTTTGCGTTTTATAATAAGACGGTACATCAAAAGGGCCTATTAAACTTTTAACTCAGGTGTATCAAGGCTTAAAAGTCTCTGTGGAATCCAATTCAGAAGGTCAGAAATCAGAATTTATTTGTGACCCAGTCATCTACCAAATTGTTTAAACCAAGTAAAAGTTTATAATAAGTACTGTGACCATCGTTATTCTAAGTAATCTGTGATTGTGTATCTGTGGTCCTCTATAATTTGATCTCCCATAGAATAAAATAGTTAGGTTCGGGTCATCACTGCCCAAGTTTTAATGAATTGGCATGAACCGTGTTTTTGTTTCATTTCGGGACAGGGTCGTTGCATTTTTGATGAGAGTTTTTGGATCAACGGATTTTGTTTGGATTTAGTCAAGTTTTGGCCCTTAATTAGTGGAATGGTTGGGATTAGTTGAAGTGTTGGATTAAACGTGACTTTGGAGTGGAAAATTAAAGTCAATGAAGTTTTCTTAATCATTAGTAGCTTCAAAAATATCTTCTATTGTAACTCTTACATGTATTTTTTGCACAAAAATCAAGCCCATGAGTCTGATTAAATTAATTTAATTATTAGAGCAGTCTTCTTCTTTTTATCGTGTGTGTTAGTGACTAACACTAGTGTGAGAGTTTTTAAACCGCCTTAAAGGCCTTTGACATGGTTTCAGGTAACGACCAATGTCAAAGACAGTGACCGGGACCGACGGCTTAAGAATCCGGCGACCCTAGACTTCTCCATACAAACGTAGTACACGTTTAATTTTGAAACCACATGTCAGATTCCGGTAAAAATTGGTAATTGTAAAGAAATTGCAATTATCTAGGGTTATATTGGGTTTTCTATAGTAAAATTATGAACTGGAAAGAAAATATAACGATTTAGAAGTTTCCCATACTAATGGTCAAAAATGATATAAAACACTATATTCTATTTTAAGTTCATATTTTTACAGTCGGAAACTTAATATAAACCTAGATAATTGCAATATCTTTGAAATTACAAAATTTTGCCCAAATCGGACATGTCGTTTTGAAATAAAACGTAGACTACGTTTGTATGGAAAGTTGTATTTTGGTCTAGGGTCGCCGGACCCTTAACGTGCCCTCCGAAGCACGGATCATCTTACTTATCAGACAATCAGGTGATCAGCCTGCAATGTCCTAATCAAACTAGGACAACAACACAAAGTCGTTGCCCCTGCTGGAATACGAACCCGCGACCTCCGGGTATGAGCCAAACGCTCTAACCATTACACCACGGAGGCAGTTAAATTAGAGCAGTAAAGTCACTTACCCCTAAGTCCTTTTCTTTTTCAAACAAAATTTTGAAAATTGGGTTTATCTCAAAAATAAGGACAGCTCGATATAGTTCATAAAATAAAATGTCACAAAACAGTGTCACTTTTTCAACGCCATATATGATTTATTGATGCAGGAAAGAGTGCTATTTGACTTCAAAAAAGCATGACGTCACAATTTCGTATTTCATATTTTCAATTACTTAGAAAATGTTTGTTTTGATGTTTAGAAAAAAGTGTCGTCCCTATTTGAAATAAGTCATTTGAAAGGAAACGGTGATATCATTTAATTTTATTTGCAAATGTGCGTAGAACAGCTTCGCGTTCTCTCTTTAAACTTATATTACAATAATTAATAAAATATATTTAAAATTCTCTAAAAATCATTTATTACAATTTCAATCAATTAACAACTAAATTAAAAACTAAATTTAATTTAATTTAATCTTTAAACTATAAACAGTAGTTTATAAAATAGTTTAAAGGTTTATTTAGGGTTTGGTCAAGACAAAATTGTTCTGACTGGTTGTCTTCTAGCGGATTCTCTACACCCCATATCGCAGGAACCCATGTTGATTTTCGTTTCGTTTATCACGCATGAAAATAAACAGATACCGTTATTATTATTAAATATGACTATCATTATTCTTTATTATAATTTGATCAAATACCTAATTTCCCATCACTTTTTTTCTATATAACAACCTCAATTTTTGTGCAATAAATGGTATTGTGATATATTGTATAGGCATGATCATTTTTAGAATTATTTTTACTATTATTGGAAGTATTTTTCGGCTTCGGAGCCGAACTAAGATGCTCTGTAAAAATACTTTTACTACCTGACACTCCCGAGAGTGTGAGGTTGTGACGTCACCACCCTGTAGACGTGACGTCATGTGACGACAAAAAATCTCACAAAATTTCACAAGAATCGATTGAGAAAGGCAAGAACAGGATGGACAGACACATTGACAGACGGACAAAAGCATTTTCGGCCAATCTCGAAACTGAGACCCTTCGCTTAGTTATGAATAATAATTAATATGCATAAAACCGTGTTTTTCCTCTCATACAAGTCCATTGCAGATAACTAAGTCGTTGTTTATTTACAGACACTCTCACGTTCGCACTCCATTTTGATTGATTGGTTGACATATCAAGTGATTGACAGTGACAGTCGCAAACTGATAGCTCTAGATATAACTGCAAGGTTGGCAGACGACACCGATATCTGACGGGAAATGTCTAGATTTCAGATATTTTTAGGACTGTTTTTAAATTTTATAATTTTTCAAAACTAAAAACCGACTTCACCCTCAAGCTACATAAGCAATTTTGATAAAATTTCTATAGGACCACCTCGGAAGAATACCCGTTCAAGCAAAAAAAAATTTTTGCAAATCGTCCAGGCGTCTTGAATGTGAACATACATTGAAAAGATCGCGACGAATTAATAACCTCCTCCTTTTTGGGAAGTCGGTTAAATAGAAGAATTTGTGGTGTTTCTGATGTCTCATCCTAGCTGGTCTAGGAGAAAAGAAAAAACTGTTTCTAATCTCGCTTAGATCGTAGAAACCGAAAATGCAAATCATGTTAACGCGATGCGACTACCAACCCATCACCTCATCCTTTATTCACCTTCTTGCTTACCATCACGCCAAAAGTGGCCATAGGGTCTTATGACCCTAGGCTCTGTCTTCTTAGAGCCGCAAAACCCAAAATTCCCAGTAAGTATGCCGCCCAGAATATTTGGGGTGTTCAGAAACTATAACAAAACGTTACTTCTAATTAGCCGCTGCTGTATCGGCCCTTAAAGCGGCTTTACACGCGTTTAGCCCCGTTCCGCCCTATTACGGGCCCATTATGCCCCGTTGAGGGCCCACTAGGACCCTTAACGCGTTACCTATATTATATGACGGAATAAGTGTTATGAGCTTGAACAGGTGTCTTTCTCCAACTTATGTTAAACTAGGCATTCGCCCCGGCTCTACATGTGTATAATATATATTATTACGTATTTTATTTCCCAAGAAATCCTCAAAATTTTTGCGCAAAGCCTACAACACAAGATTTTACGAAAATTGTATGAAAATAATCTTCAGGGTTTGGAATGCCGCGCGCACATCTTGGTTTTACAGGCTATAGTTGTTTATTGTTTATCGTGTGTGTAAATGGCCAACACTGTTTTCAGATTTTTCAAGCTACCTAAAGGCATTTCACAGCTTCACGATTGTCACCTAATGATAACCGAGACAAACGGCTTAACGTGCCTTCCGAAGCACGGTTGAGTTAGAGATTTTTATGTGCCACTTGTCATCCATACAAGTGCAGACCAGGCGTATGAGTTTGAGTTTTTTTGAGCCACTTGTCACCCATCTAAGTGCGGACCACGTCCTGTGTTGCTTAACTTGCGAAACCGCATGCGTACTACGGTAACATTAACCAACAGGTGGGCCGTGCCTGTTCGCCTTAGTTGTATAATAAAAGTGAGCATGTTGGACACTAAACTGACGGCCAGATACGGTGGCCAGCAGTGGGCAACAGTGTCAGATGAGCAGGTGCTCATTACCCAGTGTCAACCGGGGGACAGCGCGTGCGCACGCAGCAGACGTCACTAAGACATAGACTTATAATTTGTGAAAAGACGAAAGCAAATTAAAAAACAGATTAGATTTAGAGTTCATAGATTTTAGTTATTAAAGAACACTTAACTATCTAACCGATTACATTTTGCATGTATGAAGTGGTAATAACTACGTTACTCATATTTTGAATTTTAGTTTATTACATTTTTAAGTAGCTTCTTAGGGTAATAGTTGCAAGTTGTAAGATTTTAAATACAAATAATACATCAAAAATATATGTACTTACAAATAAATCTGTGAAGTGTAAAAATTTGAGAAATGTACAATTTAAAAAAAATGGAAACAAAAAAAGTGCTATAAAATACCAGCTTTTTGGAAAACAATGACACAATACACGAAATGGTTAATTTAAGAAACCTTTTGTAGTTGATGAGGGTTGCAAGTTCACAATGTAAGTATTATATCATCATCACCATCCTTAGCTGTAAAAGCTAGAGTGCGCTTGCCGGCTCTCCACTTTACTAAATAATTTCCTCTCCTTTTTACAAAAGTAGACCGCGAAGTTTTTTATTTCAACTTTATTAACCAAAACAACATCGTACAAAAACAAAACATGGACTTTTGGCAGGTCTAGCCTTTCATAAAGTCTATGTGCAGTTCCGAGTTTAAAATTTTAAACGCATTTCGTAGCTATCTGTCATCAGTAGCGGACGCGTCGTATTGGTGCACAGGTTCACAAGCATCGATTAAATCAGCCTCGTGCGGTGGTCATTAAAATAAAGGTCCTTAATAGTCTGCGATAATGGCGAAATTAAACTTACATAAATAACAGGTGTACTTCACAATTTTGATCAGCAAATCTTTTAATATACATTTTCACAACCTACTTAGTTTTTTTTTAAGTGACGCTACACTACCTATTAGTAGCAGATGACATAAAGTCATCTACCCAATGCTCATTTTGTCTATTTGCACCTCGATCAACTTTCGGACTGTAGCGATAATTCAAATATTCAAAAATCAAAATGGGATTTTTTAAGTGTGAAAACTTTGATTAAGGCTTTTTGGGCATGCACAGAAAGAATTTTTTGAGATGGTAGAAAACCCTGAACTCGCGACATTGGTACCGTTACTGTAACCGTCATGCTACGATATAGGACGGGCAAAAAACTATTTTCATTCCTTTTTCCGTCTTTTTTTCACAATTATCACCCTTAAAGTGTCTTTTGGCACTGTTTACTGTCTTGGGCTCTGTGTGCTTCATTGAGATCAGCTAATTAATTAAAAAAATTCGTATATCATATTATACATAGATTTCGTATATCATAGTATATATATACTAGTTCCTTCCATGATCGACTGGCTTTATATCTTTTATATGTTATTTAGTCGCCAACTTTCTTACATGTTTTCTTTTCTTAAAGGTTGACAGGGAGAGAATGCTTTAGCATTAAGTTCACCTATTGTAGCTTTTGGCTCAATAACATTTTAATCTATACATCTATATCTATACATACAATAAAACAGTAAAAAGTGTGTCTGTACATTAAATATATTTCAAAAAAAAATATTGGGGGCGATGGAGACGTAGTAATAGAGTAAGAATTAAAAAAAATGTCTGTCTGTTTGTCTGTTTGTCTGTTTGTCTGTTTGTCTGTTTGTCTGTATGTCTGTTTGTCTGTTTGTCTTTTTGTCTGTATGTCTGTTTGTCTGTTTGTACACGCTAATCTCCGGAAATACTGGACGGATTCGAATGAAACTTTTTTTGTTATATAGCTTTTAAGCCTGGGCAACATATAGGGTATAAATGATTTTGAAAAATGGAACGCCTGATGCAGAACCATAATGGTCCAGCTAAACTATAAGAGATATAAAAATGTCGCCTTATTAAAAGTTGTTCAGCCTGATGAGCATATTCCAGGGACATAAAGTCCACGCAAACGAAGTCGCGGGCTTCGGCTAGTAAATAAATAAACACCAAAACATCAAATGCTCTGTCTGCCCCATTAGGAATAAAGACATATTGCTGTACAGCATATATGTTAGGCTAACACAAAAAATAATTACGAAAAGTGTCTTTAGATTTTTTTAAATTGAAACTTACTCTTATAAAACATTATATGTATCTTAGTCGGCTGCTAAGAAAAAGTAAGCAGCTGGCTTATTCCAATTTTTTAAAGCCATCTTGAAAGGAAGAAATAATTAGCCTTCAATAAGCAACCCACAACAATAGAAAGAAATGTTTATGCTAATTCAAAAGATAATGTAGTAAATAGTTGCTGTACAAATATCGCATGCTAAACAGTTTATTTACATTGTATGTGGCTTGTTAAACTAAAACTGTACTGTTTGTTAACAATGGTACATTCTTGCATTTATATGAGTCGTAAAAAAGGTGTTGATGTGAGAATTAAAAGTTAATACGGTTGACATTGTAGATGACTCAATAGGAAAGTAGATTAGATCTTGACATTTTTATAAAGTTGCATTGCAGTCCATTTGCTACGAGCTCGTAAGTTAATCATGTTTAGTCAATGTACAATAACATACAAAAGTACAATGTAAAATTATGATATGACATAACAAACAATGTATTCTCTATCCACATTAACTTTAAATTTGATTGTGAGTTGACGTCCTTGGAGAAAATGCTGCAGTGCAGTTTGTTACCGCTTCTTCTGCACTAGCGCTTTGGAAGCGGTAGTAAACTTAGTACAGCTATGTTTACTACCCTTAGTACAGCTAAGTTTAGTAACCTTTTGACGTCAACAATTGTACAACAAAACAATAATGATTATTAAGAGATATTATAAATATCCTATGATAATAAAGATATATTTGAATTAAATTGAACTACTTTTGCAGTCAAAAAGAAGTTACTCGTAATGCCTTCATCATCATAATCATCAGGTCTTTTTGTCTCCACTGCAGGAGCACGACCCTCTCTATACTACCAGAGCCATACTTGGTCAGAGCAGCCAGAGGATTTGGAATGCACTCTCCACGCTGGCCAGACGTGTCGCAGATGTCCTATTGACATTTATAAGCTTTGTTTAGCTTGTATTTGCCTTCTACAACATCCACGGGAAGATATGGAGTGGTTAAATTCTACTCTGCCGGGAACCACACAAAAGACAGCAGTGTGTTAAAAATGTAAACTTCAAATTCAAATTTTTATATACTAATTAAACATTTACAGGCACTTGTACGTCCACGTCAATAAGTATAATATACAAATCGAATTGAGTATATTAAAATTTAATATTCTTTTTATAGAGAAGCTATCGATACCAGCTCTTCGCAACGACCTCTGCCGAGAAGAAACGCTAAAAGAAACTCATTTTCCCAGTACTGGTCGCCTACTCATCAGAAGGGCTTTGTCTTATTATTACTATGTCTGTGTTAATTAATAAGTACTTAAAATAAAATACTATATTGATACATTATAGCATGTAATGCTTGCGAACGAGTGAACAAACATAAGTTAGGTACGTAATAAGAAATAGTAAGTAGTAAGCCTCGTATATAGTTAGTAACAAACAAGCTAGCCCATCGCTTACCCCGAAGAATCCCAAGAAGCCCAATTCTTCCCGTCCTCTTAAATCCTATCCAACGAAAGTCGATAACATCAGAAATCCGCTGAGCAACATCGTCCTATCTCAATAAACATGGCTCGGAATTCCGCGAAGCACACCTAGCTGCTATATTAAACGGATCTGTTGTTTTATAGTATTAGCGTGTGTGGACAGAAACAAAAACGGAAAAAATGGATGGAAACGGTCGCCGCCGCGCTATCTGCAGCTCGCGATCCTGTCTCCAACGGCGACGCAGAGGGAGCCGTGGAGTCGAATCGACTTTTTTTCTTTCTTTCCTACATATTTAGCATTAAGTCCGCCATTTGTTAAAAGTATATTTGTACTTTGGAACAATGAAGTTTGATAAATAAATATTTTGAATCAAACACGCAAATTGTGTAACTGCCGTTTTGTTTATTGTCCACACCAAAAACATTGAATGATGGGGTAGATGACTGAGTCAAAAATAAATTATTCTGTACAGTTCATAAAATAAAACGTCACGAAATAGTGACACTTTCCATTGCAAATTACCGCTCTATCTGCAAATAGTGCCACACACAGATTGCTAGTCTTTTGCAGATTTTTTCTAAGAGTCATCATATCCATTTTCAACATGGTTTTAGATTTATTAATGAATGCAGATAAACTAATATTAAGAGCGCTATTTGACTTTAAAAAGCACGGTATCACGCTTTTGTGTTTCGTACAAATCTTATAGAAAATGTTTGTTTTGACATTCAGAAAAAAATAGGTAGGTACCTGATTTGACTTCTTGTCATCTAGCGGATTATTAAACATACATATTTTGAATCAAACACACAAATTGTTTAATTGCCATTTTGAGAGTTGCCTACACCAAAAAAAAATTATCTGTGAAAGATGGCAGCAATATCTATATCATACTTATACTTTTTTGCCTAGACTTTTTGAAATCATGTGATAAGCTGGTTTCAATTGTTAAGAGACTGGTTTAATGCTGGTTTCAATCGTTACAAAATTTTCAGCTTTGTACAACAAAGTCAAAGTTGTTACCCTTTTATTCCGATTTTTTTATGATACTACTGCCGCACCGATTTGAGGCTAAATATCATGCGAATTTCATTACAAGTATGTGTTTTTAAAACTTAGTTTCAGTAATAACCTCGATAAAAAGCAAATATTTCGAAAATGAATTGGAATTGAGACTTTTTGCAACTCAGACAAGTTGCTATTTAAACTAGTTATTACCAGTCGCGTTTTAGAAGAGTTTCTAAATTTATCTCATCTCTCTCTCTTACCTCGTACCATTCGAATCCATAATGTTAATTCCAAGAAAACTGTTTTATAACCCTTCTGTTGAACGAGAAAATTTGCTGTGTTGCTTCGCGTCCTGGTACTGAGTCATCAGCCAGAAAGCGAACTAGCGTCCGCTTTTCGGCTTTTCATTGTGATTATCTATTGGTTTATTTAACTAGTCTTCGGCGTTATTGGTTGTGATACGAGGCATCTCCCATGCTGGTCTGGGAGAAATAAAAAAAACTTAGAATGTACCAGCTGCTTCTCTTCCCACGCAGATCGTAAAAGCCGATCGAGGGAATGGGCAAAAATGCAAATCATGTTAACAGGCGATGCGGCTAGCAACCCATCACTGTATTGATTGCTTTTCCATCTTCTCGCCCACCATGACGCTAAAAGTGGCTTTTGGGTCTTGCGGCCCTGGGCTCTGCATAGAACTGCAAGACATTATTCTTAAATTTTTTGTATCTCGATTCGGCTCCACTGGTTTCCCTGTCCAGGTCAGGCCAGTAGAGCACCCAGCCGCCACGTAAATCTACATCAACACACTGTCCCTTCGTTTTGTTCTCATTCAGTTAAGGCCCCCTCCAGCCTTATTAAGGCACCTGATTCCTTGCTTGATACCACGTCGCTTTTAAACTATTGTTGCGAGTTTTCGGCGTGATCTGTAGTTAGGTTTTGTTGTCCGACTGCTTTGGAGGGAGGGTTGTGGTTTTCGGGTTATTAAAAAGTAAAATTCTTATATTTCTTAGATAGATACCTTATTAATGTTTAACGTTTCCAAAAGGTAAAATACATCTTCTTGTTTTGGAGTTAACATGCGTAAAAGTAAAATTTATTATGAATTAAAAACTACTGACCATGTAGGTACCTACCTCCTGAAAGTGTCTTAAATGTTAGTGACTTCAAATAATACTTACGGTGAAATAAGTACCTGCTTCTCTCATTTAGTTTTCAATTTTACTTTGGGAGTTTGTATTTTTTAGAAGCAATGAGTTTACGTTGGAACTATTTATATTTTTGAGTAGATACATAGTTAACTCGTAATTATTCAACAATATAAACACTCTAAACGTAAACTTTAATTTAAAATTAAAAACATACCTCACTGACATATCATTATAAAACGCACAAGGAAATAGGTTAATAACAAATAAAAAAAAAACATAAATGGAATTCAACGGGATAAAAACATTTATTTGCACTGAAATAAAACACAATTAACTATTATTTTGCTGCACAAATATACACAGCCAAAAGCCGCTAACTTTATATAAAGCAAACTTGCTTCTATTCGATACCAGTAGCGCCATCTGTTAGAGCGCGCGGTAAACGGCGTAACTAAAGTTGCAATCCCTTTGTCGAATTTAAATTCGCATTGTTTGATAGTAAAATACAATGAATCCTATTAAGAGTATTGAATCACCATAAAGTATGCAAGAAAAAGAATAAAATACTCAGTTTGGACTCACCAGTGCTCCAGAGTCCGGCAAAGAGCACCCAAGTGCCTGTAAACATTTGTTTCTTTTATTTGTAATGCTTAATTAAACGCATCGGGCTCGGATGGCCATTGTCCGACTTACCTGCCCGACGATTTAAATCAGAAACCGGTTGCCCGCCCGACAGCCTTTTATTTTCAATAATTTATTTACTTCTCAAAATATCTGAACCACAATCACGCATCATTCATTGCACAAAAAAGATCAAAAACATATTCGATTTCCAGCATTTACACTTTGCACCTTTGTTTTGCTGCTTTTTAAATTGTAAATGTTTCGAAAAAAGTTTATTGCACTCATTTATCAGCGGCCATTTTTGTTTTGTTTACTTGGTAAAGTCATGGCTCAAAGCATACTTTTTATTGAGCATAGTCTAAGATCATAGAGTTCGGTATTTAAATCGTATCGCATGGTTATCGTGCGTTTTGTTTCGCGAATTCGCGCCACACGTTTTACATTCGGCGCGTTTCGCGCGTCTGCTGGACTTGTCACTTTCGTCCGTCAAACAACGGGGGCGGGCCAACTGGGACGGGCTTCGGCCTTGTTCGGCTAACTTCGGAACGGTCTCGCTCTGACGTACGTGTCCGCAAGGCGAGCTGAGTCACATTCGTGTTTCTGTGCTATTTTTGGTGAATTCACTAAGAAATCTGATCTGGTAAGTTATTTTAACACTTTCCTAATATTTCTTATTTGTTGTACAACAGTTTCAATGCATTTCCTTTTTGAGAAACGGTAAAATATCAGTAAATTGCTCATTTATTTTCATCGCTTGGGTTATTGTTGTCCGTCTGCCATTTTCATTCATAAACAAACTTCAAGGATGAAAAATCTGATAAATGAAATCATGAATAAGTATTGTATCAGTTTATTAAAAGGTATTAAGTTGAGAAAGAGTATTTTCAACTTTGTAATAAATCCGGCAAACATAACCTCAAAGTTTTGTTTGACAGTCATCTTTCCCACGAGAGTCGACGAGTCTCAATAGATGGCGCCACTGTCGGGGGCGGAGTTTTACTAGACGTATGTCATTTCTGATAATTGAAGGTTAGTTTGGGATTGTCGAAAATTTTAGATAAAGCTTTGTTTATTTTACAACCCCCTCCTCCCCACACCGCGCCGTAAACAGAGGGTTCTGTATCTGTATTAGTGTACTAAAAGTAGTTTATTTCTTAGTATTTATTGCTTTTGATATGGTGAATAAAATAATCTTTACACATTTGTTTGTTTCACCGTTTTGAAATGTCTTTATTTGATGCAAGTATATTTAAAGCACTGCTAAGCTAAATTCGTGAATATTGTTTGTAGGTATACTTACTTTAACTTTGTATTTGAAATTTTATTTCAAGCATGTTATAACATTCTGGCAAAATTTACAAAGTATAAGAGTTTAATGTGGACTCTACATTTTCTCTAGATATAAAGTACCTATATGCATTCAAAACGGACATAATTACCAACAATAGGTAATTAGTGAATTTATATTTTTTGTGCGGTTATTTTCACAACAAGTACAGTCAACGACTTTGTTTAAATTTCCCAGCTAAGAATAGTGAAATAAGTAAATACAATGTTTCTAGCCTTTTGAATACATAGTTCTATTTTGTTTGTTGTTAGATTAATTGTCAATTTTCTTTTAGGTATATTTATGTCATTTTAACCTTTTGTTTTAATAATGCCACATCAGCATAACCGACGTATACTTATTCTCTATTCTTCTTCTTCTTATATTTAAGAGCTGGGCTCTTGTCGGTGGAGTGCTTTCCAAGTCTCTCTTCCTTCCGCTAAGTTCTTAACCTCTTTATTTTATACTTTTCTCCATTTTGACTCCATTTTAGGGATATAGTATTCTCTATTAACAGTCACTTATTCTTTATCCGTCATATTATAAAACGAGGTCTAACTTTATGACTTGGTTTAAACCATGATTCTCTCATAGAAGTTGAGTGACATAAGAGAAGGTGACTTTGCGTAATGTTATCTTAATAGTGGCGGATAATAAATAAAATAAATAAATAAATAATGGTTAATAAATAAAATTAAATATGGATAATGGTTTAAAACAAATGTTAGTTCGAGTTTTATAATAAGATGGTTTATGTAAGTTTTGTTTTAAACATGCTGTCTTTACAGCTATTCTACTTCATACTAAAATTATAAATGCCAAAGTAAGTTCGCTTGTTACCGCTTCACGCTTCTACCGCTGAACCTATTTAGATGACATTTGATAATTATATAGTTTAATACCCAGGAAAGGACGTAGGATAGTTTTTATCCCGAAATTCTCATGAGGAGCGAAGCTTACAACACTTACATCTTTAGATGATTTGTATTAAACAATGGCAATACCTACACTACAGGCTTCCTCGCAGTATTGTGAACTCACATATTTTTACAACTCCATGGCTCTTCTTCATCGTCAGCTCGCGAGGACTCTTGATCCACTGCGACTTGCTGTACCGTTAGCAAAATAGACATTGGAAATAAGTTAACTTTATAAGATTCCAGACAAAGGATAAGACTTCTTAGCATTGCTAGTTTATCCACATTAAGATAAGATAGAATTTCTTTATTGCACCAACTGTATGACAATAATCAAAAGTACATTTAAAATATAGCAGGTACAAAGGCGGGCTTATCACTAAAGCGATTTTTTCCAGCCAGCCTTTGGGTAAAGAAGACTATAAAAGATGTGGGAGAGTTGGCATTAAGTACCTTGTTATCGAAAAATACTTGTATCGTGGTTCATCAATGTGTCTGTCAGTGAACAGGCTCCGCATTATGCCACTGCATCGCTTTCTATAACGGCATTCACATTTTGCCGACATTGACATTGCAAGTCCTAGAACGCAAATTATTACATCATTATCAGATCTTTTTTTCTACACTGACTCTCCTCGCTGGCCAGACGAGTTTAAAGATCTCGTTGATATTTTTAAGCTTTGTTTACCTTGTATTTCCTATGTTGCCTTCTATGACATCCACGAGAACATTAGAGTACTTATTCTATTCTGCTAGAAACCACACGGCAATAAGAAATACGGCATAATTTTATTTTGACTAAATATTACGAGTACCTATATAAATTGTTCTAAAAACACTAAAATTAAAGTTTAAAAATATCGTTCAACGTTGACTGCTCGGTTCCTTTAAAACCCTTCAAGTAAACCTTCCAAATATACGTATATCCTAATGACTGGTCCAGTTATGTGCTACCAAGTTGTGTGATTAAACTGACGATAGCCTACGTAAAACAACTTTAGTGCCACTTTACGTCTTCATGATACTAAAGGTGTGGTCTTTTGCCAACATCCTTGTGTCTAATTAATTAGGTAATGAATGCAGTCGGCGCCTAAAGTTATAACTTACACTATATATATACCTATATTTTAATCTACCATCATTATCTGACCCTTGAAACTAAGTAGAGATTACTTCAAATTATTTTTTTACCTCAATTACAATTTACCACCTTTAGTCTTTTTCATTCATAAAATAATTCTAATTTCATTGATAAACACGAGGTTTTTAAGTTAAAATGACATCGTTATCTAGCGTTTGCCACTTTTATTCCTGTTTGTAGATATTTTCACCAAAACACTTCTATTTAAAAAAAAATTGATTGCCTTAGCCCGTGATTTATGCATTGTCTAACTAAAGTTTAGCTTACTGTGCACGTCGAGATGTGAATAAGCATTGATTTTTGCATTTATTGTGTCACATCAACCATGACAGCATCTCAAAATCGTGAAAATACACAAAAAACGCGGGTGCCTTGCGGACGCTCCAAGGCGTCGCTGGGGGGCGACTCGTGACAGATTTATAGCGTGCGTGGCTGTTACTCGTACGCACCGCACCCTCCCGCACCCCCGCGACACCCCTGTCCCCGTCTCACGAAAATTAAAACGTTCCATTTTGGAAATTCTTTTAAATCCCACACGATTGAATTAATTTTATTTATTGCACACCTGAGTTTGTTGTTGACTGTACGTTTGATTTGCGGCCGTTCAATAATGTCCCATTTTTATTTATTGTAAATTGAATTTTACTTTCTTTTGTTTGTGTTTTAGCAATACAAATTGTTATTTGATCTAAATAGAAAGAGCTTTTTAATAATTTTTTACAATACATGATGTAAAATTTATTATTCAATATTAGAAAAAGACCTTGAATTCCATTTTTTAAATCTATAAAACTATCTTCTTTTTTTAATTTTTTACATAATGTAACAGGGCGGACTTACTTTCATATTTTATTTAATATTTTAATAAATATAAGTATTTATAACTTACTTGACAAAGTATTAAGCTGCTTTGGATATCTTATACCTTTAAACGAGCAATTCTTGTATGTATATATATATATTTATTTAAAAATTTCTGTGATCTCGAAAACGGCTCTAACGATTTCGCTGAAAATTTATATATGGGGGTTTTTGGGGGTAAAAAATCGATCTAGATTAGTTTTATTTTTGGGAAAACGCGTGTTTTCGAGTTTTCATGCGTTTTTCTTTCCACGCAGAATATGATCGCTAATTTCGTCGCGCCGCGACCGCCTTGATTTAGCTCAGCGGTTAAGGATAGCGACTGCTAGAAGAAGTGTTACGGGTTCGAATCCCACTCGGTGACTTACTTTTGTTTTTTTTTATGTTTAAGTGTATATTTTTTTATTATTTTGCATTGTTTTTAGACATGTTTAAAAAAAAATGTTAATGTTTGAGATGTAACCGAACAAAGCTCGGTCGCCCAGGTACTTGTTTCTTAAAACAGAGACAAAACAGTCACAATATTGTTGTTGACCCCCATTTATTTTCTGTATATACAACTAAGTAGACAAACGCAAATCAGTTGGGACTCTTATTTTTAAAGTGAATTATATATGATTTACATGTCCTGTAACTATATGTCACCAATCGCTAGCTAGAGCTAGCCCCAAAGTACGTTCGAGACTCGCTTAATGGATACTAACTCAACCATACTATATTTTATTACAAAAATATATATATATTCAAATCCAAATAAAAATTTGTGCTTGAGACTTTCAAATTGTAGAAGTATGTTGATACGTAGTAAAACCAAAAAGAGCGTAGTAAAACCAAAAAGAGCCTTCGTTCAAGAAACAGCAAGGACCATAAAAATTAAAATAACAATAACCATCATTGAGTCTAATGTTATAATAATATCCAAAAAGTTTCCAAGATTTATAGCTCTGGAAACAATGCGGGTTTCTGCCGAGAAAAAAACCGGTGAAATTTATGAGTAGTCACAGACAATGAGTGTAATGCATCACTCGTCATAAAGGACAGATTACGTCTGTCTCTGTGACAGATTTACGAGTGCATTGCATAATAGGTGCAGCCAACGCAGAGCAAAAACTCACACCGTTATTTAGAATAAAACATTGTACTTGTGATTGTGACACTCATCTCAGCTCAGTTATGGTGTTTGCGACGGAAAAGCGACTTGACCATAAACAAAAGAACACGTTTCGTCAAATGTTTTTGTGCATGACTGTACTAATCTGATGAAGTTTTGAATTGAAGACTTTTGTTTCAAAAATGTACCAAATGTGGCGGCTGGACTAATGGACCCAAAAATTTTTTATGAAAAATTGTTAAGTAAGTAAACAAGTACATGCTGTACCTCTCTTATTCCTTGCGTGGTTAAAAATTTAAGTGTTAGAATAAAACAGGGTTAGATAATATTGAATGAATTGTTTATTTCTTCAAATAACTACATGACTGGTTTGTTATGAGCATTTTCAGGAGACATTAAGTCCAAGCGAATGAAGTCGCGGGCTTCGGCTAGTTTGTTAATAATTTATATACAGTTATTAGCACTTTAATAGGATTGTAAGGAATAGGTTTCACTTTAAGTATTCGCCTATTACCTAGATCGGCTTCAGTAGTAAGTAAATAAGTACTAATAATGTTAGATCTGGGCTGGATCAAATACCAAAAAAGTAAAAACACACTCGAGATCTGTTAACACATAAAACACGTCCTTTTAGAACATAGGTAAGCTAATTAATAATAAATCAAACGTCCCGGATAATCCTCCACTCCGGGACAAATGTTTCCGGTCGGGACGCTTTTATTTATTTTATTATTTTTATTTACGGAATAAAAATTTATGTTCTCGCGGACCGCCTTCCGAGAGATTTAGCGGGAGTGTCATAGAGTCGCTGAAACTCGATCCACTTGAGTTATGTCGGTTTTAATGGCCCGCGGTTTGGGAAGGTCCCCCCGATATATATTTTTGATTTAAATTCGTTATTGAATGTGATTATTTTCCGGAAATTTTTGCATTTGATATCGTTTGTCGTAAATCAGCTGGATGTTTAGCGGCCATTTGTTCGGCTTGTTTTTGGACCGGAAGCTGCGGTGCGGTGTTTATAATTGTTTATTTTTTGCGCCATGTTTTTGTATTTTAATAATCTATAAATTTATGTAACTCTAAAAAATTACATATATTAGTCTATACCTAGTATAACATGGATAAGACTTCATACATTTATTTTACAATCAATTATTACAAATGGATAAATCGTATAATTCAAGATTTTTTAAAAGTGATTTTGCATTTCAAGTCTTTAAAACCGATCACTCCTTTCCTCCCGAAGGATAGCGAAACAAATCCACACAATCGGCTTATTAAAGAGCAGTACTATCTCGCACAATTTATCTACAGCTGCCTCGTAGCGATGGACAAACGCACAGACGCACACCCCGACAATAACTTGTAATACAACGTTCGTACAAATTTAGTTATCCACCCACTCGCCCGATTATTTATAATAAAACCTTTTTATACATTTTGTTTCCGATTCAACATAAATAAGATATGTTATTTAAAGCCAATATATCACTTGACAGGTGGTAGGCAGGTCTGTCTGTAACGCACACAAAATTAAACCTAATTTAAAGGATCTTTTAAGGTTGAATTCGATTGATATGAGATGTATGCTGTCGGTTGGTCCCAGACAACTCATAAGATTTACACATATATCAATGTAAGGTTTTGTGTGAATGCTGTGAGAGATTTTAATCAACGTTCGAAGGATTGCTTCGCTGGTCCTGCCGAGAATCGAACCCGTATCATGCAGGTCGGCAATTAACTTTAAACGATTAATTAAGAAGATCTGCTCTGGAATCGATTGCGCACTCGATTCGGAAGATACTCAAGTTACGCCGAGAAGATATTGTAATGACGCCAATGTGTTATTAATTGAAGGAAAGATCTTCTAATTGCTTTGCTAAAATATTAGCTACCGTCTGGCTAATAGTCTTAGAATAGAAACTGAACATTTAGTAACATAAATGTATTATATAGATACATAAATAACAGAAATGTATTATAATAATGATAATAATGAGGGTCAAGGGTCAGATACAGAAGGCAGTACTCCTGGACACGGTACGCATTGTCAGGAGGTTTCTCTCTCTGCGGCCCTAACCGCCGGTAGCTTGGGCCTTGCCTCGCTGCCAGTGGGCAGCTAGATTAGGTTTTATAGATATATTATAAAATCTAATCTATGTTTGAAAATGAATAAAGAGATAATAATAATGATAGCAACTCCAGTCTTAATAGAACTGTTAATAGTTGTCAAAATAGTGTCCCTGCCATGAAGTTAGAGCTCTAACTTCATGCAGCAAAACCGGCAAAAGAAATGGCTGAAGAATATTTTTATTTTTTACAATTAATTTACTGCACCGAAAAATCTGACATTTACATTATGTGTGAGTGTTATTCCTTACAATAATAAAACAGTTTAAGGCCTTTTTAAAATTTTGATCGATCGGTGATGATGGCATTTCAAAATTGATCGTAGGTATTTTTACATAAACAGTAAACCAAGTAATTCACTCTGATCATACTTATTAATTGCCTTTGTTGACAATTATAGTGACATCATTATCTAGAGAAATTATATTTCAATCATTTTTTGGTTTGAAAAGTGCAAAAACTGAAACGATAGGTACTTATTTAAAAAGTATAATCAACATCATAAAATAGTAACCTTGCTTTTCACAACATTATAAAATGTAGAAAGTAAATTTAACAGCTTATTTAAGACAGACAACAGAACACAGAACTAAAATGAAAGCATTAAAAGACATTTTAATTTTTATCCTCAACACATGTGTAATTTACACACAAGTTGCAACATATACCTACCTAATTTTGGAGAGCGTGATTATTTGATTTTACTAGCTCTTCATTTTAACCAACTGAACATTATATATTGTATACGGCAAAGACATAATGACAAAATAAATAACGTTAATCGGCTGGATGTTGACTATTCCATAACTTATTAGTATTTTATCCCAGTAATGAAACCTCTATTTATAGTTTTGGAGTATTTCATATTGATTTCAAATTAATATTCATGAGATGCGCACTTAACCTAAAATACTGGTTAACAATTATTGGAAAATGAATGACTTGATTTCAATTATAAAAGTGAAATATAACGTCTATATTACACCATCAATTTATCTGTGTAGTTTCAAAGTGGCGCGATATGAAATTAATTTTCACTTGAAATGGTACAACTAACGCCATCTGTTATATGGATTCTGTACTGCGGAGTCGTTTGCTATGGCTACAGAAACAGCGGGAGTTCGGATCAACGCTCTGCCCAGAATTTTTGATTTATAGAAGTCGTTGAAATTTTGAAAAGGAGGGTGTATTTTTGGTTGGTCTATGTAAGTTTGTCGTGAAAGAGTTTCGTTGCGTCGGCGGCTGAGGCGGACGCGGCGGCGGCGTAGAGCGCTAATCGATGCGCGCCACTGCGCTGTCTTCCGACGGCGGCCATTACGCACCTTTATGGCCACCCGGCCCTCCCGTCCCGCGCCCCTCTCTAAGGCGGCACATGACGAATCAATATGCCGCCAACCGACTCAACACTTATTTATTTGACACGATTTATTAGCCGAATGCCTGTAAACTTTTATGCGCCCTCTGTTCCCATCCCCCCCTCAGCCCGGGATGCTTTATGATGGACACGGCCGTGATAAAATTCTATGTTTCTGCGCCGACTACGTTTATTGGGAATTGGAACAGATGTCTGGAAAATTTGAGGCTTCCAAGAGAAATTATTTTCCGGTGCCGACTGTGGTTTACCTTAAAGCTCGCCGTTACCTATGGCAATAACAATTTCTTTTTACCATTTCGCTTCATTAATTACCGTTTTATTTTTCGAGTCGTGCAATTAACATTTGTTAGGTTTTTTGCCGTCGCCAGCGCTTTCTGCGACCGCCAAGTAGACACAAAATGTCGGCAGGAAATGTGTAATTTTTTCACAAATATTGCGGAAGGAAGGCGACTGCTTCCTCTGTTTAGATGGTTTTTATGCTAATCGCGGAGATTTGCTGGGTTTTCTTTTAGCACGATAATTATTCACTGCGCTCTCCCTTTAAGAAATTAGCGCGAAGGTGACCGCGGTTGTTGGCGGTTCTCTTTAAAAATATTCATTGCTAAAGATGGCTGATGTCGCTTTTTTGTAAAGCTATTTGAACTTACGCTACGTAAACAAATTAGTGTGACTAAACAAATGAGTATACATATTTATGTATTACAATTAACTTTATCAATAAGCATAGGGTAAGTAGCTAATTAATAAGGCTTTGGGAGGCAACATTATGTGCATTAAGGCGTACGAGTATTTCATTACGATAGCTGGGCTAATGCTGGGCGTTATTTTTTATGTGCAATGGCAATGCTCTGTCGCTAACGGAGCCCGGCCATGCAGCGAGTGCGGACCCACCGCCACGCGGACACTCGCTCCTTTGGAATTTTTATTATGTTTCCGTTACCTTTATAGGACTACTTCCGTTTTTAAAGATAAACTTTTGAGCATTGATCTTTTAAAGTCCTTTTTGAAATTTAAAAGTCCGACTTTTAATTTATTTTTAGTAGATAGGTATAGGTATAAGGCCTTATTTGTACTGGCTAACTACGCTTTTAATCCAAAATAGAATTTTGTAAAGTTTTATTAATTATATAAATGTGCAATTCTAGCTTAATATATTTTAAATGTTTTATATTAACTTTTCGTAAATAGTTTTTTAAGTGCATCTGTTTCCATTTGACATTTGGGATGTCGTTGTTATTATTTCTTTGTTTTTTGTTGAAATTATTTTGGCTAAAATATTGTTTTTCTTTTTGCTATTTCTTCGCGCTTCGTCATAATAAGTTCATCTATTTCCTTCGCAATTAACGGCTTGAAGTCGTAGTAGTCAATCGTTAAATAATGCATAACTGCGCGATTTTGGATTAACTTGACCATTTGCTGAAAGTGAAAGTGTATGAAGCTTTGTCCTTTTCACAGTTTGTCAAACGCGTAAGATCTAACCGTTTCTACCTGATCGTTGTACAAAAGTTTCTCTTTACTCTCACTAATATTTTTTGCCATCAAAGAAATGCTTCCGTAGTTGTATTTGGTTCAAAAGGCTTCAATGATGTTACCTGTCTTCTGGCATACATAACTTTCGTAATCAATAGGTATTAAAGAAATTCTTACATTCCATAAAGCTACAATCCTATATGGCTTCTGGCATTCTCTACGATCCTCATATTTTTGGCTCATCTTTAATCTTTTTACACAAGACTTTTTTGTTTTTAATGTTTTTAAGTCTTTATTGTACATAAGCAAAATACAAAAAGACAAAGATGCAAGTTAGAAGAAGAGAACAGTACAAAGGCGGACTTATCCCACGTAGAGATCTCTTACAGTCAACTTTGAAATATATTCTATCTACTTCTCAATTCTCAATACAATCTCACCATTCCCTACCCTACGTTTTCGTGAACTCCGCCCGAACCCAAGCCTTTTTGACCACTTTTCATTAAGTTGGGTAAGCCGATCTAAAAATAGAAATCTAGAATTTATCAATACTACCAATACTACTGCGAATACAATTACTCTCTTAATTGTGTAACTTCACGATATTGCTACTAGTGCACGTTTTAAAATGGTTCAAATTAAAGGTGATAGTCAAAGAACCTTAATTATTGGTGATGCTTTTAAAAGTCTTTTGCTATCAAGCAGCTTGTTAATATTATGAAACACAAAAATACCGCAGGAAATAAATAGTAACCCAGCCTATGCAATGCAACTATGTATAATTTCTCCGCAGGGTTGGTAGATTGAATTTCTGCCCCGCTATAAACATTTTTCTCCTAAAATGACATTATATTTTTCCTATTTTTTGAAACAGAATATACTCACTTTTAAGATACTTTTAAAAAATCTGTAATTCTTGAGCGAATTAATTTGTAATGTGGGAAGCAAAATAAAACAAGTGAAAAACAAAAAAAAAATGCACTACGTCTTAAATTTTCCTCAAGTTTTTTCAGACAAAACTTTTAAGAACGCAGCCTTTTCTCCAGAACTACGAAAGCCTCTACTCTAATCTAGCAACCCTGTCTCTCCGCTCTAGTTCGCGATAGGTGGCTCGAACGTTGACGGTCACCTGTTAATGAAGTTTTAAGCGAACAGTTTTGTCAAGCCTACTATCTTGAGCAGTTACTCACAATCGAAACTTAATTGGTTCGATGTAATTCGATTAAAATTCAATATAAGTTAATGCTAAAGGTTAATGTTGTAATGGTGGAACATAAATTGTTACTTATTTCAAAATAATTGTGCATATGTTGCCTCCTTAGTATTTCTGGACTAAGGGATATTACTTTTTCAATATTATCGTTAATGAGGTCATTAAGAATGCATACGGATGAGCAGGTACTTACAAAAGTTTTGCTTCAATTGGTAGATATAATCTTAGTTTTTAATAAAAGAGCTACCCTACTAAGCAAGAAAACCGAGTCAATAAATCCAACCAAGTTTCTAATGAAAAGAAAGAAATCATTGATATCACCAAAATTTACTTTGATGATAACTCTATAATTTGCAATTTAATTGCATTTAGCAATATTACCGTTGATACAATATTACTTCAATGACTTATTGCTGCAAACAGGAGAATGAGTGATGCACTTGTCTGATACATCAGCATTTATGTTCATACACAACTATTTTGTATCTAACTCTGAGTAAAACGCATCAAACCCGGAATTAGCAGCTAAAGTTCCCGAATTCTCAACACAACTTCACTCTTATATTGGAGACTAAACAAACATTGCTGACAGAATTCTGTCCGCAACATATAAATATCGAAGTTCTCGTTCAGTCCAGAGCCAGGAGTCCAGCTTAGTATGCTGCCGTGGTGCGCGGCCAATCGGGTCGTTGAATTAATACGAACTACACTGTGTGCCAAAGTCAGCTTACTGTGGAAGACTTCACTGCATGAGGTTCCCAATCAAGTTAGATATTTTATAGATACCTACGTTTGAAAGACTTCTTACTCTCGGAACCACCAGTGGGTTGACCGGTAGATAAAGCCAATGGCTTTTAGTCCGCCTATTATATTTGTAATAAAGTTAAATAAATTAAAAAGAGATTGCTATATGCTATGACTTTGCTTGGAGTTCGGAAGGTCGTAATTTAAAAAACTGGTACTGAGACACTCAAATTTTTGGTGCCAAAGTCATTAGAACTTTGCAAATCTTGATTCAGGATGAAGAGTTGTCATATTCAGACTGTAAGAATTCTTATATTAGAGACTAAACAAACATTGCTGACAGAATTCTGTCCGCAACATATAAATATCGAAGTTCTCGTTCAGTCCAGAGCCAGGAGTCCAGCTTAGTATGCTGCCGTGGTGCGCGGCCAATCGGGTCGTTGAATTAATACGAACTACACTGTGTGCCAAAGTCAGCTTAGTTGGACTGTGGAAGACTTCACTGCATGAGGTTCCCAATCAAGTTAGATATTTTATAGATACCTACATAGTGCTATATGTTGGGACTTCTGAAGATCGTTACTTAAAAACTGGTAATGAGACACTCAGATTTTTGTGCGAATTTATAAGAAGTTTGCAAATCTTGAGACAGGATGAAGAGTTGTCATATTCAGACTGTAAGAATTCCTTGAATTAAAAAAAAAACAGATAGAGATATACAATTCTGATGTTAGAACATGTACAAAATCGATCCAAGGATTGTAGTATGGAAAAAGGAGTTCGAAAGTCTACGGCTCGGGGTGATCGATCTACCGGTTTCTAACTTATAAACTAAAATATATAGAAACAAGAATTCATAGAAATCTTCAACAATGTGCAAAGCAAAATATTTGAGTTTCGTTCCACGTCGACAAAGTAACTTCGGCCCATACTCGAATGCATAACAGACCAACAGACAAATTCCGACGTTATCGTTAATTTTCAAATTGTTTATTATAAACTTAACAATAAGAAAGGAAAGGTGGAAGCTAATAGAAAAAAGGGAGACCACGACGGTCGTTCATGGATAAATTAAAAGAAAAGACAGAAGTCGTATCGTTTAAAGTTGTGAAACAGTTAGCTGAAATAGAGACACAAGAAACATACTCCACCCACAAGAACCTAGTTCTTAATTTCTAGACTTACAAATCAGATTATTTTTCAGAATTTAATAAAAACTAGAATTTCTCGAAATCTTTACCAGCATTTCGGAGTTTCGTTCCACGTCGACATAGTAACTTCGCTCCACACTCGAATGCATAACAGACAAACAGGCTAATCCCGGCGTTATCGTAAATTGTCAGTTTATGACGTGCGGAACGGCCGCGGGGGCGCGCGCGGCGCGGGACGGAGTTTTCTAATTTCGCCCCCTGCGCCCGTTTTGATGCGCTAATTCGTGTAAGCAGTTTCTGAACGTGCTTGTTTCGAGTTCACTTCGATATACAACCTACTTATTTGCCAACATCCCTTCTTTACCATCATCGCAATAGAGTTCAAAATCCTAAAGCTGACTAGACGAAGAGTTGGCAAGGCTATCGTCGGCTTTTACATAGAGTTGCGCAATTTACATACATTTGTTTGTTCGGTTTTTAAATTGGGAATTAACTGTGTTAATCGTGAACTGCTGTTTGTTAATGTTCCACGGAATTTGAAATAATAGTGTTGTGACACGTTTTACGTTTAACAATAACGTCTTTGGTGTAAACAATTAAGGAATGCAATTTTTCTTTTAGTCTTTTTACGTACAAAGTTATTCTATGGGCGTGACGTGCGTTCAAAGCATTTGTTTTCTATTATAGCCCATATAAAACTTAGTTTGCATACGTTTAGTAGGCGTATAAGATTATTATTAATGCTTGCCCATTACACGTAACACCGAGGGTTTAAGGTTTAGGTGTCTGCAATTATAATACAACATGTAACGTCACACCTGTCTTAGAAATTCGTTTTGCCTTTAAGAATAGTTAATTACGTGCGAAGTTCCTAGTACAGATAAATTATAAGATATAACCGATGTTGGGACATATGTAAGCGTTGTACGCCGTAACTGCTTACACAGCTACAAACGAATGGCTTATATGGCGGGCCGATGGTCAGCAATACAACATTACAGCACAGCCACATATCAAAGCGGAGATGCGATCGCATCGCGGGCTGCGCGGGCGCATCACCAATTAATACTCTTCATTTAATCGATTCCTTCAATTATTCCACCTTGATATATGTTAATCCTTTCGGCCTGGCCTCCCCGGGATATTGTTAGCTATAATTACGTGGGAGGCGACCTCTATTGACAAGTATTGATGTTTTTAATCTGATGTTAGGATAAGACATTAGTATGCGCCCGTCCGGCCGTTGATTTGTGGCCCGCCGGCTCATTGCCTCGTAATTATTGGATTTCGGCGCGATATTTATTGGCATTTCTCACCGTCTTGATTTATCATTGGCCTGTCATTCGATAGAATTATGGCCGGGAAAAGCTGGATTGTACGTTGTTTTTTGTTTATTAGCGCGCAATCCCCCAGGTATACCCAATACGTCATATTTCAATACGTTACGCGTTAGGACACATGATCACCTCCATTAAGACGACGTCTCCCGACGGATTACTCCCGTCAGAGCCGCGGAGTAATGAGATGGCGAAAAATATTGGAAATAACACGCGACAATAATAACCGTCTAATAGGGAGGCGCAGCTGCGGCCCGCTGCCGCCAGGGGCGCTGGCGTCGCGCGATACATGCGACTCGATGATTAAAATTGTATCGATTTGTGAGCGTTTTGTTTTTTTATCGAGTTATAATTGCTTTGCAATCATTGCCTAATTAATTAATTATGGCCGTTCGTTCAGCTATTTCACTTGGATGCGTGCGGAGGTACAATTTCATTTAGAACGTAAATAAGATTCCGGCGGCGCGGCAGTCTGCGAACTACTCATACATAATATTAGTTAAAATACTATTCATCTTAACTATAATGTAAAATATTATAAGTGATTGTCATAACAATTCTCTGATTGTTATGTTATGACAATCGTCTATTCTAATATTGTAAGGGTTTATTTATATCTAGGTCATAATGACAAAAACGGGACAAGGTATATAGGTAAAGTTTAAATTAGGTAGTCCATGTGGTCACCACATACGAAGCGTCCAAATGTCACGTGTGACCTGTTGAATAAGAAACTACCACAATCTGGACACCCTAAACTATACAAATCGTGAATTAGCTTTTTGTAATTACAAAACGCATTCAAAAATTCTGCACAGCGCCATCTATATTTTGTAATCATTAACTTTCTTAAACATTTAAACTTCTATATATATAATACTTTTTTACTATGGAAACTTAATAACAAAAACAGTCATTTTCTAGCACAATTTCTCAAAACTAGTTAATCAATCTCACTAACATAATAATCGCTTCCCGCCAATGATGGATTAACGTCATACGCGCATTTTCTTTTAAAAATAACCCGGCAAAATTGCACCGAGCTAATATTCCCTTGCCAATCACGTTGCTCAGTCAATTTTCAATTTTCCCGCTTAATAAGCACGTCACCTCGCTCGAACAATATCGGGTGTTTTTATTGCCCTGCGCCCGTGTGAGATGATTGGCTGCGTTTTAGTTTTTAGGTCAGATATACCGATATACATGTTATGGACCAAGTGATAAATTCGGGCATTTTCATAATGCCCGGGCAATATGAATAATGACAAGCTACTTTGGGCTAGGAAATTAATTATATTTTGAACATCCGTATTTATCAATTGCCTAAACATAACCTATAATAATATTACTATGTGGTTTTCGGGCAATCAAACACAGATACACTGAGCAAGTGACGAAAGTTACCCATTTGGCTACCCCGAATTATGTACAGGTCCTGTAGATAGGTCATGGCGCGGCGCCTTGATGACCTTATACTATATGATCTGGGTGGTATGCATGATTCTGGAAGAACGAGTCCGATGTTGGCAGCTATTCTGTCCCATAGATGATTAAAAGCATTATTATAATGCCCGGACGGTTTGATCATTTTTAGGGTTCCGTACCCAAAGGGTAAAAACGGGACCCTATTACTAAGACTTTGCTGTCTGTCCGTCTGTCCGTCTGTCCGTCTGTCGGTCACCAGTTTGTATCTCAAGAACCGCGATAGCTAGACAGTTGATTTTTACAAATTGTGTATTTCTGTTGCCGCTATAACAATAAATACTAAAAACAAAATAAAATAAATTTTTATTACACTGCCCTCTCATTTTGGGCATTTTCCAAATTGCACGGACATTTATTATATTACATACATACATACATACTATCACGTCTTTATCCCTAATGGGGCAGACAGAGCATTTTGGGTCTTGCGGTTCTATGCAGAGCCCAGGGCCGCAAGACCCAAAAGCCACTTTTAGCGTCATGGTGGGCGAGAAAATGGAAAAGCAATCAATACAGTGATGGGTTGCTAGCCGCATCGCCTGTTAACATGATTTGCATTTTTGCCCATTCCCTCGATCGGCTTTTACGATCTGCGTGGAAAGAGAAGCAGCTGGTACATTCTAAATTTTTTTTTTATTTCTCCCAGACCAGCATGGGAGATTATATTATATAAAATAAATAAATAAAAAATGTCTTATTAATCACTTGGTCATAACATATTATATTATGTTATTATATACAAAGTTTATAAAGTGACATTTTATAGAATATTCAGCAAAGTGTGAGTCATCTCATTTCATATTTCAGTATTTTTAAAGAAATGTTGAATTTGTAGTACCCCCGTAAATACGAGTAACTAACCTTCATCTTGTATATTAATATTATTGTGTAAAGAAACCGTCAAAGATGACCATCTGAGAACAGCTCTTTCCATCTAAATAAACAATTACAATTCACAGCCTACACTACCTACCTACTGACTTTTAAAATAGGTAGAAAGTTATCCTATATTTAAAAAAAACAGTGTATATACTTATTTACGTATTAACTTACTGGCACTTGCGTTAGTAATTATACTTACCTTTAATCTTTGCTGGCATAAAAAAAAATTAGTTTATTTTTATCTTTATGTACTTAAATTATAAAAAGTCACAAGTTACCCATATAAATTAAGTAAATATATAAAACTAAAAAGTACTTCTTATAAGTCACTGTATTTGTAGGACAGACATTTTACTAAAATACGAAATAACCATCTCTGCATAACAATTTTATTCCTATTGTTAAAGTCTTCGTATCAAATTCTTATCATATTATTTAAATTTCAAATTATGAAGCTTTAATTTACCTACTAGGTATTTCACTTGAATACATAACCCTCGTTTTGTTGCAAAAAGTATAAGCCGCACTTTATAAACAATAATTTCGTCACTCCGTCATCAGAGCAGAGTGGCGCAGTGGAAGCGTGCTGGGCCCATAACCCAGAGGTCCGTAGATCGAAACTACGCTCTGCTAGTTACCTTTTTATATTTTTTGCCTTAATATTTCTCTATTTTTATTGTTTATTTTTTATTTTGAGTATTTTTAACATGATATAAAATATTGTTAGACATAGAAATAAAAAATTGCAATATCCTCATCATGTAATTTTACATGATACATTCTTTTTTACTGCCAGTACTTAGGTCTATTATGTAGCTAAATATAATAATACTTATACATTTTTTGCAACAGTAAAAGCTGTTTATTATCGTCTCATCATTTTTCCTTGTCATATTTCTGATAAATTCCAAAAAAAGGCAGCACGAACATCCCAACAAAATAAGCCAGTACAAACCCGCTTTGAAACCACCGCTACAGCTGTACACGTCAAAACATTGATTTATAAATCTAATGTAAACCTCCCCACAGCTCAATACGTGCATCAGGGAGCTCCAATAATTGCATACAAGAACCAAGAACTACATTCAAGACCCGCGCTTTTCCATTAGCGTCGCGTCACGAGAGATTTATGTTTAATTGAAATCGTCGAGTTGTGCCAACGCTGATTTATATAGCGGCCATCGCTCACGGGTATTGGGAATCAACAATAGACATTGTTTGATTATGTACGCGTTAATTTTATGATTTTGCGCGCCTACGGCGGCTGTGGGACGGCCGGTGTCTTGTGCGACACCTAGCGACATCTAGCGGTGATCGGTGTCAACTTTATATGATCCTATGTTTTCTTGTCGCTTTCAATTGAAGATATTATAAAATTGCATAAATGTTTTTTTTATCTTATCTAATATGGCTTGTTAGGACTTTAAAACTCAAGGTGTAGATATTTTTATGACTACTAGCGACATCTAGTTTTTATTACCAAAGAAATATTCTAGCAAATATAAAAGAAAACGGGGAAAAAAGCAGTGCAGCTCCGATTTTTATTTGGGACAATGAAAGCTAAATTATTCCTTCCTTTTCCTACTTGCAAATTTCCTAAGATTGATATCCAATCACAATGTATACTTACCTAAAAGTATGGCGATAAAAAAATACTTACTTACGTATTTTTTCGCCATGTCTTAGCTAATAAATGTGTGTAAATTTTCACTATCGCTCCCGGCCATTGGTATTTATAAATATTAACAATGGAGATTGTTTGATCATGAAGGTGTTAATTTCGTGCGCCCGCGGCGTCATGTCGGAGTGCGATTGTGGCAACTACCGCCATCTATAAGCGGTGGGTGGCACTACAACTTTGCATACATTGAGTCGTGGGAAATATTTTTCTTGTTTCTTTTTTACTACAAACTTACTCAAACATCTAAAATATATTCTGCCATAGATAGTTGCCTTATTAACCTACTTTGATTTGGAAATGTTAATCACTATTTTGTCTTACTGTGAAGACGAGACAAGTATCTAAATTAAAAATAAGCGGCCAAGTGCGAGTCGGACTCGCCCATGAAGGGTTCCGTTGTAGCAAATAACATAATATAAAAGTCTTGCAGTATGTTTTTTTCTAATTTTTATATTTGAGTTGATTGAATGAAAGGTAAATTACCGTTTATGATTTATGACGTATTAAAAAAAAACTACTGACTAGATATCGTTCAAACCAATTTTCGCTGGTAGTTTTTATGGTAATGAACATCATATATTTTTTTTAGTTTTATATTTCCCTTTTTTTAGAAGTTACGGAGGGGGGGACACACTTTTTTCCACTTTGGAAGTGTCTCCCGCGCAAAGTATTCGGTTTAGAAAAAAATGATATTAGAAACCTGAATATCATTTTTGAAGACCTATCCATAGATACCCCACACGTATGGGTTTGATGAAAAATAAATTTTTGAGTTTCAGTTCTTAGTATGGGGAACCCCCAAATTTTTTTGTTTTTCTTTTATTTTTGTGTCAAAACCTTAATGCGGTTCACATAATACATTTTCATACCAAGTTTCAACAGTATAGGTCTTATAGTTTCGGAAAAAAGTGGCTGTGACATACGGACGGACAGACAGACAGACATGACGAATCTATAAGGGTCCCGTTTTTGCCATTTGGCTACGGAACCCTAATTATGCCTATGTAGCAGAAATAATAATTATAAATGTCTGATGCTTATCTACACATTACGATATCCTGTCAGCCCTGTTCATATCTGTGCCTACAAAATAAATAAATTGAGCACTCAGCATAAATTACAAAATTATATTTACCGACGCGTTCTTTTCATTAAGTCGTACGTATATGAATAATATTATTATGAATCCCCAGACGCCGTTCATCTTAACTACATAAAAATAAGCATATTAAAATTAGCTGTTCACGATGCGACGTAACGTAGAAGAAATAAGATCTAATATCCGAAGTCACCATTATAGGTCAGCGCGATAAACTGAACGCATCCATTTCCACAAATCCGTGTCAAGAAGCGAACGTTAAAAAACGCAACTCACGGCGGGGTTTAATAAATAACTCCTTTTCACATGTTATTATTTATTGTACGCTCTGTCCGGCTGTAACGATGACGAATAAGAGATACGTTGGAAGGTTTTTTGAATTTTGACGTGGGGATATATTCGTGCGCTCGCGTGTTATAAACAACTCTGCGGGAGCGCGCGTGCTCGGCTGTGATTGGCCGGCGTATGGTGCGCAGGCGCTCACTCTAGAGTCTCTCGCCTCGCGTTTGACACAGAGTAATGACGGCTGGAGGATGGAGGAAGCCAATGACGGATACGCACCTTTGAACCCATTGTCTGTGATATATAGGAAAGCTGGAACTCAGTCGTTAGGACTGCAGATATAGAAACCGACGCCTACTCGCGACTTCGCATTGTGTATTGAGTTATCTGCTTGTCTAAGGAATGCAGAGAGATGGTCATTTCATTCGGTGTTTATTTCTAACTAGCCGAAGCCCGCGACTTCGTTAGTAGAGTTTATGAAAATGCTAAAATACTTTTGCTAAGGCGTCGCTTTTATATTTCTTATAGTTTAGCTGGACCATTATGGTTCTGCATCAGGTGTTCCATTTTCCAAAATCAATATATCTTACATATGTTGCCCCTTAGATCATTTAATACTGATCTAAGTGTCGCCCAGGCTTAACAGCTACACAACAAAATAAAAACATTTGAATCCGTCCAGTATTTCCGGTGACTGGCGTGTACAAACAGACAGACATTTTTTTACAATTTTTACTCTATTACTATATCTCCGTCGCCCCAAATTTTTTTTTTCGGTAATATATTCAATGTATAGAGACATTTTTTGCTCTTTTATTATAGATATGTATAGATATAGCTTATGTTTTTCCAACCTTTGGTCGTGGACTTATGGATGAAGTAATCGACGGACTGCGATAATAAGATGGGTAGAGTAGAGGCTAAGAGAGTTAAAATTACACCGGAAGTGACGACACACAACATTCGAAGTTAACATTTTTCCTAAGCCTGCACAAAAAAAAACAAAGACGTCTGTCAAATGTCAATGTCTCCTGTTTAAATTGACGTCGTTATGTTGGTTATTTTCAAGTTGTTGTGTTGTACAGTACTGAACTGAAAGAATTAATTGCCAACTTAACCCAAAGAATCTTTATTAGCTTGACCCTGCTTGAAAATAAAGGTCATTGAGATTTTTGCAAATATCTATCTAAATAAGTAAGACCTTATTTCAGAATCTGATCAGAGAAACCTTCTCCTAGAGGCTATAATTATTCCTCAACATGATTTGCGAATTAGATTTTTTTAAATTACTTGACGTGCTAATACAAATTAAATTCAGTCAGCAGCCAGCGACCATGGCAGAAGGGCTGTCGAAATATCTGGCAAAAAACGATATTAATCGCGGTAAGTCCCGTAATACTAATATCAGTAATTGTGACCGTGAAACTCTAAAATCTCTGCTAACTCTAAAAACTCTTATGCTGGTCTGGGAGACATAAAAAAAACCTTAGAATCTACCAGCTGCTTCTCTGCCCACGCAGATCGTAAAAGCCGATCGAGGGAATGGGCAAAAATGCAAATCATGTTAACAGGCGATGCGGCTAGCAACCCATCACTGTATTGATTGCTTTTCCATCTTCTCGCCCACCATGACGCTAAAAGTGGCTTTTGGTCTTGCCGTTCTATGCAGAGCCCTGGGCCGCAAGACCCAAAATGCTCTGTCTGCCCCATTAGGGATAAAGACGTGATAGTATGTATGTATGTATGTATGTAAACTCTAAAATCATATACAAATAAAATTTCCGTCATCTAAACGGACATGACGCTGAAGATGCTACACCTTTACCCATAAATTAAACAAGCATCAAGCAACCGCTCTCGGTCATACCTGACTTTTTCCCTCGCGTATAAATCAGCCGGCCCGCCTTCGTCTAATGAAAACTATAATTGATTCCAGCCCAGACTAGGTTTCGGCGGCCGTAACGCTACCCCGACTGGTAGCACTTAATGGCTACATAATCGAAATTATTCTGATTAGCCTTCGCAGCCTGATCAATTTCTCCGTGCGCTATCCGTAATGCAACATTCCCTTGCATATATTGCAATTATTTTCAAATGTTCGCATTCCTTTGCAACTGCAATTAATTTGAAATGTTCGTGAATTTCGTATTTAAATTTATCTATTATTTGTTTATTTTATTTTATTGGTTCATGTACACTTGATGACCTAACCAGGGTCTCTGGAAAGCGCTGCAGGAAGCAGGCCGCTCTTGATCGGTCATTTTGGAAATCTTTGGGTGAGGCCTATGTCCAGCAGTGGATGTTATGCGGCTAAAATGTTGATGATGATAATGACGTACACTTTAAAATTTACAAATGAAACCTTATAAAAGTAAACATATATATAGGTGCTACTTATTTGTAAAAAAATTCTTCGAGCAGACCCGCGAGAGGAAATGGGAAGAAAGAGGTTAGTAATTGGGCGTGTACAAAACAAAAATAATAACTATGCAATAATATATATTTATGTAAATATTTTGACCCTCCGCATCCGAAAGCGAACTCATGTGAGTTTACTTATCAATAAGCGGCCAAGTGCGAGTCGGACTCGCCCATGAAGGGTTCCGCAGTAGCAAATAACATAATATAAAAGTCTCTAGTATGTTTTTTTAAAATTTTTATATTATAGTTGATTGAATGAAAGGTAAATTGCCGTTTATGATTTATGAAGTATTAAAAAAAACTACTTACTAGATATCGTTCAAACCAATTTTCGCTGGTAGTTTTTATGGTAATGAACATCATGTTTTTTTTTTTAGTTTTATAATTCCCTTATTTTAGAAGTTACGGGGGGGGGACACACTTTTTTCCACTTTGGAAGTGTCTCCTGCGCAAAGTTTTCGGTTTAGAAAAAAAATATATTAGAAACCTCAATATCATTTTTGAAGACCTATCTATAGATACACGTATGGGTTTGATGAAAAAAAATTTTTGAGTTTCAGTTCTAAGTATGGGGAACCCCCAAAATTTATTATTTTTTTTTTCTATTTTTGTGTCGAAACCTTAATGCGGTTCACATAATACATCTACTTACCAAGTTTCAACAGTATAGGTCTTATAGTTTTTGAAAAAAGTGGCTGTGACATACGGACGGACAGACAGATAGACATGACGAATCTATAAGGGTTCCATTTTTGCCATTTGGCTACAGAACCCTAAAAACTAATCTAAAAACTGTTCGTACTACACAAATGAGAACTAGTATTATAGACTGGACTTGATCCAAGTAGTTGGTTGACCATCATCATCATTATCAGGTCTTTTTGTCTCCACTGCAGGAGCACGACCCTCTCTGTACTACCAGAGCCGTACTTGGCCTGAACAGCCAGAGGATTTGGCCTACACTCTCCACCCTGGCCAGAAGGGTTGATGAGGTCTCATGATGTTTATAACCTTTGTTTAATCTACGACATCCACAGAAAGACTTGAAGTGGTCCTATTCTACTCTGCCGAAAACCACACGGCATGATAAATATTGTTGGTCGATAAATACTGTCTATCAAAAACATGCTGGTCTGGGAGAAATAAAAAAACTTAGAATGTACCAGCTGCTTCTCTTCCCACGCAGATCGTAAAAGCCGATCGAGGGAATGGGCAAAAAAGCAAATCATGTTAACAGGCGATGCGGCTAGCAACCCATTACTGTATTGATTGCTTTTCCATCTTCTCGCCCACCATGACGCTAAAAGTGGCTTTTGGGTCTTGCGGCCCTGGGCTCTGCATAGAACCGCAAGATACAAAATGCTCTGTCTGCCCCATTAGGGATAAAGACGTGATAGTATGTATGTATGTTAGCTCTACATAAGTTTATATACTTAGGCAGGCAAATGTAAATTCTAATTCAGTGTCTCCCAGATTAATAAAAAATCCATTAAAAAACAAATCCGCTGTGTGACGTGTATAGTAGGGACATCATGAAATCCCCGGGCTGGAAGTTGGCGGCTTAATCAATTAAGATGAAGCTTTGGCGAAGTAATCAATCGCCGGACCGCTGTCGGGCGGGATGTATGCGTCCCACGGGCCCGGCGACCGGACCGGACCGGCGAACTCACAGGTATAGGGGATTAAACTTAATTTTAAGATTAAATTTTAAATTTTATAATAAACCTTATTAAAAAATTGAAAATTATTTGTTGTTATAGCGGCAGCAGAAATACATTCTCTTTGAAAATTTCAACTGTCTAGCTATCACGGTTCATGAGATACAGCCTGCGACAGACAGACAGCGGGAGTCTTGTAACAGGGGTCCCGTTTTTACTCTTTGGATATGGATCCTTAAACCTAATTCAAAATTGACACATACGAATAGATAAATTTATTTATAAAAAACCACAACACAAAAAAACATCCCATAAAATTAAATCTAGCCTTTTCAGAAAAAAAAAACAGATAGAGCAAGTACATAGAGATAAAAGCCACGATCATAGACCTAAAAAAATTTACGACGATATATCAGCAAAAGCAAGTACGATATTCTATACAAACTTAACCATTTAAAACTAAACGTAGATACAAGAAACCAAAAGCATTCCACCGATTTGACGGTCTTACTACCGGCCGCCGGAACGTCAACGGTGTTCACCCTTTTTGTAGCTTTAGTACAGAAAGAAAGGTAGAAAGCAGTCCTGAAAAAGGCTTTTGAAGAGCTAGGTGCATAGAGGAGCAACATTACATACAATAAGCCGAAAGCATTCACCGATTTGGCTGTGGTGTTACTAACGGCCGCCTAATCAACGTCAACGGTGGTCAACCAACCTTTTTTGTAGCGGTGCAAGTTTTACTACCGGCCGCCGGCTTAACGTCAACGGTGGTCAACCTTTTTGTAGCGTTTGTACAAAAAAGAAAGGTAGAAAGTACTTGAAAAAGACGTTTGAAGAGCTAGGTACTTAAAGGAGTACATTACATACAAGAAGCCGAAAGCATCCACCGATTTGGCTGTGGTCTTACTACAGGCCGTCGGAACGTCAATGGTGGTCAACCCTTTTGGTAGCGTTCGTACAATAAAAAGGTAACCGAAAGTAGTTCTAAAAAAGACGTTTGAGAGCTAGGTGCATAGAGGAGCAACATTTGAATGGGCCGGGGCGCGGGGCGCTGCGCCGATCGATGGCGGAGCCGTTATTCGGGCGACAGCCTTTGACGACGTCGCGGGCTTGCTCCTCTTGTCACCCACCACAGTATCTACTGGCAAGATTATTAGGTATTATTACTTTAGGTGTCCTACTTCGTTCTCTTGCCGGGTGCCCTAACACCTGCACCCTTGGATGATTTACTCGAGGCTAACGATAAAGCCGTCGAAATGGCCTACTACAGGGCTGATCAAATATAAAAGAAAAAATCCATCGACACGCAAAAAAGGTGTCCCAATGCGCCCTACCCTGGGACTTTTGGGACACCCAAGGCTAATGCCATACAAAAAACCTCTTGCCAAGTAGAAGTAGAGTTTGTTTCGGCACTCTTACTCACAGGTTGAGGATCTTCCGACAAAATGTTCACTATGTCAGTTTTACTGCAATCATCACAGGTGCACTTTTATTAGTATTAGTCACTTCTTCTTATCTTATTGCGCTACATATTTAATTTCTTCGTCATCAACTGAACCACATGAAATGATGATGATCATTTCAGCCGCATAACATCCACTGCTGGACATAGACCTTATCACAAATCGTCACTTCCAGTGTTCCAGTGTTCTCATTGTAATCGTTCTTCTTTCAGCTCTGGAACCATTAGTAAGGACGTCCTTTTGCATTCATTATTTCTGTAACAACATAAAAGTTTTTTGTTCTAATTATTCCGTAGAATTTTATCTGTAATGACTTAATGACAAAACATTATTATGGTTTTTAAATTATATAATTAAAGAAAAAGTGCCTCTCCATGGCTGCAAAAAAGAGAGATAGGTAGATCGCCAACTACCTGGGTGACAAATGACCGAAAGGACATACAAAAGCTTAGCCTTACAGATGACGATACTTATCAGCGGAGTGGCGCCTAAAGATTAAGAAAGTCAACCCTGCGTAACGGAAAGAGGCGAGGACAAAGAAGAAGAAGAAAGAAGATTGTCTTGTGTCATCTTAGCACTTTTTCTGTTTTGGCTTTAGAATCGGGGGTGATATACAATACAATATCCTTTATTGCAGAAAATAAATAAATACATAATATTAATTATCGATACAATCGCATATGCGTGATGCATGTCAATAGTCTCCCAAGGACTAAAAGCAATTCCAATTTATTTATTAAGAGGGACGAATGTCAGCAGAGCTAGGCGCAGTACACCCGGTCAGCTTCTGGACGTGTGACTGACGGACATGCAGTAGCGCAGTCTCCCTCGCACCTCTGCAGCTCATGCATTTTATGGTTGACACTTGAAGATTGCATATGTACACGTAGCATAAAGGCAGTTAAGACAGATGAGTTTTAGAACATGCCTTACAGAAGGACTTACCCTTACTTTTCAACACAATCGTAATCTAGCTTTTATATTTTGGCAAATTCGTTAAAACTGTATCTAAATATATGCAATTTTTACTAAAAACATTTTGTAATTTAAAATGGCATACTTACATGCAGTGGGTTACCTGTCATCAGGCATATGCGTTACTAAATTTTCACGGTAATTATATGAAATTGAAAGAAATAGTGTATCATTTATTTTTGAACATCAGTACTATGGTAAACTTTTCGCACAACACCACATGCTGTCCCGACCCCGCGTAAAGTGGAATTAGGTGAGGAAGAAGAAGTAAGTAACTAAATATTGTAAACTTTTACACTTTCATATTTTCACCTCAAAATTAAAGCGTACCGCAGATTTTTCAATACAAACGTAATCAACGTTTGTATTGAAAAATCTGCGGTACTGTTCTTAAGGTTTGAATTTAAGGACATCTGCTAAAATCGATCTAGGGATGGTCGCGGATTCACATTCCTAGGCGAACTAATAACGTTTTAAGACTGGAAGTCTATCGTCGATTACTTGTCACCACATTGAAGTAGGACATGAGTAGGACAGTCTCGCTCATCATTTCCTCAATGTAGTCTCCATCACACGTCACGCAAATGTCACCGGCTGTCATCTGTTTATGACGCGCACGTGTCTAAATCGATAAACACGTTGAACTGATGTTGAACCGAATGGGGCATCCGTGATCCAGGGGCTATTTCCAGTTTATAGCTGATCGGGGAAGTATGACACATCAACTTGGCTGTGCTATTTGAAGAGCTCGGTGCCATAGAAGGATAGGCAACACTGCCGCTTACGCGTGTTACGAAATCCTAAAGGTGATAGATCAAATATGAGCCAAATTTTTTGATGAACTAACGTGAGACACGGGCATTATTAGAATGTTTAAACAGGCTACTCATGTATAGAGTTAGCTACTGCCGACATGTTTAGACCTCATCCGGAGGTCTTCATTAGAGCAAATGTGACTAAAGACCCGTAGAGTGTCTTGAATCATTCTAATTGCCAAGCCAAATTGGTCAGAGGATAGCCGATTATGGTTGTGGGGTCGCGAATTTCATGGTTGTGAGCCAAGTACTGGTTGATATATACGGTTATTTATAACCATAATCACTTGGCAAACAAGACATCAATCCAATCAATCCAATAACGCCACGACACCCAACAATAGGTGAAACAAAATCAATACGTCAACCCGACAACGTGCGAAGAACACCACAAAGCGGCGAAAGACGAACGGAATAATTAAAAAGTTTCCCCGAACCCGCGGTGTAATGACAAATAATGACAATAATGACATTAACGACACGCCGGTGACAGCGGCGGCCATTTGTCAGCTGTCATTTGTCAACGATGTCAGACAATGGTGTCAGGCGGCGCGGAGGATTGACGCGTCGCGTCACGGCCTCGACGGCGGCGCTACCTACCAATGGTTGTCGAAAAGAACTCGAAAACTGATAGGTGGGAACTTAAGTAATAGGAAGCAGAGCTGCAAGAAACTAAGGAGAATATGATGGGCCCATCGCCTACATATTTGGAAAATTTTCTAAGTATAACACAAATTTCTTTGTGTTTGTTGATTGACTTTTTATAAGTGGCTAACAAAGTCTTCGTTAAATATTTTTTAATCAGGAATTTTCAGTTAATTGATATTTATTTTGCTTAGCTTGTGTTTTTGCACACATCATATCGCGATAGTATCACTACGCGACGTATGGAACTATCTTATGAGTGTTAATCTCTATAATGGATAGATACGCTGATGTTATGTTTAGAACACATTAAGAAGTAAAGTTCTGCAGGTGCAGTGTCCCTCCACTGGGCAAAGGCCTTCCCTTATCTTTCCACAAGTACCTGTTTTCAGTGATTTTTTACCATTTGTACAGAAGCAAACAGAAGTACGTAATATCAAAAAATATATTTAACTGCAAACAACTTAATTTTAGACATCTAATTGCTTCTTCGACTGTCAGATATAGATCCAAAGCTAAGATATGGCCAAAATGACCCAGCATTGCCGTTAGCTGCAAAACCAATAACAAAAGTGCGAACCAGCGAGATTTAGGTCACGGAGGCAATAATGGAAATCTCCGATGCTATCTTCGATTCCGCGACAGAGTCTTGTATTTATGAGCGAAATTATCCGGTCGCTAATAACGGTTTTGTTGGCGTCCATGTTTTTGATATTTCCTCAAGAGATTTCAGCATGGGGTCTTATAGACCGTCCCTGTTTATTCAGGGTTGGGAATGCGTTTGTGTGTGGCGCGAACGGTGTTGCAGATGAGTCCATCGGTTTGGTCCTATTTAAAATAACAGTTTTCTATAACAGGCTGCGTTTATATAAGTTTTAGGCTTAGTTTTCGATATAACAAAGACTTAGGGGTATTGATTTTTGATGAATAGAACATAATAAGCTTTAGCAAACATAGTTAAGTAGAACGGCTTTCGACCGATGAAAAAGACTGAGGTCACTCGAGGATATATGTCCACATAGAAAGAATTAGTGAAAAATTAAAAGTTCGAGATCACAAAGGAATTTGTGGCCTGTATCCAGCCGTTGACTGTTCCTGTAGCTGATATGATGATCACAGGGATTAGCCTGTGATCGAGCCTTGTGATTTGTACAACCCTTAAAATGCCGTTTATACCGAAAATCACTTGTAAGCACGGTAGTAAATCAACGATGTGACCGGGCAGGTGAGCGGCGCATTATTAATGGTCCTCCGATTCAGTTCACACCCGGGGCGGGTGTTGATGCCACGTCATGCTCTGACAGCCGTCACTTGCTGCTTTAAATCTTACCTCTAAGCACCTACTTCAAAGAACCTTGGGCTTTGCAGTGTTATTTCTCTTTCATCGAGGACTTTGCCCTATCTTGGTAGAAGTTACTGACCGTTTCTTTTGCTTTGTAAATAGAACGGAAAGGTGGTCAATATTATTAATGCTATAGAACTGCGAATTTGTGTACAAATCTCGCCAGAAATTAGGCCTTTGACCAAGAAGTTTGGCGCATATTTAACTAATGAGAAATTGAGAATACTGAGTGTCAGACAAAGATAGATGATAGACAAATTACACAGATTAATCTAATCCTAAAGTAAGTTTGAAACTAGCTTTATGGAAATACTAACTCAAACATATTATCATCATCAGGTCTTTTTGTCTCCACTGTAGGAGCACGACCCTCTCTGTACTATCCGAGCCAAACTTGGCCAGAGCTGCCAGAGGTCTTGGCTTACACTCGCCACGCTGGCCAGGCGGATTGAAGAGGTCTCATTGATGTTTATAAGCTTTGTTTAGCTTGTATTCCCTAAGTCGCCTTCTACGACATCCACGGGAGGTCTTGGAGTGGCCCTATTCTACTTTGCCGGAAACCACACGGCAAACATATTATACTTTTTGATAAATACACAGGTATTTTAATAAACACTCAAGACCCAAGGCAATTTGAAAAAGACCATTTTCCAACTCACCCACCCTGTCTGGCGATGGAAACCCAGACTCTTCGAGTGGCGGGCTAACGGTAGGTTACCAATTCGCCACGAAGGTCGTCAAAGAAGAAACGTTTGATCATGTTCTCTATTTAAAATAACATCACAACTAAATTCTAAATGTCACTGCGAGCATTTATGCAAAACAAAGGAATTCTTCGACTCCATTAATCGTGTGATAGATCGCTTAATGCAAATTCGTTGCAATAGGAAAGTTCCGCAGTAATGAGCCCCGTAGTGAGTTGCATACATTATCGATCATCGCGAAACAACGCGGCTAAATAATTCGCATTGGAAGCGTATTTATTGCCCCAGTTGTGGCCGGGACGTCACCGCTAATATCCATGCACCACGCGATTAGCGAGTTATTTCCACTTTCCACCCCGCGACGATGTCACCACCCCGCCCGGCTCAAACTATCCATCTTAACCGGCAATCTTCAAAGTTGACAGCTTTGGAGTTAGGACATTGCGGACTTTGTCTGAAGTTGAAGGATGCATTAGATGCCTGCAGCCGTTGCAACGGTGAATCTTAAAATATGAAGGACTTAAAGGTAAAGATAAAATTTGCGAAAATGTGTCATATGATCTTTACATATTTCGTCCAATCTTGTTATACCATCACGTCCCATCTGTTGGTGTTGCTCAACTGTAAAACAACTGAGCATTCGAATTTGTCCGGTTTACCATAAATCAAGTCGATCTTTCCAGATGCTGTCGCCACGGGACGTTGACGACGATGACACACATCTCTGCATCAAGTGCAACGCTACCATCGTCGGGCTCGAAGAGTACGTCAAACATCGCAAGGAAAGATGCGGAAAGATTTCCAAAAACGAAGCCTCTAAAACTGATCTTCCTATAGACACGTTGGAACCCAGTAGCGATGTGTTCTTCCAATCTCTCGAGCTGCAAAGCAGCGTGAAAAAGACTTCATTAGCAAGACTTACTCCACCTATACCGATTTCAAAGACTATTGATACGAAAACAACTATAGCTGAAGCATCCACTTCGAGAGGACTGCCGCGAATGAGCCCTCTAGAAAGCAATTTGCGTGGAGAGGATTGGATCGGTGGTCACAGTTTAAGAATCGGAATCAATGAAGACAATCAGACAAAGTTAATAAACGCTGTAGCAAGCATCAGTGGCACAGCAAAAAAAGAAATTCCGACATCTTCCTACAATATTGGGAGTTATAATGATTATAAAGGCGACGATGACTTTGACGAGTCTGAGGACTCAGAAGACGACGATGAAGAAGAAGCCCTTGTAAGTGGAGGAAAATGGAAACCTCCAATAAATTATACCGGAGGAAAATGGCGACCAGCCTCACCAGAACATGAAGACTGGGATATAAATGAGCAAGAGATGACAGGTGGGAAATGGAAGCCTTTTATGACAGTAGCTAATGAGCGTGATGAAGATTATGATGCTCCACCTCCAGGACACACTAAAGGGAAATGGGTGCCTGGTCATGATAAAACACAAATTATGCAAACGACCATACAGACAAAAGGATCCGTCCAATATTGGTGTGGGCCTTGTAATCGGCGTTTAGGATCAAGGGCCATTTACGAAAAGCACTTGATGTCCAGTCTACATATGAGAAAGGTCTTACCTGAACACGAGCTAGAGTTCTCCGGACATTTAGGACCAATGCGGAATATTGTTGAGAAAAGAACCACTAGACCTTCAAGATTTTTAAATGACAGCATTTATTCGCAATTACAGAAAAAGAGGAAACGGAGTGAAGCTAAGCTTACTGTTAAGATTGAGAAGAAGAAGCGTAAAAGGAAACCTTTCTTTGTGCACTGTTATGGCTGTAAGACGCGTGTGAGGCAGCACTTGATGGGGAAGCATTTGATCTCCCACTACCATTTCCGTAAAGCTACTGATACGAAGAGTATTGAATACCAGCAGTTAATCCTAGATAACATGGACGCTATCGTCCATCAATCCCCATTTCAGTGCAGCCCTTGTAAATTTTACACCAACTGGCTGTCAAGTTTCATGCAGCACTGGTTTTCTAAAGAACACGAAGAGAAACTAGCCAGAATGGACGGTAAACTGTGGTGTTCTTTCTGCAAGTTTGATTGTGAAAACTCACAAGAAATGCTGCAACACATGTCTGGCTCTGACCATAGTGAAGTAGTTGCTGTAATTAACAGATCTATGCCAATAATAATTAGAAAGAAGACTATCTTGAAATGTAAAACTTGTTTTCTTGAATTCCGATACAATATAGAGATGAAACATCACTGTCGGAAAACTGGTCATGTACCAGCTTTCACATCAACAGACGATTATCAAGAGCTTCATAAATGTCGACTTTGCAAAGCTAAATTCAAATCTTCGTTAACTTTGGCAGCCCACTTGAAGTCTAAACATAAACAAAAGGTACTATTTTGTTTAGTTTGTGAAAAGACTTTTAGCAACTCTGAGGAATCCAAGCACCACCGACAAACTTCAGAGCATAGAATTAGGAGTAAAGAGAAATTGAAAGAAAAGGGTGTTCATATGGATTTAAGCAAGAAATGCCCATACTGCCCAGATGCTCTGATATTGAAGAACGTCATCGAGCTGAAAGAACACATTCGAAAGATACATCCAAACATCAAAAAGAAGTAAGAACATCAGTTTATTGAAGTTTATACATATTGTTCTATTAATTTAGCAACTGGTCACTTTGTTTCTTTTTTATTTTCTTCTTTGAATGCTTCATCTTGAGACTCCCATTATGTTCGCTATTCTTAAGTTTTTTCTACCCTTGTCTCTATCTAAAGAGACGAAACAATCTGTTTGTATTGAAGAGTTTCTTTTGATGTTCAGGTGTCCCAAATGCGGCATGGCCTTCATCTTATCCCAAGAAGTGACGCGTCACGTCCGGAGCAACGCATGTCAGTTCCAACAGGCAATTGCAACCAGCTCGTCTGCAGCACTGTGGAGCTGCAGCCAATGCTTGTTCACGACAGACTCCCAAGCGGAATGCTTCTTCCACGAGGTTCTCCACACGAAACCAAACGTGGAAATCCGCAAAGTTGGCGATAAAGAAAAACTGGTTGAAAAATACGAATGTCCCATCTGCCCTAAAGTGTTCAGAAAGGCGTCATTACGTCACCATTTGAGACAACATACTTCTGAACGGCCGTATGCTTGTTCGACTTGCAATGCAAACTTTACAAGGCAGTCTAGTTTAGCTAATCATTGTAAGATGGAGCACAGTGGTAAAGTGTCAAAGGAAATCGAGATTGAAGAGAAGTCTGATGGGCTGAAGTGCGACAAATGCTCTGAAGGATTTGTTAGCAGGTAAGTTTTTTAACTTGAAGGCGCGTTCAAACGACACGCGCAAGCCTTGCCCACGTCTAGCGCGCTTTGAATTTGTTGCATACAATTTGAGTCCTATCACACATCAATACAACTTAAATTGCATTTACCAAAATCGGGGCGTGACCAGGGCGGGCGCGAGGCGGGCGCAAGGCGGTAGCAAGGCAAGTGCATGGCGAAGGCGAGGCGTGGGCTAGGCGTGCTCCCTAATTCTAAGCTTTAAAAAAACGCACACAATAATGGTTTTTTGGCAGATATATTGGAGTACTTTGCCATATGCCTTCTTTAATTCACACTATACAGTACAGGTTTCCTCATGACGTTTTTTATTCACTAGAAGCAATTAGTGATAGTTGAAAATGACCGTACATAAGTACAAACTCGGCGGAGGTACGGTTATCCATCTTGACCTGACCGGAGATCGAACCCGGGTCTTCCGTGTGACAGCGTGGCATTATGACCACTAGGCATAGGCCACAAAGCTTCTTTCTACATAAGTTACGTAGATACAATTTCCAAGGGGGTAAAGAGAGGAAAGAAGGGAACGGAAGATCAAATCTTCTCAAAGAACCACTAGAATACAGAATTACTTTTTACGCACCAGCCAAATTTTTGAAGAAAGTCCTGAACGCTGATCTACTTTTCAGAAAAACAATTAACAAAAAACGAAAAAAAACATCGGTTACCCATACAATTCAGCGCTTGGCCAAACGATTTAAGTAACGAAGAAACAAATACGAGTATTACAGATTTTTGATAATATTATTTATAGAAACTAGTTCAGTAAGTATCATGAACTGAACTTGCTCCAAAAAAATTTACCAGTGGATAAAAGACACCCTTTATATGAGACATCAAGGTACACCAAAATACGACTTTCATACAAAGGCTTCCGACGTGTATGATCCAAAGATTTGCCAACAGGTGAGCTCGTGTTCGGTGCTGAAAGCGTTATTGTAACGGGTCTCGGAAGTCTGTACGTCAAAAATAAAGCACTGACGCGGGGGCCATCCATTAATTACTTCACACGTTGAGGGGGTGGGAGGGGTCAATCATTGTCATAGTAGCCATAGGTAGTCCACTGCTGGATATCGCCTGCCCTGAGGATTTCCAAAGGGATCAATGAAGTGTGACATTGTGTAGGGGCCGTAATCAACTGTACTGTACCATCAGGTTCTTGACGTCATTAAAAAAATATCTAAGCGTTTAAACACGAAATTATAGCTGTTAAATAATTCTTTTAAATATTTCCAGCTCTATTATTATAATAATAAGGCTTCACACGCTTGTTCAATAATTTTTGAAGTGAAAACTTCTTTAGCGGCGTTGTGCACTTTTTTTGGAATGGGTAAAAAATTTTAAACTCGCGTCAGGACACGTGGCCTGATCGAAAATTCGTAAGACGGCGCAGGGCGCTTGCGCGAATGTTCGTGTGTGTTTATGTTACAGCGTGCTACGCGCATCCATGGATGGTGACAGCTGATGGCTCGACCGTCTGTGTAGTGGCCATATTGCTGTGTATTTGAAAATGAATTTGGTCATGCTTGTGACAATTGTGACAGACTGTGGTTCAGAAAAGATTTGAAATATTTTATACTGATAATTAAAGCAATTCGTGCAAAATTATTCCCTAACCATTCCAAAATATCAAAAATGCACAACGTTAATATTCAAGTTTTCACTTCTGCTGGCACTCCCAGAGTGCAACCCGTCGTTTTTTTTTTAATGAAAAAATTCCGGATATTTATTTTTGTTGCACATGTTTAAATGTAACATAAAACATACCTACTGTTAATAATTTCAAAATTTGGCACGTCACCTTGTAGGTGGGTGACCAACTTGTAGGTAGGACACTCACCTACACGGTGGTCAGATGACCTGACCAGGGTCGCTAGAAAGTGCTGTATGCAGGCCGCTCTTAATAGGTCATTTTGGAAACTAACCTTTTGGGAGAGGCTATGCCCAGCAGTGGACGTTATGCTTCTGAAATGATGATGATAATGTCACACTACCTTATCAATATATTAGGTGTAACAAAATATACTGAAACTATTTTAAGGGTGAATTTAGTACGTGATAGTAAACAACTTTCCCCAAAGAACACATATCGAAATATAAAAAATAATTTTTGACTTTCCGTAGAAACTCGGTTCAGTTGATCGGTCAACTTGTATGGGAGGCCAAAAATTATTTTTCATATTTCGATACGTGTTCCTTGGGGAAAGTTGTTCAGTATCATGGACTGAATTCACCCATAAAATAGTTTCAGTATATTTTGTTAGACCTTATATTAATACACTACCTTATCAATATATTTACGTTAGTAATTATTATCTTTGTCAATATATTGTGACCAACACTGACAAGGAGGACGTGCAGAAATCATGAAATTAGTGTACACGTAATTTATTGATGGCCCCTGGCTGTTGTCGACACGGATTCGCGATGAAACAGAGGCGGCGGATGCACGCGTGTCATGTCCCGCGACTCCTCCACAAATGTCGGGAAACATTCACAATTTGACAAGTCCCCTTTGATACTGATTATACTGCGTTTTGACGCGCCCGATGACGTTTTTATCGACGCTGATAAATTTCAGCGGATGGAGTATTTTCATATTTTGATTCGAATTATTAGTCATGCCGCATGCGTGGACTTTATTGTTAAACACATGCTGAAGTAACAGCTCTTGGTTATGTCGAGTAGGTACGAATGGGTTCAGCAAGCAAGGCTTATTTACGCGATGTAAGTTTTTAAGCTATTGCATAGCTTCTATCGCGGGCCTTGAGCGCGGGGATCGAATCCAGAAATTCCGTAACGAAAAAACCTCACGCTCTCCCCACTCCGCCTACCATGTAGGTTGCCGTTTCGTCTCCGTCGTCCGTTTGCGACGTTGCCGTCCTTCCTTGTTTACAATAGCTTTACCGCGGCAGTCCCCGAGTGCCGCACGTCTTTTTTTTCCTGTTGCATACAGTTTGTTAAAAATTGAAGCAATAGATGACTTGCATCCAAGAACGTGTCGAGGTACAGGTACGAATGGGTTCTGTTCTGCAAGCAAGGCCCATTTACGCGATGCAAGTTTCTTACCTATTGCATACAATTAAATTGAAGCAATAGATGACTTGCGTGGTCTAAATCTAAATAAGACGTCAGCCTTACAAATAATTTATTACTTATTGAAAAATCCCGACTTATAGTAGCAGTAAACGTCATCACAGACGTCATCTTCTGATGCCCATCTTACTAGGTACTAACAACCCATCACTACCTATTTGATTCCTTTTTTTACGTTCTAATCCACTATAGATGGAACAAAAAGGTTCTCGACTGGCGACCGCGTACTGGCAAGCGAAGCGTAGGACACCCACCCACAAGGTGGTCTGACGACCTGACCAATATCGCTGGAAGGCGCTGGATGCAAGGCGCTCTGGATCGGTCATTTTGAAAAGCCTTGTTCTCCCAAAGATTATAAAGATAGTCCTAGATCCGGAGCGGCTATATCCAGCTGTAGACGTTATGCGGCTGAAATGATGTATGATGGTTGATGTGTATGACCCATCACCCACTATCACGGCTTTTAGGGTGAGGCTTTTGGGAGCCAGAGGCGTCTTAAATAGAAATACATGCAGCTAGCAACTATTTAAAACTAAGCTGTTTACCAAGCCATTATCTTCAGCATCAAAGTTCGAGCGCATTAGAGCTCGCCAGCACTGCATTAATGCAAGTAGTGCCATAACAGAGAGATACTGCGCAAGTTGATCTCACTCTGTGGAGTTCTAACAGGGTGCTAGCGTTGTATAGATTCACCATCATGTCGAGGAGTTCCGTGGCCCGGTTGGAATGCGTATTGCTGGCGCTTTCGTAAGTGAAGCGACATGGGGCATGGTCTGTACTTGGATAGGTGACCACTAATACCTTGAAAATTTCTTGAGCTCCAAGATTCTAAATTCAAATGTTTATACAATAACTAGACCTTTACAGGCACTTTTACACGTCAATATAATAATATAATTTACTCCTTCGTGCTTCGGAAGGCACGTATAGGCCGTTGGTTCCGGCTGTCAACATTGTGTGGCAGTCGTCAAGCTATGTCACATGCCTTTACGCAGCTTAAAAATCTGATACCAGTGTTGGGCACTTACACACGTAAAAAACAGAGAACATGACGTCTTCATCTCCCTTACGGGGTAGACAGCCTAGGGCAACATTTATAAAAGATTTGCCACATTCATTTAGTTTGGCAAATGTGCAAAGAAAAGTTTCTCGTTTTAACTTAAATTAAAAGTTTAAACGGTAGGTAAACAGCATGTCATTGTTCATAAAATAGTTTGAAGGGTTATCTAAGTTTTTGGTTGAGCGAGACAACATTTTAAATGATAACTCCGTTACCTTTCAAATGATTTATTTCAAATAGTACTTACAGCACAGGAACCCGAAAAATTCAAGTACTTAATGTGACCATACCACGCCTCATTGTGGTAGACTTCTAGACTAGACTTAGACCATTGTCAACTAGAATTTAGGACATTAGAGGCGCTAACTGGACGTAGAGCCGGTATTAATGCAAGGCGGTGCAATAACACCTAAGATATGGGGCAAGTTGGCCGGTAGGGGGCGCTTCTATAGACTTCGTAATGTTGGATGCGGTTTCGGAATGATTGTGGGTGCATTTAGGGGTCTGTTTGAATCATTGGGAAGAATAAGAAAATGAGAGATGTCAGGAAACTATACTATATACAACGTAGAAGGTACATACCCGTAATAAAATTGAACCACGGGTCTATAATAGATCATTATAGTAACAGAAAAGAACAAAAAAATTTTTGGCTTTTCCGTGGTAAAGTGTGCAGCCGGCCGGGCAATTTTTTTTTGCTTTCTTCGCTGTAATTTTATTTCATTATACTATAATGATCTAAGTAGTATAAGCCTATGGTTTGATATGTTACGGGTATGTCCCTTCCACGGTGTATTCAAAATTTTACTAAATATTTTTAGGCTGAGTTTAGTTTATGAAACTGACCAACTTTCTTCAAGTATGTGTATGTTACACATACTTATCGAAAATGAAAATAATTTTGGGTCTTCCATACAAATTGACCGATCCGAGTTTCTACGGGGAGCAAAAAAAATTGCGTATTTAGATAAAACGTTCCTTGGGGAATATGTTCAGGTCAGATGTTACATGAGTTAGTTAGGTTAGGGAAACGTGAGAATTCAATAAATAAGAAAATAAAAGCTGCTGTGTCATCAATTTGATAATGTTTCGTGTGTATTTTTTGCCAGTGTGTGAAATTAGTTTTACCAGTGAAAATGAGAATATAAGTAATAAGTTTACTTATAATAACTAATCGGGCTTGTTTTGTGTCAATATCAATGCAATAGCAGGATATGGGCCCTATAGATTGGTGTTTGCATCTATGTAAGTAGGTAGCGTTGTGATTGGGAGGACTCTTGTGTTTTCCATCACCACTCTACCACAACTATACCGACATGTATACCAAGATACCAATGCCTCAGCGTGGCATATAATCCATTATTGCATCGATTTCACTCAGATCCAGCTACATTATGTAAAGATTCGTAGACTGAAACCATTGTCACTGGACTTAAATCCAGCGGTGCCATAATGGTCATAACACTCATAACGTACAAGATATGACGCAAGTTGGCCGGCAGGGGGCGCTCGCGGGCGACCGTCTATGAACTCGACTTGTCAAATGCTGGGTGCGGTTTTAGAATCATAATTGTGGAGTATGGGTACCAAATTAATAAAAGTATAATATAGTATGGGAAGTAACTCGTTGAAGTAGTAGTGGGCGGAACACATAGCGCGACGAACCGATGGCCGATGGGGCAATAAGGTTGTCAAATGGCGATCACGTACTGGCAAGCGAAGCGTAGTGCACCCCTCAAGGTGGTCTGACGACCTGTCTAGCAGTTGACATTATGCGGTATAGGTGTTAGATTAAGTTTGTTGGGCTTGGGGGTATCTGTCGCAGCCATCTGTAGAAATTAGTCAGTTAACTAGGTGCCTAGGCCGTTCCTTGAAGGTCGGCATCCAGTTAGATGACTAGGCCGATCGTTCATTGGTGTAGAATCTCTCAAAGTTTAACTTGGCGTAGTCAGCCCTTTGAATATGGCTGACCAAGACTTAGCCAAGTTGATACGTGAGTAACCCGTTAACACATTCTAATAAGTCAGCTCAGTAATTCAAATTAAGGCCATACCCAAATTTTCCGGGGTCCAGTGGCGCCGCCATTTAAAATAAATCATTTAAAAGGAAACGGAGATATCATTTAAAATTGTGTCTTGGTTAAGTTTTAGATACCCATTCAAAGTATTTTTTAAACTACTTTTTGTAGTTTAAAGTGAGAACATGAAGCTTTTCTACGCACATTTGCGAAAAACGGCCACTTTTAGCTAATGTGCGTAGAAAAGCTTCACGTTCGCACTTTAAATTATAAACAGTAGTTCATAAAATAGTTTTAAGGGTTATCTAGGGCTTGACCAAGACACAATTTTGAATGATATCTGCGTTTCCTTTTAAATGATTTATTTTAAATGGCGGCGCCACTGGACCCCGGAAAATTTGGGTATGGGTTAGATTTTTTCCAACAAGTACGGCGGCATTCTACTGTGCAAACAGCTGTGACTGTAAATGTTATTTTTCATTCACACATAGCATCATAATTTAAATTATCTTTGTCATAAAAGTGTCATATCATAACTCATTTTTCTAAGCGATATTGTCCTGATTTTGGACTTTGCAGGACAGCATTGGCTCGGCACTCGTGCGGTGACCTTGACAACAGGCGCTGCCCTCATGAACAGTGCGAGTATGTCGCTGCTACTCCAAATCAGCTTGCCAGGTATGTCCACACTCCACAATCTAATAAAAAAAGAGATTTTAAAAGCTTCAACCCGAATCATCACATTGCAATATTTACAATATTTTGAACGCCATCTATGTAGGAAGCAGCGTACTAAGTAGCGTCCAAACAGTTTTGGGTTCGAAGTGGTTATTCGTGTAGGTAGTTGTAGGAATAATTAATAGATGGCGTTCAACATTGTTTGTAGTTCTTCAAACAAATACTAGATGGCGCTGATTGTTTTTAAGAAACCCACTTAGATTACTAATTTCTGTTAGGATTCTTTTGAAATTTATCAGACATCGTCAAGCTCACGGGGACATCGGTAAAAGGCACGAGTGTCCCTATTGTCCGTTCAAGACCAGCCAGTCCAGCCATCTGAAGCGCCACCTCGTCTGCCACGAAGGTATCAAGCCGTATGCGTGTCCTCACTGCGAGTTCACTTGTAGATGCCAGGTACGTAAAAAAAATACATTTATGGTTAAATAAATTTATTCTTATATAAGAATCTACAATTCACTTACAATGAGAACTTATAAATATAACATTCAGTGGACGCTTACTAAAGGTCGGTAGGTGAAAAATAACAAACAATATTTGCTCCGTTCTGGCTACTCGCCTATTTGTAAATATTTATTTACAATTTATTTACATATTTTTATTTGATAAATTTTAGTTTGACCTCCAACAGATGGCGCCACGTGTCAAAAGTTAAAGATTTACTGAGTAGAGTAGAGTGTTTTAATAAAAGTTAACAGCTAAAATATCTAAATATTATTGTTATATTTTCAGGAAAACCTCAAGAAGCACTGTCGCCGCCGCCATCCCTCCCTCTACCTCTATAAATGCGACGCCTGCACGTTCGGAACCAACTTAGCCACGGAGCTGCGCGCCCACTTGACCGCCACACATCCAGACAGCTACCCTGATAGCAGAGTAGCTATACAGGCAGTAAAGATGCAGCTATTGTCTAATGAAGGAAAACTATTGGAGGTAGAGGCGGCCGATGAGCAGGAATTTATTCTTGAGAGTTGATACAAAAATACATTTGTGCAGACTGTAGACAACGTTTATTTGCAAGGCAAATTAAAAAATAACCGGCTTTCAAGCAATTCCCCTTCCATAAACTTTTGAACCGCTGAATCGATTTCGAACAAACAAAGCTAAGAACCATTGTAAGGAAACTTGCTTTCACGTAAAAAAACCGCATCGAAATCGGTTCTAGAGCTACAATGATACAGACAGACAAACATTGGCGTCATACTTGTAACATCTTTCTTTTTTATCAGAGGTCAAAAACGGAGACCATTACCTTTTTTTGTTATAGTCGAGAAAAAGAGCGTACTTGCAACGACGACCAATAGATGGCGCGGATTGCTTTTTAACATTAATATTTCTTTATGTATTGTACCCTGTGTAATATCAAATTAACTAAATTAACTATTTCGTCGTGTGGTTTCCAGCAGAGTAGAAAAGAACTAACCACTCCAATGTATTTCAACGTGAAATCTGAAATAAATGGTTTTTTACATATCGTTTCATTTATTTTATGCTAGCAACACCGTCTTGTCTAATGTCATCGGAACAGCCAATACGAGCGCACGGAGGGAAAAAAATTTATTCGCGTCAAAACGGCGCCTCTGCGCGGTGTGTTTGTTAGCTCAGAAAATAATATTTCGATCGACTGCGCACGGTAAACACGACAATATTTTACGACTGGACTTGTTATAAACATTGAACGCATTTACGTAGGTAGTGTATATTTTTGTAGTGCAAGATAACAGTGTAAATCTCATATTTTTCTACCAGTGGCGGTGAAGTGCGAAATTTTATAATTGATTTGAATAATGATTGAAATTCACCACCTGTGAGCCTGAAATCGATTGAATTGCAAAATGTCTCTGAAGGTAAGTGGTTTTTTGAATTTATTTAGTATCCTTTTTCCATAATCTTTGGGTTTTAGCAGCGGTATCTTTAATCGCGTTACTGCATTTTCAAACCCGCGCCGCGTAGGGTAAGATATTTCATTTAAAAAATTATACATACACCAGGCGCCTACTTACTTGCCTTCTATACAAGATATTGAAAAACAAGATGAATGACACGTAATACCTGCGTATTTTTCTATCAAAAATAAATACTAAGGTATTTTAACTACATATGTAAGTAATATATTTTGGTTTCTTCTACAGTCAAATGTATCTATTTTTTTTTATGTTTCAATTTTACAATTTATCTAAAAGGGGTAAGTACCTACCTATATATAATTCTAAGTCTATTATTTTAAAAATGTATGATTTTACAAATGCTGACTAAATATCAAGTACATATGGTTTTATATTTTATTAGGGATAGGTATTCCCATCTCCTTTAATCTGGTTTAAAAAAAATACCTACTACATCCCAATTTTTTGCTTAGATCATAGTAATAAATATCATAATATCGAGTCACCTTTTAAAATTTAATAAACCTTTTAAAAATTATTTATCCGCTGATACTGCATACATTAATCTCATTTTTGTTTTTGGGCTTTCAACTACAAAAAGTGATAAAATTGAGAAGCAGAAATTTTAATAGAGTAGCCAGTTGCTGGACCAACTTTAAAGCAATTTATAAATAAACTAGCAGTCCATCCCGGCTTCGCTCGTGGTACATACATAGCCTATGTCACTCAGGGATAACATACCTATCCAACAGTGAAAGAATTTTTAAAATCGATCCAGTAGTTTCGGAGCCTATTCAATACAATCAAACAAACAAACAAACAAATCTTTCCTCTTTATAATATTAGTGTAGATAAATAACAATAAATCTTTATTTATCTCCACGCACATGTAGGTATACACTAGCTATCACATCTTTGTCCCTAACAGGGCAGACAAAATATTTTGGGTCTTTCACCTCAAAGGGGCAGTTTTATTTATTTAAAACTTTATTAAGTCAAATCTACAATATATAGACTTAATATTAAAGCATTCTCTTCCTTTTGACCAACTGTTTTAGTGTTATGTTGGACAAAAAGGTGTAAAAAGAATTTAAAAAGTGACAGGTTGCCAGCCGCATCACCTATTAACATAATTAGCATTTTCACCCATTCCCTCGAGCAACTTTAACGATCTTCACTCCCAGACTAGCATTTAGAATCTTCACTCATATATATAATTTTAAATAATATTGGTAATAAAAAGAATAAATGAAATGTTTTAGGGTTCCGTACCCAAAGGGTAAAATCGAGAATTTATTATTAAGACTCCACTGTCTGTCTGTTTGTCTGTCACTAGGCTGTATCTCATTCTCATTTTTTTATATGAGTAGATTATGGTACGGAACCCTTCGTGCGCGAGTCCGACTCGCTCTTGGCCGTTTATTTATAAGTAAACAAAAAATTTAAGAAGTATCTATACCTATTTTTTTCGACTCGCGACCTCTTTACCAAATATTTTGGAAACCCATTAACCAATTTTGTAATCTTCTCATTTTCGTTGGTAGTTCAGTGGTCGTTTCATTTTCTAAGGCCAGCATGTATAATCGCAGTCGGCGTAACGACCACACTGTGCTGTATCGTCTTATGTCTTTCATTGGTCGTTAGTCCCCGCATGCTGTATATCGACTTAGTTATCGACCAATTAAAGTGAGCCATTATTCCGCTGCTTGCATCGCTAGCTTGTTTAAAAACGAAACTTTTGTCAAACAATTTCATTGGTACACAAAAGTTACGGATGCGGGCAAGAAATCAGCTAAGCTAAAATAGGTCGGGTGGCCCCAGAAAGATGGGCGCACATAGCCACAGGCTGGATTCCAACGGATGGAGAAAGAGAGGTAGACCGAAGACGTGATGGGCAGACGACTTGAAAGCATTCCAACAGGATTGGAAAGTTAAAACCAGAGACAGAGAGATGGAAGGGAAAGGGGAGGCCTTTGCCCAGCAGTGGAACATGAACCGCTAATAAAAAAATAAAAAAACCATGTGCATGTGCATTGTGCAAGCTGCAAAAAGTCGCCGTAGACAACTTTTTAGCCGCAAAATGTCACCGGATAGCAGACGATCGGTTCAGTGACTCGGAGGCTGCTGGACAGGTTTGCCGGCCGCGAGCTAAATATGGAACCCACCCCACCAGTCCAGTGCAGAAAAATAACAAAGGATGCTATAGACACCCTATTTAAAGTATGTGCAAGTACGCGATGTAAGTGCGCGCGTGCTCGAGTGATTCTTTTTTAGGGTTCCGTAGTAAACAAGGAACCCATATAGTTTCGTTATGTCTGTCTGCATGTCTGTCCGCGGTTCTAGAAGACTATAAGTATTGAAAAGCTGTAATTTGGCATGGGTACGTATTGTATAAAAAAACAGCAAAGAAGATACACTTGTAAATTGTGTCGGGCTACGCACAGAGTAGGGTTCCGTAGTTGCGAATGTTGGCTTTGAGTTCACGCGACTATTTCTATTGAATAAATAAATAAATATATAGGGACAAATTACACTGATTGAGCTAGCCCCAAAGTAAGTTCGAGACTTGTGTTATGGGTTACTAACTCAACGATACTATATTTTATAACAAATACATATATAGATAAACATCCAAGACCCAGAACAATTTGAAAAAGGCCATTTTCCAACTTGCCCTGGCTGGGGATCGAACCCAGGACCTCCGGATTGGCGGTCTAGCGTGTTGACCATTACGCCACGGAGGTCGTCAAATTTTGTGAATTTGTATGAAATACGAGTACTACATTATAAGTTGGTCGGCTAACACTTTTTAATTTGTAAACCTTACTTAGCTCAGATTTTTTCCTTTAAACTTTTTTATATACAACGTAGAAGGGACATACCCGTAAAAAATCGAACCATACTATGTTAGATCACTATAGTATACTATAGTATAATCAAATTAAATAACTGTCAAATACTTAAAAAAATTGCCGCTCTTGATCGGTCATTTTGGAAATCTTTGGGTGAGGCCTATGTCCAGCAGTGGACGTTATGCTCCCACTTTGGGAGCTACCCTATCTCTGTTGTTTTGGCTGTTAACCCCAGCAAATGATGGTAATACTGCTGATAAAATCAGAGCAAATAACAGAATTTGGATACCTGGTAACACCAGAGTTATTTTTTATGGGGAAATATTTAAAATAAAGATTTTGTACCCTACCCTATCTCTGAGTAAAACCGCAGATGGCCAGACAAACAGACAAACTTGGCGAAACTATAAGAGTTTGTTGTTTACTACAAAACCCTAAAATCTCGTGCTATTTATTTGATAGACACGATCCAAATGTTCCAAGAAACATAAAGCTACCTATTTCGAGATTTTACATACATGCTATGAAACAGGTTTGGATTCCGCGAATAAAGTTCTTGGTAAACATAGGCGAATTAATGTGGACATTAATAAAGGAGCGTTCACCTCAGGATGTTTACTTACTCACTTAAATTAAGTTAATAGTACTTAACTGGTACCTAACTTATAAGTAAACGTTTTACTCAGCTCCTCCGAAAAATTATGGAATGGAAAACGAGGTCGTCCTTATCCCAGGGGATCCCCGTGGACTCGTCTGTCCAAAAATATATTTGAGATCCTTATGACGAGCCCTTTCGTTTGATATAAGTGCAAAACTTTTTTTAATTTTTTAAATAATAAAAAATTAAAATTCTCTCAAAAAAAACTGTTTATTTCCTTTGCACGTCTGTGTTTGGGGCATAGAATTACACCATCCTACTAAATTTCATCTGATTTGGTCCGAAATCGGAGCAAATTGGCTTTGCCAGACAGACGGACAGATAGATGCACGAGTGATCCTATCCTTAAAAAGACATAAAAAAATCCATATATATCCTATGAAAATCCATTAAAAACGTTGTAATTTTTTTTATCCCACATTTTCACAGCTTGCCAGCTATACTTTGGTTATTTTTATTTTTATCTATCCAGACAATAAAAATGTGAAAGTGATAAATAACATCTCCGTTCAACCAGCTTCTAAACCCGTAATGTAAATCCTAAAGATCGGAAGGTCTGCTTCTCGGAATCAGATCTCGCCCTGAGTACGGCTAATTTATGCGTGTGCGCAGACAGACACATGGCCTTTAGTGCCTTTTAGTACCCATTAAGGAACACCAACATGGGATCTAGAAAAGAAATCGCAGATTTCTCCACGGATAGAAAACAGAAGAAACTTTGTTTACGTTTTTTTTAATTAGGTTTTTCAAGATACGGATTTTTCTTTGACCTTCCTCTACTTTGACGCCCATGAACATTGTTTTTATTACTTTCCTTCTATCTTGACCTGGAACTAACAAGGACTTGAATCCTGATAATTTATCCGTGTACCATTATAAACTTCAAATCATTTTATTAACTATAGTTGGACACGTCACTCGAATGCTCAAACAATCTTGACATGTCTTTTTATTAAAATATACACTTTATAAATGAATTATTTTGCTAATTACAAAGTAATTATGTTATAAATTACATGATTACTTTGTAATTTGCAGAGGTATTGATTTATTTCAATAAAAAGACATGTCAACATTGTGTACATTTATTTAAATACCTAAACAAATGGAGTATAGCACTTTATGAAATAATTTTAGCATAGAAATTTTCATCTTCGTTTTCATGAAAATAAAATAAGGGTAGCACTTTCGTTTGCCCAACCTTGATGAATAAATCAAGAGAGCCATATCTCAGCGCGGCTCACAACTCGTCTGAAACGTGTTCGGCTAAATCGGGCGCGTCTAGACCTAAATCCAGACAGATCGAGCGGCTCCGAGATCTGCGTGATTCGAGCTTAATGGGATCGCAAATTGAAATTTGAATTTGAGTCAAGATGAATTGATTTAAGAACGGATTGCGATACAAAGCTCACAGTTTCTATCTTTCGAGAGATGCACCATTCTTTTTAGAGAGCGGACAAAGCTGAGTAATGAAGGGCGGGTCAGTGGTAGTGATGACGTAACAGGAATAGACCAGTTATTCCTAGTATCCAATCGGCTGTCCTCTGCACAGCTATAAACCATTTCATGCAGTTAGCAGTAATCGGCCACTGTTTGCCTGTATCACAAAGTCTGTATTGAAGATTAAAAATAGTTCATTGGAATTATCTGCGATTTTGCCCATCATTATAGGCTAAAGGGGTTGAAAATGTCGTAGAACATGACCATGGTATAAAATTTTATGCCTTTTTGGTGTAAGCATAAAGTTACGCTTGTGGCCACTTGCCGTAACTACAGAACCTTTATGCGTTGGGTTCCCTATGTGTTATGGTAACTTAGTGTTTCGATGAGTTGTAACATCGATTATACGATGCTTGATAAAATTAAGATATCGACCAAAAAAGCTATCGCCCAATGGTGGTCGATAAAATAAAAATCGATCAGTCATGTTTCGAATTCACATAAGCAACCCTGTGCGTTATGTGCCATGATTTGGCAGGAAATACTAGGGATCGCTTGTATCTATCCTTGGGTAAGGACCCAAGCCTTTTGGCCCAGTTTAAAGCCCCAGGCTGTAGTCTGTCTGGGAAACCAGGAAAAAGCTATTTTGGTTTGGTTGGCATCATTCTCATGTTATTGTGTAGTTTTACTGCCATAATAAACGGGAGGTTGATTATTGTTATGGCTTTATGATTTATCGAGATCTCAGGGTTTACATTGGGCGAGTCGGAGGGGTAAGTAAAAGTGGCAGTTGATTCGATATGTTGTTTTATATCTAACTTAAAATGTAATTAGACCGTTTCTGAATCGGGCGATAAAGGAGACTAATAATATAGTAAAATAGTTGAAACTTTTATAGATTCTGCACTTAGCTTTTGTGCTCGTTGCTTGTTCATGTCTCTGATCGGTAATGGTAATCGAAAGACACCAACGGTAGTTAGATCCAGCATATTAAGAAACTCTATGGTTACTTAAATAATCTTCTCCTATTCTGAATTGTATCCGCAAACTTGACTCTTTATACATCTTCGGAGCTTCGGACGTTACATCGTGTGCGCTTTCGGCTTGTTCTTCACCGAAGAATCCGAAGATGCTATGATATTTACTTACTCGATTCTGCTCGACCAATGTAAATCGTCCATCGCTTCCTAGAAGCACAGGCATAAAACCGCAAGTGCTATATTTTGTTCGCGTTCGCTCTAATGACGCGGTCGCGTCGATGGGAAAGAAAAATCGTTCGAAACAGTACTCTCCCGTTGCCATTATATTCTAAGCAGTAGAACTTCATGTTTTTCGCGATTGGGAAAGCAATTTCTTTTGATGTTTACGATTTCAACTCGAGTAATGGTAACTCGCTTCTGTAGAAAGTTCTTTTTTCCAAGAATTAAAGGGACCCAGCTCATCAATATGAACAATTTTAATGCAATCTACACTATTATTACTGTTGCGTTGCGGATGTATTTACGACAAATTGACTTGCTGCATGTTGTTACAACAGCTCTCAAACGTATATAACTAAGCTTAGTCACTAGGCCCTAGTTATCTAGATTTGTCCATTAATCACCAGGCAAAGAATAGCCAATAGAATACTTAGAGCGATTTAAGATTTTTGCTGGATTAATGTTGGTACGTATAGTATAATTTCTTACCCAAACCTAATGTAGCTTAGTTCATGTCCGTGAAGTTTCTTGAAAACTGTTTGGTTTTATATTTGGAACATCGATATCAAAGATTTAATTCTCTGTTTTCTTCAGATTTTTTAATCCCTAGAGCGTCTCAAACTTTCGGCTCTTATTTGCCAAAGTTTTCCATTAGCATTCAAAAGACCCGGCGTTCACAGGTCGGCGCGGTCAGTCGCAAATTAATTTAGAGACAATGGGCGCAGACACAAAGATACCTTTGTCTTTTACTAAGGTGCACTTAGGTGACTTAACGCTTTTTTTAATGTAATAGCCAAGCTTTTTGTTAGTTATTCAGAAAATGTTGATGTATTTTCCAGCTACGAATAACAAAGAACCCAATTTTAGATTGAAATTCAAACATGAAATACCTTTACCTGCACCTGTTTCATTACGAATGGAGCACTTACGTCGGTACTTATTTTAAATGGTTATGGTTATGTCCAGTAGTTCCCAGTCCCCAGTCATTAGATATGTCCTCGTTTCTTCAACTATGATGATGATTAAATCAACTAACTAATGGTACAGTTACTACTAACAGTTTACTAATGGTGTTACATTAGCAAATAAATGAATTTATCTATCTATCTATCTATCTACAGTTACTGCTAACTTCTTATCGTAGCGCGTTTATTTTATTATTGAATCCTTAGCTATAATGCCTCGGATTTCGAGGTCTTCTCCATTGCATCTTTAGCTACATTGCCTTTGAGCCCGGAATCCCCTTTTCCGGCTTTTTCTTCTCCACTTCGCACAGTTTTTAGTATTCTTTTAATAAGACCATTGCACGCAAGTCATTCTTGACGACATCAAGCCAGCATTAACGTTGTGTCCTACTTTACGCTATTGACAAATTAAGACGATTACGTCTGACACCGGTAGCATAAATACTACTTAAACTCCCACGTGACTTTAAAGTACTTTAAACCTTAGGGACACGATGACCTAATACTTCGCAGGCAGGACTTATAAACCATATTAAGTCTCTCAACTCTCATTGTAATAAAGCTTTGTAGCCAGAGTAGATCTTTGCTTGCACTACACATTCGCTTTTAATAATTTTTTTCTTAATATTAAATTTTCTTCTCTTGTTCATGTTTTTAACTTTTTATTGTTAATTGGCCTAATGTCTTACAGCATTTTAAATTAGTTGGAATGAAATACGTTGTTATAAATTTCTTCTTTGTTGTTTTGTCCACAGCACGTTTTGTAAGATCTGCGTCATATGTCATCCGTCTTCCACCTTCTTGCTTACATACGTTATAGTCTTGCTGGGCTGCATATTAGGACGCAATACAAAAATCAATTAGTCAATGTCTGTTGCGGACAGAATAGCTAGCTATATGTATATTGTTAAAAGATAAGTAAAGTAAATAAAGATATTTTTCCCATATAGATAAGGGGCTTTTTAGCGTACCTAGGTATAAAGATGTAAATATAGGGTGCCTAGATATATGTACCTGTTGTATATGTACTTATGTTGAGTAAATTAGTTATGAACTGCGTGTAACATTTATTTCCCTGGTACAAGTTGTAGCGTTTGGCACAGGTATATAGTGCTAAACGTGAGGTAAATAGGTATTCTAAGGTGGTTGGTCATGGAATTTCCTTACGAATTTTCAATAGGTTCTGGTACATAATAATATAATAAGCAATTTATAATAGGTAATAATAATTATTGTATGTCCTCTTAGGACAGAACATGGAGTCACTTTTATAAATTTAAGATATATGTTTATAATTTAAGACTTGTGTTCCACAATAAAAACTATTTGTATGCTTCGAGCCGCAAGACCCAAAATGCTCTGTCTGCCCTACTGGGCATAAAGACGTGATAGTATGTGTTTTTAAATTTAAAGCACTCTTGACCTTATGTCAGTAGGTTAGTATACTGACCTTGACCTCCTTGCTACGTATGATATATAACACGAATGTAAATTAGGCACGTTAGAAGATGTTTATCAGTAAATAAAGTATTTCCTTAAACCACTGCTTTTGTAGTTATTGCTGGGTTTTCGTGATTGGAGTTAGTTTGATGTTTATCCGTATTAACTTACTTGAAACATCCGCTTTGATCTTACTATAGCTTAAACAAATACATACAAGTTCATCATACACAATCACGTCTTTATCCCTAATGGAGCAGACAAAGTATTTGCCTAAAAAATCCATCAATAATTCAGTTAATTCCAGAGCCATAAAGCTTTCTTGTAGAAATGTCTTGCAACAAGAAAATTTTACACTTATCAACCGACTATCAAAAAGGAGAAGGTTATCAATTCCTCGCGATCTGTTTTTAGGGTTCCGTAGCCAAATGGCAAAAACGGAACCCTTATAGATTCGTCATGTCTGTCTGTCTGTCTGTCTGTCCGTCCGTATGTCACAGCCACTTTTTTCCGAAACTATAAGACCTATACTGTTGAAACTTCGTAAGTAGATGTATTATGTGAACCGCATTAAGGTTTTGACACAAAAATAGAAAAAAAAACAGTAAATTTTGGGGGTTCCCCATACTTAGAACTGAAACTCAAAAATTTATTATTCATCAAACCCATACGTGTGGGGTATCTATGGATAGGTCTTCAAAAATGATATTGAGGTTTCTAATATCATTTTTTTCTAAACTGAACACTTTGCGCGGTAGACACTTCCAAAGTGGAAAAAAGTGTCCCCCCCCCCCCCCCGTAACTTCTAAAATAAGGGAATTATAAAACTAAAAAAAATACATGATGTTCATTACCATAAAAACTACCAGCGAAAATTGGTTTGAACGATATCTAGTAAGTAGTTTTTTTTTAATACGTCATAAATCATAAACGGCAATTTACCTTTCATTCAATTAATTCAAATATAAAAATTTTAAAAAAACATACTAAAAGACTTTTATAATATGTTATTTGCTACTACGGAACCCTTCATGGGCGAGTCCTACTCGCACTTGGCCGCTTATTTATGGTTGCTGTTCACCATTATTCTAAGACGCCTGGACCGATTTGGAAAATTATTTTTTCTTTAAAGGGTATACTTGTCAGGTGGTCCCATACAAATTTAATCAATATCGGTTGTGTAGTTGGAGGCGAATTCGGGTTTTAGTTTAAAAATAATAATAATGATAAACCGTTGAAAGTATTACGTATTTTGATTAATCTATTTGGCAATGAATGAGGTTTATATATCTGAATACTCGGAATTTTAATAACTTATCTATCATCTTTGTTTACCCGTGTCATTACCATACCAGACCGCATTCAATTCCTTTAACTTCAAATGTATAACAAACCAATCTTGATCTTTAAAAGTTTTCATTAGGTATCTCTTGCTATTTGCTAAGTCGTAAAACATGTTTTATGACCTGAATCTTTCAACACATGTCCCACCATGGATATTATTTGCCATGACGCGATCTACTACGCAATCGACACATTTAAGCCACTATACAGCTGTCATTATGAGAACTGTATGTCTGTTTGTGACTCGCCTTGTCCCTTGTCAAACGCCGGTTTTCCTTCGGAAACGCCTTGGATTGATAAATGTTGTTTGTGCGAACTGAGTTAGTTATTGGTTGCGTGATATACTGTTTTTATTTGATACACCGTTTGTCCTACAGATTTCGATATGCGTTTCTGCGAATCTGCATTTTGTATTCTTGTATTTACCTATATAATAGAGCAATCTTAATTTTTTAAATATTTTTTCGTTTGTTATATTAGTATTAAGCGACGATGTTAGCCCTGAAAGCCGATGATAATGATGATGATATAAGAATAGCTTTCTCATTTTAGGGCGTTTTCGGTTGCATTCTTTGGTGCACTGCTTCCACGTCGTCCCTTTTTGAATTTGAAAGTTTGAAATTTTTGTACTTACGTTTATTGTGAGGTCAACGTTGAGCCTAAACTGGATGGAATTGCGTCGTTTTATTCCATCGACCACCTTTTGTTTCCTTGATCAGATCATAGACATCGTGTACCATAAAGCGCTCGTCAAGACAAACCAAACGAGTCCCACTTAATCAGGTAATGTTGTTTTGTAACAGAGTTCTGTCGAATATCTCCCAGCTCCATCATCTGCAGTTCAGAACAGCTCATTGACTACATAATATTGTATCCTTATCAGACTTACACAAGTATGCAAAATTTCAGCTCAATCGGTTGAAGATAACTGATTGAAAATTGAGTTGCAAGATTCGACCTGAACATACAAGATAAATTGCAAGTTAAATAAAAGCTCGTCATTAATAATTGGCTGTAATTTTTGTGTTCTTTGACATTTTCTTGTATCGCTACCAAATAACCTTGCCCTTTCAATTCTACTTCGTAAGATTTAGCATATATATCAAATGTCATCATGCTATTAAATCCAACTATAAACACATAAACATTGGTATCACATACAGTTTTAAGGTGTCCTTGGACTTCATATCAGTCGACTGCCATTCATTCTTTATTAATCGATCGACTTCAAAGTTGACCCAGCTTAGCTCCCACGCTATGCCTTGTTGCCGATCTTCTGTTGAAGTTGCCCATAGTAATCCCTATCTGAATTTAATTTTCGTAATTACCCTTAACCATTACAAATCGACGCTAGCCACTAAATAGACATAAAGTAGTTATATGTAGCCAACACTTTGCCTACATTTTTCGAAGTATCACTAAAACGCAGAAATGTCTCACCAAAGAAAGTCATTGACACGAAGACAAGTTTCTGCACTTGAACACGTAGGTTGTAAGTACTGCACCCGACAACGTCTGCAAAAGACACGTTATGCTCATGAATCGTCGCCAGCCTGCCGCGTCGCATCGATCGTCGGTCCAGGACCAAAGGTTAAAAGAGCCAATCTCGCAGAGTGCATGCATTCACAGCATTTCTATTCAAAAGTCCATATGAACGTTGACTTTGTAGTGAATGAGTGACTGTGCTTAGATGGATATGCTTCAAACGAAACATTCAGGAGTAGCTTTTGAGTTTTAGAAAGATTAGAATTCCAGAATAAGCTAGGCTTAAAAAGTCCACACTTGAGAAGCTTTATTCTTTACATACATAATCTGATAGATGCCTTGAGACAGTTTGAAGAATCTAACATCAGAATTGGCAGTATTGACACTTACACTTAGGCAATGGTTATTTATGATTCCTGTTTTACGATCATTATCGATGTGTTGAGTGCTTTCTTTGGGTTTTGCAACCCTCGGCTTAGTACTCAACGTGACATAAAATAAAATTGTAAAATTATGTTTGTTTTTCGATTCTCAATCTGTTATAACTGTTTAGATATATGAGTTAGGACTGCACAAAATGTAACAAGTCAAATTCACTGGAGCGTGAGAGCCAGTCGCCCGTCTGCCCAATATCGACCCGTCGCTCGGCCGGCACTTCAACTCCAATGCAGTCAAAGGGTCCATCAAACAAAATCAGCTGTAAAAGTAAAATAAGCCTAGTGACTTCTAAATATATAGGCAACTAACCGGTCAAGAACCGCACGACTTTAATAAATGTCCACGTTCGTTGTCTTACTATTGTGTCTGGTATTGGTGGTAAAGGAACGGTTAACCCACGCAGATACAATCCAACTTGTTAAATTTAGGAAATTTTCTACATCATTAGGTTTGTGTGTGAGTGTGACATAAGCTGATGGTTTCCTCTGGCACAATTTTGGCGTTAAAAACACAGCAAACCTACAATTTCTCTCAGTGCACCTGATATATTCCATTGGCTCGAAGTGTGTACATTTCCATAATAACTATAAGTCAGCAGAACATTAGCAAAAACTTATTATTCGTACAATATAGCGAGAGAATAATTCGCAGCATTGTTTATAGCAACTTTTCTCAGTGAAAAACAGTAACCCACTAAAACACAATACACGACACGACCCTTCAGTGCTGCTTCTACAAAGGTATCGCCTCGGAAGCCATATTTCAGCCTCAATACAATACCCTTGCGTTACTCTAACCTTTTCAAACACGAAGGTCTCAGAAAAGGGTAACAGTAGGTAGTCATGCTATCCTACTTGCTTATTTCGAAACTAATGTATTTATGTCTCTTTCTAAAGAAGAATCGACACGCGTGTTAAATACGTGCGTGTGCTACCTTGAAGGTGCTAATTAGTGTTTGTCTTTGTAAAATACGAAATACATTACATATTTGGATTGTGTGATTGACTAGGCTAATACAGAAACAGTAGTTTTACTTTCATTGATAAAGCTAGATGAAATTTAAAGAATCAAAATTAACCCTGGAAAAAACTCCAGTAATACCATCTATATCAGTTCACTTCCAGTAAAGCGATGATTGATTCTAAAAACCATATTGGACTGGCTAGATCGAAGTAGATGTTATACTCATAAAACTTATAAGTTCGTTAGAAAATATATTACTAAACCAACTACAGAAAGTATTTAACTAGGTGGGACAAAATAAATTGATCAAGTAGACAGCCAGTAAGATTCTGCAGAATTTATAGGTACATATGTGTAATTAGAGAAATTCATGACCCTAAAGGATTATAATCTTGACGTTTATCTTCGCGACACATAAATAACTGTGGCTCGTAAAACGGGACGTAAATTCCAATTTAGTGCTCTGTCATCGATGGTTCCGTATCCGTGAGGTTACTAAACGTGGCAATGACGTGATACTATAACATAGAAGTGTAAATACACATCAATTGAATGATTGAATTACACATCTATTTCATTCGAATTCTGTTAAATATTGCATCATATGGTTTCATAAGCCATTTAGTCCACAAATTTATAAAGCATAAACTTAATTAACTACATCAACTATAATCAAAGTTGTCTTAAGTAGGTTAGCAATCAACTACTAATAGATTCAAAACAGATAACACAAATAGATCTTAAGAAGTGGTACGGTCTTCTATCAACTCGTGCTCCTCAAATCTTCGAAGAGAAATTATGTGATTTTCAATTTAATCAGGTTTATAACATGGAGTTATAAACCTGATTTAGAACACTTTACTGTTCTATCTATGGGTTCTCTCATTATCAAATCAAAAGATTCTGTTGTTGCTCTAAGCTTAGTGCTATTACTGAGGTAGTATGATGCTCGTAACTTGTTATGGTATAACATACAGCTGTTAATGGCCTCTTGCTTTGATGTGGCTCCAGAGGAAGCGTTTAGGTGGTTTCCTCATAAACTTTTGTATCACTTGTCTATTTCTAAATATCCTTTCAGCTCCGTTTCCGTTACGTTTTCGACATTGTTTCAATTTGTAGTTGTATAACTACGAACATTCATATCTGTAAACTATAAATAAAATTTATTTACTTATTTCATACGATTTTTAGAAGAAAATCTATCATCACCTGATAGCATTATTTACTTAAAACATTAAACATGTAATAAAAAGTTTTGAGAAGCGTCTCTTAAATGTAAGAAAGGTCCTTGACGAGGACTTAAAAACCCAATTTTTAAACAGGCATTAAATAACAAGGCAAACTCGGCAAAATTGAGGTGCTGGAAGAATAGATCAATCACTACCGCGAATAAAACAATTATTACTATCCATTGATATTCCTTCGGTACGAATTGAGTTTACTATATAGACGAATATGGTAAAACATATGAAACTTGCCCTAGGTCTTTTGTCCGTGATAGTATAACCTTTGAAACCTTACTAACGTCCTAAATCTGGCGCGGTTGCCAAGAGTCTAGCGATTTATTGCACACTGAAAGTCAAGGTTCGCCCAAACGGATTTTCCTTGTATTTTCAACTCCAGTGTAATATTGTGATATTTTTCTTTCGTGTTCATGTTAATTTAGTTCCCCTTTCAGAACTTTGAGCGTTCAAATATTCTTATTCAGGAAGTTGCTCGGAAAATTAACTGAAAGGAGTTTTTATGAAAGTCATATTTTTTTAATGTTTTGATAAAAAATCTATTTAGACTGTGAGAAAATTGTTGAAACTGAATATAAAAGGGAATGTATGGTTTTATGAAAAGTCCTGCAATCTTATTTCAATTTTAGTTGTAAGTCTGGTTGATGATAGTGATTAAAAAGTGTGTTATAAAATCAGGCATTTCTATTTACATTTTTTTTTTACCTTAAGGGATATCAACGACGAAGGATATCCACGACCTCCGTGGCGTAGTGGTCACCATGCTAGTCCGCCACCCAGAGGTCCCGGGTTCGATTTCCGGTCAGGGGAAGTTGAAAAATGGCATTTTTCAAATTGTCCTGGGTCTTGATGTTTATCTATATATGTATTTGTTATAAAATATACTATCGTTGAGTTAGTATCCCATAACACAAGACTCGAACTTACTTTGGGGCTAGCTCAATCAGTGTAATTTCTCCCTATATCTTTATTTATTTATATATTTATTTATTTATTTATCAAAACATTATTTTGAAAAAGTACTACTACTAAAAACATAAAATTAGTCGCTCGACCTTAATTGGCTGATTCAGCTAGTAGTACAAACGTAGTAAAACAATCTAGGAACGACAATCATACAATTAGTTACAGTTACGCAAGACTCGGCTGCCCGCTGCGCTGCCAAGTAAAAAGATAATTATCTATTGAACTGTTAACTGCAATACCAGACAAAGTATTCATATTGCACCGCTTGGTATTCATACAAAAAGTGGTCTGTTTTCCAATTAGTAAAGTGTAAGTCAAGGAAGTAAAGTTGCAAGATGAAGATAATAATCCGAACAACAATAATGTTTATAGGTCTTCCCCTGGCCAGGAAATGGGTTCTCGGTTTCCGCACGTGTGTCGCAACTCTGTTTACTGATCACGAAAAAGTAAACGAAGAATCACAAAAAAAGGCGCAATAGCGTGCGTGCGTTCTATTAGCACCTCATAGCATACCTTCGCCGTGTCCTAGTGTCATTTAAGCTGCTAACTGATTACATTACCTAGTTGCATGTCATTATACATAACACCACAATGCTTGGTGTTGACAGGGGCAATTGAGACAGGCTCATTAGAATATAATCAGCAGCCCTCACAATAAAAACATTAAAATCTTTTGTTACTATTATTTAAATAAATTAGTAATTTAATTCATAAGATATAACGTATACGAAATGTAATAAATATTTTTAAAGCATATTCAATACTTGTTAAATTTTTTGCTAGTCATGTGTGCTGCCATCTCTGTGTGCCTACCCGCAACTCCAGTTTTGCCTTCTTACTCCACCAATAGTTTCTATGGCGTTGGCTATTAGTTGGGTTAGTAATTATATTATCTTTGCTTTTAACAGATGTTTTTTAATTTCGTTCTGTTAAATGATTGCTGTCAAGAAATGTCTGTTTAGTGAAAAGTTGCATAATGAGCCAAGGTCGAGCGTTTAGTTTCCATACCTTCAAACAGCTTGACGGTCTCGTCGCAATGCGAGTAGATTATATCTTTTGCACTTGCCTATTCTATTTTTGTAGTGCCTGCATTGTTATCTGCTTTAGTGGAGGTGGTAAAGCTGACTCTGTAATAATTAGTTTTGATGTTTAGTATTTCTGGTTTTCGTTTTAGTGTTTAGTTGCTTGTAGCTAAGTTTATCTTGATCGTATTGATAAACTTTTTACTTAAATACAAATCAGAATGGCACTACTATATAGCCACTGATTGTTTCGTTACTGTTAACTCTGTAATAATTATGTTATATTTTGATGTTTGGTATTTCTGCTTTTCCGGAACCTTTTTAGTGTTTAGTTGCTTGTATCCTAAGTTGATCTTTAAATAAATATATAGGGACAAATTACACTGATTGAGCTAGCCCGAAAGTAAGTTCGAGACTTGTGTTTTGGGATACTAATTCAACGATACTATATTTTATAACAAATACATATTATATAGATAAACATCCAAGACCCAGGAAAATTTGAAAAAGGCCATTTTTCAACTTGCCCTGACCGGGGATCGAACCCGGAACCTCTGGGTGGCGGACTAGCGTGGTGACCACTACGCCACGGAGGTCATCATCTTGATCGTATTGATTAACTATTTACTTAAATACAAATCAGAATGGAACTCCTATACAGCCACTGATTGTTACGAGTGTCTTTGTATATTTATTTTGGCATTCTCTGACAGTCTAACACCTGTTCAATTTGGCAACTTGGCAAGTCTACTAGATGAAAATCGACACAGTTCCATTTGTTTAGTTTCGTCGCACGGGTACAACACCTGTCAGTTGACGGGAAATGTACCATACATAGCTCCTACTACCACAGTTATACAAACTGAAACATAAAGATATTTAATAGCACTGATCGACAGCTACCTACCACCTATATCTAGTTATATCAATAAGAGTACTAGTCCCACGTGTCGATTTCTTTGATCAATAATAACTGCAGCATTTTAATAGGAAGATTCGTTTGACGCTAACATTTTCATTTTTATATTAAAATCATCTTCCTTACTGTTTACTTTTTACACCAGATTGCAAAATTCAATTCCGAAAAATCATACAACGATACAGAGTTATATATATTTTCTTATATAAAAATTATCTGGGAATCATCGTGAAAATTGAAGCAGTCATCATTCCACGAATCCCATTGCATCAGATGCAATGAAAGCCATGGCATTATGCAACTGCCGTTGCATTGTCGGCGGTGGCAGATGGGACGTTGACCCCGTGCTTTGTCAAGTTCACATTGGATTGTTAAACTATTGAAAACCGTTTTTAGGGTATAAGGAGCCCTAAAAATGGTTTTCAAGTTTACAAGAAACACTTATAGTTTCGCCACGTGTGTCTGTCTCTCTGTCTGTCCGCGGTTCTAATCAGAGAAAGTACTAGAAACCTGTAATTTGGCATGGGTTTTTAAAATATTCTTTGTGATAAAAATTTTATTTGGGCTAGCTCTATGGGATTTAATCTTGTGATAGTGCACATTTTTTCAGAGCCAAGTGCTCCAAGTGCCCCACCCCCTACCTACTAAACTGTAGAATAGGACACGTAAAAACTAGAAAATTTGTTTTTTTGACGTTTTTAGTCCCGTGAACTTAAAGTCGGCATTCACAACTATGAAACCCTACACTGCGCGCGGCCCGACATGCACTTGGCTGGTTGTTCAAACTGGGAGAGGAACAATAGACGTACCACTAAAGTTAAGGTTGGATAGAGCTATTGAAGTGTGTCACCCAATGAGTAGTTACGGCTTTTGTTACCAAATTCAAAAGCGTTTTGCGCAAGAATAAACAGGTACAGAAAATAATAAAACAATGAAAAAATCCCTTTACAACAATCCCCTAAACAACTTTTCCCAAGATACATATGTCGAATTAAGAAAAATTATTTTTGGCTTTTCATACAATCTCGGATCAGCTAATCGGTCACTTGTATGGGAAGCCAAAAACTACTTTTCAATTTTCATATTTCGTTACTCGTTCCTTGGGAAAAGTTGTTCAGTATCATGGACTGAATTCACCACATTTTGTTAGTCCTTTTATTTGTTTGTTTGTTACCACTTCACGCTTCAACCACTGAACTTATTTAGATGAAATTTGATATGGATATAGTTTGATACCCAGGTAAGGACATAGGATAGTTTTTATCCCGAAATTACCACGGGGAGCGAAGCCCACGGGCACAGCTTATATTACATAAAACAATGATATCATCGACAATAAGGATTAGCGATGAAATTTCCATTTTAAAGCGAAGGTAAGCAAAGAGTATAAAAGTATAGTTAAATGGAGTAGCCTCTATTAGGCATTGGAATTTAGATGATGTGATGTAATTACGAGTATAACAGGAAGTAAATGTTGTGCTTTTAATTAAAATTCACATAGACTTGACAACCTCTGCAATTATATCAATAATAAGCGGCCAAGTGCGAGTCGGACTCGCCCATGAAGGGTTCCGTAGTAGCAAATAACATAATATAAAAGTCTTGTAGTATGTTTTTTTAATTTTTATATTTGAGTTTATTGAATGAAAGGTAAATTGCTGTTTACGATTTATGACGTATTAAAAAAAAACTACTTTCTAGATCTCGTTCAAACCAATTTTCGCTGGTAGTTTTCATGGTAATGAACAACATATATTTTATTTAGTTTTATCATTCTCTTATTTTAGAAGTTACGGGGGGGGGGACACACTTTTTTCCACTTTGGAAGTGTCTCTCGCGCAAAGTATTCGGTTTAGAAAAAAATGCTATTAGAAACCTCAATATCATTTTTGAAGACCTATCCATAGATACCCCACACGTATGGGTTTGATGAAAAATAAATTTTTGAGTTTCAGTTCTAAGTATGGGGAACCCCCAAAATTTACTGTTTTTTTTCTATTTTTGTGTCAAAACCTTAATGCGGTTCACATAATACATCTACTTACCAAGTTTCAACAGTATAGGTCTTATAGTTTCGGAAAAAAGTGGCTGTGACATACGGACGGACAGACAGACAGACAGACATGACGAATCTATAAGGGTTCCGTTTTTGCCATTTGGCTACGGAACCCTAAAAAGTAGTTTCTTTTAAAAACAGTCACTGTGAATCAAGGCCTTTCATTCATTTCGCGTCTTGTAGAGGGAAATTGAATTTAGATTAGTGTATCTTGTTTGAACAGTAATTGAATATTACATTCTGTTTTGTTACGCTTAGTGACACCGCTTCTTACTGCCGTTTTCGTAAAAGATCTGTCGTAAATTACTCTGGTGATTAATTTACCAGTTTAAAGATGCAGACTTGAAATAAATCCTGCTATACTGCTATCCTGCTAATATTATAAATGCGAAAGTGAGTTTGTATATTTGTTTGTTTTTTACCTCTTCACGCTTAAACTACTGCACAGACTTGGATGAAATTTAGTATGGATATAGTTTGAGACAGGGGGAAGGACATCGGGTACTCTTTATCCCGAAAATCTCACGGCGAGCGAAGCCCTAGGGCACAGCTAGTATGTCATAAAAATCAGCGATCCTAAAATTGGTAGCATAGTTCTATAAACCTAACTAATTTAAGATGTGCAGACTTTTTATGAATATGTTGGTTAGTGTATTAGAGCATTACTAAATAAACATAATATCAACTGACTAAACAACATCTTAGGGTTCCAGTAACACCCAAAGCATGCCAATAGCATCTAATTTCATTTCTGCATGATCATCTCTTGCACAACTTGCATGTTCGCACCTAAATGTGCTAACACTGGTCGTAGTCCTGATCACACCGGCTTCATAATCGTGACGAACAGCTTTCGCCCGTGACTCATCGTGACCTGCGACTACTTATCGAATATTAACGACCACGCACTGCTACGGAGGCTTATCCTTATAGTACAGAAGACCTTTTATCTGGGTTTGTAGATCCCATTGTATGTTAATTTTGTTTATCAATGGTTGTTGTCGCCGCGTAATATTAACAACGTAAAGTATTACTCGATATTTTTTTTAAATAGGTACGTATTTCTTTACTGTAAGTATTTGAAAGTTTTGACCGTTATAACAAAACTAACTACTTACATACAATATTTTTGGAACGAAATTTTAGTGCGCATAATCGCAGAAGATGAAACGTGTGAACGAATGAATTGGAGACATTTACCAAGCAGTGAAACACTGCACACAATACTTTCTGCGAAGTTATCAATCAAATTATCTTGTCGCCATCACAATCTGCCACAGCAGCACAGATTTGCAATTAGCTTGTTACTTAATGTCACAAGTTACTTTACATTTGCCTGCATATTACGAAAGAAATTGCCGATCTACAACTATCTAAAAGTCAAACCAATAACTTTTACGAGCTGACAAAGCGCGGTGATAAAATAGACAAGATTCTGAATAAATTATTCAACGTTGCCGAAAGGTCGCGACATATCGCCCTTTCGAACCCTCGCGAATTCCCGCTAGTTCTCCAAGCGCTCGTAATCGTTTGACGTCTTTCAACAAGTCGTCCCCTTGCCTCCTAGGTAACAGCTGTACTTTACCGACCCCTCACACTCAAACTCTCCGGAGAACATTGTAAATATCTAATTTGAGTCTTTAATATTACAACGAATATAGGGTAGGAAATGTTAAGATTAGTTACAAGTACCTGGGCAACCGAGCTTTGCTCGGTTACATCTCAAACATTAACTAATTTTTTTTAACTTGTCTAAAAACAATGCAAAATAAAAAAATATATAAACTTAAACATAAAAAAAAAACAAAAGTAAGTCACCGAGTGGGATTCGAACCCGTAACACTCTTTCTAGCGGTCGCTATCCTTAACCACTGAGCTAAATCAAGGCGGTCGCGGCGCGACGAAATTAGCGACCATATTCTGCGTGGAAAGAAAAACGCATGAAAACTCGAAAACACGCGTTTTCCCAAACATAAAATTAATCTAGATCGATTGTTTACCCCCGAAAACCCCCCATATACAAATTTTCAGCGAAATCGTTAGAGCCGTTTTCGAGATCACAGAAATTTATAAATAAATATATATATATACACATACATACATACAAGAATTGCTCGTTTAAAGGTATAAGATATAATCAACATGTCAGGTGACATGATTGAACTCATCACATGTGACGTTAAAATGACAATGGATTACTCACATGCAGTTTTAGAATTGCCGATCACAGTTTCCAAAGTAGGACTCCTAATGAATATGGATATAGTCTGCAATCTCAAAAACAAGTACAACACATTGTAGTTTAGGTGATTCTTTCCTCAAATGATCTATTCTTCACATAGTTTTGTTTGCCGGCCTTTTTAATTCTCCAATCCAATGAAGCAACTAAAGAATCTGGCAAGAGAAAACGACACTAATCGATTGTGACATTTCAAGGCCGAAGCGAACGTTCCGAAGGACGTGAAATGGAAAATTAATCGGTGCCACTGCGACCGTGAATATTGAAGAAGCAGCCGTTTGAGCAGCTCATTAATATTGAATACTGATGATTTTGATGAAGCAACTGTTTGATCAGGTCTAAATATCACAATGATTCAAAATTAGATAACATATTACAATTTCAAAATTCTTAATAACATGACTCACGTCTCCAAAGTTCCAAACATGTGACACTAAGGAAATTTTACATTAATTGAGAATAAATAAACTCTTAAAAGATCTAGATACAGACTAAACTTTGCTTTTTGAACACACATCTGTAAGGTCTGAGATATAAAGACTTTCTCCAGATTTAATATTATTAAAACTATTATGAGATCGCATTACTAAATGTTTTAAATACTGTTTTACTCACACAGTGGAGTACCGACTACACTTTTTTTTCGTAGGTATAAAAAAGCCATACCCGTGCGAAGCGTAGGCGTGTAAAGTCTACAGTAATTTGTGTTTTGGTCCGTCTCTTCGAATGACAGTGCAAGTTGCATGATTAATGATCTTCCAAAATAAATCTCGTCTACTTTCTTCTCCAGGAATAACATAAAGACTTGTTGGTCCATCACTCTTGCGTTTGCAAGCTGGAAATATTTAACGATGACGGACAGCGTTTTTGCTATGAAGCTGACCCATTTTCTCTCCTTTGACAACTGGCTTGGAAAATTGTTGCATTTCTTGACGGTCTACATCATCTTTTTAATATATATTCACTTTCTACGCGGTACCAGTCTTGATATGTTTACACGTGTGTCACGAATGAGCGAAGAGAAAGTTTTAATTAGATAAGATTCCTTGCAGGTCACTTGACGTGTTTGTAGTATAGATTAGCGAAGTCACACGTTGTGATTAATCGTGTCTTTAAAGATATTTTAAATTTTTGCAGCTAATATAGCTTTGTGTTTATGGATCTTTTCGGACATTAGTTATTTTTCTAATTAAAATTTGAGCATTCAATTCTTTAATTCCTTCCGGGCCCAGGTTGCGTTTTCTGGCTTTGTATCTCCAAAGTATTTATGCATGTTAATGATCACCCAAGGTTGCCGAAGACCGTGTGAAGTGTATAGAATAATAAAAGCCGCAACCATCAAAACTATTTTTTAAGTTTACTTTACTCTTTATGTAGGCACGAAAAGTCATTACTCGTGGTTGTGCACGCTCGAAAGTGTCATGATGACGTGTTTACGATTCTTGCGGCGGAGAGATTTAAATGTGGCATAGTTAATTTGTCAAGCAATTTCCTCAGATTGCTCGGGTCGTTAGCTTTGTTTTGCCATTTAAATACATGTTTAGCACATAAAACATTTTCTTTTAAAGTAAATACTGTTATTGCTTCATAATGCATGAGCACGCTTTCTTTGTCATCTAAATCATTTGCATGAATTGTTATTTTAGTTTTAAATTTAAGTATTGTAGGTATTAAAGGTGCAATTTCGTCTAATTTCACGCCTATCAAATCTTCATTTCATAACGATCTTACCAATACATTTAATTTCATTGCAACTTTCGTTATTCATTCGATCATTGATAGGATTACGTGTAAATATTTCCATGTTGTGATTTCCTACAGCCTGTTTTTGCTGTCACTGACTTTTTGTGGCTTACGTTCACTCATATACTAGAAACGTTTATTTGTTGCTATATTTACTTACATAATAAATAAAATACAAAACATAAGAAAACATCGTACTTCTTTGCATTTGTGTGCTACAGCAATCCAAAAAGGTCATATCTAGTACTTGTGCTACCCATAGATTCTTAACTTGATTGGATGTCTCTGTAACTAACTAAGTCCCACTGTCACGCTTACCAGTTATATTTCACATAAGTAATTTTTTCTAGCGGTTCGAGGTCTTCTTTGACATAACTCCATCGAAATAGAGAGTTGTTTACATCCGTTTTTTGCCGTCAGCAAAAACTTTGTCGGTCACTGTTCTGAAATCCGGCAACCGTTGTTGTCTGCTTTAATTCATCACGTAACTGTATTGTTGTAACCGTTACGATAATAAAGATTTCTTCACCCCGTGCTGAATGCTGCACGTTTGTTTATAAATTGTTGCATTCTTATTTTTAACCGTATCCTAAGTATTTATACTGTTTTTGTGATAATGTCTTCCATTTACTTGTAGATTTACAATATCATCTAATTTAGCTTATTTTTCCCAAATGTTGCTTTTTAAAATTGTTAACTTTATAAACATTGTATTTTAACTACTAGATATACGAGTATTTCTTTGAAATAAGGTTAGTATTTAGGAACATATTCTTACTTTTTACTCGACTACGGCAAAGCAAAGAGGAAGAGTAATGATTTTAGGAGTCGTATTTATGTAATATGTATGTATGTAATGTATGTCTCTTCCACTGTATGTAGCATCCGAATCGCTTGTCCAATTTTCACAAATGATATGACAATCGATTCATTATTATTGTCCGGGTCACATAGGTTAAAATTTGTACCCAAAAACGTATATATAACAAATATATAAAAACGTATATATAAAAACGTACATAACAATGTTATATTATTATACAAAAAAGTTACGAGTAAAAATTATTATTTTTTTGTATTCGTGTCGGGTTTATTTTACCGTTGTCTTTACTCTTCTTGTATCCAGCAATCCAAGGTTTACTGTCACATTTTCTTAGATTGTCTATTCATTTTAAGGAAACGTTAACAAAAAGAAAACTTTTTATATCAGTTCAAGGTTTGTGTAGTTTAATTACCTAATGTACGTAGATAATTAAAATGTAATTAAATGCTACAACGTCCGCAACGGTATCACATTAAAAAGCCGATATACCCCAGAAAACTAAATTAATGCAATAATACCTTTCAATTTAAGATTCAACCCAAATGAAAAGTCAGTGGAAACGTTATATTTATTTTATTTTTCTGATATAAAAATATTGACGCACTAGCCCGCGACTTCGTCTGCGCAGGATTATCACACAATATCTCTATAAAGTGTAGCCTATTTGTTATTTTGATGTATAAGCTATATTATTGTAAAGTTTCATTAAAATCCATTCAGTAGTTTTTACGTGAAAGAGTAACAAACATCCATCCATCCATACTTACAAACTTTCACGTTTATAATATTAGTAGGATTGATTTGAATTGGGTTTAATTATCTGCTACTGTAAACATAATTATGTGATAAAATTAGATGTATCAGTAAGAGTATACAACATTTTAGATAAATGTTTTGTCATGATTACGTAATACTACGATGTCAAGTTGTAGTTACCCTTGAAAACGTGACAAATATCAATAATTTATGCATTTTCACGAATAAGTTGTATTATGGGATCGACATATTATACTAATTATAGTACTTAGTACGACTATGATAATGATAGTATGAACATTTCTGAAAAATCTTTTAGAAATAGATATTTTTTATTATATTAGGTCTAACAAAATATACTGAAACTATTTTAAGGCAGAATTCAGTCCATGAGCATGATACTGTACAACTTTCCCTAAGGAACATATATCGAAATATGTACAATTATCAAAATATGAAAAATTAAAATAACTTCAGTATATTTTGTTAGACCTTATATAATCGTATATAATCAATAAATGGTATACCAAAATTAACCTTAGATCACTGAAACGGCTTCAGATAAATAAATATTGTCGTATTATTAATTAATTTAGACATTTTGGTGGCAAAATTATTTGAAGCTCTTTATCCGTCTTATTATAAAACGCAGACTAACTTTGTAACTAGGTTTAAACCATTATCCGACCACATCAAGTTGACATCTAGTAATATGTCACAGACTCATCTGAAAATGTCAACTTGATGTGATCGAATAATGGTTTAAACCTAGTAACAAAGTTAGTCTGAGTTTTGTAATAGGACGGTATGAGTTTTGAATTAAATTAAAATAATCAGCACAACATCTACGCTTACTATTTATATTACTTTACTCCGTGCTACTATCGATACTTCCAGTTGCAACCGACATGCTCTAATAAGTCTCATTAGGTACCTACCTACATCTCACTCAACGATTACCGACGACTGTACGTAAAACGTGTACTAAGAATGCTGTGATTAGCTCTCATTTATATAGTAATCACGATTACCAGAGATTTTAGATGCTTGGAGTATGTTCTATCTGTTAATTTTTCTTGAACGTTATGTCTTTTCTCACCAACATTGCCAATATCTGCTGATTTGAGTTATATAAATTATTCATTTATTGTTCTATATCTCTTACATTGTTTGTTAGTTTAACAATAATAACTTTCCAATATCTGCTGCTCTGAGCTTACTATATGAAATTCTTTTTTTTTATTGTTCTTTACCTTTGAAATTGTATGTTAACTATTTTTTTTCCGCGCATCAACGTTGTTTGTATCTAAGTCTCTATTGCTATTGCTAGGTTCCTGAAGTGTCGCGATATAAACCTGGACAATCTGACCATATCCTAATACCTTAATTTTCTTATAGTGTGTTTCAATATTTTCCTAGCACTATAAATCAACCCTTACACCTAGAATCTCTATGATTGGTAGTACATCCATCATCAGTCACTGATTTCTATTGCGCGTTACGAAGTCGATGATTTTCTGTAATGTGTGCCTTGTTAATGAACACTTTTGTCATTATGTACCGTAGGCGATGTTCGTTTTCTTCAAAAAATACTATTTGCGTATTAATTTCTATACTGCGCTGTAAAAGAGCTCTTTTACCTAGAATATCTTTGTGATTGACAGCACAGCAGTCATCACTGCTTTTTATTGCGTGTTGACCGTTGTGTTCCGTCGTCGAGTGATGTCTATCTCTAATGGCCACTGTTCCTGCTATGTGTGGTCCAAGTCTCGAAGATGGTTCGGCTTTATGTGTTCCGTCGGAAATTGTACATTTATTCAATTTAGTATTTCTGTTATAGACCTTTTGAATTTGTTTTTTTTTTTATTTCAGGTTAATTCTTTATCACTCATTCTTTTACACCGATACAAGTCTTTGCCAAGATTATTTATAAATTCGAAATATTAAGTCACACATTCAATTTGACGTTTTTATAGGCAAAATCAAAGGTAGTACCTAATATGTTTATTTTTAGAGAACACAGTTTGATTATGTGTTATGTGAAGCTACCGTTACACGATAAATTAAAGAGGTTTTCGCAATGGCTTCGTGCTTTAGAGTCTTGTTCCTGACATTAGGCCGGATTATCGTCGCTACCGTTTGATTTATAGCTTCTATCTTTATGAAAATCGAACTAATTTTAAAGTCTACTTGAGTTGTAAAAAGTTCATACTTTCCTTCTCCACTTCGCATCCGTGAGTGAAAAAAACATTAAAGCGCACTTGGTTTCCAAAGCAGCACAGCTAAAGATACTAATATTCATTTTATGCTAAAGATGCAACTGAGAACGCGCTGTGAAGTCGTTAAGACTTCCCTCTTATTTGTATGAAGAAAATTAATACTTTATGTATCATTATAACTGTTGCTGGCACTGCATAGGAAATCTCTGTAGCGGTAACAGTATATAGTAACATATATATATGTAGCTTACAGCACTATACTAACTTATTCTACATTAAAACTTGCAGCGATAGACAAAGATATATCTAGTAATCTAAAAGGACATTTGTGAATCTTTCTCCAAGCAAGATACACAGCCTAAGGCAGAGCGTGTGATGATGACTGGTGATATTTATCTGAACAGTAATTCACTTTCACAGAACGACAGTCCGGCATCCAGAAAATGTAAAATGATAGTTTTATCTTCCGCCAGCTTTCTTCCATCCGCGATCGTATCATTACGGCAATCATCGTCACGCGATGACGCGAGTTATGCACAGTTGTAGATTTCTGACTGACTGACATGGACATTGTCATTCCTAGTTACTCAAGCAAATTCTTTAGAAATTGTGACGTTTCGGTCCCTTTTAAAATTAATTGTATTGGGGATAGGTCTTCCTAATCTCTTATGGCGTACTTGTCATCGTATCCTATGGTTACTACTTAAAACTACGAAATAGTGAATGTCACTAGAGTTTCCTTATCCAGTCCGCAGCTAACAAAGTTGATGTAGCTCACCACTTCTATTATAGATTTTCTAGAAAGCTGATTTTTCACAATTTGACATCGTGTTTCAAGGTTCTTTCACGGTGGCATATGTCCGTCTTTTTGAAATTCCTTTTGGAGATGGTGATTACATAAACCATATACTTACTTACTTACTGTCCTAAACCTGTTCAGCTTGACCCATATTAAGCGCTAAAATTTGGAATCGGTTAGCTTTATCTTTGGCCTTACAGGATGACTTTCCGCACTGGTTTCTAATTACCACAAAAATATTACTTACATTTCACAGCACAATGTGTTTAAAACTTAAATACGTGTGTCTTTAAGCTGATGAACTAATAAGTAAAAAGTGACGCTGTCATTCCGTTGTAAAATGACGGTCATAAATGAGATTCTAGAAACAACTGCAGCTAAACTTCTCTCACAAACAACCATCACCATTAAGCGTATAATATGGTGTTACAATGACTAATATTCATATTTTCCGGTTTTGCATACTTTAAAACAAAGAAATAAATTGCAAGATGGCCTTTCCATTCTAGGACATTAAATATTTAAACAGATGGCGTCTGTTTTTGTGTGTCACAGCAATAATAGCTATGCTAGAATCGTTGTTCTTATGTTCAATGGACATTTCCTTTTCAGTTTCGCTTTATTAAATAGAAGTTATTTTCCCTTTATTGAATGGAAAAAAGGAATCTACATTCCGGAGTAATAAAACAATATTTACCGTGCCTTGTGCCGTCCTATAATAAGAATAAGAATAAGATAATAATTAATAGGATCACCCAGCTCCTCCACCTCTTTAGCTGATATTGTAAAAGAGACAGACAAATAATGAGTGAGAAAAATGTTACTAATCAGTACTTACAGAAAATCTAGAACTGACCTCTTGATAGTATTTGACATTTAAAATACCTGTGATAGTGATTCGTTGTCTCAATGAAAACTAATCCAAGAAATCTGTTTGTCGTCCCCTTGTTAATCCTGAAATAGTACGATCGCTAAACAAACGGCGACCTTTATCTGGTCCCCGATATCGGAGCGATGAACACGGGACTGCTTTTACGAATGAATATAACCTGTACGATGGATTTGTTTGCCTGTCCGTGGATAGGGTTATTTTCGTGATAGCCACAGTACTAAATGTAACTAAGTCAAATACGATACGATAATACAATAGAATACCTTTTACCTCTAACTTCAGTGATTTTCAGAAGCGTGCTTGCAGTAGGTTTGTTATGGTTCTAATTTTCTAATTTATGACAGACTTTATTTCCTAACTTTCCTTGTACTTCGTAGTTTGACCCAACCTACGCCAAGTTGTTTATTTTCATAAAATATTTCATCCATACAAGCTTTCCCATTAATCCCTCTGCAAGTTCCTGTCACGCCAACTTCGTATTAAACAGACTTTGATTTCTAAAGCAAACATAAGCTGGCCATATTTCTTGGAATCACACGTTTCAATCTTTCAATGTTCCTGAAGTTTGGACAGCTGTGAGATTGGATTGACAGTGATGTATCTCTTGAATACGGGAAACATGAACGAACGAGGATCAAACGGAAATCCTGTTTAATCAGAAACACTAGCAAAGGAAAGCTTTAAATTAATTTGATTTAGAAACAGTTGGTCAGGCAATAATGTTTGGCAATGATTTGGGGTCAGCTTGTATTTATTCTTTACCGTCTTCATACTTATCTCCTATTGCTTCATCCATATCTGATCCCAGATACTCTCCCTACATCTTTCTCAGTCGCTTCTTTGAATACGTTGAAGTCATGATCATAAAATTATACATTTTTTATTTGCCTCATAGTAAATTCTAATGGGTAACTTACCTGTGTTATTATCAGGTTATGGACATACGGAAAGCAATCAGTGATTTAACTGTTCACTAATCAAAGACGTGGTATTCAAGCCGTGGAAACTAGGTGGAAATTGCGGGTTTCCAGCCGGCACCGTATTAATTCTGCGGATCGCGTTTCCCCCATGCAATTTGCGGAGGAGAGCGGTAATCATGCGTGCAGCGCAGGGTCTGTAAATTATCTGTTGATTGAGAGGATTCAAAGGTTGATGTAAAGTAAATGCAAATTTTGATTGGTTATTAGTTTGTAATTGTATTTTTATCAAAACAGTTTTATGACGTTTCATGTCTTACTATGAGATTTGTTTTCTCATGCTGTATTGATGGAAAAAGTATGATAACATTGGCTGACTTATGCCATTATTCGGCTTATTTTCTCCCTTATCCCTAATCAATATAATTTGACTGCCATGATATGGTAAACTGTCTTACAATGTCCCGTGTCTTGTCATACGATACTGCAGTCGAAACAAACGAGATCGCTGGTTCGCTGCGCTTGTCCGTAATCTTATCTCGATGCATAGAGAAATCTCTGCTATTCTATTACAGCAAGAATATTAAATACAGATTAAATCTCTTATGAAATACCTGAGCCTTGCCCCCAATGTTCTTTTTCCTCGTCATGTTGTTTGTACATACAATTAATTTATTTTAATGTAGTTCATCGCTATTACTCATCTTCATGAAATTAATGTTTCTTGTTGTTTAGAAGTATTTCATCATCATCATCAGTTAGAAGTATTTAAAGTAAGCATATTTTTTGAAGTTCATAAATCAGCGATGTAGTAATAAAAGGATTAAGATATACATAAGTAATTGATGATATATGAGCTAATGATATAAATGGTAAAAATAAGTAAATACAACTATGTGGCAACATGGTTTTAGGTTATATTTTACGTATGTACGTTACGTAAATGAATATTTGCCAATAGAAACGAACAAATAGACAAATTCTATAAAATTAAATGCATACTTACATGAAAATAGTGAGAAATCAATCATCAGCTATAAAGCAAATTGTGAAATACCAAACAGTTTTGATGAATCATCAAGATAAATTAACGTATGTAACTCTGATTTCTTAACAAAATTTTGACTGATGAGAAACGTTACAAAGATCAGAATTACACAAATAGCTCTTTCTCGTCTATTCTGGTGCGTCGCGGACGTGGCCTTCAGCCGATTTGCGTGTTCGCGCCGTTTATGTGCAAGATAATTTATTTTTACACCAGATGCACTGATAACGCCTGTTTATGTATGTGTTGTGTTATACTGCTCGCCGGTCCGTGGTCGCAGTAATGTAATAAGAATTATTCATTTTCCCGGTTGCAATAATTTACTACTTTTTTATCCGAGCGACGTGAATTTATGGCTTTTTTGTCGGTTTTTCTAAAGGTATTTGACGTCGCTTGTGGTGTTATGGTCTTAATTAATACTGTTGCATTATTTATTGAGGTAGATGGACTGAGTAGTGTGATTATCATTTTTGTCATAATCAAGAATGTTTATAACTTCAAAAATACTTTGATTTTATTTATATTATACCGCATTTATTGTATTATTTAACCTGGCACTTTGCTGCCGTCGAAATTCGCCGAATTTATTTGCGCAATCCAGCGTTTGTATGTAGGTATGCCTGACGATAGCTGGAGTACTTATTGTGATCTTATGTTCTGCAATGGCAGTGGTGTAAGGGACCGTCCACATATTATCACTGACTTTTTTGACTCTTCGGACTCTTTTTGACAAGCTTTTTCCAATTTTCCGATCCCTTTAACACGTGGCCACAATTGGCTTAACCCCCTTCCTCCAATCGCTGTGACGTAAAATGAAGATAAATGAGACTAGTTATAATTTCGGTATAATTACATGAACCATATCGGTCAAGGCTTTGCGTGACATATGGGATTCTGAGTGGAGACGCTATTTCACGAGTTCGCTGTTCGGATCTAGCTACTATTAGCACAGATTACTAACAAGTTACGCTACTAGTTATTAGCGCACCATAGATAGATAGAAAACTCTTTAATGTACACCAAAATAAAAAGAAATAATTTAACATTCAATGAGTGGGTGATCTTATCGCTTGCACTGCTTGGACCGTAAAGGACTCACTGTATAAGTTAGTTCGATGCATAGGATAGTAACTTATTAGTAATCTGTGGCATAGGCATGTCCAAAGCTAGACCCTATGTGAAGTCCCTTTGTGTTTGTTGCAGAAGGAGTCCCGCACCGACGTACAGTTCCACCTGGCGGCGCTGCGCGGCGACTGCGACCGGCTGCGGCAGCTGCTGGACACCGGGAAGGTGCACATTGACTCCAGGGATCGCGTGAGTGCCTCTTTCTTAGTTTGCCATTCATGTTTTTGACTCCAGGAATCGCGTGAGTGCTTCTTCCTTACCTTGCCATTCATGTTATTGACTCCAGGGATCGCGTGAGTGCCTCTTCCTTACCTTGCCATTCATGTTCTTGACTCCAGGGATCGCGTGAGTGCCTCTTCCTTACCTTGCCATTCATGTTATTGACTCCAGGGATCGCGTGAGTGCTTCTTCCTTACCTTGCCATTCATGTTCTTGACTCCAGGGATCGCGTGAGTGCTTCTTCCTTAACTTGCCATTCATGTTATTGACTCCAGGGATCGCGTGAGTGCTTCTTCCTTACCTTGCCATTCATGTTCTTGACTCCAGGGATCGCGTGAGTGCCTCTTCCTTAACTTGCCATTCATGTTATTGACTCCAGGGATCGCGTGAGTGCTTCTTCCTTACCTTGCCATTCATGTTATTGATTCCAGGGATCGCGTGAGTGCCTCTTCCTTACCTTGCCATTCATGTTATTGACTTCAGGGATCGCGTGAGTGCCTCTTCCTTACCTTGCCATTCATGTTCTTGACTCCAGGGAACGCGTTAGTGCCTCTTCCTTACCTTGCCATTCATGTTCATTTCGTTACACTAGTTGATCTTATAGCTGTGTTCTCGGCTAAACCCTTAGCTGTGCTCTTAGAAGTCCGTGGTCCACGTGACCAGGTCCATGTGAAGCGCCGCGTTAATGTCCACGACTACTGTGGTAAACTTGACTGTGGATTGATGTCGGGTAGACGTCAACCATCCTTGAGAAGTCAGTATTGTCATCTTAGCGCTGTGCACTGTTCGGAGCCCCCGAAGTCCAAGTCTAATTTTTTTATTTAATGTAAGATAAATTTATCTCTTATTGAAGGTCATTTTTTTTAAATATTATTTTATTAAGTTGTAGGTCATCCAAAAATGCCGAACACCGTGCGAAGTAGACAAAAAAAATTGCCGGAGCTATCAAAACGTTTCTCAAAGCACGCCTAATTTTCAGTATTCACGTCACTTTCGCAATCACAATAAAAACGCTCGAGGAATCGTGTATTATGGAATTTACATCATCTTTTGCGATGTTGTAAGTTTCATAATACACGATCCTCGTGTTGAGCTTTTTGCGCCGGCATTAAGCTCGCCCTACTTTCGGCCAATTTCTATTCTTTATAAACCTAACATTTACAAGGCCCACGACATGAGAGGTAGCGGGCGGAGTTCTAGCAAAGACTGGAAACGAAGATTTATTAGTACTGGCAAAACATTTATATCTTCCTTCAAACAACAATGTTATGTTAAAATATGGTTGAAATTGTGTTAACTTATTAAAGTTTATTTATTCTTATACTTTAAGATTGTATTGAATTTGTGCAATTTGAGTTAAGCTCATTGAAAACAGTTATACAAGCAGCAAATACGATACTGATATACAGGTCAACAAAGTTTCAGAACTTGTGACTTAACAGCATACATAGTTAGAGTTTTATCAAAATATACAGCAACGTTTATATACCTAATGTATTTAGTTATGGTCTTCAGAATAATTAAGAGTAACATAAGTAGTTAATAAGACTAAAAGCCAGTTATTTCATTTCCCCCATAACCGCTGAACCGATTTATATCAAACATAGCTATAATCTTTCTCGATCACTTTTGAAACAAAAAAGCGCATCAAAATCGGGCCCTTCCTTTAGGCGCTACGATGCTACAGACAGACACAGAGAAACTCCTCTACTTCGTCGGGTGTAAAAAAATATCAAAAACTAGCCGCTATCGCCTATGCCCTAGGCCTACGAAGTCTATAAATTGTGAGTAGCATTGTTTATGATTTACTGTTCCCGCGTTACGTCACGCCGGTTAAGCGCTCTCGCGGGCGGCGGCGGGTGGATCGGATGCGGCGAGGCTGGTGATTATTGTGAAAGGGCGCCTTCGCCTTCATTAATGTTTTTTGTCGGAATTAATCTATCATTATAATTTATAATAGAGTCTTTTGAAATCCAGATAGTAAGGAAATGTGATCAGTCATTTAGATTTTGAAAAAGTAAGCGAAAAGTCGACATATTGCGAATAGTTATATCAATACCTAATTATGTTATAATAGTTAATCATTATAAAGCATTATCATAAAGCAACTCTATCATTTGACATAATATATTAATATTATTTCAAATGATAGAGTTGCGTAAATATAATATTGGTGGAAATAGAAGAATGTAGCTGTTTTTTATAAACCCAACAACAATAGAATTCAATAAACAAATCAAAGCTTTTCAATATAATTTTGTTTTAAATTTCGACTTCACTCCCAAACTACTTACATGACCGATTATGATAAAATTTCTATAGGACCACTTCACAAGTATATCCTTTCAAACAAAAAACTTTTCAAGTCTGTCGAGGAGTCTTCGAATAATCAGTAAACATAGGTACATAAAACAAACCTTCTCCTTTTTTGGAAGTCGGTTAATAATAAAAAACTTGAGAGGTGTCAAGGGACACCCGGATGGACCGAAGTTCCTTTCGATTAATTAGGAGAGAGAGAGTGAGACAGACAGAGAAACACTCGCACGCCGCACGACTTATAACTATAGCAAAAAGACGTGTCGTTACAACTTTTGGTCTTAATTTTTTCCGTCTAGCCCCCTTTCGCAACGCGCGATTAGGAACTTCGTTCCAAAAATGTATTGTGTAAAGTTTTCGTTAACCTGCTCGTTACCTGAATTTTCCGGGGTCCAGTGGCGCCCTCATTTAAAATAAATCATATGAAAGGAAACGGTGATATCATTTAAAATTCGTCGATACCATTTATTTCAAATAGGGGCCCCGGAAAATTTGGGTATGGCCTTAATGTTGTAAGCTCTTCTTAGGAATCCAGGATGCGCTGTTATCACGAAGACTTTTATGGTAAGCTTATCTCTCGGTGCAATAGTTACACTCCTGCCCACATTCCTTTGTTGCAACACACTTACTTTACATCTTTACATACCAAGCTAGTCCGCCACAAAGAGGCCCCGGGTTCGATCCCCTGTTAGGGCAAGTTGGAAAATGGCCTTTTTCAAATTGTCCTGGTTCTTGGATGTTTATCTATAAATGTATTTGTTATAAAACATAGTATCGTTGAGTTAGTATCCCATAACACAAGTCTCGAACTTACTTTGGGGCTAGCTCAATCAGTGTAATTTGTCCCTATATATTTATTTATTTTAAAAGTTTTGTAGTACTAAGCAAAGCTAAAATAAGCGGCCAAGTGCGAGTCGGACTCGCCCATGAAGGGTTCCTTAGTAGCAAATAACATAATATAAAAGTCTTGTAGTATGTTTTTTTAAATTTTTATATTTGAGTTGATTGAATGAAAGGTAAATTGCCGTTTACGATTTATGACGTATTAAAAAAAAACTACTTACTAGATCTCGTTCAAACCAATTTTCGCTGGTAGTTTTTATGGTAATGAACAACATATATTTTATTTAGTTTTATCATTCTCTTATTTTAGAAGTTACGGGGGGGGGACACACTTTTTTCCACTTTGGAAGTATCTCTCGCGCAAAGTATTCGGTTTAGAAAAAAATGCTAATAGAGACCTCAATATCATTTTTGAAGACCTATCTATAGATACCCCACACGTATGGGTTTGATGAAAAATATTTTTTTGAGTTTCAGTTCTAAGTATGGGGAACCCCCAAAATTTACTGTTTTTTTTCTATTTTTGTGTCAAAACCTTAATGCGGTTCACATAATACATCTACTTACCAAGTTTCAACAGTAGGTCTTATAGTTTCGGAAAAAAGTGGCTGTGACATACGGACGGACAGACAGACAGACAGACATGACGAATCTATAAGGGTTCCGTTTTTGCCATTTGGCTACGGAACCCTAAAAAGTTTTATCATATTTTTATATTTCTATGCTATTAATTTCGTGATAGCTCTTTAATTCAATTACCTACTGGCAGTTATGTTTGTTTGTTAACTTTCGTTCGTAATTTGGTTTGCGTGCGGTCATCAAATAAACTCGTAAATGGTGATTGCTAAAGTTATTTTATTACACAAAAACTATCTAAAATTATAGCGGGATCTGCTGTTTTGATGAGGAAGTTAGGTACCCAAGTCGAATTTATTAGATACAGTTTAGTTAAGCGAAACGAAGAAAAGGAGGAACAAATGTTCTCTAGAATTTGAACAAATTTAATGATAGTATACAACATGGAAGGGGGAATACCCGTAATAAATCTAATCACGGGCTATACTAGATCACTATAGTATAATGGAATTAAAATAATAGTAAAAGAACAAGAAAAAAAATTGGCATTTCCATACTAAAGTGTGCAGTCGCCCGGGCAATTTGTATGGGACTGTCGATTTTTTTTGGTTCCTCGACTGTTATTTTAATTTTATTATGCTATAGTGAACTACAACAGCCCGTGGTTTGATTTATTAGAGGTATGGCCCTTCCACGTTGTATATTATCACGTCTTTATCCCTAGCGGGACAGACGGGCCACATTTTATCGTGACCATGGGCGAAAAGGTGGTAAAAGGAATCAAAATCGCCTACTTAATAACATTTATTTAATAATTCATAAATGAAGTAATTACAGTATTATGACACGGAACGCAGATATAAATAAATAAATATAAATAAATATATAGGGACAAATTACACTGATTGAGCTAGCCCCAAAGTAAGTTCGAGACTTGTGTTATGGGATACTATATGTTATAACAAATACATATAAAGATAAACATCCAAGACCCAATACGAAAAATATGAAAGAAAAAGAAGATATGTTTTTCAACTTTGACAACGTAATTCCATATTTAGTCTGTGGTACTGTGATGAGTCGTCATTGGTCGTCATCACAAGTACATACAATTCCATGGTCGTCATGATCGTCCGTCATGGAATCTAAACTTTACTTTATTAATTTTGTTTACGTTTGTAAATTGTACGAAATCCTAATAAAAATTGTTTTCATACACCTACTTAATTACCTTCTTTCATTATGTTAAATAAGTAACTGTAAACAAGGAGTTTACGTAAAAACTACAAGAATTTGTGGCTTCTGATCAACACTATAAAAAGAGTTAATCACTACATCAAGCTATAGCAAAAAGTCGATCACAACCACAATTATATCGTTCAGCCAAGTAATGAACGTGTGACGTGTTAATTATACTATGACGATGATGAGACTTGTGTGATCAACTGAAGTTAAGGAGAACGAGAAATAACAGAATAGAAATCAAATTCAATTTTTGGAACGAAATTCCTTTTTAGCCAGTACGGACGTATTTTCCGTCACTTTTTTCCCAGAACTTTTTTAGGGGCTGGAATTTTTGGGGGATTTTGTAGGGCCTCCAATTTTTGTAACTTCGTTCCAACAGAGTGTTCCGACACTCAGTTTTTTTAATTGTTAAACATCTTGCCAGCATCTTTATGTTCGATCTTCTAAAGTATTCGATGATGCAAGTGCAGTTCCTGAAATAGTTGTAAGTTTACGACTCGTGAACCGTAATCCTAATCATTCGCCGGTTGCAGTCGTAACGAGTACAAGTCCATCAATACTCTTTGTGTGTCTGTTACCAATTACGAGTGAACATTAACAGCTGCTTTAGACTGAGGAATGAGGAAGTGGCTGTAAGATTTCGAAACGAAATTCAACATGTTGATATTTCTACCCAAGTAGAGATACGTACTAGATACTGGCTGAGCGTACACTGATTGAAGTGATTGAAGTAGAAGTGGAAATGGAGAAAACAAAGTCGAAAAGCGGGCCCCAGGGTTCACAGCATTACCATTCACTAGGAGGATGTAACTGAGAATACGCTAAGATGAGAGAAAGGATAGCTAAGCATAGGCGATAGGCCTCTATGCCAGCAATCTCTGTACTTTGCTGCTATCGTCTAGGATAAGTTCGAATTGGCGAAAGAAGGCTTTGTTTCCTATTTCTTGAATTATCTCATAATCCAAGAAATAGGAAACAAAGCATGCTTCACTTTAATCAACTTTCAATTCATCTAAATTGAATTATATTAGGTTGAATACCATACTTCTAAATAGTGGATAGTAATAAAGAACAACACGTGCTTCAAATGTGTATACTGTGTGATGAGAAAATTCGTCAGGGTGATACGAAGTCATGATAGCACTATTGATAGTGCTCTCACAGCGTTAATGTGAGGGTCGTGGCGAAGTGATTTTATAAAAACAAATTCCAGGATGGCACGACACCTCTAATCCTGTCGGCAGCCATGGGCCACACGGACTGCGTAAGGGAGCTACTGGCGCAGGGCGCTGATCCAGCTTGTTGCAGGACGGTATGGAATATCACTTCTTTTTCGGTAGTCCAAACTTTAACTCTTTCATTATAAAACGCAGACTAACTTTGTTTATTTATTTATTAAATCTTTATTGACCATAATGGTACAAAAGATGGACTTAATGCTAATAAATTATCTGTAATAATAATAATAACTTTAGTACCTGGTTTAAACCATCATCCACCCAAAGAACTAAAGGTCCCGAAGTCCAGGCGTGAAAATGGATAAGAGACTCAAAATATTGATGGGTTGGTAGCTGTTAAAACAAAGAAGAGTAATTTGGGGCGTAAAAGAAACTTTTCGCACACCCTACAAGACATAAGTATGATTTTAGTAAAGTTTATTGTACTTTGTATAATTTTGGGGACAGATTTACAAACGTATGTTGAGATCTACTTTTTCCCCTCACGTTTAATTAGAATCTCTATTCTGGCTTGTTGCCAGTACTACGACTACAATCAAACCTGTCACCTATACAAGTGCCGTGCGGCTTTTATATTTACTGAACATGACGGTTGATGTCAGACAGGAACCAGTGCGTTGTTCTTCGCAGCTCAAGGCGGCTTCCTCGACATCGCAAGGCTACTCCTGGATGCCGGAGCCGCCATAGATGCACCCAGCACGGTAAGTAGTATAAATATGCGATAAAATTTTTCAACTGTGGCGATAAAAAGAATGGACCTAATATGGAGCCTTGAGGCACACCAAATGTGATATTAGGAATAATTGACGTTATTCTTTGTTCAAAATATCTAAAGCATTGTAATTTGATGGTGTTATGATATTTATCTAAATTAAAAAAGATTTGCAGAACTTTATTTCTTCAATTTGAACATATTATGATCTTAATGCAATCAAAAGCTTTTGGTAAATCGAATAGCTTTATTCGATCTTATAACTGTTTCATATAAATCTTTGTTGGATGTTGAAATGGTGTTTGTTGAATATTGATAAGGTTCTTAATCATCACCATTTCAAATAGATGGTAAACATAAGAAAATAGAGAAATTGCGATATTTGTTTACGTTTCTTTAAATAGCTTTGTTAAAATTCCAGGATGGTGGTACACCATTGTTTGTTGCCTGCCAATGTGGCCACTTGCCTGTGGTCGAAGAGCTCATAAAAAGAGGTGCTAATGTGAACGCTTGTATGAAGGTACGTTTAGGGTTCATTTCAAATTCACAAATATTTAGAATTCTTAGTTCAGCTATAGTTAAAAACTATGGACTAAGAGTCCTCCAAACCGTCTGGTCAGCGAGGAGAGTGTAGGCCAAGTGTGGCTGTGGTAGTACAGAGAGGGTCGTGCACTTGTAGTGGAGACAAAATGACATGACGATGACTTTTTAGTTTTAGAAAAATAGAAAAGTGAGTTTTGATGAGATGTTGAATGAAAAGTAACATCAACAGCTGTTTGCGTTGTTAATGCTGTATTTGTTTTGGTGTGCAACATCGCCGCCGTGGAAAGACTCTTTTCAAAAGTGGGTGTAATATTCTTTCCAGGATAAAGCGTCCCCCCTATTCATCGCGGCCCAGAACGGTCACGAGGAGGTGTGCCGCGCGCTGCTGGCGGCGCGCGCGGCGGTGGACGGCGCGCGCGCCGACCGCGCCACGCCGCTGTGGATCGCGGCGCAGTGCGGGCACGACCACGTCGCCAGGGTGCTGCTGGCCGCCGGCGCACACGTCGACCAAGTCAGACAGGTGTGTTTATGTACTGCTAGCTGTGGATCGCGGCGCAGTGCGGGCACGACCACGTCGCCAGGGTGCTGCTGGCCGCCGGCGCACACGTCGACCAAGTCAGACAGGTGTGTTTATGTACTGCTAGCTGTGGATCGCGGCGCAGTGCGGGCACGACCACGTCGCCAGGGTGCTGCTGGCCGCCGGCGCACACGTCGACCAAGTCAGACAGGTGTGTTTATGTACTGCTAGCTGTGGATCGCGGCGCAGTGCGGGCACGACCACGTCGCCAGGGTGCTGCTGGCCGCCGGCGCACACGTCGACCAAGTCAGACAGGTGTGTTTATGTACTGCTAGCTGTGGATCGCGGCGCAGTGCGGGCACGACCACGTCGCCAGGGTGCTGCTGGCCGCCGGCGCACACGTCGACCAAGTCAGACAGGTGTGTTTATGTACTGCTAGCTGTGGATCGCGGCGCAGTGCGGGCACGACCACGTCGCCAGGGTGCTGCTGGCCGCCGGCGCACACGTCGACCAAGTCAGACAGGTGTGTTTATGTACTGCTAGCTGTGGATCGCGGCGCAGTGCGGGCACGACCACGTCGCCAGGGTGCTGCTGGCCGCCGGCGCACACGTCGACCAAGTCAGACAGGTGTGTTTATGTACTGCTAGCTGTGGATCGCGGCGCAGTGCGGGCACGACCACGTCGCCAGGGTGCTGCTGGCCGCCGGCGCACACGTCGACCAAGTCAGACAGGTGTGTTTATGTACTGCTAGCTGTGGATCGCGGCGCAGTGCGGGCACGACCACGTCGCCAGGGTGCTGCTGGCCGCCGGCGCACACGTCGACCAAGTCAGACAGGTGTGTTTATGTACTGCTAGCTGTGGATCGCGGCGCAGTGCGGGCACGACCACGTCGCCAGGGTGCTGCTGGCCGCCGGCGCACACGTCGACCAAGTCAGACAGGTGTGTTTATGTACTGCTAGCTGTGGATCGCGGCGCAGTGCGGGCACGACCACGTCGCCAGGGTGCTGCTGGCCGCCGGCGCACACGTCGACCAAGTCAGACAGGTGTGTTTATGTACTGCTAGCTGTGGATCGCGGCGCAGTGCGGGCACGACCACGTCGCCAGGGTGCTGCTGGCCGCCGGCGCACACGTCGACCAAGTCAGACAGGTGTGTTTATGTACTGCTAGCTGTGGATCGCGGCGCAGTGCGGGCACGACCACGTCGCCAGGGTGCTGCTGGCCGCCGGCGCACACGTCGACCAAGTCAGACAGGTGTGTTTATGTACTGCTAGCTGTGGATCGCGGCGCAGTGCGGGCACGACCACGTCGCCAGGGTGCTGCTGGCCGCCGGCGCACACGTCGACCAAGTCAGACAGGTGTGTTTATGTACTGCTAGCTGTGGATCGCGGCGCAGTGCGGGCACGACCACGTCGCCAGGGTGCTGCTGGCCGCCGGCGCACACGTCGACCAAGTCAGACAGGTGTGTTTATGTACTGCTAGCTGTGGATCGCGGCGCAGTGCGGGCACGACCACGTCGCCAGGGTGCTGCTGGCCGCCGGCGCACACGTCGACCAAGTCAGACAGGTGTGTTTATGTACTGCTAGCTGTGGATCGCGGCGCAGTGCGGGCACGACCACGTCGCCAGGGTGCTGCTGGCCGCCGGCGCACACGTCGACCAAGTCAGACAGGTGTGTTTATGTACTGCTAGCTGTGGATCGCGGCGCAGTGCGGGCACGACCACGTCGCCAGGGTGCTGCTGGCCGCCGGCGCACACGTCGACCAAGTCAGACAGGTGTGTTTATGTACTGCTAGCTGTGGATCGCGGCGCAGTGCGGGCACGACCACGTCGCCAGGGTGCTGCTGGCCGCCGGCGCACACGTCGACCAAGTCAGACAGGTGTGTTTATGTACTGCTAGCTGTGGATCGCGGCGCAGTGCGGGCACGACCACGTCGCCAGGGTGCTGCTGGCCGCCGGCGCACACGTCGACCAAGTCAGACAGGTGTGTTTATGTACTGCTAGCTGTGGATCGCGGCGCAGTGCGGGCACGACCACGTCGCCAGGGTGCTGCTGGCCGCCGGCGCACACGTCGACCAAGTCAGACAGGTGTGTTTATGTACTGCTAGCTGTGGATCGCGGCGCAGTGCGGGCACGACCACGTCGCCAGGGTGCTGCTGGCCGCCGGCGCACACGTCGACCAAGTCAGACAGGTGTGTTTATGTACTGCTAGCTGTGGATCGCGGCGCAGTGCGGGCACGACCACGTCGCCAGGGTGCTGCTGGCCGCCGGCGCACACGTCGACCAAGTCAGACAGGTGTGTTTATGTACTGCTAGCTGTGGATCGCGGCGCAGTGCACAATTTTCAAAAATAGAAACAGTCTAAAACACTTTACAAAATAAAAATAAAGTAGGTTTCCATCTAAACATAAAAACTTTTCGTTTCGTGGGAGCAGAATAATTATAATTATATTAAATATCCTTTTGGTTCCTACACTAGGCGTGGCCTGTATTGTAGGTAACTATTTATTATACTTATTATTAACAGATAACTTGTTCCGTGTAGTGTCAATGAAAAAAAGTATCTAATTTGACTAGTTAGAAACTCCCTTATTTTATTGCTGCTTTCAAAAAAAAATCTATGTAGTGGTCTTTATTATTTTATATAATATAGTGTATTGTGTGTCGCAGGACGGCGCGACCCCGCTGTTCAAGGCGGCGCACAAGGGACACGCCGCGGTCGTGGTGCAGCTGCTGCAGTACCAGCCCAACCTCGGCCTGCTGCCGGTAAACTATACTCATCATCATGATCTGACTGCCTCCGTGGTGTAGTGGTTAGAGCGTACCGCACTCATACCCGGAGGTCGCGGGTTCGATTCCCAGCGGGGGCAACGACTTTGTGTTGTGGTCCTAGTTTGGTTAGGACATTGCAGGCTGATCACCTGATTGTCTGATAAGTAAGATGATCCTTGCTTCGGAGGGCACGTTAAGCCGTCGGTCCCGGTCACTGTCTTTGACATTGGTCGTTACCTAAAACCATGTCAGAGGCCTTTAAGGCGGTTTAAAAACTCTGACACTAGTGTTAGTCACTAATACACACGATAAGAAGATCATCATCATCATCATCAGGTCTATTTGTCTCCACTCCAGGAGCACGACCTTCTCTGTACTACCAGAGTTACTTGGCCTGAGCAGCCAGATGATTGGCTTACTCTCTTTATGTGACCTAGGCTTATAACGACTTCGGCGTTCTACAAATCGAACTGTGTACATTATGCGATGTCGTCGTTTATCACGAGTGGATATTTTGCGTTATAGTCGATATCCTATTAACCCCTCCACGCTGGCCAGACGGGTTGGAGAAGTCTCATTGATATTTATAAGCTTTGTTTAGCTTGTATTTCCTAAGTCGTTTTCTATGACCTGGAGTGGCCCTATTCTACTCTGGCAGAAACCACACTGCATAAACAATGCAGTAAAACGATATTCAATATAATTTTATTTTTTGATATTGAAATATAAGGTCCTTACATATGAAATTGCCGTTCAGTATCAAAAAAGTGAAACAAGTTTTTTTTAATGAAATTATTATTTAATCAATCGAAGTATGCGCCGTTGTTATCGATACACTTCCGCCATTTTATAGGCAGATCATTGATACCTTTGGAAAAAAAAACCTGGGAGCGAGAGTCTATGAACTGTTTGAAGGCGGGTTTGACTGCCTCATCAGATTTGACATTTTTTCCTTGTAAAAAGTTATCCAAATTTTGAAAAAAGTGGTAATCGGTTGGGGTAAGATCTGGAGAGTATGGTGGGTGACGCAGAGGTTCCAGTCGCAGCTCCTCTAACTTGGCGATCGTTTGATGTGCAGTATGTGGTCTAGCGTTATCCTGAAGGAGCAGTGGGCTAGAGCAATTCATCAGTCTCGGTTGTTTAATGGCGAGCTTTTCCATCATTGTTTGCAATTGTTGGCAATACAAGTCTGCAGTAATCGTCTGGCCTGATCTCAAGAAGCTGTAGTGGATAACACCAGCACTGGTCCACCAAACACTAATCAGAATCTTCTTTTTCGTCAGTTTTCGCTTAGGGCAAGGTTTTGCCGGTTCTCCAGGGTCAAGCCATTGTGATGATCGCTTCCGATTGTCGTACAGGATCCATTTCTCATCACAAGTCACGATACGGTTCAAAATCCCCTCATTATTGTGGCGATTAAGCAAAGAAACGCAGCAAGCAACGCGTGTTTGTTGGTTTGCTTCAGTCAATTCGTGCGGTACCCACTTTTCGAGGTTTTTAATTTTTCCGATTTGGCGCAAGTGGATAAGTATCGTTATGTCACTTACGCCGAAGGCTGCTGCTAATTCAGAAGTGGTTTGAGATGGATCCGCTTCCACTATCGCCTTCAATTCTTCGTTATTCACTTGAGTATCAGGTCGTCCACGAGGCTCAATGTGTAAATCGAAATTTCCAGAACGGAAACGTTGAAACCAAAAACGCACCGTTCGTTCGATAGCGGTGCCTGGTCCATACATGTCGTTAATTCTTCGAGTCGTTTCTGCAGCACTGGTGCCACGGTGGAACTCGTATTCATAAATACCGCGAATTTTCAATTTGTCCATAGCTGTTGTTATAGCAATGTTGAAACTCAAACAAATGATGTTAAAACAAATGAAATACGAATTTTAAAACAATATTTTTCTGGCTTTATTTCGAAATAAATTTGAATTTGGAATTCCTAATGAAACGCAAGATATTTGATTTTAAAGTTGCCAGTATTGAAAATCGGCAATTTCATATGTAAGGACCTAATATGTATAAAAATACAGTAGTTGTTTACGTTCTTGTTTTAGACTATAAGTGCACAGCGACATCTATACGTGTACCGATGTACTATTTGTTTAAGTAACGATCAACAGATGGCGTTGTATAGTTAGAATAGTTTTCATATGGTAACAGAGATGGCGTTAAACGCATGAATTAAACTAGTGCTACTGTTTACGCCAATGGCAACCCGACTGCTGGAGAGCCCCCTGACGGAAGAACACCACAACCATCCGCCCATCGTCATCACGTGACAAACGGTCAGCTGTGGCAGCCAATGAGGCTCTGCCTACTCCGTATTTGCGCATGTACTATTGGTCAAAAATTGTTCCCACTTCCTTTTATCCATGACGTTGTAATTTAAAAATCGAAATACACTTATCATTCAACGCTCAAAAAGATCACTGCATTTTAATTTCACCAACTAATTATCAACATTAACGGCAAATCACAAAGGCACTCAAAAGGCAAAAATATATACACACGCGCCGCTACATAACTTGGTCCTTCATCACCAAATCTAAAACCAGCACCTACGGATCTCCATATCTTCAGAGTGCCGAGTGAATTCCAGTGAGTGTGGTGAGTGTTGCTTATTACCTAGGGTCTGTTACAGCCGTGTGCCGCTGCTAGCACAAGCTGTCCTGACCAGCATACGATATTCGCACGTAAGTACCTCGTCTTCTCATAATCCGCCAAAATGCCCTTAATGTCTGATACTGAAAATGTTCCTAAATCTCGTGATAGGTCCCCCTTTAGATATTCTTCTGATGAAAAAACTGAGCAAATCATTCGTGATCTAATTAAAAAACGGGGTATCATAAAGGGTAGGCTTACCAAATTTTCAAATTACCTAGAAACCGTTAGTGTTACGACCTTAGATTCTCAATCGAAAATAGATTTAAAATTACGCATAAAAGGCACAGATCGTTTGTTCTCTGAATTCGATAATATTCAATCTAAAATTGAGGAGAATGTTTTTGATAGTCATATTGATGAGCAATGAGGTCTTTTCAGAATAGAAATTTAAAAAAATAAGTCTAGATGGCGTTGATAAAAAGGCATGTGTCAATGTCATAAATGGCAATATTGAATGTCCTGTCACTCTCTATAGGGGTAGGTCGTCAACGGTTTTGTCGTCGACGAAATGAGACCGTTTTCCGTCAACTGTAAACGAGTTTATAAAACAGTCTAATTTTCGACTAGTTAGGAACTACATTGAGGAACTATGGCAACGTAAACTAAACTTTTATTGCACGATTCAACGACAACGTCAACGTCGTGACGTGAACTAGACTAGAGTCAAATAAGACCAAAAAAATAACGTAAATTATGTCTAATAACCTGTTTATAAACTAAAAATACAATCTATGCGTATGACAATAGAATTAAACTGCGCCCACTCAGTGCATGGATTTCGCGCATGCGCGCGGCAGAGACAGTCATATCGGCAAATATTAAAGTATGAATGAAGCGAACAGATTGCTAGCTTCGGTTGGCGTAGCGAAGCGACGAGGAGTCACGATCACGATCATTATCATTCGATCATTTCGGTTTATCATTCGACGGTAAACTAGTCTAATAGTTCATGCACTTCATGCAAGTTAACGGTTGAAATAAACCGTTCGTTCATTCAACGAGCATGTCTACTCTCTAGGTATCTATGTAGGTAATATAAACATAACTATTTATTGTTTCATTTATAATGTTTGCTTATTAATATTCTAACAAAAAATATATATACTACGTTATAATTATGGTTAGCCCATGTATTGTGAAAAACTGTCAAAATATTGGCACTCGTCGTTTTCCTTAAGAGGAAATCACAATGGATACAAGCTTTACGATATAATATCAAGTCTGGACTAACTTTTCATAAGAATTCTCTCATATATTTACTGAATTAAGGGAAAATTCTTAGTAGAATGTAAATTGCTTACATTTTACAAGCACAGCATTTTTGACGTACTGGGCGTTTTTTCATGAAACGCTTTTTGAAACTGGTTTCTACGAGAGAAACGAACGAACGGTTTTCGATTCATATACATAGTTATACTAAGAACAGACGACCACACGGGTGAAACGAAGAAACGAATAACGAAACCATCCCCGATATTCAAAACATGAACGAACATTCCTTCCGTTCCGCCCGTTTATATGTTTTTTCTCCTACAAACACGTTTCTTTCGTAATGTTTAAGCAATTTTAAATGTTATTTAAAGGACAGAGAAAGCAGCTTTTCGTGAAACTGGTTCTTAATCCAGTTCCTTTGCCAGATGAAACCAGCCCGTTCCGTTTTCTGTAAAACCCGTTACGTACGACCCACCACTATTTGACACTTGACCAAGGCATCAATGCCATCTAGTGAGAAAAAGAGTTACTATATTTTTTTTTTAAATGTCACTTTGAAAACCCCTCATTAGATCAGCGTCAGCAGTTCGAGGATAGCTACTATAATACACTAGCTCGAGCTGAATCTATTCTCAATGAAAGTGAGGTTACTAACGAATCCAAATCATGCAATCACGGCACTTGTTCTAGCAAACAGTCATCTGTAAAATTACCTACCATTTCGTTAAAATCGTATGATGGCTCGTCACTGGAAACTTGGTTGTCCTACAGGGACACATTTATTTCACTAGTGCACAATTCCACTGAAATTAGCGACATCCAAAAGTTCCACTATTTAAAATCTTCGCTAACAGGCAGTGCCGAATTAGTCATAAGTGGGATTAAACTTTCTTCTGCCAACTACGCGGTTGCATGGGAACTTTTACTAAATAGGTACGATAACGCTAGGTTATTGGTGCAAAGTCACGTCAAAGCATTGTTTTCGATACAAGCACTGACTAGAGAGTCACCTTCACTTTTGCGCAAACTCATTGACACTATTATTAATAACCTACGCTGCTCATATACATTGTAGTCACTAAATTAGATAAAACTACTGAACGCGAGTGGGAGCAGCATAAAGGCACGCTATTGTCTAACTCTGATGTGAAGGTCAAGTTGAAGGTCGATCAGTTGTTGCAATTTCTCAGGGACAGGTCTGATTTGTTAGAAACATTAGCACTTTCGCATACCAAAGATAGTACGAGCAATTTTGATCTCAAAAAGTCAAATACACACACTAAATCCCACTTATCACAGTGCAACGTTTCTTCAAATAAGACACTGCCCTCTGAGCGATTCTCACACAAAGCTTGCTTGATGTGCAAGGGTAAGCATCCAATTTATTCGTGCACACAATTTTTAAACTCAGATTTACAATCTAAAATTAAATTCGTAAGCGATCACAAGTTGTGTGAGAATTGCTTGCGTTCCGGACATGTCGTCAATGACTGTAGGTTTGGTCCGTGTAGGCAATGCAACCTAAAGCACAACACACTAATTCATCCTAATACGCATAACACTTCTATTTGTAACGCAAGTTCCCACGCGATCCATACTGCCCAACTACAGGTAGCCTCGGAAGATGCACCGTCGCATTGCCCCACTCAATCGCAAATCGTTCATAAAAAACAAGTTGACAATCCAGTTAGCAACATCCATACGAACACTCACACAAGTACACAGTGCGGTAGTGCACCAGTCCTTTTGTCTACTGCACTAGTCGAGATCCGAGATAAATACAATAAATATCATACGGTATGCGCTTTACTCGACAGTGGTAGCCAAAGCTGTTTCATTACTCAATCACTCTGCAAACTTTTAGACATTCAATTAATACAGTCCACTACTGAGATACGGGGAGTAGGTAATTCAGTATCACAGTCGACGCAAACTTGCGATATTAGAATTAAATCACGCCTAAGTACCTACTCGATGCGCATTAAGTGTTACGTTTTGCAAGAAATAACTTCTACACTACCAGCTATACATGAACAAAGCGCGCAGTTCAGGATTCCTGACCATGTACAGTTGGCAAATTCAGATTTTCTAGGTTGTCAAAAAATTGATATTTTGATAGGTGCTGATAAGTTTTGGGACTTGTTAGTCGATGGCAAGATGCGCTTACCAAACGGTCCGTTCCTTCAAAATACCAAACTAGGCTGGATTATTTCGGGACCCATCCATCACAATACGCGCAAAAATGGACAGGTTCAATGTAACTTTTCACAGTCTATTGACCTACAATTACGTAAGTTCTGGGAGCTCGAGGAGTTACCTAAACCTCTTGATACGCTTACAGATGAAGAGCGGGCATGTGAGCATTTATTTGCTACCACTACTATTCGCAATAGTGAGGGCAGATTTATTGTTTACATTCCTCTCAAAGAATCACCTGAGGTTTTGGGTGAATCACTTCCCCAAGCAAAACGTCGGTTCCTTGCACTAGAAAACAGGTTATCACGCGCACCTGATAGTTATAAAAAATTATATATTAATTTCATGCGAGAATATGTCGAGCTAGGTCACATGACTCAAGTTAGCGAACCTTCAAAAATTCACTATTTCACTCCACACCATGGAGTGTTTCGCGAACATAGCACAACGACAAAACTACGTGTTGTGTTCGACGCAAGCGCAAAAACTAGTAGTTCTAAGTCTTTAAACGACCTTGAGATGGTAGGACCCCCTATACAAGGTGATTTACTCGCCATACTGTTACGCTTTAGGCAGTTTAGGTACACCGCTATTTCAGATTGCGAAAAAATGTATAGGCAGGTATTAGTCACACCTTCTCAACGCGACCTCCAGCTCATCATCTGGCGTGAGGATCCATCTCAGCCTCTCCAGTTTTATCGCCTAAACACTGTAACCTACGGCCAAGCTTCCTCAGCTTATCTTAGCGTTAGATGCCTAAAACAGCTAGCAGCCGAATGCTCTGACATTAAAGTCCAAAGGCTTGTTCGAGACGACTTTTACGTGGATGACCTTTTGACCTCTGATGATGACAAAGAGGCGTTATTAAATAATTGTAAAGGCGCAGTGGCATTGTTGAAGTCAGCATGTTTTCCATTGCACAAATGGAAATTTAATTTTCCAATTGATGCTGACTCATGTGACTCCTTAGACTCAGCTAGCACTTTCAAAGATTTAAATCTAGGCGAACAAAGCCAATGTCGCACATTAGGTTTGGGTTTTTGTAATGCCACTGACCATTTTAATTTTAATACGCTTGTCCATAATCAAAGAGATAACAAACCCATTACTAAGCGCTTAATTTTGTCAGTTGTTTCGCAAATTTTTGACCCATTGGGTTTATTAAGTCCATTTGTCATGATAGGTAAAGTGCTGTTACAGAGACTTTGGCTATTAAAATTGCAATGGGACGACCCGCTCCCAGCTGATATCGTGCGAGAATGGAACCGGTTTCTCGATAGTCTGTCTTATCTATTCAATATAACTGTACCGCGTCATGCCTTTCAATTCAATCCCACAAAGACGGAATTACATGTTTTTACAGACGCCTCACAAACTGCATATGGTGCATGTATATATGTGCGTACAATACGCGAAAACCAGGTAGTCATACGCCTTCTTATCTCGAAGGGAAAAGTTTCCCCGATTTCCCCTGTCAGTATCCCACGCTTAGAACTGACAGCATCTTTACTAGGTGCTAGGCTTTATGATAAGGTCCGCGCTTCACTGACTCGTACGATCGATGACGTAATATTTTGGACGGATTCCACAATCGTTTTAGGCTGGCTCCGCATGTCACCTTCTTTACTCAAAACCTTCGTACAAAATCGCGTCGTTGAGATACACGATCTGACGAGTGAATTTACATGGCGTCACGTGAGCGGGAAGGATAATCCAGCAGACCTGGTCTCGCGAGGTGTCAGTCTTGAGGACCTTTCTTCATCAAGCCTGTGGTGGAACGGACCCGATTTTTTACAAAGAGCAGAATTTATTAATAATGCTAATCATAACTCAAATAATATTTCTCTGTCCGAGTTACCTGAGCTAAAACTAAAACCAAACTCAGTTAATTCATTAGTAGTAAAAATTAATGACAGTGAAAAGGTGTCATTATTTCCATTTCATAGGTTTTCGCAATACAATCGCATTTTACGTTCTACAGCTTATTTACTTCGTTTTATTCATAATGCGCGTAACAAAACAGGTAAGCTGTCGAGCGCGATCACTGTCAATGAGCTCCGGAATGCAGGCAACACACTCGCAAAGTTATCACAACGAGAGTCTTTCAAAGATACCTACAATTTGCTACATAACGGAAAGGGTCTCAAATCAAAACACAAGCTCGCTAGTTTAAGTTTATTTATGGATGATAACCATGTAATACGCGTTGGTGGCAGAATAAAGAATTCTCCCGATTTTGACTACTGTAAAAAACACCCTATACTCTTATGTAGTAAACACCACTTCACTATTTTATTATTTAGATATGAGCACATCCAATCTTTGCACTCAGGCCCACAGGCACTCCTTTATCGTATACGCGAAAATTGGTGGCCTTTGTCTGGCAGAAACTTAGCTCGCAAAGTGTCTCATCAATGCGTTATATGTACGCGCTTAAGAGGAAAGACGCTAAACCCATTTATGGGTAATCTTCCCAAGGAACGTGTAACTACGTCTAGTTTTCCCTTTTTTCGAGTTGGGTGTGATTTTGCAGGTCCTGTTTTCATTCTCAACCGCAAGGGCAGAGGTGCCCAGTTAGTCAAAAGTTACATTTGTCTATTTATTTGTTTTGCTACGCGTGCGATCCATTTGGAATTAGTTAGTGACCTCACTACTGACGCTTATCTACTTGCTCTTAAGCGCTTCATATCGCGAAGAGGTAAACCGTCCGAAATATTTTCAGACAACGGTCGTAACTTCGTAGGTCTTCGTAATGATTTTGCTCAGTTTCTTTCTCAATGTAGTTCTGATATTATTGAATACGCTCACAGTCAGTCCATAAAATTTTCATTTATAGTACCTCAAACGCCACATTTTGGGGGATTATGGGAGGCCGGGGTGAAATCGTGCAAATATCACCTGCGACGTGTAATAGGCAATGCTCACCTCACTTTCGAGGAATTTACTACGGTACTCAGCCAGATAGAAGCAGCGCTCAACTCCCGTCCGCTGATACCGCTATCTACGGATCCAGACGACCTGCAGCCACTAAGTCCAGGACACTTCCTCATCGGTCGTCCTCTCACCACTCCCGTTTACGCTGAGGACATCAAGGACGCTCCCGTGCATCGCCTCAATCGCTACCAACGGGTGGAGCAGTGTAGGCAGCAGTTCTGGTCACGCTGGTCGAAGGAGTACATCTCCGAGTTGCAGACGCGCATAAAATGGAGGGAAAACACGGCTGAATTGCAACCAAATACATTGGTCGTCGTAAAGGACAACAATCTTCCTCCTTTAAAATGGCAACTTGGTCGAGTCGTCAAAAGCATACCCGGAAAAGACGGCATCTCCCGAGTTGCTGACATCCAGACGTCCTCAGGCATCATCAGACGCCCTTACGTGAAGATTTGTCCTCTCGTAGAAAATGAAGACGTATAAAAACTTTTTTAAAAGCTGATGCTTTCAAGGCCGCGGGCATGTTTACGCCAATGGCAACCCGACTGCTGGAGAGCCCCCTGACGGAAGAACACCACAACCATCCGCCCATCGTCATCACGTGACAAACGGTCAGCTGTGGCAGCCAATGAGGCTCTGCCTACTCCGTATTTGCGCATGTACTATTGGTCAAAAATTGTTCCCACTTCCTTTTATCCATGACGTTGTAATTTAAAAATCGAAATACACTTATCATTCAACGCTCAAAAAGATCACTGCATTTTAATTTCACCAACTAATTATCAACATTAACGGCAAATCACAAAGGCACTCAAAAGGCAAAAATATATACACACGCGCCGCTACAGCTACAAATAATAAATTTCCAAAATAATTGATTGAAGCGGTTTGCGTCAATAGTTTTCTTACATTTTTGTCTGACCATGTATTGAGAAACCATATGTAATTTTTTTTAGTTTATGTTTTCTTATACTATGGTACTTTAGGGTTTGGATCTCATTTGCTAGCACATATCGTCTGTCTTTTCTCTCTAGTAAATAACGGTTCTGAGCGATATAAAGGATAGCATAGAAAAGTGCCGTTCCGTTCTGTCAAATGAGTCCTAACTTAAATCAGTATATGAGAGGGTCGTGTTTGTGCAGTGGAGACATAAAAGACCTAAAGATGATAATGATCACTGACAACTGACATTATTTTGTGAAGTTTTATTCTCTTCATCATTATGAGCACGACCCTCTGTACTATTAGAGACACACTTGACAAGAGCAGTCAGATGATTTTACCATGCTGGCCAGACGGGAAGCTTTGATTACAAAATAATATATTTCTGACCTTCCCTATTCGCATCCAGAACGGTCAGTCAGCCCTACACGGGGCGGCCATGTTCGGTCAGCTGGGCTGCGTGCGGCTGCTGGCGCGGCGCTCGGAGCTGCGCCTGCGCAACAGCGCCGGCCTCACGCCGCTGCAGGCCGCCGCCGCCGCACGCAAGCACGACGTCGTCGCCTACCTCAAGCGGCTCGAGCGGTGAGGGCTGCGCTGTACGCACTGAACCTTAGCTCGCTACACACCACACCACACGGCATTTTAAGCAATTGTAACACCCGACAAACAGAGGTGAAGTTAAACTGTTGAAATCTGATGGAAAAGGAGCGCACCACGCTCCCACTCTTGTTTGAAATGCTAATTGCCGCTTCATTAATTTTTTTTAATCTGAAATGAACACATTAATATAGCCTAGTTAACTTACAATCTATAGTAACAATATGATACTATACTGATGTATTAAGACGTGTATCTGTAACCCACATCACGTCTACACCTGCAGAACACGTTTACACACACTACGACCTGCAGTAGGGGACCAGATTATTACTTCAGATTGTATGCAATGCCTATTTGTAAAACGAATAACCTCGTCAAATCTCCTTGGCTAGGTAACGGAGCCCGAACTCTGAAGCATTACTGCTGAGGATGCAACCGGAAAAATACGCTCGAATGATGATGATTGTATGCCAGATTGTGTCGTGTGTAGCAATCTTTAAATGGTCGACATAAATGTTAACTATGTACGCAACATGTTTTAAGGTAAACATTGTTAACGCAATGGTTAACTCTTTATATTTTTATTGATATTTGTGTAAGAAATCTCATTTGAAACTCAAAAATCTCGCCAATTACTTATATATTCATTTAGTTTCAATCTGTTTTAATACATTTAATTTACTTATGTTCAGTTAATTTGTCTGTTTCAATACCACACGTAGTTCATCCATTCAATGTAAGCAATAATTTTATATGATATTTATGTCATCATTCTCATAAACGTACATAAATGCTATGGACGCTGTCAGGTATACATTCGAATATATTCCAAACAACTGAAGTAAATTGAAAATATGAATTATGCCAAATTTCGCGACAAAATTTGTTAAGTTTGTAACATTTAATTTAACTTCTACGTAAATCTGGCTCCATAGACCCTAGAGCTAAAATCGTATACTATTTTGTATAATATACACTACAAAGTTGATATGCAAATGTATAGCCATATCGGTCAGCTTTAGATTCACGCCTTATGCTATTACCTCACATGTATATAGGAACATACATACATACATATTTATTACATTCTTAACCATAAGGTCGCAGTGACGGGAAACAAGTGAAAGAATAACATTGTTTATACATTTTATTTGCAAAATTAAAAATTATATTTGTCTATTTACATATTCCAGGCATAGTTTATTCCATAAACATAGTTAATAATAAAGTAACTGGACAAAACTGAAGTAAAAATTGTTTAAATATAAAATTGAAAGAGATTATACATCACACTTTTCACGTTGTACCGTCCTTGTGTCAATCACGTAAAGTTCATAATTCCGCAACACCTGATAAGTTTGTCCTGTGTGCCACCGTACAGTTTTCTATCGCTGCCGACCTTTAGCAATTCTACTGGATATTAGTTCATTGGTGCTGATTAGTCGATAAGCGGAAATCTTGTTTTTTACTAGTCTTTTGTTTATAGTAGGTTTAGTTTCATCAGGGTTCTATACAGATTTTACATTATATCACATTATCCCTAATGGGACAGACAGAGCATTATGGGTCTTGCGGTTCTAAGCAGATATAGACAAGGGCTGCAAGATTTAAAGTCCACTTAAGCGTGATGATGAAATTAACTCTTGAAAATACAATTTTTATTTTATACTGTAAGAACCCTGATTTGTCAATTAAGTTATGTTTGTAAAGTACATTTTACAATCAATAAAATAATTATGTTCATACATCATAATTGGGTAGCAAATATTCTTTTATAAGTAGAAAAAATTGGTACCCAGTTATTTAGTACAGTAAGCTAACAAGATACCTGGCCCGGCCCCCTAACCATATCTTGAATTTTCTCCTAAACTAAAAATTAACATTAAGTAAAATGTAAATGGCAGTGGGCGGGACACATAGCGCGACGAACCGATGGCCGATGGGGCAAAAAGGTTCTCGAATGGCGACCACGTACAGGCAAGCGAAGCGTAGGACACCCACACACAAGGTGGTCTGACGACCTAACAAAGGTCGCTGGAAGGCGCTGGATGCAGGCCGCTCTAGATCGGTCATTTTGGAAATCTTTGGGAGAGGCCTATGTCCAGCAGTGGACGTTGTGCGGCTGAAATGATGATGATGAAAATGTATATTCAGAAAGATTAGTCTTTCTAAATATGGGCCGGCCCAGGTAGGTGACTGTACATTAGTAATCATTATAACATAATGATCTGTTGTAATATGTAAGGTCGTCATTTTAAACTATTTATTGTCTTCATTTTAAAATGAACATTTAACCCTCCATTTTACTATATAAGTGTCATGTGTACACTAAAAATGTTTTAATGATATTCTTGTACGCTCAACGTAAGTAACACTTAGTCATTACCTATTTTGTTGTTACTTCTAAGTTACATACGAAATTTGTAACATTACGAATCTCATTATGAGATCTTATAATTTGAATACTAACCCCCCTTATTTATAAAAAAAACGATTGCTAAACCTATTTTAGTTAAAATGTTTTGTCCCTTTCACTCTTTAAAATTTGACTTTGCAAGAACAAGAGAAAACATTTTAATTAAAACAGGTATAACAACTGCTTGTATTTTTTATGAATATATATAATAGGGTATAATAAACTTTACGCGTGTTAAGTGACTTTCTTCACTCTCGAATCTCCCTCAAGGATCCCTGAAAAGCAAACAATACAAGTAAGTTACCTGTGTAATTATTTCAGGCCCACAACTATACATTGTTATTACTATCAGGCTGAAATAAATCACTTGTAAGAACAATGCAAATTCCATTGTCTGGCTAGGTGTCCCTGAATGTATTAAAGAGGACAGAAGACCTATCTTTGAACGCGGGAGGATTTTCAAAATATCAGTTTTGTTTGACGTTGATTTTTTACTATTAATGTTGATGTGAAAATCATTCACAAATTTTTTAAGTTTTGTTTAGTAAGAATATCTTTTTCGTTGACGCGAGGTTTTAAAAATAGGGCAAGGTATTTCGTGACTTAATTGTAATGTGAGAGGTGACTTGGAAAACCAAGTTTTGTGTATTGCCGAATCCCGCGTTCAAAATAAGGTCTCCAGATACAATCCACCTATTTAACAATTCTCATTGGGACATCATTATTTAACCGCTGTTACTGATCAATTTTTTTTTACTTTAAGATTAAGTTTGTACATTAAACTCAGCCAACATTGTATCTTATTATAACTACTTAGGTATACTGCCTGGGTATATAGGAATGGTGGTGACAGTGCAATTGGGTTAGATGTAAGTGTAGAACAAGCATTTGTTGACTTTTATTTATGTTATTGTAATAAACATGTTTTAACTATGTTGTCTTTCAATTACGATACGATTGACCCTATAAATGGTAAATAAATGGACTTTTTTTTGTCTGAATAAAGAATTTTTCTATTTTGTTTTTATTTTTATTTATAAACCCGTATTTTTTATAAAATGGTACGCAACATTTCGTGCGCGAGAGTACGTCTTGCACTTGGTGAGTTATTTTAGAACTTCTGCAATATGTATATTATGTAAATAAATAAATATATAGGGACAAATTACACAAAGTAAGTTCGAGACTTGGATCTAAACGATACTATATTTGATAACAAATACATATGTAGACCCAAGATCCAGGACAATTTAAATAAGACCATTTTCCAACATGCCCTGACCGGGGATCGAACCCGGAACCTGTGGTTGGCGGACTAGCACAGCGACCACTACGCCAGAGGTCAAACTTATATGTATACTTACACTTTATCATGCCTGCTCATCATGTTCTCAGCTGCCACAGCGATATGTTGTCCCGTGGGCCTTGCCTGAGGCCGGGTCTCCGTGCAGCTGTGGAACAAGGCCAGCGGGTCTGCGTACTGCTGTAAGTCGATGTTGGCCGGAATAGGTGGTCGTGTGCCTGGAAATAACCAAGCATTAGCAGGGGTGACGACAGGGTCCGAAAAGTATGATTGTAATTAGTTCGTCTTTTAGATTATCCAAAAATAATGGACCCGTATTTTTCAGTTTACCAAAAAAGTAAAAATTCACAACTTGCGACGTCATCTCTAAGTAAAAATCGTACCCAGCCTATGACGTCATGCGAAATTTACGAAACGTCGCTGTATCTTTGTATATTTTGGTTTCTCAGAGAAAAGAATAATATTTAACTAATAATATTTAAAAGAACAATATTTTTTAATAAAACGATGGACCAAAAATATTTTTCCATTCGTCTTGCCTATTCTTCATCTTGCCATGTAGGTACCTGGTTGTATCCTCAGCGATGTTGCTTCGAAGCCAGGCGTGCTATTTCTTCTGGTTTTTCGTTCTCAAACATTATATGCATGTCAATGGAGTCTAAGGTGGCAAAGAACATGTCAAACATACATACATACATAATATCACGCCTGTTCCCCGCAGGGGTAGGCAGAGGCTATGGACCTCCACTTGCTACGATCCTGACAAACCTCTTTTGCTTCATCTAATCTCATCAATCTCTTCATACATGCCCTTCGGTTACGGGTACTTTTTACCTCACCTTTAAAATGTCAAAGATAATATAATTACTTGTATCAGATACCCAATGCTATAGACAGCGGCGGTGGCGAACAGGGCAATCGCCCGGGGCTTCGCTCTTGCAAGAGCAAATTGTTTAATACACTTTAAAAATATTTTTTGCATTTTACCATATTAAATAAATAAGAGAGATAACTAATAATTTATTAAAGAGATAGGAATAAAAGAATTTGACGTTTTTATTATTACCATAAAGCGCCATCTAGTGACAAGGAAGATAAATAATCTTATTCCTTTATACGAGCAATTCTTGTATATTTATAAATTTCTGTGATCTCGAAAACGGCTATAACGATTTCGCTGAGAATTGGTATATGGGGGTTTTCGGGGGTAAACAATCGATCTAGATTAGTCTTATGTTTGGGAAAACGCGCACGCAGAATCATCATCTTCCTCTCCTTATCCCACATTATGTGGGGTCGGGACAACATGTAAGTTTCTTCCATTTTCCCCTATCCTGAGCCAGCTCCGATGTTATATTCCGTTTTCCCATATCCTCCCTCACACATTCCAACCACCTTTTCTTTGGCCTCCCTCTATTTATTTTCCCATTAACTTTCATATTCAACACTCTTTTAGTAACATGACTTTCTTCTCTCCTCAATACATGCCCATACCATCCTAACCTACTACTTCGCAACTTCTCTGTAATTGGGGCTACTTTCACACTTCCTCTTACGTACTCATTTCTTATCTTATCCATTTTAGTCACACCACTCATCCACCACAACATTCTCATCTCCGCTACATGCAATCGTCTTTCATCCATCACCTTGGTTGCCCAGCACTCAGCACCATACATAATGACAGGTCTTATTATGCTCTTATAGATTTTGCCTTTGAGCCTAAGGGGCATGCGAGAGTCACAAATTTCTCCGGTTACCTGTCGCCACTTCATCCATCCTGCGTTTATGCGCCCATTGATGTCTCGGTCTATATTGCCGTCGCTTTGAAGAAGAGACCCGAGGTATCGGAAGTCGGAGCAGACTGGTAGGGATGCACCATCTAAGGCAATTGACTCGAAACCGGAGGGACCTCCAAAATCAGCAAAAAATTGCTGGGTTTTGGTCCTGCTTATTTTAAAACCGAAGCTCTCCAGTCTCTGCTGCCATTTTACCAGTCTGCTCTGAACCTCAAGTCCATCCTCACCTACGAGGACGATGTCATCGGCGAACAGCATGCACCAGGGTGTCTCTTCTTGGATATCCGACGTCAAGGCGTCCATCACCAGAAGGAACAGATAAGGGCTTAACGCCGATCCCTGATGCAAGCCTACAGCCACATTGAACTCGCTGGTGACCCCAGCTTCGGACCGGACAGATGTACTGGCTCTACTGTACATGGCTTGTATAAGACGCAGGTATTTTTCAGGCACTCCCTTCTTTCTCAATGCCCACCATAGCACTTCTCTCGGGACCCTATCATAAGCCTTTTCGAGGTCTATGAACACCATATGCAAGTTGTTGTTAGCAAGGCGGTATTTTTCGCAAAGTTGGCGAATGGAAAATATTGCGTCCATAGTTCCACGGCCAGGCATAAACCCAAATTGACTTTCACTTATCTCACTCTCCTCTCTCATTCTTTTCTCTATCACCCTTTCCCATACTTTCATGCTATGTGACATGAGCTTTATTCCTCGATAGTTGTTGCAGTCCTGTACATCACCCTTATTTTTGAATATAGGCACCAGTAAACTGGCACCCCACTCGTCAGGGATCGCCTCTTCTTGCAACAACTTATTGAAGAATAAAGCCAGCCACTTCCATCCAGCAACCTTTAACAACTTCCATACCTCCACTGGTATCTTATCTGGTCCTACATATCTGGTGCTTTTCCATTTTTCATGCTTTCTACCGCATCTTGCACTTCTTCCAATTTTACTTCATTCACCAACCCTTTATTTGTAGGCACATCGTCACGCGCACGCAGAATATGGTCGCAAATTTCGTCGCGCCGGCCGCCATTCGTTTAGCTCAGCGGTTAAGGATGCGGACCGCTAGAAAGAGTGTAACGGGTTTAAAAAACCAAAGTAAGTCACCGAGTGGGAACTTGGTGACTTACTTTTGTTTTTTTTTATGTTCAAGTTTATATATAATTTTTTATTTTGTATTGTTTGTAGACAATTAAAAAAAATGTAGTTAATGTTTGAGATGTAACCGAGCACCTAGGTCACCCAGGTACTTATGTTTATATGGCGATGACAATTGACATGACCAAGGAATCAAATTTTTCGCTCTCAACCATCTTCAAAGGACTTGTGTAACTCTCAATACAGCATCATTACTTACCATATCTCTCAGAGAAGTAGTCCTCCTCCATACTCTGCACAGAGTCATCCAAACACATGCTGTCCTCCGCTGACTCGTCCATCTGCGAGTGCGGTGGCATCAGAGCCATCATCTCCCACAGCGTCAGCCCCAGTGGCCATATGTCCGTCTTGCTGGAGATCTCTCCACCGTGGACCACTTCAGGGGCACTCCATGCTTCTGTGCCTGCAATTAAGCCAAAGTCGATATTTCAGATTTTATCTTTATAACATCTTATTTTTACAGGAGCTACAACTAAAAAAGGTAAAATCCTACAGGTTGGCTTGTAGAGAATGCATTAGCATTAAGTTCACCTTTTGTACCATTGTGGTCAATAAAGATTATAATAAATAAATAAAATGAGCAGCAAGTCACCATCTACCAGGTTAAAATTATAGTAAGAGATTTTTGGGTAGATGTCCGTATCTTACTCCATAACCCAGTTATCCGGCCCACTAACATCCCATTCACATAGCCCAAACCAAGTCAATCCCTCCCTGACAATAGTTCGGCAGCTATGGAGGACTGTCAGTTAGTGCATCTCAATGGTACATTAAGGGATAGACCTCCGTAGATGCAGCCATCTCACATTTTAGATAAAATGGTACTAAAGGCCTCTTCATGTTTTTGGCTTTGGCCCCATGAACGCCTCAAAGGACCGGGTCCCTATAGTCCTGTGGCTGAAAAGCATACCAAAATAAAATGATATGTACTATGCTGTTTTTCTTCAAGAAACTTAATTAGTGGTATGTTGTAAATACTACTCCATACATTTACAAATTAATTAAAAGACAAAGTGTGGTCACCCACCAATAATTAGATGGCACCCAGTGAACAAGCCAGCATACATTTCATACAAAAAATACATGAAGTAAATAGAATTAAATATGAGTTCTTGCAGAGCGCCAGCAGGCATTCTAAGCTTCCTGCAGGGGCAGGGCTGGTTCGAGGCAGCTCCCCACACAAAATGGGACTAGCAAATTCAGGCCTATTTGCGGAAAACTGTCCTTGAGGGAAGTCAAGAAGTCAGTGGGTTATAGACAAACAGCTTAGAGCTTGTGTCTATTTCAAGCACTGTTGAATTGGGTAGATGACTGGGTCAAACATAAATTATTCAGTAAAGTTCATAAAATAAAACGTCACAAAATAGTGTTACTTTTCATTGATCACATCCATTTTTAACAAGATTTTAGATTTATTGATGCAGAAAAACTGATATAAAGAGCGCTATTTGACGTCAAAAAAGCATGACGTCACTCTTTTGTATTTCATACATATTCCATAGAAAATGATTGTTTTGACGTTTAGAAAAAAGTGCCTGATTTGACTTGTTGTCATCTAGCGGATTTTAAATTTATTCATCAATAATTAATTTACCAAAATAGATAGCATTTCCAGACATCTTGTCAACCACTCCGTTTTTGTCCAGGGGCAGTGTGACCCCAAAGTCACACAGCTTGCAAATCTCAAAGTCTCCGTTCACGAGGATGTTGTAGGACTTCATGTCTCCGTGCAACAGCTGCATCTTGGTGTGGAGGTAGTCAAGGGCCTTGCCGATGTCTAGTGCCACCTGGAATGTAAAGGAAATATTAGGGTAGATAAATCTAAATAATCAAAGTATCTTTGCTTAACCCGTCAACGACCGGAATCGCAGACACAATAGATTTCTATTGTTAACGGGTTCACATGTGAACCGTCGGGGTTTGATAGATTAAACTTTAGCACACTAGTACTTGTAATATTACTTTACCCCGGACGCCAAGCCTATTAAAAGCGAATACAGTTCTAAGCTTTATATCTTGTTTAAGGACATTCATAGTTTTTACATTGATGTGCACATACTTCGATTCACTTTGCATCTAAGTCTTGTTCATATAGGAAAACTTCAAAGAAGTAGATAATAGACATGAGGACTGGAGAAATACTTCTAACCCATCGGTAAGATTTTGTCAATGGTGTCTTATACAAAGGACAGTTTTGCAACTTAAGTGGTCAATGGCGCACAAAGGGTCAATAATGCACCTATATTCAACACTAGCAGTCCATCCCGGCTTCGCCCGTGATACATACATAGCCTATGTCACTCAGGGATAACATACCTATCCAACAGTGAAAGAATTTTTAAAATCGATCCAGTAGTTTCGGAGCCTATTCAATACAATCAAACAAACAAATCTTTCCTCTTTATAATATTAGTGTAGATGTAGATAAAGACGTGATAGTATGTATGTATGTACTAAGACATACATACATACATACTATCACGTCTTTATCCCTAATGGGGCAGACAGAGCATTTTGGGTCTTGCGGTTCTATGCAGAGCCCAGGGCCGCAAGACCCAAAAGCCACTTTTAGCGTTATGGTGGGCGAGAAGATGGAAAAGCAATCAATACAGTGATGGGTTGCTAGCCGCATCGCCTGTTAACATGATTCGCATTTTTGCCCATTCCCTCGATCGGCTTTTACGATCTGCGCGGGAAGAGAAGCAGCTGGTACATTCTAAGTTTTTTATTTCTCCCAGACCAGCATGGGACTAAATACTAAGAACATTACCAAATTACGAGTAGACATACATGGTGTGTCATATGCACTAGTTGATCAGAAGATCTGGTGGGTTAGCATTTTAATAATGACTATTCATGAAAAAACTATATTTTTTAGGAAAGAACACCTATCTTTTTTATTTGTTAGTGTAAACCGAGTGGTGTAAGCACATTTTAATAAACCATCGGGCATATCTAAGATACCCTATATGTATAATGCAAGCTAAGATAAGATAAAATTTCTTTATTGCACCAACTAAGTATGACAATAATCAAAAGTACATTTCAAATATAGTAGGTACAAAGGCGGACTTATCACTAAAGTGATTTCTTTCAGCCAACCTTTGTGAAAGAAGACTATAAAAGATGTGGGGGAGTTGGCGCAGTTAGAGTGATACCTCAGCTGCCTCCAGATTTCTGTCAAGGTATTTATTATATATAGTATATAAAATCTCCCTCACACTTCAGTTAGGCCTTTATTAAAAAGATTTGGCAGAATCTCAAACTTCAAAAAGATGGACCACCAAACTAGTCCTAAAATTTTGAAATTACCTTCAATATCTGCTTCACCGTGAACGGATCTCCTTCTTCCTCCACCCTCTTCTCAATCAAGTCACCAAGCGACACGTCACAGGCCTCCATCCCCAAGAACAGTGTGTTGGTTTTACTGAATGCTCGGAAACCCACTATGTTCGGATGCGACATGCGCCGGAGCAGCTCTGCTTCCACTGTCAGGCGTTCGGAGAACACTTTGTTTTGTTTCACTCGCTTGTTCAGCATTTTTAGAGCCCATGGTGACCGGGTAAGACCAGCGCGGGGTGACCGTACTAACTGTAGCACGGATACACCTAAATACGAAAAATTGATAAAAGACGACGAAATAACGTTAGTTTTAAGGTTGTAATGTAGGTAACGTAAGTAAAAGAAAGTTTAAGATAGGTAATGGAAAGTTTAAGTAGGAACCTACCTGTGCCATAACCAAGTTTGTTTAGAAAAGGAGACGGAGGTATGGTGATCTTATCGTCTACGGGTTGGATCTTCTTGATGGGAGTCTTGAACTCGTCCATGTTATATTATTAATTCTCCTAATACACCGTTCAGGCCAGATAAACCTATTATAGAATTCGTCAATTCGAACGGATTGTTTTTGATTTGAATCTGAATCCGTCGCTTTTCCGTTGAACTTGTTTGTTTGTTGACGTTGACGTTTTTGACGGTCGCTCGCTGACATTCGTGACAGTTCGTCTTTTGTCTATGGCTTTGAATAACAGGAAGTTCAGTAATGTTCCTTGTTATTTTACTACTCTTTAAATAATTACTAATAAATTCAATGCATATTTCTAATAATATACAATGTTATATTATTATTAGTATACTTTTTAAATAATTAACTATACATTCGCATTGTTTCCTAATTATTTGGTATTTATATTAGTCACTAGATGGCGCTGTCAATAAATTTCTATAAAAAAATCTCAAAAAATACTATGTCTATGATTTCTATAAACCGACTTCAGAAAGTGTGTATTCTGCATGAAGTTCGAGGGTAAAGTAGGTATGTAGGTATATTCTGTGTGTTCCTAGACAGATAGGTACCTGTTGTATTTTTACTATATCCACTGACTTTCATCACGAGGGCTATGCTGTCCATGTGGTTCTGTCTTAGCTGAAAAAGTTGAGTCAAGTTCTTCGTAATAACTGCGTCGCCTCGCCTTAATTATGTGCCTCACCGCCCACTGCTGCTCCAATGAAGTAGCTAACCTAGGCTATTGGTTAATTAAACATCTGTTATACTTAAGTCTTTGCATATATTAAAAGGTTCACGTCATCTATAAGCTTGTCCCAACAATAAAAAGAAACGAGTTTAACATACGAAACTTACGTGTTTTAGGTGCCTAGATTATTTAAGGCCACTTGAAGAGCGTTTAGGTTCAAAATGTCTTGGAGAGAACAGCGCATACATCTTCCATTGTTCTTTCGCAAAATCGCATTTGTAACCTGCAATGTAAAAAGAGATATATTATAAAACTTTAGGCAAGTTTTAATAAAACAACGCTGTGTTTAATATATTACCTGATTTACCAACTTCGAAGTTTCTGACTAGTAGAAAGGGCGTGCGTAATTAGGTACCTACCATACCACGCGTAGCGTATTCACTCGCAATATGTGAAATTCAGGATGTAGAAAATTTCAGATGCATTACCTCTAGCAGATGGTTTACGTGATTGCCGGCTGAGATAGTTTATCCAGTGTTTGACAAGTTATGACTGTTCCAGTGGTTGACGACATATGATTGTTGTTCCAGTGGTTGAACTATAAGACTGTTGTTCCAGTGATTGGCAATATGACTGTTGTTGTATTGGTTGAACTATAAGACTATTTTTCAGTGGTTGACTATAAGACTGTTGTTCCAGTGGTTGAACTATAAGTGGTTGTTCCAGTGGTTGAACTAAGTATAAGACTGTTATTCCAGTGGTTGACCGTTGTTGCAGTGGTTGACAATATCTCTGTTTCAGTAGTTGAAATATAAGACTATATTGTTCCAGTGGTTGACAACCTTTGATAGTTGTTCCAGTGGTTGAACTATAAGATTTATTCCAGTAGTTGAACTACCAGAGACTGTTGACCCGGCGTTTGCCGGTGATGCTGGGAGATGGTTTCGCTCCAGTGGTAGTCCACCTGCGACTGTTGATTCAGAGTCCAAAGCCTCAGCGTTTGCTATTGCTGACTGTAGTAGCGGCTTTAGCCGATGCTGGTCCAGGTATCGGCTTCCCTTCCTTACGGGTGATGATGGACATTGCCATGATATTTGTCGGAGACGCCGTTCCTCGTCTTTGAGCTTCTCCAGTCTGGAGTCACTCTCGAATTCGGTTTTAACGACTGCGACTGTTTTTATCCCGTAAACGACAGTAGGTAAGTGGGGAAGCCAACGGTTTCAACCCACCAGGTTGTAGTTTTCAGGTTCCTAACAGGACCAAACATGTTCAGCTATCGCTTACGAGGTCTAGTCTCCTGTAGGTCCCCGAAGTAAAATATCCCGTGAAGGATAGTATGTAAGTGGGGAAACCAACGGTTTCAACCCACCAAGGTTGTAGTTTTCAGGTTCCAATCAGGATCAAAACCGTTCAGCTGTCGCTTACAAGTCTAGTCTCCTGTAGGTCCCCGAAGTAAAATATCCCGTGAAGGATAGTATTTAAGTGAGGAAACCAACGGTTTCAACCCACCAAGGTTGTAGTTTTCAGGTTCCAATCAGGTCCAAAACCGTTCAGCTGTCGCTTACAAGTCTAGTCTCCTGTAGGTTCCCGAAGTGAAATATCCTATAAAGGACAGTAAACCCTATGAGTAGGGAAACCAACGGTTTCAACCCACCAGGTTGTAGTTTTCAGGTTCCTTACAGACCATTCCTCTCAGCGTCAGGAGTTAACCCGTCGCTTACAAGGGCAGGCCTTTAGGTCCCCAAAAGTATATCCTGTAAAGGATAGTATGTGGAAGGGGAAACCAGCGGCTTCAACCCTCGTTGTCCTCCCCCAGCGGTACCTTAGCAAGGCTTCCAGCCAGGGTCACGATGTCTGCACTAAGTGCCATCAGTCGCTTCTCACTCGGGACGCTACCGATCTTGTCGGGAAACCATGGAGGGGTTTCAGCTCTCGTTGATTTCGACGTTTGTATGGCTTGTTGAGGTATCTGAAACAGAATTCATTTGGTTTAAAATTGTGCGTACAGAGAATAAAAATAAATATCATGCAAAAAAACAATTGGGACAAGCTTTTTTGGTGACGGAACTAAACAAGATTCCTTACAGAGGATTTTTTTTAAACATTTTACGGAGTCATTACCATATACAAAAATCAGTGAGGAGCGTCCACAGAGATTCGTAAGTGACTTGGTAAATCTGAAAGCAAAAAATAAATACAAGAAATTCATTAAAAATCAATAAAAAAGTATAATTAGGAGAACAAGGTAACTTATATACAGAACACAAACAATTAATATGGATTTCTATTTCTACTAAACACTGTAAAAACAAACATGTCTAGTTAACTCTTCAATACTGGTTTTTCTTAAAGATAATAGACAGTTTAATCGGGGTGATTATAGCATTTATAACCGAAACAAAACCTGTAATAAGACCTACCAGCGTCGTGGCACGCAGGTAACGTATGCAGTCTAAGTATTTGGTCCCACTGTTGGGCATAGGTCTACCCCATTTCCTTCCACTTAATCTTGTCCAAACCTGTTTAAAGCCTACCACGCGAAAAATCATAACTTCGTACTTAAATCAACATTTTCATGAATTTGTTGTTTTCTTCTTCGCAAGAAGTAAAAATCCAGTAACCCTAAATCACCTAGGGTAGGTAGCGGACCCCGGGCTCTGAAGCGTTACCGCTGAGGATGCAACCGGGAATACGGGAAGATGATGTGATGAAGACAATTATAAGTCTTTCCGAAAAAGAAACCATATGGTCGCTAAACAACAAAAAACAACGAACGCAGAATGCAGGCTTATAGGTTCCTTAGGAAAAATATCTGTCAGGGATAAGTACACGAGGCCGCACGACCATGCTGGTGAAAAGGGAATATAAAGAAAATAGTGACGGGTTGCTGTACGCATCGCCTGCGTATGAGATGATTCAGATTCACGCCCTTTTCCTCTATCGGCTTTTACGATCTTCTGTGATGGAAAAGCAGCAGGTACATTCTACGATCATTCTCTGCCAGCGTTATAGATTCTCATGAAAAAAAAACTGACATGTTTTATTCACTCGGACAAATATACTTTTCGAGTTAACACCTTTTCCGCAATCTTTCTATTGATTAAGTACTTGAAATACTCAGGCCCCGATCCAGAGGGGGCAAACCCGGGCGCCAGTTTTAGGGGGCGTCAAAATCGTTAAGCATTTGGAGCGGAAGAGGTGCCCCTTCATCCTGAACTCGGGAATAACTGGACATATGGGGCGGCACATTTAGATTTTGTCTCTTGTAAAGAGACAGGTCTAGACTAATATTCAGATTTTGCCCCTCTTAAAAAAGCTCTAGATCTGACTGAGAATACCTAGATGATAGCACCTGAAACAATATTTAATATTAGAAATCATTGACGTCCGTCACAAGTCGATTGTATCGGGCTTCCTCCGCCATTGTGAGTATTGTGACTAGAGAGGAGCTGATGTCATTCATGTTTTATTTGATTTTTGGCAGATACTGCGCGTCATACCCTGACTGCATTCAAACTGTTTACAATTATTGACTAAACAATTACACATTAAATGATGAAAGATTTTCTAAATCGCAGATTAATTGCTCGCACACACTCGACGAGAAGGCCCGTCGTATTGTGTTTTAGAATTTAAATATAAAATTCTGGAATATAGAGTCAATGAAAGATATACTTATCCAAATAAAAGTTAAACTAAAATAACAATCTGTTATAACTGTGAATTTGAAATGTTAAAAAATAGACTCTGAAATAGTTATAATTGTTTGAAACTACAAGCTACTTATATTTAAATTAAATTAAAACTATACTTAATAAAATTTTAATAAAAACGAAATAAGAACTAAAACCAAAACGCAGAGGCTAGATATTTATGTAAGTATAGCTGATAGTGATTTCACTTAACTAAATAAAATAAAGTCCATATTATGATCAGCTGCTTTCAAAGGTCAAAATTGTTCAGTTTATTGACACACTTTTCAGTTGCAGTTTACCAAAGACTCAGTTACATAAGGCCCTCATCGACGAGTTCACATAACAATGCGTGTTTGATTGTCAGACGAGCTGTAAACAATTCGGGAGCATCGCGTCGGAAGCCCGAAGGTCGGAGCGTCCGGAACCGCTGCACCGCTGCAAATCGTTGGAGAGCCTCCGTTGCTCAATGGGAGGAAGCCGGCGTCTGCCGGGCTCCGGCGACGGCCAAGAGTGCCCCTGCCAATGAGGCTCAGGCTCGGCTCAGGCTTCAGTAATGACCGAGCGATCGAGCACGTCGCGCGCGCCGATGCGATGCCCTCGCGACATCATGACACGCAGTACTTTCAGGTAAGACCCGCGCGATTTACTTTAGTCCATTGTTATAGTTCATCAACTCTTACTCAACAGTTAAATAACAGGCGATTATGCTCAAACTGGTTTGGATGAATTGAAATGTAATTTTATTTATTACGAATCTATGCGTAAAGGCCGGTGTGAAAGTTCGGAAGATCTTTATGTGTATAATTATCCCGCGAAAACCATTAAGTGAACTATCGTTTGTGATTTAATTTCGAGTTATATATGGATTTCGATTTCGTAAGGGCTTTGAAGACTTCCAAATGAAAGTGTTTATAATATTTTAATATGATTGGGTTTTTAATAGCCTGTATTATTGGGATGGTTTTTCTCAGCAGTTGTTTATTTTTGAATATTTTTGACTTTCTGATGAAAATTACTTTTGTTGTTAAGTATAAATTACATCGTACCTTCCTATTAAGGCTTTTTCATTTGACTGACTGACTACATGAAGATAAGAGACATGCAGCCAGGGTCTTGTGGGTGTCTTTTGTGGAAAGAGACGCATTCAATGACTATTTTTAACCCCTGACAAAAAAAGGGTGTAATAAGTTTGACGCCGATATCTTTCGGTCTGCTGTGTATCTGTTTGTGTGTCTTTCTGTGTGTCTGTTTGTGGTATTGTAGCTCTTCAACGGATCGATATTTTTTTACGTGAAATGAAAGTATCCTTGCAGTGGTTCTCAGTTATGATTGATTTGGTGGAAATCTTTTCAGCGTTTTAAAAGTTATTGGGAGTGAACGCTTGAAAGTCAGGGGTTTTTTTTAATTTTCCTGGCAAATATATTGGAGTAGTCTGCCATTTTCTGCGTTTATATCTTGTACATTTAGATCTATTCTACTCCATTACACTGCAGTAAAGTAGTTCCTCATAATGTTTGCCTTCACCTCTTTCTTTTACTTATAACAAATTTATGTACTATTTACTGCTATAAATAAATTAAAAGATTTATTTATTGTTTAATTAACACAAAGAATTGCTTCGATATAGCGCGCATTAAAGTGTGAAGTCGCTTGAATTTCAGTCGTATATTATTTCAAGTCATGGAAATTAATTGCGCGAATTGTTTTAATGGATTGATATGAACGTAGAAAGTATTTCTCATTTTTAGTGTACCGTAGTAAACAAGGAACCCTTATAGTTTCAACATGTCTGTCTGTCTGTCCGTCCGCGGTTTGACTTAGAGACTATAAGTACTAGAAAGCTGTAATTTGGTATGGGTATGAGTATGTATATTAATTAAGCCGAAAAAGTGGTTAAATAAAATCTTGAAACAATTTCTTTTAGGGTAGCACCCATACAAGTAAATTGGGAGTAATTTTTTTGCTAGACTAACCCATAGTATGGTGTATCAATGAATAGGTCTTTCAAAAATATTGTGAGCTTGTGAACACCAGTTTCCGATTTAGGGATCCGTTTCTGGGATGAAATATTTGGTTTAAAATTGCAAATTTTTGTTAGAGTCAAGTGTGTCCCCCCCCTCTATCTGCTAAACGGTTATACATGGACACGTAAAAAATTACAATTGTAGTATATAACGAAGTTTAAAGGAAAACTATCAGAAATAAGTAGGTTTAACAAATTAAAAAATTATAGGCGATCAATTTATAAAATATACTCGGAAAATGAAAATTTCATGCAAATTCAATATAAAATTAATTCTTAGAATTTTTAGTGGCAGGAACTAAAAGTTGGTATTCGTAACTACGGAACCCTACACTGCGCGTAAGCCGATACGCACTTAGATAATTATTAATAAAAATTCTTCTGGTAACTTCTGTAAGAGGTTGTTTTTCCACTGGCGAGACAAAACGAGACGAAAATTCCTAAACTCTACATCATCATTATCATCAGGAGTTTCTTGCAACCCTTTTAACGTTAGTCAGAATAAGTCTAAATCATATTTAAAATTATCTCAATTATTATTACGGAGAAATGTATATGTAGAATAATAAATAACTGTTTGCTCTTTATTTAGTAATTTTGGAAAACCCGTGCCTAACAGATTTCTTATAATAATATGGCGATAATGACATTCTCTCGTGCTGGTTTGGGAGATATAAAAATCATAGAATGTACGAGCTGCTTCTTTTTCTGCACAGATCATAATAGCCGATCGAGGAAATGGGCAAAAATTTAAATCATAGTGTTAATTAAAATAGATTTCCTCAAAGGTTAAGCCCTTAGCCCAATTGTTTATCTCCCACATTAAAATTAAGAAAAAATGTTAAGACAACTTTTAGTATTATTATTTTATGTGTAAGGTTAGGCATACTGACTCTAAAATTTGATACACTTCCGAAACAAGACCAATCTTTTGTCTTCCGAATTTCAGTCTTTACTAGTGAAAAAGCAGCCTTGCGTATGCGCAATCAAGTCAACGTGAAATATCTTCGGTCGCGTGCAATTAGGCCTGTCTTGCGCGGACGTAATGTGCAAATGTAATAATCACGAATGCAACGAGGTGTAATCGAGTGGCACCGAGGTATGGATCGATTTATTTGGATGTCAGAGAGTGGATGGACTCGATTGTATGTGCGTGCTTAAACCTATAACACCTAAACAAGCATGATGGCATATATGTGTGTTGAGTTTGATATTAATTGTAATTGTTTTGTCCTACAATTTTTTTATTATTATTTACCTATCTCATTATTATCATTATGTCACAAATCATGTAAGCTTTTTTGGAGTTGTATCGCAAGTTAAGTAACACTTAGTGGGCTAATGGATGGAATGTACAGACACAGTTTTTTTTACTATTTTATTATATGTATAGATGATATGATGTTGCTTTGACTCATACGTGTTCAGTCTTCAGTACGATACGACATACGAAAAAACAATAGACACTTTTATTGCATTCCCGCGCAGTAGACCCACCAAGGGCAAGGGCCAAGGGAAACCCTGGGATTTCTTTAACAATAGGCAGTGAGAAAATAATACGTCACAAAATAATGTCATATGATTATATCCATTTTAAACGCCTCCATGGAGGCAGTGTAGTGTGTAGTGGTTAGAGCGTTCGGCTCATACCCGGAGGTCGCGGGTTCGATTCCCGGCGGGGCAACGACTTTGTGTTGTTGTCCTAGTTTGGTTAGGACATTGTAAGCTGATCTCCTGATTGTCTGATAAGTAAGATGATTCGTGCTTCGGAGGGAACGTTAAGCCATCGGTCCTGGTCACTGTCTTCGACATTGGTCTTTACTTATATCCATGTCAGAGGCCTTTAAGACAGTTTAAAAACTCTGATACTAATTAGTCACTAACACACACGATAAAAAGATATCCATTTTAATGTGAATTTAGATTCATTATTGCAGAAAAACTGATATTAAGAGCGCTATTTGCCTTTACCTCATAAGTCTATTGTCATCATTTCAGCCGCATAACGTCCACTGCTAGACATAGGCTAAGTCTATACAGGCTGTAAATCTGTAACCTTGCCATATTCTCAGACGATGTACCGATCATACTGAACAACTTTCCCAAAGGAATGTAGGCCGAAATAAGAAAAAAAAATTGGACTTCCCATACTAAATCGATCAGCTGATTAGCAATTTTGTAAGGGTAAACATTTTTTTTTTCATATTTCGACCTATGTTTCTTAGGGAAAGTTGTTCAGATGATCGGTATAAGTACGTCTGAGAATATGGCAAGGTTACAGATTTACAGCCTGTATAATTCATATAAAATGTTTGTTTTTAGAAAAAAAAAATACCTTTAGAAAAAAGTACCGGATTTGAGTTGTCTGAAAGTAGAGAACAATTCCATGTATGTAATGGTACTATTTTGTGTTTGGTTGTTAATTAAAGAAAACGCCTCATTTAAAAAAAAAGTCTATGTCTATGATCCAATCCATCATCGTTAGACAGGCACATGAAGACGTTTACTAGCTTTATGTAGGTACTCATAGAATTAAGTACTTAGTTAGGCAACGATTATTTACATGCTACATACAGGAAAAGATATATCAATAAAATACCCAATTATAGGAGTTTTTCAAATGTCGTTACAAAGTATAATTTTAATCAATAAATACATAGATTTCTTTTAAAATGTCTGCCCTCCTAAATCAGTAATATTAATTAGTAAATATGCTACCAATTTAATTACACAACAACAAATTGGTTTATTGTTTTTTTTTACTTAAATTCAAACAATACAAACTTATTAAAATTTTACATACTTTTTTTGCAACAGACAAAAAAACAATGCTTTTTTGATCGTTAACTGCAGATTTTTCATGTCAATAAATATGAACTTTAATAATAATTAATAATTGACAACATCTTCTCCAAACGACGTGTTGGATCTGTATCCCCACGCAAGCCTTTCAAAGGACCGGGGTGAAAAGACCCGTGATTCTCAAAGGAGATACATACATACTATCACGTCTTTATCCCTAATGGGGCAGACAGAGCATTTTGGGTCTTGCGGTTCTATGCAGAGCCCAGGGCCGCAAAACCCAAAATCCACTTTTAGCGTCATGGTGGGCGAGAAGATGGAAAAGCAATCAATACAGTGATGGGTTGCTAGCCGCATCGCCTGTTAACATGATTTGCATTTTTGCCCATTCCCTCGATCGGCTTTTACGATCTGCGTGGGAAGAGAAGCAGCTGGTACATTCTAAGTTTTTTTATTTCTCCCAGACCAGCATGGAAGGAGATATACATTATAATATTAATAAAACTGTACATAGTACTAACTACAAACAATAATACAGTAATACCGTAATACGCATATATGATTTTAAAGTTTCACGGTCACAATTACTGTAATTAGTTACCGAATGACTAATCGAGCCGTCCTGACGTATAGATATTTTCGCCAGCGACCATGATTTCAGAAAGGCCGTCGAAATATCTGGCGAATCGCGGTAAGTCCCGTAATACTAATATTTCAGTAATACGTATCAATTACTGTTTCACTACAAAGTATTAACTTTCCGTAAATAACGATTACTTATCATATCAGTAATACATTTTTTATGGCATCTTAAAGAATAAAAACAAGTACATGTACCGATAAAAACAGAGCGGAAAATTGGTTGATCTTCGAACTGCATGTACCTAAAGTATGAAATTGATTTTTCCACCAAAGCCCACTGACCTTACGCGACGTTTCTGGCAGAACGACCTTTGACCCCGACTTTCCGTGCTGAGTCTTGCACTCCAAGTGATGAGAATGAGGACAAACCCTGCAATTAGATTAAACATTTCAAATTAATAGAAACACTTGCTTTATTCTATAAGCACTGACGTAGCATGTTGCGTGTTAATAAATTGACAAAAAAAATTGTAAAATAAAATAAAAAGAAATTACTTTTTATCTACATCATAATTTATATTAAATTTAAAATTTAAAATTAAAAATTTAATATATAATAATAACATATAATTTTTCAAAACTAAAAACCGACTTCATCCCCAAACTATACACCTGACCATGGTACAATAAAATAAGGTATTCTCTTCCCGTGACAGCTGATGACGTAGGTGGAACTTGACTACGTCATCAGTTTGATATGTTGCCACTGTGTGAAATTGAATTACCTGAGCGTAATGCATTTTTGAATTGTATATACCAATTTCGAATTAATAATCCATTATATCAATTTATAAAATATTGAATTGATAAATCACGCGAGAATCGCGAGATACTAAATAGCTAAGTTACTTAATATTTTTTTAAATATTCATGAACTAATTGAGAAAGTCCTTAAATTTACCGAAAAGAACAATCAGTGGCAACACTTTGTGACGTAGTCAAGTTCCATCTCGGGAAGAGAATACCTTATTTTATTGTACCATGCACCTGACAATAATCTCTCATCAAACTAAAAAATATAGTACATTACTGTAGAAGGCGGGAAGTAGGGTATTGCTGGAGGAGTAATATTCAAGGCCGAGAGCCAGCGAGGCCTTGACAATAACGAGTCCGGCAATCCCATTCCCGCTGAGGCATGTATAGTGCTTTTATTAATAAATGTATGCAGTGTGGTTTTCGGCAGAGTAGAATAGGGCCACTCCAAGTCCTCCCGTGGATGTCGTAGAAGGCAACTTAGGAAATACAAGCTCAACAAAGCTTATAAAACATCGATAAGACCTCTCCAACTCGTCTAGAGGAGTGTGTAGGCCAAGTCCTCTGGCTGCTCTGGCCAAGTATGGCTCTGGTAGTACAGAGAGGGTCATGTTCCTGCAAAGAAGACAAAAAGACCTGATGATGATAATAAATGTGAGGAAATAATTAAAAAAATAACCAACTATGCAAATATTCATTAAAGCACGCAATTAATTTTTATTGCAAAGTAAATATTTTTATTGTTCAGTGTTTTTTTAATTTATTTTAATTGTCAATTAGTGCAAAGGAAACATAGTTCATATAACCCAGTCACATTTTACGCAAAAAATGTAATAGGTACTGTAGATTATTGTTTTTAGGGTAAATAAAAATATGGGAAAATAACAATTGCTTTCCTGGTCTAGGCCAGGCATCTTCAAATAATCGGTGAACATAAATAAAAAAATGAAAGATCCTGAGGGTTCCTGTAGTACCTATTATTTAAAAAAGTGACTGTGTAGTGTAATCTAGTACTCTTCTTATTATTATTACAGAGCTAAGCTCTTATCTGTGGAGCAACCAATTCCATCTCTCTCTCTATAAAGTCAACTCCTTAGCATCCTTGTAGTAATATAGTACATGTATTGTATAATGTAAAAAGCAATAAATAAATTGATATACTTAACTCAGTTTAAACGAAGCATGATGTTTGCGGTTAATAAATCACATCCATTTGTTGATGGAGATTCAAAACAGAATAGGTCCCACAGTATTTGCAGTACCGAGCGCATCCATTTCAGCCGCACAACGTCCACTGCTGGACATAGGCCTCTCCCAAAGATTTCCAAAATGACCGATCTAGAGCAGCTTGCATCCAGCCCCCTTCAGCGACCTTGGTCAGGTCGTCACACCCAGCGTATCTCCTTCTATATCTCCCTATCTAAACATTGTTCAATGAAGCACTCATACTGAAAAGTGTCGCTTTTTAACTCCCAACATAAAAGAGGGGTGTTATAAGTTTAACGTCAATGTCTGTCGCATCGTAGCTCTCGAACGGATGGACCGATCTCAATGCATTTTTTTACGTGAAAGTAAGATTCCATGCTGTGGTTCTTAGAAATATTTGATGGAAAAAAGTTCAGGTTCAGCAGTTCAAAAGTAATATGGTGTAAATGCTTGAAAGTCGGGTTTTTTATTTGCCTGGCAAATAAACTTGTTAACACGCTTGTAGTAGCTTCATCTGTATATATGTTTGTAAAGAAATCTTCGAAAACGATTCTCTCTTATCTTTATCTGGAAGGCGCTAGATGAAAGCCGCTCTAGATCGGTCATTTTGGAAATTCTTGGTAGAGGCCTTTGTCTAGCAGTGGACGTTATGCGGCTGAAATGATGATGATCCTCCCTAAGTCGCCTCTTACGACACCCGTGGGATAATAAAGGGGTAGTGACAAATCATATTCTAGCCTGCCATCACCACGCGATCACTTTCTACTTAGTTTTAACTCTAAAACACAAGAATCTAGGAACCGAATGTGGGGCAAACCACAACAGGTCGCGGGTCACGAGAAAAGCCTGTCTAATGTCTAATGGCGATCCGAGATTACCGTTCTCGGGCGATAATGATACTTTATAACGATTATGTAAACACACAACCTTCTAAAACCATCTCTTGTACGATCGAGGAAAGATATAATAATAATTTCATAATAAAGTAATTATTTCTTACATATTTTCGTAACAACCCATTACTACCTTTCATTTTTATAGACTTTCCGCTTTTGCCCGCGAGTGCGTCCGCGTGCAGCTCACAGAAAATTTTGGGACATTTCGGGCAAATCTAAATCCTTTAGGTATATTGTTGTTACAGCAGTAGCAAAACAAAAATATGAAACACCTAATAATAACCTTTTATTTTTCGTGTAAATAAAGAATGATCAAATTCTATTTAAATACTAAAATAAAATTAACTACAAATGTCATTTGTTTCGTCACATAGAATAAATAAATATCTGCATAACTTCTGATTACTTTGACCCCAAGGTCAAATCAGAAGTTTAGCAGATATTTATTAATCAATTTTTAAAAAATGTATACAAATACATTTTCTTAGCTTATAGTTTTAGTTTTCTTCAGTTGAATTTATAAAATTTTTGGCGGATAATATGAAAGAAATGGTATACACAGTAAATTTTTTTTTAAATTTTAAACTATATAAAAAAACCTGGCCGGGTATTTAAATATTAGAAATAGAACAATATGGAAATGAACGAAAGAAAATATTTGTGTGCAAAGCGGATTTGCATACGTATCGAGTAACAAACGAGGTTGTCAGTGTTGCCACACCGCGGATCTAGATTTCGGTAGATTCTATCTAAAATGAGTGGTTTCATAAGACGTCACAATTCCTTTTATTTTAATAAATTAGAATAGAAAGAGCAAGGTCAGGGAATGTAAAAAAACATAACATTCAAACAAATGGACGACCTCCGATGCGTAGTGGTCAAAATGCTAGTCCGCCACCCAAAGGTTACGGGTTCGATCCCCGGTCAAGGCAAGTTGGAAAATGGCCTTTTTTAATTTGTCCTGGGTCTTGGATGTTTATCTATATGTATTTGTTATAAAATATAGTATCGTTGAGTTAGTATCCCAAAATGTAAGTCACAAACTTACTTTGGGGCTAGCTCAATCTGTCAAATCTCAAGCAAAAAACACACACAAGTAGAATCATTAAACTAGACACAAAAGTTTGAAACTTGTGTTATACTCAACGATATATTTTACAATTAATACATATAGAAAAACATCCAAGACCCAGGTCTATCTGTAAAAGATCATTTTTCATCTTGACCTGACCGGGGCTCAAACTCGGGCCCTCCGGTGTGACTATCTGGTATAATAACCACTAGGCCACACAGGTCGTACGATACAAACATACGTACCTACATATTGTCACGCCTGTATCCCGTGGGCATGGGCAGAGGATCTCCACTTGCTGCAACTGTCGCAAACCTCTTTTGCTTAGTCTTCTTATCGTGTGTGTTAGTGACTAACACTAGTGTCAGAGTTTTAAACCGCCTTAAAGGCCTCTGACATGGTTTTAGGTAACGACCAATGTCAAAGACAGTGACCGGGACCGACGGCTCAACGTGCCCTCCGAAGCATGGATCATCTTACTTATCAGACAATCAGGTGATCAGCCTGCAATGTCCTAACCAAACTAGGACAACAACACAAAGTCGTTGCCCCCGCTGGGAATCGAACCCGCGTCCTCCGGGTATGAGCCAAACGCTCCAACCATTACACCACGGAGGCAGTTTTTTGCTTCGTCAACACTCATAACTCTTTACTTCACCTTTTTTCAAAACATCTGTAATTTAGTCGCAGAACGTTCGTCGAGATCTGTAAAGGATAATTAAAAGTCAATACCCATACTATCACGTCTTTATCCCTAATGGGGCAACTTGAGCAATCTGGGGTTTGTGGCACACGGAGTCGCAAAACTCAAAGGCCACATTCAGCGGGATTGTGGCTTAGAAAGAAATCAAAATAGTAATGGGGTTTGCCCACTCTCTCCATCGGCTTTAACGATCTGCACCGAAAGGTGAAGCAACATTCTACGGTTTTCCTTTTCTCCCAGACCAATTTTTAATTTCAATTTATTTATTTTATCATTTTTCACATTATACTTTATTTTATTAAATTTTATTTTATTATATTTTATTTTATTGCTTTTCACATTATACATGTATTAAATTATACTACACAGTCACTTCTTTAGTTAGTAGGTACAACATGAACCCTGTTAGGGCATTGCATGAAAGAAACACTATCACGTGTTAATCGTCCAAGCTGGTCTGAAAGAAAAGGAAACACCTAGAACAAAATAATATACAAACTGCACACATCTTAATAACCGGCCAAGTGCGAGTCGGATTCGCACACGAAGGGTTCCGTACCATTATCTATAAAAGATTACGATTGTAATGGCGCCCCACTTCAATATTTATTTTATTGTGTGTTTAGTATTAGTTGTTATAGAAGGCACAGAAATACATCATCCCTACGTGTGTGAGGCCGACTCACACTTGGCCGGTTATATATTTCCTTTTCCACCTCACATTATCATTACTTTAAATGTGGTTAAAGCCTCTGCCTGCTCCGTAAGGGATGAAGATGTGATTAGTATTTATAAGTAGATATTATCACATCGTGAAGCCTTCCTTGTATCAAAGCGTGCAAATGCCCTATTAGCGTTTACGCATGTTAAGCAACGCTGGGCGTGGTTCACACTTGATTGGTGATCAATTGACCATAAGTGGTGTTAAATATCTCAAGTTACAATGCGCTTTCGAAGCCACGCTAAGCCGTTGGTCACGGCTATCATTAGATAAAATCAGATGACTTAAGGCAGTTTGACAAGAAATGAGCCTAGTGTTGGTCATTAACACATCAGAAAGAAGACATTGTAGACATAGCCAATGGTGACAAATTCAAATATTACGCTAAGCAAGACGATGACCTAAAATTAATACAGATTTAATATGGTCATCACCATCATCATCATCATCAGGTCATTTTGTCTCCACTACAGGAGCACGACCCTCTCTGTACTATCAGAGCCATACTTGGCCAGATCAGCCAGAGGATGTCATAAGGCATTTTACTCAATTATTAGTTAGTTAAAATCTTTATTGCACCAAAACCATAAAGTTACAGAGTAATAGACAAATAAAACAGATGTTAAAAGTAACATAAGAATATTCATAAGTAACATATTCCAAAAATAAGAAATAAGGAACAAATAAGTTAGCTTTTTAAAATGGATAGAATGAACTGACAGTAACAGAAAAAAGGATGTACGTACTCCTGACGTCACTCAGTGCTATTACGTCTCGTGCGAACGAAAGAGATAGTGAGATTCACTCTTATATTTGATAATAATTTTCTTGCTGTTTTCCAAAAAATATGTCTTCTCAGTAGTATTTTTTCATCATCACCATCATAAGCCGCATAACGTCCACTGCTTGACATAGGCCTAACTCACAGATTTCCAAAATGACCGATCAAGAGCGGCCTGCATCCAGCGCTTTCCAGCGACCCTGGTCAGGTCATCAGACCACCTTGTAGGTGGGTGCCCTAAGCTTTGCTTGCCAGTACGCGGTCGTCATTCGAGAACCTTTGTGCCCCATCGGCCATCGGTTCGTCGCGCTTTGTGTCCCGCCCACTGTCACTTCAACGAGTTAATCCGCTGGGGTATATCAGTGACTTTTGTTACGAATTTCTTCATTTCTGATTAGATCACGTAGGGAAACACCGAGCACAGCCCTCTCCATAGCGCGTTGAGCGACCTTAAGCCGTCTTATAATGATTTATATAAAATATTAATCAAAAATATACACAGTTAAACAGCCTATTATTCATGCATGCTTCTCTATCGGCGCAATAAATCACAAAAAAATGTAAAATATGTATACCAAATAAAGTCAGTATTCGGAATTTCTTCACACAGAATAAATTAATAAATCTAGAATTAATGTAATTTTTGAAAATGCTGACCTTGTCTTCTTTATTACAATATACCGAAATCTAATGTCAGTTCATATTGATTAATACAAAAATGCTAATGATTATTTTGGATAAATATTCATTGTTATGGTGACATGTTTGAATATACACACACGCAGTTTAAATCGAAACTGGATTAGGAATGGAAAGACAGAAAAACTTTAATTCCTAGATTTTTAGCTAACCAAAAATTAACATTTAATTAAAATGAGGGAGCCACTGGACCGTGCTTGCCGCATTTCTTTTCATTGGAAAATAATTTCAATTACTATAACTTCTACAGTAATAAAAAGATAGTTTCATTTCGTGTAATATAATGATTCTGCGAGCAAAAGACATCAACGAGCTTTACAAAAGTTATTTTTTGGGTTCCGTCCGTTTTTATGGAGTCTTAGTTATAGGGTCCCGTTTTTACCCTCAAAGAGCGATTCCACTGTCTGTCTGTCTGTATCTTATGAATCATAATATGATAATGAGAAAATTGAAATTTTCACAGATGATTTAGGTATATCTGTTGCCACTATAATAACAAATACTAAAAACAGAATAAAATAAATATTTAACTGGGGCTCCCATATAATAAAATCCAACTCACAATCAACCGGTTATTTGTATACTTGTTCATTTTATAAAATACCTTACACCATTTTAAAATAAGATATAGATCACCAGGTCTCAAGCAGGCTGGTAAAGATAATAAAGTAAAAGTTATTCCCATCGACGGTATGAGTTATATAGAGGCATATGTATATATCTACAGTATATTTACATTATAGGTATATCTCGCATGTAATGTGTATTTAGCGGCTACGTGTGATTGTTATGTAGGGCTCCGGAGACATCGCGGGCCGCGGGTCGTGACGTGTCGACACACGAGTTGAGTCGGTGAAGCGTGCGACAAGGCGTTACAAACGCTGGTACTGTTTATTACTAGGGAGTCTAAATATTCGACAAATCGTAGGTGGAATAAATAAATCATTATCATAGCCAATGGTAACAAATTCAAAAATTTCGCTAAGCAAGACGATGGGCCTGCGATATGGTCATCATCGTCATCATCAGGTCTTTTTGTCTCCACTGCAGGAGCACGACTCTCTCTGTACTACTAGAGCCATACTTGGCCAGAACAGCCAGAGGACTTGGCCTACACTCTCCACGCAGGCCAGACGGGTTAAAGAGGTCTCATTGATATTTTCAAGCTTTCTTTAGCTTGTATGCCCTAAGTCGCTGATGCCCGCGACTTCGTTTGCGTGGACTTTATGACTCCGGCGTATCTGCATCAGATGTAAGCTATCCTATCTTTCAAGTTTGATCAAATTGCACACGGTGTGCAAATCAAATTGAAATCGGTTCAGTAGTTTAGGAGTCCATCGCGGACAAACAATGTGACACGTAATTTTTATATATAAAGATATATTGAAAATCGATAAAAGAAATCGTCTGCTAATACAATTTCCATTTAGCTGTATGCTCTGATATTATGGGAAGCAGAGTTTTTCTTTCGTTTTCCTATAATTGTTTTTATGGAAAGTAGTTCAGTATCGCGGACTGAACTTGCTCCAAAAGTGCTGCCGGTGTTTAAAAGTATACGCCACAAAAAATGATTACCGTTTGTAGTGATTTATGTTTTTGCGGTCACTTAAGCTTAATATGTGGCGGTTAAGCACAAATTAATCATTATGTAAAATTTTACTGGAGAGAAAGGCACAAGTTAAGGGTTAACCCTTAAAAGACGGGTTTTTTTTAATTTGCCTTGCAAATAAACGTGTTTGATTATGTTATTACGTGAATAAGTATACTAATATATAGACGACTTTGGTCAAACCACGTCGGATTAGAAATTCCGACACCAATGCCGAAACCAGCAATTCGACCAAAATAAACTAATGATACATGTTTATATGGTCATGTACTAATTGGTAGGTGAAATATGAGTGTTCCACACGCCAGGCCATCGAGCCTTGAGCGTACCAAAATGAGGAACATCCTCACTAATTGGTAATCGCTTTCGGAACCTTATGAGTCTTATGACGGAGATCCGCGCGTTTTCGCAGTATTACCCGGCGCTTCCCGAGCCTTTGTTTTTCTAGGAACGTCCGCTCATTTTCCAAGATTATCTAGTGTTTCAACTTGTATTTTTTCCTTTCTGTTGTAAACAATGTTGAGTGCACTTTACGATTTCCACTGTCATTGACATGGAAACTTATCTTTATTATTTACCGGCTTATTACAAAATGTCAAGTCATGTTAGTATTACTCCTATTTCTATTATAAATCTTTGGTTATTAGGTTTAAATCATTACCCACCCAAGATCAAGTTGAGAAAGAGATGTGAAAGTGGCGTATTGCTAGATGCCAATTTGTTTTGGATGGATAATGATTTGAATCAACTAATGAAGTTATTGATAACTGTGGATGAAGCGAGTGATGTTTGTCGTAGCAAGTGGAGGTCCTTATTCTCTGCCTATTGGGAAATAGGGGTGATATTATGTATGCATGTATAAAGTTATGTAGGAGACTTACTAAAAGGGTCTACAAAGAGGGAGAATGCAAGAGTGGGTCAGGATCGCCCTCGACGAAGGTACAGCGACCAGATGGCAGACGCATGAAGAGAGTGATGAGTGGAGATGAAACAAAAGAGGTCTATCAGGATTATAGCAAGTAGAGGTCCATAGCCTCTGCCTACTGCTGTGGGAACCAGACGTCATAATATGTATGTATGTATAAAGTTATATGCCGATTTTTGTGATGGTCGTAGTTTATAGTAAAATCCTGTATGTATCGCTAGTAGTTACCACTTTTAAATTGTCCCAATCGGTGTTCTCTCTCTTATCTCAGCGTATTCCCATTACATCCTCAGCTGCCGGGGTCCGCTCTCAAAGTTCTAACAAGAATATATGTAGAAATATCTTTATCGACTTTTTGATAGATTTGAGGGTCGATTAAAAATAAAATTGTGGGTAAGCGGCGCAAATACTTTTAACGGTTTTAAAATTTCATGACGATACGTCGATCAAACAAAACAACTTAAGTTGTAGATCGTCCAAAAAATATACAATTACAGTTATACTGTACAGTCATGCTTACATACTTTCACCCAGTCATTCAAAATTGGCAACGTTTTACTGAAAACAATAGGTTACATTGTAAAAAACACCTAGGTAAAGCTATGGGTAAAAAGTCAAAACTACCAAAAAGTACCTATAGTGTTTAAATTGATACTTACGAGTATAGATAGTTCGTTTGGAAGTTCTTAAAATAAACAAATTCTACGTTGTCATTTATCAGTTTTATTGTTTATTAATTCATGCAATAAAACTAGTTTTTAATTCGAAGCTATAAATTTTAACACTCATAAAAATTCATTAAATCATAAAAGTTAAATAAAATGCATCTACTTAACGAGACAAACCTCGTTCTCGATTCGATTGCAAAAATGCAATATAGGTACTTAAAAATAAAAATATGTATGCACATTTATATCACATTTTTTGTAAAATTGAAAAGTTATAAGTTGATATATATTATGATAGCTTTGAATATAGATATAATTTGAGTAATAGTATGATAGCATTTAAATATAGATAAAATTTGAGTTATAGTATTAGCATTTGAATATAGGTAAATAAAATTTGAGTTATGTATGATAGCATTGGAATATAGATAAAATTTCACTTCCGATCAGTCATTTTGGAAATCTCTGGAGGAGGCCTATGTTCAGCAGTGGGCTTCCTGTGGCTGATATAATGGATAAAATGGACTAAATTCATAACTTATAAATAGGTAAACTAAACTAAACGGTTACCTGACACCAGAACACAGTGCAATGCGTCACAAAAACAATAAATAGATTTTTTTATTATATTATATATATTTTAGGCTAAGGTATATATTATATAATTATATCTATGCTAGTCTGTAAGGTATTTATTATATGGGCCTTTAATATTGTACATAATATTAAGTTCGATGCCTGAAATAAAATGATTTGATTTGATTTGATTAAACGTGTAGGAAACTCGTTTGCATAGTCGTCTGGTCGCCAAAGGATTTTGTCATCATCATGTCAGGAAGGCATTGCCAACGTGGTTTTATTATGTTACAATACTAATACAAAAATAATAGGAAATAAACCTTTTTTTTAAAATTCGTCTTCGATTATATCTCAGTTACTCGAAAGTACCTACGTATCGCGCGTTTTTCAGTCTGAAATCAAATAATGTACCTACGAACTTTTCCTACGTATAAAACTCGTACTTTGATTAAGTAAATTAATATATTTCATTATATTTATTTCATTTCGACCAAAGGCTTAGCCTTGCATTACAACGCGGAAATGCCGCCAGCCTCTTGGAGACTCTGCCTGTTGACGGTGGCGATCTGGGAACGATTTTTTATATAAATTGATGTTTTTGTTTTTAGTAATAGTTTCAATTTATAGAATAGCTTTTAGTTTAATGAAAAATTATTTGCTCATCTTTGAAGAAAAATTATAGAATCTTGTTTCATTATATTTATACTGATTTGTGAAATCAATCATGAAAACTTTGATACGTACAAATAAAAAAGGAATCCTTTTCCTTCCCGGCATTTTCTAATAATTGTTATTGATCGCGTAAACAAAACTTATTTCATTACAGCGCCCTACATATTTTTTGTGCAGTTTCATAAACATACATTGATTAACCGCATTACAGAAATCCATATTTCTTTATACAAATGAATTATCCGGAAGACATTGCCTTTTAATTTTTTCGTTCTTAATAATTGATTTTAGCAACGTGATTCTTTTTTATCAGTTGAAGTAGGTAGTAAAACAATAAAGAACTAAGAACAACACACGCCCCTACGAGCGTAAAAACTTTGTATTTCGTAGAAATAAGAAGACATTTTTATTTTCAAATAATTTTTCAAAACTAAAAACCGACTTCTTCTCCAAATTACACAACTGAAGTTGACAGAACATCAGAAAGTATGACCTTTTAAAAAAAAAAAAGATTTTCCCAAATTGGTCCAGTTAATAGATTAACATTCATATCGGTTAAAAATAAAGCGTGAGGACGAAATAATACATTTAAAGCATAACTCTGAGGAAAGTCCATTATGTAAGGAACTGAATAATGTATATTAACATAAAGATCGCCCAAATTAATGTAAACGATGAGGCACGCATAATCGGACGAGTTTTATAAACATACTTCCATTCGATAATACTTATAATAGTATACAGTGATAAGTTGATAACTGCACACTGCGCAGGTGCGATTGTTTAAAAATAGTCCATTGTCTGTCCGTCCGTCTGTCAATGCAATAAAATTACTCAAACATTATGCGTAATGTCGTCGTATTGCTAAAACACATTGCAAACAAAACTACGGCAGAGATGGCCGTTGCTCGGGCGGTAAAAAAGTAACTGTATAATATTCATAATATATATATAAAACTAATATTTTATTCAATAAAATATTTTATCATAAATACAAGCTGGTCTTAAGGTGTTTCGCATTTGAAATGAACTTTTGTGAGGCGTTTTTGGTGATCCCTTTCAAAAATGTCAATCTATTGATAATTTTATTCTGTCTGTTGGAAAATTACTGGAAAAAGTTAAAAGAAATTTAACTGTTATTGTTTCTTGTTACAGGTTGTTCGTAACATTAATGATAATTGTAGCGCCAATTATTGAATCACCGGTAAGTGCGTTTTCACACAGTCGGCGACCGGACGCTAAGCGGCTAGACGACGATATAGACTTCTATGCTGAGGAAAGTGCTGTGGACGAAGTGATACAATTCGCAACGACGGCCAGCACTTCAGAGGTCGCTGACACCCCAAACATAACGAAAGAAATCGCAGCTAGAACATCGGCGAAAGTTTACGAGATTAAGGGAGAACCGAACGTAGAAGATAAAGTAGAATTAACAACTGCGTTCATTCTTTTAAAAACCGACGATGGCTATTTGAAAATCACTGGATTACCCATTTACACAAGTTCAGTAAAGAATACAGAACCTGTTAGTAGCCAGGAAACTACAGGGCTACCAGAAAGCACTAACAGTATTAGACATATAAGGCGACGAGATAACAATGTAACAGACTCTTTTGTACAATTAACGACGGCAAATGATCTTACCAGTACTTTGAGTCAGGATACAAAAAATAGCTCCAGTAAGCCCGCTATCCGTGAAGCCCCAGTGGAATCTACTTTAGATACTACATATTTTGACAAAAATACAATATTAGTTGATAATACATCCAGTGAAAACAAATCTACTGAGCCAATTAGTTTGACAACCATTGAATCAGTCGATACAACATCGCAGATAGTCATAACAACAAAGAATGACGTAACAGGAACTTCAGATACAAGGACTATAAACAGCAAAGATTCTGAAATAGACAGCGAACAGAATACTTCGACACTTACACCATCATGGAAAAAGTATACTACTATAGATAGAAAACGAAGTGGATCTCAAAAAGAGTTACCAAGTACCGAAAAAGATGTAGAAAGTTCTCCAACAAGAGTGAGTTTGGAGAAGTTATTGATTGACACATCGATATCATCTTTGGGAAAATTGGGAGAGGACCTGAATTCTAAATCCACATTCAGTTTTGATGTCGCATCAACTTCTCCATTTGTCCAAGAAACGATAAGTTTCAGCCCTGATGTTTCTACAACTAGTTCTATATCGACTGAGAAGCAAACGTCACCGAGAAATTTACAAATAACATCTAAGAGAGCCGGTTTTCTAGATTATTCAGCAAAACCAATTGCAGAAGAAGCGACGACTGTCATAGAAAATTACGATGTTCCCTACAAAATAAACGAATCGAGAGGATTTTCGTCGATGTTCGAATTTGAGCCCGAAACTGATACAGAATCCGAAATGAAAAATAACTCCGGCAAGGCATCTCAGAGTCAATTGGTAAGTTATGATCCCCATTTATTCCATATTTTAGTTTAAATAATTTTCCATAATTTTCGTTTACTTTAGAAAACGTATTTTTAAATCCACTAAAAAGTCGTCCTAGAATAATATTATTACAGGCAATGAACAACCAAAACATTATTTTAGACATTTTATTAAAATAACCAGCCAAGTGCAAATCAGATGCGCGCACTAAGGGTTCCGTACCATTATCTGTAAAAAATAGCATTTGTTGTATGGGAGCCCCCCTTAATTATTTATTTTATTTTGTTTTTAGTATTTATTGTTATTAGCGGCAACAGAAATACAGAATTTGTAAAAAAAATTAATTGTCTGGTTATCGCGGTTCTTAAGATACAGCTTGGTGACAGACAGACGGACAGACGGACGGACAGACAGCGAAGTCTTAGTAATAGGGTTCCGTTTTTACCCTTTGGGTACGGAACCTTAAAAACTCTGCATAATCAATAACTAGAAATTTATTGCTTCCAGGCAGAAGATGTCATGAGAGAAGAAATGATGAAAGAAGAAGTGTTTAACAATCAAGCAGAAAATGCCAACCGGTACAAGGAAGCTGACCAACTGAGTGTGAAACCTATAGACAAGACTACGTTGTATTCCGTGGGCCCTAACTACAAGCCTATGAAAAAACTTGACGTGCAACCCGCCAAACCCTTCATACGAGACCCAGACGATCTCAGTTGGAGGAACGAAAGCATCAGCTCATTGGGAATCGTATTTAAAGCGAAACCAGCTGCCAAAAACTTCACTGAAGTATTAAAAAACAAAACCGGCGAAACATTGCTAAGTAACGGCACTGACAAAGATAGTAAAAATGATATACCGGATCTAAGAGAACGATTAGAGAAAATTGCTGAAGTACGAAAATCTAAAAAAAAGAAGGTAATTGACAAATTTGGAGATACGATCTACACAGATTATGAGGAAAATTCTAATTCGGCTGAGACGACTAGTGCTAGCACTCCTGCCCCAAGCTTAGCAACCTTACCAACAGAGAAGGAAACAGAGCTTACAGATTACACACAGTCTCTATCAAAAGAACCAGAAAACCTAACCACACAGGTTTCTGAGCAGCAAGTTTATCAGAATCCTAGAGACCCCGAACCCGACACCGCTCCCACTCCGCCGCCCAAGAAATTCGGCCGCGTGTTCGACTACTATGAGGTCACAGACGAGGATGAAGACTATATGAATTTTCCAAATCTTGATTTGAAGAAGTTTACGACGCGCTTACAGACGAAAGACACGCCACGCACCACGACATCAGTGTTCGTCGACGATTCAACGTCGCCGTTCCAAAAACCTAGCACCTATTACTGGCCAGACAGGAAACCTACATTACAGTACTTCCCTCCAAGGCCTTCCACCAGCCAAAAAGTAAATACCCAAGGATACGACGAAGATCCGATTAGAAAACTAAACTATTTTGCTATCAGAGAGTCCACGAAGAATTTAATACCAGTGCCTGTTACGTTCACAACAGTGCCGGCGCCGCCGGAACGCCGGGTTCCTGAGCAGCAGAAAAACAGAAAAGCTATATTCACGAATGGAAAACCAAACGATTTGGCAAAGACCGTGTATTTCACCCAGCCCCGGGTGGCGGCGGTGGCGGCGCCGGTCAACGTGTACGATGACGACGGACATTACCACAGACCCACCTATGTCATCAAACATTACAGAGACCTGATAGAGAAGACCGCTAAAGACACCGATTACGACAGGGACAGTGACTACGATATCGGGTTCACGCAGAACCCGCTGCAAGGCGTCACCGTCAACGATCTGTCAAAAAATACACCAAACTTGAAATTGGAGGATTACGACTACGACTCGTCCTTCCGAAAGGATGTGATAAATAGATTCGTGGACAACTTCAATCAGAACAGTGAAAGGTTTAAGGTGGATTTCCCGATCTTGTACAACAACAGCGTGGTTCACAGGAAAGCTGAGGACAGTGGGCCTCTGGCTACGTCGAGTGCGTTCATAAAGCGTTTGTACGAGCACATGGGCGCGGCCACGCGGGCCAGTGCGCACGCGCGGGACTGCGACGGCTGCGAGAAGAACGTGGACCTCCCGCCCTCGTACGAGCTGCACTACTACGTGCCCGAGCAGGAGGAGAAGGAAGAAGCGGAGTCGCGGCCGCCGGCTGCCTTCAGATACACCTTATGAGACGCGTAGCATCTCACAAGCTGTGCTTGACAGTTTTATACGTGCCACGGTAAGCCGACCGCCTTAATCTATTATGCACCATATTTTTTGTACTATGACGTACTTGTAACAATTTGACGTAAAGTAACGAACTGCAGCTGCAGCATAGATTATTATATTTATTAATTCATAACGTTAGTAAAACTGAAAAGTGGTAAGCCCCTTTGAATTGCTATTTAATGTTTTTTTAATCCAAACTGATTTAAAAAGGGTTAATTGTTGCATAAAATATGTGATGAAATATAACTTGTCTAAATGGTATCTACGACTATGAGTAGGTACATGTATCAAAAGCGAAACGACTTTACTTTTGTTAGTGAGAATCTCCTTGATCGGGTAATTATAGAATAACAAAGGCAAATTGATTTCCATAAATTTTGCGGATATCCTCCACACGCAAGTGCGCTCTTTGGTATCTTAGTACGAGTACGTCGCATTTTGCTGGTAACTTGGAAGTATTTGTACATAAAATATATATATTTTTATATTTTAAATAAAATACGATATTTTCTCCCAAGATCGCCTACTAGTTTATAAAATAGTTTTAAGGGTTATCTAGGGCTTGACCAAGACACAATTTTGAATGATATCTCCGTTTCCTTTTAAATGATTTATTTTAAATGGCGGCGCCACTGGACCCCGGAAAATTTGGGTATGGCCTTAAGTGATGTACACGTTCACTTCGAGTACTGACATATTTATTATATTTTCTACTGGGTAGTATAAATAATATACAAACATATATGTCATGTAAATAGTTCTACCAAACTAATAAAATCATTTACATACTTATGTAAGAAATCTCACGACGAATATACTTAATTTAAGCCTTTTATACCACCTCAATTAGACTAAGTTAGACCTGAGTATGAATTCGGGCAAAACATTATTTTCATAGTGTTGTGTTAATTTGCCAAAGATATGGTCAGGTGACACTGGTTCTGACCACAATTTTTGTACCTATCTCTAAGTGCGAGGTTGTGTCTAGCCCGTAAGGGAATGGGATAAACCTTAATAAGCTTTTTTATTTGTATCTAAACTAAATTGTCAATACTTGGACCGACTTCGGGTATTTTTCTGTTGTTGACCAGAGATGTACTTATATCATATATCTATAAGATAGATGTATTAGAATATGTTTAGTATTTATCAAATGTGAGACAATGGTGCGAGTGTGATAACAATATAATGTTTTTTAATTACTCGGATTTTTACTTGTTTGCAATCTGATGATCAACAGAGACACAGAATTAATAATAGTATTACATACAGAACGGAAACTCGCACCGTCCCCCGCAATCTGGTGTCCCCGCAACTCCTCCCCCGTTATTGTGAGGTGTAAGAGCCTGTAAAACAGGGTTCTTGCTAGTCGCACACTGACGTTACGCGAGTTACTTAGGATTATTGAATCATAATGGTGAGAAACTGCGCATATTATCAATTTTTATCCACGGAAAACAAAAAAGAACGAACATTTTATAGATTTCCGAGTGATGAAAACAGGTAAGCAAAGCAACAAATTCTGTGGTGGGGACCCTGATTGTTTAACTCACACATTTGACGTGTGCACGGATGTATTGTTTCGCTTGTAGTAGTACTAGGTAAATATGCTGCTCCGTTTGTATGAAGTGCCATACCTGTGACAGAGATCCCACTACAATTTACAATCATATACATTGTTTAGTAATTACCTACACAATAGCAAACGTCACAATATCTAGGTACTTACATAAGGTACGGTCGGGTAACGAGGTACCTGGGCCGGTCCTCTACCTGTATCTTGAATTTTCTCTTAAAATCATATTAACATACATACATACTATTACGTCTTTATCCCTAATGGGACAGACAGAGCATTTTGGGTCTTGCGGCTCTATGCAGAGCCCAGGGCCGCAAGACTCAAAAGCCACTTTTAGCGTCATGGTGGGCGAGAAGATGGAAAAGCAATCAATACAGTGACGGGTTGCTAGCCCCATCGCCTGTTAAAATGATTCGCATTTTTGCCCATTCCCTCGATCGGCTTTTACGATCTGCGCGGAAAGAGAAGCAGCTGGTACATTCTAAAGTTTTTTCGTTTCTCCCAGACCAGCATGGGAGAGCAGAGGAGAGACATATTAACATGAAAATGTATATTCAGAAAGATTTTCACGAAGTCTTTCTAAACATACATTTTTATTATAATATTAGCTGCACCCCGCGGTGTCACTCGCCTAAAGTAGCCTATGTCTTAATCCAGGGTGTCAGCCTGCACCCCAAATTTTATCCAAATTGGTCTAGCAGTTTGCGCGTGAAGAGTGTAGTGTTAGTCTGTGTAAACAAACATATACACAAACTTCGCATTTATAAACTTACTAGCTGTGCCCGCGGGCTTAGCTCCCCGTAGGAATTTCGGGATAAAGAGTACCCTATGTCCTTCCCCAAGTCTCAAACTATATTCATACTTAATTTCATCCAAATCGGTTCAGTACTTTAAGCGTGAAGAGGTAACGAACAAATATACTAAACCTTAACTCACTTTCGCATATTAGTAGGATAGGATAGGATAGGATTTGAGTTTTTTGAGAGAAAATTCAAGACATAAGTAAAGGGCCGGCCAAGGTAATGTATGTAGGTAAAGTATAGGATGCACCGAAAATGACATGTAAGTATTGATCATATATTTGGGGAACCATTCCTCTTTCTAACTAGCAGAGGCGCTATCCAAGTACCTAGGTAGGTAGAATTTGGTGTACCTCTAGACAACGTGGAACCGTCATAAATCATTCAGACACTTGAACTCAGATGATAGTATAAACTAACAAATATAACCACTTACCTCGATCCACTGAGCCACTACCCGATCCTGAAGATGCACAGGAACGAGAAGAAATAGGATAACGCGATACTTCTGAGCGATTTCTGTGCGCGTGCGACTTCAAATGACATGGTAAGGAAATATTATAAATGTACTAACCATGTAGGTACTTTGCTAAACAAGCAACTCACTTGAATGAAGGGCAGTGGTGCTATTTTTCAAACGCGGCGTTACTAATCGAACGGTTTTATGTATTAAAAAACCATTCGTTTAAGTGACACCGCGATTCAAAAATGGCGCTTTAGAAGTTGTAAGCTTTTACCCTCTAACTTCATGTTTGTAAGTTACATTCAAACCATAAAGTTAAAATGTTTACTTTTTAATAGATTGATCATTGGAAAAAATGATAGTGGTCCTTAACCAACTTTAAAAAGATAGTAATTTATTTGATCGACTCTTAAGTATGTTACAATTTAAATAAAAATTGTGATTTTATGTTTAAAACGTTAGTACAAAAATAAAAATCTGCAATGTACTATACTTATAATTATAGTAACATTTCTTAAACCTAAAATGAAAGTAAAAGAAACTGAGTGTCGTGGAACAAGTTGGCAAAAACTGAAGCTCCAGAAAACCCACAAAAATTCCAGCTCCTTAAATTTGTGACGAAAAAAAGTGACGGGGAAATAAGTAGTAAATTTTTTTTCGCCTAGTCTGCACCGTCGGAAAAGGAACTTCGTTCCAAAAATAAGCAAATTGATGGGTGGGGTCGCCCTTAGTGAATCGACCGTACTGCACACACTCTGAAATAAAGAGATATCGTTAAATCGGTAGAAATAGTTTCATCATCCTCATCATCAGTTCTTTCTGTCTCCACTGCAGGAACACGACCCTCTCTGTACTACCAGAGCCATACTTGGCCAGAGCAGCCAGAGGACTTGGCCTACACTTTTCACGCTGGCCTGGGTTGAAGAGGTCTCACTGATGTTTATAAACTTTGTTTAGCTTGTATTCCTTAAGTCGCCTTCTACGACATCCACGACGAGGATTTGGAGTGGCCCTATTCTACTCTGGCGGAAACCACACGGCACATAGAAGTAGTTTACGATAGTATACCTAATGATTGTTTTGTGTTGAAATAGCAAGGATTCGTGTCAACATTTAGTATTCAAACTAGCTCGTTAAACTGCTCGATTTACGTAAAAATGCTAATGCATGACGACTGGAAAAACATTTTTAGCCCATCGTTACATTATAAAAAATATTTTACACGAATTTTTTCTTTTCTGAGAAACAAAAAATTACCAAGATATTCTACGCATTCAAATTCTACGTAATGTCACGGCTAAGTGCGATTTTTACATAGTGGTGGCCCCCACTCCGGAACTTAGATGATCGGTATCTTTCGTGATTTTTTTTAACTGAAAACACAGGTACATCACTTTTGGATAGTCTAAAAGAAGGACTAATTAGAATTACAATTTTCTGACCTTGCGTCACCTCTTTTCCTCGTAATCAGCATGAAACTAAACCATGTCATTCGAATATAACATATAGTAGATTCCTTTTGTTGGTCCATAGATTTAGAAGATTTCTAGGTCTTGTTGGTCAGAGTTCAAAAAACGGTACCTATCTACTTTACTGATAGCTCACGGATCCTCATAACTATGGCTATATGAGGAACTCAGTGGCTGGGCATTACTAGCGCTTTCGTAAGTAAAGCGACATCGGGTGTAGCCCACATTTGGATGGATGATTACAAGTGGCATAAAAAAATTGAAGCTCTTCCGTACTTCGGAAGGCATGTATGTATAAGCCGTTGGACACGGCTGTCATCAAGCTATGTCAGATGCCTGAGGTCAGCCTGAAAAATCTGAACCAGTATATAAAACGTAGTGATTATATTCTCTTTGCCAGTATAGTCCACTTACGCACACGAAAAAAAATATGACAATGAAAAAATAATGCAAAATACTAAAACTTTGTGTCAGATTGTTAAGCTGCCGCATCAGACATACCTGGTGATTGCTATACAAAAATAACAGCCCCGAATATACCGACCAACGGCTTTACGTGCCTTCCGAAGCACAAAAAAGCTCGCGAAATGTTTATAATAACATGATCAACCATCCAAGTGCGGACCACGCTCGGGGTTACTTAACTTGCGAAAGCGCTAGCAATGCATAAGTACCCAAGGTGGTAATCCACCAGGCTAAGGAGCTTAGAAAACAACATGTGATTCACATTCGTATTCCTATTGCTTTGACTGCAAGTTCAGTCTATGTTGCGACTATGAATTGGACATGCCGACCCTACAAATGTTTAATCGCCAGTTTTGTTTTTCATGTGTGTAAGTGGCCAACACTGTTAGCTTTTTTCAGGCTGCCTAAAGGCATCTGACGTAACTTGTCAGATCAGTGTTAATAAATGAGAGGTTAGATTTTACCCTTTCACCGCGAGACTATATCAGTTGGTGTGCCCCCACTCCCTCCGAGGTGTAGTGGTTAGAGCGTTCGACTCATACCCGGAGGTCGCGGGTTCGATTCCCGGCGGGGGCAACGACTTTGTGTTGTTGTCCTAGTTTGGTCAGGACATTGCAGGCTGATCACCTGATTGCCTGATAAATAAGATGATCCGTGCTTCAGAGGGCACGTTAAGCCGTCGGTCCCGGTCACTGTCTTTGACATTGGTCGTTACCTAAAACCATGTCAGAGGCCTTTAAGGCGGTTTAAAAACTCTGACACTAGTGTTAGTCACTAACACACACGAAAGAAGAAGTCGTGCCCCCAGCGCAAGGCATAGTTAATTTAAAATAAATAACTTCAACCAGAAAGAATGTGGATACTTACGTCACGTGCAATACAAGCATTATCTTTGTCAGAAATATTCGACGCTCGCGAAATAGGCACGACAGTATTTGTCGGATAAGTCCGACGTTAGCGGTGAAAGAGTTGATTTCTTGGAGAATGTTATTTCTAACAAATAACCTACCTACCTACTATCACGTCTTTATCCCTAATGGGGCAGACAGAGCATTTTGGGTCTTGCGGTTTTATGCAGAGCCCAGGGCCGCAAGACCCAAAAGCCACTTTTAGCGTCATGGTGGGCGAGAAGATGGAAAAGCAATCAATACAGTGATGGGTTGCTAGCCGCATCGCCTGTTAACATGATTTGCATTTTTGCCCATTCCCTCGATCGGCTTTTACGATCTGCGTGGGAAGAGAAGCAGCTGGTACATTCTAAGTTTTTTTTATTTCTCCCAGACCAGCATGGGAGACTTATTTCTAACAAATAAGTAATTAATAAAAGACAGTGGATCCGTTTTAAAATACAACTTTATTGACATTTTCATTTTAGAATAGTATGCAGACATCACTCGATCGTTCGATCACTTGAAATGGGTTATACGTAAGTCATTTGAGCATATTATAGTACGATACACAGTTACAGCTAGGTTATACTGCCCCACGGACTGCGGCACTAAACAAAATCGAGTGGAAAATGCAACTCTGGATCAAATAAATATAGATACAATCTCAATCCATTGAGGCGAATGCCGAGCGGAGGAGCCTTCCTCATTTGAAACAAATAGTTTAAACGTACGGTAATAATTAACTTTTTCCTTAACGTCAGGCATTAGATAGACCGTTAAATTATTTGATGAACAACCGTTGATGGTAATTGCGTTAGTACGTCTCGTTTTAAAACGTGACGTCAGGCATTAGATAGATCTTTAAATTATTTGACGAACAACTAGTCCATATAGTCATCAAAACGCGTTTAAAAAACTAGACGGTCTACGAATACTTTCAACAGTCATTCATGACTGAACGGTCTATCTAATACCTGACGGTTTGGGCGGAAAATGTTAATAATCACCATAGTGACGATTAAACTATTAATTTACAAGGAGGCGGCACTTCTGCTCGGTATTCACCTTAAAATAAACTCGAATAAAACAAAAATGACAATTTCAAAATGAACACATTCTTCTTTGGATAGAAACACCAGAACACGGTAGGTACATATATACAATCGAATTGGAAATCTCGGTAATGTGTCCATTTTATAGTACAAAAAAAAAAACTTAAAATGAATAAATATGAACGTAATTAACGTGTAAACAAGAAATAGGAACAAATACGATAAACTTCAGTGTATCGCTGTGTTAATTGCTAAAATTATACATTTTAACAGTTTCTCACATTTTCACAGGCCGTCCAATCTAAGCTGGTAGAATACGGTAGTATATCACCAATAAATGGTTTAACCAATTATGCTTTCATGTTATAGTATCTACCAACTGTTATTAGACGCGCTGTTATCTTACAAATAGTGAATAGATAAGATGTATCACATTTCAAAGACATTTCTGAGAGAAACCGCACTTAATGCAAGTATTTTGTGCTAACAATACACGCACATAATGCGAAATGACTGAATTAAAAGCTCGATTCTGTTTTTAAAATCATCCTGTGTCTGTATATACATTAAATTGTCTATTTTTATAAAAATCAATATATAAAAATTACAAAAAGAATATTAGTTTGTATAAAAGCCTATTGTTCGACGTTTATATTTTGGACACAGGTAAAATCAATAACAAATTCAATTGTTACACGAAAAATAATAATAGAATGTAATAAATAAGCATGAAGTAGTAAATAAATACTATGTATGGTATCTGTTAGAGTACGCAGTGATAGTGCTCCCCTGCAGCCACCACTGGAACTGCTGTCACTTGGTCGAAGGACAAAGAGGGTTCACATCGTTTGGCATAACAAATCCATTTCGAAAGGGGCTTGTAACTATCTAGCACATAAATTCAGCATTGCTATACAATGTGGCAAAGTTGACATTTGTTTTAGTCCTTACTTAAATTTAAACATTATTTAAATTTTGAATAAACAACAATTTTGAAAGTAAGAAAAATGAGGCATTTGATCCATGGCCGCAGTGTCACATTTGTAATAATGGCCAACATTGGTAACAGATTTTTCGAACTGTCAACTTTGGTAATAGCATATGACATAATTAGCTATATCTGTAAGGAACAGTCGAGTAAATGCCTTCTGATCACCGAAGAGTTAAAGATATTTCATACGACTTATGGTCATCAATCCAACTGTGAACCACCGATAGGGCTGCTTAACAAGGGCCGAAAGTACGACAATTAAGTTATGCCAAACAATATGTCCTTTGGTCTCACCAACACAAGCAGTTAGTGGTGCACACAGGTGTACCTCAGTAACGGCTGGTATATGCCGCGTAATAATTTATATAATAGTTACACTAGAAGCATATTTACAGGACACGCACATTACTAGCTAGATACCTGCCTCCCGACGTTGCTCGGTCAGCGCCCGAACGTCGAACAGTGCCGATGTTTTTTCCGATATGTTATTTACATGTCAATTATTGTTTTAAGAATTATTTTATTCAAAAAATGCTTTACAAAAATACAAAGTAAAGCTGAAACAAAAGCTTCTAAATAATTTTGACTTTTCTCCCGACCTTGTCACAATTTTTCCCATTCCTTTAACAAGTACATTTGGCAAATCCCCCCCCCCAATCACTGTGACGTCATACTGTGAGTGGCATCAAAGGTATCTAATGCAATCACGAATGCGTAAAAAATTATTTTAGAAAATTAAAAAAAATAGTTGGATAAAGAAAGCATCAGAACTGTTCGGCGTGGCGTTCCCCAGCGCACCTTACCCGCCTACGTAACGCTACACCAGTCTTTCGTTTGCACTACACTAACTCGACCGCACCCGCTTCCACCACCGCCCCGTCCATTCTTCATCACAAAGCTGACTTGCCAACAAAGCTGCGCTATAGCACGCGCCAGTTTGTGTGTGAATCGCGTACGTTGACCTTTTGGACTGTAAGACTTATTTTTGTCGACAACACGCTTGTTACATTTTAGGATCGTTTTGTCTACTTCTTTATTTTGTATTAAATTTTTTATTGTATTTTGCACATAGACATTTTTCCCTTGGCTGAACGCCATTATGGATGTGGACTATTTCAGAGATAAATATATATAAGGTCAATGAATACTATTCACACTTTAACTGACACTTGCTATATAACAGTATTTAATTATGCATTTTCATTGGTGTGATTTTGCAGTAGCATGTTGAAGATTCAACGCACAGACCTACGCGTATTTTTTGTTACCATTGTGAGGTTTTAAAACGTATTGTGATTATACTTTTACTTTTAATGCGCGTGTTTTATGTTATTTTGATAAAAATTGAACTTGATAGAAAACGTTAAAAAAGAAACTTAACTATTTTGATCAGAAACTAGCTTGAACATACTTTTTGTCTTAAAATGTCTTAAATGATGTGAAAAGAGAGTATAAAACTGTAAAGGAAATGCTCGAGAAGCCTAACATCGGCAATGAAAGCGGTCGACGGCTAAAACTAAACGTTTTCGTTGGCACCTCGCATTTGGCACCGCGCGAACAGAACGCATAAACAATCAAAGAAATCGGAGCACCAGAAACTGAATGTTTAGGAACAAGGCGCCGAGCTTATACTACGATTTATATTGAGGACAGGCAGGGACGAAACTGATTTTAATTTGTGATTACTCCTAATGTTTAAATAAACGGGACTTTACGAATCTCTTTTGTTACGTGTAACGTTTCGAATATGAGTTACATCGTTCGTGGTTAAACGCAACAAAAAAGGTCAGGGCTAAGTTCCGTTTATATATACATTAATTATATTTTCAAGTTGCGATGATTTTATTTTATATAGAAGGTGCTGGCATGTTGTTTATGGGGACGTGCTCTATGTGGTTACACTATATTTGACTTTATTTATAAACCCGCTATGCAGGAAACTTTAAGTGTCAAGCTAAATTGACTTCTCTATGAAATACTGCCAAAAACCATTAAGTAATCGATTAAGGCTTAATTCACACCTGAAAAGAATCGGCGGGCAGCCTATATACTGTCAAGCCATAATTACCCTTATTTCTATTCATCGAAATGCATAGAATGGCTTAAAAAATATCGATCACTTGGGCCGCTGACTTAGCGAGAAGTCGCGTCACAAGGCTTTTGTTTTGCTCAAACTAAACTGTGCATTTCGCTTATAGAAATAAAGGGAAATATAGTTTGACAATGAAAGTGCGTTTCCCGCCGCTGACTCCCCAAGTACAGCGTTACTTAATAAGGTCCATTTACACGGTAAAAGTTTCTTGCATACAATTAAATTGACGTAATAGATAACTTGCATGGTCCAAACGAGACGTCCGCCATATAAATAATTTATTGCTTCAATAAAGTGGTATGCAACACATGGAAACTTGCACCATCAAAATGGACCTTTTAGGTGAACGGTATAGTATTTCTTCGGCCATCCAGGTGGCCTATCAATCTATCTTGGAGAGTAACGAAAGTGGACTTTCAAGGTTTCTTAGTAGCTCGCCCCGCCCATCCCCTTTGACCCTAGCACCCCTGCGTTTCGTATAAGAATGTATCATAAATGCTAAGCCTAGCTAACCTCACAATTGACTTTGCCGCGGGTTGAAAACAATGCTATAGATTCACGAGGAATAGACTATGCTCAGCTTTACTGCAGTCGGGTAAAAAGTAGTGATTGATGAATCCATGTTTTTTACAATCTGTTTATTGAAATTACTTTAGGGAGAGTGAAATGTAACAGTGGTAAACGTGAACACAGAATATATCCATTGTTCATCTTTTAATACATTTTGTTGTATAATTCCAAGACATTTAGATGAAGATGTCAAGGAGTGAGTTTACGCCTACTTTTAGTGACACGGTATTTTTTCGTACTTAATTTGAAATTTATATCAATAACGCTTCATTTTCTTCAAAAAATCTTTAGACAACTATTCCCCGTGAATCTTCAAAGCATTGTTATTCAACTTGGAATTTAACTATAACGCCCTAAACAATAACCGTATAACGAAGTAGGCACTAGATATGTTTTAGGCTGTAATTTTTGACTGAAAATGTTTATTTTAAATTCGTATATCGACTTCAACCTAAGCATTACAAAAACTTAGGTTCAAACGTAGTCGATTTTGTTTAACAAAACGAAATGTTTTAAAATTACATCAGGTCCGCAAAACTAAATGAAGCAATTTAAAAAGAAATACAGACTAATATTATTCGTTGAGCACGAATATTTACGTCAAAGTATTCGTATTGCCTTTATGTTTTGTGTGCATAATGTCAAAGTAACATTAATTTTTTCATACAAACCATAGACAAAGGCGATATGAATATTTTGAAGCAAATATTCGTGTAGGGGTACTGGACTTCGGACATCGCTAACTCTCATATCGCTATATCGACCCTTAACCCTTTCACCGCGAGACTTGCGCGAGACATGGTAAATCTAAAATACCTATCTACAACCAAAAACGGATATGGATACGTAAGTTATGTGCCATACGAGCATTTCTTTTGTCGTAATTATCCGAACTTCGCGGGATGGGCCCGACAATGTTTGTCGCATATATGCGACGCTCGCGGTTAAAGGGTTAAAGAAGGCATCTTCTGTTACTAACTGTACGTATAATATTTAAACTGTTTCATTTAGTCTTTCCAACCGAATTTAGTTATCCGAATCACATAAAAAATACGCGTTGAACCAAACCGAACACTAACTTGAACCTAATATACTGAGTATGTTCCGTTCTTTCCCACCACTCTCCGTATAAAGCTCTAGAGGAAGCCTCACTATACATATATCATTAAATATTTTAAATATCATAACATTTACACATTCATACAGCTACAACTAGGCAATCTCGATGTCCGAACCGCTGCGGCGAGCCGATCTTAACAATTTACACCTAAGGCCGGCTCCAGACCAGGACGTATATGTAGCGAGTGTTGTCACAGTAATAAAAGACTAAATTCGACGAATAATTGATTTTGAATAATGTGCATATAAGATTTTTAGGTCAAAACTAAAAATCACAGAAGAGAAAAAAAATAGAATAATCTTTTTTTCTCGGAAAAAAAAACTTTTTCTATCTTTTTCGTGGTTTTGATACACATAAGTCGACGGCATACGCTATTCCACCACCACTTGTTAGTTCTATGTAAATAAATTTTAATTCTTAGTCCTTTTTTTTCGTAAATCATTTCTCCCGTTAACCCTAAAATAAAACTGATTTGATATTAGATCTACTAAAGTCAAAAAAGAGAATTTTGATTATATTTTTTTCAAAAAGTAATGTTATTGCTAAACATATACAAGCCTTGTTCGCTACACATCACACGTCTCCGTCCGGAGCGGGCATAACGAATTTACAGTTTCCCCAATGCGTCTTTCGGCAGTGAGGAAGAAGATTCATCGACTAGCTGGTGTTTTGGAGGTCAAATGCAGTCAACTAATTTGGACCTTGATTTAGGACGGTTTTCCACTAAAGTACCGTAGAGGAATGTGCATCGGAAGAACATTAAGTTTTAACGTCAATTACCAGATACCTTAATCCCCAGACCGATGTTTAAACTATTGCGCTTTGAACACATGATTTATGTATATACACGGGATGTAGCACAAATCGTTTTTATTGTGTCAACATTTTATCTACCCAACCAAAAATCCACCAGTGCTAAGTCACGTTCCTATATATAAATCATGGTCAAAGCCAAGAGGCAGGTTTAGACGAAGATTATTTTGAAGCGCCTAAAGAGAGGTCTAATGGATGTTTATAAGCTTTTTGTAGCTTGGCGCCTCTAAATAGTCTTAGTCTAAAACCTGCCTTAAAGCCGTAATACCCAAGAGCTACTTTTGTGGGCGATGATACACATGTTATTTATATTGTATTCTTTACACTTGCGCCGCGAAGTGAAAGACACATAACCTACAGACCCATTCCCCTACGAACCCTTGACGGGAAACCAATCCTATCCACGCAAAGATCAAAACCACTCAGATACTTTCAAAGAACTTGTTACAGACTTCTTCAAAAACAAGAGCGATAGACATTCTATTACAGACGGTCTGAATCGAAGAAATTATCAATCTAAATATAATTTCAATTAAACGGGGTTTCCTAATTTATTTACAAACCGTCCAAACCCATCTGTAATAGAAAACTGTCAAAGGGGTAAATGTAAACAGTAGTGTTCCATTTAAGGCGCAAGCCATATTGGACCTGACGGAGGCAGAGGTTTTGCACAAGCGTTTATCATTTTCCATTCAAATTTCGATGAAAAATCAACGTAATAAAGTTTTAATTTGAACATAACATAGCGTCATACGGCGACAGTGCCCTAACATTGGTGTGTTCAAATTTCAAATTTATTTCGATAATCTTTGTTCGAAATTTGAATGGAACGTAAAGCCGCGTGCGCCCTGTCTCCGCCCGCGCCAGACTGGCTTGCGCCTGACCCAGTTTACAAACCACAGTGGACATAATTTTGGTCTTTCCCGGATACCGCAAATGCTCCCTACGACCCTGTGCTACGCTACCGTCTCCTACAATACTTAGCTAGGAATAACAAAACGCGGCCAGTCGTAGTACATGGAAAAATACTCCTCCGATACAAAATCTCTCATAAGACTGATACTAGTATAAATACGCGTAAAACTAGGCTACGTTACAGGCACCGCTCGCTAGCGAGCAAAACCACGATATTTGACTATATTTATAACGCTGCCGTGGCGTTCTAAGAAAGCTGTAATGATAAAAGCGATGACCCCTAAAACGTCTACGGTGTTTAAAATGGTTTAGAAGCTTCGAGATATTAGCAGCTATCTAGTCGTGTAAATGAAAATCGTTCTATACAAGATCTAGCAAAATAAACAAACTACTTAATGGGTGTGCTCTATCTATACTTAAAACTGATGATGATCACCTTTTTCAGAGAAGCTTGTTGAGAAAAAAGGTGTACATAGTTACTTTTTAAACACCGGCAACCTTTTTTAAGCAAGCTCAGCCAATATTACTAAACTATCTTCTATAAAAAATATATTGTAAATCGATAAAAAAATTGTCTTTCCATACAATTTCCATTTGACTGAACATTGTTTTGTTAAAGCCGATTTTTTTTTCATTTTTCGATAACTGTTTTTATAGAAAGTAGTTCAGTATCACTGACTGAAATTGTTTTAGAAGTGTTGCCGGTGTATAAAAAGTCACCCTATATATCTTATGATTGAAATTAGGTTGACCATTCTCATTAGACTAAGCATCAGTATCTGATTCCCCATCAAATAGCATTATTTCATTTTGTTAAACCTTACAGCACTCCAGTCATATCAGGGCGGCCATTTTGATCCGCACGACAAAATGGCGGCCAGCTCTCTTAGAACTCCACGGCCTCCGTAAGTTCGGAAGTAACAATACGGGCGACTCATCGCCCCCTACCCAAGCCTAGAATAAAGTTTGGAACGGAAAGCTAAATTTAAGACTAACTCCCAAATACAGTTGCGTTTCCACTTGCTACACTTGAAATTTGGAGTGTAATAAATAATTTGCTTAAATTAAATTGACTGCTAATTACAATAACAATTTCTTGTTTTAAAGTCTCCGTCGAGTGAATGCAGGTCGTTCTTAAAACTAAGCGTTAATATTGACAAAATGATGTGAAGAGATCTGCAAATTCATTCGACGGGGACGTTAAAGTTGCGAAAAATTAGAATAATTCCGATATAATTTATAACATTGTAAGGGTACTGCTTGTGTAGTGATTCAATAAACGATATCGTTATGTCTCATCACTTTTTGATTTAAACGCTTTGCTGTAATATATTTGTTTCGCAAATAAGGTTTATTAACCGGCCAAGTGCGTGTCGGGCCACGCGCAGTGTAGGGTTCCGTAATTGCAAATGCCGAATTTTAGTTCACGCCTTACGGTTTAATGATTAAAAACGCCTTAATTTTTTTTTATTTGTATGGAATTTTAATTTCCCAAGTACATTGTACTCTTTAATTTGTAAACCATACTTAGCTCTGATAGTTTTCCTTTTTAAATTCGTTTTAAATACTATTGCCGTGAAATTTTGTCACGTATCCATAATCCATAATACAACCGTATGTATAGAAAAAGAGGGGAAAATTTTGGAATCTAGTAAAAAAATTCGAACGGAATCCAAATATTTTACACACGGATTCCTAAATTGAATATTTTTCCAAACTATAAAGGATATACAATTCCATGTCATATTACAGGTTTCTAGTACTAATAGTCTATAAGTAAAACTGCGGAGAGATAAATAGACAGACAGACAGACATGGTGAAACTAAGGCTTTCTTGTTTATTACGGAACCCTACAAATGACAGTATTTGAATATTGAAACATATGTTATTGTGATTCGAGGATCGATAGAGGCAAAACGCAACAAACGTAAGATTTTAACGTTTGTATAATAACTGTGTGAAATATTATCGAAGTATATTTCTTTATTAGTTACGTTTCAGCTCCAGTCGCTCCCGGTAATTAGCGAGAAATAAGGCTGATCCCGCATTGGGCGCGCGTTTTTCGAATGTGTAAACGCCGCGGTGAGAGCGTCGCGTTTGACCAGCGTGCGGCGTGTAGTCCATCTCTGTCATTGACTGTATGTGAGAGAGAGATAGTGGAATACGTCGCGTGATGTCATATCTGTCGCACGTGAAGTCTGTTCGTCGAGAGTTAATAATATTATAGTTCGTCTAAGACTGGGGATTCGTCTAATTATCGCAAACTATATGGCGGCCGTCGCTTGTATTTCGCTTTTGTTGTTTGCTTGGTACAAGGTACGTAGTTGATGTTAACCGCGGGCTGAACGGGTGAGCGGACGCGGCGGCCATATATTGTAATCTTGTTCTGGAATGCGCTTCGAAGAAGAGTTTTGGTGTTTGCATGTTGTTTTTTGTTTTGTATAGTAAATAGTTGTTGGAAATTGTAAAAATAAAGGTGGGTAAGTATTATAAATAATAGGCATGACGAATGGAAAAAAATTTTTGGTCTATTGGTTAGATTATTAAAAGATATTGTACACTTATTATTTCTTTTGTCTGAGAAACCAAAAGTGAGAAAGATACAGCGCGTATAAATTTCTCATGACATTACAGTTGGGTAAGATTTTATATAGCGGTGACGTCGCAAGCTCCCCTTTTGGAGCTTCGATGCTCCGTATCTTTGTGAATTTTTACTTTTTTTGGTAAAGTGAAAAATATGGGTCCATTATTTTTGGATAATGTAAAAGACGGACTAAATATAATTATACTTTTCGTGTGTAATGAGTTAACGTCTTGAATAATTCAATTCTACGCGAACAGACATTAAGAAAGACAGAGATAGATTACACACCTTGCGTTGTTAAAACGCGCCGCCCGCGAAGTCACATCGTTCAAGCGGGGTCAGCGTAAACATAAACAGTAAAGAGAGAGGTGCGGAGTCCCGCGAGCGTGTGTGCGGCGCACTAGCTGGCCACGTGCTGCGGCGCGCGGTGCGGCAGCGCGCGGGCGGCCGGCGGCGGCGGCGGCGGCGCGCCGAAGCTGCTGCGGAGCGACTCCTCCATGAGTCGGCACAGCTTGTCGCGGTCCGCCTGCAACCACCAACTCATATAAGTATTACATAAGCGCACTACACTTGTCAAACAAACGCCGACAAATGTCGGTAACTCTTTGTCAGCGGACTATGTTGGCGACTTCACACATTGTGAGTCGAAAAAGTTTGTCGGTGGCATGTCGCCGGCTCGACATACTCCCCTACAGCTCGAGTGTCGCCGGCGAGCGCGCATACGCGAGCCGCCGTGTGGCGGGCAGCACGCGCGGACACAAGTTGCCGACGTGATTCTTACAACACAGGCCGCCGGGTTGTGTCGGCGGGTCGGCAGCTTTGGTGTGAACTGCCCTATACGTAACGGAATCTCCCAAGGCCCCCGTCCCCACATCTCTCCCCCGTTATCGCCTTGCCGAGGCGGCTAGGCGACCACAACCACCACCCACTCGACATCGTCGAGAAAGTGATAACAAGGAAAAAATGCGGGGACCGAGACCCTAGGAAATACCGTTCTGTATTAACACATATTGTTTCTGTTTTAAAAACACTTAACCGCACTCGTGCGGTCAGTAATATTATTAATATGCCCTGTATAAAAAAGAAACAATTTTTTAAAAATAATCGTTTTGCTGTTGGTGGATTGATTTCTGTGTCTCTCGTATCACTAAAAATTTACACATGCGCATAATGCGCCTGGAAGAAAAACGAAGCGCGCCATATGTCTACTTTTCTTTCGCGATATTTATTGTAAGTTTAAGTAAATTGTACTTAAAAATGTCTTCGAGTAATGTTTTTTTTTTCTCACGAATGTGTTGAAAAAGGTAGTATGGCACTCATATGTATTGTTCATCACAAATCTTGGATCCATAAACAAACGCGCGGGCTTCGCACGCTTGTTTGTCAATTCGCCTCGACTGTCTGTAATGAACAATTTACCTGACTTGTATCATAAACCCCAAGGGCCATATGTCGAAATATGAAATAGTACATATTTCGACATATGTCCCTCGGGGGAACTTGTTCACTATCATGCACTGAATTCCCCCTTGAAATAGTTTCAGTATACTTTGTTAGAACTTCTATAAAATATGAACCAAAAACCTAGACAGCAAAACATACAAGTGGTTACCTCGTGTATGAACATAGTTTCAGTATATTTTGTTAAGACCTTATATAAACATGAATCAAAAACATAAACAGTAAAATAGGCAAGTGGCAAGTGGTCACCTCGTGTATGAACCCGAGCTGCACGAGCTCGGCGGCCAGCGCGGGCGCGGAGTCGCGCTGCGACACGGCGCACGTCAGCTGCCGGTTCATCTTGTCGTCCATGCGCAGCAGGATCGTCATCTGGGGGGGCACCGACATCAATATTCTTCGTACGACCGATTTTATGACAGTAGTATTTATCACTTCGGTATTTTCCAACAAGTCAAATAATTTTTTTTAACGTCAAAACAAACATTTTCTATGGGATTTGTATGAAATATGAAAATGTGACGTTATGCTTTTTTGAAATTAAGCGCGCTCTTAATAGCAGTTTTCCTGCATGAATAAATCTAAAATCATGTTAAAAATTGATATATGATCAATGAAAAACAGCTCTGTAAATCTTGCGAGTTCCCCCCCTCACCATTTGAAATTTATCGGATAAAAAAGTTGAAGACACAATTCTTTTTTTTAAGTTTTGATTGTGATATTTACCAGCGCGTCGTGCGAGTGGTGCGGCTTGAGCGAGCACATCATGTTGACGACGCGGCGCGTCTCCAGGTCGGCGGCGGCGGGCTCGGCCTCCGCCGCCTCGGCCGCGCCCAGCAGCGGGGACGCCGCGCGCGCGCCCCAGCAGCCGTACGCCGTCAGCGGGTAGATGCCGTACCTGCACACCGACCACAATATCTATACTTCATGGTATTCAACGACTGAACCGAGTCTCCTCAAAGATCACCATCATATCAGCCACAGGAAGTCCACTACTGGACGTGAAAGGTGAAAGGAATAACTTACTTGACGTCTTCGACGAACTTCTCCAGCTTCTCAGCGTGCGGCTGCAGGTCCTTAGCGGCCAGCTCGACCCGCTCGCCGCCCTTGACGCAGCACGCGAGCGGCCCTCCGCTGGAGCCGCCCGCCACCTCGTCCGTTATCGTCTCCGATATGTTCGCTGTGAACAGATTCATCATCATCATCATCAGGTCTTTTTGTCTGCACTGCAGGAGCAGGATCCTCTCTGTACTACCATAGTGGGGTATTCTAAAGTACTTCATGAATGTTTTCAATGTAAAATAGGTACTTAGATTGGCACCGACTCCAAATAAATAATGAGTATTATAGAGATTATTTACCTAGAACTTCAGGGACATCTGATATAAAAAATTTTTTTTTTTTGCTTTTTAATGCATTTCGATTTGAAGTCGGTTATATTATTTTTTTCAAAAAGTTTTTATCTAGTTCACCTACAACAACCTAGCCTACAAGCTTATTGTATTTCCTAATTTCAATACAGATTACAAAATAGTAATTAACGAGTTTCTTTGCTAGGCAAATTTGAAAATCCCAATCAATAGCTTGTAAAATGCTTATCCGATTTTTATCAAATACTAGCTGTAACCCGCGACTTTGTCCGCGTAAAAGTCGAAAATGGTTATAATAGGATGTTTAATTGTTGACCCCGTGGTTTGGACTAAGCGCTGATATGTCAGTCATTTTCCTTGTTTCCCGTTTCCGTCTCCGATCCCGTTGTCGTTCCCGTTCCCATTTAAGTTTCAATCATTTGCTAGAGCGAGAGAGATAGAGCGACGGAATGCTTCTGCATGGCCTAGGTAGGAGGTCACCCCATTTCATTCCTGGGGTTTTATTTTGTAAAATCCTGAAATACATATTTATTCATTTACCGTCAGGAGTACTCTTGCGAAGTTTTGAATAAAATGGTCTCACTAATCTTGTTTCTCCATACAAACATTTGTACCTCCGTTTCACCCCTTTAAGGGTGAGTTTTGAAAAATCCTTTCTAAATACATCCTTAAACCTCATAAGGAACCTTTATGCCAAATTTGGTCTAAGTCAAGTCTCTAGGCCCAGCGGTATGGGCTGTGCCTTGATATGTCAGTCAGTCAGTCAGTCAGCTTCTCCTTTTATATATTACTAGCAGTCCATCCCGGCTTCGCCCGTGGTACATACATAGCCTATGTCACTCAGGGATAACATACCTATTCAACAGTGAAAGAATTTTTAAAATCGATCCAGTAGTTTCGGAGCCTATTCAATACAATCAAACAAACAAACAAACAAATCTTTCCTCTTTATAATATTAGTGTAGATAACTAAGAAGGATCTCGACGGACAGTCTTTTTGAAATCGGTCCCTTCGTTTAGGAACTACGAAGCGACAGACAGACACGGACACGTCAAACTTATAACATCCATATTATAGTTCCCTCTAATACGCGTCTTGCTCTTGGCTTTTCTGCATTACCAAAACGCATGTGGCATTTCTATGATTGCCACAACGCATCGCAAGCGTTTTAATAAGAGCCATAACAGAAATCCACGATGCAGATATTTTACACCACAACGCGTTGAGAGCTATTTTTTTCGCTCAGTGAGCATTTCATCGGTCCTTGACCGTTACATGTATACAAATTCAGATCCTCCCTTTGCCAAGAAGTAACTAGTGTTGAAAAAGTAAAACGCTACTAGCGACGACATAAATTATAAATTGTTTATAAATGTCCTAAGACAAAACAAAACATAAAAGAAAACGATTATACCTAAACTTTTCAAATAAAACGATTAAAGATTTGTAAGAACACAACAAAAAAAAAAGGAAAACATTTACCACACATTTTTCAAGAACAGGATTGAAGTTAGGCACTGAAATATGATTTAGCATAAAATAAAAATATCTCAATGTTGACTCACCGGTGGTATTGACAAGAGTGTGCGCCGCTAACAACTTCAAGGAGTGTACTTCAAACAGTAACGGATGGAAGAGGAGCTCTCTGGCCGTGGGTCTCTTCGCTGGGTCTTTATTTATACACCTGCAAACACAACGCCAAAGCAATCAGAGAACGTTTCGATGGAAGCGAATGATACACAGGCAAAAACACAGGCGACCGCATAAAAGAGAGAATACTCACCTCAGACTTAACCTAAAACGAGACCTGCCGAAAGTCACAGTACCTGTAAATGAAGTCCTTCTGCCTCGGCTCCTCCAAAGACTCAACTGTACGTATGATGTGCTCTTCTGTGACGTGGCTGCCCGAGTCGCCATTGCCCTGAATCTCAAGAGCCGCGGTCTCCAGAGCGCACATTCCGAACGAGTAGATATCCATTGCTGGCGTCACCATTTGCGATGCTGATTCGAGGGAAACAAAATTGGAATAAATACAAAAAATAACGTTTCTCCTACTAAGATCCTGGGACACATCTCATACTTTTTCCGTACAGATACAAATTCACATGCAAGAGTAGAGATTAATATTTTCAACAGCATAATATGTACAGAAGAAGCTAGAGGTTGCGCTAGGACCCAACCAGAAGAAACCAAAGTTGTTTGTGTAGGAAGCTGGGTGGTGTTGTTTGTACTTACATCCGTATTCGGGTGCGATAAGGTGCATGTTGCGCATGTTTTCGCGGCAGGTCTTGACGTGGTGGTGGATGGCGTCGGGCGCGACGGAGCCGATCTTCACGAGCCCGTTGTGCTGGATGAAGATGGTGTCGCACGTCAGGTTGCCGTGCACGATCGGCGGCACGCAGCCGTGGAGGTAGCTAATCGATACAAATCAGAAACTGTTCAGTTCTACAATCATTTAAATTTGTGTTTTCCAGAAGTTACTTCAATCATTTATATTGGCTTTGTACAATGAAACTTCGGAAAAAACAAAAGTTTTAACCTAGTTAGGCAACATTTACCGCATAACTTCTCTAAGCAAATTTTGCCTAATGCTTCAACAACAAAGGTGAAGTTGAAAGCCAAGCCAGTGCTGCATATCGTTTTACCTGAGCGCTGACAGGATCTGTGTGCACCATCGCTTCCACGCCTGCAGCGGCAGCCGCTTCACGTTGCGTTTGGTCCTCTTCAGAAACTGCTTCAGCGACCCGCAGGACATGTACTCCGTTATGAATATCACCTGGAACAAGATTCATTGACTAACATATAACTTCCATAGCTAAAAATGTTTTGTATATTTTATTGCTAATTTCTACAAAATCATAACACATGTTAACATTCTGATCATTGCTCACAACAGTCAAATTTCATGTTCACGATTACCATCTTTTCCTACTACGCTTTGAAGGTTTTTCTCTCCTAGACTGCGCCTCGTTTCAATATCAGAATTTTGACAATTTTTGTCTTTTATAGTGCTTACCCTCGGCTTATCATTGTGCGTGTCTGTCCAGTGGCGATGAAACTTGACAGTTTTGGGGAACTCGAGCTTGGTTAGACTGTCGAACAATATTTGGATCTTGTCCTCCTGCGTCTTGAAGTTCTTCCTCTCGAAAACCTGAACCTCGTTCTACGTCAAAGTCACGTGAGTCGAAAGACACTTACCCTCGGCCCTCGGCTTATCATTGTGCATGTCCGTCCAGTAGCGATGGAACTTGACAGTTTTGGGAAGCTCGAGCTTGGTTAGATTGTCGAACAATATCTGGATCTTGTCCTCCTGCGTCTTGAAGTGCTTCCTCTCGGAAACCTGAACCCCGTTCTACGTCAAAGTCATGTGTATCAAAGACACTTACCCTCGGCTTATCATTGTGCGTGTCCGTCCAGTAGCGATGGAACTTGACAATGTTGGGGTGCTCGAGTCTGGTCAGGTTGTCGAACACCATTTGGATTTTGTCCTCCTGCGCCTTGAAGTTCTTCCGCTCGGAGAACTGCACCTCGTTCCAGACCACCTCGACGCCCTCTTCTGTATCCATGGCGAGGTGTGCGCAGTCAATGCCGGGCACATCGCGCTGTTCCACCTGGAACAAGCAAGTTGTATGGTTAGACATACAGTTTTGTTGCTAATTGATTTTCCAGGATCAAGCCTGAAGCTTCTGTACTTTAAACCAAAATGCTCATGCTGATGAGAGAGATCTCATCACACTAGTGATTAATTAACGTCTGGTTTTAAGTCAGATTGGTGTATATAGTTACTACAAAATGTTTTTTAAAAAAATGATGAAAGTATTAATATTAAAAGAAATCGTCAATTTCACTTGAATATGTAACGTTGGGTGAAAAACACGTGTGATAAAATACGAAATATTAATAAGTTCCCACGTTTACTTTTACCTCCGTTTATATTTACCCTCTTTGATCATATTTCAAATCCAATTAGGTTATTAACGAACACATTTCATTTTACAAGCTTTTATTCAACTTGCAATGTATCTTGTATGTTTGTTTAGGTCGAATCTTGCAACTCAATTTTCAACCAGTTATCTCCAACCGATTGAGCTGCAACTTTGCACACTTGTGTTAATCGGATGACAATACAATACAATCAATTAGCTGTTCTGATGATGGAGCCGGGAGATATTTGACAGAACTCATGATTTGTCTTAAGCACTTTATGGTAGACGATGTTTAGTGTCTGATCACAAAGACGGAAGGTGGTAGATAAAACTCAGTCATAAAACGACGCAACTTTATCGAGTTTAGGCTTATTTTTTTATCTTAATTAGTACTTTGGCCTTACAATAAAAGCATGTACAAAAAATGTTTTTTTTTTTTTTTCAAAAATCCTATATACAATACTCTCTGGAAAATAAGGTATATGATCTCTGATTAGCAAATAATGAGTAGGATACAGCGCATTTACCAGAAAGCTTAGATCATTTAATACAGGATAAGCCTTACCAGCACGTTCCCTACCCCTGCACCAGAAACGGCAGAATTTTTGTAAGAAGATTTGCCTGCGTTACTCATCCTGTATTAAATGATCTTAGCCAGAAGGAGACGTAAATCCCTCACATTCCGAAATGAAATCTTTGTAATTTTTTACAAACTACTTTGCTAAACGAAAAAATATGGGTCCATTTTTTTTGGATAATCTAGTTGACGGACTAGATGAGATACCCAATGTATTTTTCATATAGTCCACATACCATTACTTACATTACTATTACTTACATGAAGGATAAAGTAGAGTTTAATTATTGCAATAAATAAGTGAATAAAATATAATTAAATTTAGTCTTTATGCTTTAGAATCGAACTAATGATTCAATTTAATTGTTCTGCTCCTAAGTATAATTAAACATCTAATATCTTTTCCAGCACTGTAGTAGTCCATTAATTGGTTTATTACAAAGCAGAATACTTATCACTTTCACAGTTCGACCATTGTTTTACGTAATTGGCAATTATTTCTAGTATTCTTATCGAAATTGTAAGTGGGTTCAAATTTCAAAAGATTTGAAGCGTAATTATTATAGAAAAGTTGGAAAAGAAATAAATCTATAACAACGTAATGAATTAATGTAAGATAACATAAATGAATAACCCTAATGTAAGTTTACATTGGAAAAAGTTGTTTAAAAGTAAGGTTTACATACATACAGCTAAGAGCAATAAATAATAAAACGAAATAATAACAGTTTTTGAAGATAATTATGTCCTGTATTTATTTATGTTATGCAATAAAGGGTATTGTATTGTATAACATAAAACAGTAACTATTTCACACCATTCTATGATGGGCCTTACATTCAGGGTCAACATGTCAACATGCCCTTCCTAGCTAAATAAACTCCAGAGAGGAGAGCCCAATCATCCAATAGAATATGTAATGGCTTCTATTCACATACAGTTTACATTTGATGAATCTCAAACTAAATCATACTGTCAGGAAATGTTTATGGTATTTTTGTAGCTTTTGGAAATTGACTCTGACATTCACTTTGTAATCTAGATCTTGTGTTGAATAATTAATGAAGAAAGTACCATCCATCATGGGCATATAGGTGAGTTGATACAAAACGAAGTCACGTCACATCCAAACCTTTGGATCTATAACCTTCTTATAAAACGAGGTTTAATATTAGATTCATATGCTTTGTAATAGATGAGAAAAGATGTTAAGTCATCTGATACGACACGACGATTTAATAAAAATCATCATTGAAGGAAAGATAGAAGGGAAAAGAGTACCAGAAAGACCGAGGCATAGCTACATGAAGCAGATAAAGGAGAAGGTGAACGTCGTGTCGTACTGCGAAATAAAACAGGTGGCGGACGAGAGACAAAAGTGGAAAAAATCCATACTCCACCAATAAGAGCATAGCTTTTAAATAATAGATAGATAGCTTTGTATGTATCAATCGTTTTTTGTTTCCACAGGCGAAACAAAGGTATAAAGCTACTCATAAAATTATTCAGTTCATATCTATAAACACTACAATACACCTACTCACATCACATACTGCAGAGTGCAATGCCTGCGGAACCGATAGCAAAAACGAGTTGTTTTATTACAACAACTCACATGGGCTCCAAGCGCATAATGATACGCCGGTTGTTCCATATTGTGCTGTTCGGTTGTAAACAAATAGCGTAATTGCAGCGGGGTTATCGCACGATAACAAGTTAATTATATATTGTACTTTGGTAGGCGGGGGCACACTGCTGCAATCAATGAATATACAAGAAATCATGATATGTGATGATTATATCTTTATTTAAGCAAAAGCTAGAAACTAGAAAAGTATAAGATTTTTAGAGTTACTGAAAAGAAAGATAAGGACCAAAGAAAAAGTGGATATATACCTTTAAAGTGAAAGATAAAAACTCACACTAGGTATAATGAAGAAGAATGTGACAAATGAAATAAGTGGTTGGAGGAAAATGGAAGATTCACATGCTGTCCCGACTCCAAATAGATATAAAAGTGTGATGGGAGTAGAAGACAAGATGACGACGGATAACGATTGAGCTATTACAGAGCAGATATGGCAGCAGCAGCTTACAGAAACTCTATTTCTAAATGAGATCCCCTGCAAGCTAGTGGGGACTAATCAGCTGCTTTTTACTTTCACACGATTGGTCCTTCGAGCTTTAGCAACATTTATAAAGATGACGAAAAGTTTACAAATACGAGTAACATCTTTATCATTCCAGCAAATTAAACTCACATGCTAACTAATGCCAATTAATTAACAGCATGCCATGAACGTGTGAACTGATCGATTCTATACAATATTCATCAATACGCCAGTGTCAATATTTGTGGTCGCGATTCTCGGTATTGTAGCAGTTTCGGACACGCAATTAGATGCTAATACGTCATTGTTATGGACATGGCCGGATTTAGTTTCGTTTGCACACAAATTACGAAAACGTATCACTTGAAAATGAGTCGATTTCTGGGGGATACAAATTATCTACGGTACAGCCTCAGATAAATAGAAAGTCATCCGTATTCGCTTTGTGACAAATAGATCTAGTATTATACATGTATTTGACTGAAGAAAGTATTGATGGATACCTGATATTGATGGATATATATTGCCTGTAGTTTTTTCTTCAATAAATATCAGACTAAGTAATTATTTAAGTAAAATTTTGAGTGTTTATTCTGAACGTAAGTTTGCTCAAAAATGCCGAATAGCATATTCTGCAATCGGCTTAGTTAATTGCAAAGTCAATTAATCAGTGTTGTGCCCAGATAAGTGTAAATGTAATTAATTATATTACAACGTCATAGTAAATCTTTGATAAAACTGTATTTATTATGATTTCATAATTGATTTATGTTCAATTGATATTGCGTCGATGGCCGATTAGCGTAATTTCTAGAATTATGTAAGGAAGCTCTGATGTCTAAATTAGATGTAGATTTGCCATTAGCCTAGACAAACAAAACACTGATGTACTGGAAAACATATAAAGCCGTGGCTTTTTAATTCATGTCCTATTATTTGGTAAACCCCTGTGGGAAACGGGCTTGATAATGTGTAATGTGCATATATATTTGTTCCTTCTTTTCTATATTCTCTCATATCAGACAGAACCACAATCTACCAACAGTTTCAATTTATAAACTTGTCGTGAGTGATGCATGAGACTCCTGGGACCGGGATACTTTCAGAAAACTTTTTTTTTTTAAACCTACGCATTTCTTCTCATGTCAGGACGACAACTTTCATGACGTCAGATAAGTTGATGTATGTTGTCTGTTATAAATATACTTTTTTCTAGTTTTCTAAATCAGAGCCCTGTGCAGAAGCGAAAAGGAGACTTGGAAGGCGCACCGACAAGAGTCTCTTGTCTAATGGACTTTTCTCTTTCTACCTAACCAATACAAACTGTGCCTGTAAGATCGCTTTGTGGTCTAAATATAGTCTGGGAGCAGACGGATAATAAGCGTACAGTCATGTTGGCCTGGACTGATAGTGTCGGAGATAAGGTTATAATTATGAACTGACGTTATTAATAGATAGTTAATCATTATTTTACAGTAAATTTGAAACAATGGTCGCTTTCAATAAGTTCCTTTTTATAATTAGAAACTAAGCCAATTATAGTTTTCAATAAGTTCCTATGTATAGTTAAGTCAATATAGTTGAGTTTCAATTTGATTATAAACATATCATCATCTAAAAGTAGAACAGTAGGCATACAGTGATTGATCGGATAGTAAATATACTCTGGCTTACGGTATACGTAATTCCATCAAACTATATTTTAAATCTACAGATTCCTTCATTCTAAGAGGATTAAGCATAAGCCATTACAGTCATTAAACACTTAGGCACAAAAGCTTTGAACTGAAGCGGGCTTGCGTAATAAGCCCGAATTCAGTAATGAAATATGAAACCGAGCAGATTCCCTTTGGCTTTCAACCGAGACGTGATTTGAGGTAATACAATAACATTACAATTTATAAATTGAAGATAAGTAACTCGTTCAAAAACATAACCAATATCCTGTACCGGTTGTGAATTAACGGCAGAGACACTTCGAACGATGACTCAGCCCGTCAATACAAAAAAATATTTTAGAACCTTCTTTGGGACTTAGTTCTTTCAAGTTACAAATTGTCCATTCACTTGAACTGTTTCATGTTGGTCTGGAAAAAATAAAAATACACAGAATGTATCAGCTGATTAGCTGCTTATTAGAGAATAAGCAAAATCATGTTTTTCATCCAATGACCTATTGTTTTCATCACATGTTTTCATTTGGAATTGGAAAATCATGTTTATTGGCGATGCTTTTTCCATCTTCAAGCGCACTTCCCACCAATGCGCTCAACATGACCTTTGGGTTTTAAGGTCCAGGCCTTTAGGGATACTCGTAATAGTGTAGTGTTGAACTGTTTTACAAAAGTGGCCGTTTCTTCCTTTACATTTCCACCCTGTAGTCGGGTTAAGCATCATAAACTCAAGTTACAGTAAGCGAATAGCGAAAACTGAACAAAAAATGACCCTGTACGTATAATTTCTCGTCGATGTTATCTTGCATCTCGTCGTCTTGCAGAAGTATGATAATGCAATAAATCAGGCGGCGCGAAAGGCCAGTTTGGAACCATTACGCCATCTACGCCCGTAAAATATTGTTACGAGCCCACTTTGAGCGCAGACCGCTTCCGAGAACCCTGAGCGCTCGTCATTATTTTAGGCTTTGCTTGTTTAACCCTAATTGCACGATACATTTTGGCTATCACTTGCTGTAAACTAATTATAAACATGTTATAATTTCAAAACAAAAAATTTAAGAACTACAAATTGTGTTGAGATTCATCTGGATTTGGGACATAGTATTAATCCTTTCTTGGGCTACTTTCTCTCGTTCCATTAATGTTAGAGTTTAATTCTATGTGTTTGTATCTGCTATTTCAAGAGTCATGTCCACTCAGTTTATCTCACTATTCAATCGACATAACTTGTTTGCTAGTGCTACAGTTTACTACTTAAAGTATCACAAATTCATGTCAAAACTCTGTAAAATGTCTGAATGTTCAACACATTTGCTGAATGAAGTCAGGTTCGTTTTGTATCATGGGTGAATTTAGTTTATGTCATCTGAATAGCACAGCAAGCAGCAGAATTCAACGATCCTCCCCGCCCCGCCCGCAGGTTTCTCCGCCGCTTTCCTATCTAGATTTATATCGGTGTCTGAACGCACTAAATCCTTGTCTACAACGCCTACGATAAAGTTCTATATATTGCCGAGAACGATACAGTGAACACTGATCGAAGTCTTTAGTGTATACTTATTTTTCAAATCTATATTTATCCAATGATTTTGTATCACGTTTGAAATTAGTTTATGTCAGCAGAATATCGTACAGTAACAGAATTTAATGATACTCCCCGCAAAGCTGCAAGTTTCTCCGCCGCTTTCCTATCTAGATTTATATCGGTGTCTGAACGCACGTTAAATCTTTGTCCAACGCCTACGATATCAAAGTTCTATAATATATTGCGATACCGAGAACAGCTATCGGAGACATTAGTATTTGCTTATATATTGAGTTGGAAGAAAAAGAAATGATTTACCACATAATATGCTCGAAATCGAAACAAATGAATGAAACACTTTACTGACTACAAGACAATGAGACAAAAAGTAAAAAATCTAGCTCGTTCACTAGGTACCGCCCGGCGGCACCTGGACGATTTGCGTCCTAAGTAGGCCCTTCTGGCAACCGTAGCTTCGGCCCTTCCGGCAAAACATGGGTGTTGCTGCACCCCAAATTTGCTAAAATCCCTAGCGCGCCCAAAGCCGAGGTTTCCCTCTTGGGAACCCTTTGTGCTGCTGCTAGTAGTTTATAAATATAGGAAGCCGGGCCTCTGGCTCGCTCCTCAAACCTTGCCCGGTGGAGTAGGAAATGCCGTCTGAGGCAACCTATGTCTGACAATTCAAAAAAAAAAAAAAAAAAAAAAAAAAAAATCTTCTAATAATAATGGTTATTTCATTAGGGAAAAAAATGTTAAGACAAATGCAGTGAAAAGAGAAAGAGACAATTAAAATTACGAAACTACAACGAGCACCAACCCGTCATCCAATCCAATCCTCCCTTTATTGGGAGAGACCTATATAGTTCAGCAATTGACTGTTATAGGTTAGTAAAGAACAATAACAAGTTCAAGATTTATCACGAACTCACGATTTTCAGCAGAGATGAGTCGAATGAAGAAAAATATGTATATCCCATCTGTGTTTTTATAAAATACCCGCACCGTTTAATCGATTAAATGCATCGCACAAAACTATCTGCATCTCATATCTCAGATTCTCGATACCACAACGCGAGATATCAATATCTCGCGGTATCGATGCCATGCAAATGTATGACATCGATACCGCGTATCGACAATGCGTCTAGGATCAGATAAGCTTCTTAATATGTCAATTAGTTGGATTGCAATGTATACATATATTTAGGATGTTTTACAAAGCTTTTAGTAATATATCAGCGAGGATAGTACACATGTCAGAGAATTTCGTAATTTTCGAGACAGCAGTCAGAAATATGGTTAAATCGAAAGAATTGATCACCACAATTGATCTCATCTTAAGCCAGAGATCGCAGCGGACAGAAACTATTGGGAAAATTATAAAACATGAAGGCATAAAATATGCCAGGTAGTGGAACATAAATACAGGCTACCAAAAAAAAAAAAAAGAAATTTTAATCAAGTAAAATATATATTCACTATGTAATAAAAAAACAGTGGTGTCCTTTTTGTACAATAAAGACTTTACATACATAGACTTACATTATTTGCAACAAAATCATAGTTATTATCATAAAAATAAAGTACGGTAGTTTCAGAATGAACAGAGCCATAAAAGCCAACGATGTGGCTGAGCATACAAGAAAATGTTGCGCAATTTTCCTTTGCATCTCAAAGTTTGAAACTTGCAACTAGGCAGCCCATTTTCTTAGTTAACTTAAGTATGTGTAAAGTGACAATTTATATTGGAGAGGGAGACGACATTTTTCTTTTTAAGCTGCGGCAAAATATTTGTTCCTTAGGTCTTTTGGTTTTTCTGTGTTGTTTTTGTGTCAAATCTAATTGAGAGGAAAGTGCCTTCTACTCTGCCGGAAACCACACTGCTTCGCTATTATTGTAATATCAAGTATCTCATGCAAAAATTTGACACTGCTTCGCTATTATTGTAATATCAAGTATCTCATGCAAAAATTTGTTTTAAATTTTAACTATCATCTTTTACATCTTTAGACAGGATCATACTAACACTATGCGGAATATTTCAGCCATACAACAACGCGAGGCGGCATCGCAACAAAAGATTGACCCGATTACCACGATCTTACGCGTATTGTGGAAAAATGGGATATTACCTCCTGCCTGAAGAATTTTCTTTGAGATATGCTAATGGGTTCTTGTAAAGGTGTAGAGTACTTCCAACGTCCATTATAGTAAGTGATTTCTGGAAAAAATATCGAGAGATCGTTGCTATCCGTTACACTACGGTATTATCAAAGTTTTTAATAGCCGTTAAAACCACAATTGGTTTATTGTTTGATTAAATAATCTGGCTCTATGTTCTCAAAAGTCAGTATTTCATAAGAAGTTTAATGGTCGATATTAATATTCTTTGTTATACCTCTAACAGTTTAAATGGCGTTTCCAGTACTGATCAGAATTCAGGATGCGTCAAGGCTCATTAGCCATATTGTACAGTTTTTTAATTTCATTAGGCCATCTACATTCTGTGCCTTGGGCTAGTAATGTCAATAATAAAACAGCCCACCGCTGTGCAACCGACAGCCGCCAACGAGGTGTGTCTCGCAAGGTATTGTCCTGCGCTAATTGTCATTCTGGCATTCGCTAATTAACACATAATTATAGACTACATGCAATAAACATCTCTACATTGTACTTACTACTTACACAACTGGTTTAATTCTGTTCGAGTGTTAATGTATATGATGACGAAAGACAAGAGAAAATCGGGTACCTACTGTATGTGATAGTAATCTCTTGCCAAATATTGACGGAATCCGAAAAACATATAACTCGACGACTTGGATTGAAGCTGTTGTACCTATTTACCGGATCATTCTAAAAATTGAAAGACTTAAAAAGTAAATGTTACTTTTCTTGACATTTCTCAATACCCAATCAGTTTAAGGCTCCTCCCTGCGCTAACGACCTTGAAAACACAAAAAAATTAATTTCTCTTTCTGTAAGTGAGATTATTAGAAACCCTCGTACAACTTTTTAGCTAGTATCCTGAAGTTTCATTAGAACCTCGAAAGTTATTGAAATACTATCCGGTTTAGAAACCTTTACAAAAAGAGTCAAAAATGGCCGTTTTTAGTATTTTTTGCAAAGGAAAATTCAGGGTATTTTATTTCAATGATTTTCGAGGTTCTAATGAAACTTAAGGATACTAGCTAAAAAGTTGTACGAGGGTTTCTGATAATCTCACTTACAGAAAGAGATTTTTTTTTTGTGTTTTCAAGGTCGTTAGCGCGGGGAGGACCCTTAGGCAATACATGAGCTTGAGTCCATTTGACTTTCATCATCATCATCATCATCAGGTCTTTAGTCTCCACAGCAGGAGCACGGCCCTCTCTGTCCTACTAGAGTCACACTTGGCCAGAGCAGCCAAAAGGATTTAGCCTACTTCACGCTGGCCAGACGGGTTGGTGAGGTCTAATTGATGTTTATAAGCTTTGTCTACCTAAGTCGCCTTCCATTTGACTTTACTTTGTTTTATTTAATGTGTGCTATGATATCCGTGTGGGATATAATGATCGATACATGCAAACCTAAAATATAAAATGTGCCACTAAATATTTAGAAACTGAAATTCAACGAGAGCTCAAACAAGTGCACTTGACTCCGACGAGTCGTGTTCGGCGGGCCGTAATTTGTGAGACTTTTGTTTGCCCGGTCAGGACAGCCGGAACAATGTGAAAAAGACGCTTTGTTATAAAAATGGGACTTTGCGAGTTTTAAATTGGACATATACTATTAGAGATTTTATTTGTTAAGTCGAGTTTCTAGAGCGATTCCAGTCTTCGGCGTTCTTGAGTGACCAGTGATATACATATAATTTATTGGAAAAGATAAACCCGTGTGCACCCGGACTACTTGAGTTTTCCGGGGTCCAATGCCGCCCCACGTTCTCACGAACTGTAAACAGTAGTTCATAAATTGTTTGAAGGGTCAATAGGGCTTGGTTAAGACACAATTTTAAATGATATCTCCGTTTCTTTTTAAATGATTTATTTTAAATGGGAGCAGCGCTGGACCTCGGAAAATTCAGGTAGCAAATTTAAGTATACATAGTAAGAAACCTGCTGAAGCGTTTAGAGTTTGAAGGCGTCAACTGGTAGGACATCACGCTAAAAAGAACACTTGGCGCCGCTTTCTGATTAACAAGAGGCACAGCGAATAATAACAGTAATAACAGTAAACAAATAATAAGATGCACACATACGCAGTTAGCCTAAGAAATCTCGAATTTGTACAAGTCCCCATTTCAACGTCCTTAATGCATTTCATTGTATAATGTTTGTTTCCTAGACTAGTATGATGGAACATCTCTCTAGTAATGTTGCGAAACTTGTTGAGTCTACCATCATGCCACTACAAACCGTGTCTATATCGAGATAGATTTAGCTGTAGCGTATCGATATCACCGGCGAGACCAATTTTATTCAATTAGCTCGCTTTATGTCCAGCCCGCGTAATGAACAACCGACTGCGTCGTCACAATCGTCCGTCACACACACAGACACACTATCACCGCAACGTCATCGCAAACTGTGCACTTACTTTATTTTAAATGTACTTAATTTAAGCACTTTTGTGTTACATTTTTTTCATTTCCTATTTCATTTTTTGGTTTGAGCACTGCATCTTGAATGCCTATAAAATTTAACTATTTTAGTGGTAGACATTGTTAGATCTTATAATATGTGTTAAATATGTAGGTGAATTTTTCTAGCTGCGTAACCAAAAATCGTTAGTGCCCTTAGATCATTAGGACCCAACTACGCGGTTTACTAGATATTGAGTATGTTCATGTGCAGACGTTTGTTTATAATTAGATATCCTACTTGTCTAGCAGTTTACACTCGACTAGCTACATTCAAGTCTACGTCTCATTCCGCTTCAGTGAATTCTAGTTACACTATTTCTGACATGTGACTCATAAATAACAAAGAAAACTGTGCACCCAACTTATATGGGTCTGCTTTACTCTTCTGTTATCGGTAGTATCAAGTATGATTTATTTACTTGGCAAATTCGGTAATTTAAAAATGTTTTTCGGGAACTAGATTACAAAATGGCAGGGATGTACATGCAGAATGCTTAGGGATATTGATATATGCCTGATCTAGTACGCAGCCATTTTGAAAAATAGAGCAGGGTAGACTTTTGACAGGGGACACACAACAACTTACAGAAAAGATGTAATCTTTTACGACATTTTACGGTTACGTTATTAGCTTCAATGAAATGCCAAAGAGTTATGCGAAGAACTGAACATATTGATTAAATTACATTTCAAGCAAATATTTCCTGAAACATCCTTTTGGAATATCCGTCGTTGCGACAGGAAGCTATTTATAGGTCAAACGTAGACAGGTCTGTATACGATATCCAATATCCTGTAACGGCGAGTATATTAGCCGACCATGTTTTGCACTTTTTGCACACGACGGCTAGATATCCCAGAGCCAATCCGAACCCTTTCAATTTACCAGCAAAAAAATATCGGCATTCAAAAAGTATTGGACAGCGCTAGATCGGGCGTTTGGAAAATAACCGTATTTTAAGAATCCAGATCTGTGTACGCAAGTAATAAATCTAGAATTCAAATTGGATGATTGAAATAGGAGGAACGATCGGAAAATGGCTCAAACGTTGAGCCTTTAGGCAATTTAAAAATGATAGATTGCCGTATTCTGACAAGACTACCTATGAGTGAGATGCAAAGAATAAATATATAGGTACAGAAACATGTATATCTATGTTCTGTGTTACTTACTATAATAGATTTAGAAGGTTCAAGATGGATATAGCCTATTATGAAATATGACGAGATACGAAATATTTTTAATTGAAAAATCCAATTTTTTGTGTGTTGATGTTCGAGCCAGGGCCATAATGGCTTTATACATTTTGTATGAAATATAGTCTCATTGACAAATTGATCGCTATCTACTTTGCTCTTGTGACGATCACACTTACCGTATTGTCTGTCGCACTAGACTAGTGTGGGCGTGACGAATGGGATATACCTGAAAAAACTAGTGGAAGTGCTATCGGCTCCCATACAAAAAACTTAATTTTTAAAGATTATGGTACGGAACTCTTCGTTCGCGAGTCCGACTCGCACTTGGCCGGTTATTTTTATTTAATTAGTCTAGGTTTTTCTCTTCTGTGGTTATAAGCATAGATTACTATCATGTTATGTTACTGCAGCGCCATAATTTTTACTGCAGTATTTTCTAAAAATCTTTAACAAGCAAAATTAATATTCAAACATACTACGAAGATAGAATTTCTGCAATGGCCGTATGTGATACAGACTACTAGCTAGGCAACAACAAGATCCTAAAATCCAAAGAGATGGAGGAGCATGCAATACGGTGCGCAGCGGACCGCGACGAGGCGTATGTTGGATTTAATTCGATTCTTGAGACCTATGCACATTGCCATTGTAAAGTTTAATACTTCAAATATTCATTTTAGTTCTCTAACTAAAGGTAAGAGCAATTTACCTGCTTATTGTGCTAGTTGTTGAGTTTTTAAAACCACCTGAGATAGAGAAAATAGTGTTTGTCTAGTGAAAGTCACATTCAGTTACAAGATCTAATATACTTAACTCGCAATAAAACCCCTTTTTTGTAATATTTCTTCAAGATTATGACTAAACTACTGATATTTCACATTTAATTCTTGTGCTAAAAGCAAAATATAGCCACTAAATATTTGTAGACAAATTCGCCGAGTTGCCTTTATCTCTTTTTTTTTTCAATTAAAAATTTATATAATCTACTTACATTCCGCGTTCATTCCTCGCCTCTCGCTTCACATTCAGACGAAATATGTAAAAGCATGCGGGGTGCCTCGCGGATGGCCCCGCACCTCATCCTCCCTCCCGAGTATTGGACGAGAGCCTTAAAACTGTGGAATTTTTTGTTAAGGTCTTGTTTGTTAACGCTGATAACAGAAATATCTTTTTTTAAAACGAAAAGTTTTTTTTTCCACCAATTTTCCATCGCGACTTGGTTTTACCTGTGGCATGTCCGTAGTCTTCACTTGGTAAATTACGATACCTAGTCTGTACGGAGCTTTGTGATTCCTCTGCGTTTTATTGGAGAAATTGATCTATTCTAGATCCTGCGTCAGACAATGACAATGCGCGTCACGTGGCCAAAAGAGGATGTCGTCAATTTGCCTTTATTTTGCTTCGGTCGAGAAACATCTGCAAACTTCTTGACAGCACATGAAAGGGAACCTTTGAAATAATATCTCAGCAGTCATGATTACGACAACAAACGCTAGCTATTATTGAAATATCGAGTATATCTCTTAAAATTTATCAAGAGTCTGCGCTCTTTATATTTATGATATTGATACTCTCTTTATGACTGTATAAGTTACAAGAGCGTAGATTTTTATGAATATGGCGGTAAGTTATAGACCTGAAAGTAACGGCGTCGCCGAAAATTCATTTTATCTGTATTATGTGATGCCGTACATAATTTAGTACGTACTTTATCCGCAACATGGATAAGTGTATGAAACTTTATTGGTTTACTTAGTTACAATATTTTAGTAAAACTTTAACATAGCGTGTCCAAACGCTACTAATGACGAGGTATACCGAAAGAAACTCGTCAATTTAAATAAAAGTTGCTTGGTACTAAGAGATACTTCTTCATTATACAAGAAGTAATTAAACAGTCGTAAACGTAAAAGTCTTGGGACCCGTGAAGCGTTTACTCATTCCGAAAGTGATTAATATGTAACGACTCACACGAACACTTACACAGATTCAATGTACTGTACACGGGTGCAAGGGTTGGAATACGTCTGTCAGCACCGAACAGTACTTTCGCATGCCGCTATCCTTTTCTGTCGCTCAGAACTGATATTCGCTAGAGCGAGAAAAGGCGACGGAATGCTTCAGCACCGGCATGTAGCCCAACCCAACCTGGGGGTAATATTACCGACTCCCATACTGGTTTGGGAAAAAAGAAATATCGTAGAATATCCTAGCTTCACTTTCCGCACAGCTAGTAAAAGCTGATCGATGGAATGGACGAGATTATGAATCATGTCAATAGACTTCGCGGATAGCTATCCAATACTATTGCTCACCATTACGCTAATTGTGGCCTTTGGGTCTTCTCTTGTCGTATTTCTTAAATATTTACTTCTCACTCTACCCAAAGGTTGACTGGAAGAGATTGCTATGCGATAAGTCCGCCTTTGTATCATAATTCTGTCTTATTCATTTTTTCTGTTTTTTGTATTTCCTTTTGTTTATGGTGCAATAAAAAGTATTTGTATTCTATTGTATTGTAAGCTCTGTCAACTTCGTTAAGGATAAAGACGTGACAATGTATCTGTAATGTGACTATTAAAATAACACCATCAATTGATTTATAAACAAGGATTGTATTTCGAGCCTACTTCTGTTACATTACATGAATCATGTTTCCGAATTCATATTTTCCCGAATAACCAAGGTTTGAACAACATCAGACACGTAATTTTCCGCGTCATCGTTTATAGCACAAAATTAATAAAAGTGTGACTATGTTATAGGTACATTTTATGGGGATGCTCACTTTTCATAAACGTCGCCATACATTTACCAAAAATTGGTGTTTGTTGTTATACTTTCTTGAATTTGGAAATGTCGATGAATGAAGATTCGATTTTATAGTCGGCTCAATCCAATCAAGCGTAATCTAAACCGGTTTTATAAAGAATGTACCTATATAGGACAGAAATTCTACAACTTATTCCCGGCAATAGAAATTACGCTAGATTGGCTTCACTCTTATTAGTTTAAATTGTTTCTTCAAATTACGAATCAAATATTTGTCTATAAATTATTAACCGCATCTACGCGCATCCCACAAAACGCTACAAACAAATTGTTCGAAAACTTTCCCGTTTTCACGAGTTTGACATCTGGCGATCGTACGTGCGACGCCGCTGTATTTCGATCAAAGATTTATTGATATCGCGTATATTGTATTTTTCGCCACCCTCTCGCGATGTGAGCATAAGCATATCAACAAGTTTTGCTCTGAAGTTATAACTTCAAGTTTGTTTCGATTTTCTTGTGGGTTATCTTGTAATAGGGAAGGAATAAATTTTTTAAAAACGCCTGAATCTATGTTTTGTTTTAGTTATTACATTCCTATTTACTGTAAATAAATATCAGATTTTTCGGTCCAGACAATTAATTATAAAAAATAACATGTAACTTTTTATACGTCAGACAAGACGGCCAAAAGAAATGGCGGCGTTAAGATGAGTTATGTTATTATAATTAATTGACAAGACCGAAAAATCTGATATTTATTTACAACTAGCCGAAGCCCGCGACTTCGTTCTTGTGGACTTTACGTTTCTGGAAAATGCTTATCAAGCTGAACAAGTTTTGCTAAGGCGTCATTTTTAGGGTTCCGTCGCCAAATGGCAAAAACGGAACCCTTATAGATTCGTCATGTCTGTCTGTCTGTCTGTCCGTCCGTATGTCACAGCCACCCACCACTTTTTTCCGAAACTATAAGACCTATACTGTTGAAACTTGGTAAGTAGATGTATTGAACCGCATTAAGGTTTTGATTCAAAAATAGAAAAAAAAAACAATAAATTTTGGGGGTTCCCCATACTTATATAATTTATATAATTTATTTTTCATCAAACCCATACGTGTGGAGTATTTATGGATAGGTCTTCAAAAATGATATTGAGGTTTCTAATATCATTTTTTTCTAAACCGAATACTTTGCGCGATAGACACTTCCAAAGTGGAAAAAAGTGTGTGTCCCCCCCCCCCCCCCCCGTAACTTCTAAAATAAGAGAATGGTAAAACTAAAAAAAATATATAATGCTCATTACCATGAAAACTACCAGCGAAAATTGGTTTGAACAAAATCTAGTAAGTAGTTTTTTTTTATATGTAATAAATCATAAACGGCAATTTACCTTTCATTCAATCAACTCAAATATAAAAATTAAAAAAAAACATACTACAAGACTTTTATATTATGTTATTTTCTATTACGGAACCCTTCATGGGCGAGTCCGACTCGCACTTGGCCGCTTATTATATTTCTTATAGTTTGGTCAGACTATTATAGTTCAACAGGTTATCGTGCTTTTCGAAGCATGGTTTGAAATATGTAATGCTAAATTGTGGACACCCTTCCAAGGCTCGGAGCTCTTCTAATTATACGAGTAAATACTTAGTAACATAAATACTTCAAGGAAGAGAATATTACGAGGCGTGAACGTAATGTTACCATTTGAATTTTGCACTTGCAAACCTAAATTGTAATATTTCTCAAACATTACGACTTCCTTGAAATTGTTTCCTTGACATCAAAGGAATGAACTGCGCAGGCGTTCTCACCCGACCGCAAAATTACTTGAGGTTTATTTGACATTTAGCGACAGTAAAGACAAAGCAAGAAGTGAACAAGTTACTAAAAGATTCATCATCCGAGCGTATTTTCCTGGTTGCATCCTCAGCAGTAATGCTTCAGAGCCCGGGTCTTGTACTTAACCAAGGAAACTTGACGTGGTTACTTGATTTCCACACAGAGTGACTGCCGTCTGACCTCCGTAACCCAAAGGGTAAACCTGAACCAAGGTACTATAAGATTGACAGCATAGAATCATTCAAAAGGAAGAACTGCAGGTAGATTTGTGATTACATCGTTTAAGCGATATCTGGGAAGACATCCAAATTTTAGTTGTCTAGAAGATTGTTTTAGATGTAACGTTAGGTCTAATTGTGAGGCGGTGTCGACGACCTATCCCTGTGGTGTGCAGGTATATCAGCGACAATACCCTGGCGCAGCGCCAAGCGCCGGACGCTCCGCATCTGCATTGATGCACATGCTGCTACCGAAGCATGGTGCATCTGTCAAATTGCTCATTTAATACTCTCCACGTTTTTCAGTCTTAAAATTGTAGCTGCAAATTCTTTGCTCTCGAAACCTCCATCTTTAGCAGCGCTGTTTTAGACCACGTTGCCCTTTTCAGCCGTTTCTTCTTCACATATGAGTTCATGTCAGCATGCGATCACGCTGCTTAGGTATTAAATATATTCTAGTAGGTATAATAATTTTCTCGCAAAACTCTTTGGCAACGCCCTATTAATTTAATTATGGGGCTACCAACGTCTATAGGAAAATCAACCAGTCAATGGGTATCATATGTAATCAGCCGCACTTTTTTGATATGATTCCTAGCTCTATCTTGGTGTCCTGAATTATTTCTGCGAATGTTTCACACCAACACCATCAAGCTGTAGGTCTGGTGATTCCGGGCTAATAGTTCGTCGAGCAACGTTGCCACTTCCTAGCTTTAATCCTCAAACGGCTTATCCAATATTTCAGGTCGACGTGCGATAATCCTCCCGCAATTGGATACTCAATACTCAATACTCAATCATTTATTGCATCTCATGTGTTTACATAGTTTGTACTCTGCAGGATCGTGAATCGGTTCCACTTTCATTCCTTGAAAACTTAGGTAATGATTGAGCCCCATTTAATATGAAAATTCGCAAATATTTACACAGGTATTTCGTTAGTCGTACCGTGAATATGTGTTGCTACAAATATCTTAGGCTCTGGGGCTCCCACTTTTAACCCTCGCAATCCGCCCGACTGGTTCTGATTTTGAAATAATATTTGATTATTTATAACTGGAAATACTTGGAAATCGCTAATAGGCTACGGATCTAAGTAGGTCGCTGAGGAGAGTTTTTGTCGAGGTGGAAGATGATTGATTGCTCCCAAAACATGTGCGAGTGTGGATTCTCCCCACAAACTTAACCTGATTTTTTGGCAGGGCTGCCCTATTACCTGCACCCTGAACGACTTATACGTGGCTACTGATGACACCCCGTTAGGAGTAGCTCAATATTGGGCTGATAGAATATAAAAAATAAATAAACCATCGAAACGCACACAAGAAGAAATGTTAAAACTTGGTTTTATGTGTACATATTGGGCTAGCTGGTAAGACAGTGGTCACTTGCACACCCTACGATGTCTATTATGCATCTAGCAATTTTGCTATCGAGTAAATTTCCTCCATAACATCAGGAATATTTATGGAGCGTAATATTATGCATTGCTAAACACGTAAGATCTTGTGATAAGCTCCATCACGTCTTGAAATAGCGCGGCCGTTTTTAGCCAAGACATGGGCAAACCTATAAACATGAGCCATTTATCAAGCCCATGACGACACCATCGTCATAGCACACGTCACTGCCGCCGGTCCATTAAACAACACAATGGACGTAGGTGTTAACCCATTTGTAATTCCAGGTCGCTGTAAACTAACTACCCTACATAGCTATTTGGAGGTTTAGAAATCTTGGCGATTGTTCTGTTAGATTTCAGACGCTAGTCTTCACACGTAGCCGAAATCGTAGCGATTTTAACTGTGTAGTTTTGTTAAAAGCAGTTAGTTGAGATTTCTTTTATATGTTTGACAAACGTAAGCTACAATTTGTCATTGCGTGTGTAAAAACACAAATTTCGACACACTCAAGTTATGTTGGCAGCAGAATCTTTAAATCAAGAGAGACGAACGCACTATTAACTAGGCTCCTCCCCAACTAACATTTTCCGATGATCCCGGCTCATTTCCGCCGGCCTCACTTCTGCCTTTCGCACTCATAGATGGCTTTTTATAACCTTTTTCTATAATACTTGAAATGGTCTGAAAATGAAATAGATTTCTTCTTTCTAAACACTTTGTTTATCTGATGACGGTTTCGTCTCGTGACGCAGTCGGTAGGCCGCGAACGAGAATAGATCCGCACTTGACATTGATTCGGTGCCGCCTGCGAGTGCGTGCCCCATTCGGGGGTTGATCAATCGCTTGCCGTGGTTTAGAGTTCAATGTCACGACCTTCAAAGCTTTGTTCTAAGTAAATATCTATTTTAAGACCAAGTTTACTCAACTAGTTCAAAGAGAAGCTGAACATGAAGAAGGAAATATCGCGCAACAAATTGATGGGATCGATTTTCAAAGGGATACGTAGTTTCCTATGAAAGTTAACGAGAAGCAATCATTAAAATTGTTCTTGAAACTTGCAAAATGTGTTACCCTTGGCCCTTGCCCTTATCCTTAACTACTTCTTGTCAAAATTACCTACAAAATATCATCGTTTGAATATAAATCTTATTGATATCCTATTTCTGACCCAATTAATAACATTTCTTCATTGCTGATTCAGGGTTTCTTTCCGCTATTTTTATCTCCTATTCAAGTAAGTCCTTGTTTGTTTACAAAAGCCCTTCGAAATATTTTGTTTGTTATGACTATGTGGTTATTAAACTTTTTCGGTCGGCGTACATCCTCTCATAATCGTAAATCTTCCGCCCGATTAAGGGGTAATTTATCGGGGATTAGCAGCGAGATTTGACCATCGTCTCCTCTGCCAAGCTGTCAACAGGCGAAGTCCTAAATCATTTAAACGTCATCTTTTGTATCTGCCACAGAGAAATGAACATTATAGGGTAAGCGTCCATCGCTATGATTTTAAAGTAACACGTACCTACGCGCCACTTAAACTTCTTTTTTCGAAGTGTGAGAGTGGCTGAGTTGACAAGAAAACAGCTGCTTTTGTGACTATTAGGTCATTTTTCTCTTTTCGGACTCCTTCGCTTGTAGTTTACTATGTTACGAAAATTCTTGACAGCCTACAAATTTTCGAGTTGGAAATGTATACTTTGTTCTTGATTTCAATAAGCACATTGTTATTACCAAGACGTACTCTAGGACCAAGCGCTGCACTTTTTATAGATGTATTGTCTAACTAGCTGCTAAATTTTACACTGACAAAGTGTTAGAATTGACACAAACACAGACTCTTTGTGTTCTGATTACGCATTTTTTATTTTAGACGTGAATCGTGGTCATGATAGGTGTTTTTAAACAAGCATCAATGGGCTCTGTGAAAGTGTATCTTACTGTAAATATAATATATTTTGATTTGATCTAATAGTTGCAACTTTTTTTTAACATGAGCATTATATCTTCAGCAATAACTATGGCGACCCAGTGGTCTTCGTCCTGATAGCTTTCTCAGATAGACAGTTCTTCCTCCTATATTCTATATCCTTCTTATTTTTAGACTTGTTATTGTCTATACATGACTTTATAGATGACTAAGTCATTGTAGACGGAGCGCTTTATGATATTCTTATTACATTAAAGGACTGTCTAATGTTGTTACCATTAGTTACGTTGCTAGTAGCAGTAATCCAATTTCAATTTGGTAAATTGAGCAGGCAGTATCGGCTTGCTAATGAAGCATTGTCTCGAAGTTGTTCGGCAGATACGGCCGTACCAGTGCCAGCCAACTCACGAACGATGCACTTTATTACTAAATCGATACTGGCTTTTGGTACTGATTTTAATGTCGTTTCGTTTGGAATGTTTTAGGAGTAACCAAGATGGTGAAATGCGAGACCTATTGGAACGAAATTCTTTTTTGGATGGTATGGACGAGGGATAGGCGAAAAAAAATAGTACAATTCAACAACGAAAGTTTCTTTAATTGATTAATAATTGTTGAAAACCCTTAAATGAACCCTTTTCCTAAATTGTACCGTTGATCAGAGTCAAAAACCAAGAGTGGCTAAAAAATGACTTCGTACTTATATCGAACTGTAAATATTACGTTGCATGCGTTTTCTTTTACATTATGTATAATGATCACATCTGCGAATTGTATCATACAAACTTTAATCTCTATAAATCTTTATTCAAAAGCCTTCCTTCCTTTCTTTAAGAACCTTCATAACAGTAATGCTGACCAGTATAACATGCCATAATAACGTACTAGTACTAGCCCTCATTCCTCGGGGATTTTTAGCGAAATTGTGACCACTGCCAAAGGAAATATAATAACTGTCCATAACTAGTGACCTATTTTTGCCTTTACTAAGTAATGATAAGGTATGTAGTTGACCCTACGCTTTGGGATTTCTAACGAAATTGACCCCGACTAAAGAAAATATTATTACGAAACATAGTTTCATAAAATAGGGCAGAGCATGCGGTCTTAGACAAAGTTTAGCAATGGCAAAAGTTTAAATTCGAAAACATATACGAATTTCATCGCCATCATCATTTCGAACGACCTAACAAAGGTCGCTGGAAGGCGCTGGATGCAAGCCGCTCTAGATCGGTCATTTTGTAAATCTTTGGGAGTGGCCTATGTCCAGCAGTGGACGTTGTGCGGCTGAAATGATGATATAAGAATTTAAAATGATTGAATCAATCATACATTCGGATACACGCCAATGCCTCGGGCACTATATTATGAACGAGGGTTTTGATCCGTCAACTTTTAAAAACCTTTAACCAATAAAATCTTAATCAATCAAGATAAATCAAATCATTATACGTAACTAAAGCTCATGAGATAATGGGGACCAAAATAAAATGTTGTCATTATATTTGAACGGCGAAATGTCTGATTGAATCACATACTCAAAGAGTTTGTGATTCATTCTCGAGTTATGATATGAATCCTGCTTATACGAAGGGATAATCCCCTATTTGCTCTCTAAAAATAGGCTACGATGAGCTGGATCGACTGGAAGAAAATAGAAATAAAATAACGTATGAATCATTAGATGGGACAGGACATTGTAGGAGAAATGTAACGATGTAATGACGCTATTACATTTATAACAAAAAGAAAAATATATTATTGTAATCGTCTGGATTTTTGTCTTACTTACTTACTACGGTGGCGCAGCGACCCAAAGTGGATCTTGGCCTCCGACACTAGATGGCGCCATTTCTTGCTGTCTTGTAAGCGTTGCTGCCAGTCGTCCACTCCGAGGCACCGCAGGTCTTTCTGCACCTCATGAGCCCACCTGTACCTGGGGCGACCAACAGGACGACGGCCATTCGGCCGACCCAAGTAGGCTCTTTTGTCTAATTGTATTTATTTATTTTTTTAACAAAGGAGAACCTAGAAATACTCGTTCTATGTAACACCGATGTGATGCCGCCCAAGCGCGAGGGAGCGTTTATTATCCGATTTGATGTAATTAAACATTTTACGGCTAATAAATGTTTACGGCCCTCCACGGCGGATAACAATTTTTATATCTTGGCGCTTGGCCGGTTGGGGCTCACAATCATACAAAACATTTGTAGTGTGTATACCAGCATTGTATACATTTGTCTAATTCAACAAAAATAACTATTTTTGGCATTTGAGGTAGGTAGTTGGTATTAGAGGTAGTATCATTTGTGATCTAAGTTGTACTATAACTAGTTAGTAGTACTATTGATCCGGAGCGATTTTGGTCTGTCCAAAAAACAGGACAATGTTTTACAACAATACAGAATGTAATAAAGTGTCTCAGTAATTTGTCATGTGGTTCTGCTCAGAATTCGTAATTTGTTTGTTAAGGAAATTTCCACCAAAACTGGCTCTTTATTCGAAAAATATTGTTAAATCGTAAATGTGGTGAGTATTCATATTTATCGAACAATCATTCATTAAATATTACGCTACAATGCTTTGCACCTATATTCTTTCATCCTTTTGTTCTTGTCAAAATTAAATTACCTAGAAAGGAACAAATCACACTAATTGAGCTAGCCCCAAAATGTTTGTTGTTCTAAATATCCTTCCCTTCTAAGCACATAAAAGTTAGATAGTGGAGTTACTTCACCTAGACTCATAATCGTAATAGATAGTGATTACAATATATTAGAAGTTTTTTGATAGTCCATCGCATTATCGCGTGACAATCGCCCGTTCCCTATATTTCTATAGCAGCCATTCATTACACAGATTTATTAATTTATTATATTACATAGCCGATACCAAAGCATACCCATTATTTAACTTCTAAGAAAGTAAAATATACGCAACATATGAAAATAATTGCAATATCAGGTTGGTTGTTTGTAATAATGACATTTATGCCAGTATGATTCCTTATGTGTGTAATTTAATTGGCTCTGGTGACCATAGTGGCCACTTCTTTTTTATTAATTTTGTAATGTGTCAAAGAGTTGTACAAAATCTGAAATATGTTTTTTTAATCCACAGATTTTTACTAAAACTGTCACAGATTACATTGAATTTAGACGAACTACGTGTATGATGACTGACATGCTATTTTTTCTGAATATCTTTCAACCCATCAAAATTAGGTAAAATTTTTCTTTCCTTAACAAACACTTGTGGTAAATAGCATAGTAGCTTAGTTTGTAGATAAGATTTAAATCTACTATGACACATTATACACCCGTTCGAAGTAAAAAAGAAAGTAATGACCACTTCACAAGTAAACAAACAGATTGTTGTCAAACCAGGTGATTACCATCGCACGTCACTTCACAGATAAGCAAGTAGCAACCGTTACGTCGGCACGGAGGAATGTAATTACTTGTTGATAACGGAGGCGTCAATTGACGACTGATTACTAATGATAGTGATGGGTGGTGAATCCGTGATAGGAATGATCCACGGCCTGAAGGACATTTATATGCAGAATCTCAGGCTGAGAGTCGATAAAACCCAAAAGACGGAGGAATTACCTACAAATAAAATAAGTAACTAAACCAGTATCTAAAACAATACCTATTTAAAAGAAGAAAAAGTCAAGATCTTAGCATAGCTAAGATACAAGTTATACCAGATTCAAAAATCAAGCAGTCCCTGGACTCCTGGACTAAATAATATAACCGCTGCTAGGATAGCCACGGTATATTATGTGTAGTAAGTATACTGCACATATATACCGTGGAATTAGGAGTGCCTAATTCCATGGTGGAAGCGACGCAGCTGTATTATACATTCTCATTGTAAGTTCTCACAACATGATAGAAGCGACAGTCCGACTCAGTTCGTACAATATTATCAAGTACTAGAGCATTACATAATCTCGTATTGGGTACAAAGGTCGCTGGACAAAGTTCACATCATCGAAATTCGAGCCGTCTGTGTGCACATTAGCGACGCGACGGTGTCAGAGGACACTAGGGCGACCTAAACATGTTGTCAGGCAAATACTGGCCTAACTGTTACACTGTTACGTCACGGGGAGGGCGAATATCTTTAATTTAGAGATAAGTGATTATTAAAAATACCACATTTACTTCAAAAATAATCTTTAAAGATTCTTGGTAGAACGTTTTAACCGGTACAATTTCAAAACATAATTATGAATTTTAAAAGAAATTTTATAATAGCAATTTTCAATGTATTACAAGAAACGCATGATCCACTTCAAAATAAAACAAAGAGTGGAAATATTCACAAGTTTAAATCAATCTTTTAATTTCTTACCGTATATTTGTACTTTTTCGCAGCGTGATTGATCGAACTTCAATCGTCACGCACACTGTGACAACTTGACACATCTCATAATAACTACATTCCCTTTGTTAACAAAACCAAAAATAAAAAAGCAAGCAAAGATCGGGGATATCGCTCACATGTTGAAGAAAAAAGTTCACTCCAAGTTTAATTTTGTCACGAAATCAACCAATTAACTCAGGTCACTCAGGTACTATAAAATTAAACCTGCAAAAGAAATAAATTCTTTTGCTTATAAAGTGTGTAATTTTTGTTTGCCGAATTTTCTTTCTTTTTATTAGACGCAAATTGACAAATAACTTAACGAAAGATATGAAAGGGAAAATGAGGAAATGAACAGCATAATAAAATTGATAAATCAAGTTCTTGTAGCACGCTCAAAAAATTAAGGGATGAGGGAGGACTAAGGAAATATACAACCGCCAGTGTCCTATTTTGAAATTTTAAATTACTTTCTCTTAAATAAATACGTAATATTATCGGTACATATGTCTATTGTGGGCTATCTACAGACATGCGATTAAGGTGGATTTAATTGGCTTGTCAAGTTTTTAGATATTCAATCAAGGTCAAGCTTAAATATGTGAGGAAGTGACGTCACGATGAAGATTCTTTTAGTAAAGTTAGCAATTTTACTTTCAGTGCTTTACTGTATTGTCAATGACACTGTTATCTACCAACAAAACAACTTAACAACAACCAACATAAGATGGTTATATTTTAAGAGGAGACTTTAACAGTTGACAGATGTTATTGGATTTTTAGTGCAATCAAAGGCAAAGGAAAAATGTTAACTATTGCTGTGTGTCATCACTTCCGGTGTGATGTTAGAAATTACATTAAAAATGTCTATATTTTCGATTAAGGGCACATTAAATACGCTTGAAAATGCAAATGACAATTGAGAACACGAATCACGTAAACATCTTTCCTGTTTGTGCAAAAAAATTCACACCAGTCTGCACAAATAATGTTTCTCTTGCCAAACCACGATATTTGTCTAAACTCTGTCACGTGTATTTTTCGTTTGGAATTCCCTAAGTGCTGTTGTAAAGTTAGCGGGTCGAACTCCCCAATATGGCATTTAGAGATCAACTCTTTTATCTGGAACTAGATTGGCTGGTTCGTCGTGGTCTGCGTCACTATCAGTCTCACAAACTTGACAAAAGATAAGCGCATCAGATTTAGATATTTAAAATATGTTTGCTCCAATATCGCAAAATGTTTGATAATTTTGATTAAATGCTTTTATTATTCGGTTGATAAACAGTTGGCATAATATTATGCGTCATGGAATATAGTGTGCGTTTGTTTTGTCCAATCACTACCTATACACTTCCGTTAGTTGGCTGGAAACCAAGCCATAATAACAGTGTTATGTAAAGCCACATGGTCACACGAGATCACGCTAGATTGACATTTATAAGGATTATTTTTCTCATGAATGAGAAACTTCATGATGTAAGATTAAAATCATAGCAGAAAAGGTATTTGTTTAAGCGACCAAAAATATTTTTCGATGTCTGGGGTAGGTCCCACTTAATCCATGGATATATAAAATTGATTTAGAGGGACAAAGTGGTTTTCCTAATAATATCCCACTTTTTGCGACTTGATTTCGATTTTGTATTTATTTCCATATTTTTTGTGTAACGCTTAGATAAAAACGTCGCAAATAAAATTATATCAGCATCAATGTGAATGTAACTATTGACAGATATTTGAAAGCTGTTTTATCTATTATAAAAACATGGCTGCTGCTGTATTGAGAAATAAATCGTAGAGGATTTTAGTCGCAATGGAAAATGGATATTGTGGGACAAACAGTCCCAGATTATCCATTATCGACATTTCTCAATTATTTCACAAAATGTAGAGTGACAGCCTCGAAGGCTTAATCATTAATTGGAAAATTGGCTTGATTAACGTGTCGACACGAACATCAATGATTCGTCTATTAAGTGACATTATTGCAAAACTTACATAACGAAGATTGTTTCGTCATCTATTTCTATAAATGTTCGTGATGGATTCCTTTTCCCTTATAATATCCCAAACATCAAACCTCAAAGGTCACCACTTATCTAATTAAAGATTTCAGATTCCAATAATATCACCTAAAACAGGTCCCATGTTGTATTTATGATAAAAAGTACTAGTGTGTGAAATATAAACAAATAACGGCGCCAACACGTTGCCAAAACTTTGACGTAACAGTCGACGACTGCGAGCATGGGTTATTTACGATGGGCATTATGCATTTTAAACATTACAACTAAATTCAATTCACTAATAAAATAACACGAAACAATATCTGGCTTATTAAAAAACGCGGCGCAACGTTACCCACACAATTTTACTTGAACATCACCTTACAGTCGAATTAGCGTATGAGCGTAAACTTGTGCCACATAGGTAGCGCTATCTACTCGTATTCACTCCAATATGTTAATTGATTGATTAACAAATTATATGTCGTGTGCTGCGGTATTGGAACGCGTGATATGAACACTCCACATTCATATACCTACCAATTCATTATATTTAAGAGCGAAATTCTTGTTTCTAATACGATAACCTATTCTTTGATAGCATGTTGGTATTATTTCTCAATGCTGGGAAAAGGCTACCCAATAAAGGATTGTACAAAATGTAAAATACTTAATCTCTAGGAACTAAGATCCTTAAATAGTATAGGGTCAAAATAATGATGCATAGGTGTGAATCCAGGATTTATGTTACCGTAACTGCAGAGTGAACTCTATGACCCACCTGAAACAAAACACATAACGGATTAGTTACATTGACCTCACGTCACGTCAAAGTAAATTTTATCGAAGCACTACTTTGGATGTGTTTCGTTTACACAAAATACAGATATAGAAAGTGAATTTTTAAATTTGGTAAACTTAAAGAGGTTTCAAGTTAGCCACCTGTACGTTGCTAATATACACATAACAATACCTTTGGAATGAATTGCCGCGTGGTTTTGGTTTCTGCTATCGGACCCAGCGGCGTGACCACAACCGCAATACCGCATTAGTATCGTTATTGAATACGAGACCTAGCATTCAATCAGCTGAATTCATTACGCAAAATATTTAATCTCAAGCATGGAATAACTGGAGAAAGATATTTTAATAATCTGATAAGATGCACATCATTATCATCATCCCAGCCCTTCTTCCACCCAATGCTGAGCATAGGCCTCTTCACTGACGCCACCCATCTCGGTCCTGAGCTGCTCTCATCCAGGTGCGACCCGCAACTTTGATTATGTCGTCAACCCATCGCATAGACGCACATATTACTAGGAATAAATTCCTATGACCGATATAAACATCGGTCATTTTATCCAGCAATGAACATAATGCGGAGGAAATGATGATTGGGAAGTTTTTCCTGCGAGGGTTTCGATCGTGTGCGAAGTTTATGACAATTTGTACCTATGTGCTTTTGATATTTGTCTATTTGTTATAACGGGTCATGGTCAACTGAGCGTGCAAATATTGACCCAAATTCATGACCATTTAACGCGTGATTGAATGATAAAGATTTATTACGAATATACCATCTGCGCTAGAGGAGCAAATTTTATTTCCTTAGTCTTATAGAAAAAGAAAACGACAGAAATGTAGCACGTGACTGACAATTCTTAATTTGTATTGCACGTTTCATGTATTAGTCTCCATTTGCTTTCTCCTAAATTTCTAAGCATGTCCTCTGTTGTAGAGAAGCTACGCACGGAGTTTCTCTACGTAATCCAATCAAAAATGAGATGTAGAAGAACTAAGATCATCAGCATAGACCAACAGATTAGTTTATTGAAGTGGTAATGGACGCCAAGTGGATATAGCGCGAAAAATATTAAATGCTGCAGCAAGCTCAATGGGTAAAGCCACCTGCTAGCGGAGGTCAAGCGTTTCCAGTGCACCGATCATAATGGTGCAGTCGATCACCTTACTTAGGTACGTCAGCGTTATCAAACGTTGCATAACGCTACCACGCATACACTATTATAATCAATTATGGAGCAAGTGCATTGTTTTGCATTTACGTCATAAGTGACTCGCGACGCGCATTCTAGGCAACGCTCGACTTTTTCATTAAACCTTACACGAAGTCTAGACGCAAATCGACTACGCTAATGAAATCTACATTAGGTTGTTAACACACTTAATAAATGTGTGTTTGTTTACGAATGAGAACAGTGTCCTCTAAGTCTGAAAGTCACTAGAATTAAAATGAAGTTATAAAACACAAAAAATGTGTTTGGAATAAATAAAGAACAATCTGTGTAAAATATCCGTTGATTGTCTGCGTCCTTTTATGCTGAAAAAAGGGGTGAGGCGGCATGGGACTAAATCTGCCGGTGAAAATATTCTTATGTAGCAAACGATGCTTCTCTTATTTAATATGGATATGGACATGTATAAAGTTTTACGGCATATTTATTTATAGTCCTGCATCTACTAGAAATTTTGAAACTGGAATCTATGGAAGAAAGAATCGAGGACTTTACCCAGCAGTGTGATACCCCAACAGGCTAAAAAATCTCGCTTTTGTGGCGTTTCACATGTTATTTTGATGTTCTTGTCACAGTTTTATGAATCCTCATTTAACTTCACATTAAAAAGTAAAATTACCTATTTTTCAAAACAAACCGACCAGGGAAAGAGATTTTCAGGGAAATGTTTCAAATCAGTAAAACTGCCGACTGTGATGACTTTGTTAAACGTGACATTTTTCCGACAACAGGCATTGATGGAACAGCATACGAGGATATCGCTGGAAAATTCGCTGTTTACCGATGGTTATTTCCATTGGCACAATCGGCGATCGGTTCCCAGAACGGGGCGGTGTCGGTTACACGGGCGATCTTTGTGATTTATCCGATGATTCCGACAATACCAGCCTTGGGACACGCAACCATTATTAGTATCGTCGCTAAAAGGAAACATTTACATAAACGTCTGATAAGGTAATTTTAATAGCTGCAATTTTACAGGCTTTTTCACCTGTCCCGTTGTCTGTCTGTCAGTAATAAAATCTTGCAAGTTATATTTGACCCACTTCCTGGTTTCCGATTGAGCTGAAATTTTGCACGCATACGTATATCGCGTGACAATGCAATATTATGATGACATGGAAATGATCTGATGATGGAACCGGATGGTGCCCCAAGGAACCCTGTAATGAAACGACTTAACCCCATCGAGTTTGAGCTCCATTGATTTGTCTTGAGGAGCACTTTTAAGTTCCTTGAAGAGCTTGGTATAAAAAAAAATTATAATTGCTTGTTTTGTTAGTACTAAACCAATAATAAACATTTAAGCTTATCAATACAGATCTTTGAGAAATTACAACGGTATTATATTTTTTGTGAATACAAGTTATGGAAAATAAGTATGTTAGGCATTTTGTCCTACTTTGCAATATTTTGAACTTTCACAAAAAACAAAGCGAAACGACAAAGCAGTACGAGTCCTGACAAGTGCTTAATTAATTCACCGAACTGAGAAACAACGATTGTGGAGTGCCTTTTATACTCGTTGTTCAACTGAATTCAAATTGACTGTTCGTTAACCTTGTCACTCTAACCATTCGGGTAACTAGGACAAATGGACTAGGGGTATTTTAACATACCCTCAAAAAACGGAGGAGCTCTAAATAAAGAGTAACAGACCAGAGTTTCATAATCTTGTAAAAAAGCCACACCAACAAGCTAAGAAAAAAGAGTATACTAGCATGCGCAAGAGTATTTTACGCGCATTCCCGTTGAAATTCATAAATAGCTAACATCCAAAGCAGCTTTGGAGACAAATTTTTCTAAATAGTTCTGTTAAGATTCTGCATCCGACACCTTTTCCTATTTATGAATTTCTTACCCCGAAATTTTACTTAGTCATCTGTTTCCATATTTGCTTGCGATGTTAGCTCATTGGCACGCGTGCCATCAGTTGTTTGTTTGCTTGACTGTTGTAATGTGTGTTCTTCGTCTGCTACGTGTTGAGTTGAGCATCAACCTACGTCATACTCATCTACACTTGAGCATACAAGTGGTGTTTGCTATCTATTATCCTGATTTCCAAATACCCATTTTTAAAGGACGGATTGGCAGTAATTTCCATGACGAAGGCAGTCCGTCATGATATCTTAAGGCTTACACTTCTCCAAATGCCAGTTCTTTCCTAAAGCTCTCTAATCCTTTAACCTCGTAAATCACAGACACAATTGAATTCAATTGTTCCTTCGCCGGATTCGATCGAAAACAAAGTTGAAAGAGCTGTTACATTTCTTCGAGTTATCAATGGCAAGCTTTAATAGTTGTAGTACCGTTTTTATGCAGTCCACTGTCGGATGTTTATCAGCCATGTCATTTTGCTCAATACTCAATACTCAATATTTTATTGCAAACCATAAAGTACATAAGATGTTAACAATACAGTTTAAAATAATTTATGCAATTCCTAATGTATATTCTTAGGTTCGTACGTAGCTTAACATTGAAACCCTTGCACGGAGATGGGTATTGATGTTGTGTATTTGGAGTATGATCCCCATTTAACAGTCAACAGCTGCCATAAGTTCGTGGTCAGTTACACATCCTGCTGAAATTGCAGGATTGGTTTCGACAATGTGTTTCTCACTTCGCAGTTAGACTACTATGAATATCTAGTGTTGCGTCTTGACTCTTGATGCAGATGCCATGCTGTAACCAATAACAGCTAGCTATAAATCACATTTATTTAGATCGATTTCTTGATTTCAATTTCCTTATTCGTCTAGATCGTAACCTAGGCAAATAAGGAAAAGTACTTCGGGTGCAGTAATGGAAACGTCAACTGCAAGACTGTTTCCGTTTCCTCACGGCATTTCCGTCCTTGAGTCTGGCTTGTAAAACCTGCGTTTAGATGGCGCTGTTAAAAAAGCATCAGTAAAGGATATTGAATCCGTAAATGGTTCTTGATATTTTCCTAGCAATGATATAACTTCACGATATTTGACTGCACCATGACATTTTGTTAAACGTCATGGTGCAGTGTTTCGTTAAGAAAATTCATTATATTTTTGTAACATTATTTAAGTGGAAAGTCAGCTTTACCCATTTCAGTCTAATTAGAACAATTAATCAATTGTGAATCAATTTAAGTATCGACTCGCACAAAACGTCACGAGCCTGATCGGCCGCATCCACTTGTCCAAATTAAATTAAATGTAATAAATCAGCCCTCATTTCGGTACAAATTTGTGGCACGCAATATGATCGATTCTCATTATACGATACCCGGATAATCAGCTTACGGCGTCGGTAATCCGCCAGACTGGCCGGACAAACGATCTAAGTAGTACACTGTGAAGTGTGAACTTTGGTTTGATGGGAATGATGGGAAACAAGAATTTTTATGCTCACACATTTAACTCGTTAGTTAGTGACTTCGAATGATAAACTCCAGAGTCGGCCAGATGGCCACGCGAAAACAAAAAAGTTACAATTAAAGAGTATCAAATAATTTTTCTGTTATGTTTGACCAGTGAGTGGCCACAATGACCTCTTTGTCGTTAGCCTCATTATGATCTTCAATGGTAACTATACGAAGTAGGGCAATTCAGCCGCGACAAAAGACTCAAAGCGATTACGGTCAGGAACATCAATGAGTAAAAGTCTAATTGTACTTAGGTTAATACACTCAATCGTCAAAATGTACTACGCTACGGTCTATTAGTAGTTGAACCATTTCGACTCGATAAGAAATGATATACATATAATAGTCTTGCTACTTGAGTGATCACCATCATAACTAATCTCTCAAATAACAATACAATCTCAAATAGTTATTGTAACTGCGTTATAAATACCGGTTTCAATGTCGCAGCTTTTATAAGGAGTATACGGTGGCGGGGTCCGCGAGTAAACAACTATAATTGTCAAGTATAGTAGTGTACCTCAGTTTTTAACTGATTTCCAAAAAAAGAGGTCATGAATTTGTCGCGATTTTTCAAAATTATTTTAATGACGCCTGGACCGATTTGGAAAATTATTTTTTTTGTTTGAAAGGGCACACTTGTCTGGTCCTATATAAATTTAATCAACAACAAGTTTTGAAAAAATATTTAATATAAAACTGTAAAAATAAAAGCAAACGATATAATTTTTAAAACTAAAAACCGACTTCACCCCTTGCAGTTGGGTGTTTTAGAACCTACAACGCACTTGTTGCCTGTACATAGTCACTTTTAATGTTATACAGAGTATTATAATCTGATTTCAGTCATCGTACTAAACTGAAGAACCATCCTGCTCAGAAGCATTCAAAGCGGGCCTCGTAAATAAAATATTTTCTCTGTCGCTCTCACGAACATCTGTCACGCAAGATACACTCCGTTGCAATGCTTTTGTTGGCAATCTGACAAGTACCTAAATGTTTATGCACGTTTGATAGCCAGCGCCGGAGTTCACGCTTTTGAGAAATTCTTCATATAGTTACTCCACATTGGTATACTTAGTTAGTTTTTTTCTTTTGGATAATGATAGTGTTTGCATGTAATTGATCTCCCTGTTAGTTGAAATCGTTATTGCAACAAAACATAATGTTACAAACTAACTCTTTACGCTTCAACCACTGAACCTATTTAGATGTTTGGTATGGATATAGTTTGAGACTGAGGGAAGGACATAGGATGGTTTTTATCCCAAAATTCCCTAGGAGAGCGAAGCCCGCGGGCACAGCTAGTAGATACATAAAACAGATGTCAAAAGGCGGCCTTATCGCAACTGCAATCTCTTCCAGGCAACCGAGGTACTTGAAGATGTTTGACGAAAACAAGTTAGTTGTCTGTCTGCCTATTAGTACACTTTCCTTTCATGTCACCCTTAAAGCCCTTGATACATTTTCCTGCAAAGTCAAAGCGATCGTTTTGTTACGCTTTCATTCTTTGATTCTTGTATTTTATACAGAACACATTTACTTTTCTGTATTAAATAATTACTAGAAATATCTGTATGGAAATAGAAGAAGAGAAATGTAAGACTACGCACAAACATCTACAACAACAATTTGGTACTTTCCATTTTCAACGTAGTCATGGAACCCCCTTTAGGTAGAGTTGTCTACGTCAACCCTTAAAGCTGCTTACCATGCCCTTATGATAGTCTATTCAGCATTTGTGGGTTGGTGCAGACTCTCTCTCATTATGACACACTGTATTTGACGTGAACCTCCGTTAGACGTGTCCTAGATTATTTTATATGTAATTCTAATTATAATTAGTTTAAAAGTTAACTTTAAAGTTAAAATAAACTTTTTTTAATTTTTTTAAAAAGTGTTTCAAAAGCTCCCAAAACAAGTCTGGCGCAGCCGGTAGGATCGACGGAAAACCTGCATTTTGAAATCGCGTTGTTTCCGCGCTTTTGGACTCAAAATCGTACCAGGCACGGGAAGTGATTTAAAAAGCGGTGTGATCGATCTATCGAACCTCTAACAAATAAATTCGACTATCGGGAGTGAAGTGAGTGAATAGTGTCTTCACTATAAGATTACATAAGGCAAGAATGGTGTCGAGTGAAATGTAAGTAAAACTCTTTGCTTTCCCTCATTTTACCGTCCTGCCCATTTCCCTAAACTTGTGTAATTACGAGTGGTTTTTTAATAAAACGCGCAATTAAATTTTTGCATAGAATAGTAGAGTAAGTGAAATTTTATTATATTTCTAAACAAATAAATAAAATAAAAAAAAAATTAAGGAATTGAAAATAAAATTAAAAATAAATTATAATAATAGATACTTGTATTAATTAAGTTATATTACGTATTTCACTCTACGTAATTTTATAGTTAATATTGTAGAGCTAATTTTAGTTAGTGTGTTTAATTCTAAAAAACAAAAATGGAACAACAACAGGGAGAAAGAATTCAAATCATCCCTAATGAAATGATTAAACTCATCCCTATTTTTAAGGGTGACAAAAGACAATTAGGGTTATTTTTAAGGAAATGTGAATTTGTTATAAATAAGTACCAGGGATCCGAGGCCCAAAATGTATACGTCATGCATACCATTACGAGTAGGCTCGCGGACGATGCAGCTGCGCTTATCAGCGAGCGCGAGGATATTATGACCTGGACTGAGTTCCGAGAATTGTTAGAGCAACACTTCGGTGATCCGCGCAGTGAGGAATGTATTTCTATAGAACTAGAGTCATTAAAAATAAAGTCTGGTGAAAGTTATTTGGATTTTTGTAATAGAGTACAGACAGTTAGATCTATTTTAATGTCAAAAGTAAATAAAATTAATGATTTGCAATTAAAACAAAGTAAAAGAACTATATATAATCATATGGCTTTGAACGTTTTCTTATATAATCTGCCTGAGAATTTAGTTAGAATTGTGAGGTTAAAGACGCCCAGTTCTTTAGAAGATGCATTAGCTATTGTTCTCGAGGAAGTTAACTTTCAAACTCAATATAATACGCGTAATAGGTATACATATAGCAATCCATTTAATAAACAAAATAATAACTTTGGAAATAAATTTAGTGCACCTGCCCAATCAACTAGCTTAGTACAAAAAAATAATATATTACCTAAATTTAATTTTGGCATACCTCAAGGTCAGCAAATGAGAGCGCCGCAAATGTTTGGATACAGACCTCAGTTTTCTCAAGCTCAACAATTTATGAGACCCCAACAATTCGGGTATAGACCCCAGTTTTCTGGTTTCCAACCTAACCAAGTAATGAAACCTCAGCTGTTTGGTTACAGGCCTCACTTGCCTAACGCTCAAGCTCAGCAGTTCGGAAATAGGCCCCAAGTTAATAATGCTCAACCCCAACAGTTTGGTTATAGACCTCAGCTGTCAAATATGCAGCATAACCAATTTGGCCGTATTAAGCCCCTTCCTAATGAAACAACGGATGTGTCTATGCGTACAGCCCCCCTTAAGCCTAGATTTGGCATTAACGAAATTACCCTTAATGAGGAATATTATAATACAGATTCTCAATACCCTGACCAGTTAGAACCCTATTATTATGAACCATACTATGACTATAATCAGCATAGCGAACAATTTAATGAAGCTATGATGTCTGAAAATATAGTAGGTACAGAAGAGCAGCCTTCAGCTGAACCCTCTGAAGAAGCTGAAAATTTTCACATAGTTACAAGAATAATAGAGAAGTCATAGAATTAAATTGTACCCCAAATAGTGGTTTACCTTATATCTATATTCCAGAAATAGATGCAAAAATGATGATAGATACAGGTAGTACACGTTCATTTATTAGTCCTGATAAGGCATATCAGTATTTCTCAGAATTTATTTACCATGAACCTTTTGAAGTAATTAGCACACATGCTACTAGTACACATAATGAGGCTATGCAAATTCCCCTATTACCTACTTTTAATTCATCAGATTATCATAAATTTTATATATATAGCGTAGACTCACGTTATGATGGACTGGTAGGTAACGATTTACTTAAACTTCTAGATGCAGTTATTGACTTAAAAAATAATATGCTTAGAACTAAAACTGCACAGATACCTATAGTACATTGTTGCCCAAAATTAGTTATGACTTTACTTCCGCGAACAGAGCATCGCGTAGAATTACCTACTAATCAGTACACAGGTGAAGCTATTCTTGAATTTAAGGAATTTAGTGAAGGTGTGAGAATGCCTAGCGCTATTATTAATTGTGTGAAAGGATTTGCTAGTACAGTTATACAAAATAGTACGGAAAATGAAATTACCTTGACTATTACAAGACCATTTAATGTAACCCCTTTTAATAGTAATCAGTGTCAGCTTAACTATACAAGTGATACTAAAGATATAGAAGTAGATAGACTGTTAGAAGAAAATCTAAAGCGCTTAAGGATAGACCATACAAATGAAGAAGAAAGGAAGAAAATAATAGAACTATGTAGAGAGTATAAAGATATATTCTATTGTGACCAATTACCACTTACCTTTACTAATGAAGTGAAGCACCATATAAGAACTAAAAATGAAGATCCTATATTTATAAAACCTTATAGGCAGTCTCCAGCTGAAGCTGAAGAAATTAAAAATCAAGTAGATCAGCTTTTAAAAAATAACATAATACAAGAGTCGTACTCACCTTGGAATGCACCTGTTCACCTTGTTCCTAAAAAGCAAGACGCTTCAAATATAAAGAAATATAGAATGGTAATAGACTATAGGAGACTAAATGACTTGACTATAGACGATAAATACCCTCTCCCCAACATGAATGACATTTTTGACAAATTAGGTAAAAGTACATACTTTTCTACATTAGACCTAGCTAGCGGCTACCACCAAATTGAAGTAAATGAAGAGGATAGAGAGAAGACCGCGTTTAGCACCCAGAATTCTCATTTTGAATTTCTTAGAATGCCGTTTGGCTTGAAAACAGCCCCGGCAACATTCCAGCGTGCCATGAATAATATACTCAAAGGGCTACAGGGTATACACTGCCTAGTATACCTAGATGATATTATTATCTTCTCTTCTAGTCTAGAAGAACACATACAAAAACTTAGAATGATATTTGAAAGACTTAGAAAAACTAATTTAAAGATACAACTAGACAAATCCGAATTCCTCAGAAAAGAAGTATTATACCTAGGACATACTATTACTACTGACGGACTAAAACCTAACGATGACAAGATAAAAACTATACTTAAATACCCCCTACCCAAGACTATCACGGAAATAAAAAGTTTTCTAGGACTTATTGGATACTACAGAAAATTTATAAAGGATTTCGCTAAAATTACACAACCTATGACTAAATGCCTTAAAAAACGGAATAAAATAGTAATAGATCAAGAATATATAGATTCATTTAATAAATGTAAGGAACTTTTGACAACAGCCCCACTTCTACAGTATCCTGACATGACTAAACCTTTTATTCTGACTACTGACGCATCAGCAGTTGCCTTAGGTGCTGTCCTGTCCCAAGGCCCCATTGGTTCAGATAAACCAGTAGCATTCGCTAGCAGAACATTGAGTGACACGGAAGCTCGTTATAGCACCATAGAGCGTGAACTTCTCGCTATAATATGGGCTGTGAAACATTTCCGCCCATATCTCTATGGACAAAAATTCTATATATATACGGACCATCGTCCACTAGTTTGGCTTAATTCCCTTAAGGAACCTAACAGTAAATTAACGCGATGGCGGCTCCGTTTACAGGAATATAATTTCGAAATTATTTATAAAAATGGCAAGCAAAATCAAAATGCTGACGCATTATCGCGTATTAAAGTTAATGCCTTAGATTCCGATGATGACACGACTTCTATGCAAGTAAATGTAGATGACAAAGAACATAGACTGAGACAATACCTGGACGAAGTTACTGAAGAAATTGCGAAACTATCTACTAACAAACCTGAAGAAGAAGAAACCATACTTTTATCAAATTCTTCTACTGCTTCAGCAGACGAAGTTTACCCTCTTCCACCAGTTTCTAGCAGCACAGCTACTGCTCATTCAGCAGATGATTTAGAATCTTTCGGTATACCTATCCTTAACGAGGCTATAGATACGAAGCCTAACCAAATTCTTGTATTCACATGGTTACGAAACGAATTACAGGTTAAAGATCTCTCAAGAGATAAGCAAAAGATATTAGAAGTATTCATCCCCATTAATAATTTAGAATTAATAAAATCATTTTTAAAAGAATACATTAGGCCCAGTGTAAATATTTATTCATATATTTCGAAAATGAGCAGCTTAGAAAAGATTTTTCCTTTATTATAACCAGTCTGTTTAAAAGAGATACAGTTCGTTTTTATGAATGCACTGAAAGAGTAGTTTTCGTGGAAGATGAGAAGGAACAAAAGGCTATAGTGTTACAACATCACGAGGGCAAGACCTGCCATAGGGGAATAAAAGAAACTATGGTTAGAATACGTAGGTCATATTTCTGGCATAACATGCAAACTGTAGTATCAGCTATTATAAACTCCTGTGAAGCCTGCCGTAAAATGAAGTATGATAGGAAACCTATTAAACCTATACTCCAATTAACTCAAACCCAAGATTCCCCATTCCAGGAACTTTTCATTGATCTTTTCACTATAGATGGAGTATATTATCTTACTATAGTAGATGCATTTAGCAAGCTAGGCCAGGCAATTAAAGTAGATAACCGCTCCACGCCTGAAGTAATCAGAGCATTAATTAAGTACTTTGCAGCATATGGTACACCTCGCAAAATTACTAGTGACCCAGGTCTAGAGTTCAATAATAGTTTAATGAGAGAATTAATGTCTTTCCATAAAATAGATTTACACATAACTACCCCTAATAATCCCAACTCTACAGGTATAGTTGAGAGATTCCACTCTACCCTGATAGAAATCTATCGTTTAGCCAAATATGAGCAAAAATTTACAGACGCAGCTTCTATAATGACTTATTCTATCATGTCATATAATCATACCATCCATTCTACTACAGGTCTCACCCCTTTCGAGGTAGTATTCGGACATACGTCATGCAATAGTATATTTAATGTAGATTTCGAAAAACAGTATATGAGTCAATTACTTAAAGATCATGCCAAACGCACTAAATTCTTATATAAATATATAACAAATAAAATTATAGAGACTAAAGAGAAAGAACGAAAGAAAAGAGGAGGAGAGCCTGACATGGATATAGATGAAGAAAATACTGTTTTTATAAAAGATATAAATATAAGAAAACCAAAAGATAAACCCCGGTACAAAAAAGCAGTTGTTAAAGGAAAAATAAAACGTAATATAGTTCCAGTTAAGATAGGTTCTCGACTTACTAAAACCCCTATTAAAAACGTTAAACGTCCCCCACAGATTCGTTGTGATGCTGATGATCCTGATGAGGACCAGCCAGGGCCTTCTGCTCCAAAAGATTGAGAACAACCCAGGATTGCTAACCTTCAAGGAAGGAACAGCTGTAATAGAATATGATAAGTGGACCTTAATTAAAACACAGAATTTAAGTCTAGTTTATAAGGATTTAGAAGATAATATAATAGGGTTAGGAAACATTAACAAATTAACTTCAGATAAATTTCACCTGAACTTTAGCAAGGAATTTATAAATTTACAGAATCAGGTAAATTTTATTAAAAATATTACTGTTAAGAAGTATTTACAATTGGTTCCTGTTAATAGAGTTAAGAGAGGAATTTTAAATCCTATTGGTACTGTAATAAAGGCTATTACTGGAAATTTAGATAATGAGGATGCACAAAGGTATGATCAAATATTAAATGATTTAACCTCTAATCAAAATAAATTAAATAAAAAGATAACAATAATTTCGGATATTATTAATACATTTGTGAATTCCTCTAAATTAGTAAGTCATAATTTCATTCAGTTAAATAATAAACTAAAAGAAATAGAAAGAGACCTCAAATTACTTCAAACTAAAGACAATAAGTATTTCATACAGTCTCAAATTACTGCTATATATCATATGTACTTACATAACTTCCAATTAATATACATTAAATTGAATGAAATAGAGACAGCTCTAGCCTTTAGTAGAGTAGGAACTTTGCACCAGTCTATAATAGACACTAATGAATTATTAAACTTCCTAGAATTAGTTAATAGAACGGATAAGTTAATATATAATCCTACTTCGTATAACTTAGTTAAGATTGAACGCTCTATTGTGGTGAAAGCCTATGTAAAATCAGATAGGATAGTCTTTCTATTAGAAGTTCCACTCGTAAGCCCTGAAAAATATACATATTATAAACTGTATCCCTTACCTGTATATAATCCTATTCTTAAACATACCTTAGTTATAATTCCAAAATATTCCTATCTCCTATCAAAGAGTTTGAAATTCAGGTCACTCGCACAACCATGCCGAGAGATAGATGAAACTTACTATATATGTCAAGAAAGAGATACTTACCAAATGATTGAAGACACATGTATCCAGGAACTGATGAAATTCACTGCTAATCCCAAGAATTGCAAGCAAACTCCCATTCAAATAGAAGACTTGAAAGCTGAAATGATAAAACCTAACCGCTATATCCTATATGCTAGACATGAAACATTAATTACTGAAAATTGTGAAGGAGAAGCGACACGAAGATACATAAAAGGTACCCATATCCTAACCTTAGCAGAGGGCTGTGACGTCATCGTGGACTACTTACGCTTCAAATTCCACCGCAGCGAGAGCTTCGATACTTACGAACCGTTACCCGTGATATCTCTACCTGAAGTTTCAACTCCTGATGTTCTGCAGACTCTACCTGTAAACCTGGAAGGAACAGACTTAAGTGATCTGGAAAAACTAAACCAGCAGTTAAAGTACAGTGTCAGTGAAGTGAAAATAAAGGGCATTAAAGTGGAAACAGTGAGCGTATATACTGTAATGTTATATGTGTGTATAATTATAAGTTTAACTGTATTGGTTATAATTAAGTATAAGGCTAAACTTTTACATTGTTGTGTGCGAAATCATCCGAACTCTGAAAATCGTCCTTCGGATAATTTCGCTCTTGGTGAGGGAGGAGTCATGGAACCCCCTTTAGGTAGAGTTGTCTACGTCAACCCTTAAAGCTGCTTACCATGCCCTTATGATAGTCTATTCAGCATTTGTGGGTTGGTGCAGACTCTCTCTCATTATGACACACTGTATTTGACGTGAACCTCCGTTAGACGTGTCCTAGATTATTTTATATGTAATTCTAATTATAATTAGTTTAAAAGTTAACTTTAAAGTTAAAATAAACTTTTTTTAATTTTTTTAAAAAGTGTTTCAAAAGCTCCCAAAACAAGTCTACGTTTTTAGATTTATTATAGCAGAAAAACCTATACTATTCAACGTTTAGGATTCGTGCAGTAACATGCCATACGACATGATGATGATTTAAATTGTTGGAAAATAGCAAATTTGCTAGCACTGTGGACGTTAGTAGACGTATATCTTAAGAGAAAAGCCTCTACCTACGGATGGAATTAGGAACAATAGATAAAGAAAAACTATTTATATGGATAAATAATACAAACTGAAGTTGTCAAGCCTAATTTGCAAGGACTGGAAGCGCAGCAGATAAACACGCCCCTTTTTTTACAAAACTCATCCAATAAGAATATGGTCGCAGTGACGGGTCGTTTGTCTTATCACGTCTCCCGCCCGGCTATCTGTTCGATTCCCGGGTACACTGGCCACTATTAATCACGCTAGCTGCTAATAGCATTCATTCATTCACCCTGGGCTACAACTTTCAAGGGGATATTTTTCTACTTCGAAACTATTTCGAACACAGTACAGTGTAGCTGACAATCGGGCTTGCGGGCCCTGCAGCCGACGACCCACGTGATTAATGACACGTCTCACCCGACAACTTGCACCCTTGCTGTTTGGGTTGGGTGTTACGTGACTGGGTACACGCAGCCACCCTTGTTTTGATTGCCGATGGCCTGCTCCGGGTGTAGATGAACACGGGATCTACAGCTTGCTCATAAATGTATTAATCATAATATGGTTTGCATAATGCCTTGCCTTTTACATAATATTTTTATCATAAAAAAAAGTTTCACATAATGTTATTTGTAATAATACTTTTGTAGGCATAATCATATATCATGCATAATACTTATTTTTTAGGGTTCCGTAGCCAAATGGCAAAAACGGAACCCTTATAGATTCGTCATGTCTGTCTGTCTGTCTGTCCGTCCGTATGTCACAGCCACTTTTTTCCGAAACTATAAGACCTATACTGTTGAAACTTGGTAAGTAGATGTATTATGTGAACCGCATTAAGGTTTTGATACAAAAATAGAAAAAAAATAGTAAGTTTTGGGGGTTCCCCATACTTAGAACTGAAACTCAAAAATTTATTTTTCATCAAACCCATACGTGTAGGGTATCTATGGATAGGTCTTCAGAAATGATATTGAGGTTTCTTATATCATTTTTTTCTAAACCGAATACTTTGAGCGAGAGACACTTCCAAAGTGGAAAAAAGTGTGTCCCCCCCCCCGTAACTTCTAAAATAAGAGAATGATAAAACTAAATAAAATATATGTTGTTCGTTACCATGAAAACTACCAGCGAAAATTGGTTTGAACGAGATCTACTAAGTTGTTTTTTTTTAATACGTCATAAATCATAAACGGCAATGTACCTTTCATTCAATCAACTCAAATATAAAAATTAAAAAAAACATACTACAAGACTTTTATATTATGTTATTTGCTACTACGGAACCCTTCATGGGCGAGTCCGACTCGCACTTGGCCGCTTATTATAAATTGATTTATCATAATGCGTTTGTCATAACTTTTATGGTCATAACCATAGTTTAACATACTTAATTACTTAGTCATAATTTTTCACTTGACTCAAGCTTAGGGCAACCAATAGTAACACAGACACAAAACAACTTTGCCGTGGAGTGTAAGTTATGATTGTTAAGGGTCCCCCGACCCTAGACCAAAATACAACTTTCCATACAAACGTAGTCTACGTTTTATTTCAAAACGACATGTCCGATTCGGGCAAAATTTTGTAATTTCAAAGATATTGCAATTATCTAGGTTTATAACTAGTTTCTGACAGTAAAAATATGAACTTGAAATAGAATATAGTGTTTTATATCATTTTTGACCATTAGAATGGGAAACTTCTAAATCGTTATATTTTCTTTCCAGTTCATAATAGGCAACCAGTTATAACCCTAGATAATTGCAATTTCTTTACAATTACCAATTTTTACCGGAATCTGACATGTGGTTTCAAAATTAAACGTAGACTACGTTTGTATGGAGAAGTCTAGGGTAAGGGGACTCTTTAAGTTTCCTGTGACCAAAACATTAGCGAGCGAGCGACTCAAGCTTAGGGCGAAAGTAACAAAGACACAAAAACATTTGCCGTGGAGTGTAGGTTAGATTTGTTAGGTTTCCTGCGACCAAACATTTATAAGAATCATTAGAGACCCGATAAACACACACCATACATGAACAACGAAAATCGTAACCCTCTCTTTGGCTTCACAGCAGTCGGGTGAAAATTAAAAGTAAACAAAAAAGACGTGTGGCACTCGGGGACTGCCGCGGTAAAGCTATTGCAAACAAGGAAGGACGGCAACGTCGCAAACGGACGACGGAGACGAAGCGGCAACCTACATGGTAGGCGGAGTGGGGAGCGTGAGGTTTTTTCGTTACGGAATTTCTGGATTCGGTCCCCGCGCTCAAGGCCCGCGATAGAAGCTATGCAATAGCTTAATAAGCGTCTCTCAGCGAACGACTAGTATGAATATTATGATTGATGATTCATGTCAGCGTGTAATGGACGATGAGCATGCGCCGGCGCCGCTACTTTCGCGCTCCGTATAAAAAACGTGGCACAAACTACGAGTAGGTACAGGAATGGAACACAGTCTACGTGTAAGAAAATTCGTCGTGCTTTGTACGGACCACTATTTTTAAAGTTATTATCACTATCTAATTTCTTTTTCATCAGACCCAGCTTGAAAATGAAACTTTCGCAAACATGTACATATCTTTAAGTTGTATCGACAAGTTTATTTGCTCAGCAAATTAAAAAATCCCCGACGACATCATCTAGTGATAAGTGATGGAACTACATAATACATATTCTAACCGATGTTAAGTGACAAATAATAGATAGCGCTACCTATTATTAAATATTAGATGGCGTAGCGCAATCTATGTCAGCTAATCTACAAAACCCCGAATTTGAAGCGTTATATCACCCAAAAACTTTAAAAAAACTGAACCGATTTTCATCACACATGGCTAAGAACGACGGCTATGGGTTATTTTTCGTGCCATTGAGCGAAACGGATCATAGTTAGTGTAAAACGCTATATTCTTACTTTTATTAATTTGAAAATAAAAAGCATACGCATACATGAGTTTCCGAAGCGATATTGTATGACCCACTGTCACTTAGCGATGCCTTTGATCGGGCTGGCGATCTGCCATTTGTCTAAAAGCTATTAGAAGCTGTCCATCTCGACTTTTATTTGTTTTATCCGATATTGCAATTTCACTGCTATTGTGACTTTCGGAACGGAGTACTAAAATGAAGATCGATAAATCTCGACAGTGTCTGTCATAAAATAAATAAAGTGTCAGGCCACGAGCAGTGTAGGGTTCCTAGTCTTAAAACGTCTAAAGAACTAATTTTCTATTGAATTTGTATGAGTTTTTCCTTTTACGACTACAATTTAAAAGTTGGTCGCCTGTATAACTTTTTTAATTTGAAAACCCCTCTCAGCTCTTATAGTTTTCCTTTAAATTTCGTGATTGTATACAAAATTGACTCCCAAGTCCCACATTATACGTACAGATTTATTTTTTATATTATAAGCTAAATAATAAGCAAAAAAATTTTTTTTTCACTCTTTGCATACATATCAATTTCCAAAATTAAAGCTTGCCAGTTCTTATAGTCTATGAGTAAAGCCGCAGACGGAGACAGACAGACAAAGGGTTCCTTGTTTACTACGGAACCCTAACAACGACTTAAGTATTTCTTATAGTTAGACCAAATTAGTCGACTATTATTTACACGTGTGTCAAATATTTACGTCATACTTGCTCGTATCCACGTAGAATTCGGAGTCACTTCGTAATTTCCTTTGAGCTTACCTGTAACAAAAAAGAAGAAATTGTAAAAACTAAAAAGAAAATAGTATTTCTAAGTAAAAAATCTACTCTATACGACATGGTTATTTCATTAACACATATACCTGTCATTTTACTGTTTCAAAAGCTTTGAACTTTCTAGATTTAGAAACGTCTAATTAGCATCCTCCTTCGATACGATGACTACGTCTACAGTTACTCGATATAAACAGCATGAATCATCACCATCAGCTCCTTGCGTGAGTCAAACCAAACGCATTAAACCTCCATTACTGTATTAGGAACGACGACATCAGGTACGGCGGACGATACATCAAACTCGCCATTTTTAAGTTTAAAAGCAACTCTATTTCAAGGTGATAAGACCGCTGCAATTGCTACTGAAACAGCGTTCGAAGTCAAACGAACAAAGCCTAGATATCAAGACGGACGAAAGGGCTGCGATACGTAAGCGATTTGTGAACGATCACGATATGCGACGAAATCGCATTTCTTACTGTCATATCTAAATGTAATAAATCACCGCAGTGATTTATTATATGATAACACTTTAGCATAAAGAGCCTGAGTTTTATAATCAGCAGACGATTTTATGGGCCATAAATATTGAAATGTTGGATGGAAACAAGTTAATTTGCAAATCCCGATTAATAATTTTATATGTAAACGCCATCTAGTGATAGGCGAAGGAACTAAATAGTAAAATATAATATTCGGAGCGCCATCTATTATTTGACAGGCAAACTACAAAAACTTCAAGCAACAACTTAATAACTTTTAAACGGCCGAACCGGTTTCCATCAAACATAGCTAAGAATTACCGCAAGGTAACTTGCTTTCACGTAAAATAACCGCATACAAATTGGTCCATCCGTTCGAGCGATACGATGCCAAAGACAGACATTACCGTCAAACTTGTAACACCCCTATTTTTTTCTCGCCGTTAAAAAGTATCCCCTTCAATAAATAAATGTTGTTAAAAGGAGCCAATTAATCTTGAACTAAATTTACAAATAAGAACCTCAACCTTTGACAGGCGATAATCCGTCTGCCTACATACAGACAGCATACCATTGTATAAAGAATCGGGTGGTGAATCACTGTCTGAACACGTACTAGAGAAGTGATCTCGGATGCCGTGCGCGTACGCAGAGGTGGCGATGGTTTAACAGCAACCTTGTGTGGTTTTGTTTAACTAATCACTAGGGTAATGGCCTGCCTAGCACTTAACAAGTATTTAGATATAGAAAAAAAAATGTTCTTATAAACGTAATGAATTTTCATAAAGCGATGAAAATGTGCCAATACCATAGTTTAGTTCTCAAGTCTGTTTGCTCAGTCGATATCATCGGATTTCGGAGTTGTGACATTATAATTCAAAAGTTTATTTATAAAGCAAATTAAAAAAAAACCCCGGCTGTTAAAAATGCATCTAGTGATGAGTAGCGGAACTATCGATGCGACTTGATATTCGTAGCGGCATCTTTTTGCTACCGAAATCCCTGTCTTTCAGGCGTTAAGGGTCCCCCGACCCTAGACCAAAATACAACTTTCCATACAAACATAGTCTACGTTTTATTTCAAAACGACATGTCCGATTTGGGCAAAATTTTGTAATTTCAAAGATATTACAATTATCTAGGTTTATAACTAGTTTCCGACGGTAAAAATATGAACTTGAAATAGAATATAGTGTTTTATATCATTTTTGGCCATCAGTATGGGAAACTTCTAAATCGTTATATTTTCTTTCCAGTTCATAATTTTAGTATAGGAAACCAGTTATAACCCTAGATAATTGCAATTTCTTTACAATTACCAATTTTTACCGGAATCTGACATGTGGTTTTAAAATTAAACGTAGACTACGTTTGTATGGAGAAGCTAGGGTAAGGGGACTCTTAATACCCAATAACTTTTAAACGACTGTACGTATTTTGATCAAGCATAGCTAGGAATCACCACAAGGAAACTTGCATTCACCTAAAAAAAACCTCATCTAAGTCGGTCCCTCTGTTCGAGCGCTACGATAGATACCACAGACAGACGTTATATCAAATCTAGCATTAAACTTATAAGTTATAACAATCCTTTTTGGCGGGGGTTAAAAATTAACAGAGTCGCATCATTTCCTTCCTCTCAGTTTATTAAATAAGTTAGATATAGCCAAGGACAAACAGATTACTTGAAGCTTTGTTTCGTAAGGAGTTTTGGTTTTAAGTGACAATGCACACTGCAATAGCTTAAATGATCCAAAGAAAAACGTACTGAATTTTGGTAGGTGTTTTGATATCATCAAGTCATCGTTTGTCCATCCTTTTTTATATCACCACTTAAGGTGGCTACACACGACACAATTTGGCATACAATCTGCAGCAACAATCTGTTGCTCTACTGCAGCCGTGTTCGTGATGTGGGCCACAACATGACTACACACATGACAATCTGCAGTACAGCACCAGATTGTTACTGTAGATTGTATGCTAGATTGTGTCGTGTGTAGCCACTTTTAGATAATAGAATGTCCTATATAGGACACACAATCTCCAAGGTTTTTATCAATGCACTCGATACGGCCACAAGGCTTTTGCGCGGAACTATCGAAGAGGAAACACATAAATAGGAAACATAAAGCTATCAGGTTTCCGAGAAGCGTAGGACTTGTCGCCGCGACACGAGCTGGAAATAGATGTAATTGTAATGCCGAGGATGGGCGTGGGGCAAATTACATTACTGCGTTTAGCGCTAATTGCATTGCACTGTAGTGTGTGCGTGCTTAGAGTTCGCATTGCATAGGTTCTTTATTTTACCATTCATTAAATAAAAGATAAAATATAGCCCAAAGCCCTCTGGCTGCTGGCTAAGTATGGCTCTGGTAGTACAGTAAGGGTAGTACTAATGATGATGAAATAGAAGATAGAATAGGAAATATTTAACGAGCGGACGAATTTCTTAGTCTTATTTATAAAACACAGCCTAAATTTATTATTAGGTTTAAACCACCCTTAACAAGTTGACATTTAATAAGTTAGTCATTTTTATGCCTGGTAATTTTTCCTGATGGACCTTAGTCGCAAAAAGGGAATTAACCTAAACATGATATTAATTAGTTGAAGTCTTAAAATATCACCATTCCTAAAAATTCAGTAAAAAGGGACAAATCCGATACACAAAACGAAGACGCAGACGTAGGCGTAGTCGCCATTACAGGCAATGGTTTCCAAGGCAGCGAGCCTGCCTGAGGCAGAAACGTCGCTAGGGTTACTAAGTCGCCTGATCTTTTACTTAATAACTGCGCCCCGCGGTGTTACCCGCGGAAAAAGTTAATCCTAGCCTAGATGTTAATCGAGGGTGTCGGCTTCCTGCATACCAAGTTTTATCAAAATTGGTCCAGCCGTTTGCGCGTGAAGAAGTAACAAACATACACACACACACACAAACTTTCACCTATACAAATATTAGTGTGATATGATAATATAACTTGACAGAATCAGTGGTTTAGTGAAGTTGGCAACTTTATTTCTATGTGATTGCGCATTACATTTTTTTTTTTGTAATTTATGAGTAGGTTTTTTGATCATGTGCAGATAGATCTGTCGCCTCCGTCAAATCTCGTCAAAAAGTCACTCAGTCAGCGTAATTAACTCTATACTGGCTCACGGCCAAAACGCATTGTTTTACTGGTATCTTGAGCAAACTAAGGGTCAAAATTAAGGAAGATTCGCGCTTGCGAAAAAAAAATATAAATCTTAAAACCAGCATTGATGATTGACAGCCCTAAAAGCAGGCAGAACTGTAGTCGAAGATGATCACCTGGCATGCTGCATTAGGTAGCGCTACATGTTTCCCATCTGCAAAATATGGTCTCACTATAGGATATCTTTAATAGTTCTTATATCCATACATCGTTCATATCAACTCGCAGCCCTGGTGCAGGGCTGTCGCCAACTACGGCCGTAAATATCTCGACTACAAATCACCCCGCATACTTAATTAGGAAACGCTCGCTACATGTTTCAATTCTGCAAAATATGATCCCGCTTTTAGAGTTACGATAGACAAAGTAAGTTTATTAAATATTTTACCTAATTACTAACTACTACTACTAATAACTACGACCCCATTCCATCACAGCCGTAGTAGGGGTCGCGGGGGAAGAGGTGTGTCGGTGTGTCGTTGCCGCTCGCCCTATCCTTCGCGACCAAGCGCGGCCGTGGCGCTGGGCACGGCATCGGTGGGGCCGCAGGGGAAGAGGAGTATCGGTGTTACGTTGCCGCTCTCCCTATCCCCTGCGGCCGGCTGGGTGGGCCCCGGTCGCCGTCAGGTTGACTGAGGCAGGGTCTGCTTTCGCAGACCCCAAATTATGAGGGCTGGTTGGACGGTGGAAACGGGATTCCATCGTCCAACGGACAGCCCTCCGGAGTGGAAGGCAGGCGCGTGTGCGTGTCAGCGCGCCTGTCCTTGGGTCAAGAGGCCACGGCGGCGGTTGCTCCGGCCCCTCTGATTCAGCAGAGGGTGCCGTGAGGCCGTTGGCGAGCCGGGGCCGCTTAAGTAGCGGCCGGCCGCGCCGGGGCTGTGGAGCATGAAGAAGAGTCCCGGCCGATAGCGGCTGAGAGGTGACACCGTGGAGTTTTTAGTGGTAACACCACATAACCTTACCGGTGTCCCGTAACCGGTAAGGTATCCGAAGGGATTTTCTCCGCGTCAAAAAAAAAAAAAAAAAGGTGGAGCGGAGCATGAATTCACTAGCTTAAAATGCTCAAACAAAATCTTCGATTCGATTTTATTGATGGCCAGTTCTAGCGCCGTTAATGTCCTTATTTAATTCCGAACTAAATATCTGGGGTGAAAATCTTTTGTAGCATCTGTCATCATCAGATACTAGTAGGATAAATCAGTGCCGAAGCCGATAGATGCTATCTACTAGTAGTTCGCCACGAACTTAGACCTCGCGATTATTATTTCAGAATAATGTAACTGATTTGGATGAATTTTATTATCGGTGCAGGTTTACCGATATGCGAATTCATGGTTGTGACCAAATTTCCAAAATAGTTGCCAATCACAGCCCTTGACTTTCGATCTAGCTCTGAAATGTCAGGAGCACCTTCCAACCATACAATCCCATGGATATGAGGTCTACCGTGATGCTGAAATTCAGTTCTGTACCAAAAATGACCCATCATTTTTCAAATGACAAAGTCAGCTCGCTGTTGAAAAAAACAGGTTTAAATGTTTATTTGTCTTGCCATGGCTCTATGCCGCTGCTCATTGGTTGCTTACTTTCTTCGTAAAGCTACTTCGCGGGCTTTGATTGCTGTTGATCTCTTGTTAGTTCGTAGCATAATTACTAATTCTACTACAGAAGCACAGACAAGCAGCGATAGCGATTGAACGAAAGTTCGCTCAACGAAATTGCTAAATTTAATAAACAAGTCAACAATCAACCAAAATAAGCAAAAACTGAAAAAAAAAAACTAATCATAAAATTAGCAAAACCCTTTTATTTTAAGTCGGTTAAATATGATAAAATTTATAGAACTACTTATGAAACTCAATATAATTACCATAATAGTTATTCAGAGAAATTACTTCGTGGACCCCAGGGAAGATATGTATTTTTAAGAAAGCAGTACAGTAGCCGGGACTGGATTCACCGTTAAATAGTTTGAGTATATTTTGTAAGAGGATTTGTATTGTATATTCGTCACGGCTTAGTCAGCTAGACTTCGCGAGTCACCCTAAATCCGTTTAAGTATAACGTATAAAAAAGTTGTTCAGACAAAAAAGTTGTTCAAATAAAAAAAATCGTTTTCATAATGGCACCAAAAAATTCTAATGACATTTTTGAAAATATTTTGAAATGGCGGATATATGACAGTTTTAAAATTTTAAACCCCCATATTTACGCCATTTTGAAAAAATTCGAAAAATTGGCTCGACAAAAAAAATCTATTTAGTTGCTGAACCTGCTTACAAAATTTCATGAGAATCGGTTAAGAAATGCGACCTGTAGGCGAGAACAGACAGACAGACAGACAGACAGACAGACGGACAAAATAATTTTTGGCTAGTCTCGAAACTGAGACGCTTCGCTCGCTTCGCTCGCTCGGTCAACAAGTGATCAAACGGAAACCATTTCTTACTACGCATAAGAATGAAGTTTTTCGTACTTCTGCCTTAAAAGAAAGAAAGAAAAATAATTTATTCCTTATCGGAATACACAATGGTTGATATTACACCTAATTTGCATTCGCCGCTGCAGCGATAGCAATCGAATTAGGATACGAGTTGTGCACAGCCGTCACGTGCAGAGCTCCCCTAGTTTGACTTTTGTTGCCAACTTGACTTCGGTATGCGGGACGCGTCTCTTACTATGGTCTAAAATCGAATAAAGCTAGTTAAAAAAATGTTTGAATTGATAACGTTATGAGGAAATCGTCCGAGACCCACCTTGAAACCATTACCGTATGCTTCCAGAGATTTTTCAGGGCAATATGCGTACTTTAAAGTGCTGTAGACTTGGTAATCAGTAAATGTGGAGTCTGTTGAAATGGTCATTTTTAGAAATGGAAACGAGAAGACATGAATCTCAGAAAATATGGGAATCTGTTGAAACAAAAATCGGACGTAATGTTTGGGAATCAAAAGATAAGGCCAATGAAGTCGCGTCGAGATACCGGCACAATTTTTCCGAGAGCCAGCAAGGTTGGTTTTTGACAAAGGGTGTGACAAAATTTCTGCAGGGTGAAACTTGTCTTTTGATGCCTATTCAACTAGCGAAGGTTAGAAATCAGCTTGGCGTAGTCCTGTTTGTTCTTAGCTCGGTGGAATAGCTCACCAGCGCTCGCTGTCCCGGTCCACACTCCTTCCAGGACATAGCTGTTTAAATGACGAAACGTCTAAATAGTTCGATTTAAAGCCAAAGCCAAAAAACGGAACCCTTATGGATTCGATGTCTGTCTGTCTGTCCGTCCTTCGGAAAATTCTTTTTTTTTGTTTGGTTGTGTAGTTTGGGTTTGATGTCTGTTTTTAGTTTTGAAAATTATTCTTGCGACTTTCCAGTAATTTAAGCTGAAGAAGGAGGCTCTTAAATCACCATCTAATTAAATCACAAATAAACCGATAAGCCGTCTGTATGTATGCCTTGTTGCCTTTATTAATACGACAAAAAAAAGAAAATCTGATATGACAGCCGACGAAATGATACATAAAGTTATGTTAATAATGCTTTTAATAATTTATGAGTAAGCAACACGAGTAGGTAAAGCCTCCAACAAAGTTTTGGGACCCTCTTATAATTCCCTTTATACGTTCAACTGTTTTGTTTGAACAAGAGCTTATAAGAGGAAAATTCCTTAAAAGGAAACTGTTTCGGGAGAATCTTATAAGCCTATTCATATTTGATACACATGAATCATTAAATGCCTTTGAAAAAGAATATTTATTCTATGTAAATTGGTATCTCGTGAAAGTATTTTTGTATATGGTATTTCTTACTTTAAGAATATGGCTACGATCTGCATTCTCCGAAATCCATTTTTGAAATTATTTGAGATTCACAAAGACAATGTGTTTTTAAATACTTTGCATACCAAATATTATACTTTGCAGAATTAAGGATTATCCGTCAGTCATAAATCTACCAGCAAGACACATTTATTAGTCTTTATTAAAGCTTTATGACAGGAGAAAGAAGGAAAAAATATCCCGCCTTGACAACCATTATTCTTCGAAACGGAAAGCGGAAGCCCGGTAGGCCCGGGAAAAGGTTGAAGGGACGAGCTTGACTCTTACTGCAGGGATTGGGCCTCAAAGGCCTCTATCGAGGGAGTTGGAGTGCCGGAAGGGAGGCCTTTGCCCTGCAGTGGGACCGTATAGCCTAAAAATAGACAACCATTAACATAATTCGTAATAACATAGTCCGGTGTTTTTCACTGGTTGTTCGATCTAGTTCTGACTGATTAGACTTTCGAAAGGCGCTCGCGTCTGATATTTGTCAAGCAATGGATTAACATTCCAGTTCCGGTTCTTTTCCTTAACTGGACCTATCATCTGAGTCGGAGACGGTCTCTGGGCGTTTCGGATCCTGTCCATACGAATGTGTTACAGTTTGACCTCCGAATGGACAATTGAAATGTATTGTCATGACAATACATTTCAAATGACGTTTATTGGCCGATCCGATAACCTGATCCGATTAATCCGGACGAATATTGCCGACAATGCTGACCTTATAATGCCGGCAACAGCGACTTTAAAAGCTCTACCCATTAAGGCCTTCCTTTTGCAGTAATGTCTAGAAAGCACACACAATGTGTGGCAAGATAATGGAGGGTTGAATGCGATCAGGTCGTTGCTGTAAAGCCTCGGAAATATTCGCTGAGCAGGAAACAATGCAATTTCACTCGGAGATTAATTTAATTAAAGGGTAACGTCATGTGCTGTGCTATTTTGTACAAAACTAGCTGTTAACAGCGACGTTGTGCGTGTGTTCTAAAGGGCAACTGATTGACATCATCATCATCAGGTCTCCACTACAGAAGAACGACCCTCTCTGTACTACCAGAGCCATACTTGGCCAGAGCAGCCTTTGGCCTACACTCTTCTCGCTGGCCAGACGGGTTGGAGAGGTCTCATTGATGTTTATAAGCTTTGTCCAGCTTGTTTTGCCTAAGTCACCTTTTACGACATCCACGGGAGGATTTGGAGCTATAGACTATAATAGACTTTGAACTGTTTGACAATCCCAAGAGCACACACATATCTCCGGGATAAAAAGTTTCCTATGTGTTAAAGCAGGTAATAAGCTGACATCATCATAGCAGTCAACAAGCTATGTCAGACGTACACACGAAAAACAAATAAAATATTTCAGAACACACAATATCCTAGAATTTTGTATGTAATAAGAATTTTAAAGTTATCTAGTATCTCATTCATAACTGCTTTAGCATTGAAGCTAATCTAGCGTAGATTCTGAAATTGAATTTCACTTTGAAATGCATGATGGAATATTGAATACTGTGGAAATTAAGAAACTAATAAGTTTCTTAATTTCAGATTCCATGCATATTTTGCATTTATTTCTACCGATTTAACAAGACATTCCTCTAACATACACGACGTAAGTGTCGCATTCGTTGAAGATTTTTCTAGTAAAGAGATTTGAATTAACTAAGAAGCGTTGTTTTTTCAAGGCTGCCAAAAACTTTAATGTCAATTGTGCGAAAATTTTAGGAATTATATAATGTCGTATGCTAGTTTTTCAAATTTGTACAATCAACATGAAATATTTTTTTTCTGAAGGCAGATTATTTAAATCGCCGGCATATTACGATTGGATTCTCGAGTGACGGTCTGCGCGGTGCGCCTACGCTGCAATCAGCGGCAGCTGCGCCTGCGCAATTTATTGTCGCCTTCAACTTGAGCCGCTATGTCGGGCGATACCAATGGCAGATCATTATCAATATAAACTAGTTTCAGCAGATCACTATCAAATAGCTTTATATTATTACTGATATTAACAAACTGACGTATTTAATAATATAATATTAAAAATCTTATTCTCTTCATAATGTTTAATAATCTTATACCTTTAAACGAGCAATTCTTGTATATTTATTTATTTATATATTTATAAATTTCTGTGATCTCGAAAACGGCTTTAACGATTTCGCTGAAAATTGGTATATGGGGGTTTTTGGGGGGTAAACAATCGATCTAAATTAGTCTTATTTTTGGGAAAACGCGTATTTTCGAGTTTTCATTCGTTTTTCTTTCCACGCAGAATATAGTCGCAAAGGATGCTGACCGCTAGAAAGAGTGTTACGGGTTCGAATCCCACTCGGTGACTTATTTTTGTTTATTTTTATGTTCAAGTTTATATATAATTTTTTTATTTTGTACTGTTTTTAGACAAGTTTAAAGAAATTTAGTTAATGTTTGAGATGTAACCGACCGAGCAAAGCTTGGTCACCCAGGTACTATAATATTAAAATTCTTATTCTCTTCATAATTCAAATGTTTATTCAGTAATTACATTAGACCTTTACAGGCACTTTACAACTTCATTAAGTATAATTTACATTACTTGTAGTGTATATTATATTTATTCTTTTAAAGAAAAGCTACCGATGCCAACGCTTCGCAACGACCACTGCTGAGAAGACACGCCGAAAGAAACTCTTGTTCACAGTATTGGTCGTCTACCTGCCAGAAGGGTTTTTTCATATTACTATATCTATTAATTTATAAATAGTTATAATTTTAGTTAACATGAACAAATTACGTTATAAGAAATACTAAGTAGGTAGTAGAAAAAGCGAAGCCGAAAATATGAATGTGGAGGAAACTTACATTACTGGAAAGGCTAAGCAGACAATAATAAAGGCATTGTTAGCTAATTAGAATAGTTAGAATGATTGTCATAACTTCCCAAATAAAATTAAATTGTAATCGAGAAAAGATAAAAGTTCAGTATTTAACAATTGATTAGCAAATAAATAAGTTATCGAGTGCTGCTGATACTGCGACCGGCGACCGGCACAAAAGCAAGAGTGCGGATGGAGAACTTGTGAATCAAGATACGACAAAATTGTCTGGTTATGGAAGATATTGACAGCAAAATAAATAAATAAACCTGTCTAATCCACTCACCATCTAAGGCTTGGTAGGGTTGGGCGTGGCCAAAACTATTTTTTCCAGATAGTTGTGTTTTGGGTTTTGTGTATCCAGCTTTGGACGCTGACATTTTTAAGGAACGCATATTGCGCGTTACTTTAGGAGTTTCCGTTCTGTATGTAATATTTATATTTATTCTGTGGACAGAGTCAAGACTATGTAATGTTTTCTTCTTATTTTTGTATATTAGTCCATTGCTGGTCGAAATGCAGGATTTAAGTTAGGATCGGAACAAGCACGGTCAATAATTGTTTATTTACGATTACGATAGAATGATGAAAAGCATAATATTATGGAAAGAAGTAAGCGAAAATAAAGAAATAAAGAAGGTGGGCTACCACGCTAGGCAATTCCGTTCTCATATTCAGAATCACCTCTTCATTAGCCCTTCTTCTGTCCATGCTTCTAACAATGCTATCTAGTAAATAATAAATTATTTTAGTGGCTAGTTCTGTTCTGGTTTTAATTCCTGGGACTGGCGAGTCAAAGTTCCCATTTGTTTATCTGGAGGCAGGACCGGCGCGCCCACGTCCATTGTGGCAGCACCCTTAACCACAATCGCTGTGTCCACTGATAGCTCGCAATTTATACAGTTGCCAGGTGGCCCACAGTTGCACACAAGTAAAATATAGGTAAATGTATTACTAAATAAAACTACGTCTTGCTAAAATTAGAGAGGAATTTTGCAGACATCTTTTAGTATTTCCAGTGGTTGGTACCTCATTATTTAAAAATGGTACAAGAAATACTATAGTATTCTTCCATGCTAGTCTGGAAGAAAATAAAAAAAAACTTAGAATGTACCAGAGCTGCGCAGATCGACTGACAGACCCGCACTTGGCCACTTTATTAGTTTTGAAAAATTATTGATGTTATTTACGGTGTGTGTTTGACAACACAATGTAACTTTTCCCGCCTTTCCCTGCACACAATGAGAGTGTAGGGGAAAATGGTCGGGTCTTGCTTGCGAGCTCATGTGATAGGTTTATTCATAATACACGCACCAGTTCGATGTTTACTTTACGGACAGCCTCTGTGCAAAGACTTTCTATATTGTAATTTATCGATGTTAGTTACGTCTATTTGCACTAGCAGCAAGATTTACGGTTGTGTTTGCGTACAATGCAATGTTTCCCGTACACGACTATTGACTGTGTGCGTGATCCGGGGAAGTTCGGACCTCGCAGACTAACAACGACCTATAATGTACCAGACCAATGAAAATTGAAAAGTCTCTGAATCAGAAATACACATGTTTAACACTCACGGGGTTAAACATGTGTTTTCGTTTTTGTAAAAGACTCTTTTAACTTAAGGTTTTTTATTAGTCTCCAGTAACTTTATAGATCAAAGCTTGTGTCAAATCCGGTAGTTGATTTTTTGCATACTTGTTCAGGATGTTGGCTCAATGAATAATCCAAGTTTGTGACCTTGAGCACCGAACGCAACTTTTCAAAAATCTTATTACAATATGATATTAGAATTGTCTTTGTAGACCAAATAGTTTCCAAAAAGCCTTTCAATTGATTTTTTAAACTTTGCAATAGTTTGCAATCGTTCTGAACGAATTTTGAACCTGATTCTTCGTAAAGCTTGTTATAGCTATCGGAGTCCTGTATTTTTATGATGGGATGTTAAAAAAGAAAAGAAAAAGTGTGAACGATGATGTAAGTAAATTAAGTCTATGTTAAAAACGTCCTGCCTGAGAAGGTACGATAAAAATAAAGTCCTTTAGGGTTATTATTATAATCACCAAAATCTGAAAAAGATTCATAATTTTTGAGGCGCTCGTGGTCACATTTGCGCCAACTACCGGATTTGACGCTTACTACCCCATACTTACAGGCTACAAAGTTACTGGATTAACTATAATCAATTTAACTATATATGTACGAAAATGCATGTGGCTCCATTTGATACATTTGCCTGAACTACTGCCGACACGTTGAGTGGACTGGACAGGTGCCGTCGATCAAGATAATGATATAAAATGATAGCCATAACACACGGACCATCTACGTCTTGCATCGTGCCAACGCGCATAAACAGCCAAACAGTCATTTATTACTTTATACTAATTAAATGCATTATTTATATGTCTTTTTAAAAAAATGATTTCTAGTTGTTATTATGACTTCTTTTATGTTCGGAAGAGGGGTGACTAAATATTATTTTATTTATATTTTCTCACGTAAGATTAGTTTGGTAAATGGGTCAATTTGCAATACTCTTTGAGCTGCTTTGATTAGAACATCAATATACATAAGATTTGTATACATTATTTTTTTGCACTTCAAAAAAATCTACGTACAAGTAGCGGACCTAATGCCATATGGCATTTGATTTATTATGAGTCATAGAAAATAAATATTAGAATCCAATTAGAAGTGTCAAGGCATGGTACACAATCATACTGGCTTTGACGCTACCTATGCCACACACGACAGGTGACATTATTTTTTAATAACTGGTTGGTATTCTGCGTATGATCTTCTGTGATCGTTGGTATTTCTGGTATTTGGTATTGTGCGTAAATGGTTAATTTTTAATGTGTTTTGCGAGGTTATTTCACGTAAGCGGTGAAATAAGGATTTGGCATTTTACGTTCCTAGTTGGTACCTATTGTGCCAAAGGTACCAGAACCTCATCATCATTTCAGCCGCATAACGTTGACAGCTGGATATGGGCCTCACCCAATGATTTCCAAAATGATCGATACAGAGCGGCCTGCATCCAGCGCTTTCCAGCGACCTCAGGTCATGACCACCCTATGTAGGTAGGCTCTACGCTTTGCTTGCCAATACGCGGTCGCCATTCGAGAACCTTTTTGCCCCATCGGCCATTCGGTTCGTCGATGTGTCCAGAACCGCTTATTCTTATTTTTTTCTATTGTATTCTTAGACGTATGATAAGAATGATTGATATCTAACTGCGCAAGTCCACATTGTGAACCATATCACCGCCTGTCGCCCCGTGACCCAGTCCCATTTGCACACAGCTCACAGCCGGCCCGATCTCAGCATTTTCACGGGTCATTGGTTGCATTCAATGCCACGCCGCATGCCTGGACTGCGCTGCTGAGCTGAAATGTTTGCCGACGATGTTTGCACAAGGCTTCTAGTTTGCGGATTCTGGTGTAAAGGTGTATTTGTAAACTTGATCGACAGTACTGTTTTGTGACTTGATGTAGAAAGATTATTCAAATACTTACTAGACAGTTCTTGATTTGTAAAACTAAGCATCGAAACGGCAGGTACAGGTACCTATATCACTAAACACAAAGTTTAGAGTGTGTGTATGTTTGTTACTTCTTCACGTGCAAACGGCTGAACGAAATAAGATAAAATTTAGTAAGCAGAAAGCTGACACCTGGATTAATACATAGGCTACTTTTTTTCGCAAGTAACACCGCATTTATTTATTATTAATGACTGACCGCAGAGCGCATCTAGTTAATAATCATTTTACAAGCTTAATTTCTAAAATTTACTGAACACCTACCTCAAAAAAAACTGAACATTCACTTTCGAAACGTAATAGACAGCCCATAAATAAGTATGTACGGCAATTACCCACGTACGGTATTGCCGCAGGCAGTGCGACTGAGATGAGAGCATTGCTCTCGGAGTGCCGGAGGCCGGAGCCTTTCCCTCGTCTGGGGCGCGTCTGGCGGCCCGACGACCACAGCCGATTGGTTTCCACTTGACGAAATGTGCTTAACGATACTTGAAGTTTTCGGGGCCCAGTGCGAAACTGAGATCATTCAAAGTTGTGTCTTGATCAAGCCCTAGATAACCCTACTAACTATGAACTGTTTACAGTTTACAGCGAGAACTTGGGCTTTTCTTCGCACATAAGCCAAAAGTGGCTGTATTTTGCAAATGTGCGTTGATAAGTATCACGTTCTCACCTTGCACTGTAAAACTAGTTTGAAGGGTTATCTCTTGTTTGAAGGGTTATCTCTTGTTTGAAATTTTGTCTTAATCACAAGACAACATTTTAAATTATATCTCTGTTTTCTTTCAAATGATTTATTTCAAATGGGGGCAGAACTGAGAAATTCAGGTGGCCCCTTAAAGCTGGTCAAGTGATTGATCACTTATCGTGTATATTATATCCCATCAAAAACAATACTTGTCAAAAAAACCAAGTCTCGCAACTCAGTTGTTCTGCGGTAAAAAGTTGTAAGATCCATGTAATACCAAGTCGGTTATTAATTTATTCAGTCTCTACTTAAGCGACTTTCTGTCTTAATACGTCCAGTCTCTAAGACCACGATCGTGGTCCATAACAATTGAAAATCAATTGTGTCTGAAATCTCCGTACTCGAAGCATTAAGTTGTTACGTAATAATTAACAGCATCTTATAGTGACGCATATCAATATTAAAATTCTTTAATGTTTTATATAAATATATCGAGACTTGGCCATCGCACTAAATAATTGAATTTACATGTTTTCAGGCGATTGAATTTACACGTGTTTTTAGGCGATGGCCAAGTCTCAATATATTTATATAAAACATTAAAGAATTTTAATATTGATATGCGTCACTATAAGATGCTGTTAATTATTACGTAACAACTTATTGCTTCGAGTACGGAGATTCCAGACACAATTGATTTTCAATTGTTATGGACCGCGATCGTGGTCTTAGAGACTGGACGTATTAAGACAGAAAGTCGCTTAAGTAGAGACTGAATAAATTAATAACCGACTTGGTATTACATGGATCTTACAACTTTTTACCGCAGAACAACTGAGTTGCGAGACTTTGTTTTTTTGACAAGTATTGTTTTTGATGGGATCTCATTTCTTTTTGTATTTTGTAGACAGTTCTACTTTTTTCCTTTTCGGTACCTTCTACTTATTGTATATATGTATATCTACCAGCAACGAATTTTCTTAAAGCCCTTTCTCTGACTTATGAACTTTTCTTATTTTTGTAGGTAGCCTTCCGTTTTCTCTTTTCCGGTACTACTTCTTGAGCTTCAGGTACAGTTTTTCTAAGAGCCCACTCCCTGTCTCTATGCGTTTTTCTGGGAGGCTTTGAGGCTTTAATTTAATTTACACGTGTTTTCATGACGGGAATACCCATTTTTTGCTCGATTTGGCAGGGGCACTACCATGCGCCTATATTTATATGGGACTAGCTTAAACCCGCGGCTTCGCACGCAATAATAATAACTGCCGTAAAACATCGTTACGAATAAAGCCAATATTGAAAAATTTAACTGAAGACTTGGCTGTATGGGGCTTAATTTTCTTTGCGGTCTTTTCTAGATTTTTTTAGTTTTTCCTTGATTCATACACCAAACACTACTTATATTCCAAATTTGAAGCTTCTAGGTCTGCTAGAAGTGCCTTAGAATTTTGATGATCGGTGAGTCAGTGAGTGACAAAATTAAGAAATTTGACCCGTTATAATTCTTAAAATACTGGTTCAAATTGAATGAAATTTGAACTATACCGTGTCTTTACAATGCCTGCATGGTTACTGAAAATTTCAGTCTTCTAGTTTTATCCACAACGAAGTTACAGGGGGTCGAAAATGGTCTGAATTGCTTCGAGAAAAGGATGGTACGGCCGTGACGCTTTTTTGCTCGACTTGGTGGGGGCACTGCCGTGCCCCCAGATACGTTATATATTCACGTAACGTGTAAGTAAAAAGGTACTAAATTGTCTTGTGCTCTCGAATTCGCATTACTCTTGTGTAGAGTCCGTATTAGCCAGTTCACTGAAGAATATTGTTTTCACAGTAAATAATCTAACGGGACAAACAATTGATGACTCGAAATGTCCCTAAGAACTTCAAGCCATACGAATGCATAGCCTTTTTCTCGTTTTATACTGTCCGTCTGGTGGACCTCGTCATGTATGTAGGTACAAGGTATTTAAATCAATTATTTTTATTATTCATATCAGTAACATAATCCAAAACCAAAAAAATATATTTTTTAATCTGTTCAAAAATAAGCAATAAGCTTTTCAAATCTGATGGAAGGCGAAACTGTCACGTAACAGAAAAAGGATGCACGTACAGCGCTCTAGACGTCATTGCTGTTAGGGATCGTGCGTACGAAAGAGATAGTGAGATGTCACATAGTATATTTAAAATGCAAATTGCTTTATTGCTCTTTCCAAGAAAGTATTTATTTTCAGTGGTACTTTTTGTTTTATACATATTAACCAAAAGCATACTAGGTAGTAAAATAGCCTATTTGTAACTTCAAGTTGCCAGCACAAAGTATTGGTTTCTTGTTCTACGCCTTTCCTGTGTCTAGTTACGTAGACATTTTTGATACTTTTAGTCATGTTTCCAACATCTAGGTTTCGTCTGGTCTGGAAATGTCAAGCGTCATGCTCCACCAGGCAGAAAGTTGGCACTATTGTGGTTACTTTTGAAGAAATTGTGAATGTATTTATAGTGATAGATAATGCGTGTTTTGAACTGGAAAACCCGATGTTGACTGTCTTAGTCATTTCATTCTGTACTTTTAGCTATCTAATTAGTTAAAACAAGATTGCTAAGTGCTTGGTATTTCGAAAAAGAAATAACCGGCTCTTCGTGTGAGTCAGACTCACGCACCAAGAGTTCCGTACCATTTTCTGTAAAAATCATGTTTGTTTTGTTGTATGAGAGACACAGAATATTTATTTTAGTTGAGTATTCTGTTTTTGTGTTTTTAGTATTTGTTGATATAGAGGCCAAAGAAATACAATCATCTCTGAAACTTGTCTAACTATCACGGTTTATGAGATACGGCCTGGTTACAGACAGACAGACTGACGAACGGACAGCGGAGTCTTAGTAATAGGATCCCATTTTTACGGAATACGTACGAAACCCTAAAAACGGCGAAAATAAACATTTTTGTAATAAAAATACAGACGGACCAGTCGAACCTGTCCCGCTCAGACAAAGCAAATTAAAAGGAGTAACATTGTCAGTGTGTCGGTTGCAATTAAGACTACATTGATTAAACATCCAATTAACACTAGAAAATTGCCACTGGATCGCTTGAGACCAGCTTAATCTTGATTTCAACTAGGGCTGACAAACAAACAATAGTTCTAAATATTTAAATACGGTTTCACTCATGTAGTGTAGTCGGAAAAGGCCAACTAGTTTCGATCGGTTTTGACGATCATACTCAGGGCGAGTGTTAGGAGGTTTCCGACTAGGTACACTACGTGAGTAAAGATAGTAAAACCGTGTTAAAATATTTAGTAATATCATCTCACGTTAGTTTTATTAATATAATTAGTTCTTACTTAGTCTTGTTCTTAATCGAAGCCTTTTACAAGCTTTTATTTAACTTGCAATATATTTTGTGCTTGTTTAGGTCAACTCAATTTTCAACCAGTTATCCTTAACCTTAAGATTATAGCTGAAGTTTAGCATATATGCGTAAGTCGGATGACATGACAACATTAAAGGTCATTGAGCTGTTCCAATGGTGGAGCTTACTATTCAAAAGCGGTGAATTGGCATAGCATTCAGCTACTATAGTATACTTAGTCCAGCATAATTTTAAAACCAATTATTCCTAAAAAAAGGTACAGGGTGGCCAACTTGGAGGTATACAACTTTTTTTTGCCGCCATTTTGTTTTGGCGGTAAATATGACAGTTGTTGCATGAATATTACTTTGTGTAGATACGGCAAATTTATTATGGAGCGTTTTACGACGGAACAACGTGTTTTAATTATTAAAACGTTTAACGAAACATTAAAAAGAATGTTTTCCGGTCGATTAAATTCGAAAACGGTGACATTGATTGGTCCCCAAAATCGCCTGATTTAACAGCTCCTGCCTTTTTTCTGTGGGGCTATCTAAACGGACGTGTCCATGCTAACAGGCCAATGAACCTTCAGCAATTAAATCAAAATATTCGAGACACAGTCACTGAGATAACGTAGGAAATGTATGAAAATGTGATGAAAAACGCGATGAAAAGGATTCACATCTGTGATGCTGCTAGAGGTGGACATGTCTGACATTATTTTCCATGTTTATTTGCCGGCCCTAAATATTATATTTAACAAGGAATACTTGATATATTTTATATTTCATAGAATAAAAATACAAAACTAAAGTGTATACCTGTTATTTGGCCACCCTGTATGATCATAAACAGAACTCAAGTTACGCTAGAACACGCAAAGGTAATTACGTCGAAGCGCAAGAAGAAACGTCCCCGCAAATTAAGTTTTTTGCCATCAATAGTGCAGTTTTACGAGCTATAATTTGAAATTGGCCAGCCCTGCACGCCGCCCGGCAATGGCCCAGTAAGTGGTGGTTTTATCTAGATTAATATTAAGTATGGGTCCACACCGCACGCAATGCCATCCCAGCCGGTTGCAGTAAACATAACCATTACTTCTCATTTACGGAGATTTACCTACTAATCACGTTTAAGCTCATACGGAGTACACACAGCTTAAGATTACAAGACCCTAAGGCCAAGATGGTGAGCAAAGGAAAAGGGAATTAAAATAGTGTCGGATTACAAGCCGCATCGTCTACTATTGATATCATAATTTAATGTTTCTTTTTCGCACATACTTGCATTCTCTCGACCGGCTTTTAGCTGCGCGGAAAAGAAGCATCTCCTGGACATTCATCATCATCATTCTCTTCTTTCCCTACTTTGGGTCGGCTCTGTATGTCAACTGCTTCCACTTATTTCTGTCATTCACCACTTTTGCACTAGCCCCTCGTTCCTTCATATCTGTCCTTACACATTCTTTCCACATCCTTCTCGGTCTTCCTAACCCTCTGCAGCCCCCACCTCCAAATGGACCTTCCTCCTAGCCATGTTCGGTATCCCTCCTCATGACGTGGGCATACCACGTAAGACGCTGGCTTTTCAACTTGTCTACTATTGGAGCAACCTACAACATGTCGGTGTAGTTTTTTTATAAATAACCTAGTATCGTATAGGACTCTTCTGATACTTGGTCACTAACTGTCGCAAAATGAAGAGGCAGTCTGGATGTCCAATCAGTTGAAATGAACAGATAAGATAATTTGTACCGCTATTGTTGCCATGGTGATGTGATGTGACACCAGAATGTTAGCGCAAATGCCTGTCCTGAATTACACTCCATTCGGAATGTAGTTATGTTACAATCCTGTTAAAAGCTCAAAGCTGCTTTTGTTTTTTCACAACTCACAATGAAATGGCTCTAGGGCCTGAACATACTTTAAAATTAATACAATAGTCGTCACTGTTCGAAATATGTTGCTGACTGCAACATTTTATTTTAAAGCCTCGACAGACTAAAAAGGTTTTACTTTAATATTATAAATTGAATCCTCAAAATTAATTTCTGAACAATGTAAAAATTAATAACTATGAATAATACAAACGACGCGTGCGTGACCCAAAAATTAAAAATATTTAATTTCTTATTATTATGAGTAAGATAACTAGTTGGTACTACATAATAATCTGACCTCTTTAAAAATCTTACACTCAACATGGCAAAAAACCAGCTGCAGTAGCGAAAAAAAAAATAGCGACAAAAACGACTTTCTTCGCGAATAAAAACGACTACAATAATATGAGAAACTATTTTCACTTTCGTAGAAAAAGTCAGACAAAAAATCCCATAGAGATTCATAACTGTGTCACTGACCCAACGAGGAAAGTAAGTATGCTAGTTGATACAAAGTTATCGTGACATTAGGCCATTCAAATATAACCTCTATGTTATCACAATAGAGTTCAAGGCGAGCGCGCAGAGCCGGGAGGCTACCGACAAAAAATGACGGCAAAAAATAGTGACCGATAATTTATAATGATGAATGAGCCCAAAAGTGGCTCCTCAATGACTGTCAGACAGATTAGAAAGGCGTTCTCGGGACGGAAATAACCCACGGCGGCGAGAAAAATGAGGGCTGGTTAAATATAGAACTCGTTTAAATTACGAGTGGTTTCATTAAAATTAAATTAGGCTCGATAACAGAAGCTAGTGTGACTGTAAGTGTGGCTGTATTGTATCTGCAAATGAGAGGATTGGCTGAAAAAAATGTGAATTCATTTGATGACCCCTTGTCGCTGTTGTCTGTTTAGTTGTTTACGGTTGTTTGTAAACTTTATTAAAGTTTTCCAGCAATGGAGGTTATGCGGCTTAAATGATGACGATGATAATTGAAGTTTTGATCTGTAACTATTCTACAGAGTCTAACTATATAATTTTCAAAACTAAAAACAGACTAGTACACCAAACTGCATAATCAATTTTGATATGTCTGCACAATCAATTTAAAAAAAAAGTTTTCCGAGTCTGCCCCGGCGTCTTCGAGTAATCGGTGAACATACATACATAAAAGATTCCGACAAATTGACAACCACCCTTTTTTTGAAGTAGGTGAAAAATGGACACGCAGTGTACCCTGCCTGTCACTGTCAGGTGAATGAAGATCTTTTATCTTACATTATTTAAAATGCCATAATGGTTAAAAATATTTTGCGGGAATACCTACTATCGCTCGTTAGAGTTTATAATTCAGAAAAATAAAAAACAATTCAGTTTGAAAATGGCAAGCCAGGTCGGGACTCGGGACGCTACTGTAAGACAATAGGTACATCCACCACATCCACTGTTTACTTCGTATTCCATCGTTTATCTAAATTAAAACAACAGCCAGGAAATCATCTGCTAAGACCTGGCAGTGCGATTATAATTTTTGAAGTAAAATCTTTAGGCACGTTGAGTCATCACAGAAATCAAGCCTAAATCAAGCATTTTTTGAGATGGATAGAAAATCATTAAACTCGCGACACTGTTACCGTTACCGCAACCGACACTAAGTTTTCACTTCTGGCGGCACTCCCGGAGTGCAACTGTTTATTTTAAAGTGCCTACAAATACACTTAAAATATATAATCGCAGTGTGGACACTGCACGTCTAGGTCTTACCTCTCTTGACGAAAGATGGATACTTGGACAGTAAGGTCGGACATGCCGACGACCTTTGCAGATTTCGAAGACAAGGTCGTCCAGGAATAGCGGCACGGCGAGACGTAACTTTAGGACGCTTTGTTACTATCGCAAAGGTCGCCGAAAGCGTGTGCATTGTGTGGGAAATTCACACCGGCTGGACGCGTAAAGGTGCCTTTAGACTACCGTCACAGAATTAGTTTGAGTATTTCATGGGTACAGAACGGAATCTCCTAAGGTCCGCAATATGCGTACCCCCCCCCCCCGTCCCCGCACCTCTCCTCCGTTCTCGCCTTGTGGAGGGTGTTGAGCGGGCGGATGCGGGCACCTGTCTATGGTATCGTAGGTAGCTCTCGAACGGATGGAACATTCCGAAGCGGTCAAGGTCAAGTTGTGGTGGTTCTTTGCTTGGGGGATAAAGCTTGGAAATTGAGGTTTTGTAGTTTGTCTGGTAAATAACAGATGGCGCTACGGATATAAGTCCTACTATTTAGTTCCTCCGCTTATTACTAGATGGCGTTTATATATGAAACTATTGAAAGTCGGGGATTTTAATTCGCCCGGCAAATAAACTTGTTTTATGATCATATTGACCATATAACAAGTTGCCAAACACTGCATAACAATCGATCATAAATTTATAATACAAAGCTTTAACATACCGTTATATAGGTACTTAAAACATCACAGTGCTAAAGTACCTACTTAGTGTTAAAATATTTTAATGACTGGTCGTACACAACCGCTATTCCGCAGTTCTACCGATGCATTTGTCATAGCACGTACGACACACATTGAGATGAACATAAGGTGATGCCTGCTTTCTGGTCACCTCAATGCTTTGGAGTGTAACTATGCCTTACCTTGTAACTTAAGGCCCATTTACACTGTGTAAGTGTGTGCCTGTTGTCTGGTTGGTTTGTTTAGATCACAGAGTAATAATATACTACGTACAAGTTTAAATGATGCAAGTTATCTGCTCCTTCAATGCAACAACTGTATGAAACTGACAGGCAAAAATTTGCAATGTGTAAAAAAGTCTTGTAAATTTTCAAATCTAAAAACTGACTTTACCCCAAACTACGCAACCGATTTTGATAAAATGTCTATGGGATCAAGTATATCTATTCGAACAAAGAATTTTACAAATCGGTCCAGGCGTTTTCGAATAATCGGTGAACATACAAAATAAGCGGCCAAGTGCGAGTCGGACTCGCCCATGAAGGGTTCCGTAGTAGCAAATAACATAATATAAAAGTCATGTAGTATGTTTTTTTAATTTTTATATTTGAGTTGATTGAATGAAAGGTAAATTGCCGTTTACGATTTATGACGTATTAAAAAAAAACTACTTTACTAGATCTCGTTCAAACCAATTTTCGCTGGTAGTTTTCATGGTAATGAACAACATATATTTTATTAAGTCTTATCATTCTCTTATTTTAGAAGTTACGGGGGGGGGGGGGGGGGGGCGACACACTTTTTTCCACTTTGGAAGTGTCTCTCGCGCAAAGTATTCGGTTTAGAAAAAAATGCTATTAGAAACCTCAATATCATTTTTAAAGACCTATCCATAGATACCCCACACGTATGGGTTTGATGAAAAATAAATTTTGAGTTTCAGTTCTAAGTATGGGGAACCCCCAAAATTTACTATTTTTTTCTATTTTTGTGCCAAAACCTTAATGCGGTTCACATAATACATCTACTTACCAAGTTTCAATAGTATAAGTCTTATAGTTTCAGAAAAAAGTGGCTGTGACATACGGACGGACAGACAGACAGACAGACATGACGAATCTATAAGGGTTCCGTTTTTGCCATTTGGCTACGGAACCCTAAAAAGAGCGTTGATAATCTTCAATTTTTTCGGAAGTCGACACAAATGTTAGTAGACTTCGCCAGGTTACAGAAAATGTCTACTACTAAATTAAATATGGCACTGTCCATTAAAAAAAATCATTGGCGCTATCATTACAGTTCTATTAGCTTAGTTGTCAATGACTTCAATGTTTGTTGTATAGATATACTAGTTCTCAATAGTTACAAGAGTTCCCTTTAAGCTAACCCATCATCATCATCAGGTATTTTTGTCTCCAATGCAGGAGCACGACCCTCTCTGTACTACCAGGGCCATACTTGGCCAGAGCAGCCAGAGGATTTGGCCTACTCTCCTCACTGGCCAGACGGGTTGGAGAGGTCTCATTAATGTTTTTAAGTTTTGTTGAGCTTGTATTCTCTGGGTCGCTCTACGACATCCACGGGAGGACTTGAGGAAGATAAGCCGTCCGTCCCTCACTTGTTATATCAAATCAATATTTAATCAATAATCGAACGCACTAGGGTGGTGCGGCTAGAAAGCGACAGTGCTTGCGCAAGCGCCGAATCGGCGGTCGTTCACCGTCGCGTCGGGGAAAGTCGCAGGCTCGACGGTACCTAATCACTGTTTATGTTTAATTAGCTCTCCAACAACCAGCCGGGCGATGTGAGGAGCTAACTAAGTAAGCCATTATAAGACTACAGCATTGAGCATACGATAGCTTAGTTCATACCACAGGTATGGCACTTCATATAAGCGGAGTATCATTTATGCCTACTACTACAAACGAAACTATACATTCGTACACGGCAATGTGTGTGTGTTCGCTCGCACAACACCCTCCACAAGGCGGTTCTCGCCTTGTCGGGGGTGAGAGGTGCGAGGAACGGGGAACGGGGACACATATTGCGCGGAACTTTGGGAGACTCCGTTCTGTATGTTATTCTATATTAATTCTGTGCTCATATAAGAAGTCGGCAATGCGCGTCGCGAGTGGCACGACTTTGACTTCTTTCTCAAATATATTTTTCGGTGATTATTAAATTTTATTTAAGAAAAAAAAGAAAATTATTGGGTTATAAGTATAACATTGAAAGTAAGGTTTTTTTGTAGTTTGGCAAATAATAGATGGCGCTACGGATGTTAGTTCTACTATTTAGCTCCTCCGCGCATCACTAGATGGCGTTTAATTAGGCGAAAGTCTGAGGTTTAATTTGCCTGGCAAATAACCTTGTTGGTGAAACAAAACATATGACAGACAATTTTTTCAAGCGGTCTCTGCCAGTCACTATCTAGGGACCAGCATTGGTGAAATACGGAGGAGCTCAAGAGAAGTCAAGAGTTCAAGAGGCTCAGCACTATGACATGAGAATCTTTTTGCGAGCAACTTTCTGTTCTCTCATTTGGAAAAGAAAAAGCGACAAGCGAGCCCTGGGCTCCGAAGCAAAAAGCATTCATACCTAGTAGTAGTTACCCATTTCAAACTACATTATTTTAAGTTTTTTGTGACAAGTTTGTTGTTCAAAAATGTTTGGGACAGGTTTAGTTCATGATTCTGAACTACTTTCCATAAAAACAACTCCCCATTAACGAAAATCGAAAAAGAAATGACCTTCGAAGGACAATTCTTTTTTATCAATTTTAAAAACCTTTTTTATCGTGGTCATCATTCATGGACTGAACTCGCTCCGAAAATTTGCCTGGTGGTTAAAAAGTCATCTTAGTATGCATAATATTAACAAATCTTTTTCGTAACTAGTACAATGATCAAATCATGATAAACCAAAGGGACAGTCATAAAAGATTTAATGAGCGGCAATGACAGTAAGTAACTCGTACACGTGTAGAGCGGCGGCGGCGCCAGGCTCAATTATAACTTGTAGCAGTGCCAGCAGCGCCGCGACGCGACCACTTTAACTAACATATTAACAAACAAACTTACTTTTCACCACAACAATCTATTATACTAGCGGTAGTGGCTCTGTACGCTGTAAACCTCGCAAGTTACCCGACCCTTTGAAGTTTATTGGATAAAAAATTTGTTCGGACAAAAAAGTTGCGTCTTAATAGCGGTAGGTAACAGAGATTTATGATATTTTTGAAAACTTTTCAAAATGGTTAAAAAAAAATTTTTTTATTTTTAAAACACATTTAAATTTTTTTCGAAAAACTTAATCGACAAAACATTTTATAATTCTCAAACCTTCTCACAACATTTTACAAGAATTGTTTGAAAAATGCAACCTGTATGCGAGAACAACTGACAAACAGTCTCAAAACCGAGATGTCCCGCTCACTCAGTCAGTCATAGAATTAAGAGTTGGTTGCGTTACCCCATGTAAAGCATTGTGCAGTTGGGCTGATACTAAATAGAAATGCTAACATTCTGTCATTGTTCAAGACCATGACCACGTTTCAAAATATATGTTAAACTCTCAGTTGTTATCGCCGAGAGTTATCAACACTAGAAATTTCTAAAAATTTAAAAGTGTGCAAAACAATATTACCCAAATTATGAATCATCTCGGTTAGAGCATCTCAATCAACAAAACATGTATAACTATATTTGGAAACTAGTATAAAGTATACAGTCTCAATCATCGATGACCTTATCTCCTGCAGACAGACATATTATTAGTAACTAAATGAGTTAATGTTTATTTGATAGGCAAATTAATAAACCCTGACTTTAAAAGAACCACATTGAAATTGGTTCATCCTACAAAAGCTATGATGCCACGGACAGATGGACACATACACACATTGACGTGACATTGAAGTTGTTGACAGACAGACATTGACGTTAAACTCATAACTATAACACTCTTCCTTTTGCGTGGGGGGTTTGGAAAGAACAAAGCCACTTTAAGCATTGTTTGGTGGACACTGCACAGTCATGGTTAAGTTTTAGAAACTTTCACTTGCCTAGTTAGTACTCAAAATCAAAGGCAACACTACAGTTAAAATATGCCTCATTCGTTCGTGCCGTCAGTCCGAAAACAGACTTTTTGATGAATTTTACCTGCAAGCAATTGTTGAATTTTACCATTTATTTGCTCTCAAAACCTAAGAATTAGCCAAACTTTTGAACGATAGTCACTGAAAGTTAAAAATATTATCCATCGCTAACAGAAGGGAAAACTATTAATTTAAATTATCTTGATGGAATCTCAAAGTTACCTTAAATTCTGCAAATTGAGATAAAATTTTGTAAAGGGGCTTTACACAATCAGTTTTATTCAATAATTTATGATGTACCTATTCTATTTGTGACTTTTTTTTGTAAAGGGGCTTCACACAATCAGTTTTATTCAATAATTTATGATGTACCTATTCTATTTGTGACATTTGTCTACTATTTCATATTTTATGAAATAGCAGTATAGTACTTTTTTATAAAATTATATTAAATATTGTTAAATATTCAGTTAATTTTCATGGCAAAACCACACCACTCCTTAGCAATTCTGCTGCTGCGCCCATTTCGCATTTGTTTCTGTTATTTTAATAAAAAATCACATACAGACTCTAAAAATATTGTATATGACAATTGCTAACCTATCAGTTGTTTTATGAAATACCCATCAAAAGTCTATAATAATCAAGACCCAAAGGCCATGTTTGGCATGACAGACAATAAGTGGAAACGGGCCTCCATGTCCGCACATTTTTAAAACAGAACTATCACAATGGTTCATTTTATACAATAGTATTTAGCTATGTAGTTTTCTTGTTTATTTTATTAATTTATTTGTTGAAATTAAAAAATAAACATTTAATCCATAATAACTTGTAGGGGAATTAACTCATCAATATTTGTCAACAAACCTGTCTCATAATGTCAAAAAATAGCAAACAACAAACCTAGGTATTTGATTGGTACCTACTAAAATGTGAACTTATTGACATTCATTTATCAGACAAATCCACAAAATATGCGGAAATATTACTAAACGAGACAAAACAAGCACAATTGCGCCTCATTTTGGCTGTATCAGCTAACCTTGTGAATCAGCTGATGATAATCACCGAATTGTCCCACATTTTGTGACCATGTCAGTGCGTGACGTTCTTTGTTAGAAAAAACCCAGGAAAAAAGGGACTTACCTCTTCGCGACGCTTCAGCCACCTTCCGCAAGGACTTTCCTCCAGGATTTCACTCTCATCCTCGGAATCTTCTCCGCTTTCACGAGGAGACTTTCGCTCCTTGTCGATACTCCTGCCACCCGACATAATGTCGTAACGTCACCACACACTCAAACAATACCACTGCACAGTCAACTTATACCTCACAGACGTTTTCAATCAGAAAACACTGGATGTATTTTCAAAATACACCTTTTCTTGTAACCATAATATCCAAGGCTGTATCGCGAGACGTGACTAACGTTTCATCCCACAGCATTATTCGACACACAACACTTATTGAGACCTTGTACGCATTGAATTATAAAGTTAAACGATGGATCTACAAGACACGAGAACACACAGCGTCTGCAGAGAGCTCACTCATTATAATTGAAATAAATTGTTCACCGGCGTAGCTCTCGACGTATTTCTGTCCGACATACGACATAAATATAAAAACCATAGTGTCAAACTTGTATTTTTTTTAGGAGCAGCAGCAACCAAACCATAGACAAGCTTCTAGAATACTGATTATTATCAATTTTAATCCTAGAATTTTCATAAATATAAAACAAATATTTTTTAGTTGCCGGCATTAATTTATAATAATTTTCTTAAACGAATAAACCCTATAAATAATAATAAAACAACCTTTCTGGCTGACTGTTATATTAGCGCCATCTTTTGATCATGCAGACAAACAAAAATTATTCTAACTACATAGTGTGGACTAGTGGAACTTTATATTTTTAGAAATATAAGGGATACGATAAACCAATAACTTTCCATCGTTTTTAATCGTTTAAATACCTAGATTTACCATCGGCGTTTTTATTATACCTACATAATTAAAACATGTTTGTACCAACTTATTGCAACCAGCGACATCTGTTCTGTGGGCAAGAACCATAAAGTACTGTTAAGAACCAGAAAATACTTGAAAAAGCACTTGAAAGTTCAAAACAGCTGCGAGTGCTGCGACAGAACCTACACTTTTAGAAGTGTGTACTAGATGGCGTTACTAGTTTCATTTTAGTTGATAATTGAATTTCCTTCATTTGACATGGGTAGGGTAGGTACCTATTTTTCTAAAGCAGCTTTCTAATCTCTAGACTAGACGAAAAACTAAGTAAAATGATGAAACATAAGCCTGTAGATACGTAAGCTTACAGATGTTTACCCGACTACGGCGAAACGAGGATAGTGTTTCGCAGCTATGTGCGTATGCTCATCTTAATCACGGAAGAGAAAAACTTTTCCCTCATTCGGTACGAGATTACCTTCAATCAATTTTACATCTGTAACTGTATTTTAACTAAGTAGTCTTTAGTAAGTATCTAAAGTTCAAAGTTCCAGATCCAATATCCATTACCAATACATTTTAAGCAGGCACTTCTCTCGGAGAGCCATAAAATGGCGATTTTAACACAGTCGCCTCGATTACTTAGCACTAAACGCTTCGGATATGAGATGAAACGAGCCTTAAATCCTTACTTCAGCGAAAGATCAAATTAACAAGAGCGTAGATGAGGCTCATAGTAAGGACGTTACATTCAGTAAGTAGAATGTATCGTCAGTTAGGCTGCGTTTCCACTGAAGCGGAGTAGAGGTGCTATTTTTCATACGCGGAGTCACTAAACGAACGATTTTTTGTATGGAAAAACTATTCGTTTAGGTGACTCCGCGTTTCAAAAATAGCACTACAGCAGAGCGGAGAGGAGCTTAGCGGTACATGAATTGACCAATCACAATGCTCGAAATCTCCGCTCCGCTGTTTCCATTGAAGCGGAGAAGAGATTTCGAGCATTGTGATTGGTCTATTTATGCACCGCTATGCTCTTCACCGCTCTGCTCCGCTTCAGAGGAAACGCAGCCTTAGGGTTAGGCTTTATCTGAGAGTACGGAACAGCCCTTTTCTATGCTACTATTATTTTTGTCGCTTAGAACTATCATCAGCTAGTGCGAGAGAGAGCGACGACAGATGCAGCCCACCCAACCAACCCATAATGGAGCAATGGTGCTTCAGAATCAGTACCTGGGTGACCGAGCTTTGCTCGGTCGGTTACATCTCAAATATTAACTACATTTTTTTAAACTTGTCTAAAAACAATGCAAAATAAAAAATTATAAATAAACTTAAACATAAAACAAAACAAAAGTAAGTCACCGAGTGGGATTCGAACCCGTAACACTCTTTCTAGCGGTCGGTATCCTTAATCACTGAGCTAAAAACAAGGCGGTAGGCGCGACGAAATTAGCGACCATATTCTGCGTGGAAAGAAAAACGCATGAAAACTCGGAAAACATGCGTTTTCCCAAACATAAGACTAATCTAGATCGATTGTTTACCCCCGAAGCCCCCCATATACCAAATTTCAGCGAAATCGTTAGAGCCGTTTCAGAGATCACAGAAATATATAAATAAATATACAAGAATTGCTCGTTTAAAGGTATAAGATTCAGACAGTTGCTAACGTACTATTTAATATAGATGACTAGAAGTCTGATGCCGTGAACCTGCACCAGTTTCATATTAAACAATGTGTGCAAATATTATTATAGAAATACAATTTAGTGAAAGTCACATAGTCCCATTCAAATTTTTTAATGCAAACCTTTTTTAGTTCAAAATCGACGTAGCAGTTTCTGAGTTTACCTCGAGCAGTTAGGTCAAGGCGGTTTTTTTTATTCTGTACTTATTTCGACATTTGCACGTGGTCGAAACGCAAAGAGCACTTTTAAAAATCTCTTGAAACCGTCATCGGTGCGTGCGTAATCAATAGTCAGTACATAACCTATATACGTATCGAGGACATTACATTTTTTTTCTAACACTGAACCCTGGAAAACAGTAAGTATATTACTATATATATACTATATATCAAGTACCAATCATTTTTCCTCTCTTATTTTCTATTTCACCCACTAGTCTTGTTAACTCTCCTAACACTCCTTCATTGGTTTTCATTTCCATCCAGCTGATTTTTCCATTCTCCTCGAGCTTTGAGCACCACATCTCAAAAGCTGTCAGACTGTCACTATCTTTTTTATTCAGTATATTATAATGTAACCTGGAGATATTCTTCTGATTACACTTTCTTTAGTGTCGATACTAATCTGTCGTAAAACAAGGAAGCTTTACTGATTCCAGTCGTAAGATGAGTGTTTACGACCGGACAGCCGGGGGTGGCCTTTGCATTGTTTCTCTTACGAACTTACTTTGTAATCAACTTGTTACAAAAATAGCTATTTATATCAGTCGCCCACTCAATCAGAACTCGAGAAGTTTTCTATTCTTTCCACAAATTTAGTTACTTCTAAGTCCAGCTTTATTTCTAAAAATAACCTTTAGTATGCCAAGTTTTACTTCCCTTGCTTCTTTGTAATTGTAGGCTTCTTTGTTATTTTAGCTCGAAGCAATTTTACTAGGTGTTTATACCTTGAACTGGTACCAGAGGTGCTATTTTTCAAACGCGGAGTCACTAAACGAACGATTTTTTGTATGGAAAAACCATACGGTTAGGTGACTCCGCGTTTCAGAAATAGCACTTCTGTACATGCTAGTACTTAGTCCTATCAAGCTACTCGTAGGACTACTGGGAATTTTCGTCCCAATAATAATTCTACCGATTGGCTGTGACGTAAGTAGTTCCAATGGAAATATTCCCAATAGACTTACTAGACATTCTTTTGGGATATATCAGGAGATGTTTCAGGAGTGTAGAGGTATATAATAGATTGACTACAGATATAAAGGAACTCCCAATCTCCTTTAAAAAAAAAAAATCGTGGATCATTTAGAAAGCTTATTATAAAACTATCTTGTCTTTTGAGAATTATATTGTCAGTTAAATTGCTTCATATACTTTTTTATTAAATTGTAAATTGCTGACTTACTATTTTCACATGCTGTTCTCTATAAGCAAAATAGATTAAGGACGTGTTTATTATTTAAGATCTTATGTAATTTGTTTTATGTGAATAAATTATTATTACCATAATCAATGGTTTTGGGGTATGTTAGGAAATGGACTAGGATAATGGGACAAAGGTCCATTGACTAAGTGACCACACAGTCACACGACCTGGAGTGCTATTTTTCATTGAGGGACTCAGCGAAACACAAAACGTGTAGTTTTGCAACTCACCGCTCGCGGAAAACTACACGATTTGTGTTTCAATGAGTCCTTAAATGAAAAATAGCACTCCTCTTGTTGGAATAATCTAATAGTTATTCTATTCTATTCAAGTTAAAATAAAATCTCATGCGGCTCTGCTTTCTGGGTTCCGTGTACCAGATCGGATTCTGTTAAAAGGTCTCCAGATAACTCAGGGAGCTCTCTACAGGAGCAAATTATCTGTAGATGACATGTATTCATATACAACGAGGATTGGACATACTCTCAATAAATCGAACCACGGGCTATACTAGACTATTTAAAAAAAAGAAATCTATGGTTCCAATTGCCAAGTTATGGGTTAAAATAATAGGCAAAAACTAAATAAAAAAAAAACTGTTTATCCGTACAAAAGTGTGCAGCCACCTTTGCAATTTGTATGGGAATGTCGTAATATTTTGTTGTTTTTAGGGTTCTGTAACCAAAGGGTAAAAACGGGACCCTATTACTAAGACTTCGCTATCTGTTCGTCTGTCCATATGTCTATCACCAGGCTGTATCTCAAGAACCGCGATAGCTAGACAGTTGAAATTTTCACAAATTATGTATTTCTGTTGCCGCTATAACAACAAATACTAAAAACAAAATAAAATAAATATTTAAGGGGGACTCGCATACAACATACGCGATTTCTTATAAATAATGGTACGGAACCCTTACTGCGCGAATCCGATTCGCACTTGGCCGGTTATTTGACATTTATTTTATTATAATATAGTGATCTAGTTTAGCCTGTGGATCGACTTATTACTGGTTATCCATTGGAAAATTCTCTTCCACGTTGTATAATTACATCATCGAAGTAAATCCGTAACCATCAGAAATTCCCGGCGCTGACAGCCCGACATTGATGAATTTGCTATCCCGAATAGCCGTTGTTTACCTATTTTTACACTAACAATCAAATCGAAAGCTCTCAAACGCGGCGTTGAAATGTTTTGTATTTTGCCGGACCGATGCACGTCACTCCAATTAGGGTTGTCGAATGAAAACATATGCCTGACTTATATATTACACATACACATAGATATCACGTCTTTATTAGACGACCTCCGTGGCGTAGTGGTCACCATGATAGTCCGCCACCCAGAGGTCCCGGGTTCGATTCCCGGTCAGGGCAAGTTGGAAAATGGCCTTTTTCAAATTGTTCTGGGTCTTGGATGTTTATCTATATATGTATTTGTTATAAAATATAGTATTGTTGAGTTAGTATCCCATAACACAAGTCCCGAACTTACTTTGGGGCTAGCTCAATCAGTGTAATTTGTCCCTATATATTTATTTATTTATTTATTCGTAATGACCTTTTAAATCTTAGTTTTATTTCTTACTGTCTCATTAGACTCTGAAAAGTTCGTTCACTGATTCAAATACTGACTACATATATAAAAGCTTAACTGTGCTTATATGTATGTCCACGACCTCCGTGGCGTAGTAGTCTCCATGCTAGTCCGCCACCTAGAGGTTCCGGGTTCGATCCCCGGTCAGAGCAAGCTGGAAAATGGCCTTTTTCAAATTGTCCTGGTTCTTGGATATTTTTTATAAAATATAGTATTGTTGAGTAAGTATCCCATAACACAAGTCTCGAACTTACTTTGGGGCTAGCTCAATCAGTGTAATTTGTCCCTATAATGTATATGTATTTATTTTATGTATGTATATTAATGCGTCCTTATATTGTATTTATTTGGGGGGAATGTGTAAGGCGGGACATGGAGGAGAGGGGGGTTAGTACAAATATGGTTAATGATAGAAAACTGGTGCTACGGGATAAGCCCGAGCAAGAAAAAAAAATGAAATAAAATAAACTACAAGGAAAAAGGACAATAAAAAAAACAAAATAAATTAAAATAAACAACTATATTGTCCTTTCTACAATATATATAACAATAAAACACACAAAACTAATAATCTAGGGACAGACGCGGGTCCAGCGAAAAAATAGGTAGTCTCGTACAGATGATGCGTTTACAAATACAAAATTAAAACAGAACGGTGGTCAGTGGTTCTCGGGCGGAACTTATCTGGGTGAGGGACGAATATGCACTCGGGGCAAAACAAAATGGCGGCCGGTTTGACTCGAAGTCACGACGTGTAGACGCACCAGGGTCGTCTTTCACCTGGGGTAACGAAGTTTTCTCCAGGGGTAACGAAGTTTTCTCCAGGGGTAACGAAGTTTTTTCTCCAAGGGTAACGTAGTTTTCTCCAGGGGTAATGTAGTTTTCTCCAGGGGTAATGTAGTTTTCTCCAGGGGGTAACGTAGTTCCTGGAAAATGCCCATATGCATCCGCTGTAGTTAAACGTAATTATTGGACGTCCCAGGGGATCACCGATCGACAAATAATTACAAGGTCCCTAAGGTCGGCGATCCTTTACAAACAAAACTAAATTTAATTTTCAAATAAAAATTGACAGGAGTCAATAATATCAAATAATAATTAAATTATTATTAATTAAAAGAGAAAAAAAAAACTATTTACTGCTACTTATAAAATAAAATCATCACGTTTTTTTCCGACGGGACAGACAGAGCCTCGGGACACAAAGATAATTTTATAGTTTAATATCGATATTTAAAAAGAAAATCTTTGAGCAAATTATAAACAGCTAAAGTAATGAAAGTAAAATAAATCTGGTTAGTATCATTTGAAATGTCATTCACGCAGCCAACCGACAAATCATCACTGATGACTCATTTCATTTGAAAAAATTACGGTTACCGTTAAAAGATAACTGCTTAGATGTGATTGCCAGCTTGGTACGTGAATGAATTTAAACACATTAAAAAAAAACAATCATGTAATAGCTTGAAATCGGAGAACATAACATTTATACTAAAATTACCAAAATATGAAAATTACAACAGAAATCCGATCCATGCTAATTACAGTCATGTCGAAAACATACAAACATAACATGTTTAATGTTAATTTGGTATGAAAGAAATATAAATCATGGACACAAGATATTTGTGCCATGTCATTAGGTACAAGTACTAAGATAGGAAAATACAATTAATCTGTATCCCCGCTAAATCATTATGACGATTTCGTTTAGGTTATAAACGAATTATCGCATACAACAAAAGTATATTTTAAAATTATGACCAATCATTAAACCAGTAAAATTTGAAATTAGGTTTCGAAACATAATTGGTATTTTCTAAAACCCCTTTTCTTAGGAATACACACACAAAATACAGCCAGACAACTTACCCTATATAACAGGGAACTCGTACACAATAAAAATATTTTTAAAAAAGAATAAAAAATAGCTAACGGACAACTCAGCCGTACAAATTATTGTAGACAAATTATTATGTTTGAAGCCGAAGCGAGCCACAATTGTAATGATCGATCACTGAGGTTTTTCGATCTACATCCAACAAGATGTAGGTAGATCGATAAAAATATCAACTCTGTGATACCCGAAACCCACTCAATAATTAACTTTTGTCTATTATCGAAGGTTCTAGAAAATCGGAGATAATATAAAAATAAAAATGTTTAAAAGAGTTTATTAGTTTATTATGGATTCTTTATAAATAAAATGAATGATTTTAAATAATCAACATTATATTGAATTATTTTTTAAACTGGGAATGACCATGACATTAACCACCTGTCAATGTCATCTTAAGTCATTCAGTTAGAATAAACTACCAAAAACAAACAATGTACAGAACCAACCTATTTGTATGAGTTTATTTATGAAAATTATAATTACTTTTTATTTAAAATGTGATGGAATACATACTTTTGAAAAAGAATTTAGCAATATCTATAGAAAACAAAAAATGACCAATTGGTGAGTGATATTGTTAACATTACATTGTTACAATACCCCCCTTCCCAAGAAAAGGATTTTACGTAGTAAAATCCGCGCGAACGCTCTAAATAAGAAACAGTTTTCTGCCCAACTAACATACACTCATTCAGACATACAATCAAAATCACACTTACAAAATAGTCTAGTGAAATTAATTTTAAATCAAAAGACCTACCAAACAACAATAGAGATACAGTCATAATTATAACATGCTGCACTCAAACAGAAAAACTAAGATGGTAAATAAGCGCATCAAGAAGGAAAATATGCAACCTGTGACATAAAGTGATGATTTGTACTGAAATTATATACTGTCCGTATTTGCTAAGCTGTAGAGTCACGACCCGCTCTAAACGCGCTAAAACGCATAAAAACCGATAACAATCCTGAAGCGAAGAAACGTCATTAGAGGCTTATTTTACGAGTTAACAACCGCTCGTGACATGAGGCTTATTTTAAACGAGTTTGCCAAACCGCTCGAAAAGATGTGCTATTAGAGGCTTATTTTACGAGTTAACACTACCGCTCGACCAAGAAAAGAAAGCCATCAGGATGTTCCAGCAAAAAAAAAACCCCAAAGTCCTGACCTAAAAAAGGTATACCAAGGAACAACAAAAACCAAAATTCCCACCTATAAACAGGTAAAAGGAACAACAACAAAACCCCAATTCGTGTAGGCTTATTGACTCAGCAACTACATTCAATAATAAAAAATCAGTAACCAATTTGAAACCACAGAAAGATGTTGACTGTTATGCAACAAAACTCAAAGGAAAAAACCAAAAAAATTATTAAAATTAACTTTAGAAAAAAAATACAAATCGACATTATAAATTGTTACACAATACTACAATAACAGGAATCGACCCCGCGACCCTGACCTAAATACGACTCCAAAAGTCAAAATATTTATAAAAGTATAAAACAAACTGTAGTAAAATTAATTTGTCAAAATTAAAAACAATGTCAACTAAGTATTTTAAAAAAAACTCATTTAACGCTAACTCAAGCCTATACTCTGAGCGCACGACACTAAAAATTTATACAAAAGTTCAGCACAACTGATTGTGACTTTAAAATTTAAATAAGACCCAAGCAAAGACGTGGTTCGATTCATTTTGTAAAAAAAAATAAGATTGACTAAAAAAATCTATATAAAAACTACACTTCTGTGTCCACTATTATATAGGTGAGTTGCTGACTGTAGACCCCCCTAATTAAAAATACAAAAAAAAATAACAATAAAAAACAAACACAAAAAAAACGTACACAAACACAAAGCCCTGGGGTAGATAACATGTAAGTTATGTGCCCCAGGTGTGCCCAGTAATTAAAATCCGAATCCTGTCTCTGTAAAAACAATATGAGACAGGAGTGGTCCCTCTCGGTTCGAAGCCGGCACTGACTTCTACCACAGTTCCAACCAACACCACACAATTATACAAAAATAATAATAAAAAAAAAAACGCAAGATCCACCGACCACGCGCTAATCTGTACACGACCACCTATTTAAAACCACGTATATGGGCGCCAATTGCTACGGGATAAGCCCGAGCAAGAAAAAAAAATGAAATAAAATAAACTACAAGGAAAAAGGACAATAAAAAAAACAAAATAAATTAAAATAAACAACTATATTGTCCTTTCTACAATATATATAACAATAAAACACACAAAACTAATAATCTAGGGACAGACGCGGGTCCAGCGAAAAAATAGGTAGTCTCGTACAGATGATGCGTTTACAAATACAAAATTAAAACAGAACGGTGGTCAGTGGTTCTCGGGCGGAACTTATCTGGGTGAGGGACGAATATGCACTCGGGGCAAAACAAAATGGCGGCCGGTTTGACTCGAAGTCACGTGTAGACGCACCAGGGTCGTCTTTCACCTGGGGTAACGAAGTTTTCTCCAGGGGTAACGAAGTTTTCTCCAGGGGTAACGAAGTTTTTTCTCCAAGGGTAACGTAGTTTTCTCCAGGGGTAATGTAGTTTTCTCCAGGGGTAATGTAGTTTTCTCCAGGGGGTAACGTAGTTCCTGGAAAATGCCCATATGCATCCGCTGTAGTTAAACGTAATTATTGGACGTCCCAGGGGATCACCGATCGACAAATAATTACAAGGTCCCTAAGGTCGGCGATCCTTTACAAACAAAACTAAATTTAATTTTCAAATAAAAATTGACAGGAGTCAATAATATCAAATAATAATTAAATTATTATTAATTAAAAGAGAAAAAAAAAACCATTTACTGCTACTTATAAAATAAAATCATCACGTTTTTTTCCGACGGGACAGACAGAGCCTCGGGACACAAAGATAATTTTATAGTTTAATATCGATATTTAAAAAGAAAATCTTTGAGCAAATTATAAACAGCTAAAGTAATGAAAGTAAAATAAATCTGGTTAGTATCATTTGAAATGTCATTCACGCAGCCAACCGACAAATCATCACTGATGACTCATTTCATTTGAAAAAATTACGGTTACCGTTAAAAGATAACTGCTTAGATGTGATTGCCAGCTTGGTACGTGAATGAATTTAAACACATTAAAAAAAAACAATCATGTAATAGCTTGAAATCGGAGAACATAACATTTATACTAAAATTACCAAAATATGAAAATTACAACAGAAATCCGATCCATGCTAATTACAGTCATGTCGAAAACATACAAACATAACATGTTTAATGTTAATTTGGTATGAAAGAAATATAAATCATGGACACAAGATATTTGTGCCATGTCATTAGGTACAAGTACTAAGATAGGAAAATACAATTAATCTGTATCCCCGCTAAATCACTATGACGATTTCGTTTAGGTTATAAACGAATTATCGCATACAACAAAAGTATATTTTAAAATTATGACCAATCATTAAACCAGTAAAATTTGAAATTAGGTTTCGAAACATAATTGGTATTTTCTAAAACCCCTTTTCTTAGGAATACACACACAAAATACAGCCAGACAACTTACCCTATATAACAGGGAACTCGTACACAATAAAAATATTTTTAAAAAAGAATAAAAAATAGCTAACGGACAACTCAGCCGTACAAATTATTGTAGACAAATTATTATGTTTGAAGCCGAAGCGAGCCACAATTGTAATGATCGATCACTGAGGTTTTTCGATCTACATCCAACAAGATGTAGGTAGATCGATAAAAATATCAACTCTGTGATACCCGAAACCCACTCAATAATTAACTTTTGTCTATTATCGAAGGTTCTAGAAAATCGGAGATAATATAAAAATAAAAATGTTTAAAAGAGTTTATTAGTTTATTATGGATTCTTTATAAATAAAATGAATGATTTTAAATAATCAACATTATATTGAATTATTTTTTAAACTGGGAATGACCATGACATTAACCACCTGTCAATGTCATCTTAAGTCATTCAGTTAGAATAAACTACCAAAAACAAACAATGTACAGAACCAACCTATTTGTATGAGTTTATTTATGAAAATTATAATTACTTTTTATTTAAAATGTGATGGAATACATACTTTTGAAAAAGAATTTAGCAATATCTATAGAAAACAAAAAATGACCAATTGGTGAGTGATATTGTTAACATTACATTGTTACACTGGGGAGAGAGTTGACATACAGAGCCGACCCCAAATAGGGATAAGGCGAGGAAGATGATGATGATGATGATATTGTATTTATTTTAATACCATCATTTTATTTTAAAATTGTCCAAATTACGAGACTACCTAAACGAAAGTACCAGAGCTTCCCACATCTTTACTTGGAATCCAAATAAATCTGGTTTAATTTTAAAAGAGCGACTCCCAGGTGGCTGCAAAACAAACATCATCGATTCATTAGAGGCGGCTCCATCCCCTCTGTTTGCGCCGGGAAATGCGGGGTTGAAAATAGATGTTGACTTACCTGGACCTAAAAATAAAATCTGGAAATAGATAAAGACGTGATTCAGATTTCAAATTCAGATACTCTATCACGACTTTATCTCTAAAGATAACTGCCTCCGTGGTGTAATGGTTGGAGCGTTTGGCTCATACCCGGAGGTCGCGGGTTCGATTCCCAGCGGGGGCAACGACTTTGTGTTGTTGTCCTAGTTTGGTTAGGACATTGCAGGCTGATCACCTGATTGTCTAATAAGTAAGATGATCCGTGCTTCGGAGGGCACGTTAAGCCGTCGGTCCCGGTCACTGTCTTTGACACTGGTCGTTACCTAAAGCCATGTCAGAGGCCTTTCAGGCGGTTTAAAAACTCGAACACTAGTGTTAGTCACTAACACACACGATAAGAAGAAGTAGTTCTCTAAAGATGAAAAAGTTTATTTGCCAGGCAAATTAAAAACTTCGACTTCCGAGCGTTTTCCCCAACTTTTGAACAGCGGAACCGATTTCCATCAAACATATAGCTATTAAGAACCATTTCGACAGACAAGGTTTTCGATCAAAAAACGCATTGAAATCGGTCCATCCGCTTAGGACAGATAGCCGCACATACACACAGACACGTCAAACTTATAACCCATGGTCTTGTGCTATTCTCATCCACTGCTTACCCGTTACGTAAACCTTACAATATCGTCTGACGAACGTTATTTATTATTATATAAAAGAAAATATTAGCTCTACCCAAAACCAAATCCCTAATCATAACATTTTTATACTGATAATAAAAAGTGTCTGCATGGTATCAGTTTTTGAATAACTAAATATCTAATTCATATTTCTTTTCTAACCATCTTGCGCACATTAAACTATTATTAATAATTTTTTAAAACTAAAAATCATCTTCACCCCAGAACTAAGTAGGTACATAGCCGATTTGATAACATTTCAATGGTATCTCTTTTAAACAAAACAAGAATTTTTCAAATTGTTTCAGGCGTCTTCGAATAATCGGAGAAAATACCAAATAAAATAGATGGCGACGGATGGATAACCTCCTCTTTTTAAAGATATTTCACAGCACACCAGTGCACCTAATTCCAGTACATATTGAAGGCAGTTTATCCCAGATCTCTGTTTTTTATCTGGGCAGTTCGGACCTCGATTTTATGGGCACAACGGGACCGTGAACAGTCTATGGATCCCGTCTTCAGAGGAACTGGATGTGACACTGTTGAAATTGTGACAAGCTGAGCTCCTATTTAGTGTATTGCGTTTGTGTGTGATACTTTGCTTGCTTTTGGACATTGTACTCGTAACTAATTGTATTTTAAACTTAATTTAGATGTTTCTGTTACAAATCAATAATTAAAATAAAGCCTTCTTCACTTTAATTAACTTTCAATTCATCTTAATTAAATTAAGTTAAATACCACACTTCTAAATAGTTGGTAAGGTAGTAGGTACTTAAATGTAGAATTACGCATGCTTCAAATGCGTGTACTCGTATACTATGTGATGAGAAAATTCGTCCAGAGTGATTCGAAGTTACGATAGCACAATTGGTAGTGCACTCACGGCTTAAAAGTGAGGGTCGTGTGTTTGAATCCCACTCTTGGCGAAATTTTTCATCACATGTATTAATTTCGATAGCTATATTTTATTTTGTCTTATCTAAAACCGATGAGATGTATCGGTCTCATGTCTAATCTATTCTGATTAATATCGGTGTCCGTTTCCGTATAATTAATCTTACAGCCAGTAAAAAGGCTGTGTAGCAAGAATTCTGTTCAGACGAGCGTTTGACTAGTATTCAGGATGTCTAGATAAAATCTGGGTAACATTGGAGGTAGGGTTTGCATGAACCTGCCTTTACAATTAATATGAGATAGTAATTTTTCTTATCGAGATTGAATAAAGGTACTTACCCGATTAAAAAGACTTTTCGTACTTTATGGTAATGGTAAACCTTCTTAGTTTAATGGTTGACATTAATGATGGCTGACCCGTGCGACAAAACGTGCACGGGTGCGGCCGGGAGGGACTGGGCAACTCGGCTTCGCTTTTTTGACTACTTAGTAATTCTTAATTGCATAATTTATGTTTGTTAACTCGTTCGCAAGCATTACATGTTGGAAATATGTCAACATTCTATTATTAGTATTTAATAATTAATTTAAAAGACAATAATAATATGACAAAGCCCTTCTAACAAAGGCGATTAATCGATCAGTAGGTTTACGAAGAGCTGGTATCTCTTTGTCTGTTTTGTCTCTTCTTCTTCTTCTTCAGCCTTTATTTACCCATTGTTGGGTATAGGCCTCTTCATGGTGTTTCCACTTGACCCGGTCTTCTGCAGTTCGCATCCAGGTCTTGCCTAATATTTTATAGATGTCATCGGCCCAGCGCATAGGTGGTCTCCCAACATTTCTCCGGCCAGCTGTTTTGTCTATCTGTTTTTAATACATTTAATATGTAAATTATACTTATTGACGTGTGAAAGTGTCTGTAAAGGTTTCATTTCTTAATAAACTTTTAAATTTTACATTGAATGTTTTGAATACTATAAGCTGCTGAGGACCGTACAAAATTGAGGAAAGAAATTTGGTGTGGTCACTCACGTGATGTGCCGTTCCCGGGAACGTTCCCACATTCCCCAGATTTCCAAAATCATTCCCGGGAACGTTCCCAAAATTTGAAATGTCTGGAAAAGTTATAATTTTATTTATCAGACAATTTTTTTATCAATGCAAATGTATTAAACATATTTAAAAGCATTTCTTAATATGGTTATAATTATAATATTTCCAATAATCCATAATATTTCCAAAAAATGTTCCCTGGGAACGTTCCCAAATTTCTAGGGAACGTTCCCTTGTTGCCGGGAACGTTTCCTTGATGCCGGGAACGAGACCCTTTTCCATAGGATATACATCTTATTAATCGAGAAAAAAAAAACATTTTTATTGTTTTATGGTCATTAATATGTTATACAATTATTTAAAAATATGAAATTGGCCCTTTGAATGTGCCGACTTTCTTGGTAATAGGTTAAAAATTATGGGTTAAAAATGAATTATTTTGATATTTGATCTGCTGATGAATATACATATTAAGAATACTTAACTACCTATAGCAGAAAACATTCATATGATGAAAAAATAAAATTGAGACGGGAACGTTCCCCTGAAATTGGGAATGTTCCCGGGAACATTCCCGTAAACGGGAATGAGGAACGTTCCCCGGGAACGGGAATTTGGGAACGGCACATCACTAGGAGGAAACTATTTATAAGTTGCTGCTGTAAGTAGTTGAGAAATCTTCTAAAGTGTGGCAGTTCCGATCAGAACTAAAGTACCAATGCGAGTACTTTTCCTAATCCTACGGCTTTCAGGTCCCCGGCGATTGGTTTCATAACTTTTATGTAAGTTGTTACTTAGTCACTTTCTCCCAGGTTTTATTTTTAGCACCGAGTTTTACGTAAAGATACTATATGTATAATAAATAATAAAGTTAAATGAATAAAAATAAGAGAGAGAGTAAGCCTATTCCCAATAGTGGGAAACAGAAGGCTGCCGATGATGATGATAAAATAAAAATAAATAAATAATTATTAATACGATTTACATTTTCGTCCATTCCCTAGATGGGCTTTTACGATCTGCGCGGGAAGAGATGCAGCTGGTACATTCTAAGTTTTGTCTTTTCTCACAGACTAGCATGGAATAAATCAAGAAGTTTATTTGCTATGCCAATAAAAAAAGCCCCGACGACTTGATATCTATTATAGTCTGTTGCGCCATCTATTATTTTGTAGACAAAACCCTGACTTTCTAGCGTTAACACCAAATGACTTTTGAAGGGCTGATCCGATTTTAATCGAACATAGCTAAGAACCCTGCAAGGGAACTTACTTTCACGATAAAAAACCACATCGAAATCGGTGTACCCGTTTAGCGCTACAATGCCACAGACAGACGACAGACCGACAGGTATCAGCATCAAACTTATAACACCCCTATTTTGTCGAGGGTAAAAACCTTTTTTTTCTGACTTATTTTGAATGCACCCGTTCCAATCTGGCAGCAAACCCAATCGCACATGTAACGGCTCTATTATCATCTGCGATTTGCGCAGAACAATCAGAACATGCAGACTCGTTAAAAATTCTGGATACAATCCACCGGGCAGGGCTATATTTTTGAAATGTAGAATCATATTTGTACAGGTTTACTTTAACACCAATAACATTTTGGAGCTAGTTCAGTGCATGATATTATACTATTTTCTGTAAAAATATATAATTAAAATCGATTTAAAAAAATTGTCCTCGTATACAAATCTATTTGGCTAATCCGTGATTTGTATGGGAATGGCATTTTTTTGTTTTTGCCTTTTTGTTTAATGAAAGTAGTTCTGGACTTGCTTCAAAAATGTTGCTGGTGTTTAAAAAGTAACTTTGTATAGAGTGATTTTTTGTGCATTTTAGAAGTGATATTTAGAAAGGATTTTCAATGAGTGGTCTTGAATCTAAACCTCTTGATGATGCTACTAACGTCACAGAAACCTTTATAATGGAAATGTAGTTCTCTCATCCCTTATCTTTTTTCTTCAAGCTGAAAACCATAGTCAAATTTCTTTTTCGTTTTGCAAATAATAACATTATTTTTCTCAGTTTTTAATTCGTAGACGATTTAAAATGCGAGTGTAACTTGTAAAAGGGACAGATAAAAGTAACACTTTTTGTCTCGCTGCTCTCCAATTCAAAAATATACCTCCATCTCGGAACTAGGGCTTGTTCGTGACAGTGGCAGCGCTAATGAATCGACTCATTCGATTTGCGGAAATCGTTTGCCGTTCGAAATACAACTCGATTTTATATTCATCACGTGTTAACTGTGACGGTTTGATGAAAATTTCAAACGATGTATTCGAACGAAGAAATGAATATATTTATGAAATCTTTTTACTTATTTGTACACAAAAATAGAGAATGAAAGATAATAATATCTATACATATAATAAAACAGTAAAAAAAGTGCGTCTTTACATTGAATATATTTCCAAAAAAAATATTGGGGGCGATGGAGACGTAGTAATAGAGTAAGAATTTAAAAAAAAAATGTCTGTCTGTTTGTCTGTTTGTCTGTTTGTCTGTTTGTCTGTTTGTCTGTTTGTCTGTTTGTCTGTATGTCTGTTTGTCTGTTTGTACACGCTAATCTCCGAAAATACTGGACGGATTCGAATGAAACTTTTTTTGTTATATAGCTATTAAGCCTGGGCAACATATAGGGTATAAATGATTTTGGAAAATGGAACGCCTGATGCAGAACCATAATGGTCCAGCTAAACTATAAGAGATATAAAAATGCCGCCTTAGTAAAAGTTGTTCAGCCTGATGAGCATTTTCCAGAGACATAAAGTCCACGCGAACGAAGTCGCGGGCTTCGGCTAGTTTATAATAAAACACCAAAAAATATTTATCTAGCTTAAAAACGCTTTGTATCCTTCAAGTCACTTTGTCATCGTCGTAAAAACAAGGAAAGAGTGCTATAAATCAGAGAAGCACAATGTCATGGTGTCCCATTAATTAATCTACCCAATGATTATAGCGTTACTGGAATTTTCGCCGAATTTCGTCCTCTCGAGGAGCTTAGAAACAACCCAATGCTATTTCCTGAAAACATTAGCCTATATACCTTTGTTTTTACATGGAGAACTTAACTTGCCGTGTGGTTTCCAGCAGAGTAGAATAGGGCACTCAAAGACCTCCCGTGGATGTCGTAGAAGGCGACTTAGGGAATACAAGCTAAACAAAGCTTATAAACATCAATAAGACGAATAAGACATCAATAAAGCATGGAGAGTGTAGTGTAGGCCAAGACCTCTGGCAGCTCTGACCAAGTTTGGTTCGGGTAGTACAGAGAGGGTCGTGCTCCTGCAGTAGAGACAAAAAGACCTGATGATGACACTACTTAAACGCGGGAATAGGGTGTGGTATTGTATAGGGTTCGAATCCACTTAAGTTCCGTGGTAACTTTCTTCGACATTGCGTTCGCATAGTCGCTAGGTAAAAAATATAATAAAACTAGTAGTGTTGGTTCTACTTGGTTGGTCAATAGGTTACTTTAGGCACTTAAGTTTAATTATACTTCGCATTATGTGGTACTTGGAAGCTTACGCGAAATAAAAAATCAGTGTTTTCTGCATGTATATTTATTTACAATCCAATTTAAGTAAATAAGTATGTAAGTAATACTTTCTTCCTATCTAGTTAATATAAAAGAAGTCTTCGTCTGTTGTGATTTTTTATCTAACAGTCTGACGGACCACTATAAACTTAGTTCTTATTAGGGCATTTGGATTCCGTGTTCATCAACTTAGAAGATTTCACGCTTGAATTAAAAAGAAATCTCCATTCACTTCTTAGCTCATCGCTCACCCTCGTCAACAAGATGGCCGCTCTAGAGCGTTACATAAAAATATTTGGCTACATTTTAATATTTCGTTTTGGCAAGTGACAGGAGATCCCGTACGAGAAAATGTGCGAGTTCGATGATCCTGAAATATTTTTGATGATGTTGCTGAGCGAACGAGCCTGTTTTTAGATAGTATACGAGTAGAAGTTAAAGAATATACAAAGGTATATAAAATACATCTAGAGTTCTCGAATAAAGAATCTAAGATTACCAGAAAAAGTATAAGAATAAGAAGAAAAAAAATTGCTAAAAGCGAGTGTGATAAAACGAATGAATTGTATATCTTAGTTATAATTACAAGCAAATAGCTCTACCTCTCGATATAAATTTGAAAAAGAATGTTTTATTTAGATATGTACTCTCATAACATCCAACACTATTTACTTAAACGAGCTAAACCTTGTCGGTGGTTTTGTATTGAAAGGAACACAATGACGATTTCTATATACAGAGTGAGAGATAATAGAGTGGTTTTGCATTTTACCCAATAGTAAATTTAATAGATACTAAAGCACTGGTACAGCACTTCATAGAAGCGGAGTATATTTATGCCTACTACTACTACAAACTGGGAGGAGAAAGGAGTGGCAATGTTGTGTAGCTTAAAAGGTTCAATAGATACTTTGTTTTGTACGGCATTGTTAAAGCAATTCCGAATCCACACCTCTAAGCGGTGCCCCCCGGTAAACTGGGTTGAATAACTGTATAGTCTTAATGCCATACAGCTATTTAACCCAGGCCAACGTGGCCAGGAGGAACTCGCCAAGACGCACTTGCCAGCGTGGCGCTTTAAGAGTCCGGCGACCCTAGACTTCTCCATACAAACGTAGTACACGTTTAATTTTGAAACCACATGTCAGATTCCGGTAAAAATTGGTAATTGTAAAGAAATTGCAATTATCTAGGGTTATATTGGGTTTCCTATACTAAAATTATGAACTGGAAAGAAAATATAACGATTTAGAAGTTTCCCATACTAATGGTCAAAAATGATATAAAACACTATATTCTATTTCAAGTTCATATTTTTACTGTCGAAAACTAAATATAAACCTAGATAATTGCAATATCTTTGAAATTACAAAATTTTGCCTAAATCGGACATGTCGTTTTGAAATAAAACGTAGACTACGTTTGTATGGAACGTTGTATTTTGGTCTAGGGTCGGGGGACCCTTAAGGCTATTTCCTCTTCGTCAATATGATGACGAAGAGGCCTATGCTCCAGCAGTAGGCGGAAGAAGGGCTGAGATAATGATGATGATGCTACTACAAACGAAACTATACATCCGTGTACACGGCATTGTGTGTGTGTTCGCCCACTCACCACCAGACTGGTGAGGTGCGAGGACGGTGAACGGGGACACGTTTTGCGCAGGACCTTAGGAGATTCCATTCTGTACGTAATACTTATAATATTAATTACTAGCTGAAGCCCGCGACTTCGTTCGCGTGGACTTTATGTCTCTGGAAAATGCTCATCAGGCTGAACAACTTTTACTAAGGCGGCATTTTTATATCTCTTATAGTTTAGCTGGACCATTATGGTTCTGCATCAGGCGTTCCATTTTCCAAAATCATTTATACCCTATATGTTGCCCAGGCTTAATAGCTATATAACAAAAAAAGTTTCATTCGAATCCGTCCAGTATTTCCGGAGATTAGCGTGTACAAACAGACATACAGACAAACAGACAGACATTTTTTTTTAAATTCTTACTCTATTACTACGTCTCCATCGCCCTCAATATTTTTTTTTGAAATATATTTAATGTACAGACACACTTTTTTTACTGTTTTATTATATGTATAGATGTGTCTAAAGTGTTTCTTTTCGATTTTTCCATCACCGGAGGAAAGTTGTTAAAAACGTTCTGGAGTTAGTTGAAAATGACCGTACAAACTTAGAGGCACAACTCACGTTTACTGAGGATGAACTTTAGCCTGACAGACGCACTGCTAGAGCCTAAACAACGTGTGAAGCAAATTGGGTTGCAACCCGAAAGCGAATAAACGTACTTATCAACGTGGACAACTTTTACAATGGAACACTCCCTGAAATCGCTAAGAAAACTGCAGCTCCATTCATTTTCTCACGGTAGGTATTTAATTTTGTATGGAGTACGTTTCAGGTTGACCCCCTTGATTGATACCCCCGGGATAAAAATGCCCTGTTAATTATAAGTACGCCTGGGATATAAATCATAATACTTTCGGCTTCCGAAGTATTCGGGACGGAATTAATTTGCAGCTAAAAGTTCCACATTGTTTACTTGTCCCTGCCCTTGTTATGCTAATATCGCTCTGGTTTTTAATAAAACCCTGTTAGGCTCATTCTGTGACAACTTTGCGAGAAGTAGCTTATTATATTTTTTTTATTTTTTCTTTCTGCCGTCTGGGTCTGGTCTGGGAAAAAAGAAAAACCCTAGAATGTACCAGCTATTAACGCAGATTGTAAAAATCGATTGTGGGAATGAGCAAAAATATGAATCATGATCTCTAATCTCATCGTTGTCTCGATAACTGCAGGATTTATTTTTACATAGTCATATCTATTAAAGATTTTCCCATTTCTTTGTTTTGCACAAGATGATAGGACGTCCTCGGTCCTATATAAAATATTCTTACAAAGTACTTTCTTTATAAAAGCTTTGCATTAGACGAACATACATAAATACGAATAATATTTGCAAAAGCGCTTAGGCTTACGTCTATCGAGCCTATATACATATTACTTATAAATTGGATACTTTACTGGGTCATAAATAAAATATTTAATAATGTGACTTGTCTTGATCATATCCAGTACCTGGGTGACCGAGTTTTGCTCGGTTACATCTCAAACATTAACTAAATTTTTTTAAACATGTCTAAAAACAATACAAAATAAGAAATTATATATAAACTTGAACATAAAAAAACAAAGGTAAGTTACCGAGAGGAATTCGAACCCGTTACACTCTTCTTAGCGGTCAGCATCCTTTACCGCTGAGCTAAGCGAATGTCACCCGGTGCGATGAAATTTGCGACCATATTCTGCGTGGAAAGAAAAACGAATGAAAACTCGAAAACACGCGTTTTCCCAAACATAAGACTAATCTAGATCGATTGTTTACCCCCGAAAACCCCCGTATACCAATTTTCAGCGAAATCGTTAGAGCCGTTTTCGAGGTCACAGAAATTTATAAATATATAAATAAATAAATATACAAGAATTGCTCGTTTAAACGTATAAGACTTTTAACGTGATTGAAAAACTGATATTAAAAACGCTATTTGACTCCAAGAACGCCATTAGGCTATATTAGGTACATACAGACCCTATGGAAAATGTTTTTCTTGACGTTAAGAAAAAAATACCTGATTTAAGTTGTTGAAAAGTAGCGAATAAGACTGTTTCCAGGGATCACATACACACAAAAACAAAAGAACGCCAGTTCATAGTAGCACACAAAAGAAAAGCGTGGAATCGCCGAAATTATTCATATATTCATGGCGGCATTGTGACGAAGTTTGGCCATGCAAAGCAGCTCATTAATAAGGCCTTTACAAATTTAAAGTGTCCATTATAAGCCTGCTCGGCAGGGAGGCCTTAGTGGCCTGGACGGAATTAGAGAGGATGTGTGGGGGCCTGTGGCCTGTTTATGAAGAAACTTTACAATTGAAGGACTTATGAGTTATTTATAGTTTGGTGGGAATGAGTATATTAAATAGCAGTGATGAGTGTTTTAGGGTTTGTTTGATATTGCGTAGATTCCTTACCACAAGCATCGTAATATATATCTGTCGCAGCTGGATTGTATAATCCGTTGTTATTAAAAAACTCTAGCTGTTTGGCATTACAGCTCGGTTTTGTAAAACTAGTAAAAAAAAATCTATGTCTATGTGTAAAACAGCTGAAAAAAGTTCAGCTCGATTGTCAATGAGTTACGTAATTACGTTTAACAAAATAGCTAGCGTTGAGATGACATATAGGGTTACCATTATTGAATAAAACTGTGTTATCAAACAAAATATGAGGGGACAATAGTTGTTCTTTATTATTTTTATATAACTCGTAGGATGGAATTAAAACCTCAATTCAACTCTTTACTAAATAATTCAGTCTCCAACATCATAAAACACCATGAAGAATGATAATCAGGTCGATGCAATTTGATATTTAAATTTTGTGAACCCGACAACTCAATGGCGTTGCGATTTCTTACACCCAATTGACCCACGTGAATATTTTATCTTGCCGGAAGGCAGGCGTCAAAATAAAATATGGGAACCAAGCTAAATGTCTGCTTTATTATTTTCAATCTTTTGCAGTCCGAAATCATTAACGATGCCCTCGATGTCTCTCAATGAAAACAGCTTAGTCTCGGAACGCGGCGAAGAATTTACTTTATGGGATTTATTTGTTGTTATGTCACTGACACTTCACAAGCCACAAGTGGCAGAATTTCGAACTAATCGTTCTACAATCGTGCCTTAGCTAGTTTGTTAAACGTAACACGTTTTACGATCTAGCTGAACGATTTTCAGCTGTATTAAAAAACCGAGCTGTAATGCAAAACAGCTAGAGTTTTTGAATAACAATGGATTATACAATCCAACTGCGACATATCTAAACATTTAATACAACATTAAAAGAAATGTATCTGTATAGGTATTCAAAATAAGTGGAAGGGACATACCCGTAATAAAATGAACCACAGACAATGATGATAAAATAACAGGCAAAAACAAAACAAAAATTTCGACATTCTTATACAAATTGCCCAAGCGGTTACACGCTTTTGAATGGAAATGTCGATTTTTTTCTGTTTTTTGACTGTTATTTTATTATCATTGTACTTATTGTGATCCAGTATAGCCTGTTATTCGATTTATTACGGGAAATAGTAGCTTCAACGACGGATTAAAAAAAAATAGACGATGGAGACATAATAATAGAGTAAGAATTCAGAAAAATTTCTGTTTGTTTGTCTATTTGTACACGCTTATCTCCGAAAATACTGGAAGGACGCGAATGAAACTTTTTTGTTATATAGCTGTTAAGCCTGGGGAATATAAGTGGTACAACTGATTTTGCAAACCTGATGCAGAACCATAATAGTCCATACAGACATAAATACATACATACATACTATCACGTCTTTATCCCTAATGGGGCAGACAGAGCATTTTGGGTCTTGCGGTTCTATGCAGAGCCCAGGGCCGCAAGACCCAAAAGCCACTTTTAGCGTCATGGTGGGCGAGAAGATGGAAAAGCAATCAATACAGTGATGGGCTAGCCGCATCGCCTGTTAACGTGATTTGCATTTTTGCCCATTCCCTCGATCGGCTTTTACAATCTGCGTGGGAAGAGAAGCAGCTGGTACATTCTAAGTTTTTTATTGCTCCCAGACCAGCATGGGAGTCAGAGAGGAGAGAATAATGGTCCAGCTTATTATAAATAATGAAAAAAGACGCCGAGCAAAATTTGTTCAGCTTGATGAGCCTATTCCGGAGTCATAAAATCCACGCGAACGAAGATGTTACTTATTTATGTGAATAATAATAAGAATTTCTCTAAAATTCCGTATTTCTTTAATCACATCTAATCATATTAAGTAATGTAGTTCAGAGAGTTCAAATAAAACTCTCTTCATTTATTCATTCGTTGAAATATAAAGGTTTTCAGTATGCCTAAGCCTAACCAACATTTCTTGCAATCTTCTAGATTTGCTTTTCAGCATATCTAGCAAATATCTCGGGCACTGTAAGACATTTGGTCCCCGATCCCTTAGCCACAACCGCGTCGCTTATATAAGCGACCCGAAACGCCCCGAAAATAGCCGAATTCTGCCGAAATGAGTTTTATGCTAAAGTATATTACCCGACCCAGCCGCGTTAAGTGAAACTGTGAAACGGGATTATGAGCAAAAAACCACAGACAATAATATAAATAGACAACACAACCTATGCTATGAAGTTTGTTTGTTTGTTTGTAATAACTTTATTGTACTATGAAAAAACACAATTACATACAAAAACAATAGAATAAAAATAACATATAGGTTTATCTAAGTTTTAAGCCCATAGGTTGTGTTGTTAAACGTGCAAGTAATCATAGTTTTGGTTTTATGTTTTGCACGTTTCAGATCCACAAGTCATCACTGGTCACATATAATATAGCAATTTCAAACAGATTATTAGGGGTTTTCAAAATACGGGCACTTTATATATCTATGAGGGTTGTTGGTCTGTGCTAAAAACAGATTATTCATGACTTGAATGAAATTAGGTGTTGAATTCAGTAATTACAGTGATATTATGATACTTTGTTGATTACAGAGAAAACATATTTTGTTCGTTGGTGGAAGTATCTTCTTTCATAATTAGTTTAATGACGTGTAAGTCATTGTTTATTTTCATTTTAAATAAAATTTAACGAGCGAGCGAAGCAAGCGAAAAGGAAGCGGGCACGTATTGCTGTCTAATCGAAATAAGTAATTATTAAAAAAAAAATCGTCTGTCTGATAAAAAACACCTATCTTAGGACATTCAGTTTTTGAGACGAATTAAGGTAATAAAGAAATTTACAAACAAACATTCAAGATACGCTTCTTCTTGGCAATCAAATAAAAGCCAAGATTTATTTCAATTTTAACTTTTTTATTTATCAGTTATCACAAGATTCATTGTTAGTATTAAATATTTAATAGATTAATGTTAGAACGACGTTAGAACCTACTACGGGGTTGGCATAATATTGTATCTGGACTCAAGTACTAGTGTTAGAATTTTAGTAATATATGCAAATTATTTTTCAAAACACTTTATTGTACCAAAACAAACAAATATCCTAAATAAAACTTAATATACCTAATTATGAATAAAACTACAGCTAAACTAAATATAAAACATAAAAATAGAATCAAATAATATAAAAAATGGATCCCAAATCACTGCGTTTTTTTCAAAACTAAAAACCGACTTCATCCCCAAGCTATACAACCGATTTTGTTAAAAATTGTATACACAAGTATCATAATATTAGCCTCGGGAAATCCATTTTCCTTACACACAAGTATACCCTTTCAAAAAAAATTCCAAATCAGCCAAGGCGTCATCGTAAAAATCTATGAACATAATAAAAAGAAAAGATTGCGTCGGCAGAGTAGAATAGGGCCACTCCAAGTCCTCAAGTGGATGTCGTAGAAGGCGACTTAGGAAATACAAGCTGAACAAAGCTTATAAACATCAATGAGACCTCTCCAACACGTCTGGCCAGCGTGGAGAGTGTAGACCAAGTCCTCTGGCTGCTCTGGCCAAGTATGGCTCTAGCAGTACAGCAGTATCGTGCTCCTGCAGTGGAGACAAAAAGACCTGATGATATGATGATAACCTCTTTCTTTTTTTGGAAGTCTGTTAAAAATGGCTTACTGACTGATGTTAGACGCTACTACGGCGCAGGCATAACATTGTATCTATTCAATATATTACCGGAATTTATCAAGCGGAAAACTTCTAGAATTCGCCTCTGCCCTAGATTCCACCCTACAAAGTATCAACGTGATCGATCATACAGCCAGGGCCTTAGCTCCGTCGCAGCCGACCTCGTAAGTTAATCGGGTATGTTAAACATAAAATATGCCTCTAACTGAACGCATTGTGGCTTCCTCATTCACTATGGTTTTGATTAGCCATGCTTAAAGACACAAACCTTGCATGTATAATTAATTGTACCACCCGAAATAAGTTTTCAATTTTTTTTTTCTTTTGGCGCGATTGGGAAAAGTCATGAGAGTGAATTTTTACGATGCGCGCGCACACTGGCAGAAAAAAGCAACAGTATAAAATCAGCCCACGATCTGGTTGTACTGCATCTTTGTTCATGCCTAAGAAGTATAACTTCTAACGCACACGCGTTAAAAGTTATACTTCCTATCCACATAAGTACGTAATCACACTCTTTTTTTAGCTAAAAAATTTCTAGAATTTGTCTCTGAGTCCTAGATTCTAACCTTCGATCAAAATTTCCTAGTTTTTAGCGTTGCAGTTAACTGCAGAAACTCTAAAGTCATATGTCGCAGCCGACTTTATAAGATCAAAATACGCCGCCAGAAACGGTACATTTAGATTTTTCACAATAACAATGTACAACAAATGAAGGAAATCACTACGATTTCATTCCCTTTTCCACCTACAAGCTCACCTTACGACTTACCTAGGCTAGTCTTTTTGTTTCGGGGGCTTTAAAACAGAAACAGACGTAATGAAACAAGCGATTTATCACAACCGCTATGATACTTATGTTTTTTTCTTCGCCAGCATAATTAAATATAAGTAGGTATATTCCTACGATACTACTGAAGGACTTAAAAGACCAAACTCGAAATTTGAGCCAACGAATCGATAGGAATGGAAGCATGGAGAATCAAACTTGTGACGAATAGGGAACAAAACAAGCGGCAGGATGGCCGGGTGCCGGCAGGGTCAAGGAAAAATCCAGGATCCCACAACCGCTATAAGTTACGTTCTTTTGTTCGTTGCATATATTATGACCTTAATACAAATGTTGGGATGAGAAAGTGCGTGTTTCCCTTAATATTCGTAACTCGATGTGAAGAGAGATGTTATCATTTATTCTGAGAGATATAAATGGGGTTCTAGATGAAAGATAAGTGAAGGCATAATTTGCAACAAGATTTATTAAAGTTTCGAAGCAAAGAAGTTTGTTTGTTTGTTGTTAGAATGTTTCGTGCCTTCTTGTAAGAACATTTACAAGAACCGTTTGTAAACTGTTGATAAACGTAATTTACTGTGAATTTTCCCGTAGTCCTTACTAAGTACTCGACCTTACGACAGCTTTAAGTGACTTAATTCCAAAACACGGCGAAATTTGAGATACCTACCTAGTGTCACGAGCAGGCGCACTTACCAACTCTGATCACATTAGAATCAGATTACATAGCCATGACATATATCTTCATGAGGCTTAAAAAATCAGACTCAAGTTTTGGCCATATTATTAAAAATGATAAATAACATAAGGCTGTAACGCAATAATATCGTAACGTGCGATCAGGAACTTCGTTTATAAAAGAATTGGAGCGACAGGTCGTACACTATCAGACAGGTGCAAATGCATCGAATGGAATCCTTTAGAGGTCGGGGCATCGTTCTGTCATGTTTTGAAGTGAGCGCCGTCGGGACATAGAAGATTTATGTTCCTGAGAGAAACACTCTCGTTTTTAGCGTTCTTTGGGTAAATGAAGAGTCCATTTCATTTTAAAGGAATTATAAAATTTTTGTGTAAAGGATTTTTAAGAATCATTACTACAGTTTTCTGTAAATAAATAAATAAATATATAGGGACAAATTATACTGATTGAGCTAGCCCCAAAGTAAGTTCGAGACTTGTGTTATGGGATACTAACTCAACGATACTATATTTTATAACAAATACATATATAGATAAACATCCAAGACCCAGGACAATTCGAAAAAGGCCATTTTCCAACTTGCCCTGACCGGGAATCGAACCCGGGACCTCTGGGTGGCGGACTAGCATGATGACCACTACGCCACGGAGGTCGTCTATATGAGATGTAATAATCTCATCATCAATCAATAAATTTAAGAGTTAGGTTATTATTTATTTATTTATTCAATCTTTATTGCACAAATGTGTACAAATGGCGGACTTAACGCCATATGGCGTTCTCTCTCAGACAACCAGTTTGCCAGTCAATGTTCTTATCGATGAAGAGGTATTTTCTATGTCATATTTACTTACATTATGGTTATCATTACTGGTTAAGTTGACCTTTTTATCACTCTCTAATCTCTAAATTATTTTACTCGATAAGTTACCAACCATGCCAAATTGCGTACCTATTAGGCGTGAAAGCAGAGCAAACATCCATATAATACAAGCTGTGCCCATGGGCTTTGTTCCCCGTGAGAATTTCGGGATAAAAACTATCCTATGCCCTTTCCTGGGTATCAAACTATATCCATATCAAATTTCATCTAAATAGGTTTAGTGGTTGAAGCGTTAAGTGGTAACAAACAAATAAACAAACAAACAAATATACACTTTCGCACTTATAATATTAGTAGGATAAGATAGGATAGTAGGATAGGATGGATAGTAGGATTAGTAGGATAATTAAATGAAACCCTCACTTCATAACACCAAAACAATCTTGACCATTTTATTGTCTGAGAAAAACTTTTAGTTTTTACTTAGATATGATTGATCGTAAAAAAAGTCACAGACAGCTGTAATCTCGATTCTATTTTAATGGAGTCAAGGGCTTTTTGATAATTTATTTTGATAAAAACACTTTTAATCTATGCTCTTTGAAAGGATTTTTAAAAGATTCAATAAAGCTTATACGAAATAATGTGCATATTTTTGCGTTTAAGTAATGTTTTGCAATTTTAAAAGAGAAGCAGCTATTTATAAAGTAAAACAAGTAAGCAATTTTTTTTTTTTTTTTACCTAACCTATACTGTCCCACTGCTGGGCAAAGGTCTCCCCCATCTCCCTCCAAATATCTCGATCGTGTGCCACTTCCCACCATTCCCTCTCAAACTGACGCAAGTCGTCGCACCAACGCTTCCGGGGCCTACCTCTCTTCCTTCAATTAAGCAATTATTTAAAAAAAAGTTTTTAACTTCAAAGTTTAAAGTGCTCCTAAAGACGTAGCGGACGAGCCCTAACTTGACAAGATGCGCCGTTTCATTACAGATTTCCTATGACAATTTTCCGCCTCCATCATCAGATTAGCTCTATATCATTATAATAACCATCCAAAGATTACGTAACAGCGATAAAGGGGGTCATACCAAATGTGACGTTCGATTTTAAGGGATAGGAAAATAATCATAACACAGATTTCGTTTTTTACGTAAAAGCAAGTTTCTTCTTTTTAATGTATTTCTTTCTTTTAAATGTATTTACCTGGTTTCGGATATCAATCCTATATAACATCGGAGCGGAAGGAAGAGAGACATGGAAAGCACTCCACCGACAAGAGCCCAGCTTTTAAGGCTCCTCCCTGCGCTAGCGACCTTGAAAACACAAAAAAATTAATTTCTCTTTCTGTAAGTGAGATTATTAGAAACCCTCGTACAACTTTTTAGCTAGTATCCTGAAGTTTCATTAGAACCTCGAAAGTCATTGAAATACTATCCGGTTTAGAAACCTTTACAAAAAGAGTCAAAAATGGCCGTTTTTAGTATTTTTTGCAAAGGAAAATTCAGGGTATTTTATTTCAATGATTTTCGAGGTTCTAATGAAACTTAAGGATACTAGCTAAAAAGTTGTACGAGGGTTTCTGATAATCTCACTTACAGAGAGAGAAATTAATTTTTTTGTGTTTTCAAGGTCGTTAGCGCGGGGAGGACCCTTAAGAGTCCGGCGACCCTAGACTTCTCCATACAAACGTAGTACACGTTTAATTTTGAAACCACATGTCAGATTCCGGTAAAAATTGGTAATTGTAAAGAAATTGCAATTATCTAGGGTTATATTGGGTTTCCTATGGTAAAATTATGAACTGGAAAGAAAATATAACGATTTAGAAGTTTCCCATACTAATGGTCAAAAATGATATAAAACACTATATTCTATTTCAAGTTCATATTTTTACCGTCGGAAACTAAATATAAACCTAGATAATTGCAATATCTTTGAAATTACAAAATTTTGCCCAAATCGGACATGTCGTTTTGAAATAAAACGTAGACTACGTTTGTATGGAAAGTTGTATTTTGGTCTAGGGTCGGGGGACCCTTAAGAGTCCCCTTACCGTTATACGTTTTATTTCAAAACAACATGTCCGATTACGGCAAAATTTTGTAACTTCAAAGATATTGCAATTATCTAGGGTAATAACTAGTTTCTGACAGTAAAATATGAGCTTGAAATAGAATACTCGTATAGTGTTTAATATCATTTTTGAACATCAGTATGGGAAACTTCTAAATCGTTATATTTTCTTTCCAGTTCATAATAACATCGGCCGGGATATGTAGTTCCGCCACTCATTACTATATGGTGTCGGATTTTTTATTTTTCTGGCAAAAAACCTCTGCGGCTTTAGTTAAACAGCTCACTTCAAACTAGATTGAAACTTGTTCCCGACTAATTTCGCCAAACTCCACTAACTACACGCAGCAGTTTGTCACGCGACAAAACCAGCCGCAGCTAGTGAGAAGTTAGTAAGACTAACAACTAACTAACTTATGAGGACTTCCAGGAACAGGAACAAGTAAAAAGACGTGACGTACCAAGAGCACACATAAGTACCTACTCGTATAATGAGGTCAAATGCTAACCTGTCCTATACTGAAAGGTGCTATGCTTTTACAGACGGATATACAATGTCTAACTCACTTTCGGAGTGATACCCACTTTTCGTAACATTATTAATTTGTTTGGTAACGCAGTTTTATTTAATAATGGTTACCCTACACATGGTTTAAATGTTAGCTGTTTTTTTAAACGTACCTAATTTAGGTAATACCGTTTAAAAAATCAGCTTACGTTTAAATTATATACAGAGTTACCATTACTTATTGAAAATCCAGTTAAATGATTTTCAGCTATTTTAAAAAACCGAGCTGTAATGCAAATAACTAGAGTTTTTGTAAAAAAGCGGATCATACAATCCAACTGAAACTATTTGAAAGTCAAGAATTTTCTTAATTTGCCTGGCAAATAAACTTGTTAAAACTATATACTTGGTTACTCGTATGTTTCAAATTTTCCAAAATTACGTTTCTGCACTTCACAGGGTAGACAGAGCTACCTAGATGTTATAAGGCGAAGCTTAATACATAAGTGCACAAGTAGTCAAATATTTGTACGACCCATCAACAATTACTCGAAATTCTCGCCGATCTTCCGAAGGCACGATAACTCGTTGGTCCCGGCTGTCATCATTGTATGGCAGTCTTCAAGCTATGTCAGATGCCTTTAGGCAGCCTGAAAAATCTGCCGCCACTGTAGGCCACTTACATACACGAAAGATATATATTTTTAGAAAACTTCTCCTCGTCTATCAAAATATAGCTATTCCATGGTTTGTCGTGGCATATACACGGTGATTTTCATTGGTTTTGAAACCGAAGGCTACTTCATAGGCATCGTTAGTAAGACCTAATTAGCTAGTCAAAATAAAAATTAAGAAACATAAAATGTTGTCTAAAACTCGAAAGTAAAATTGTGAGATCAATTAGTAGTACCGCCGCCATAAAACGCCCGCCGGCCGGTCGGGGTCATCGACATTACGCAGCTGGCGGCCGGCGTATAACTACGTGGTCTCGATCGAAAATCATTTACGCAACTTTTTTATCTTATGACATACAGAAATTTGGATTACATTTATGGATAGAGGAATTTATTTACTATACGACATTTCTTTTCCCAAAACCAATCAAAAGTCAGCGTGTATAGCTTAGTCCATTAAGCACAAGTTCAACAATAAGTCTTTGGCGGAAAAAATAAACAACGACAAATTAAATTTCAATAGTCTTTATTCAATTAATTTTCACGATATTAAAAATAGGGAATGTGCAGGAAAATGCTACAATATTGCCTTCTTCTCGTTTATACCAACAGTCGCAAACAATCAAAGAAAAACAAATAGGGCAAAAAGAAACATAAAAGACTTTATAACGCGAGTTAGCACGTCATAATCGTGCTATACGGCTGAAACAGCTGAGACTCCGCACCGCAAGATCGTCGAGTCAGCAGATTACCCAATAGCCGGCCCAGTGACTCTAATTTCATGCTGTATTTCCGATATTCCATAATTGTCAGTCTTAGTTGAGTTTTCAAATAAATAACATTTAATTTCAGTTTAAATAAATTTCTTTTTTTAAAAGTCGCTCGAAGATCGCCCCTACATATCTGGCGCAGTCGACTTTTGGTAGGATCGCGGCACTCTAGGACTTTCGTGATAAGTCCTCTCGTGTGAATAGACTCTTCGCCGACCAGAGTGAACGGTTTCAATCGTTGTCACCCGCGATAAGAAGAACCTCGAGGCGGTCACGTAAACGCGGCTTCAACTTGCGGGGATCCGGAGAATTGGAGACCTGTACTCAACGAGACCCGAGCAGGAGATGCAGAGAATGCTGTGTTGGTGAGTGCTCTTTTGCTTCCCAAGTACATTCCTTTCTGCTCTATTTCCTCTCGTCTAATTTTAGGATATTGTTTTGCGTGTGTCTATCTGTAGGCTCATATCGCTATAGATTATAAACTAAAATTTTAAATCAATTTAAGGTTTAAGTGCACACGCCTATTTTATTTTTAAAATGGAGTTCCAAACAGATTATAAGATGATTTCGGAACTTATGCCCAAGTATGATGGGAACCCTAAGAGGTTACAGTTTTATATTAAAGAAATGGATAATTTTATGGGGATGATTAGACCCAATGAGGGTGCAGCCCCCTTAGCACTAGTGTGTTTAATTAAAAGTAAGATAAGTGGTGCAGCTATAGATGCCCTTGCACATGAAGGTACGCTTAATACGTGGTCAGAAATAAAACGTGCCTTAATAACGCGCTTAGGAGAACCTAGGAACGAAATACAGGTTATGCAGGAGCTCACGCGCACCCGGCGCAATAAGAACGAGGATGCTGAGTCCTTTGGCAAGCGTATTAGAGATGTGCTCGATACTCTGTATATGGTAGGCCAGCATTCAGATAAAACTTATTACGAGAACATGGCTATAGAACAGTACGTCAATCAATTAGAGTTCCAAGTATCCGTAGGGGTGAGAATTAATAAACCCTCAACCTTAGAGCTTGCAATAGTCACTGCACGGGCAGAGGAAGCAAAAACCGGTTATAGACAGGGACCTAACTTTAACAACCCCTCTAGTAACCCCCAAAATAAGAAACCTGAAAATAACTTTAAATCAAATAATAATCAAAATAATTTTCAGCGTCAATTTAACAACCAACCCTTTGTTAGACCATATAATTTTGCACCTCAGCCACATTTTGCACCCCCTAATAATTTTGTACCCCAGCGTAACAATCTGACCCCTGAGCAGAAACAGCAGTTAGTTAACTCCGTGTTACCCTGGAAGAATAGACACCCCCAAGGTAATTTTAGAAATAATTCAGGCAATTTTAGGAACTCAGGAAATTTCCAAAGGCAGCCGAACATTCCTCAGCAACAAGTTAACCCACCTCAGATTTCTTCTGACGTCACTATGCGATCGGTTAACAAGCCGATGCCGCCGCAATTCGCATTTGAGGAGCTATTTTATTCACCATACGAAGGTAACGTAAATTACTATCCACCTCAATATTACTACCCTATGGAGTACTACCCTAATGCAGACGAGCAAGAGGTGAACTACCCTTCTACGAGCTCGGAGGAGGACCAAGCAACTACTCCTCAGGATTTTCAAGAGGACCAGGAGCCGGACGACCGGAGTTGATAAAGTTAAACCATCAAGATAAGGATCATCTCCCATACATCGAGATACCAGAATTCCAAGGTAAATTCCTTATAGATACGGGTGCCTCGCGTTCTATGATATCACCTGACGTCATACAAAACACAGTATTAGAACATTGCGTTGACTTCGAGCCTTTCGAAGTAAAGACAGCTCACGCGGTAACTAGACACTCGTACGTTGCATATTTACCACTACCACCGGTCTTTAATAGTGACATGACTCACAAGTTTCTCATTTTCGAGTTTGATCCGAAGTATAAAGGGCTTATAGGGCTAGATCTATTGAAATCGCTCTCTAGTAACATTGATTTAAAAAATAAGGTACTACGTACATCCACTGCTATAATACCTATTCATTTTGATTACCCTATTAAGAAAATCCGAGTAGATCCTCACTGTCGAAAAATTATTAAAGTTAAAACAAACTATACCGATGGTACCTATATACATGAGGACCATGAGTGGATGCCAGGGTTAACATCCCCTTCAGCTATAGTTCAAGTAACTAAGGGCTCATTTTTTACTGAGGTTCTTAACTTAAATCCGGAAAAGAAAATTATTTTAAATAAACCCCCTATTGTGTTACAACCTTATGTGGAAAAGGAAACCCCTAATATCAATTGCGCATTAAACTCAATCCAAACGCAACCGGATATTGATAGAGAGCTTTGCGAAAATTTAAAGAAAATAAGAACCAAACATTTAAACGAAGAAGAGAAACGTGAGATTGAGAAATTATGTTATCAATATAGAGATATCTTTTATTCTGAAAATATACCCCTTACTTTTACACATGCTGTGAAACATGAGTTAAGGCTTACAGACGACACCCCTATTTTTGTACGCAGTTACAGGCAGGCCCCTCAGCAAAGGGATGAAATTAAAAATCAGATTAACAACTTACTGAAACAAGGCATCATTCGCGAGAGCGTGTCTCCATGGTCAGCCCCTGTTCATATCGTACCCAAGAAGCCAGATGCCTCTGGCAAGGTCAAGTGGCGCCTTGTGATAGATTATAGGAGGCTTAATGATAGAATTATAGAGGATAAGTACCCTCTGCCAAATATAAGCGATATTTTGGATAGGTTAGGACGCGCTCAATACTTTAGCACCCTCGATTTAGCGAGCGGGTACCATCAGGTGGAAATGCACCCCCGTGATGTTGAAAAAACTGCGTTTTCCATAGAAAGAGGGCATTATGAATTTCTTCGCATGCCTTTTGGCCTTAAGAACGCCCCCAGTACCTTTCAGAGACTGATGGATCACATCTTACGAGGCATAGATAACGTATTTACGTATCTAGATGACGTCATCATCGCCTCTACATCCCTTCAGGAACATATGCTCAAGCTTAAACAAGTATTCGATCGTTTAAAACTTCATAACCTCAAAGTTCAACTTGATAAGTCAGAGTTCCTTCAGAAACACGTACAATTCTTGGGTCATGAGCTTACTTCAGATGGCCTTAAGCCTAATCAAGATAAGATAAAAGCTGTTCTTAACTTTCCAATCCCTACTACGCAAAAGGAAATAAAATCCTTCCTAGGCCTAGTGGGATACTACAGAAAATTTATTAAAGACTTTGCTAAAATGACTAAGCCTATGACTATGTGCCTTAAGAAAAATCATAAAGTTGAACACACCCCTGAATTTCTGGAATCATTTAGTAAATGTAAACAGGTACTTACCAACGACCCCATCTTACAGTTTCCCGATTTCGATCAACCCTTTGTCCTCACAACAGATGCATCGAACTTTGCCCTAGGAGCAGTCTTATCCCAAGGCAAAATAGGATCAGATAAGCCCGTAGCATATGCATCCAGGACCCTATCCGAGACAGAGTCCCGTTACTCCACAATAGAGAAGGAGTTATTAGCCATCGTGTGGGCAGTAAAGTACTTCCGACCATACCTGTACGGTCGCAAATTTACCATTTATACCGACCACCGCCCTCTCACATGGCTCATGTCCCTTAAAGATCCCAACTCAAAGTTAACTAGATGGAGACTTAAACTAGCCGAGTACGACTATAATGTAGTATATAAAAAGGGCTCCCAAAATACCAACGCCGACGCTTTATCTCGAGCTAAAATATTTCATAACAGCATAGACTCACTAGCAGTTAATTTCGAAGATAATGAGGACGATGAGATCATACCTAGGATTTTTGAGAATGTTCGTCGCGAGATGGAACGTGAAGAACGTGAAGCTGAGAATAATAACAATCAGCCTAACCCAGTAGAGTCCGTTGCCCCACCTCAAGCAGACGCAACATCTGATAGTATGAGTGTAGTTTCATTAGATCCTAATCAGTTAGTTTCTACAAACCATACCCAGCCTGACAACGAAAATATTGGCATTCCTATTATAGATGACGCTATAGAGAGACAGCAAAAGCAGTTTTATATAAGATCTACCCCAGGTTCTACCTATAGAGTCGAAAATAGAACTACTAACTCAAAAATTACTATAAAAGATGTGTTCATCCCTGTAAATAACACAGAACAGGAGATAATTAGATTCCTTAAGGAACATACCATAGCCGATAGAGTATTTCATTGTTACTTTATAGATGAACACCTGTATCTTGCCTTCTCGAGAGTATATACCACTATATTTAATGATAGAGGCCCTAAATTAATAAGATGTACATGCCGCGTAACTCTAGTAGAAAATAAATCAGAGCAATTAGATCTTATTAAGAAGTATCATGAAGGAAAGAACATACATCGTGGTATACAGGAGACTTATAAACACATGCGTAGGAATTACCATTGGCCCAATATGTTATTAACTATCCAAACATACATTAACAAATGCGATACGTGTCTTAAAGCTAAATACGAGCGTAACCCCTTAAGGCCACCCTTAATGGTAACAGAAACACCTACTAAGCCCATGCAGCATCTCTTCATGGACCTGTATTCCACTGGTGGTGGAATATTCCTAACCATAATAGATAACTTTTCAAAATTTGCACAAGCAGTACCTATGCTAGGATCAAGTAGCATTCACGTGGCAGATGCTCTCTTAAAAGTATTTTCTATTTTAGGACTACCCCTAAAAATTACAACAGATTCGGACACTAAATTTGATAACGATGTTTTAAAAGAAATATGTGCTTCCCACAATATAGAAATACATTTCACTACCCCTTACAACCCTAATTCAAATTCCCCTATAGAACGTTTTCATTCAACTATTGGTGAAATCATAAGAATTCAGCGTATGACCAATAAAGATGATACTATTCAACTTATAATGAGATATGCAGTTATAGCCTATAACAACTCCATACACTCAGCGACAGGTTACACCCCATATGAGCTATTATATGGACACACAGCAGCTAGAAACCCTCTAGAGATTTACTACCCTAAAGAATTTTACCAAGACTTTGTGCTTAAACATAGAGCTAATGCAGAGGCTGTGCAGGAGTGTGTAGCGGCTCACCTCTCTAAAAACAAAGAACAGGTAATAGCAAAGCGGAACCAAGCAGCGGAAGAAACCCAGCTAAAGGTAGGTGAAACAGTTTATAAGCAGGTAGCTAAGACAGCGCGGAACGACAAGACCAAGCCTGTGTTCAAAGGTCCGTATAAGATTATTCACTTGCACCCTAACAACGTGGCTGAGATAATAGGTAACCACCCTAACTCTAAGTCGATAAGAGTCCACTTTAAGTTATTACGAAGGCCTCACCTTGTTCCAGGGCAATCCTCTTCGGAGCCTTCGTGCTCTCAGCAGCAGCCACCGTGAACATTACTCCAGTAGATAACTCCAATGGCCTATTGCTCTTAAAACAAGGCATTGTTCTTAAACAACTAGATACTGTTAACCTAGTGTGTAGCTATAATATAACTTACCTTCATTTGACCACCCTTAAACTAGCAGGTCTATATGCAAGCACTAAGTCCTTAGATCCTAACATTATTTCTGGAGAATTACATAGATCATATACAGATCAGATTGAGCATAAAATAAATATTATTAATAATAAACTTATATTTTTGGCACCTTATAGTAGAGTAAAGCGTGGTTTATTTAATGGATTAGGATCGGTAGTTAAACTTATAACTGGCAATTTAGATTATAACGATGCTTTGAAAATAGAACAGCAAATATCTAACATTAAAAATAAAATTTATAACGTTCACGAGAAATCAATAGTAATAGCTCAAAAGGCTATCACAGAGTTTGCTAAACAATTAAATATAATAAATGAGAATCAAAATAAATTAGATCTTTTGATAAAAAATATAACTATGAACTCTAACTTAGTTTACAAACATTTTAATCTTTTACAGGTGCACATACAAATAGACTTTAGCTTACAGATAATCTTAGATAAACTTATGTTACTGGAAGATGCAATGGCATTTGCACAGATAGGTATTATGCACCCTAGTATAGTTAATTCTAAAAGTTTAATAGCTGACATTCTGGATATACAAAGAAATTTCAGTTTTACAGCTGTCGCTCCAATTAGTTTAGAAAATATACATAGCATAGAGAAATCTATAGAGGTTAAGGCTTATAGTACTCAACACTCGCTAAATTTTATCTTAGAAATTCCTTGTGTAGAATCAACCCCTTATGACCTCGTTCATATATACTCCATCCCCAATGACCAAAATCTCACTATAATTCCTAAGTCCAAATACCTAGTACTTGGTAGCGGAGAGTATTCATACATCAATGAAGAATGCCGCCACATTACGGAGGAAGCCCAAGTCTGTAAACAGCTCATCACGAGACAACTTGACGACTCGGAAGACTGCGTGACATCTATAATTCAACATCAACCACATCATCTCACGTGTTCCTACGCGAAGATGGAGCTCAAGAAAGGAAAAATTCAGAACATCAGCCCCAACACCTGGCTTCTCATCACCAATCACCATGAAGTCCTGAAAGCGACGTGTGGAAACGAAGTATCATATCATACTCTCACGAAGACGCAACTCATCTCAATCTCGAACGAATGTCACGCCGAAGTACTCAATACGACATTACAGACACATAGTAGCACAGTAACCATACATGACGTCATCCCGCTACCTGAACAACAATACGTGCCGAATGAAATAAGACTCGAAGTGCAACTAGAAGACATTTCACTTGACAACATACATAATCTTATAAATAAAGCTCAGAATATACAAGATGTAGACTATTATGAAGATGCATTCGTGTCATTAACCCCAAGCTGGACCACGATCATCCTTTACATTATCGGAGCTGCTTTCCTGGCCTGGAAGACATACAAATACTACTTGGGAAGAAAAACTACCCCATTGCCTGGACCAGTACCAGAAGAACCCGCCAAACGAACCTGTGGAACACGGTTCTATCTTAAGGAGGGAGGAGTTAGCACGTCATAATCGTGCTATACGGCTGAAACAGCTGAGACTCCGCACCGCAAGATCGTCGAGTCAGCAGATTACCCAATAGCCGGCCCAGTGACTCTAATTTCATGCTGTATTTCCGATATTCCATAATTGTCAGTCTTAGTTGAGTTTTCAAATAAATAACATTTAATTTCAGTTTAAATAAATTTCTTTTTTTAAAAGTCGCTCGAAGATCGCCCCTACATATCTCGCGCTATATAAATATTTGTCTCACAGATATATTTGTCTCTATATATAGCTGCGTATGTTTAAGCGAGTTTCTTTTGAAAGACTACATTTCAATTATGAAAAGTCGGCTGGGCTCGCCTTATTAATTTTCTTTCAAGTCCTCTTTGGTACACAAGCGCAAATCCACAAAATGGAACGGCGGTTCCCAAGTTCATTTCTGGGATAAAGATGTGATCTTATAGGTATGATGTATATATGTATGTATTACGCAACGCATAGATCTAGATTTTTTTCCACACACAAAAGACCCTTCACAAGAGCAAAAGAGATAGCGATAAATTTGACAATGAGACAATTTTAATACAAAATATATGAGCCATTATCACCCTGGCATGAGAACATCGACACACGTGTATTAGAACTTAATTGTTTTTTTAAAGAAACGCTACCTATACCAGTGCCTCGCATCGACCACTGCTGAGAAGAAATGTCAAAGAAACTCATTTCCACAGTATTGGTCGCCTACTTGACAGAAGGGCTTTGTCATACTGTTATTGTCTTTTTAGGGTTCCGCAGTAAACAAGGACCCCATATAGTGTCGCCATGTCTGTCTGTTTGATGTCTGTCTATCTGTCCGTCCGCGGCTTTACTCAGAGACTATAAGTACTATAGGTACTCCGTTTGGTTAGGTATTTAAATAAATCTAAATAATCTTGACATATCTCTTTATTGAAATATACACTATATAAATCAATACCTTTGCAGATTACAATATAATTACTACGTAATTTGCAAAGGTATTGATTTATAATGTGTATCTATATATATAAAAGAAAGTCGTGTTTGTTACAACACTTATAACTCGAGAACGGCTAGACCGATTGCCATGGTGTTTGATTTGTTAGATTTGTTTCCGTCCCGAATAGCAGAATACATCTTAAAAACAATGAAAACTCGATATGTGTAATGAATACTTAATCATTTCAATAGATGCTGATTTGTTTATTACATGTCAAACATTTGTTGTCCAATCCTGTCAAACTGTTATGCGGTACGAAGTTCGCCGGGTCAGCTAGTTTTTGAATAAAAAGACATGTCAAGGTTGTTTACATTTATTTAAATGCCTAACCAAACGGAGTATAGACAGCTGTAATTTGGCATGTACTTAATTATGCCGAAAAAGTCATAATATTTTTTTTTAGGTTAGCTCCCACATTAAGAGTTCGAGTAGTAGAAAATAGATTCAAGTGTCACCCCCCCTATCTGATAAACGATTATACATGAACACGTAAAAAAATTAACAGCTGTAGTAAGTAGGGATTACAAATTAAAAAGTTATGGGCGACTAACTTATAAAATGTTCTCGAAAAAGGAAAATTTCATACAATTTCAACAGAAAATTAGTTTTTAGACGTTTTGAGTGGCATGGACTCAAAGTCGGCATTCGCAACTACGGAACCCTACACTGTAGCCCGACATGCACTTGGCCAATTTTTAAGTAATAAATACATAATATATAATATATACAATGTTGATACATTATAACATATAATGCTTGCGAAAGAGAGTTGGCAAACATAAATTATGTAGTAAGAAAAAAATGTAGTGCTAAAGCGAAAGGGGCATGTGGATGGAAAACTAACTCAAAAGCAGAAAGTTTGATTTAGGAACTTTATTTGGACTAGTTAGGAGATTAACATACAAAAGTCCTTACCCCTCCGAGGTGAGCCCGAGGCGGGGGGGGCCAAAGAAGGTCCCGTTATTTGGTTTTTAGCGTACATCTCGAAACAGTGCGTCGTACAAAATTTTGTTATACACAATAAGTAAGGACATTTAGTATGTTTATCTCCTAACTAGTCCAAACAAAGTTCTTAAGTCAAACTTTCTGCTTTCGACTTTTCTATCCACAAATTAATCGTTGACTGTACTAGAAGCTGAGCTGACCAGTCCCTCCCGGCATCATCCGTTCACGAGTTGACGCACGGATCAACCATCGTTAACCTCAACCATATTGGAGGGAATCCAACGACCCGATCACCAGATTGGACATTTTAGTGAGCACGAAAATCCCGATATGGCAGACCTTGCTAAGAACTTGGGTACGGAACCTTAAAAAAGATTCCGATAACCTCCTGCTTTTTGAAAGTCAGTCAAAAAGACATACCGTATTTTGATTTTGTTGTATGGATAAGGCCCAACGCAGACGACAGACTATCCGTGACGCACTTTTAGTCTGTGATAGTCTGTCAAAAATGGAACCTACGGAATCATACGCAGTAACGCACACGGTGCACGCCGGACTTTTTGCGCGTCGTGTGCGTTACTGCATGTGATTCCATGGGTTCTATTTTCACAGACTAAAAAGTGCGGCACGATTTAGTCTGTCGTCTGCGTTGGGCCTTATGAGGAAGACAAGTTGTTTTTATTACTAAGTCGATATTATGCTAACAAAACATCTATTATGTTGGGAAAATGTTATCTTTAGTTCGACCTGTAAACAATCGCGTTGCTGTGTTGCGTCGCTGTGTAACAATGGATGGCGGGCTGTTGAAGTGTAGATCTTCTTGTTATCTTTATTATAAATATTCTTTGAATTGTTGATCACTGTGCTTTCAATAGGCCATTAATAATACGCTATTTTCCAACAAGTCAAATCAGATCCTTTTTCTAAACGTCAAAACAAACAGTTTCTATGGGATTTTGTATGAAATACAGGCAGATGACGTCATAGTTTTTGAGAGTCAAATAGCGCTCTTATTATCAGTTTTCTGCAATAATACATTTAATTTCACGTTAAAATGGATAAGTTCAAAGACAAGTGACATTATTTTGCGACGTTTTATTTTGTTATCAGTGCAAAATAATTTATTCTTGGCTTAGGAAAATACCCAATTAAAATCGGAGTGTGCTGAGAATAGATCGGTCATTTTCGAATTCTCTGGGAGAGGCCTATGTCCAGCAGTGGACGTTATGCGGCTGAAATGATGATAATGATGATGGTGTGCTAAGAAAGTTGATAGATAGATAAAAGTACCTCATTTTATGGACTATTGTAAAGTATAGCACGTTCCTCAGTACATCAAAAAAATATTTAATTAGAAAATGTTATTATACGATTAACGAATACTTCGACGATAAGTAAGATTGCCTTGAGATTTTCATAGTTAGTTTAAATTAAGTGTAAATGTAGTAGTAATTTTTATTAAATGTAGCGCCCTACCGGGGTCTCATGTGCACTTTGTAAACTAGATTTAAGTTTTACAATTGTATGTGCATGAAAACAAGAAATAAATGAATGAATGAATCTTTATTCACTAAAAGGCCACAAGGACTCTGTAACGCGCTTCCTGATACCGTGAAGACAGTCACTAGTCGTGCTAGTTTTAAAACTTTGTTTAACATTTGCTTGCTGAGTCCAATTAAGTAAAAATTGTTGCATTTTTATTTTTAGTAATAGCTATGTATAAAGCAGCCCTATTTAGGATCGCTCTGCTTTCCTCTGCACAGAGGAGGGGTCTAGAAAAGGTGGCCCAAACATAGCCCGTCCCACCCACTATCTAGGTGTCAAACCGAGGGCACTTGGACATCACTAATCTTTTTTTTGGTCGCCGTTATCGAAAACGATAAGGAGGACTATATATTGGTAGCCCGAACTGCAGTGCAATGATGACGGTGGATATGACAGCAGATGATGCCCTCAGTGGCAATTGACCATCGACCGTTTGCTCAATATATTGGTAGTCTGAATTGCAGTGCAATGATGAAGGTGGATATGACAGCAGACAGAGCTCTCAGTGGCAATTGACCAAAGACCGTTTGCTCAGTATACTGACAGTCCGAACTGCAGTGCAATAATGAAGATGGATATGATAGCTGACGATGCACCCTCAGTGGCAATAGACCTTCGACCGTTTGCTCAATATATTGGTAGTCCGAATTGCAGTGCAATGATGAAGGTGGATATGACAGCAGATACCGCCCTCAGCGGCAATGGACCATCGACCGTTTGGTCAGTACACTGACAATCCGAACTGCAGTGCCATGATGACGGCGGATATGATAGTAGATGCTGCTGTTAGAGGCAATTGACCATCGACCGTCATCGAGTGGGCGACCAGGCGTCCAGGACACACCGCCGCCAGGCGGGAGATCTTCCACGCTTGGTGGTTGAGGTCCCCTGGAAGAAAAGTAGAAATTCAAACACCGACGTTAAAAGAAAAAAAAAGCTATATTATTATTCGGTAACCGAAATAAAGGTTAGTATAGTAGTAAGTACTAGCTCAGCCAAAAGTAAGATTGAATTGATAGTAAAACAACAACTAACAAAAGTTATTGGAAGCATTACTCCTGTGGGGCTGGTGCGCCAAAGGCGACCCTAGCCCTTTCCGGGATACTCATATATTGAATCTGGCTGGTGGAGGTCCCATAAAGAGTTTATAGGTATTATACATGTTGCTGGACCTTTTACTCCATAACATAACACGACGTCCGATAGTATCATTGTTAAACCAAATTAAATTTTAGCATAATTTGCGTAGCGCTCAATGTTGTTTGAACCTACGTCGCGAACACGTATTCGTACGTCATGTTCTTTCTGCCACTTTTGGGGTAAGTGGCCTAGTGGTCATGATGCCACGCTGCCACGCCGGAGGTGCCGGGTTCGATTACCGCTTAGGTCAAGATAGAAAATGATCTTCTTTAGATTGACCTGGGTCTTGGATGTTTATCTATATATGTACTTCATCATCATCACCAGGTTCTTTTGTCTCCACTGCAGGAGCACGACCCTCTTTGTACTACCAGAGCCATACTTGGTCAGAGCAGCCAGAGGACTAGGCCTACATTCTCCTCACTGGCCAGACGGGTTGAAGAAGTCTCATTGATGTTGCTTTATAAGCTTTGTTTAGCTTGTATTCCCTAAGTTTCTTTTTACGACATCCACGGGAAGACTTGGAGTGACCCTATTCTACTCTGTCGAAAGCTTATATAAGCCGGCATTATATATATGTACTTATTTGTTGTAAAATAAAGTATTTATCGTCAACGATAATATAATAATTATATTATCTTTGACGATTACTAACGTAACAGATACCCAATGCCATAGAAACTATTGGAGGGCCCGTAAGTAGGCAAAACTGGAATTGCGGGTAGTCACAGAGATGGTAGCACACACGACTAGCAAAAAATTGACATAGGAAGGGTTGAATATGCTTTAAAAATATTTATTGCAGTTCATATAAGTCATATTTAATTAATAAGAGTACTGCTTTATTTAAATAATAAAAATAAAAGATTTTTTTAATGATTACCATAAAGCGCCATCTAGTGACAAGGAACAGAAATAATTATGTTTATAAGGCGATGGGTAGGCATGGTATCGTTGAGTTAGTATCGCATTACACAAGTCTTGAACTTACTTTGGGGCTCGCTCAATCTGAGTGATTTTTCTGTATATCATCTCAATATCATCAGGTCTTTTTGCCTCCACTGCAGGAGAACGACCCTCTCTGTACTGCCAGAGTCATACTTGGCCAGAGCAGTCTGAAGAATTGGCTTGCACTCTCCACGCTGGCCAGACGGATTGGAGCGGTCTCATAGAGAGTTTATAAGCTTTATTAAGCTTGTTTTTCCTAAGTCGCCTTCTACGACATCCACGGGAGGACTGGGAGTGGCCCTATTCTACTCTGCTGAAACTACACGGCAATATCCGTATATATTTATTTGGCCCGCCATTCTTTTATATAATATATCGTCAACCCATCTCATCGCTGGACGTCCGACGCTTCTTATCTAGCCACTCATACGCACAAAAAATAAAACAAACAACAAATAAAGGATCTACCTCCAAGATCCATGTCATGAATGTCATTGGCCAGTTGGGCTATCTGGTCGAACTTCTGGGCTATCCTCTGACCGAGCAAGCCGAGCTGTATGTAGATCAGGAAAAGGCGGAGTATCGAGGTGTACTTGGAGATTATGGAGAATATGGAGATAACCTGGTGAAAAAATAGGGTTAAGTAGGGGTAAGAAAAGTATCATTGTATTTTTATGGATTGGGGGCTTGCGACGTCACCCCTAAGTAAAAATCGTACCTAGCCGTGACGTCATGCGAAATTGAAATGCGCTGTATCTATCTAATTTATGTTTCTCAGAGAGAAGAATAAATACGTGTACAATATTTTTTAATAATCTATCTGATTCCAAAACCATTAATACTTAATTATTTGTATAAAAAAAACGACCTGCAAGTTTTAGCACCAGCGGCGGTAAACTTTGAGGAAGTGGAAAGAAGGAATTTTTGCCGGGAAGTCATAGGGCGCAGTTGGAGTTTGCTTTAAATTGTTTTGCAATTTGATTTTAGTGGACTTTATAATATGAAATTGGTGTAGTTTGGTGTTCTAAATCCTCATTCTCATGGACAATATGTAAAATGTTAAAAGTGGACAGTCATAGTGCGGTGGTGGGCGCCGCCCGCCATTCAATCGGCTATGAAAACCAGTGGACTCGTACAGGTTTGTCGCCAGAAGCTCCCTTGAAGCAATCAAAGGACCTACACCAACCTTTAATTGTATAGTTAAGGTTAGGAATAAAGAAGTAAAAAGAAAATGAAGATTGCCTCTAAAGGACTAGTATTCAGAGCCGTAAAATCTTATACCTTTAAACGAGCAATTCTTGTATATTTATTTATATATATATATATTTATTTATAAATTTCTGTGATCTCGAAAACGGCTCTAACGATTTTGCTGAAAATTGGTATATGGGGGTTTTTGGGGGTAAACAATCGATCTAGATTAGTCTTATGTTTGGGAAAACGCGTGTTTTCGAGTTTCATTCGTTTTTCTTTCCACGCAGAATATGGTCGCTAATTTCGGCGCGCTAGCCGCCATCGACTTAGCTCAGTGGTTAAGAATGAAAAAGTGTTACGGGTTCGAATCCCACTCGGTGACTTACTTTTGTTTTTTTTTTATGTTCAAGTTTATATACAATTTTTTATTTTGTTTGTGTTTTATTTTTAGACAAGTTTAAAAAATGTAGTTAATGTTTGAGATGTAACCGACCGAGCAAAGCTCGGTCATCCAGGTACTGATTATAAAAAAAGTGAAAAGAAGAAATGGAAAGATTTAAAAAGCTTACGTCGAATTTAACTTGGCTCCTTGCGATCAGCTTCAGGATCGTCCTAGTGGAGACGAACAGCTCGTAGCAAACGATCAGGAGGATCTAGAAATGAGGATTGTACAAATTAAAATGTATTTTAACTGACTGCGCCAGAAGGAGGGTTGTTTTTAGGGTTCCGTAGCCAAATGGCAAAAACGGAACCCTTATAGATTCGTCATGTCTGTCTGTCTGTCTGTCCGTCCGTATGTCACAGCCACTTTTTTCCGAAACTATAAGATCTATACTGTTGAAACTTGGTAAGTAGATGTATTGTGTAAACCGCATTAAGGTTTTGACACAAAAATAGAAAAAAAAACAGTAAATTTTGGGGGTTTCCCATACTTAGAACTAAAACTCAAAAATTTATTTTTTATCAAACCCATACGTGTGGGGTATCTATGGATAGGTCTTCAAAAATGATATGAGGTTTCTAATAGCATTTTTTTCTAAACCGAATACTTTGCGCGAGAGACACTTCCAAAGTGGAAGAAAGTGTGTCCCCCCCTGTAACTTCTAAAATAAGAGAATGATAAAACTAAAAAAAATATATGATGTTCATTACCATGAAAACTACCAGTGAAAATTGGTTTGAACGAGATCTATTGAGTAGTTTTTTTTTTAATACGTCATCATCATAAACGGCAATTTACCTTTCATTCAATCAACTCAAGTATAAAAATTAAAAAAAAAACATACTACAAGACTTTTGTATTATGTTATTTGCTACTACGGAACCCTTCATGGGCGAGTCCGACTCGCACTTGGCCGCTTATTTGTTTTTCGTGTGTGTAAGTGGCCAACACTGGTGTCAGATTTTTTTAGATGTCTAAAGGCATCTGACATAGCTTAACTACTGCCATACAATGATGACAGCCGGGACCAACGGCTTATAGGTGCCTTCCGAAGCACGGAGAAATTCAAGAAATTTTCATGCCACGTGTAGTGCCATCCAAGTGCAAACCACGTACTGTGTCGCTTAACTTGCAAAAGCGCTAGTAATACGCTCTTCCGCCGGACAACTGAGCTATGTTTTTAACCCCCGACAAAAAAAGGAGTGTTGTAAGTTTGCTAACGTCTGTCGGTCTGTCGGTGGCATCGTAGCGCTCAAACGGAGGGACCGATTTCGATCTGATCTTTTTTCACGTGAAACCCAGTTCCATTGTGTTGGTTCTTAGCTATGTTTAATAAAAATGAGTTCAGCCATTTAAGAGTCCCCCGACCCTAGACTTCTCCATACAAACGTAGTCTACGTTTAATTTTGAAACCACATGTCAGATTCCGGTAAAAATTGGTAATTGTAAAGAAATTGCAATTATCTAGGGTTATAACTGGTTTCCTATGATAAAATTATGAACTGGAAAGAAAATATAACGATTTAGAAGTTTCCCATACTAATGGTCAAAAATGATACAAAACACTATATTCTATTTCAAGTTCATATTTTTACCGTCGGAAACTAGTTACCTATAAACCTAGATAATTGCAATATCTTTGAAATTACAAAATTTTGCCCAAATCGGACATGTCGTTTTGAAATAAAACGTAGACTACGTTTGTATGGAAAGTTGTATTTTGGTCTAGGGTCGGGGGACCCTTAATAGTTATTGGGGGTTGTTATTAAAGAAGTAATTTTTTATAAATAATGGTTCAGAACCCTTTGTACGCGAGTCCGCCTCGCACTTGGCTGCACTCACCGCTCGCACTTATTATAGTTATAGTATCATCTACTTGAATGTATGGTAATGTTTGTATATACTCGGTGAGTTTTTACTGGTTTTCGAGCCGAAGGCCACTGCATATAAGGATCGTTAGTAAGACAATGAAACTTCAGAAACAACTCGAACGTAAAATCGTGAGCATGAGATCGACTAGTAGTACCGCCCCGTCAGCCGCCGCCGGCCTGCCGGCCGGAGTTTGTCCGGGGTCACGTGGCAGTTTTGGACGGGCGTAACTAGATACGTGGTCTCGATCGTAAATCATTTTCGTAACTTTTTTATCTTATGTTATACACACATTTGGATTTTGTATATGGCTAGAATAATTTATTTACTATACGACATTTATTTTTTCAAAACCAGAGAAAAGTCAGCGTGTAGTATTTACGTCTTTTGTGGTCGTTCCGAAACGCTAGTAGTTTTTAGCTTTTGCACTAAAATAATATTTAAAAAAATGACCTTCAATAAGAGATAAATTAATCCTACATTGAATAAAAAATTTTGACTTTGAATTTGACTTTGACTTTGACTTTTGTTGGTCGGATCTATCAATTATATTTTAACAAAAAAATATTTTGTATTGTCAAAATTCTATTTGAAGCAGACTGGTGTCTATCACCGTGGTGGTGGGCGGATCTCCTAAACATGATATCTGTACGTTCACTATGAATGCGATCCATTCTGCGTGTTTGTTTGTTTGGCGCTAAAAGTATTCTGCATGAACGAATTATTGAGCGTAGATTTACTGCACTATTATAAGGTTTTATTTCATTTAGTGATAATTATAACGCAGTGAGTACAATTATTTAGTGTGTTTTATGTGTAAAGTACTGCCTTCGTTTAGTTTAAGTACCTGGGCGACCGAGCTTCGCTCGGTTACATCTCAAACATTAACAAAAAAAAATTAAACTTGTCTAAAAACAATGCAAAATAAAAAATTATATATAAACTTAAATATAAAAAAAGTAAGTCACCGAGTGGGATTCGAACCCGTAACACTCTTTCTAGCGGTCGGTATCCTTAACCGCTGAGCTAAAAACAAGGCGGTCGGCGCGACGAAATTAGCGACCATATTCTGCGTGGAAACAAAAACGCATGAAAACTCGAAAACACGCGTTTTCCCAAACAAAAAACTAATCTAGATCGATTGTTTACCCCCGAAAACCCCCATATACAAATTTTGAGCGAATTCGTTAGAGCCGTTTTCGAGATCACAGAAATTTATAAATATATATATAAATAAATAAATAAATATACAAGAATTGCTCGTTTAAAGGTATAAGATATGTACAATCAGCAGCAAACATATGAGTTAGGCTCAAATGGTCTTAAAAACGCAAGTAGTCTATGTAGCAACTCACCTAAAACGCATTTCACCAAATAAAAGCGTTTACCAACGTGAGAGAGCTTATTAAATAAATGGATAAAATATACTTATGCGGACAAATCACACAGATTGAGCTTGAAACAAAGTAAGTTCGAGACTTGTGTTATGGCATACTATGGAAATACTGAACGGATTCGAATGAAACTTTTTTGTTATATGGCTGTTAAGCCTGGGCAACTTATAGGGTTTAATTGGTTTTAGAAAATGGAATACCTGATGCAGAACCATAATTGTCCAGCTAAAATATAAAAATGACGCCTTAGAAAAGCTGTTCAACCTAATTAGCATTTTCCGGAGTCAAAAAGTCCACGCGAACGAAGTCGCGGGCTTCGGCTAGTATAAAGATAATCATCCAAGGCCCAGGGTCATCCTGAAAAAAGATCATTTTCCACCTTGACCTTACCGGGGGTCGAAACGATGGATTGGTGACGGGTGCCTTTTGTTTTGCGTAAAATTTTTACTTCAATTTTCACTTCGCCGGACATTATTGGTCTAAATTTGTTATGTAAAATTATCGTTTAGCCTCATTAATATTTTTGAACAATAGTCTTTCAATATTAAGCCTATCAATTGTTAGCCCTAATTTTAGAATCTCTAATATTACATCGACTAAAATGGATTGGCATACATATCTTAAGATGTAACGATAAACTTATATAACTATGTTTGAAACAAATGTTACTTATTATAATAATACTTTCGGTCGAAAGTAACACAGACACAAAAACAACTTTGCTGCGGAGCGTAGGTTAAGTTCGTTTGGTTTCCTGTAACCAAAACACGAGCGAGCGTCTCAAGCTTGCGGCGAAAATAACACAGATAGGTACAAAAACAATTTTGACACGGAGTGTAGGTTAGGTTTGTTAGGTTTCCTGTGACCAAAACATGAGCGAGCGAGCGAAGTGAGCGAGCGACTCTAGCTTAGGGCAAAACCTATACAGGTAACACATTGAAACATGTTTTTATGAACAGTATCTATCTATATCTATCTATATCTATACATATAATAAAACAGTAAAAAAAGTGTGTCTGTACATTAAATATATTTCCAAAAAAAATATTGGGGGCGATAGAGATGTAGTAATAGAGTAAGAATTTAAAAAAAAATGTCCGTCTGTTTGTCTGTTTGTCTGTTTGTCTGTTTGTACACGCTAATCTCGGGAAATACTGGACGGATTCGAATAAAACTTTTTCTGTTATATAGCTATTAAGCCTGGGCAACATATAGGGTATAAATGGTTTAGGAAAATGGAACACCTGATGCAAAACCATAATAGTCCAGCTAAACTATAAGAGATATAAAAATGTCGCCCTAGTAAAAGTTGTTCAGCCTGATGAGCATTTTCCAGAGACATAAAGTCCACGCGAACGAAGTTGCGGGCTTCAGCTAGTGTATCTATAAATCTTTTACTGTCTGATAGACAGCAGAATTTACTTACTCTCGCTTGCCAAATGTTATTAATTCTCTTCAAGATGTGCAGCATCTGACGAAACTGCTCGTACAAATCTTCTCCTCTGAACTCTTCTTTCTTCTTTAGAAAGTCTTTCAGGCGCAAGATGAAAGGCTCCATTTTAGCGAGAAATATGGACACGAAGCTCGTCAAAACTAATATTTCCGCGTCAGTTGTTAAACTTATAAATGCTAAGGATCCTACAAACAATGCGGTGCTTTCCATATTCAAAATATTGATAATAGTACACCCCACATGATTTACCAACAGTGTAATAGCAAATATTGCGTTGTAAATTTTGTACTTTCGATCACTGATCATGCAATCTTGCATTTGGTTGATTTCATTCATTAGTTTCTTCACTTTATTCTTTCTTCCTTTCATAATTGATTGCAATAATAAGAAAGTGAAATAAGTACAATTCGCAGTCAACATAGATGGTTTATTTATGATGTTCCAAGTCATATTTGCATTGAAGACGTAGATATATATTTGAGTTACTAACGCCCCCACCACTGCTATGTAAGCCAGCAACATATACAAGCGGTATGCCAACCATTTGTCGACATTGTTTGGAGATATGGAGGCGATTGTCGGAGAAAACGGGTACAGAATGATACAGGGACTGAAAATATCATAAAAGTTGACAGCCATGATGTTTTCTACCAATATTTTGTTTAAAATATCTTCAGATATTATTATTTCGTAATCAATAGTTACAGCTTTTTTATCTTCCACTTTCTGGATTGTAGTTTTTGTGCGTTCACATCTCACACACAAAATAAGTTTTTGAACCTAATTCCAATAAAGGAGGAGATTATCAATCAATCTTAATTTTTTTTGGAAAATTCTTTTTTGGGAAGATTTTCAATGACATGCTATTTTTTAAGAACGAATCATTCTCGCATAATTTTTCAAAACTAAAAAACCGACTTCACCTTCAAACACACATTTTTTAAATAAAATTTCTATTCGACCATCTCGAAAGTATAACCCTTTAAAAAAAGGGAATATTACAAATCGGTGAAAGTATAAATAACCCTTTAAAAAATCTCTTTATTTCAAATCGGTCTAGGCATCTTCGACTGACTAGATCAGCCTAGAGTCGAATTCGGGAAAATGACGAATTAGAGATTTTTAAAAATTTTACCTGTCGCAGTTACTGACCGGTTGGCGAAACTGACAAATTATAGAAACTGGCAAATAATGTTCTAATTCGAATAATCAGTGAACATACATAAAAATAAAAAATAAAAAATCGCGACGAATTGATAACCTCTTCCTTTTTTTGTAAGTCGGTTTAAGGCTCCTACCCGCGCTAACGACCTTGAAAACACAAAAAAATTAATTTCTCTTTCTGTAAGTGAGATTATCAGAAACCCTCGTACAACTTTTTAGCTAGTATCCTTAAGTTTTATTAGAACCTTGAAAGTCATTGAAATACTATCCGCTTTAGAAACCTTTACAAAAAGAGTCAAAAGTGGCCGTTTTTAGTATTTTTTGCAAAGGAAACAACAGCGTATTGTGTTTTAATGACTTTCAAGGTTCTAATGAAACTTAAGGATACTAGCTAAAAGTTGTACGAGGGTTTCTGATAATCTCACTTACAGAAAGATAATTTTTTTTTTGTGTTTTCAAGGTCGTTAGCGCGGATAGGACCCTTGAAATACAAGACGCCGAGACTGCTTATATCCACACAACTGACTTTCCAAATGGTTATTGGATTGGCCAAACGACGTCCATTCATTATTCACTAACGACCCATACTTACAGCCAATAATATAAAATGTTATTTATGATGAAAAAGCTTTTAGAGAATAAAATATTTATTTTTACAAAACTTAATAACGTTATTAGTTTTGTAAAAGTAATTTATTATATTCGACTTGTGACTTATATCTTAGATAGAGGTTATGTATTATCTAGCTATTACATTGAAACAATAAATCATTTTCTCCGAGTTATCTGTCAAGCGAGCTCAGTGAAGATCTGAAGGTGTTAAAAATCTTCTTTATAGCCTGTATAAGTCCACTTCTAGACTAAAAAACCTCTTTCAATATTTTTTTTTTTTTTATGTTATAAGTCGGCAAACGAGCAAGCGAGCCTCCTGATGGTAAAATTTGAAATTCGTTGTTATTTATGTTGTTATTTATGTCTATCAAACATCAATACATTTCGGATTGCATTTACCGAAGTCCACACGCACACGCCTCTCCTCCACTACTCCTCGCCTAGCTTCTGCCTTGCAGCCGCCTCACGCCCGCCCGGCGCTCGCCCTAACTGGGCTTCTGTAAATGCAATTTGAGTTGTATTGATGTGTCATCATCATCATCATAAGATCTTTTTGTCTCCTCTGCAGGAGCACGACCCTCTCTGTACTACCAGAGGCTTACTTGGTCAAAGCAGCCAGAGGACTTGGCCTACACTCTCCTCGCTGGCCAGACGGGTTGGACAAGTTTTGGTGTGTGATAGGACTCAAATTATATGCAACAAATTCCAAGCGCGCTAGCGTGGGCTTGGCTTGCGCTCGGCGTGCGCCTGTGGCCTAAACGCGCGCGTCGATAATTATTAAAAAGGATGAGAATGTCAACTTTGTTTGTTTTGAATGTAAACATGGCGGGAGTAATCTGGCGGGGGCCCATCGCGGCCAGACGTGCTGTCTACCCAATAACCGTTCTCGTATGTGCCCTGCGACCTCTATGGGTAAATAGATATGTTAGAAAATATACAGGGTTACTTTTTAAACACCGTTTTTGGTTCATTCTAAGGAGACAAAACTCAAAGAAGGTGGGAAAAGAAATCAAAATAGTGATGGCTAGCGAAATCATTTCCCCCTATTCTCTCTATTGGCTGTAATCTCTTTGTTGTAGTAGCTGTAATTATCTGTAAGATTTTTCAGATTATTTTCAGAACAGCAGCAGCAACAAGGGAACTACAAAATGATGATATAACTTTTAATCTATTTGATATCCCAAAAGGTCGTATTAATTTTTTTCCATCCAAAGGTTTCCTGGAAGAGATGGCATTTAGAGCGATAAATTCGTCTTTGTGTTATGTTTCTTGTTGTTTTTGTAATTTTCGTGTATTTATTATGGTGCAATAAATTTAACTGTATTTTTGTGTAATCAAATATTGCGAGTTAAATTTGTCCACTTCCCGGTTTTATATCAAGCTGAAATTTTGAACACATACGTACTCGTATATCGAGTGACTTTGCAATTTTTTAACGATATGGAGCTGATCTGATAATGAAGCCCGATGATGACCATAGGAGCTCGGTAATGAAACGACGCAATTCCATCGAGTTTGGGCTCGTTTGATTCGTCTTTGAAAAATACTTTTTTAAAAATTACTTGTGTATTGTGTTGTCGTAGCGTAGCATTTGGACATGGGCTGGCCTAACTCATTTTCATTCAGGATATAATGTCTTGTCTATCAAATATCCCAAGAGGTCGTCGCATAGCATTTAGACACGGGCTCCGCAGGCTGCAGCTGCATCTGATACTTATCCACTTAACGCGGCATTCGTCTGGAGATATCCTAAATTGCGATACGGGACTCACGTCGGGGAAAAACTAGGTAAGAGTGTGCAAGCTGAGGTGTTGGGTTCTGTAGTTCCTACTCATGTATAAGGGTTGATTATAAACCTCTTAGTCTTCTCGTGGATGTCGAAGAAGGCGACTTAGGAAACACAAGCTAAACGAAGCTTGTAAACATAATGAGGAAATAGGTCCTGATCAAAGCAAAGCACTCCTCTGAAGAAGCAGCGTTAGCTGTCGGCACTGATCAAAGTTACTAGTACTTCAAAACCATAAATTTTCTTTGTTATTAATTGCCGTGTGATTTTCAGCAGAGTAAAATAGGGCCACTCCAAGTCCTTCCGTGGATGTCGTAGAAGGCAACTTAGGAATTACAAGCTAAACAAAGCATATGAACATCAGTGAGACCTCTCCAACCCGTCTGGCGTGGAGAGTGTAGGCCAAATCATCTGGCTGCTCTGACCAAGTATGGCTCTAGTAGTATAGAGAGGGTCGTGCTTCTGCAGTGGAGACTAAAAAGACCTGATCATGATGAACCTCTTAGCTATATGTTAATCATAATATTGTGTTATCACCTTGTTTCATAAGAATTAGAAAAGATAACAGATAATAAATGTACACAAAAATCTCCCATTTAAATGTCACCGCCCGGTACGTGCGGGGACGGACAACTCAGTAAAGTGATTAGGTTAGCTATTTGATGACCTACGTGGCGTAGTGTTTAGTATGCCAGTACGCCTCTCCGGAGGTTCTAGGTTCGATCCCCAGCCAGGGCAGATTGAAAATGGCCTTATTGAAATATTGTCACTTTTAACTGATCACATCCATTTTTATTTTTTTTATTTTAGTTGTATGCAGAAAAACTGATATTAAAAGCGCTAGTTGACTTCAAAAAAGATGACGTCACGGTTTAGTATTTCATAAAAATCCCGGAGAAAATGTTTGTTTTGCCGGCTGATTTTACGTGTTGTCATAGCGGATTGTACTGGGTCTTGGTTGTTTATATATTAGTAGTGATTCTGATTCACTATTTCGAGACTCCAACCAATGGGATGCAAAATTATACAACTTAAATGCGGATTTTCAGTATTTAAGTTCAAAAATTTTCACGTAGCGTCTTCAACTGCAATAGGTTAAGTTCGCAAGTTGCAGTTCTATAAAACAGGGATTCTCCCGTCGCCGATCCCCACGCTATCTCACATAAATTCGTATCGACCAAATTGAATTTTCTCCTAACGTGGGATCTTTAGAAACAATGTGTTTCCATCTTATACACTTTCTACATAGAGGACTTATTGCTATGAAATGCAATTTAGTTTCGCTGAGACTTATTTTTATTTTCCAGTAAGATGACGCGTCAGCTCGTATAAATTGAAAAGATGCACCTGTCTAATAGTGTATTACTCTCTTATATTTAACGTAGGGTAAACGTGACAGATGTCAGATGAATTAAGGTATTCATATTAATTTGTAACGTCTAGTAAAATAAAAGATTTACTCATCTCTAAAATAAATAATATTTTCTTGTGTTTGCGAGGTTGTACATGTACAGTACGGCTCAAAAATGGAGTCATAATCTCTCATACTGATATCATGACTCTATTTTTGAAAGCTGACCGTACTTATTTTTTAGAGTTTATTATGTTATTATTTTGCATTTCATTTATATTGCGTAGGACACCCACCTGCTAGATGGTCAGACGACCTGTGCATGGTTGCAGGAAGGCGCTGGAGCTAGTCGCTTCCGATCGGTCGTTTTGGAAATTCTTCGGGGAGGCCTATGTCCAGCAGTGGACTTCTCGTGGCTGATATGATGATGATGAAGTTATTATTGAACTTTCAGAACTTGAGTACTATTACGGTACTCAAATAGAGTACAATTACTAGGGCGAAAACATACAGAACGGAATCTCTCGTTCTCACCTTGGAGTAGAGGGTGTAGAGCAGGCGGCTACAGGCGCCTGCAGCCGCCTGCTCTACAAGGCGAGAGCATATTGCGCGGGACCACAGGAGATTCCGATCTACATGTAATACTTATATTGATTCAGTAGCGAAGAGCTATCATGTAATCAAGCTACTAATGGAGTGCGGTAAACGTTGGTGATATATAGATAGATGAGTAGTTGAAATGGATGGGTCTCGTTGAGAGGGTATATAGTAGTGGAAGATAGATAGATAGATAGATAAAACGTTTATTTGTGAAAACTGCACAAACACAATCACACACAAAGAAATACACGAATTATTTTTTAGTATATTAAGAACAAATTTTTTGCGATGTGATGTGTATGCTGCAGTTGCACAAAAAGGTCGTAGGCTCAGCGACAATATTGCTCAAAGAGCAATGCGCTGTTTTTCAGCTAAAACCTTAGGTATAGGTGCAAGTGCGATCAGTTGTGAAAGGAAGGTGAGAAGCTTTTGTATTTTGTGTGTAAGTGGCCAAAACTGCGGTGTCGGATTTATCAAGCTGCCTAAAGACATCTTAAATAGCTTTACGACTGCTATACACGGTGATTTTTCATTGGTTTTGGATGCGAAGGCCACTTCATAAGGATCGTCAGAAAGACCTAATTAGCTAAGTAGTCATAATAAAAATTCAGAAACAAAAAATGTTGACTAAAACTTGAAAGTAAAATCGTGAGATCAATTAGGTGTATCGCCGCCAGGCTCCACAATTTTTTTTTCAAAACCAAAGAAAAGTCAGCGTGTAAAACGGTGAAGCCAGGACCAACGGCTTTACGAGCCTTCCGAATCACAAAGCTCGAGAAATTATTATGCTACTTGTGGTCACCCATCCAAGTGCGGACCACGCCCGGGGTCACTTAACTTGCGAAAGCGCTATTAGTCTTCTTCCACCAGGCCATAGAGCTATTTAAAGCTATTAATAATTATAATGTAGTTTCAGAAAATATTAAATTAATAGATTTATTAAATGGATTTAGTAACATACTTTAATGTGGTAAATCCGTAATACGAGTATAATTTAATTTTCCATTTTCGTCAAAATATTTGCTATGTCGGTTTAATCTAATTGTAATCAAATTTTAGTGTAAATGGGATCATTGGTTAAATATTTTAGTAAATTCACCGAATTTCTATACTCAGACGTGTTGTTTTGGCTTTAAATTAACTTGTTTAACGTCACGTGTACCTACATCATATCAGGGCTGGTTTTAAATACTATGTCTAGGTATTCTTTATTATCATCATCAGGTCTTTTGCTCTCCACTGCAGGAGGACACTGCAGGACAACCCTCTCTGTTCTACCAGAGCTATACTTGGCCACAGCCAAAACAAAGAAATATAATATAATACTTAATATTAACAATATATGTTACAATTAACATGATTCCAATAAATAAAATAGTCTGATCGTTATAAAGTTCGAAAAAAGGTATAATAACCATATCCGGATATGGTTATTTTAAATAGTTCTAGCCATGTGATAACACTGGTCGCTAGCAACAACAGATAATGTGTTATTTCAGCATTTTTTCACTTTTATGGCCAGTTATTACTTTAATTGCTATAAAAGTGTTTCAACGCGGCTGCTAATGGATATGGCGGTAGTTTTAGTTTCAGTGCGAATGTTAGCAATACCATTAGTACTGCATATTTTGCGTAACGCTGAAAACATGCCAAAATCGGAACGTTTTTTGTCTTATTAAAATACGAGGACTAACTTTGTTATGAGGTTTAAAACATCATCCGCCGAAAACCAGTTAGCATCTAGTAAGTGGCACAATCTCATCTGTCAATGTCAACTTCATTTGGTTAGATAATCATCATCACCATTAAGTCTTTTAAGTCTCCAGTCTCCACAGCAGGAGCACGACCCTCTCTGTGCTACCAGAGCCATACTTGGACTGAGCTGCCAAGTATGGCTCTGGTAGGATTTGGCCTACAATCTCCACGCTGGCCAGAGAGGTTTCAGAGGTCTCATTGAAGTTTTTATGCTTTGTCACAGAAAATGCTGCGTTTCCACTGAAGCGGAGCAGAGCGGAAAGGAGCTTAGCAGTGCATGAATTGACCAATCATAATGCTCAAAATCTCCGCTCCGCTGTTTCAGTTCAGAAAATGTTTAAATCAAAAAGTTTTGCTAGGTATAACAATACGTTACGTCACTCACGTTATAAAAATTTCAAAAGAGTTATTTAATTAATCCCAGTACGGAACTTAACGCTGGCAGGCGAAATGTTAAAAGTATGTTTCTTTCCAACTTTTCAAGCGAATTTCTTAAAGTTGAAATATCGAAAAGGCTTTGTTTCAAACAAGCAAAGGTACTTATTTGTTATTTATGTTTTTGATTCACTTTGAGACTTATATGTACTTTCAGTCAATTCGTTTTTAGGGTTTCGTACCGAAAGGGTAAAAACGGAACCCCATTACTAAGACTCCGCTAGTCCATCTGTCTCTCCGTATCTATCACCAGTCTGTATCTCATGAACCGTGATAGCTAGACAGTTGAAATTTTCACAGATAATTACTGTTGCCGCTATAACAACAATTACAACAACTGAATTAAATAAATATTTAAGTTTGACTCCCATACAACAAACGTGATTTTTTATAAATAATAGAACCTTCGTGTGCGAGTCCGACTCGCACTTGGCCGGTTTTATTACTTTTACACAGCCATTAAACAAATCTATTAGTCGTCTGAAACAAAATAATTTATAAGCTTGTCAATCTTAAAGACTATATTTAGATAATGGCTAGAATTTCTAATAGTAGGTGCAATATAATATTTATGTAACGTAGAAGGGTAACCTGTAATAAATCAAAACACGGGCTAAACCAGATCACAATGGTCAAAATACAGATACAGATACATTTTTACGTCTATATCCCTGACGGGGTAGACAGGGCTCGGGGCGGTTAGGCCCAAAGGCCACGCTTAGTAGCCACGAAAAGGAATCAAAATACAAAAAAAAACAACGTTCCCATACAAAATTCCCGGGCAGAAATTTCATTATATTATACTATCTAAGTATCTAGTGTGGCCCGTGGTTTGATTTATTACGGGGATGTCTTTTCCACGATGTATATTCCACCTCTAACTCTATAACTGCCTCTGTGGTGTAGTGGTTAGAGCGTTCGGACGGTGTAGTGGTTACCCGGAGGTCGCGGGTTCGATTCCCGGCGGGGGCAACGACTTTGTTTTGTGTCTAGTTTGGTTAGGACATTGTAGGCTGATGACCTGATTGTCTGATAAGTAAGATAATCAGTGCTTCGGAGGGCACGTTAAGCCGTCGGTCCCGGTCACTGTTTTTGACATTGGTCGTTACCTAAAACCATGTCAGAGGCCTTTAAGGTGGTTTAAAAACTCTGACACTAGTATTAGTCACTAACACACACGATAAGAAGAAGATTCCACCTAAATCGGCCAATCAAAAATGTTCAGCCATCATGCATAATGCTTCTAAAATAAATTATTTAAGTAATAGGGTAGATGCCTGGCTCAAAAATATATTATTCGGTTCAGTTAATAAGATATAAATTCACAAAACAGTTTTATTTTCCTTTGATCATATCCATTTTCAACATGATTTGAGATTTATTAACAAGACCAGAAAAACTGATATTAAGAGCGCTTTTGACTCTAAGAAAGTATTCAAGTCAAAAGTCTTCACGGTTGGGATTTTCATTAAAAAATGTCTGTTTTGACGTTTACAAAAAAGTGTTCAATTTGCCTTGTAGGCAAAGCGGATTATCGCCGCACTCTCTTTGAACTTGATTTGAAACTTTTAGGTCAGAAAAGTATGATTGTAATTAGTCCGTCTTTTAGGTTATCTAAAAACCATTTACTTATCTTTTTCAGTCTAACCAAAAAGTAAAAATTCACACAGATACGGAGCATCAAAGTTCCGAAGTGGGGACTGGCAACGTCACGCGTCATGCGATAATTAAATGCGCTGTATAATTGTAATTTTTTGTGTCCCACAGAAAAAAAATACGTGTACAATATTTTTAATAGATGTCGTCGATGTTGTAGCCGTGAGGTCATGCGAAATTGAAATACATTGTTCCTATATTTTAATTTTTTTTCAGAGAAAAACATTTTTATTTATTTATTAAATCTTTATAGGCCATAATGGTACAAAAGGTGGACTTAATGCTAATGCATTCGCTACCAGTCAGCCTTTAGGAAAAACAGATATAATTTTTTTATTACATGACATGTACAATATTATTTTTAATAATCTAACCGATGGACCATAATTATTTATCCATTCGTCATGCCTATTGATGAAGCCTCGCATATGCATAGTCACTGAGGACCGTTTGATCCTGGCCAAGAATTCCCATTAAACACCGCCCTTCAAGATCTCTCCTGCTCAGCAATGCGGGTCCACATACATACTATCACGTCTTTATCACAAATGGACGGTTTTTGGTATGCGTTTGTCGGCTGATATCTTTTGTTTTTATTAATTTTTTATTATGAGACAAGGTTCATATGACAGAATATGTATTAGTCAATAGATTAAGGTGTTACTTAGCGGAAATCAAAGATACATGCTATGTGATTTGAACTACTTTGTGAGATTCCGCCACCAGTTAGTTCACGCAAACTATTGCCGGCCGGCGCCCACCTACTACTGTCAGTCCCAGCAGCCCGTGTGCACCCGCCACCAACAGCCGATGCATGCTTTCTCCCATGCTGCTGCATCCGCTGTGATTGCAGTTATTCCGAAAAAGTCTTAGTAACTGGGTCTCATTTTTCCCCATTGGTACGGAACCCTAAAACTCAATGATAGGTACTATAATATACTATACTAACGCTTGCAAGAAATGACGCCAAGATCCACTTTGGGTCGCTGGGCCACCACCGTAGTAAGGTAATAGATTTAGATGACATGTTAATTTAATGAACTATGTCTTACGGCCTACAACAAATCCACTCCATCTCTGCCTATAGATCCAAGATGAAGAAGAATATGAATGAACTAAGCCACGGGTTTTCTCCGAGACAACAACTTGCCTAAATATTTCGTAGTGTCATAGAAATTTTATCAAAATCGATTGTGTTGTTTGGTGTTAAAGTTGGTTTTTAGTTTTGAAAAACTGTAATAAGTTAGATACTAGAAAAAGTAAGCAACTTAAATCCCTAAGCCCTCTTTAACGTACATACTATATAATTATCCACCCTTTTATTTCAATTGCTACAATTTTTCCACCGCTATCTGACAGCATCAGATAATTAGGGGTAGGCCGAGAATGCTAATTGAAAAAAGTAATTTCAGTGGCAAATTCTGCGGAAAATTCATTAAAAAGCTCTGCCACTGAAATCTTTTAATTAATATTTGACTACTCAGTTTATCTGTCGTGCACAAACATTTGCAGAATCGTGTTTGTGTCATGGACTGGAGTTTATCATAATTTTTATTACAAAATATTTCATTATAAAAGCGTTTTAAAAACCTGTTTGAGCCAAAATAAAATTAGTTAAGAATAGGAATACGTCCATCGTTTAAGTAAGATAGATATAAAGATAGATAAAACATTTATTTGTGAAAACTGCACAAACACATTCACACACAAAGAAATACACGAGTTATTTTGTAGTATATCAAGTACAAGTTTTTAGCGATGTGATGTGTATGCTGCAGTTGCACAAAAAGGTCGTAGGCTCAGCGACAATATTGCTCAAAGAGCAATGCGCTTATTTTCAGCTAAAACCTTAGGTATAGGTGCAAGTACGATCAGTTGTGAAGATTGTTAAATTAACGTGTTTAAAACTAAATAAAAACAAGAATTAACTACAAGACATATAGATACACAATAAATAAATATACTAAGTAGTACATAATACAATAATTATAAATGTGGGTAGTACTCTTGTAGTGAAATTTAAGAAAATAAGTGTTACGCTGATATTATTGCACATCAAATGCGTGTCTCGAAATAAATTGAACCATATTATAATTTAATGCTGTATTGGCAGCAACCGTTACCGGCGACTTGTCGGATTGTTGAGTTTTTGCTTTTCTAGCAGGTGAGTACTTATTTGTGTTTTAAATGAATATTAGTAACCTATGATTAGTTCCAGAAAAAAAATTGGTCCGACCGCTAGACTAAGTAAGTTTAGTATAATTTTCATAACTCATATACGACATGATCACTAAATGTATTAAAATAAATAGATATAATACTTATACTTACATGCACTTGGCGCGTGTAAAATCTAAAAAGTATTTATGGACGCCAAACTGTAGTCACAAAATTGAAATAAATATTGGAATCGACATGGAATAGCAGCTAGGGCGACGTAACTATAAATAAAAGTCAGTAAAAAGCGAATGGTTCCGTAGGTACGTCGTGTGCGAAGGGCAACGACCCCGAAGCCGGCATAATGAGAAAATTCTGGACGATACTGTGACTCACGCATTGTTTGCGTATTGGGACGTCAAGAAAAATGGCTGACATGGGCGAGTCGGACATATAAATTGTGAGTCAAAGTCAAAGTCAAAGTCAAAGTCAAATTCATTTATTTATCTTTGGATATTTGTATCACTTGATAATTGTCACTTTTTTTCCTTTCGATTTCTTATAAGGTAAATGTTGACGTCAGATCATTTACTTATAGCTAAGTTTACTGCCGCTTCCAAAGCGCAAGTACAGAAGAAACGGTAACAAACTGTACTGCAGCATTTTCTCCAATAACGTCAACTTACAATTATACTGGTATTAAAATTAGATATGTGGACTGAGAATACATTGTTATGTCATAATTATAAATTAAGCATGATGTCAAGTTTAAAATTAATGTCAATTTGTAAATTTTGTACTAAAACATGTACAGAATGTTCTTAAATTATGACATTTGTGAATGTACAAATACTAACCTTTAAGAGGGACCCGCGCCAAGCTCAAGCCAGACATTTTTGTCTCTAAGGTAATCATCGGTTCCGTAATAAGCTTTATCACAGAGTACTTTCTTAACATAAACTTTAAATTTTCTATCTGGCATACTAAGAACCGATTCTGGCAATTTATTATAAAACTTTATACAGTTTCCCATAAACGACTTACTAACTGTTTTCAGCCTATAGGACGGAGTAAATAAATCATTTATATTACGTAAGTTTCTATCCGTAAAATCACCCACTTTATTAAACAAGGCAATATTTTTCCTTACATACATTATATTTTCAAATATGTACTGGGATGGTACAGTAAGTATATCAATTTTCTTAAAAAAATCTCTTAGGGAGTCTCTTGATCCTAAACCGTAAATAAGTTCCGTAGCTTTAAGTTCTGGTCATAATAAGGATTCTCTTTGGTTAGAACAATCGCATGTATTAAATCTATTCGACACTTTATATGGTATTTTAATCAATTTTTTTTTATTCATATCATTATGTAACATAATCCGAAACCGAAAACAAGATTTTTTTTAATCTGCCCAAAAATAAGTACGTCAAAATCTGATGGAAGGGGAAACTGTCAAGGATGCACGTACTCTATGTTCACATAGTGCTCTGGACGTCATCACTGCCACGGTACAGAAACCGTGTCACTGCTATTAGATCTCGCGCGGACGAAAGAGATAGTGAGATGTGCCCGCCACGCTTCTATTTTTAAATGATTAAAATTTTCAAGTTGTATATTTCTTTTGAGTGGTATTTTTTTTACTAACATATTAACCGAAAACATACACAGTAAAATGTGCAATATAGGCACTATATGACTCAATTTGTTGTGAATATTACAATAAACTTGTTTAATATATTTTTTTAAATTACAAAAGGTTTTATTAACGCGTAAGCAATGACTAGCTAATGGCCAGTATGATCGACCGCCCGACTTTTTAATCGCACGTTATAAACACAAGGTTTTTACTACTTAAAATGGACTCCTAAAAGCGAGTTTTCAACAAAAACCGATGATAAATGGCCATTGTTTACGAAATATTCGCGTTATCGGCAACTTCTGACAGCTGAACTAATTTACTGAGCAATTTTAGGGGGCAAATGTTGTCCGGGAATGTTCTTTTTCGCCGTTTGATCATTCATTACCACACTGATGCGATTTGAACATTTTATGATATGAAATTAAGAGTCCGGCGACCCTAGACTTCTCCATACAAACGTAGTACACGTTTAATTTTGAAACCACATGTCAGATTCCGGTAAAAATTGGTAATTGTAAAGAAATTGCAATTATCTCTAGGGTTATAATTGGTTTCCTATGGTAAAATTATGAACTGGAAAGAAAATATAACGATTTAGAAGTTTCCCATACTAATGGTCAAAAATGATATAAAACACTATATTCTATTTCAAATTCATATTTTTAGTGTCGGAAACTAGTTATAAACCTAGATAATTGCAATATCTTTAAAATTACAAAATTTTGCCCAAATCGGACATGTCGTTTTGAAATAAAACGTAGACTACGTTTGTATGGAAAGTTGTATTTTGGTCTAGGGTCGGGGGACCCTTAATTATTTCAGTTCAGTTAGTCTATACAAGTATTGATAAAAATAACGCTATTTTATATGTAAAAGAAAAAAATGGAAGAAAATAATAATAATTTGATATACTATAAACACGGTTTAACAATAATTAATAGAAGTTCTCAGCAATTAGAATTAAAATATGCGTAATATAATACCTACAGTTCATAAAAACCTCTCAAAGTAACCGTACCGCGAGTAATCTACTTACCAATATAAAAAAAAACAGTACAATCTTTCATTGTGAGATTTGTGAGGCCAAAGTACTTCTAAGAAAAACGAAATAAGTCCAAACTCGATAGAGTTGCGTCGTTTTATTACTGAGTTCCATCATTACCTTTCGCCTCCGTAATCAGATCCTAGGCCATCGTCTACCATAGCTCGTCAAGACAAATCGAAAGAGTCCTACTCAGTGAGGTTATGTTGTTTTATTGAGTATAGTCGAATATCTCCCGGCTCCATCATCAGAACAGCTCATTGACTTCATAATATTGTATTGTCATCCGACTTACACAAGTATACAAAATTTTTGCTAAGTCGGTTGAGGATAACTGGTTGAAAATTGAGTTGCAAGATTTGACATATGCAAACATTCATACATGCATAATACATACAAGATACATTGCAAGGTAAATAAAAGTTTGCAAAATCAGCGCTACTAAAATCGGCAACATTGTACTATTTAACAGTAGTTCATTTAATCATAAAGCAAAAATATACCTACATAATACAAAAATTTCGTAAAAACTAAAATAAAGATAAAAATAATACTCACTTCAATATTTTACACACTAATATTTACAAATAAAAAGGCCCGGTAATTATTTACCCTGCGGCAACGTGCTCAGAAGGCTGGCAGTGTAATATGGCAATGCTTTTTTCTGACCTGGATATATCTGAATTAAGGGAAGCAGATTTTATAATGAATATTTTTTAAACGTGCTCGGAAGGCTAGCAGTGTAGTATGGCAATGCTTTTTACTGACCTGGATATATCTAAATTAAGGGGAGCAGATTTATGATGAATATTTTTTAAACGTGCTCAGAAGGCTGGCAGTGTAATATGGCAATGCTTTTTGCTGACCTAGATATATCTGAATTAAGGACAGCAGATTTTTAATGAATATTTTTTATTAAGGATAAACAAACGACCACAAACCAGAAAAAAGGTTGCTGGCTATTTATAAGGATCTCTAAACTATCTATCTATAAGATGGAGTCTGTGATACACAGAAATCTGTCCACTTGCTATTACCCATCACAGTGAGACGGCCATGTTTTGTACCTAACCAACTTGTTTTACCGTCATCCATCTTGTTTTGTATTCATTTGTTTTTTCATTAGGTATTTTATTCTCTTGCTAGGAATAGGAAAGTATATCAAACTTTAGACCTAGAGTATTTCAACATGAGCGAGACTGTACTTAAAGCTTCTAAAAGCTTCACTTACAAAGGGTTATCTAGGGCTTGATCAAGACAAAATTTTAATTGACATCTCCGTTTTCTTTTATATAATTATTTATAAAAGGGGGCAGCTTGTACCCACAAAATTCAAGTATTCCTTTAAATTAGTCATTTATTGTGTTAATTATTTCCTAAAAATAATCTAGATCAGTTAACATTCAGGAGTGAAACAACGTTTTCTTAATCTGCTTTTTTGTATCGACAGAGTGCGTGCTAATCTGCCGTCCTTTTCCACACGAACGTAGTCTACGTTTAATTTTGAAAACACAATTCAGGTTTCGGTAAAAATTGGTAATTTTTAAAGAAACTGAATTGCAATTATTAATTGCAATCATCTAGGGTAATAACTGGTTTCCTACCGTAAAATTATGAACTGGAAAGAAAATATAACGATTTATTGTATAAGTTTCCCATACTGATGGTCAAAAATGATATAACACACTATATTCTATTTCAAGTTCATGTTTTTACTGTAGGAAACCAGTTATTACCCTAGATAATTGCAATATCTTTGAAATTACAAAATATTGCCGAAATCGGGCATGTCGTTTCGAAATAAAACGTAGACTACGTTTGTATGGAAAATTGTATTTTGGTCTAGGGTAAGGGGACTCTTAACTTCCAAAGATTATCTAGTTTTTTTTTAATTCAAATATATGTTTATTTTTTATCATAGGATATTTATAATATCTCTTAATAATCGTCACTTTGTTTAGTTGCCCAATTGTTGACGTCGGAATCATATAAATTGTCAAGACTGCCTCATCAGATTTGAAATTTTTTCCTTGTAAAAAGTTATCCAAATTTTGAAAAAAGTGGTAATCGGTTGGGGCAAGATCTGGAGAGTATGGTGGGTGACGCAGAGGTTCCAGTCGCAGCTCCTCTAACTTGGCGATAGTTTGATGTGCAGTGTGTGGTCTAGCTTTATCCTGAAGGAGCAGTGGGCTAGAGCAATTCATCAGTCTCGGTTGTTTAATGGCGAGCTTTTCCATCATTGTTTGCAACTGTTGGCAATACAAGTCTGCAGTAATCGTCTGGCCTGATCTCAAGAAGCTGTAGTGGATAACACCAGCACTGGTCCACCAAACACTAACCAGAATCTTCTTTTTGGTCAGTTTTCGCTTAGGGCAAGGTTTTGCCGGTTCTTCAGGGTCAAGCCATTGTGATGATCGCTTCCGACTGTCGTACAGAATCCATTTCTCATCACAAGTCACGATACGGTTCAAAATCCCCTCATTATTGTGGCGATTAAGCAAAGAAAAGCAGCAAGCAACGCATGTTTGTTGGTTTGCTTCAGTCAATTCGTGCGGTACCCACTTTTCGAGTTTTCCGATTTGGCGCAAGTGGATAAGTATCGTTTTGTCACTTACGCCGAAGGCTGCTGCTAATTCAGAAGTGGTTTGAGATGGATCCGCTTCCACTATCGCCTTCAATTCTTCGTTATTCACTTGAGTATCAGGTCGTCCACGAGGCTCATCGTGTAAATCGAAATTTTCAGAACGGAAACGTTGAAACCAAAAACGCACCGTTCGTTCGTTAGCGGTGCCTGGTCCATACACGTCGTTAATTCTTCGAGTCGTTTCTGCAGCACTGGTGCCACGGTGGAACTCGTATTCGTAAATACCGCGAATTTTCAATTTGTCCATAGTTGTTGTTATAGCAATGTTGAATGAAACTCAAACAAATGATGTTAAAACAAATGAAATACGAATTTTAAAACAATGTTTTTCTGGCTTTATATCGAAATAAATTTGAATTTGGAATTCCTAATGAAACGCAAGATATTTGATTTTAAAGTTGCCAGTATTGAAAATCGGCAATTTCAGATGTAAGGACCTATATTTGTTTGTTTGTGTGTTTATGTATAATAACTTTGTACTATGAAAGCACATCATTCCATACCATAACAACATAAAAAATGTAAATGTAAATTAACATCGGCGGACTTATCCCATAATGGAATCTCTTCTAGTCAACCGGTGAATCAGAAGATAGGACAATTACTCACAAGAAGGGTAAAATTCGTACCCAAGTATTTACCGAACCATTATCTATTAAAATCAGGCTTGTTGTATGGGAGCCCCTCTTAAATATTTATTTTATTCTGTTCTATTATGTTGCGAATCGTGCGAACTCTAAGATCTAGTTGTAGGATATTGCTGGCGCCATCTCTTATGCTTCTCATGAACTATATTGTCGCTTCATTCATTGTTCTTTGTGGCTAATGTTCCTTGTAGTGGCGTAGGGGTCGCCACAAAAGCATTCAAAATATACTTAGTACGGTAACCATTGCTTATTATATTATTAACTTATAGTGCCGAGACATGGACTCTTACCAAAGGAACCATGCATAAAATTGCGGTTGTGCAAAGAGCCATGGAGCGAGTCATGCTCAGCATCAAACTGCAAGACCGAGTCCGCAACGTGGAGATTCGCCGTCGGACTAAAGTTCACGATGTACTCTCTAGAATTGCGGCTCTTAAGTGGAACTGGGCAGGACACCTGGCTAAAAGGAACGATGGTAGGTGGAGTAAGGCCGCCACCGAGTGGTATCACAGAAATGGTAAGCGCAGTGTGGGACGTCCGGTGGCTCGGTGGGTCGACGATATCAGGCAAGTCGCTGGCAAGAACTAGATAGCAGCGGCCGCGGACATAACGGGATGGCGCAGACAAAGGGAGGCTTATGCCCACCAGTGGGTTTTTGAAAGCTGATGATGATGATGACCATTGCTGCTTCTGATCCCAGACTTTCGTCTGCTTTAGACTCTTTAGACGTGCATATATCTTGTCTATGTTCTCGTCACATAGTTACGTGCTGTGCTACTTTGAAACCAACCAGACCTTTGCATATAAAGTCTAATAAACTTCCCCGCTGCGTCGTGGTTTCCAATTTTCTACTTAAACTTTAGCAGTTTCATTTTTCAATTTCCTGCTCCGCTTTGAGCATATCTTAGAAAATGTGTTCACTAATGCAGTTATGGAGCTTGTTTGTCTTTCTTATTAGTTTTAATTTTTATGTGCTAGTGGCCAACATCGGTGTTAAATTTTTTGAGCAGCCTCTGTCGAACTCTGCAGGATCTGACGTAGCTTGCCATTATATACACCAACCATGTCTTTACAATTTCATTTTACTATACTTACTGTTCTAGTATAGCCCGTAGTTCGATTTATTACGGGTATGTTCCTTCCACTTTGTAAAGACTTTTTTCCAGTGCTTACAAGAAATGTAACAGCTATGATAGAACTATTACAAAAATAACTCTATTTTATACCACCCATACTTTATAGCTAATCGCGTGGTTGTTTGAAACAGCGTTTTACATTATAATCGGTGTTGTTGTGGATTTGCATAAAAAACAACGTCTAAAAGCCGGCGCTGTCACCTCGCGTCGTTTCAGCTTATCGTTGATTTTAGGGTTCCGTACGCAAAGGGTAAAAACGGGACCCTATTACCAAGACTCCGCTGTCCGTCTGTCTGTCACCAGGCTGTATCTCATGAACCTTGATAGCTAGACAGTTAAATTTTCACAGATGAAGTATTTCTGTTGCCGTTTTAACAACAAATATTAAAAACAGAATAAAATAAATATGCGAGGCCTCCATACAACAAACGTGTTGTTCTCTTAAATATTCACTCCTCCCACTACCCAAAGGTTGACTGGAAGAGATTGCTATGCGATAAGTTCGCCTTTGTATCATAATTCTGTCTTATTTATTTTTTCTGTTTTGTATTTCCTTTTGTTTATGGTGCAATAAAGAGTATTTGTATTGTATTGTATTGTATTGTATTGTGTGGTTTTTTTGCTGTTTTTTGCTCGATATTAATTTTGGCAACTGGTAGACGCTTGAAATATTCACAGAATTTTTAGTTGTATATTCACTTTTAAAATAAATAAAAAATAACCTAAAATATACAGAAGGAGGTTTCCCATACAACAAACGTGATTTTTTTATAAATACGTACGTACCCCTTGGTGCGTGAGTCCGATTCGCACTTGGCCGGTTTTCATTTCATTACGTTCAACCCTAAATAATGATCTATAATAGAATAGAATGGACAGAAGGTAATGTCCGTGGTAATTTTATGAAGGCGCATCTCCATACCATAAACTATCCATTAAACTAATCAGTAGGTACATACATACATACACCTATTACGTTTATATCTCAAATATGGGGCAGATAAGACAGTTTTTTGAAACTTGTATGCAGCTAAGCACAGCCCATAGGACCTTAAGTGCAAGGCGAGATTGTGGAAGGAAGGAATCGAACTTATGATCCGCATCACTCATTCCTTCGATCAGCATTTACGCATTTACGATCTGCGCTGTTAGAAACTACTAGTAAGTTCTAGGTTATTTCTATAGACTGGCAAGGAAGATGTATAAAAGCCCATTTAGACGCCAATTTTCTTGTCTGTTAAAGCAATAAAGATTTGTAAAAAAAATGCGTATTATAATGTAAATTACTATTAATCATCATCTCACAAAGTTCTTGAAAATAAATTACGTGTAAATCTGTATTGTAATTGGAACATAGCCCATCAGGCTAGGTAGGGACCAATACTGAACTGGGTTTCTTTCGGAGTAATCTTCCCAGCAGTGGTCGTTCCGAAACGATAGTAGTTTTTAGCTTTTGCGTAATACTATTATTAATTCTGTGCTTTTGCACTAAAATTATGTTTTTTGGTTAAAACTAACGTGAGATGCAGTCATTATTAATTTCAAAACACGAGTAACTCACGTATAGAGTCAGCTACTGCCGACATGTTTCGACCTCATCCGGAGGTCTTCATCAGGGCGAAACATTTCACAAAAAACATGAAACAAAAACAAAACAAAAATATTATTTTTCATACACAAACCGTCTCCTGCAAATAATTTCTGTTTTGAATGAAACATTTCTTTATGGTTGACTTCATCATGAGGTGCTACTTTTCAAACGCGGAGTCACTAAACGAACGGTTTTTTGTATGGAAAAACCATTCGTTTAGGTGACTCCGGTTTCAAAAATGACACTTGAGATACCTAATAATATTTATTTCTGATTACTGTTATCATCATTTTTGCCAGACGAAGAACTAGAAGATGTGTTCTGCGTTATACCAATTGCAGATAATAGAGATAGGCTCCAAAGGACTCGTACCCAAAACCATAAAATAATTAAAAAAGAAACCCTCCCCTTCTCGCCCCGCGCAGCGCATGTTTTCCATCTGCTTTGTAAAGCAGAAACATGTGTATGCCATAGACAATTGTGTATAGCCACGCCCCTTTGTTTGCATGTTTTTGTGTAATGTTTCGAAATTTTAGGTGCAGGAGACCCGCCTTAAGATAGATAAATTTATCCTACATTGTATAAAACAATTTGACTTTGACAGGCAAGAAACTTGCCCCGTCTAAATGGATCTTTGGGCTAGAGATTGCCTTCTGATCATTATTAATATGTGGTAACATGCAGCGCAAATATTTTGATAATGATTCGGCTCGACGAGTCGTGGAGATTCGAGGCGCTCAGCAGCTGAAGGTTGAGAACCAACGACACTTGGGGGACATCACTGTGGGATAAACCAACTGTTTAGAACAAGGTCATCTAACACGTACTTTTGCTTGTGTAGGCGGGGGTTGCAGATATCTCGATAAGAAAGCTTGAAAGGAGACAAAGATAATTATCAATAAAATAAATGCGAACAAAGTAGATACCTATTCATTTACTAGGTATTTATAGGCACAAATTTTGGGTTCTAGACAATTGGGTCAAAAATAAGATTAATTAAAATGAAATGTCACAAAATAAAGCCACTTGTTAAAAAAAAAAATTAACGATTTAAGATTTATTATTGCGGAAAACTGATATTTAGATGCTATTTAAGAAACTATGACGTCATTAATTATTTGTCTATGTTTCATACAAATCCCACAGAAAATGTTTGTTGTGGCCTTTAGGAAAAAGATTTGAGTTGAATTGGAAAGTAGCGAATTGTGAAAAGTAGCTTGAAATGGTCCGTGTAAATATACACACGGCTTCTGCGTCGCTAGTTCCTTCTTCTTGAACTTGGCTGAACGCACTCCGCGCGTCTAACTCAATGCTTGTTCGCCTTGCAAATGACTCGGACTTAAAAAGTCAAGTCAAAGTGCGAGTAATAACCAAACCAACATTATTTCAGAAATAGAAAGCTAAGCATTTAATTGCGGTTAGGATTTTATCAATTCAATTTAAAACAAGTCGGTCGGTATTGCATTAAACACTCAGCGGTATTAGAACTCGAGAAGAACAAATACTTGGGAATCGTTCGAGCAACCGCACAACTGTAGAAAATTAAACAAGTTGGATTAGTGCGGCGAAGTTTTGATTTTATTGAAGCCAAATGGATTGATTTTGCCTTTGTTTTGTTTTGCGGCTTCGACGCGATCCATTTTTAATCCCCGGCGAAAAACAGGGGTGTTTTAAGTTTGACGTGCCTGTGTATATTTGTGTCTGACTGTGGCATCGTAGCGCTTAAACGAATAGGCCGATTTTGATGCAGTTTTTTTGTTTGAAAGCTGACATGATCGAGGTGGTTTTAAAGTAATTTTGATAGATCAGTTCAACAGTTTAAAGTTATGTAAAATTAATTCTTGAAAGTCTTAATTTTTTTAATTTGCGTGGCAAATAAATTTTTACAAGCTTTATTTAGCTTGTTTGCATTGTTTGTTTTTTTTTTGTAGTGTCGAGAAGAACTTTGGTAAGAACATTACCTACGTTAGTCGGAGAGAGTGTTGAGACCACAAATGAATATATTCTGTAGGTTGAGACAAAGATCTATGTCTCTACATGAATGTTAGTCAGAGAGAGAGAGATAAGTCGAAAGTGAGATTTTCGGCAATTTTGGGGAGAAGTTTTCCTGTTACATTGTATTTTGTAATAAAGTTAAATAAATAAAAACAAATAATTGGGATATGCTCTTAAAAGCCTTAATTTGTTAACTCTAATTATTGCGAATAACTTAAGAAATAACAACAATTCCATTTATTTTAATTAAATATTAACTTTCATTTCAAATAGTAACTCGATGATTGTTTCAAAGTTCACTTCAATTTCAAAGTAGACGCTTTTAAATTAAATCGCTCTTCAGATCGTGTTATTCTAGACCTCTTTATCGAAATAAATCTATTTTGCAAAAAGTAAAGGCCTCTTAATTTGATAATTCAATGCGTCGATATTTAAAATTTGTTGCTCAATCATATATAATGAAATATACCTATAGGTTGGGAATGAAATATGTAGATAGTTCTCATTCTCTGTCTAGATAATAAATATATAGACAGAGAGTTGTTTGTAAGGAGGGTGATTTTTAAAACCCACTCCGAGTTATAAAGCATTGCATGCAGGCAACATTGATATTACTAACATAGGCTAAGTAAAACTACACAGAATCCATGTAATCTGAAATGAATGATTTTTATTTATTTATTTATGGCAGGAAAGAGGGGAGGCCTTTGCCCAGCAGTGGGGTATGAATGGCTAATTAAAAAAATAGGTAGGTACACACTATCACTTATTTATCCTTAATAGGGCAGCCATGACATTTTGGATTTTGGGGCTCTAAGCAGACCCAGGGCCGCAAAAACCCAAAGGCCATTTTTAGCGGGATGGTGGGTGGGAAGTGGAAAAATTAACCAAATAATGGTTTGCTAGCCGTATGATGACATGATTCGCATTTTCGCTTTTTATCTCGATCAGCTTTTACTATCTGCATGGGAAGAGAAGTAGCTAGTTTATTCAATGATTTCTATTAAACTAGCACGGAAGAAGTAAATACCTATAATGAAAATAAATGGGAAAGTTTGCAATGAAAGCGTGTATCGATGACATCTTTTTTTTCCCCGAAAAAAAAAATATAATAAATAAATAAATATAAATAAAAGTCAAGTCAAAGTGCGAGTAATAACCAAATCAACATTATTTCAGAAATAGAAAGCTAAGCATTTAATTGACATAAATTTGACACTAACGTCGGTCTCACTGTCTGTCTGTCTGCCTGTCTGTTTCTGTCTGCTGTGTGTATGTCTGTAGCATCGTAATGCTCGAACGGATTTAATAAACTGATTTCGATTAGGTTTCTTTACGTGAAAGCAGGTTCCCTTGCGGCGGTTCTTAACTATGTTTGATGAAAAACGGTTCAGGCGTTTAAAAGTTAATTGCTAAAAGCATTATCTAACAGCCAACCTTTTTGTTGTTACAGAAATTAAGTTTTGTTTGTTTATAAAGCCTTATTGTACATAAGAAAAAACAGATACAATATCAGAAAACTGAACATCAACAGTGGACCTGTCCCGCATAGGGATCTCTTCCAGTCAACCGGCCAGTAATTGAAAGGAATGTTTATTGTTAGGTGGGTGTAAAATATGTTTTCATACGTACATAAATTATTCCTCATATCATATTTGTCCCAGTTGTTTTGCGAAACACTCAGGAATTACTGAAATTCAGGGCGCGCGCCGTTACGTACTCAGAAATGTAATAAAAAAGTTGTTAAATTTTTTTACGCGTGAGTAAAACGCGCACTTACGCCCACAGCTGCGTCACAATCTGCCTTTTATTTGGGTATTACTGTCTGTTTGTTTGTTGTATTTGTTTTGTAATTGTTATCATATCATGACATGCATTATATACTAGCTGTTGTAATTTATATTATAATGAATGAAACAAATTACTAGCTGTACCCGCGGGCTTCGCTCTCCGTGGAAATTCCGGGATAAAGATTACCTTATGTCCTTCCCCGAGTCTCAAACTATATCCATACCAAATTTCACCCAAATCGGTTCAGTAGTTTCAGCGTGAAGAGGTAACAAACAAATAAACAAACAAATATACAAAGTCTCTTTCGCATTTATAATATTAGTAGGATACCAAGGGAGATAAAAGAAGAAAAGTGTTTTTTTTTTCCAAAACCAATGAAAAGTCTGTGTGCATTAATATTTGTGATATTATCAGTATATTTTCTTTACTTTTGTTTTAATCACATCACACTAATGTTATACAGGTGAAAGTATGGTGTGTGTGTGTGTGTCTGTGTGTATGATTGTTACTTCTTCACGCGCAAACGGTTGAATTTTTAGACTACTTTAGGCCACGTAGGCTCTTCCGCGGGTAACACCGCGATGCGCTGCTAGCTATCAATTAAAGGCGAGAAAACCAGAGATAAAGTTACACAATAATTACAAGTAACAACAAAGTTTCGCGAAAATTAATTTGGTAAAGTGTAGGTTGGTTAAATTCTTTTTATTGCCGTGAAATATTGCTTTGGAGTTGGCATTCCAGGAAAGCTGAACAAAGTATTTCTCAGACAAAGTTTTGTTGACTGTTGGACCCAGATTTGTCGAGAGCTGGCCATACTTAGATATTAGATTAAGAAAATATAAATTTCGGGTACATCAATTTTTTGTAAGTCAAAATCAAAATGTTTTATTCAATGTAGGATAAATTTATCTATTGTTGAAGGTAATTTTTTTAAATATTATTTTAGTGCCAAAGCTAAAAACTACTAGCGTTTCGGAACGACCACTGCTGGGAAGATTACGCCGAAAGAAACCCAGTTCAGTATTTTTAAAATAAGTTATTTTATAATTTAAAATAAGTTATTTTTAATTAATTTTAGTTAGTTTTAATTTTAGTTTGTATATATTTTGTTATCAGAATTAAATATATAATCATCTATATCTATTCTATGCAGATTGAAATCCGGTTGACATTCTATGTTTTACTATTGTGTCTGGTGTTTTGCACTAACAACAAGTTTCATGTCACTGAATTTACCTCTTCGCTCTCCGGAGTAGTCGCCGCGCGCATAGGTGGAAGTGACACAGGCCTGTCTTTACAGGCACTTTCAGCACGCTTTCAGACCGACCTGTCGCCACCGACACTGTCGTCAAAGTCAAAGTCAAAGTCAAAATTTTTTATTCAATGTAGGATAAATTTATCTCTTATTGAAGGTCATGTTTTTAAAATATTATTTTAGTGCAAAAGCTAAAAACTACTAGCGTTTCGCGTCAATGATTATAGTTTACATTAAGTACGTGTAATGTATAATATACTTACGTTTTTTGTTTTTAAAGAAAAGCTATCGGTACTAGCTACTGTGACCACTGTCGAGAAGACACTCTAAAACAAACTTATTTTCACAGTTTATAATTATGTCTTTTTTAGACGCTGGACACACAGTACACAGAAAAGACGTAAGACGCGGACGGGGCGCAGACATGTCTCCTCCGCGCCGGCAAGTGACGTTTCACACACAGAAAGGACGGGGCAAGAAAGGCCGTCCTTTCTGTGTGTTCTGCGACACGTTTCTATACATTTTGTATGACATGAGACATATGTGTGCGCCCGGTCCGTGTCTTACGTCTTTTCTATGTGTCCAGCGCTTTATGTTGTTGTCTACATCCAAGAAGTTACGAAAGCAGCCGAAAGGAGTATAGACCAGGAAATAAGAGTTATTTATTTATTTAACTTTATTACAATACATGTAAATGGCGGACTTAAGGCCTTTTTTCCGTCACGAACTTACTTAGACTCTGAATATTTAGGGGGTTTTTAGGGGCTTCAATTTTTGTAAATGCGTTCCAAACGAGTATTCCACGACACAAATTTTCCTCCCAGACGAGCAAGGAAAGAAAGTAGGACAAGTTTATTTGCTAAGCAAATTAAAACAACCCCGACGTCGGGAACGCTATCTAGCGATGAGTAGCGGAACTACCGATATCCGTAGCGCAATCAATTCTTTGCTAAGAAAAGCCCTGGCTTTTAAGCGTTAACAATAACTTTCATCAAACGGCTGAACCGATTATCATTAAACATACCACCGCAAGCTTTCACGTAAAAAACACATCATAATCGGTCCATCCTTTCGAGCGCTATTATGCCATAGATAGACAGAAAGACCGACAGACGTTAGCGTCACACTTATAACACCCCTCTTTTTGTCGGGGTTTTAAAAATAGATTTTGCCAATACATTTAGTCGGACGGGGATTGGCATGTCGATATCGATACATTGATTGAGCACCGCTGCCGTCGGAGCCGATAGCATCGACACTTTGGAAACGACTGGTCATGTCCATATAGGTTTTCGATAAAGTGTGATGTCATATATAGAATGAAACTAGTGATTTGATTATGTTTGTTTGTTTTTCGTTTGTGGAAGTGGCCAACATGGTGTCAGATTTTTCAGCCTGCCTAAAGGCATCTGACATAGCTTGACGACTGTCATACAATAATGACAGCCGAGACCAACGGCTTATACGTGTCTTCCGAAGCACGGAGGAGCTCAAGAAGTTTTTATACCACTTGTGGTCACCCATCCAAGTGTGGACTACGCCCGATGAAGCTTTACTTGCGAGAGCGCTAGTTCACCGAGCTCCTAAATATATAAAATAGCATTTGATATATAAAATGAAACTATTTCGCGTCACATCTTGCAAATTAGTACAAGTAATTCATGCTGATTTAAGGTCACCCGCTTTTTTAAGGCTTTGACTTTTGAAGGCTGAAACTTTTGCGTAATTAAATTTATCTCATAGCTTTGGGGCTGCCAAAGATAAAGGATATACAGTCAAAAGTCCCTTTGAAGGGTGCAAAGGCGAGGTTTTAATGAGAGGCGTGTGTTCTGTTTGGACGCTGATTGGAACGGAGATTGCATTCCGATAAATACACACACGTGACGAACGTACAGAAAGGAAGCGTTGAATGTTATGCCGGACCAAGTGGCTATAATTATTTTAAAGGGTTTTTAGACATTCAAGATGCAGTACTTTTTTTTATTAACCTGTTTTGTCCCATTGTAATTAAACTAAAAATCGAAATAAGGTATGGTGAAACATACTGCGTGAGCTGGGATTGAACCAGCGACCTTGGTAAGAGCATGGTTGTATCCGCTGGTTCAATTCTAGTTCACGTGGTATTTTTTTATCATCATCATCATCATTATCATTTTAGCCGCATAACTGAAACTGTTGGACGGCCTCTCCCTAGGAATAAAAAGGCCTATCGGCTCGGCGTTTCTCTTCATGATCGAATCAGAAATAAGGGAATTCGTAGAAGAACTAAAGTCACTGACATAGACCAGCGGATTAGTTCGTTTAAAATTTAAGTCGGCAGGACACATAGCGCGACGAACTGATGGCCGATGGGGCAAAAAGGTTCTCGAATGACGACCACGTACTGGCAAGCGAAGCGTAGGACATCCACCCACATGGTGGTCTGACGACCTGACCAAGGTTGCTGAAAGGCGCTGGATGCAAGTGAGGTAGTTCTAGATCGGTCATTTTAGAAATCCTTAGTATCTTTTCAACATTTCTTATTACCTTTTTTTTTTCTCAGACCTACATATGAGTATTGAAGGATTAGACTTGAGCTATCCTTCTGAACACTCGTTATTGTGAGCAGGAGCGTTTTCACGAGTGTAATGCGCGTGGCAAGTCCGAGCTGATTTCTGGGGCGTTCATTAAATCGGTCATTAAGGAACCACTGCATGAAAAGACTCATTAAAACGTACGTTTGAGTATTGCAGAGTTGTGAAACATAGACAATGAACCAAACGGATCGGGAACGATTACAAGCCTTTGAGATGTGGTATTGGAGACGCCTAGAAAGGATAAGCTGGACAGAGAGAAAAACCAACAAAGAAGAGCTGGAAATGGTCAATGAGAACAGAGCGATGATGCATACAATAGAGATAAGACGAGGAAGGATGTTAAGCCACCTTATGCGGCATGACAACTTCATAAAAAACATAATTGAAGGGAAAGCAGAAGTCAAGAGTGGAAAAGGAAGACCAGCAGTGGACGTTATGCGGCTGAAATGATGATAATTATGATGACAAAGCCCTTCTGGCGCGTACCAGTACGCTTAATGAGTTTTTCGGCGTTTCCTCTCAGCAGTGATCTATCTTAATTTCAAAACAAATATATACGTTACACGTTATGTATACTAAACTTATTGTCATGTAAAACTGCCTGATTTATAATTTACCTAGCTTAAAGCGCCTTACGACTCATGGAAGGTCGAAAAATTACAACGGTAGCAGACATCAAACTAGTAAAATCGGACGCTTTTCATTGACTATTTAAAATCTACCGGTACTTTACAGCTGGAGCTTAAAAGCTAGAGCTTTCATGTCACAATCGAGCTTTATGTCTTCTGAAAGAGCTATCTTTACGGCTGCCGTTTGTACAACTCTCATTACGAAAACGAAGCTAAAGTTTAATTTAAACCGGTTTTGTGAAAGCAATCGATTGCGTTGATTAAAGAATATTTTTAACCGTTTACCAAAAAAGGAGGGGGTTATCAATTCGTCGCAATTCTTTTCTTTAATTTTTTATTAATCTTCACTGATTATTCAGAGTCGCCTAGATCGATTTGAAAAAATCTTTTTTTGGTTTGAAAGGGTATAATTGTCAAGTTGTCCTATACAAATTTTATCATAATTGATTGTGTAGTTTGAGGGTGAAATCGGTTTTTTTATTATATTAATTGAGATTTGGTTTCTAGTTTAAAAAATCTAGTGGAAAAAACTTACGTGTTATGAGTTATAAATTATCATCTATCCATTAAACCTTATTCTAACATTCATTTACTCTCTCCCCCGCTCTCGCCTTGTGGAGGGTGTTGAGCGGGCGGCTGTAGGCGTCTGCAGCCGCCTCCACAAGGCGAAAACGAGGGAGTGGTGCGAGGGCGGGAAACGTGGACGCATATTGCTGAGTTTCTGTTCTGTATGTAATAGATACTTATATTAATTCTGTGCAGAAAGCATACGGCGCATATATACTTACACGTATACACGCTGAATTTTCATTGGTTTTGGAAAAAAAAATGTCGTATAGTAAATAAACTCCTCTATCCATATACGTAATCCAAATTTCTGTATGTCTTTAGATAAAAAAGGTGCGTTAGTGATTTTCGATCGAGACCACGTAGTTATGCCGGCCAAAGCAGCTGCGTGGATGTCGATGACCTCCGCCGGCCGGCAGGCGGTGTATGGCGGCGGTACTACTTATTGATCTCACAATTTTGCTTTCGAGTTTTAGACAACATTTTTTGTTTCTGAATTTTTATTTTGACCAGCTAATTAGGTCTTACTAACGATGCCTGTGAAGTGGCCTTCGGCTCCAAAACCAATTAAATATCACCGTGTATATGTGTATGCACATTGCACGTGCCGAACTGTGACAAATAAACCACATAGTGCTTACACATACATGCATTAGTGTGCGATTATATAAGCGGACAGGGAAACCTGCACTTGAGACCTGTCTTCTATACAAGTACTACCGTACTAGTATATAAATACAACTAGGCAGGCTATTGGGAATGTCAGCGTGTTTAGCCCTTCAGTTACGCTAACTGATAGTAATTTGGTACCTAGTGATGTAACAGAATGTATCTTATTCTATTATGAAGATAGTAATGGCTTCGTGGATGAGTGCCGCAAAACAATAGTTTGCATGAAGTTACTGGTGGTGGAAGTACACAAAGTAGTTTAGGTCAAAGCCCTTTTGACAAGTAGGCGACCAATACTGTGAAAATTAGTTTCTTTCGGCGTTTTTTCTCCGCAGTGGTCGTTGCGAGGCACTGGTATCAGTAGCTTTTCTTTAAAAATAAGTTAAATTTTAATATACACTACACGTAAATGTAAATTATAATTATTGACGTGCAAATGTGCCTGTAAAGATCTAATGACGAATCTATGAATCTTTGAGTATGAGTTCTGAATTACTAGTACTTATTTTATACCTTGACATATCGGTTAATTAATCCTTCAAAAACCCCTCCTTTTTCCTTTTCTTCCAACTAGTGCCAAATGCAGACAATGATTATTCATAAATATTAAAGGTAGATAATGATTTATCGTACAAAAATTACGTATTAATTCAAGTTTTTCGACCATAATAACCGTATGATGACGATTATCGGATGATTTATAATACAAAATTTATGTTTGTATGTCAGTTGGATCGGGCACATTATTGATTCCATGCAACATATCCATCATCTTGTATGATTTTGTTTCTTAACACATTGCAGGACACTCGGCCAGACACAATAGAAATAACAATTGAATTACGTCCACAGCCGTAAGTGTCCTGCAATGTGTTAATGCATGTAGGTCGCGTAAATTAAGAAATCAGTACAGTCAACAGCAGAGGAATATGAATTGACATATTTTGTCTTCCGCGAAAGTGACATTTTGACAAAATTTACAAACATAATCACGTCTTTATTCCTCACAGGGTAGTCAGAGCAATTTATCATGGGTCTAAGTTGGAAAAACAATAGTTAAAGTAAGTCTACTGCACAAAACACATATAAATAGTTATTAAAAACATATAAAGTAAAGTTATAAATTAGGCGGCCTTGCCGCCAAGGTAATCTCTGACAGGTTACCTTTGGGTGGCAGGAATTGTGCTGAAAAATAAAGGAGGAGCGAACAAATAATGGCAATTAGTTTATTGGTCAAGCAAAATAAAAATAAATAAATATATAGGGACAGATTACACTAATTGAGCTAGCCCCACGCACGTTCAAGCGGTTACTCAAAAAATCCACGAATAACAAAACGGCAATAACAGCTTACTATGCATATGCATATTCGTGGCTTACATATGGGGTTATACTCTGGGGAAATAGTACCGACGCGAATAGATTGCTAATTCTTCAAAAGAAATGCATACGTATCATAGAAAATATTAAAGACAGAGAAAGCTGTAGGCCATATTTTAAAAATTTAAAAATACTGACATTGCCTTGCATATACATTTTAGAACCTAGTAAATTTATGAGAAAATATCCCCAATATTACACGAAAAAAGACGATTTACCGCGACGCTATCCCACAAGGAAGAAGAATATGTTAGCGAGGCCGAATAACACTCGTAATTTAGAAATATTTAATTCTGGGCCACTTGCAATGACAATTAAAGTCTATAATGCCCTCCCAGACCTGCTTAGAGCAGAGGAGAAGAATTTGATCTTTATTAAAAGATTAAAAGCCCTGCTTATAGATAAAAATGATTATACATTGGACGAGTTTTTTAATGATAAAGATTTGACAAAATATACAATAAATGATAATGACGAATAACATAATCTACATTGACATTTAATATAATTGACATTTAAATTAAAACAACATTTGTACGTTATTAAATATTATAGTATAGTATCTACTCATTAAATAAAATAAAAAATATGACCAAAATTAAATTAAATTTTAAGACATCAATAAAAAGAAATTACATTTTTATTCATAATAATTTTAACATTGAATTTGATACATACTAAGAAATAATCCGCATGCCGTTCCGTTATTTTCTGTTGCAATGCCCTGACAGGGTTCATGTTGTACCTACTAACCTAAGAAGAGACTGTGTAGTGTAATCTAATATATGTATAATGTGAAAAGCAATAAATAAATTGAAATTGAAAATACATGCCATAAGTTTTGAACCGCTAAACTGATTTCTAATAAACATAATTAAGAAATTACCGCAAAGAAACTTGCTTTTAAGTAAGAAAACCGCATTGAAATCGGTCCATCCGTTCAAGAGCTACGACGCCACAGACAGACACACCTACAGACAGACATACCTACAGCAATGGCGTCAAACTTATAACACCCCTCTTTTGGTTGGGGATTAAAAATGAACAGACCGTTTGTTCATTTTGGAACGAAGTTCCTTATCGCGCGTTGCGAAAGGGGGCTGGACGGAAAAAATCAAGACCACAAGTTGTAACGACACTTTTTGCTATAATTGTAAGCCGTGCGACGTGCGCGTGTTTCTCTGTCCGTCTCTTTCTTTCCTAATTAATCGAAAGGAACTTCGTTCCACCCGGGTGTCCCTTGACACCTCTCAAGTTTTTAGCAAACATACGTCTGTCAGATGTGTGTTTGCTGACGGTACTGTGCATGGCAGGCCGAAGCCGCCGGCCACCTGTGTCATCTCCGAACAAAGGTTAAAAATATTCCCTTTGTTGTTGTTATCAATCTGGTTGCGGCGAGTGAGCTGTCGGTGCGCAGTGAAATCTGTTGGTTGGCGCCGAGCGTAGGCGTTGCGATTAAATTGGGAGAAAGTTCAATCAATACATCTTGTTTGTTTACATGTATTTAGTTTTAACAGAGTATATGTGTCATCAGTTACGGTTGTTACACACTTTTTTGGGGGTAAAATTGGATATAATGCATCCCAGCCATGTAATTTTTTTTTTAAATTGGTAGCGAGCACTATTTTGTCTACGAGGATGTTCGGAAAACAATATTACTATAATAATAATAATATATATATTACATTTTTAGGATTCCATACCGTCTTCTTTTATATCTTTTATCCCTGGTCTTAGCTAAATTGAATCACCAGCTAATTAAGTAATAATGTTAATAGTCTTCTTTTCATGTCGATTACATTATAGTCTTATGCCTCTAGTTATAGAAATACAACGAAATAAACTACATATATACATAAGTTTAAAGTTAGAGATGTATCATTGTGTAACTATGTTGCAATAAGCTCCATCTTTCACACACTTGCCCACCTTTCTATCATTTCATCTTCAAATTTAATTTCTAAATTCAATTTTTGAATTCCAGACACTTTCCTTCCTCATCATTCTGACTCCTCTTTCACTTCTGATACTAATAACATCTCAGTACTTGTAATTTCTTGCATCAGTTCTATTGTATAGCTTTTCACAGACTCCAGTCTCCACCAATCTGAGAGGATAATCACTACCGGTATAGAACTGACCACCTACCTGTAATATCAGATTGTTGGAGAAAAATAAAAATATTTTCATCTGTATTTTTTATAGTAAATAAATTTATTCTCTTCTTCTATAAGTCTCTTGCTCTACAACTTTTGGAAATTTCATGTGGGAACACATCTTTACTGAGATGGGACAGGTGGAGTGTCCACAGATGTACTAGTGTTTTGTTAATAAAAATTGTTTACAATACATAAAATTCTAACAAAATATAAGTAAGATACAGAGCAATATTACGTGGTATCTTTTTAATAATAAAGCAATAAAGAAAGGCTTATTAATATACCTCTTTGAAGCTCTGAAACCGTAAACAAAAGAGAAATATCTCATTGAATACGATGATATAAATTAGGGATTCTCTTTGTGGCAAATAGCCATGAATTTATTCCATTTTTATTGCAAATAATGATTCGTAGCTTTATTGAGACAAAGTCGTAAAGAGGGCACCCACGGAGGGACCAAGGACCTTCTCCAAGTCAGTGTGGAGATGATATTTTTTTAGGAAAATATAACTGTATTTTTACCGACTTCAAAAATGGAGCTTGTCAATTCGACCCGCATTTTTTATTTATTTTTTTAGTATGTATGTTACGAGATATGTTTCCCACTTGTGAATCGATTTTAATGATTATTTTTTTAAACAAATAAGTTGATAGCCTCCTGGACATGTTAACGATTTGATAGCCTTCAGTACCAAGAAGTACCGTAATAATTTGGTGAAGATATGATGCAGAACTTTGGAATGTGGAAGAAACTCGTCAAAGAAAATGAAGTCGTGTAAATTATACCTCTACAAGGTATAATTTACACAAAGGTATATTGCGCGGGACTTTAGGAGAATCAGTTTTGTATGTTATACTTGTATTAATTCGTTTGTTTGTTTGTAATAACTTTATTGTACCAAAACAAATACATATACAAAGACAGTTTACGAAAGAGCAAATATACAAAGGCGGACTTATCCCATGTAGGGATCTCTTCAAGTCAAGATTGACTGCGATAGATTGAGAGGATATTTACTCAATTAAAAGGTATCAATAATTTTATTAAGGTAGGTAGGTAGGTAGGATATTAATAAATTCTGTGGTGTAAGCCAAATCCTCTGGCTGCTTTGTCTTAGTATGGATCTAAAAGAACAGAGAGGGTCTTATAAAAAGACCTAAATGACGACAATACTATAAAGAGTAATTTATTGCTAGCAATAGCAACTGATCAATCATCATCACTGACAAATCATGTTAACAGCCGATGCGGCTAGCAACCCATCACTGTATTGATTGCTTTTCCATCTTCTCGCCCACCATGACGCTAAAAGTGGCTTTTGGGTCTTGCGGCCCTGGGCTCTGCATAGAACCGCAAGACCCAAAATGCTCTGTCTGCCCCATTAGGGATAAAGACGTGATAGTATGTATGTATGTAACAGCAACTGAAACCACCCTTCTCGAATGGTGACCAACATTAAAGGTCCATTTAGACGGGGCAAGTTTCTTGTTTGCTACTATTTTATTAAAGCAAAAAATAAATAATAAATAAATAAATACATAGGGACAAATTACACAGATTGAGCTAGCCCCAAAGTAAGTTCGAGACTTGTGTTATGGGATAATAACTCAACGATACTATATTTTATAACAAATACCTATATAGATAAACATCTAAGACCCAGGACCATTTGAAAAAGGCCATTTTCCAACTTGCCCTGACCGGGGATCGAACCCGGGACCTCTGGGTGGCGGACTGGCATGGTGACCATTACGCAACGGAGGTAGTCAAAAAATTTTTTATTCAAATTGCTTGTAAAAACTTTAGTCTATTACAAGCTTTTAATTAGTTTTACCAGTCCCGTTGACTCTCATAAATTTGACTCACTTCTCGATTTCTGATTGTGCTGAAATTTTGCACGCATACGTATATCGCGTAACAATGCCTATCTGATGATGGAGCGGGAAACTAACTTGTCTTATTTTTAAAAAAATATTACTTACTAGCCGAAGCCCGCGACTTCGTTCGCGTGGACTTTATGTCTCTGGAAAATGCTCATCAGGCTGAACAATTTTTACTAAGGCGGCATTTTTATATCTCTTATAGTTTAGCTGGACCATTATGGTTCTGCATCAGGAGTTCCATTTTCCAAAATCACTCATACCCTATATGTTGCCTAGGCTTAATAGCTATATATCAAAAAAAGTTTCATTCGAATCCGTCCAGTAATTCCGGAGATTAGAGTGTACAAACAGACAAACAGACATACAGACAAACAGACAGACATTTTTTTAAAAAAAAATTCTCTATTACTATGTCTTTATCGTCCCCAATATTTTTTTTGGGAATATATTTTATGTACAGACACACTTTTTTACTGTTTTATTATATGTATAGATTTACTACATCAAACTACATCTTTTAAAATAAACATTAAAATTAATACTTTTATTTTAAGAACAGCCTACACTGTAGCAAAAAGCTACAAACTGCCTACGACGAATTTCATTAAAGTCTGAACTACGTAGGCGTCTACGAAGCTACGAAGGTTTAAGCAACCACGCTCGTAGCGAGACATCGTAGCGGAGTCATGCCGCGAAATTTTCAGTTGGCGCGTCGCGCTCGTCCCGTTCAGACGTGAGGCTATATCGCTCCTGTATTGAAACTTTTTCGAATACGATCGTGAGACTATTTCCCGAGTGAGTTGTATATTACTTAAAGTTTATGGAGTTTTGTGTTATGTGAGCGGCGATTAGAAGAAGGATAATTCGGGTAAGTTTACGTTTATTTTGTAACTTTAGTATTTTTTTGAAATATAAACGGATTTTTGTTATTTTTTTTTTAATATGGTGTTGAATTTGCGTTAGTAAAGGTGTTTAAAATTGTGATATTTGCTTAAAATTGATTTATAAGGTGTAAGAGTAATTCTAGGTTACTGACAAAAGCAACTTATAAAAAAGTTTTTAATTTTTTTATTGCTCTGTAAACTGTTTATCGTTGCACGTATTATTGTAAACTCTTTTATTTTAATTTTTTTTTTAAAATAACCTATTATGACTTCCTTCAATGCTGGTCTGGGAGAAAAGAAAAAACGTAGAATGTACCAGTTGCTTCTCTTCCCGCGCAGATGGTAAGAGCCGATCGAGGGAATGGGCGAGATTTGAATTATGGTAACAGGCGATGCGGCTATCACTATTTTGATTCCTTTTCCATTTTAACGCCCACCACCACGCTAAGCGTGGTCTTTGGGCCTAACGGCCCTGGGCTTTGTCTACCCCGTCAGGGATATAGACGTGAAAATGTATCTGTATCTGTATAACCTACTATGACAAACATTTTGGTATTCACAATAAAGATCCAAGTAGTTACTTCTTTTTAAATTATGAAGTTTTTTTCCTACTAGTGATAAACTGGAATGACTTTGTTGGATATAAGTTACATTCTCTAATACGAAACTACACCAAAAAGTTTAGAAAAGAAAATTAATATGACTAGGAGCACGAATTGGCTTTTGTTTGAGTTTGGTTTTTCGTGAGTGTAAGTGGCCAACACTAGTGTCAGATTTATCAGGCTGCCTAAAGACATCTGACATAGCTTAACGACTGCCATACAATGATGACAGCCGGGACCAACGGCTTATAAATGCCTTTCGAAGCACGGAGCAGTCCAATAAAATTGTATGCCACTTGTGGTCACCCTTCCAAGCGCGGACCACGCCCGTCGTCGCTTAACTTGCGAAAGCGCTGGTGGTCTCCACTCTCGCCGGGCCATTGAGCTCCTCACATGTGTCTGATGTCTGATTAATATACATATCAATGCCAAATTACAACTTTCTAGTACTTAGTATCTGAGACAGACTGCGGATAGACAGACAGATAAACAGACAGATAGACATGGCGAAACTATAAAGGTTCCTTGTTTACTACGGAACCCTAAAAATGGATATGATATGTTCAATGAAAAGTTGTCACTTTTACAACAACATATCCATTTTTAATATTATTATAGATTTATTCATGCAGACAAACTGATAATAAGCGCTAATTGACTCCAAAAAAGAATAAAGTCACACTTTTGTATTTCATACAAATCCCATAGAAAGTGTTTTTTTGACGTTACCGAAAAAGTGTCTAATTTGACTTGATGTTATCTGGTGGATTAGTGTGATTTGTCCTTATCTATTTATTATGTTACGCATTATGTGCAAAAATATATACCTACCTACGAAATTTTGATGGATAATCATCATCAGGTCTTTTATCTCCACTGCAGGAGCACGACCCTCTCGGTACTACTAGAGCCATATTTGGCCAGAGCAGTCAGACGACTTGGCCTACTCCTTTCTCACTGGCCAGATGGGTTGGAGAGATCTCATCGATGTTTATATGCTTTTTTTTCCTAAGTCACCTTCTACGACATCCACGCGAAGACTTGGAGTGGTCTTATTCTACTCTCCCGGAAACCACACGGATGGAAAATCAATAGCAATAAATTTGAAACTCATCGGATGACGTTGTAAATAAGAATACAAAACAATAAATTAAAAACACGTGTCCTTTACTACGCGTAACAATCCGTTAGAAAATATTTGATCTGGCTCAGTTGCTCGCACCTGAAGGAGATAGCTTATCAAGGAGTTTGTTAAGCGCTTATACTTTATTAGCGGTCTTATAAGTGAATTATAGCAGCAAGTTTGGTCGAATAAGAGTTTTCATACTTTTTTTTTTCTTAACCTTATCGTGTCGATAATTCATCTGGTATTTTTATTTTCTTCGAAAAGTCATTGGTTACGCTTGTTTGTGGACATAGACAAATTTGACTTATTTTTGGCTGTGGTTATTGCGGTTAAAATACTAAGTCACTTCCTCTCGCGAGAGGGCGCCAGCGACGCCAACTCCGGCGTCCTTTGTCCGATGCATCGTCGGCAGTCGCATTCTGGTCGCCGCGCGCTACGCATTTCCTTTTCGCATTTGCCTTGTCTCGCAACGATTCCGTAGTTGTTCACTCGCATAGTGTCAACAACCTTATACGGATCGATCGCCTATCGCATCTTCTTTCAACTTCGCAACTAATCAATTGGGTGGAGTCCAATTCCGCGCGTGCATAGTAAATTTTATAACACAACATGGCGTCGACATTACCTCAAGTTTGAATCGGATTTCTTAATAACTATCGCTTGTCTGAGACTCATTAGCTGTGCTTAAGTGTGGACAATCCTAAAACTGTGGTGCAGTGTGCTTTCTCCGACTCCAAACAAGCAGGGGGCTGTCGCCGTATTCAGAGACGGTCTGAGCTAGTGGACCACGAACGCGCCATCTTTCCTTCCCACCGCTGGACACGCAGGTTAGTGGCTTGTTTTTTGCTGTAATAGACACGGTCCAGAAATCTGTCATTGCTCTTATGTCCAACTGTATTATCGCTGGGTGTTTTTTTTTTTGGGTTTAGAATCCGCATCGCGAACTAGCCCTAAACGATTGCTTATCGCATACCGCCAGCGTACTGGTCATTTTGACCGTGCGCCACCATATCTCCTTCGAGCCGGATCAATTAGGCTATTTCTTGAATTTTCTAAATTCCAAAAAAACAAGGAAATATTATTTTATGTTGCACATCGGCATACGATTTTGACCTGTCTGCCATTGTAATAGGGTCTAAATTGCCCACGCCGCCGTTGGTCAACCCGCTTAGAAATTATTACTTTAATTTCTTATTTTCGCATCTTTTATTTGTAAACTGAACAGGAATATCAATAAACGCATTAACTCATATCGTCTAAAAAATAATCTTGTCATATTGATTAGTATTTCGCTAAATTCGCTTCGAAAATTTATTTTTTTGCAAAACCGTCGGTAGAATTTGCTGCGTTCGCGTGGTTCGTGGCAAAGTCACGTGACGTGCCGATTCCTTGACGTTTCATACGCACTTAGTAGTTGGTTTGATTCTGTTTCCGAACGCATCTTGCTATTTCGTAATCTGATCATAATTATGTTAGTTATAGTTATGATTGTTTCGCACTAACTATATTCAATGTCGTGTGATATTTAATATCACATTTGGCATTATTACTCGCTTATAAATACAGTCCATTTTACGCTGGTTTTAAATAACCTTATTTTGCAACTAAATTGTTTATGATTTGTTATCTATTGCAGATTTCAAATATTCGCGCCGCAGCTGTTCGGAAACTGAATTAAATATTTTTCACCCATTCATTCTGTGTTCTTATATTCAAGTTAAGTAGGTAGACACTTACCGCGCTTCTTTCAATAGCAGTTTTACTCGTTGTATGCAGCGGTGTAATTAGGCTTAGCCGTGTGGTGACGGCAGAGTAGAATACGAATTGTCACCACCCCATTTCTTTTCCGTGGGTGTCGTAAGAGGCGACTAAGGAATATTTATATAAGTGTCATCTACCTCAATAACTTTTCGATTGCCCAGCTTGGGGATTGTTAACAATCCTCCCCCTTTAAGAGAGGCCTAGTCCCAGCAGTGGACATATATAGGTTAAGGGTGATTAGGGTATTGCGCGCTTGAGTATCGGTTCCACACGCTTGTTATAATTAATTGTAGTGCTTCTTGGGTTCTCTAAATAGTTCGTAGTAATTATACTCCATACAGCTGTGAGGCTACTTATTGAACTACTTTTCTTTTGCCTTTGTTTTTATTTTCTCTTTCCCTTGGTAATAATGGGCGACGAGATTCAACTTAAATTATACATCGCCAAACGCGATAGTTATTTCGCTCGCATTCAGTCGATATACGACTCATCAAAGACGCTCAAAACAGAACGCCAACGTCAAAGTTTTCTAGCTAAAGCCAGGAAGATAGACTCACTCCGTGCCGAGATGGTCACTGCCTTGGATACCATTAATTAAATATCGCTCGAACTAAAGGCATCACATGTAGTTGACTATAGCGCTTTGCAGTCATTCGATGACCTGGCCGACGAAATTCAGGCCACAGTCAGCTCGCTTTTGGAATCGTCGGAACCTAAATCCCCCCCCAGTGGGAGTTCAGGGTCCCGAGCCCTTCATATCAAGGTACCACGAATTGACCTACCGACCTTTGAAGGTGAACTTGAAGGATTTCCGTATTTTTATGAAACCTTTAAACGAGTCATTCATACCAATTCGGAATTGTCTGACGGTGACAGAATTCATTATTTGTTGCGTTGTCTCAAGGGCCGGGCTCTCAGTGTCGCAGCCGGCATTACTCCATCGGCGGAGAACTATCCAGTGGTATGGAATGCTCTTATCGCTAAATATTTGGATACCAGGGCGCTCGCAGTTAAATACCTAAACCAGTTGTTTTCGCTAAAATTTACTGGCTCGCCTACCCCCGCTAATGTAGAAAGAGAATTTGATAAGTTCACCGCTATAATCGCTGGTCTTAAACAATTGAAAATAGACAATTTAGCTGATTTTATCTTTACCCACCTGGGTCTTAAATTAATAGATTCGGACATGGCTAAACAGTATGAAATGTCCTTACGCTTTAACGAGAATCCACAGAACGTAGACTATGATTATTTTGTTAAATTTACACGCGAACAAATTAAGATTTTGTCTCGCATCGCTCCCGCTCGCACCACCGCTAGTAACGCCGCTGCTGGTAAATCCGCCACTAGTAATAATTCCTCACATCCATCCTCTTCTAAGTTGACACATGCTCACGTGACAACTAACGCTAATTGTTCGCTTTGTAAGTCAACTCACAATCAGTTGTATCAATGCAATGAGTTTAAAAGATTGGCCGCTGAGGCTAGGTATAAATTTATAAAGGACAACAAATTGTGCATCAATTGCTTGAGTAGTCGACATATGTTGTCAAAATGTCAGTCAACAAATACATGCAAGGAATGTCACGCTAAACATCATACTCTTTTACACTTTAAGTCTTCTCGCTCGCCGTCGACTGACACATCCGCTGTGTACTGTTCTCCCAAGGACACCATAGCCTCCCCTCCCTCGCTCGCTTCGCCTGATAACACGGACTTACAACCCGCGTTATCGGCCGCATCGGACGGTGTCGCCTTGTGTACTCACTCCGCGGATAGTAACCCTAAACGTACAACAGAAGTCCTTGCTACTGCAAAGGTAGTTGCCACAGATAAAAGAGGTAACGATTTAATAGTTAGGTGTTTGCTGGATCCCGGGTCTCAAAAGAATTACATAACGTCTCGCTGTTGTCGCATGCTAGGCTTACCCGTTCGGTCGGATAGTATAGATACGGTTAAGGGAATTGGTGGTACTTCTCAGTCTGTACGCGGTTCGGTTGATTTTGCCTTTTGCTCACGCCTTAGCTCACAGTCCAAATACAGCATAAACGCTCTCGTGTTAGATCACATAACAGGTCAGTTACCCTTTTGTAAAATCAACATTAGTGACTTGCATCATATTGACCCTGATTCACTCGCTGATGACACGTGGGGTGTGCCTGGCAACGTCGATGTGTTGCTCGGTGCCACTCTTTTTGCTAAATTATTGCGACCAGGTCACATCACCGATGTACCTGGGAGCCCTGACGCTTTAGAGACTGTATTGGGCTACGTGCTGATGGGACAGGCGCCGATTATCGAGTCACCTATTGACACTCTGTCCTTCTCCGCTACGCAATGTCAGGATTGTGTCGACATGCGCAAATTTTGGGAGTTGGAGGAAATATCTACCCCCTCCACTTTAAGTATCGATGATAAATACTGTGAGGATTTTTATTGTTCCACCACAACTAGTACGCCGACTGGTAGGTATGAGCCCGCTTTACCGTTCAAAACCAATCCATCAGTTCTAGATAATTATTTTAAAACCGCTCAATTGTATCCTGCGTGCAAGCCCTATCCTACACGCAGACCTCTATGATATTATGCTGAATTCTCAGTTTTTCCGCGTCGCTCTCTCTACTTAGGTTATACTCGCTCGCTCTTATAATTTTGGACGCCAAGCTGCATTTGAAGAATTGTAGCTTGTCAATTTGGCTGGGAAAATCTCTCACCAAATCGCATTACCCGCCTGTAGGAACAATTTCAGTGTGAATTTTGTTTCTCACTTCGCAATAAAAGTTTTCTCTAGCTTGCCTAGAGCTAAACGCCGCTATACTCTTATCGACTCTACTTAACAGAGTTTACTCGCTTTACGCCGCTCGACATGCCATCGAGGCTGTCGTCGCATATTCTGACTCTACAGTCACGCTAATTTGGATTTATTCCTCTCCGCATCACTGGCACTTTTTTTTTGGCCAACCGCGTCGCTTGGAATGGCCTATAAAGCCATTCATATCATCAGAATCACGGGAGCTTCCGGAATTGAAACCGATCGCTCTTGCTGTGCTTTCCACTGCAATTTCAGTCTCAGATAGTCCATCTGAGAACGTTCTATATGAACGCGCTGCTAGATTTTCCTCATGGCAACGGTATTTAAAAACAATTTGCTACGTTCCTAAGAAAACTTCCTAAAGGACCAATAACCGCTTTCGACTTGAAGTTCGCTGAACATCTTGTATTGCGAATCGTACAACAGGTTCATTTTGAATCCTAACTTGAACGCTTACTACAGAAACGAGTGTGCTCAAAGCCCATTCAAAAATTGAGTCCTTTCCTTCATGAAGGACTTATACATGTCGGAGGTCGTCTAGCAAACTCTGATATAGAATTTGATGCCCGCCATCCTATTCTCCTACCGCATAAAGAGCGCGTGGTGGAGCTTTTAGTTTCCCACTATCATGTATCAAATTTTCATACAGGTCCTAATCTGCTCGTATCTCTACTACGACAGATATATTTTATTCTGTCAGCAAGACACATCGCACGCCAGGTTACCTTTAATTGTAACATTTGTTTTCGAGCAAACTCTAGTGTACCCACTTAGTTCTGACCCTTCGGAACCATCGGCTCTAACGCCATCGCATTTTCTTCACACGAAAGAATATTTGTACACTCTACAATCCAGGCAAAAATGGAACACTCCTACCAATCCTGTGCAGATAGGTACGGTTGTCGTCTCTATGCAGGATAACGTTATGCCCTTACACTGGCCGTTAGGTATCATAACGGAAACCTTTCCGGACAAGAATGGGATAGTTAGAGTAGCGTCAATTAAAACAAAGGGTAGAACCGTGCTCAATCGCCCAGTTGTTAAGTTGTGCCCTCTGCCAACTCAATAACTTAGATGATTACTTATTTAGTTTAGGTTAGGTAAATCTTGCTTACGATTAAATATCGCATAGTTTCCCCACATAGGGGTTTAGATTCAATAGTTTAGTATTAACAACCGCTTCGTTTTTCCTCGCAAGTGCTTGGATTTAATAGTTACTTTCGCTTTGCTTGACATACTGTCATTTAGGTCCATCTCAGGCTCCTAGAGTTAGGTAGAGTTTGACGATGTGCAACCTACAATTTTGTGTTTCCTTCGCTTTTCAGTTTTGAAAGTAGGTCCTTTCAAGCCGGGGGAAATGGTTACGCTTGTTTGTGGACATAGACAAATTTGACTTATTTTTGGCTGTGGTTATTGCGGTTAAAATACTAAGTCACTTCCTCTCGCGAGAGGGCGCCAGCGACGCCAACTCCGGCGTCCTTTGTCCGATGCATCGTCGGCAGTCGCATTCTGGTCGCCGCGCGCTACGCATTTCCTTTTCGCATTTGCCTTGTCTCGCAACGATTCCGTAGTTGTTCACTCGCATAGTGTCAACAACCTTATACGGATCGATCGCCTATCGCATCTTCTTTCAACTTCGCAACTAATCAATTGGGTGGAGTCCAATTCCGCGCGTGCATAGTAAATTTTATAACACAACATGGCGTCGACATTACCTCAAGTTTGAATCGGATTTCTTAATAACTATCGCTTGTCTGAGACTCATTAGCTGTGCTTAAGTGTGGACAATCCTAAAACTGTGGTGCAGTGTGCTTTCTCCGACTCCAAACAAGCAGGGGGCTGTCGCCGTATTCAGAGACGGTCTGAGCTAGTGGACCACGAACGCGCCATCTTTCCTTCCCACCGCTGGACACGCAGGTTAGTGGCTTGTTTTTTGCTGTAATAGACACGGTCCAGAAATCTGTCATTGCTCTTATGTCCAACTGTATTATCGCTGGGTGTTTTTTTTTTTGGGTTTAGAATCCGCATCGCGAACTAGCCCTAAACGATTGCTTATCGCATACCGCCAGCGTACTGGTCATTTTGACCGTGCGCCACCAGTCATGCTAAATGGGAAAAAATAATATTTGAAAATTATTTATTCAAAATTAGCGCCAAACCGACAGCCGCCATTATGATAATGTCATACTAGCAAATACAAAGAAATATCAAACGTGCGTGACCCCTAGAGATGCAGCCGTAATCTTGTTTGTGACTGTCAACGCTTAAATTTGTAGTTTCTGCTTTTACGAAACCGACATCCATCTTTGTAAATCGTGAAAACAACAAATTCTAATCCAAATAAATGATTTTTCAAGTTTAAAGTCACATAAACAGGAATCGGTAGATACCTGGAGCGTGTTGTGTTACTGTTAAAATGACGTCATTTAGAAACACAAAATGGTGGTTTGAATTTGAGATCACGTGACATACAGCTAATAAAACTAGGATTTTCAATTTAAAATTTAAAGTAAATCATACGTTTTTATAACAAATAAATATTATATTAGTGTTTCTTGTAGCAAAATCTATTGAAATAACATAATTTCTCCATTTTATATTGATAGATGAAAAATCCCTGTTGCCACTGCTGGTATTCAATCTTACCATAGCGTTGTGATTTCGAATCACACTGTCGAGATGCATTGTCATCTTCTTCATTGACTTTCAGAAAAAGGAGGAGGTTATCAATTCGTCGCGATCTTTTTATGTAAGTTCCCCGATTATTCGTAGGCGCCTGGACCGATTTCGATTTTGTTTTTTTTTGAAAGGGCATACTTGTCAGACCATATTAATTTTACAAAATCGGTCGTGTAATTTGTAGGTCGGTTTTTAGGGTCCCGTAGTTAACAAGGAACCCTTAAAGTTTCGCCATGTCTGTCTGTCTGTCTGTCCGTCCGCGGTCTTACTCAGAAACTAGAAGTCCTAGAAAGCTGTAATTTGGCATGGATATGTAAATTAATCATGGCAAATAAGTCGTAAAATAAATTCTGGAAAAAAACTTTTTTTCAGGGTTGCTGCCATACAAGTAAAGAGGTAGTCAATATTTTTCTCTTGAAAAACACATTATGAGCTTGTGAACACCATTTTTTGATTTAGGGATCCGTTTCTGAAATATTTGGGTTTAAAATTCAAACTTTTGTTGGAGTCAAGTGTCCTCCCCCTTTATCCGCTAAACGGTTATATATGACCACGTGGAAAAAATCACAACTATAGTATATATAATGTAGTTAGAATGAAAACTTACAGAGCTAAGTAGGTTATACAAATTAAAAAGTTATAGGCGATCGACGCATAAAAGGTACTCGAAAAAAAAAATTCATACAAATTCAATAGATTATTAGTTTTTAAACGTTTTTAGAGGCATAAACTCAAAGTTGGCATTTGCAACTACGGAACCCTATACTGGGTGTGGCCCGACACGCACTTTGTCAATTAATAGTTTTTAATAATTATTAACTGCCTCCGTGGTGTAATGGTTAGAGCGTTTGGCTCATACCCGGAGGCCGCGGGTTCGATTCCCAGCGGGGGCAACGACTTTGTGTGGTTGTCCTAGTTTGGTTAGGACATTGCAGGCTGATCACCTGATTGTCTGATAAGTAAGATGATTATCATAAAATAATGTGATAAATCATAAAAAAACGACTTGCACAGGTATATATTATTCATCAAAACCATTTCGTTGAAATGCTCTACTAGTGTCGAAATCTACTCAGTAGTTTAATATTCTGTTCACGAATGACTTTAAAATCATAATAAGCTTGGTTTTTTAATTTAGATATTTTGTTTTATTTATTTTTACTTTATTAGAAACAAACAGAATGCAATCTTATCAGGACCAAAATACTGATTTGTACTCCAAAACTATATGTTAACAGTATATTTGTACATAGTTGCATTATTTATTTTTTAATTTTATTATTTTTTCATTAAGCAATGTGTATTGTTCGGTACATATTGCTTAATGAAACAATTAATAATAATATTTGATCAAGTTCTGTGGAAGATAGCTTATCAGGTAGTTTGTTAAGCTAATATTATCAGGTGAAATACAAACAGAATTACTTATCGTATAAACATATGTGTATACATATGAAGTAAGTTATTACGACAAGATGAGGTTACAAAGTAAGATTTTCTTACTTCGTTAAAAATAATTTAATTTTCACTAGCAATGACGAAACAGTTCTTAAAATTCCTAATTCTTAAGAAGATAAAGGTTTTCATAAAACATTTACTAAAAAAATAACAACCTTAAGATGAAGTGCCTATTTCAAAGCTTCATTAACTTTCAGGCACAAAAAAGAAGGTCAGAACTATCTAACTTTCTAGACGCATTTTAGGGTCAACAAGCTTCATTGTGAGCTTCATACACAGTTAAGGCGAAATGGTAGCAGAAGGGGCGCCCTCGATTTAAATTTTTCAAAAGTAAATTTAGTGATAAGAAATAATTTGACTGCCAACAATCTGTAGAAAGACCTTTGAATTATTTGTTGAAATCCGTCTAGTTTTAAAACGAGTTTTCGCCAAAAGAGGCCGCTTATGGCAAAAACTAGTTTAAAAACTAGATGGACTAACGCAATTGCTGTCAAAGGATATTCAAAAAAAAATTTAAAAAGTCTTTCTACAGATTGTTGGCAATCAAATTTTTATCATCACCATTTTTACTTTTAAACAGTTTATTTCAAATGAATGCCACTTCTGCTACCATTTCGCCTTAAATAGAAAATTAATAATCCTATTTTGTCATAAGAGCTACAAGCGCATTTAATTGCAAAACTTTTGGCCCAGCATTAATTAAAAGGTATTATTGTGATGCTTCTAGTGGACAAAGGCAAAATTGCTTATTCTGGATTAAATTAATTGTTTAAATCTGTTTTGTTTTTCTAGACGCTTACTATCTAATTTAAAGTGAAATTGAAACAGAATCTATTAAAATGTCTATAAAAATATTTGATGCACAAACAAATGAGAAAATCTTTTTTATCTTTTCACAAAAAGTTTTTATTTTAGAAGGTCGCAGACGTGTCAAGATTCTTTTTTTATAAGCTTTTATTTAATTTTGCCTCCCACTGTCTGTCTGTCTGTAATAAAAAACAACAAGTTAAATTTGACCCACTTCCCGGTTTCCGATTGAGCTGAAATTTTGCACGCATACGTATATCGCGTGACAATGCAATATTATGATGACATAGAGCTGATCTGAAGGCAGAGCCGGAAGGTAGTCATAGGAACTCTGTAATGAAAGAATGCAACTCCATTTAGTTTTTTCGCATTTAGATTTTGTTTGGACAACAACTCGAGTTTGGACTTGTTTGATTCGTCTTAAAGAGCACTTTGAACTTTTTTATTAAAAGCTTATTTAAATTTTTAATAGTTGTTCTAATTACCCTATATTGTCACATTGCAAATGCAAATCATGTTAACAGGCGATGCGGCTAGCAACCCATCACTTTATTGATTGCTTTTCCATCTTCTCGCCCACCATGACGCTAAAAGTGGCTTTTGGGTCTTGCGGCCCTGGGCTCTGCATAGAACCGCAAGACCCAAAATGCTCTGTCTGCCCCATTAGGGATAAAGACGTGATAGTATACGTCACATTGCTGGGCAAAGGTCACTCTCATTTTCTTCCACTTATCTCAGTCTAGAGCTGATCAACTACGCTGAAAAGCGGCGAGGTCCCCAGGTATCCCTTGTGTTATTCTATTTGACCATCTCTCCGATGTCATTCTGCTAACGTGACCCGCCCAGTTCCACTTCAGTCTAGCAGTTTTAAATACCTACAGTCGCAGTGCCTGTTTTAGAACGAAGTGTGGCATTTGGAACTTTATCTATTCCTTTAAATTATATCTTGTATAAAAATGTGGTCGTTTTTTCGTTACCTCAACTTTGAAAATAAATATGTTTTTTTCGGCAAGGCTCTTCGACATTCGAAACAATATTCTACGTAGAAATTAATATGACGTGAAATATTACTTAGCTCCGACGAGATGAAAGCTTCACTGAAATGTTATCTTTGTGTTACGATTCATATTTTTGTGTTATTTTTCATGTAAAATGCAATAACTTTCGTGTATGTTGGTAATGTACTTAATAACATACAAAACAAATTTATAAATGGGTATCAGGTAATTTACTTTTTTCCAACTTGCCCTCATAAATTGCGTATAAAAAGTAAATTTGCCTTCGAATTTTTGAATATCCAATCTTGCCAGGCAAATGAAAAAGAAAAACCCGACGACACTAGTCAGACACACAGGCGGATCTGCTCAAGTTATAAATAAATATATACGGACTAATAGCACAGATTGAGCTAGCCCTAAAGTAAGTTCGAGACTTGTGTGCTACTAACTAAATTTTTTATAAAAAATACATATATAAACAAACATTTAAGACCCAGGTCAATCTAAAAAGATAGGTAATATTCCTATCGAAAATTGAAACTATACACCTTTCAAATATTTATCAGAGCTTCTCTTTTTATTCTTATCGCTATCTAACAATCCAAATCAGCGTTAGTTACCATGTAACACAAAAAACAAAAAATCTAATTAAACATGATTCTGATATAAAAAAAGTTATTAATTAATAACTTTTTGTGTATCAAATTAAAGTTTCTTATGTGTTAAACCCACTTTTACTATAAAATATGTAACTTTGGTACATATACAATATATTAATATATATACAATATGTACTTTTACTTTGCTAGAGTACCTACGTTTTGAGACCACCTTTTTATAAAATAAGTAACATAACCCAGTTTTTAGTTTAGTTAAAAATATGGACATTGAGTGCTTAGCTAAAAACAAACATAATCCCAGTCTATCCAGCAGAAGCACGTGGTAGCAGTCGAGTGCGGGATATTAAACGACTTAAAACATAATCTCCTTCGTCACGTATGTCGGCTAACATTAGAACTGGGTTGATGTTGAAAATAACTATAGAAAATGATTGCAAAAGTTTATTTATATAAGCTTATTCTACCCTTCACGTCGAATGTGTCACAGTCTTTACCATCTTTTTCCGCATAGCAACTTAATCCTACTAATATTATAAATGCGAAAGTGTGTTTCTATATTTGTTTGTTACTACTTCACGCTTTAACCACTGAATCTATTTAGATGAAATTTGATATAGATATACTTTGATACCCAGGGAAGGACATAGGATAGTTTTTATCCCAAAAATTCCCACGAGGAGCGAAGCCCGCGGGCACAGCTAGTAAGTATATGTAAGTCAGGCATATGTTTTCATTCGACAACCCTAATTCGGAGTGACGTGCATCGGTCCGGCAAAATAATCAAAACATTTCAACGCTGCGTTTGAGAGCTTTTGATTTGATTGTTAGTGTATTCCTTAACTCTAATGTTATCTAGAAGAATCGTAACAAACAATTAATATTAACATATTAGTTACCCATACATGTATGTATATATTTGTTATAAAATATAGTAAAGTTGAGTTAGTATAACATTACACAAGTCTCGAACTCTCAAGTCTTTGAGACTAGCTCAATCTGTGTGATTTGTCCCTATATACCTATTTGTTTATTTATTAAGTACCTGGGTGACCGAGCTTTGCTCGGTCGGATACATCTCAAACATTTACTACATTTTTTAAAAGTTGTCTAAAAACAGTACAAGATAAAAAATTATATATAAACTTGAATATTAAAAAAAACAAAAGTAAGTCACCGAGTGGGATTCAAACCCGTGACACTCTTTCTAGCGGTCAGCTTTCTTAACCACTGAGCTAAGCGGATGGCGGCCGGCGCGACGAAGTTAGCGACCATATTCTGCGTGGAAAGAAAAACGAATGTAAATTCGAAAACACGCGTTTTCCCAAACTTAAGACTAATCTAGATCAATTGTTTACCCCCATATACCAATTTTTCGCGAAATCATTAGAGCCGTTATCGAGATCACAGATATTTATAAATAAATAAATATACAAGAATTGCTCGTTTAAAGGTATAAGATTTTATTTTAACAATACCAGACCCTTATTTCGATACCCACCTGGTTACGATCAAGCCCCGAAAATTGGCTGTACCTCCTAGGAGCCCTAAATAAATCCGCCGCGAAATAATTGGTCCTTCGATCGGCGGACTAAGATTTACGACGCATGCGGCCGTAATGAAGACACGGGTTCCGGATAAAACGTGGCGTAGCTGATATTTTGCATACGTATATCGCGAGACAATGCAATATTATTATGTCATGAAACTTGCACCTGTGTTGGCCACTTCATCTTCCTCGCCTTATCCCTATTTGGGGTCGGCTCTGTATGTCAACTCCCTCCACAGTTTTCTATCATTAACCATATTTGTACTAACCCCCCTCTCCTCCATGTCCCGCCTTACACATTCCCCCCACGTCTTTTTAGGTCGTCCTCTATCTTTGTGGCCATCTACCTTTAAGCTAAACATTTTATTTGCCAGATGTTCGGCATCTCGCCTCTTGACACTGACCTGTGTTGGCCACTTACACACACGTAAAACCAAACAAAACGAAACCTGTCCTATATTGTTAAGGCGAGTCTACAATAGTACTGGTTACTAGTCTACAATGGTACTGGCGTTGCATAACTATCGATGGTTGCACTCGAAAACAGCCAAAATATCGATAGGACTATCACCGATACTATCGATAGTACCGATCGTCAATAGTTTGCAATACTATTGGTGAAAGGTAAAACTATTGACAGTATCGATACTATTGAATTACGATACGATATTGTAACTACTATTTGTGCAAAAAACTATCGATAGCAAATTTTATCATCGATATTACATTATTATAATATTAGATAATATTATTGACAGTTATTTAAAAATAGTATCTACTATCGATTATATTGAAACTATCAATACTATCGATAGTCCTATCGATATTACTACTGTTTTCAGAGATCACGATAGTGTCGATATTGTATACTATAGCTTGCAACACTACTGGTAACACAATGAAGCACCACACAAGGGCGATGCCACTTCAATCATCGCATTACCTGTGATTGTATCGCGGCGATGGAAGCCCTACCTCAATTACAGCTTAATTGCTGCCTATTGTCGCGATCCAAATCTGTTGATGGCTCGTTTGTTTTGCGGAATAATGCGTGTTTGCCAATACGCGACTCATACAAAAGAAACTATTTAGCTAGAAGCTTGATTTCCTTCGGCAGAGTAGAATAGAACCACTCCAAATCTAGTCTCAAGTGGATCCCGTAGAAGGCGACTTAGGAAATACAAGCTAAACAAAGCTTATAACATCAATGAGACCTCTCCAACCCGTCTGGCCAGTGTGGAGAGTGTAGGCCAAGTCCTCTGGTTGCTTTGGCCAAGTATGGCTCTGATAGTACAGACAGGGTCGTGCTCCTGCAGTGGAGACAGAAAGACCTGATGACGATAATATTTCCTTTCTTTTTTCGTTGCTGGTCTGAGAGAAAATAAGAAAAACTTAGCTCTTCAACTGCTTGTCTTCCCGTGCACATTGTAGTAGCCGATCGAGATGAGTTAATTACGAATCATGTTAACAGGCGATGCCGCTAGCAAACCATCACTATTATATCCTTTTAATGATAGCACATTGAGTAGCGTAAATAGGTACGCTACTCCATATGCTATAATTATTAAGGCAATACCTGCTTACCTGCTACGTTGTATGTTCGTAGGAACTAATTTTTCGGTGATATCAGGTTCCTTAGATTGCCATTTATTTCGACACATTTTCTTCAACTACTGTGCTTTTTTAATTAGTGGTTGTAAAGAAAAATGTTTAAATTCGTTCCATAATTTATAAAATTACCACCACGTGTATATAATTGCGAGTATATTTAAATTGGCCAAAATATGTTGTTTGGGTGTATTTTTTATATAAATAAAAAATATGTGATGAAAACTCCCGGTGATATTTTTTCATCACATAATTTTAATTTCTATATTGTTCCGAGGATTGTAATACTATACAACGTAAAAGGGACCTAACAATTAAACCACGGGCTATACTAGATCACTATAGTAAATCGAGCAATTGCCGGGACGTCTGCACACTTCTCTTTAAATTTTTTGACTTCTACTTTAATTTTATTATACTATATTTAGGCCCGTGGCTCGATTTATTAAGGGTACTTCCCTTTCACGTTGTCTAACGATTTATTATAGCATTAATCACAATGCTGTAAAAATATGCTTCCTTTATCAGTAATCTTATCTTAAATCAATAAAAAAATAAAATCAATGCCTCGCCGAATTTAAAAGATACCTAAGGACGTTTTTCACTCTTTCAAAGTCATAAATTATATTAATGACTTTTGACTTTGAATCTCTCAACGAGATTATAAAGATAAGAACATTTATTTCAAGTAGGTTACGTCAAACGACATCGGCAAAGAACCTCCAAAGTAATCAAATTTTGCATTGACGGACACCGGCTCAGATATACTAAATTAATTAAATGGAGGAAATGGCGCTCGGGGGCTTCTGTATTTATTTACATTTGAAGGGAAAATATTGACGGACATCTGTGGTGGTTTTGAAGTAGGTTGTATATTTAACTTACCTTTATTTATTTATTTATTTATTAAAATCTTTATTGACTACAACGGTACAAAAGGTGAACTTAATGCTAATGCATTCTCTACCAGTCAACCTTTTTACGTACATACATTATATGTATCACGTTTTTATCTGTAATGGGAAAGACAGAGCATTTTGGGTCTTGCGGCTCTAAGCAGGTTCGACAGAGGGCTAGGGCTACAAGACTCAAAGGCCAATTTAAGCGTGGTGGTTGAATAAGAAATCAAAATAGAGATAGGTTGCTTGCCACATCGCGTATTAACATGATTCGCATTTCCGCCTATTCCCTCGATCGGCTGCTACGTTCTCTCAGACAATCATGTAAAAGAACTTTTACGCCCTAGACCAAACTACAATTTTCCATACAACGTAGTCTACGTTTTATTTCGAAACGACATGCCCAATATCAGCAAAATTTTTGTAATTTCAAAGATATTGCAATTATCTAGGATTATAATTGGTTTCCGCCTGTAAAGATATGAACTTGAAATATAATATAGTGTATCATATCATTTTGAGCATCAGTACGGGAAACTTCTATTATTATTATTTAGGGCCCATTAGATCCCATTGTTGGGCAAAGGAAACTTCTACCTTATCTATATATCTATCCTTATATTTTCTTTCCAGTTCATACGAGTAATTTTCCGGATTCGGAAACTAATTTTTACCCTCGATAATAATTATATTATATTAATCTATAATTTTCTTTAAAAATATAATTTTTTACCGAAATCTAACATGTGCTTTCAAAATAAAACGTAGACTACGTTTGTATGGAAAAGTCTAGGGTAAGGGGATTCCTAATAAAGCTAAAAGGCTAAGGAGAACCCTGCGAATATGTTCGCATCGTCCGCAGGCCAACGCCGAAATCCATCTCGAGATAAGAAATATGACTTATGGTGCGTATCGGATTATGTCGGCGTTGACGGAGTGTGTCCTAAACTAACAGCGGGTTATGGGCCCAGAGTAGCGTTGCGTAACTATCGATAGTTTGACTATCGATAGTTGACCTTGTAAAACAGTCACATTATCGATAGGACTATAGATAGTATTGATAGCATTGATACTATCGGTTGTCAATAGTTTGCAATACTATTGGTGAAAGGTAAAACTATCGATAGTATCGATACTATTGAATTTAGATACTGTTACTACTATTTGTATGAAATACTATCGATAGCTAAAATTTACTATCGATATTATAATGATATCGATATTAGGTAATACTATCGATAGTTCTTTATACAAATGGTTTATTTACTATATTTTATGAATTAAAAACTATCGAAACTATCGATAGTCCTATCGCTATTGTTACTGTTTTCCAAGGTCACGATAGTATCGATAGACTATCAATATTTAATACTATTGCTTGCAACACTAGCCCAGAGTGATATTGTTGTGTCGCCTCACATGTGTTTGATAGTAGTAAAAGTGATGTGATGTTACACTGTGTTTTCTATTACTTGTCCGTGGCTTGAGATTATACAATACAATACAATACAATACCCTTTGTTGCACATAATAAAATACAGTATATAATTATCTTAAAAACTAGGAAATGCGCAAAAGGCGGCCTTATCGCTAAGCAATTTCTTCCAGGCAACCTATATAGAAAAAAAAAACAGTTATACAACGTGGAAGGGACATACTTATAATAAATTGAACCACGGGCTACGCTAGACCACTAATGTATAATGAAATGAATATAATGAAATGAGAGGCCTTTAAGGCGGTTTAAAAACTCTGACACTAGTGTTAGTCACTAACACACACGAGAAGAAGAAGAAGAAAAGCTAAAAAAAAATTTGGGCATGTTACAAAACTGTGCCGACGCCCGGCAGTTAGTATGTACTTAAATACCTGTTTTTATTATATTGATAACCCCGCCTACATAATTTCCCATTACTATAAAGTTGCCGGGAATTGCTAAGCGAAATGACCGCCATTTGCGCATATTCCAAATTGAAAGAGAATTTAAGTCCTGTATTTATTTTTCTATGCAAGAAAGGTATGATATAAAATTGCAAATTTAATGGAATAATAAAAAATTATCACATATACATTTCATTAAATTCAAATTATGCTGAACAGTTCTTCAAATAAATCCATTCGGGCGGTGCACTGACAATGTGGGAATTAGAAGCGCAGGGAATTTGAATCAGGAGTCATGTGAATGAGCTCGGGCGGCCTGGTTGTCGGTGGGCTTCATTATACTGAGGATTATACGCTGGGTTTATTGTGCTAGATTATAGTGGTTTTCTATACCACATACAGGGTTGAATTGCACTTCTAGCTTTATTGAAATCAGAGTCACTAATATAACACAAAACCGTAAGAAAGATAACTTTAAAAATAACTCCCAATTTTCTAAAAATTGCTTACCAATTGTAAATGTGACGTAAGTGATAAACATGTATAATTAACGTAATCCAAAAGCGCAAAATCCTAAATCCACTTACCGGGAGTAACTTTAGTAATTACATGTTGTTAACGCGGTGTTTTCTTTTTAATTTAGTTAATGGCAAGTACATTTCGTCGTGTTGTTTCTAGTGATAGGTTAGAATTTTTGTTGTTTTGTTTACTACTCGTAGTAATGAAACTTTTTAGAGATCCGTAGTAAAAATGGAACCATTTTATAGTTTCGCCAAGTCTGTCTGTCAGTCCGTGCTTCTAGTCAGAGACTATAAGTACCTATATCATATTAAAATTAGGTTATACATATTTATTACACAGCTAAGCAATTTTTTTAATTTCTTTTTTATTTTCTCACATCACAATAATCAGGAATTAATGCTTCATAAGCCGTAGGCAGTAGGCACCTTCAAACAACAAACTCAACGCGATCAAAACGTAACTATTGTTCCTAATGTAATACACCTGACTTAACGTTCTGATTCTAAGACTAACAATGGAGAGGAACGAGTGGAGCATGAGTTTCTGTTTGATACTTTGATCCGGCTTTCAGTCAAGTCAGAATTTACTAAAACACTCGTGAGACGCCACTACCTAATAAAACAAACAATTTTGCCATAAAATTTTAGATGGAAAGGAAATTAATTACGTAATATTCTCGAAAAAATAATTAATTCAAAAGATATAAAATTATAAAATTCTGCCTTTTTGTCCCTAAGACTACCTATGCCCTTCGGTGTACACCTCTATGGGCTCACGGCCATCTTCTGTCTCGTTTAGATAACATCATAAGGGATTCTATAAATAAAATATTTAACTGCCTCCTAAACGACAGAAGTTGGTCCCAAGCGACACTTCCCATACGGTATGGTGGTCTTGGAATAAGAAAAATTTCCAGTATAGCACTACCGGCATTTTTATCTTCAGTCCATGGCACAAGCAACCTCGTTGGTAAAATATTAGACCCATCGCCTTGCGATGCAGAGTTTGCTTGCCTGACCGAGGCTAAGAATGCCTGGTTTTGTGCAGTAGGTCCGAGTGGTCAACTACCCCTGAATCTGGCCTCGCAGCGACAATGGGACGAGCCCCTCTGCGAGAACATAAAAAATAATCTATTAGAAACAGCTGTTGATGACGCGGAGCGGTCCCGCCTTCGGGCTAGCTGCATGCCAGAGTCAGGGTACTGGTTAAATGCCCACCCATCAGCAGCGGTAGGTACCCTTCTGGAAAGAACCACCTTCAGTTTAGCGGTGAGTCTCCGTTTAGGGGCCAGGACAAATGAGCCCCATCGCTGCCGTTGCGGGGGTGACGTCGATCACCTAGGACACCACGGCCTGGCTTGCCGCCGCAGTGCTGACCGCATCCCGCGCCACGCTGCTTTGAATGATGTCATCCGTCGGGCTCTTGCTAGCGCCGGTGTACCAGCGGTTCTAGAGCCTGCTGGTATTTCCCGAGACGATGGCAAGAGGCCAGACGGGATGACGCTCATTCCGTGGAAAAACGGGCGGTCTTTGGTTTGGGATGCCACCTGTGTAGACACTGTGGCCCCATCCCACCTCCAAGCGACCGCCCGAAGAGCGGGCGCGGCCGCAGCGGGAGCAGAAGCGAATAAAAAGCGCAAATACGCGGGTCTAGGCGAGCCTTATATATTTGTGCCCTTCGCCGTGGAGACCTTAGGGCCCTGGGGTGTAGAAGCCCGTCAACTATTTAGAGAGGTCTCCACACGTTTGATCGACGTCTCTGGGGACCCAAGAGCTGGTGCGCATTTCGGCCAAAGGCTTAGCCTTGCAATACAACGCGGAAATGCCGCCAGCCTCTTGGGGACTCTGCCTGTTGACGGTGGCGATCTGGGAACGATTTTTTATATAAATTAATGTTTTTATTTTTAGTAATATTTTTAATTTATAGAATAGCATTTAGTTAATTAATTATAATGTAATTCTAAAATAAAAGACCCCCACATTCAAAAGAAAAAAATGTAGTTAAAGATTTGCGTCGATTTTTAAGAAATACGGTATTCTAATCAATTTCTTTATTAATCATATGAATAAGTTACATAATTGGAAACTGAAAAGAAAATGATTTCTTTTAATTTGCACCAAATTTAATAACTTATAAGCTTTTAAATTTTGAGCAGGCCATATAAGGATGCATGTACAGGCCGTACAGCGCTTTTGACGTCATTGCTATCGCGTGTAAGAAGGAGATGGTGAGATGTCCATATGTTTATAGATAATGACACGAAATCCTTGGCCGGTTATTTAAATTTTAATATTGTACCAATAGGTCCTTGAGTTACAAAACGGAATTATTATTAGAACATCATAAAATAAAGGAACAAATGTTTTTCAAGTCTCTTCGAAACTCGATCTGCCGATGTATTTTAATATTTAATTTCTCCCAACTTCTGGAGAGTTTTCCCTGTTTATCAAGTTTTACCAACAAAATTACGAAGTTTCGGTTGTTAGATTCTGAAGTGTGTTGAAAATTATATCTCAGGTGTTAGAATTATCGACAATGAGAATATTTTTATCACTAAAGTATGTTTTTAAACCCCGATAAAAAGAGGGGTGTTAAAAGTTTTACGCTTATCCTACTTCCTACTATCCTACTATTCCTACTAATATTATAAATGCGAAAGTGAGTTTGTATATTTGTTTGCTTGTTACCTCTTCACGCTTAAACTACTGAACCGATTTAGATAAAATTTGGTAAGGATATAGTTTGAGACTCCGGGAAGGACATAGGGTACTTTTTATCCCGAAATTCCCGCGCGGAGCGAAGCCCGCGGGTACGGCTAGTATCTAATAATGTAATCCTTTCGTTATACGGGTCTGCTTTATCAATATGCATTGCTACTGATGAGTTAATGGGTTACTCACGTTTGTGTGATTCGCGAGCCCGTGTGGTGTACGGGGGTTGCCCTGAAGTGGATCACTTTCCATCTCCGTGATCAGACCCTAGACATCGTCTACCATTAAATGTTCTTTAAGACAAACGAGTCCTGCTCAATTAGGTTTTGTTGTTTTATAACTGAGCTTTGTCATATATCTCCTGGCTCCATCATCAGCTTATTGACTTCAGAATATTGTATTGCCATCCTTACACAATTATGCAAAATTTCAGTTCAATCAGTTTAGGATCACTGGTTGAAAATTGAGTTACAAGGTTTGACCTAAACAAATCTAAATACATACCAACAAGATACATTGCATGGACCTAAAAAGAAGTAGTATTTACGAACGTTTTCCCGCCACAATTGTTTTCGTAATTATCGGATAGTTTTTGCCCAATAAGTCGACGAGTAAGGCTTTTAATTAAGCTGATGGATTATTCTATGTGTTAATCACATTGCGTGGGTCGGAACGAACAATTTAATTTAGGAGAAACTTTGCTTTTGTGAACTTTCGGGTCCAAATGAACTAAATTCTTAATTTGGGTCTGGGAGTAAATAAAAACTTGATATTCCAGCTGTTACTCAGCCAGACCTGATTCCTCCTGAATTATTTAGTTATGAATTTGATTAAAGTTTTCCATGTTAGACCTACTGTCTTCCTAGTCCATTGGAGTTTAACGAATATAGGCTCTAGTACTTGCTTGTAATCTAGTACCGGCAAGCGCAGCGTAGGACACCCACCTGCTAGATGGTCAGCGACCTGCGCAATGTTGCAGGAAGGCGCTGGATGCAGGCCGCTTCCAATCGGTTTTGAAAATCCTTGGGGGAGGCCTATGTCCAGCAGAGGACTTCCTGTGGCTGATATGATGATGATGATGATGAATATTCGATCTACATGGTAGTACGTAAAAAAATAAAAAAAATAATTTATACTATTTTATACTATTGGCTTTGTGAGCTGTAGATCCGACGAGTCTCCTCGATCCCTTGAAAATTATTGAATAAAAAAGTTGTTTAGACAAAATACTTGCGACTTGATAAGGGTGGTAACAAAAATGGGTTGGACATTAAAAAAAACTGAAATGGCTAAAATATGATGCTTATCTTAGTTCTTGACCCCCTTAAGCCGGAACTACCGATACGACTTGATATCCGTAGCGCCATCTATTGTTTGCTAGGAAAAACTCTGACTTTCAAGCGTTAAGGCCATACCCAAATTTTCCGGGGTCCAGTGGCGCCGCCATTTAAAATAAATCATTTAAAAGGAAACGGAGATATCATTCAAAATTGTGTCTTGGTCAAGCCCTTGATAACCCTTAAAACTATTTTATGAACTACTGTTTATAATTTAAATCTTTAGTGAAGCTTTTCTACGCACATTAGCTTAAAGTGGCCGTTTTTCGCAAATGTGCGTAGAAAAGCTTCACGTTCTCACTTTAAACTACAAAAAGTAGTTTAAAAAATACTTTGAATGGGTATCTAGAACTTGACCAAGACACAATTTTAAATGATATCTCCGTTTCCTTTTAAATGATTTATTTTAAATGGCGGCGCCACTGGACCCCGGAAAATTTGGGTATGGCCTTAACCCAAAACAACTTATAAACGGCTAAACAGATTTCATCAAACATAGCTAAGAAACCTACAAGATAATGTGCGTAGCGTACATGTGAAACACGTCGAAAACATGTGGTCACGTCACGTTACATATTATATCACCTCACTCGTGGGTAGTCGTGGTTCCTCGTGGCATCTCTGCAAACAACAACAACAACTTTGTTATTTTGTTGGGAACATTTGCTGAAGTTAGGGAAAATTAATATGAAAATAAATCGAATTTGAATGGCGACCGCGTACTGGCAAACGAGGCGTAGGACACCCACTCACAAAGTGGTCAGACGACCTGACCAAAGTAGCTGGAAAGCGCTAGATGCAGGCCAGTCTTGATTGGTAATTTTGGAAACCTTTGGGAGAGGCCTATGTCCAGCAGTGGACGTTATGCGGCTGAAATGATGATGATGAGATCAAGCATCTTAGAAAAGACTTGTAAAGTATTCACAAGTATAAAGTTTTGTTGTTTTCTATTAAAACGAGAATTCGCTATCTCAGTGAGGAAACCTTTAGATCCGAATAGATTTTAGAATTTACCTAAACACAAAAAAATGGAAGCATAAGACTTTTTTAACATTTTTCTGAGACTAGAGCCCGGAGTCCGCTACCTGACCTAACCTAGACGATCTGAGGATACTGGTTTTTTACACAGAGCGACTGCCGTCTGACCTCAGCAACATAAAGAGTAGATCAGAACCAATCCTTGGATAGGTTTGAGCAAACGCTATATGGCGTTCGGGACCCACAGTTTATCCGTGCCTTCCGAATTTTCGAAACACAGAACTATCTTTTTTTTCGGATAATCAGGTGATTCAAGCCTGCAATATCCTAACCAGACTGGAAACAACTTTTCACAAAGTGGGCACAAGGCGAACGCGCAACAATTTTGAATGGTGGAGGCGGGGCATATATAAATATCGAACCACACATTTTATCATCCACTAACCCCATGAGGTCGTAATGTTTCCGAGCAATAAAGTAGTAGGTATCAATATTTGGCCCGGCGCGGGCGCGGCGCGGGGCGCATCGGCTCGCAAACCCATAGCGCGCCGGTTGTGATATAAAAAAGTTAATGGGCAATCTATTGGCGATACCGTGACCTTAGCGGGGTCACGCTACACACACGTCCCTGTATACTGCGACAAAAAACGGGTGTTATATGTTTAACGCTAACGGCTAACGTCTGTCGGTTTGTTTGTCTGTCTGTGCCATCGTAGCACTTGAATGGATGGACCGATTTCGATGCGGTTTTTTTTTGTGAAAGCAAGTTTCCTTGCGGTGGTTCTTCGTTATGTTTGGTTAACGCTTGAAAGGTCATCACTAGATGGCTTTCTTGTTAATCAGGGGTCTTCTTAATTTGCTTAGCAAATAAACTTGTATAGACTACCAGATTTATTATCTGATTCTGGATACCAGCCTAAACTGAGATCAAATTATTGCGCCGTGTTCACGATAATGTAAGTACCTATCTAACTATGAGTAGATGAGAAGCCAATTGGCTTCGCTGAATGGTTTTGAATTGTGAAGGCTCCGCAGAAACTTTCGGGATATATCGTTCACAGTTCAGGGTGAAGTATCTATTAATAATTACTTTGTAGTAAACTCAGTAAGCAATATGTGTTTCCTCCTCGCAAGATGGATGCCCTCAGATTCTATTTATAAATCACGCGCCTCTCATTCATCTCAGCTGCTTCGATTGCGGATATCACTTATTCATCGCGACCCGGTACTTTGTTTGCCAGTGTGTGGTACTGTCACTACAATAGGGATGTGAATTGGGTCAATATATAATTATTTTATTAAGTCCGTCAACAAGATTCTCCAACATCAATCAATTGGAAATAAAGTGATAAATTCAATATAATACGTCACTTACGGAAAGCACCACTAGATAGCGCTAATTAACTTTGGCATTGTAAGGAACACTCACTATGCGAGTTCAACTCGCTCTTGACCGGTTTTTAGGGATCCGTAGTAAACGAGGAACCCTTAGTTTCGCCATGTCTGTCTGTCCGTCCACGGATTTACTCAGCGGCCATAAATACTAGAGGGCTGTAATTTTGTATGGGTATGTATTTACACATGGCAAAAAAATTGTTAAGTAAAATCTTTAAAAAATATTATAGTTTAGGGTACTCATACAAGTAAAGTGGGAGTCACTTGTATGGGAGCTACTTAACTAACTTTCTCAACTTACCCATCATGTGGGATATCGTTGAATAGGTCTTTTAAAAATATTGTTACACGTACTTGACCAATTATTAATAATCTATCTAATGAGTCGAAATTTTTTTTAGTCCTCGTTCCTATTGTAACTGTTCTATATAAAACTACATGGCACATTGTTCAGATACTGTGAATTTTGGGGCTGTCAGTAACTGAAGTGAAGGAAGTCAAGCATTGGACGGAAATTGATGGATGATACTTCACCGACAAGAAATAGTTAAGTTTAAGTTATATTACAGTACTCTACGTTTATTGATTGATTAACTTAAGTATCTTACTATTTTTGTACTACAAATAAAAGGTCATTATTATATCATTTTATCTTATACAACGAGGAAGAGACATACCTACCTGTAATAAATCAAACCACTGGCTATATATAGACCACTTTAGTGTAATGGAATTAAAATAACAGTAATGGAACAAAAAATTGGCATTTCCATGAATGTCGATTTTTTTTTTTGGTATCTTGACTGTTATTTTATTGTGCTATAGTGTCCTAGTATAGCCCGTTATAAGTATAAAACATATCTTTCAAACAAGATTTAAACTTTCAGTATAATCCAAAGGTTGATTGATAGACAATGCTTTTAATTACTTTATTTGATGGAACATAAAAATTAAATAGATAAACAAAAGGTTTTATTTTTTTAAAGAAACTTCATCATCATTTAAGCTGTATCAGACAGTACTGGGTATAAGCTATCCAAATTACCGGCCAAGGCGAGTCGGTCTCACGCACGAAGGTTTTCATACCATTATCTATAAAAAAATCACGTTTGTTATGTAGGAGCCCCCACTTACATATGTATTTTTTTGTAGTTGTTACAGCGGCGAAAGAAATACATAATGTGTAAAAATTTCAACTGTCTAGCTGTCACGGTTCATGAGATACAGCCTGGTGACAGATAGACGGACAGCGGAGTCTTAGAGTAAGGTCCCGGTTTTACCCTTTGAGTACTGAACCCTGAAAAATGGCCAAAATGATGTTTCCAATAGAATTACTTTATAAATTGCTCCATGCTAATTGCTTCATTCAAACGTAATAATTTCCAGTGAAAAATGTCGGAACCCTTGCCAACTTCGATAATAACCATCATAAGTCATAACTGCCTCTCTCCACGCGAATAAATACTTTGAAATTGTTTTTACGGCTGATTAAGTATTCTACAAATTATTTATTTGCATGTAACTCGGAACATTAAATTAAAAGGCTTGTATTTCAAAAGCTTGTTGACTTTTTCCAGTCGTTAACATTTTTAACGACTGAAAAATTATACACGAGTTAGCTAAATGTTTGTAACAAAGAATTTATGATGGATATATAATTACTTCGCGGCACGCTATTATGCTACAAGGTTTGATTATAAAATATTCTCAAAATTTTTAATGAAATACATATAATAGTCTTTATGGCAACCCGCTAAAGATGAATGGCAGCATACCCGCGACACCTGTCGACGATCGACGGCGACCGTCGCCGATTATCGGCGATCGTGTGTTGTCCGCGGTGGCGTCACATAAATGCTCAAAGAAATGAAAATTCTCAAACAATATAAGTCAAAAATAAAATATCAACAAAAAAACTACATTTTCATTTAGAATTTCCTTCCATATGTCCAAAGTTCTTCATCATATCTTCACCAATTCAATATTAACCAATTTGGTATAAAAGGCTTTTAAAAAATAATCATCAAAAATTTTGGCTAAGATATCGAGCAACATACATGTTTGTTATGTTAAGGCTCCTACCCGCGCTAGCGACCTTGAAAACACAAAAAAAAAATATCTTTCTGTATGTGAGATTATCAGAAACCCTCGTACAACTTTTTAGCTAGTATCCTTAAGTTTCATTAGAACCTCGAAAGTCATTAAAATACTATCAGCTTTAGAAACCTTTACAAAAAGAGTCAAAAGTGGCCGTTTTTAGTATTTTTTGCAAAGGAAACTACAGCGTATTGTATTTCAATGACTTTCGAGGTTCTAATGAAACTAAAAAGTTGTACGAGGGTTTCTGATAATCTCACTTACAGAAAGATAAATTATTTTTTTTGTGTTTTCAAGGTCGCTAGCGCGGGTAGGGCCCTTAAGATAACCTCCTGCTTTCTCTTATTTTTGAAGTCGGATAAAATGAAATCGCGTATAGTATAGGGCAAACTATATTAACGAAATAAACAAGGAGTCGTTAGAACACAGCCACTTTTATAAGGTTTTCCTGCTACACGCGGAAATGTGAAAAATTCGTCGCATGAGTTGCACCATCATTTCTTTGATCAAACATACATACACCTATAATACATATGTACAAACACCATTATTGTCTTTATCCCTAATGGGGCAAACACAGTATTTTGGGTCTTGCGGCTCTAAGCAGAAGAGCCCAGAACCATAAGCTTAATTTTCAAAAAGGCCACTCTTAGTGCGATGGTGGGTGAGAAGACAGAAAAAGAATCAAAATGGTGATGGGTTGCTACCCGCATCGCCTGTTAACACGATCCGCATTTTAGCCCATTCCCTCCACCGGCTTTTACGATCTGCACGGGAAGAGAAGCACCTGGTACAGTGTTCTTTCTCTCAGACGGCGTGACAGAACTCATTTATGTTACAAACTTTACTTAAATTTGACATTTTATGATAAAAAGTCCGTGACTTTCAGCAAATCCAATAAAGGTAAATGTCGACCGATCCTTCCACCCTCAAGTCATCTTATTTAAGCTCGTCCATCAAAGGCCGAAATAACCAATAACCGTCATCGAAGGCACCTTACTAGCCAGCCTTACCGCGGCTTATGAAAATGCGGCTTAAGCCGGCCGCAGGAGCCGAGCGGTTTGTTATTGTTTTGATAGGAAGTTAAGCCTCATCGATGATCAATAAATACATCGTAAGGCAGTCAACCAATAAAGAGACAAACTAAAACAAAAGACATAACAGTAATTATAAAGAAACTAAAATGGAAATGGGCAGGACACACAATAAGAGGCAAGGAAAAATGGTCGAAAACAATAATCAACTGGTTTATGGGGCATAGAAAAAGGAAACGAGGAAGACCACTAAGAAGATGGGCAGACGACGTCAAGGTCGTGGCGGGCAAGACGTGGACAAGAATTGCTAACGACCGTGAATGTTGGAAATTACTGGAGGAGGCCTATGCCTATACAAAGGCAACAGACAACGACGCAGATGAAGATGAAGATGAACTGTGCTAAAATCATTTTAAGTCAAAACTGTACCTTGTCTGAAATAAAGGCTTTTATTATTATTATTATTATTATTATTAAGGCAGTCAACCAGTTAATGGAATTTGTTACGGTTTTTAGCCTGTTAAAAGGACTTCGCTTTTATTATTATTATTTTTCTTATTTAATTTATTGCACTTAAAATATTAAGATTATAGTACAAAAGGTATAACTTAATGCTAAGCATTGTCTACCAGTTTACCTTTGGGACGTAATAGAAAATTTATTTTACGTATTTGTCTTTACGTAAGCTTGTTACGGGCTTAGTTAGGAGTTTGAGTAGTCCATTTTTGAACGCGGGAGTTACACAAAGAATGATTCGCGCGAGCATTTCCAAAGTGTCGCATTTTTGAATCGCTCGATCAAGTCGAGTCGATTGGTGTTGAACATTCGTTAACGCTACAAATGTTAAAGAACCTTCGCGTTGTTTCTAATGGAGTGTCTAATTTATTTTCAGTCTGATTTTTTATTGATGTAGAAATCTATTGAAAACCATTGACTTATTTTTAAGTTTTTTGCGTAATAGAGTATTAGTTTTGGATTGAGACGGTTGTCGGTATTTTGTCATAAATTTGGGACGTGTAGTGGTATTTAGTGACTTGAAAAACTGCACGTTTTCGCTCCCGCGTTCAGAAACAGGCCTTATAAGAGCTTTTTTCATTAAAAATAAATTTCTAAAAAAGTGGCCAAGTGCGAGTCGGACTCGCCCATGAAGGGTTCCGTTGTAGCAAATAACTTAATATAAAAGTCTTGTAGTATGTTTTTATTAATTTTTATATTTGAGTTCATTGAATGAAAGGTAAATTGCCGTTTATGATTTATGACGTATTAAAAAAAAACTACTTACTAGATCTCGTTCAAACCAATTTTCGCTGGTAGTTTTTATGGTAATGAACATCATAATTTTTTTTTAGTTTTATCATTCTCTTATTTTAGAAGTTACGGGGGGGGACACACTTTTTTCCACTTTGAAAGTGTCTCCCGCGCAAAGTATTCGGTTCAGAAGAAAATGATATTAGAAACCTCAATATCATTTTTGAAGACCTATGCATAGATACCCCACACGTATGGGTTTGATGAAAAATAAATTTTTGAGTTTCAGTTCTTAGTATGGGGAACCCCCAAAATTTATTGTTTTTTTTTTCTATTTTTGTGTCAAAACCTTAATGCGGTTCACATAATACATCTACTTACCAAGTTTCAACAGTATAGGTCTTATAGTTTCGGAAAAGTTTCGGAAAAAAGTGGCTGTGACATAAAGGTGGACAGACAGACAGACAGACAGACTTGACGAATTTATAAGGGTTCCGTTTTTGCCATTTGGCTACGGAACCCTAAAAATAATTATTGTGCCGGGCTCTAAAATACAGCTACTTACCAAGTACCATTAACATTTTGACACAAACAATACCCCTCTTGAACTCGCCAAGTCGGCTCTTGCAAGTGTTGAACTTTGCCCCGGGGCGCCTGAAAAACGCGTCGCCGGTACATTTGTCAACGTCCAGCCGTCATCTATCAGCTTCCTTTGGTCAGGGAAGGAGGAACTATGGTAGATGCATTGTAAAATACTATTTCAAGGCGACTCCCTAGTGGTAAACTTTGCTCTGCTCCGGGGCTCGTAAAACGCGTCGCTGATACATTTGTCAACGACGCACTCACCTGATCAGAGGAGAAAGAAAAAATGGAAAATATTAGGGTCTCAATGTTGGCTCTACTGAGGCGAGACGAGTGCTTTGTTAACGTGTTATGGAGTTATACTTAAAATCATCAAAACAAGCTTGGAAGCTCAAAACCTATACCTATGTAATAATATATAAAAAATATGTTCTTTTTCACGCTACAAATTTACAAGAAAAAAATGTAATGTCAAATCATCCACGTGGTCAGAACTCCTGATTCAGACTGTGTTCACTCCTCAGATTCGCACTAACGAAAATTTCGTAATAAATTTTGATTGTCCCTATTCACTTCTTATTTATCATTTTATGTTAAATTTTTTTTTTATACATAGCTGTTATCACTACAAGCGTAGTTGTTAAAAACTTGTCTTGGGGTCGCGGCGGTGGCCGTAACTGTAAGTCTTGAAGAAAGGCGTAGAGAAAATGCAAGTGTTTAAATAACCGGCCAAGTGCGAATCGGATTCGCGCACTAAAGGATCCGTACCATTATCTATAAAAAATAGCGTTTGTTCTATGTTTTTAGTATTTGTTGTTATAGCGGCAACAGAAATACATAACTTGAAAATTGCAAATGTCTAGCTATCGCGGTTCTTGAGATACAGCCTGGTGACAGACAGACGGGCGGACAGACAGTGAAATCTTAGTAATAGGGTCAGGTTTGTACTCTTTGGGTACGGAACCCTAAAAATGCTGCGAACTATACGTATATATTTCCTTTATTCCTTGATCTGTGGAAAAACTAGCCGCTTGCTATAGGGGTAGTTAATGCCGTCTGGACTCACTTTCGGTTCAGGAAGGAAATGAAGGCAAAGTCGGGGGAATCAAAGCGTCTGCCAGAGTGCAAACTTAGCTGCTTTGTCTGTGATTAACCTGACTTTATTATAGTTGCTGCGATGCCTATTTATCATCTTTATAAATTTCAATTGGGATATATCCATACTTATATATAAAGCTGAAGAGTTTGTTTGAACGCGCTAATCTCAGAAACCACTGGTCCGATTTGAAAAATTATTTTCGGTATTAGATAGGTCGTTTATCGAGGAAGGCTATAGGCTATATTGAATCACGCCCGCGACTTCACTCGCGTGGTTAACGCGGGCGAAGCCGCGCGCTGCCTCTAGTTTTAAATAAAATTAAGGTAGCTAACCAGATAAAAGTTATCTAAGAAAGTTTGTAGAAACTAGAAATAAATTGCTGTAAGAATATTATATCGAATATGTAAGTAGGCTGCGATATATTAATTTTTATTGCAGTGTTTGCCATAATATATATTTATGGAATATATCGATCGCTGTGTAATATAAAAGGCCCTTATGGGAGACTTTTCTGTCGTGTGGTTCCGGCAGAGTTGAACTTTGAGTGGCCCTATTCTATAGAATAGGGCCACTCCAAGTCTCCAAGTCCTCCCGTGGATGTAGTAGTAGGCGACTTAGGAAACATAAGCTAAACAAAGCTTATAAACATTAATGAGGCCTCTCCAACCCGTCTGACTAGCGAGGAGTCTGTAGGCCAAAGTCCCCTGATTCGAAAATGATGTTGTATAATCCTACTAAAATATTATAAATGCGAAAGTGAGTTTGTATATTTGTTTGTTTGTTTCTTACCTCTTCACGCTTAAACTACTGAACTGATTTGGATGAAATTTGGTATGGATATACTTTGAGACCCGGGAAAAGAAATAGGGTACTCTTTATCCTGAAATTCCCACGGGAAGCGAAGCCCACGGTCACAGCTAGTTTTTAAATATTACTGAAGACTCGATTTAAACTACTTTCTAAGCAAACTTGTCCAAAAAACTACGTAATTTTATTTAGATGCTTACTAAGCGAATAATAATGGTATGTTTGTAATTTATGTTGTAAATAAATCAATAATCTAAAAGAAATAAAAATAACATGTACTTATTAATTTGTGTTGCAAACGCAAAAGTACTTTGCATTAAACATTCTATCTGATGTACAATTCTATCATACTTAGTCATAACATTACTATTCCTCATAGCTAAAACATTAGGCAGCTAGACTTGGTAATATTAATTTAAAATTTGTCGGGGCTACAAATTAAAATGAGAACAAATGTCACACATTCCCTGAGATAAGACTTACACCTTGAAATCTGTTTCGTTTCTATTTCAAATCGAGTTTTTTTTGATATATAAAAATAACATGAACATAAACTTTTCAGGAATTCATTGTTTATTACATTTAGATCAAGTTTTCAAATATTTTGTTACAGGTCAATATTATAACTCTTAGAAATTACAGCACATAAGTACACATGTGTACACATTAAATTAAGTATAAACACATGCCATATTCTAGTCGCAAACTGAACCCACGACAGCCGTATTCGACAACATTTTATTTCGACAGTAACTCCAATACTCTGCTACTCATTTCGACAATAGTTATGTTTGAAATATCTTAGGTCTTGTATAGGTAACTGTACTTCGAGTACGTACTGCGATAAAGCACTTCTTAGACATGACTTAACTAGGAAATGATCCGATCAATATTTACAATTATGTCATCGATTTAAATACACAAACATACATAAATACATAATATTACGCCTGGTAGGCAGAAACTATGGACCTACGATCCTGACAAACCTCTTTTGCTTCATCTAAACTCATCAATCTCTTCATACATGCCCTTCGGTAACGGGTACGATTTACCTCTCCTTTTTAAAATAAAAAATTAAAATACATTTTACAAAATTCGTCAAGTGAATTGGGGGCTAGTTCTATCAGCCTTTTTAACTGTATTTTTAAAGATTTCAATATTATCGGCTGCTTTAATCTCCTGACTTTAACTGAATTTAAATTTATGAAATTATTTCCTCTACTGCGGTATTTTGTGTCGCAGCTCAGTCAGAAATTAACATTGATAATCGTCCCCGGACCGTAATGTCGCATTACGCCCGTTATCGCGAGACGACTAGTAGGTGCTTCATAAAACTTCATTAGGAAGACGGCTGTAATGATTTCATTACGGCCGGTTATTACGGTTGTTAAATAAACTATATTATGATTGTGATTATAATCCACTCACGTTGATCTATTTGTTTAGTGAAGAAATTGATCAACTTAGTTCATGATTCAAGTTAGATACTATCGATTCATGTAGCTCTATCATTTTGTCATCGCTATTTTTTTGTAATTCTATAATTTTTTTATGTAATGAAAGTATCATTTACTAGTGTACTTACGTACTTTACGTAAGTACGTAAGTACAGTAGTAAATGATACTTACCTTACTGATTTAAAATTTTTCTCAGGAAAATATCACAAAATAATCATCATTATTTCAGCCGCATAACGTCCATTGTTGGAACATTGTTTGACAGCTATTAACAGAGGCAAACCAGAGATATGGGACAAGTCCCATATCTCTGAGGCAAACAAGATGAATAAAAGAAGGAACAATGACGACTATGATGTAGTAAAAAAAATTCTATGTCTATGGATGATATAGAGTTTGTTACAAAGTTTTGTCAATATTTTTAAAGTATTGACATATAACCCTACCCAAAAGAAAAATACGCAGTAAACATAACTTAATATGAAAGAAGCGGACGATTTATTTTAGGTGGTTTATCACAGTCGTTCTGAAATCATTTAGATTTGTTCCGAATCACAGAATAACTATGCGAGAGTAAATTTACTCTCATGTAGAGTGGTGAAATGTAAACGAAGTAATCCTAGACTAAATTCTAGGTATAAAGTTATACCAAGGATAGTTATTCTGGAATAAAGTCCTATTTAGTGAAATCGACTCAATATATTCCATATATATTTATTAAGGCACCCATATATATTTATTAAGGCACCACTGCCATAAAAATTAATATATCGCCGCCTACTTACATATTCGATATAACATTCTCACATAGCAATTTATTTCTATTTTTATTGCAATGGCACGAGGGGAAATTTCAATTTTCACATAGTTACTCCGAATGGTACGCGGAAAACGAAGTCAGCCAAACACGGCACAAAAATGAAGTATTAAGTGATATTTTGTTAATAAAAGTTCCCAGAAACGTTATATTACTTTTAACAGCTAGTCATGAGAAGATAACGAAAAATATCAAAAATGAATTTCCCAGAACTTGCTTTTACTTTTTATTAAGTAAAAATCCTCATAATCTACGGCAGGTTGCCTGGTAGCATAGATTTAGAAGGTATAAGATGGATATAGAGTACTGTAAAATGTGACCAGAAACGAAATATTTCTGTGTACCTTTTTATAGGTTGTATTTGTACCTACTACCTACACAAACTATGGGTAAAGCAGTACGATACCATCTTTCCAGTATGAGATAACTTATAAATTAACACAGTTTACAATTTGGAAAATCAAATTTTCGTGTAACGATATTCGAGCCAGGGTGACAATGGGTGACATGTTTTGTATGAAAACTTGTCTCATTGTCAAATTGATGCTATCTCTTTTGCTCTTATGAAGATGACACTTATCATATTATCTGTCGCACTCGGCTAGTGTGGTCTTTTTACGCAGTAAAAAAAAATCTACTTCTATGCCTGGAAGAGATTCCTACATGGGATAAGTCCGCCTTTGTTCGTATGTCGTCTTTGTATAATGTATTTGTTACGGTACAATAAAGGTTTTACAAACAAACAAAAGCGGCCTATTTTCTGCAAACAAACAAGAAGAATGGAAATAACTCAGACGTAAAGCAGATATTAAAGAGTAATCGAGTAGTTTACGAGATCCTGATGGAATCGTTACTCGATTGTAGACCAAACACTGGCGCCTAGCCAGCAATATGATGGTTTGCTTCCAAACAAACCTGGGGGGAACACTAGCTTTAGTGGCAGTTGAGATAAAATCAGCTCTATTTTTTATGCAGTAAGATTTAAAATTAATTAATGAATATTGGTCGTGAGTTCTTAAGGGGCTACCTGAATTGTTCGGGGTCCAGCGCTCCCCCTATTTCAAATAAATTATTTGAAAGAAAAAGAAGATATAATTTTAAAAAATGTCTTGATCAAGCGCTAGATATTCCTTCACGTTCTTACTTTAAACTGTGAACAGTTAGTGGTTCATAATCACTGGGACACTCGCATACCTGGGACGGCCCACTGACCTCCGACCGATCGGCCGGCTCTGGTATGCTCTATTCACCCCCCGATCCTCGTCAATTCCTTTGACTTTTCCAAACCAGCGAAGACGGTGCGCTTTGTCTTCGCCTATGACGTTAGACTTGCTTACTATTTCGGCATTAGTTCTTATTCTCTATATACCATCCTCTTCTCTTACTGGCCCCCTGAATCTTGCCAAATACCTATATCTTTCCGCCCCAAGATAATACATTAATAATAACAAAGAATATTGTTTTGAAGTACTAGTAACTTTGATCAGTGCCGAGAGCTAGCGCTGCTGCTTCAAAGGAATGTTTTGCTTTGATCAGCTCCTATTCCCTGATTCTTGATTTGAAAGCTTATATATCCCAACAATTACTAAGTATTACAACATTATTAATTAACTATTTATTAGTTAGTTGTCAAATCTAAATGCTCTTTGTAGGCATCCTGCCATGATTAAACGTCAAGTAAACAGTTCCACGAATCTAAACCCAACGAGTGGCACAATTTCTACTAAATATATTATTGGCTTTTCTGAATCAATAAGGTGACGACAGGGCCAGAAAAGTATTATCGTATTAAGTCCGTCTTTTTTAGATTATCCAAAAATAATCGGGCCAAATTTTTCAGTTTACTAAAAAAGTAAAAATTTACAAAGATACGGAGCATCAAAGTTCCGGAGGCTTGCGATGTACCTTGCCGTGACGACATATGAAATTTAAATGCGCTGTATCTTTGTATTTTTTTTTGTTTCTCTGAGAAAAGAGAAAATATATATGTACTATATTTTTAATAATCTAACCGATGGGCCAAAACAATATTTATTTTCTGGACAAGATAAATATTTTAAGCCCAAACTAGCGACATACGCTATGAAAAAATATATTTCAAAAAACTAAAACCCGACAACGGAATTCTTGCTGAAAAGTTAGTTATCCAGTTAATGCAAGCACAGCAGCGAGTATCGTATACAATTAGAAACGCTGATTAAATTCTTTCACTTGAAACCAAATATGGTATGATATGATTTATTTTATTTAGGTACCTACTTACTTTTTGATCTAGAGAGCGCCATAAGTTGATTCTAAACATAAACGACTGACTTTGTTATTAAGTTAAAAACATTATTCGACTAAATCAAGTTGACATTTTCAGATGAGACAGTGGCATATTACCTACTAGATGTCAACTTGATTTGGTCGGTTGATAGTTTAAACCTAGTAACAGAAATAGTCAGCTTTTTATAATAAGACGGAAACTGAATAAAATACTTTGAAAAAAGATACGTTATTTTACGATACTTACTTTTTACTGGCTTCGTTATAGTTCCATAAAACTTGAACCTAGCAATAAAAGCCACGTTTAGTGCCCTTCTCATTCAGGACACGCGCTGTTGCGTACGTCGCTATCGTAATAAATAGTTGTGGAAGCTCTAGGTGGTCTATGTAGCTGAATGAGTAAACACGGAATCGGAGTTAATAAATACAGTTGGTCGTGAGTTCAAGGAGCTACCTGAAGTGTTCGGGGTCCAGTACCCTTATTTGAAAGGAAAAAGAGGTATAATTTAAAAAATGTCTTGGTCAAGCCCATATATATCCCTTTATGTTCTTACTTTAAACTGTAAACAGCGGTTCATAACCACTGAGACGCTCACATACCTGGGACGGCCCACTGGCCTCCGACCGAACTCTAGGTGGCCTATGTAGCTGAATGAGTAAACACGGAATCCTTGCTTCAGTAATGTACAAAACAACTAAATCAGAATTCCAAATCAGGAAGATGTTATGAATTGGTCGCGTTTTTTTTCTTATGTTTGTTTACCTATTATTCGAAGACGCCTGGACTGTTTTAGAAAAATCTTCTTTTGTTTGAAAGGGCATTCTTTTGCGTGGTCCTGTTTAAATTTCCTCAAAATCGGTGGTGTAGTTTGGGGGTGAAGTCAGTTTTTAGCTTTAAAATGTTTTAGCAATCAGCGTTCAAAGTTTTTCAAACTGTAGAGTTCATATTTTGTATTATTTTGGGTGAGGCCTAGTTCCAACAATGGACGTTATGCGGCTGAAATAATGATGATTATTTTGTGATATTTTCCTGAGAAAAATTTTAAATCAGTAAGGTAAGTATCATTTACTACTGTACTTACGTACTTTACGTAAGTACGTAAGTACAGTAAACAGTAAGTAACAGTAAGTAAGTAAACAGGTAAGTATCATTTACTACTGTACTTACGTACTTACGTAAAGTACGTAAGTACAGTAGTAAATGATACTTACCTTACTGATTTAAAATTTTTCTCAGGAAAATATCACATTACTTACGTAAAGTACGTAAGTACAGTAGTAAATGATACTTACCTTACTGATTTAAAATTTTTCTCAGGAAAATATCACAAAATAATCATCATTATTTCAGCCGCATAACGTCCATTGTTGGAACTAGGCCTCACCCAAAATAATACAAAATATGAACTCTACAGTTTGAAAAACTTTGAACGCTGATTGCTAAAACATTTTAAAGCTAAAAACTGACTTCACCCCCAAACTACACCACCGATTTTGAGGAAATTTAAACAGGACCACGCAAAAGAATGCCCTTTCAAACAAAAGAAGATTTTTCTAAAACAGTCCAGGCGTCTTCGAATAATAGGTAAACAAACATAAGAAAAAAAACGCGACAAATTCATAACATCTTCCTGATTTGGAATTCTGATTTAGTTGTTTTGTACATTACTGAAGCAAGGATTCCGTGTTTACTCATTCAGCTACATAGGCCACCTAGAGTTCGGTCGGAGGCCAGTGGGCCGTCCCAGGTATGTGAGCGTCTCAGTGGTTATGAACCGCTGTTTACAGTTTAAAGTAAGAACATAAAGGGATATATATGGGCTTGACCAAGACATTTTTTAAATTATACCTCTTTTTCCTTTCAAATAAGGGTACTGGACCCCGAACACTTCAGGTAGCTCCTTGAACTCACGACCAACTGTATTTATTAACTCCGATTCCGTGTTTACTCATTCAGCTACATAGACCACCTAGAGCTTCCACAACTATTTATTACGATAGCGTCGTACGCAACAGCGCGTGTCCTGAATGGGAAGGGCACTAAACGTGGTTTTTATTGCTAGGTTCAAGTTTTATGGAACTATAACGAAGCCGGTAAAAAGTAAGTATTGTAAAATAACGTATCTTTTTTCAAAGTATTTTGTTCAGTTTCCGTCTTATTATAAAAAGCTGACTATTTCTGTTACTAGGTTTAAACCATCAACCGACCAAATCAAGTTGACATCTAGTAGGTAATATGCCGCTGTCTCATCTGAAAATGTCAACTTGATTTAGTCGAATAATGTTTTTAACTTAATAACAAAGTCAGTCGTTTATGTTTAGAATCAACTTATGGCGCTCTCTAGATCAAAAAGTAAGTAGGTACCTAAATAAAATAAATCATATCATACCATATTTGGTTTCAAGTGAAAGAATTCAATCAGCGTTTCTAATTGTATACGATACTCGCTGCTGTGCTTGCATTAACTGGATAACTAACTTTTCAGCAAGAATTCCGTTGTCGGGTTTTAGTTTTTTGAAATATATTTTTTCATAGCGTATGTCGCTAGTTTGGGCTTAAAATATTTATCTTGTCCAGAAAATAAATATTGTTTTGGCCCATCGGTTAGATTATTAAAAATATAGTACATATATATTTTCTCTTTTCTCAGAGAAACAAAAAAAAATACAAAGATACAGCGCATTTAAATTTCATATGTCGTCACGGCTAGGTACATCGCAAGCCTCCGGAACTTTGATGCTCCGTATCTTTGTAAATTTTTACTTTCTTGGTAAACTGAAATCTTTGGCCCGATTATTTTTGGATAATCTAAAAAAGACGGACTTAATACGATAATACTTTTCTGGCCCTGTCGTCACCTTATTGATTCAGAAAAGCCAATAATATATTTAGTAGAAATTGTGCCACTCGTTGGGCTTAGATTCGTGGAACTGTTTACTTGACGTTTAATCATGGCAGGATGCCTACAAAGAGCATTTAGATTTGACAACTAACTAATAAATAGTAAATTAATAATGTTGTAATACTTAGTAATTGTTGGGATATATAAGCTTTCAAATCAAGAATCAGGTAATAGGAGCTGATCAAAGCAAAACATTCCTTTGAAGCAACAGCGCTAGCTCTCGGTACTGATCAAAGTTACTAGTACTTCAAAACAATATTCTTTGTTATTATTAATGTAATATATTGTGGCGGATTTCGCAAGAATCAGGGGGCCAGTAAGAGGAGAGGATTATATATGGACGATAAGAACTAATGCTGAAATAGTGAGCAAGTCTAACGTCATAGGCGAAGACAAAGCGCACCGTCTTCGCTGGTTTGGAAAAGTCAAAGGAATTGACGAGGATCGGGGGGTGAATAGAGCATACCAGAGCCGGCCGATCGGTCGGAGGTCAGTGGGCCGTCCCAGGTATGTGAGTGTCATAGTGGTTATGAAACACTGTTTACAGTCTAAAGTAAGAACGTGAAGGGATATCTAGGGTTTGATCAAGACATTTTTTAAATTATATCTTCTTTTTCTTCCAAATAATTTATTTCAAATAGGAGTAGCACTGGTCACCACAATTGAGAAATCACGACCAACTGTATTCATTAATTAATTTTAAATCTTACTGCTTCAACAATAAAGCTGATTTTATCTCAACTGCCACCAAAGCTAGTGTTCCTCCCAGGTTTGTTTGGAAGCAAACCATCATATTGCTGGCTAGGCGCCAGTGTTTGGTCTACAATCGAGTAACGATTCCATCAGGATCTCGTAAACTACTCGATTACTCTTTAATATCTGCTTTACGTCTGAGTTATTTTCATTCTTCTTGTTTGTTTGCAGAAAATAGGCCGCTTTTGTTTGTTTGTAAAACCTTTATTGTACCGTAACAAATACATTATACAAAGACGACATACGAACAAAGGCGGACTTATCCCATGTAGGAATCTCTTCCAGGCATAGAAGTAGATTTTTTTTCACTGCGTTAAAAGACCACACTAGCCGAGTGCGACAGATAATATGATAAGTGTCATCTTCATAAGAGCAAAAGAGATAGCATCAATTTGACAATGAGACAAGTTTTCATACAAAACATGTCACCCATTGTCACCCTGGCTCGAATATCGTTACACGAAAATTTGATTTTCCAAATTGTAAACTGTGTTAATTTATAAGTTATCTCATACTGGAAAGATGGTATCGTACTGCTTTACCCATAGTTTGTGTAGGTAGTAGGTACAAATACAACCTATAAAAAGGTACACAGAAATATTTCGTTTCTGGTCACATTTTACAATACTCTATATCCATCTTATACCTTCTAAATCTATGCTACCAGGCAACCTGCCGTAGATTATGAGGATTTTTACTTAATAAAAAGTAAAAGCAAGTTCTGGGAAATTCATTTTTGATATTTTTCGTTATCTTCTCATGACTAGCTGTTAAAAGTAATATAACGTTTCTTGGAACTTTTATTAACAAAATATCACTTAATACTTCATTTTTGTGCCGTGTTTGGCTGACTTCGTTTTCCGCGTACCATTTGGAGTAACTATGTGAAAATTGAAATTTCCCCTCGTGCCAATGCAATAAAAATAGAAATAAATTGCTATGTGAGAATGTTATATCGAATATGTAAGTAGGCGGCGATATATTAATTTTTATGGCAGTGGTGCCTTAATAAATATATATGGAATATATTGAGTCGATTTCACTAAATAGGACTTTATTCCAGAATAACTATCCTTGGTATAACTTTATACCTAGAATTTAGTCTAGGATTACTTCGTTTACATTTCACCACTCTACATGAGAGTAAATTTACTCTCGCATAGTTATTCTGTGATTCGGAACAAATCTAAATGATTTCAGAACGACTGTGATAAACCACCTAAAATAAATCGTCCGCTTCTTTCATATTAAGTTATGTTTACTGCGTATTTTTCTTTTGGGTAGGGTTATATGTCATTACTTTAAAAATATTGACAAAACTTTTTAACAAACTCTATATCATCCATAGACATAGAAGTTTTTTTACTACATCATAGTCGTCATTGTTTCTTTCTTTTATTCATCTTGTTTGCCTCAGAGATATGGGACTTGTCCCATAACTCTGGTTTGCCTCGGTAAATAGCTGTCAAAGAGTCAGCTGTTACACTCGGGCCGCCATATTGAAATCTTATCAATGGTTTTGATTTACTCGAGAATAGCCGTTTATTCCTAGTATAAGTCTATGGTGAAACGTAAAAATAGTTTAACCTGAGAATAAATGCCGTAATTCTCTGGAATAAAATTTATTCTTGTTTGGTGAAATCGAGTCTAAAGAGGCATTATAGAAGACTTGCAAAAAAAATGTTTACGGCTTTTTATCGCATAAATTTACAGCATTGTTTCAAAGGAAGAGTGTGACACTTTCATTGTATATGAAGATCAGTTGTGAATGCTTTTGTTTTCTCATTTCATATAATTAAAGTGTAGAATTTGATAAATAAAAATATTTATAAATAAAGCAACTAATGAAGCGTCTAAAAATATTCACGAATGTATTTTTACTACTAAATTACTTATTAAGATGTCTATTTCTATACCATTCATTGAAATGTATATTCAATGAAAGAAATAACGAGAACAAACTTCGTAAATAGTACTGATTCAATCAATTAATATAAATTAAGGCAAATATTTAATATTTTCTTGGATTTGCTATGAAGTTCGTTAATTGAGTAAAAGTTTCGAGAAAATGAATACAGATTAATAGCCGAAATATTACTGTGACGGTTTGGTAACTTAGAAACTTGGGCATTTTTGCTTATCTGTCAAAACCTATGACATTTATGAAAGCTTTGCACGTTTTGAACTAAAATGTTCGAGTGTCAGTGACAATTTAAAAAAATCAATAAGTTTATTCAGTAGGTAACTAAAGCCTTACAGGCACTTTTGCTCGTCAGTAAGTATAATTTACATTCCATGTTGTTTTATTTGTTAAAGAAAACCTAGCTATACCAGCGCTTCGCAACGGCCACTGCTAAGAAGAAATTACAAAAGAAACTCATTTCTACAATGTTTAACTTTAAGAGTCTTACAACTGAAATATAAACTATAGTTAAGATGTATAGCATAACAAAAGCTAATAATGAGAATAAGTTACGTTTTTTCCTATTACAAAACTGTTAAAAGCCAATCTTTGAAATAAATATCAATTTTCTAAATTGTATCTATTGGAGTACAGCCAACTAATAAACGAGTATGTTGACAGTAACAATGAAAGTTAGGTAACCGTATCGTCGCCGATTAAGTTTACCTGCACTATTACCAACATGACGGTAAGCGCTGCCAACTTGTAAAAACTAACGGCCGGTGACGTCACGGATCTACACATCTAGACGAGTTTATGTTTTTCTCGTACGGGGAGGACAGATACTCAAAGGCCACTTTTAGCATGGTGGTAGACATGTAGGCAGCAAAAGGAATCAAAATAGTGATGCGTTGCGTTCTCGCATCGCCTATTGACGTCTACTGTAGAAGTGTCTACTGTAGTTACTTATTGTATTTAAAAAACAGTGGCACTCCGAGAGTGCCGACAGAAGTGAAAACTTTGTGTCGGTAACGGTGTCGCGCGTTCAATTGTTTTTTCCCGTCTCAAAAAATGCTTTCCAAACGCGCCTTAAGAAGTTATCACCTCAAAAATTAAAAATGAGAATGTGACTTAATGTGGCAACTTGTGCCCTAGTATTAAAAAGTAAAATGTCGTTGTAGTTCTCTCTGCTAATTTTACCGCCGGTGAACAGTATGTGCTCCTTTGTGCCTTGCCAAAATAAATTCAATAAACGCAAGTAAACTACCAAATAATAAGTTTTATTTAAATATAACCAGACCAGCTCCCGGTCTGTAACAATGTTAGAAGCATTTTTTAACAGTCGAACCTAGCACAGGTAACATACTATCCAGTACAATTTGCTACAGATCCCAGTAAGATTTATTTATAACTAGCTATGTGTCCGTTCCCCATGGACATTTCGGGTTAAAAACTATTATCTGTCTTATCCCAGCTATCAAACTATATCCATACCAAATCTCATCTAAATTGGTTCAGTCGTTCATGAGTTAAAAGTGGTGTAATTAAGCCAACTTTGTCGGTAATTGCCAGATATTTTTTCTTTAAACAGTCAACAATGCAGACCTCAAGTACATTCATACTCAATGGGTAAAATATAGCTAGTTCTCATCACATCTAGATCTTCCTAAGTCATCGTTCACAGGTTGGCTCGAACTGGCAAACAGACTTGCAGCTTGCAGGACATTTGATAATACAATCTGGCTGTCGGCCAACTGCTCGATTTCCTCTGACCATTCGTTTGCATCCCAAAACATTTATGAGATGAAAATGGATAACTCAACAGCAGGTGATTTATTTATTTTGACAGTATATTAAAAGTTTGTGAGTGTATGTGTGTGTACCAGCATACACATTTATTATGATATTTAGCCCTTCTTCTACTCACTGCTGAGCATAGGCCTCTCTTCATTGACGCAACTCATCTTGGTCCTGTGCTGTGCTGCCCTCATCCAGGTTTCACTTTGACTCTATGCTGTCAACCCATCTCATCGCTGGACGTCCGAAGCTTCTATTACTCTCATCATCATGATGATGATAAAATGACTGGCAAAATAACCTGACCCTAATCGGACGCTTCTTTGAATCCAAACTGGCAATGGAGACTATCAGGCTGGGTCGAAACTACAGAAAACGTGAACCTCAAGAAAAAAACAGAGTGTTGTGGAATACTCGATTGAAACAAAGTTACAAAAATTGAAACCTCTAGCCAAAAAAATTTCGTGACGAAAAATTCTCACACTTTTCTCCCAAGTCAATTTTTCACATGCGCCTTCGCCAAGTCCGATATGGAGCTTCTAATATACTAATTATACCAAGAAGGCGGTAAGCGTAGGTAATAATTATACGAATTAATTTCCGCAGCCATGGCTCATGAGGGTTGAGCGTGAGGCGGGACACGTTGAGTGCTCTCGTTATGCCGGTATTAATTGGAGGCGGAATAGCGGTGCGTGCTCGAATTGTGTGGGCTGTTCTGTGACCACCTATTCAGATAGTCGTATTAGCGCAATCGGTGTTCTAATAATTCGTTGAAAAACTAGTGTATTTATTTACGACGACCTCCGTGGCGTAATGGCACAGAATTAATAATAGTATTACATACAGAACGGAAACTCGCGCCGTCCCCCGCAATCTGGGGTCCCCGCAACCCTTCCCCCGTTATTGTGAGGTGTAAGTGGCAGTAAAACAGGGTTATTGGTAGTCGCACGTTGGCATTAGGCGAGTCACTTAGGATTATTGAATTATAATGGTGAGAAACTGCGCACATTATCATTGTTTATCCACGGAAAACAATAAATAACCAAAATTTTATAGACTTCCGAGTGATAAAACAGGTAAGCAAAGCAACAAATTCTGTGGTGACGACCCTGATTGTTCAACTCACACATTTGACGTGTACACGGACGGATTGTTTCGTTTGTAGTACTACTAGGTATATATGCTGCTCCGTTTGTATGAAGTGCCATACCTGTGGTAATGGTCAACACGCTAGACCGCCAATCCGGAAGGTCCTGGGTTCGATCCCCAGCCAGGGCAAGTTGGAAAATGGCCTTTTTCAAATTGTCCTGGGTCTTAGATGTTTATCTATATATGTAGTTGTTATAAAATAAAGTATCGTTGAGTTAGTATTCCATAACACAAGTCTCGAACTTACTTTGGGGCTAGCTCAATCAGTGTAATTTGTCCCTATATATTTATTTATTTATTATTTATTATTTACAAGAAAAATTCAAACACTCAGACTTTCAATAGTTTCATATGTAAATACCTCTCGTGATTAGCGAAGGAACTAAAAAGTAGAACTAATAGCGCCATCTATTATTTGCCAGTTAAACTAAAAAAACCCGCAAGCGAACTTTATTTTAGGTAAAAAAAATTGCACTACAACGAAAAAGTTTAGTTCGCCTCGGCTCGTAACTCATAATCTCGCACTTGATAATCTCATTTTCGGAATCAGGGTATTTTTTTTAATTAAAGAATTCTTGTTAAAAGACAATTTGAACAAACTATAATGTAGCTGTTTGTTGTTCCCATTAAATAAAATAAAGAATATAGAAAATATAATAAAAGAAAGCGGTTCCCACACGACTGGCAAAAAATGGACAAAGAAAGTGTTGAATATTTATTTGCATTTTATATCAGTCATATTTAATTAATTAGAGTACCACTTTATTTAAATAATAGTAACAAAAGATTTTAATATTTTAAATAATAACATCTAGTTACGATGGAAGAGAAATAAGTGTATTTTTAAGGCGGTGGTAGGCATGCTACCGTCTATATATGTGCGTGCGTCGCGCGAAGATTTTTTGCGCTATCCACTGACGTTATATTAAATTCAAGGAAAGCTTTTCTATTCGCTTATAAGAAACCTTGTATTTTTTTGTCGTTATAGAGGGCTTACACTTACGTTCGGAAATCGAGATTGTGTTATTTTACAGCACATTGCATATTTTCTCTTAATCTATTGTTTTGTTTTCGTAACAATAACTATAGATATTATGGTTGTACTAGAATATATATTTTATTAATAAGCAAATACATTATTTTATTAATATCATGTACTAGCTGCACGTGTAGATTCAATATAACACTCCACAATGTTTTTGTATAAAATACTCTGCATAATTCAAATAAATTTTCCATTATCTTGTCACTCCTAGCCTATAAAGATGGTGATGGATCAAACCAGATCCATTGGATTTCATTAGTACACACAACGATTCGTCGCCATTTAGGTTTGCCTCTGGCCTGCCTTCTTCACGCTGTATATTTAACCATCTTCTGTCGATCTTCTTTGACTCCATCTCTCCAGCGATTCCATGGGTTTTTTGCTGTGGTGTAAAATAGTTATTAGTTTTACTGCCCTCGTATCGTCCATCCTTTCGAAGTGTCCTGTAGTACCGATCAAATGTTATGTCGATCAACGGTTTGTCGCACAACTGCAGTACTTTCCCTGCCCGGATTATCTTTACCGTTTCTTGATGGATGAAATAAAGTTCGTGATTCGTTTGCTCTCTTTAGGATAGCTCCCTCTCTTAGGGGACCAAAAATTTGACGGAGGACCTTTCTTTCAAAAGTGCTAGTTTCTATCAATCTTTTTGAGTTAGCGAGGTCTCACATGTATACGTCACAACAAGTCGGATGATAGTATTGTAAATATCAGAAGGTGAGTCAAACTTTTGAAGATTCACTTCTCAATTCTGATTCTACTGACTGCCTTAGCATCAAGGCAGTTTATTTATTAAAACCCAACCTTTCTAAGTTACAGTACTTACAGAGATACTACGTACTAAAGCGTTAAAAGGTTTTCTAAGACAACTATTTTAATATTCACAGTGAAATGCTTTGAAGACTCTTGTAACTGGCAAGATGACACAATCACAGCCTTGCAGCCGCACTTTGAACGCCGTAAGTGTAAGTAAACAAAACTTTAAATGCACTTCGAGAACTCGAAGCTAGGGCGAATCTCTCCAAGGCCCATGCCCTATTTGATTGGCTACGAAACCAGTTGGCGGAATAATGGGGAAAAATACATACTTACATATTTTGACGCTTTTTCTCATTGGGATAAGCAGAGGCTATGGATCTTCACTTGCAACTGTGTTGCTATGGAGAAATAATCTCTATTCTAAAGAATTAATAAATAAATACATAAACATTGATCTAGAGCCCTTTTTTAGCTAGCCTATGGTGTCCCATTGTTGGGAAAAGGCCTCCTCTCTAATTTTACAGGAATTTCTAAGAGTGGTTACAGGTCGTCAGTTTGCAAGAGTGCTTAAAACATTTTTAATTTACGAGATAATATGATTGAACTGGGAATGTGAAACCTTTTAAGAAAACCAATTTACTTGTAAATGGCACATAATTACATAAATTGATTTTTAAAATCTGCCACAATCATTATGATCACATAAACAGCAAATTATTTGAGCTGTTTAAAATAAATAAATGATTTAGACAAATTACACTGATTGAGCTAGCCCCAAAGTAAGTTCGGGACTTGTGTTATGGGGATACTAACTCAAAGATGCTATATTTTATAACAAATACAGATAAACATCCAAGAACCAGGTCAATCAGAAAAAGATAATTTTCCATTTTGACCTGACCGGGAATCAAACTCGGGACCTCCGGAGTGGCAGCCTGGTCATCATGCTTGTAAGAACACATAAAATAAAGTTCCCTAGTGTGAAGCTGATATAAAATGTCGTTTCGTGGCCTAACCGAACAACAAGCCGACAGAAATGGCTGACTCCAGCGAGCAATCGTTCCTCGCAAATATTTGTGTCTCGGATCCACTTGGCTCCACTCGGGTATTATCATATAATGTTCATATCAATGAATATATTACTTTCGAAGGCAAGTTGTCAAATTTCTACGCGATTTTGCATTTCATAATATGAGTACTGAGGACATCATGAAACTCTAGAACTGAGATAAACTAGTTTAGAAAGTACTTTCTCGCTCTTCCAATCTGTTAGCTACTAACTAAACCTAATTAAAACTTATTCCTTCCTATTGTAAAAGGTGGACTAACATAAGGACTGGGTTTAAAGCAATATACGCCTAAAAACACCTTCACCTCTTTTTTACTAACTGTTAACTGTTAATTACAGCCATAGCAAGTCCACTGCTGGACATAGGCTTGTTAACTTTATTTGTGTGAATAATGGTTTAAACCAAGTCTTTGTTAGTCTGTAATTATGAGTCTTATTTGTGTAATTATGAATAACTGCCTATATGACGACGAAGGACTGTATAATGAAATAAGCAATGGTGAAAAAATACCACGTGAACGGACTGAACCAGCGACCTTGGTCTTGATACGACCATGCTCTCACCAACTATCAAGTGTTCAAATCCGCACGCCTAATTTCCCCACCATCTTCATTTCTTTTTTCATTATTTAGTTTGAGTACTTTACAACTACATCTTGAATGCCTAAAAACCCTCAAAAATATGACGAAGGACTATATCGTAAATTCTCTTGGTGAACCAATTGATTTAAGCAAATTTTAGAAGTTACTAAACACTAAAATATCTTCACGTAAAAATAGTAAAAGAAATATTTTATTCTACAGTGATGACTTTGTAGATCTTGCCAAACGTAGTACATTCGAGTGATCCGATCTCAACAAACTTTATCGGAATCTCAAACAGCAAAAGAGCGACTTATTGCCCTCTCCTTCCCGTCAACGTCATTAGAGGCGCTCAAATATTTGGCGGAATCCTAAACAAAGTCCGATCATTTTCATTGGCCTCGGAAATTACCGTACACAGTGCAAGGAGACTGCAGAAGTGACACTTTGTTAAATATGCGACCTAGCAAAGCTGATGATAGCGTTCATGAATCCAATACCTCATATTAATATTTTGAACACAAATAGAAAGAACACAATTTGAATCAATCGAAAAAAGAGTTTTGTTTCAAAACGGCGTCGTAACAGGATATTATGGAAGCACATAATGTTGGTAATAACAAATAAATAAATATCTGGGAGAGTGTACGTTTTTTTATTTAAACTCTGAATTGACTCACAAAAAGATCAAGTTTAGTTAAAAATAAAGATCTGAACTCTTAATCAAACTGCTTACACGCAATACTTAAAGTTTGTTTTATGGCTATTTGCTGTTATTTTTAATATGTTGGTGATTCAAACTACATATAAAATAAAAATAATACATATAAATTTCAGAGCTTAGTAGTAACACTATTTCATGGTAACATTATATTCACTATTTGATTTCTTTTACCCTCTCGTCCACCATCATTCTAAATGTGGTCTGTGAGTCTTGCGGAACTGGGTTGTCTGCTTAGAGCCGCAAAACCCTAAATACTCTGCTTGCCCCTTTAGGGATAAAGACGTGATAATATGTATGTATTTAAGTAGTAAAACCTCATAGCATGATGTGTGTAGTTACTGATAGTATAATTGGTACGATGTACCTTTTAGAAAACCTATTTAAATACTTTCCTTCATGGAGCGTAATTTACGCATCTTCGATATTTGTTGTCATGCGTGTGCTCTTGCTAAATATAGAAAGCAAATATTGAAGTCTTGCGATCGTCATGTTCGGCTATGAGAGTTTATTATAGATCAAAGATTGGATGTTTATCTATATATGTATTTGTTATAAAATATAGTATCGTTGAGTTAGTATCCCTATCACAAGTTTCGAACTTACTTGGGGCTAGCTCAATCAGTGTAATTTGTCCTTATATATTTATTAATTAACGACGGTTTTAATGATGAAGTATGAAGTTTAGATATCCTTATACTTTTGCTTCTCGAATATCTCAAGAGTTTATTAAAAAGTTTGTTTGATAGGCAAATAAGCCCCTCTACTGTCACCAACGCCATCTAGTAATAAGCAGCGGAACTATTGATACCACTGCGATCTATGTTTTGCTAGGAAAAGCCTTGACTTTCATGGGATAACTCCTTATAACTTTTAAACGGCTTGATTGATTTTTATCAAACTTAACCACCGCAAGGGAAATTGCTTCCACGTAAAAAACCGCATTGAAGTCGGTCCATCCGTTCGAGTGCTACGATGCCACAGACGGACAGACAGACAGACGTAAGCGCCAAACTTATAACACCCCTATTATTTTAGATATATTTCGGGGGTTAAAAAGTAAACTGTTACTGCCACAGTACTTACTAAAATAGTAACATGAGTACCTTGGCGACTGAGTTTTGCTCGGTTACATCTCAAACATTAACTATTTTTTTTAAACTTGTCTAAAAACAATGCAAAAAATTATATATAAACTTAAACATAAAAAAACAAAAGTAAGTCACCGAGTGGGATTCGAACCCGTAACACTCTTTCTAGCGGTCGATATCCTTAACCGCTGAGCTAAAAACAAGGCGGTCGGCGCGATGAAATTAGCGACGATATTCTGCGTGGAAAGAAAAACGCATGAAAACTCGAAAACACGCGTTTTCCCAAACATAAAACTAATCTAGATCGATTGTTTACCCCCGAAAACCCCCATATACAATGTTTCAGCGAAATCGTTAGAGCCGTTTTCGAGATCACAGAAATTTATAAATATATATATACCTATATACAAGAATTGCTCGTTTAAAGGTATAAGATTTGTGAACATCATGCCATAGTGTCATGTCATAGTGTTATTTAAAATAACGCTTTATATGATCAGAGTGTCTAACTTTTAACTCGTTTACGAAGAAAAATGCCTAAAATAAATATCTACAAGGCAAATTGAACTTAATATTTACTTTTCTTTTGTATTTATGTACTTTATCTATGGACTTTTACTGGCGATATACTGCAATTCAATACATATCCAAGTCCTCCCGTGTATGTCGTAGAAAGCGACTTAGGAAATACAAGCTATATAAAGCTTCTAAACATCAATGAGACCTCTCCATCTCCAAACGTTAGGTGCGCGTTAGGCTCGCCCTCTTAGTCTTTTTATATCGGTATTGGTTCTTATCCTCCATACACCATTCTCTCTCTTAATGGCCCCAGGCTTTTGAGTAGCTTTCTTTCTTCTTTTAAAGATAGCGTCCATGCCTCACACACCCGTACATTAGTATAGTTGTGAATTCTTATTGGAATATAAAAATAGTCAGTTGTTTTTACGAAAACGTCTTACATAAGATTATCAAATAAATTAGATTTGACAAGCAAAAATAAAAGCTGAGAAAAATAAGGAAAAACTGGAAAGTCGTAAAAATAGATGCCTACCTAAATGGGGTGGTTAACCAAGAAACGCGAAGATAATGGATTTAATAGAAGGAGGGGGTGGGGGCGGATAAAAAACGGTTGAGCTAACACAGATACGAAGTTTGGGAGGCGCTGGAAAAACAAAAGATGTGGGGATGAGATACGGCGAAGACAATAGGTGAAGGCCGTGTCGAGCTGCTGAGTATGTGTGTCTGTATCGTATAGTTTCACCCGACCTTGCAAACAAGAGGTTAGGTCAAATGGACTGACCGCACAGCCTAAGGCTCAACTTTCACTGGCGTAGAGTCGAAGCGACGCGACGCGTTTTTTTTTTGGAAAGTTGTAACGATAGTTGTAAGCCGTGCGGCATGCGCGTGTTTCTTTGTCTGTCCCTCTCTCTCTCGAATTCGTTACATCCGGGTGTACCTTGACACCTCTCAAGTTTTTTCCATTATTAAGGTACAAATGTGTATTATGGATATATGAAAGGGCGCGCGTGGAGACAAAAAGACTTGATGATGATAATGAACGTCAGTTGTAATATCGGAAAACTAGATACAGTTTTAGAATGGAGTTCTTTATCGCAGGTTATTGAAGTACCGTCAACTTGGATGTGCTTTTGAACTCGTATTTTTTTTTATTGCGGAAGCATTCTGATTAATAGGGTTCCGTATCCAAATGGCAAAAACGGCACCCTTATGGATTCGTCATGTCTGGCGGTCTTCTGTCTGTCAGTCTGTCTGTCTGTCCGTCCGTATGTCACAGCCACTTTTTTCCAAAATTATAAGACCTATACTGTTGAAACTTGGTAAGTAGATGTATTATGTGAACCGCATTAAGGTTTTGACACAAAAATAGAAAAAAAAACAATAAATTTTGGGGGTTCCCCATACTTAGAACTGAAACTCAAAAATTTATTTTTCATCAAACCCATACGTGTGGGGTATCTATGGATAGGTCTTTAAAAATGATTTTGAGGTTTCTAATATCATTATTTTCTAAACCGAATACTTTGCGCGAGAGACACATCCAAAGTGGAAAAAAGTGTTTCCCCCCCCCCCCCCCTGTAACTTCTAAAATAAGAGAATGATAAATTTACCATTCAGTTCATTACCATGAAAACTACCAACGAGATCTAGTAGGTAGTTTTTTTTTATACGTCATAAATCATAAACGGCAATTTACCTTTCATTCAATCAACTCAAATATAAAAATAAAAAAAACATACTACTACTCTTTTATATTATGTTTTTTGCTATTACGGAACCCTTCATGGGCGAGTCCGACTCGCACTTGGCCGCTTATTTTTAAACTACTTGTCCTTGGGTACCCGGCCGTCTCGTGTCTCGAAGTCCCGGGACTTTGCAAATTAAATTTTCTCGGGTCATGAGACTTTGAAACAGTTGAGATTTCCCAAACCCTACTAATTAGTAGATACTTGTTGCTGAGTTACAGATCGCGCGCGTAAAATCGAATGATTTTGTATGTAGAATTTTTTATAGGTCGTTCGTCATTTTCCTTTGGGAATGTTATCAAACTACTAACTAAACTTGATATCAATATGTTAGTATTCTTTATCTGTCCCTTGATCCCTCTTGGAGCATTTTTGAGCCCGCATATTAGATCATAAAAATTGCTAACTATTCCCTAGCGACCGGTATCGCTTCCTCGTTGGCATTTGATCCCTTCGATAGGGAACATTATAGGTAGCACGTCAAATATAATGTGCATATACTTACTTATAATGTCTCAAAGGTAACTGAAACAATATACCAGTAAATGTAGGTACTACAAAGACACACCTATTCACTTGCGTATTTTATACAAATATGACAATACTTCGTAAGTTATTACATTACTGTTATTAGTATTACGGGACTTACCGCGATTAATATCGTTTTTTGCCAGATATTTCGACGGCCCTTCTGCCATCATGGTCGCTGGCCGACTAAGTCCCGTAATACTTATAACAGTAATTGTGACCGTGAAACTCTAAAATCATATAGTTATTACATTGTTCTTTTTTTTCCTTGTGCCGATAAAATTTATTTGAAAGAAACAATATTAAGAAAGACCGAACTCTTTAATTCAATTTTTAACAATTTACACACTGAATACCGAAAGTAGTCACAGATAAGGGTCGTAGGTTCACAGCCACGAGATTCGTTGTTCTAGAAGAGATTTCCAAAAGTACTCAGCTTTGAAATCGCAGTAGCCGTCAGTCCAGTAGTGGTCAAAAGAGGACAAGATTCTTCCCGCCGTCCTTTCTATATGGGCCGCGCGGGGTGAGGTGCGGTGAGGTGAGGGGGGAGCACTAGTGCGGGCCGTCGTCAAACCATTTTTTTAGAAAATGCTTTTTTTGTTACTGGTTGGATAAGTACGTAGTCAATTCTTCTTATAAGCAAGAAGTCGATTGCCTCAAAATATTTTTTCTCTGACATAAGATATGGGAGAGACCTTTGCCAACAATAGGACAGCATAGGATAACAAAATAATTTAAAGTTGCCACAAAGATAATTCAAAGTCGATGGTCCCATAACTATAACAAACATTACTGCTGGTTCCCAAAATGTGCCTCTTTCATATACTTCGAGAACCAGATACATACCTGTAATTTGGTGTTCATGGACTAATTTCATTCTTTCATGCTGGTCTGGGAGAAAAGAAAAAACTTAGAATGTACCACCTGCTTCTCTTCCCGGCAGATCGTATAAGCCGATCGAGGGAATAGGCGAGATTTGAATCATGATAATAGGCGATACGCCTAGCAACCCATCACTTTTTTTATTCCTTTTCCATCTTAACGCCCACCATTACGCTAAGCGTAACCTTTGGGTCTTACGGTCCCGGGCTCTGTCTGCCCCGTCAGGGATATAGACGTGAAAATGTATCTGTATATCTGTATCATGGACTAAATCAAATTACATAACACAATCATACGAAGAGAGACAACATCGTAGCCCATCAAAGTTTCATGCCCCGGCAGTCCGACCTCAAACCTGTTTGCCCGACTGCGGTCTAACTTAGTTGTTCTGGAGTGGGATCAACGTGAGATGGGGGCACGTGGGATATAACTTTAAAGCCTAGTTGCCGTGGCTCTAAACTAAGCAAAAAACTATATTAATCGCGGTAAGTCCCATACTAATAACAGTAAGTGTGACCGAGAAACTCTAAAATCATATATGTATAGATTAAGGCGATTAACACACTGCACTGCGCCGCCATACAAAATCGATGCGCGGGGACGCGGTGTCAGTGTGTTGGACTGTGCGTGTTTTCTATACAAACGGAGATACTTCTTCTTCTTATCGTGTGTTTTAGTGACTAACACTGGTGTCAGAGTTTTTAAACCGCCTTAAAGGCCTCTGACATGGTTTTAGGTAACGATCAATGACAAAGACAATGACCGGGATCGACGGCTTAACCTGCCCTCCGAAGCACGGATCATCTTTACTTATCAGACAATCAGGTGATCAGCCTACAATGTCCTAACCAAACTAGGACAACAACACAAAGTCGTTGCCCCCGCCGGGAATCGAACCAGCGACCTCCGTGTATGAGCCGAACGCTCTAACCACTACACCACGGAGGCAGTTACAAGCAACGTTAGAACACGCATTCACGCGCTACGCTGCGTAGTGCAAGGCAATGTGAGAATCGCCTTAATGTAAACATTTATGATTTTAGAGTTTCGCGGTCATACTTACTGTTATTAGTATAATAAGTCTTACCGCGATTAATATAGTTTTTTGCTAGATATTTTGACGACCGTCATGGCCGACAAACATTCTGACAAAAAACTATATTTATCGCGGTAAGTTCCCGTTATACTAAAAACAGTAAATGTGTATATTTCAAACATATGTGTAATGAGATTTTGTGCAAGATTTTAATGCTTTATTGAACAGACTAGATTTAATCTTATGATAGTATATTTAAAAATCCTAAACTGTTTGAACCAATAAAATCTCTATACTATAAAAAAACCTAATATAACTTACCTACCAACACTGAATATCAATTCGATGGGTGCAGAAATTGCCATTCCATTTTCAGTAACACGAAAAATGTATTTATTGGATTCTGATTGAAAGCCGGTATTTTTTAATTTCCCTCGCAAATAATAGATGGTGCTACAGATGCTACAGATATCAATGAAGTGTAAATGCAAACGCTTAAAAGTCTGTATTAATTTGCCTGGAAAATAAACTTGTTATATGATGGAAAATAAACGGCACTAAAATGAAGATACTTACATCACGTTAGTTCAGTCTCACTAGTTCCTTATGCTCATTCAAGAGAATAATAAATAATACATATATAATTCCATAATTACTCAAAATAATCCCATTTTAAAAAGATTAACATAGATTTTAAAAGGAAAATAATACCGTTGTGTGGGCAAGTACTATAAATAATGTTTGGTTGTTCCAGGTGACTACGGCTTTTAGAGGATTATCTGAAGGTAAGCAGAAAACGCGATTTAAGACAAACGCGGTTTTAACCCAAAAACATTTATTTCACATTTATTTATTTTAATTACATTCAGGCATGTTATGTGTAATAGTATTTTGTTTTATCAAAAAATGCGTAAAGAAATGAAATAATAAAACTAAAGTCCGAAGAGATGGGTACGGTGGCAGCACAGCAGTACCTAGATGGGTGGTGTCAACGAGAGACCTATTAAAGAGACCTAATGTTATTTAAACTTTATTCAACCTATACATTCATGGCGGGCAAAGGGACCATGGATTATTTGCATTTAATACCATTCGAGACTAAATCATTATGAAGGGCTGAGATGATTATAATGCTGACAACAGTTTGTTACCGACGTATGGTTTCTACACACCCAAGCAATTCAATTTCAATTCAATTCAATTCAAATATATCTTTATTATCATAGGATATTTATAATATCTCTTACAAATCGTCAAGCCTCAGGGTCCGGCCACCTAACCCGCCGGGTAGGGTGGCGGCCTTATTTCAATCGATCTTGCTGGCAGCTTGCGCCCGCGCATATTTAACACGCCTCTCCGTTCATTCAGTTCTCCGCCGGCTTTCAAGGAATTAATTACGTCTCTCTCTTTCTCCAAATACTTGGCTATCACAATTTTTTTTATACTACATGTCGTGCTGCTGGGAAAATTGTCTTGCTCACAACAACGGGTGAACCCACCGGCACTATCATGCCGGGTACGTGCCGGCTGGCCGGCCTTGCTTTACCGACAAAGCTTGATATATTTTATGAATTTATATACCTCTTATTTTAGATAACCATACCATTTAGGTTAACATATACGCTTGCTGAGTCTTTATTATGATCATAACACATCTTATTAGCATGAATTAAACGGGTTACCGACATAGAGAGTCAGCTATTGGCCGACATGTTTCGACCTCATCCGGAGGTCTTCATTAGGGCGATTGTGACTAGAGGACGCGCGCACACTGGCGCTTGAACTACACTGATGTTAGCGGTGGGGTACGTATGTGCGAGAAACATTACATGCTAATATTGACCGTGTCTCACGTTAGTTTTAATAAAAAAATACACGTGTTGCATAAATTCAGCATAACTGCCTCAAATATAATGCAAATCCGTAATTTTCCGTGCGGCTGCACATTTTATCAGTCAACAATGCATTACTATGCATCTGCATGTCTGTTTGCGATCTCTGATATGTAAATAAATAGATAAGGGTAAATCACACAGAGTGAGCCAACCTTTTATCTATTTAATACATACATTTTCTTTATTACTGCGTATAATGAGTTTATCTCGGTGTTTCTTCTCAGCAACGTTCGTTTGGAATGACCATAAGCCATATTAGGCAAGAAGTTACCGATATATAGGATTGTAAGAGTGTAAGATCAGTCAGATTGTAGAGTTATTTGTCAGATTTGAAAGATGATGAATGTGGTGTTAGAATGGATGAGTTATTAATCAAATGCCTTCTCTATGCCGATGACCAAGTAATACTTGCGGACTCAGAGGAGGAATTACAGAAGATGATAGCTGTTACGAATGATGCATTAGAGAAAAAGGGTATGAAAGTTAATGTCAGTAAAACCAAAGTAATGGTTTTTGAAAAGGACGATAGTGCAACAGAATGCAATATTTTAATAAATGGGGTGAAAGTTGAGCAAGTTAAAGAGTTTGTATACTTGGGATGTATGTTTACAAAAGATGGTAAGCACGAGGGTGATGTTGAAAAAAGAGTGAATGCGGGTAACCAAGTGAATGGAGCGTTGCATTCCTTTATGAGCAGTAGGAAGGTATCAGACAAGGCACGTCTCGCTGTTCATAAAGGAGTACTGATACCTACTTTAATGTACGGTAGTGAGAGTTGGGTATGGCAGAGAAAGCATGAAAGTAGAATAAATGCAGTTGAAATGCGAGCGCTGAGGAGTATGTGTGGTGTTACTTTGAAAGATCGAATACGGAATGATGCCATAAGGGAGCGGTGTGGAGTAAAAAAGGATGTTGTGTCAAAAATAGAGAAAGGGATGTTAAGATGGTTTGGGCATATACAAAGGATGGATGAAAAGAGATTGACGAAAAATATTTATATGACAAATGTGAAGGGAACAGTAGGAAAAGGTCGGCCTCGGCGAACTTTCTGCGACCAAATTGCAAACATTCTAAAAAAAGGAGAGGTAAAAAGTACCCGTAACCGAAGGGCATGTATGAAGAGATTGATGAGTTTAGATGAAGCAAAAGAGGTTTGTCAGGATCGTAGCAAGTGGAGGTCTATAGTCTCTGCCTACCCCTGCGGGAAACAGGCGTGATATTATGTATGTATGTATGTATGTATGTATGTAAGAGCAGTCGTGAGTTTACAGTTCAGTGCAAACTACTAGCCTATTTTGAAATGAACATTAAGTTATGAAGTGTGGAAAAAGTAAAAAGCCAAACTGAGGTCATGCCAAGACGAGGCAAGGTCCTATATATATTATTATATTATTATTTATATTAGCATAAAATTAACGCCCATTGAATTATTGTCTCTTCAAAAGCTCGTATAAGTGAATTTATACATCACTCTTATGAAATGGCACAGAATTATTAACATACAGAACGGAATCTCCTATAGTCCCGCGCAATATACGTCCCGATCTTTCTCGTTCTCGCCTTGTATCCATGAGATCTGTTTTTATGAGTGCCAGCAATATGTACCAACTCGGCCTTACTTTATATGAAAAGGATTTTGATGGGATAAAATATGTATTTAGTTTATTATCTTAGACCATATTATCTCGATACAGATAGAGATATCCGGGCAACAGCAATATATCTTGCTAATTGCTTTGTGGCTCGTAATCACGCGGGTCTAAAGTTATGGAATTTTAATCATTTTCACTGCGGGGCGGGTCCGTGCAACCCTCATCAAATATGTATTGAGGTGTGCTCAGTTCCATGTGTATTTAACTGACGTGGGTCTTTGTTAAGCTAAGTATAATTTGGTTAGAAAACCACGGCAGCATTGCCCTTGTTTCCCTTGTTCGTGTATCTTTTATTTCTTTCAAATTTACCAGTTTATAAAAATAAAATAGTCTTGTAACGTGAAATGGTAGCAGAACCCAGAAGAAGTGGCGCTTTCATTTGAAACAAACTGTTTAAAAGTAAACACGGTGACAATAATCAATTTGCCCTTTGAAAAATCCAAAAAGACCTTCAATTCATTCCATGAACCACTATAAGTATTATTCATCGTTTTAAAACTAGATGGACTAACTAACGCAATTACTTTCAACGGTCGTTCATAAAATAATTCGAGGTCCTTCCAAGAATGGTTGGAAATCAAATAGCCAATCATCGTCATATTTACCTTTAAACAATCCATTTCAAATGAGGACGCCACCCAGTTTTGCTACATTTCGTCTGCTTGTCTTGTCTCATTTGGAATGCTTCAGATCGTGCAAAGTAAAGAAGGAAAAGCCGGTAGGCAGACCCCAGACTTAATAACAATATAGCTGAGGATGCAACAAAAGATGAGAGAAAGGTATGTAACGATGTTGCAATAAGCTCTATTCTTATTTTTTTTGCCCACCTCCTTTCTATCATTTATTTTTTCAAATTTCATTTCTAAATTCAGTTTTAAAATTCCAAACACATTCTTTCCTCATCATTCTGACTCATTCCTCTTTCACTTCTGATACTAATAACATCTCAGTACATGTAATTTCTTGTATTAGTTCTATTGTAATATAAACAAATTTATTCTCTTTTTTTACTTAGTCTTGCTCCACGACCTCTATTTATTTCACGTGGGAACATACATTTACTGAGCTGTGATAGGTGAGACATTCTCGCACAGGTGTACATACGAGAAAAACTTAACGACAGTTTTCTCAAACACAACAAACTAGGTTAAGATAAGATAGTTTTCAGTCCTAAAAGGTGAAAGGACCCTAATTTGCAGGCCTTGAAGTCTAGACGCTCAGCAAATGTAGAGCTTTTAAAGTACTTAGCGACTACTTTATTACGTAGAACATAAATATTCTTATTCATAGCTGTCGAACCTAGAAATCTCAGAGCACTTTATTGCTTGCGCGGGGGACCTTTATTAAGAATTACACTAGATGAGTTTTCATTAGAGTTTGGTTGATTCTGTCGATTTTATGCATACTGTGGGGTGAGCTGACAAACTTCATGGTACTTGCGCCTTATACAGTTTACAAAATAAAGATGATAAATGCTTGTTAGATGATAGACTGTTTGAGAGAACTATTCACATTTCTCCTTTAGAAATCAACAAATTTAAAAAGAAGTGCTATATTAGGGTATCGGCCTGTTATTCTGGCATTTCCACTGCGTTTATTTTTATCCCCGCCAAAAAAAAAAAGAGAAGTGCTACAAGCTTGACGGTAATGTATGTCTGTCTGTTCGTCAGTCTGTGGCAACGTATGGTTCCCTTAGGTGGTGGTTTGATGAAAATCGGTTCAGTTGTTAAAAAGTTATTAGGGGTTAAAGCTTGAAAGTCGGGCTATTTTAAATGTATCTGGCAAATTAGATGGCGATACGGATATCACATAACATCGGTTCGAATATGTAGTTCCGCCATTAAACACTAGATGGTGTTGCCGGGTTTTTTTAATTTGCCCGGCAAATAAACTCGTGCCAAAGCTTGCATCTTAATACTACTTACATTCGTAGAGAGTATTTTTGTCAATCATGTAGATTGACGATCAATACAAACAACGTTTCCATTAACGCGTGTTACATATGGACGACAACCCTTACCTAATTAAATGGAGCAGTACCTTTATAATATCGTAAGACATCACTCGATCGCGGAATCAATGACCACCCAAGAGCGTCGATGTCGCAATCCGCCGCACACCTGGCACCGGCCCGAACTCCCCGAAGATACCTCACTTTTGAATCTTACATCGATCAATCGTCACGCTACTTAGATTTTAAATTATTTTTATCACTCGATGTATTTTTTCTAAATATATCAACTTAAAACTAAAGTCTACATTTTTCTTCTGCACCCTCCGTCTGCAGCCCTCGTAATTGGCGCAGTCGGCAGGATCGTCGGGACGACTAGATCATAGACATAGAGTCAGTGTAGTGCGCGAAGACGGTCCAGAATCTACGCAGGCAGTTGCAGTCACGAGGTGTATCCAGAAATCGATACAGCAGAGGAAATATGTATATGTGAGTACACTAGATCTAACTAGAGTTGCTCTCCTTTTTCTTTTAGTGTTCCTTTTAATTTTCTTCCAAGATTTTCCACCCACGGCAATCTCGGTTATCTAGCTGTAGTGTTAGTAATAGATCTTTAGCGATAGACTCAAATAGAGGCTTAAACATAATTGAAGAAGAAGAAGAAGAATTGAACGAAATGGCTTTTAATCCGGCTCAGCCTCAACCACCAGTTTTAACCTCATCTCAGTCTATGGTAGACCATATTTATAAGGCTCTTAGACTTGTTCCGGAATTTGACGGAAATCCGAACGTTTTAACTCGATTTGTTCATTTGTGCGATCAATTAGTTGAACAGTACATGTCAAATGAGCCCGGACGAGAACTTGCTAATCTGTCACTTATTAATGGAATTTTGAATAAAATTACTGGGCACGCAGCACGCACTATTAATTCCAATGGTATCCCGGAAACCTGGCAGGCTATACGTAATACAATTATTAACACTTTTGCCGACCAACGTGATGAGACCTCTCTTTACAATGATCTTTCTCTATTAACACAAGGCTCAAGTACCCCTCAGCAATTTTATGAGGAATGTCAAAATTTATTTAGTACCATAATGACATATGTCTCATTGCATGAAACTATAGGTAGCACAATTGAGGCGAAACGTAATTTATATAAAAAATTAACACTTCAATCGTACCTTCGTGGACTTCGCGACCCCCTTGGTTCTCGTATCAGGTGTATGAGACCAGAGACGATGGAGAAGGCTTTAGAATTTGTTCACCATGAGATGAACACTCTGTACTTACAGCAGCGTAACGATCACTTACCTCACCGAAAGTCTTCGTCTTCATTTAATCAGCCTAACTTTTCAGCATTTTCTTTCAGCAACCCAAACGCGTTAAATATTCCAAGAAATAATTTTATCCCTAAACCTTTAAATAATATTTTTTCCGGTCAAATAAAACCTAATAATTTTAATATGCCTAATATGCCTGGCCCATCTAGGCCATTCGCCGCGCCGAGGCCTATGCCACTTTGGAGACCTCAACCACCGTTCCCTACTCGTACTCAACAAATGTTTGCGGCTCCTCCACCAAATTATAGGCCCCAGAGCAACGTTTTTAAAATACTTAATCATCATCCTCGTAACAACGCAAATAGTAACACAAATTTTCCGCAACCTATGAGTGGTGTCAGTCACTATGTAGCTAAACCTTTCCCGCCTAGACAACCCCATGACTGGACTAAATCTGGGAATCCGCCACCCACTAACTATTTTAAGACAAGAGAACTTAACGTAAACGAATTCTATGACTTTGACTATGACTATAATAATGACTATTCGGGTGACTACTACCATGATTATCACAATGACTACTACGAATATCCTGACTATGCTTATGACTTATCATTTGAGCAACCTTCAGATTACGTTCCTGCTACTATAGAAGAAGCTAATGAAGAAGCGACTCGTTCTGATAAAGAGGATTTTCGGACAGTCTCGACGTCAGAAAAACCAAAATAGAAATAAATCTGCAAACTCAACGTCAATTGCCCTATATTCAGATCCTAGATCCGCCTCTTAAATTACTAGTTGATACTGGAGCCAACCAGTCTTTTATAAGTCCGAAAGCTGTACAAACCTTCTTTTCGGATATATCATGTAACTACGATCCTTTCGAGATTACTAATATCCATGCGACTACTCGTAGTAATTATTCAATTACTATACCATGTTTTAAAGAATTCAATGAAAAAGAAGACATTACTTTATTAATTTATAAATTTCACAATTATTTTGACGGAGTAATTGGTCTCGATTTGCTTGAACAATTTGAATCTACAATTGATTTAAAAAATAAAATTTTAGTTACACGGCACTCATCCACTCCTTTGCTAATGTACGACTCTCGCATCTGTAATCTCTATGAATGCATTATACCTGCAAATTCATCTAAATTAATCAAAATTCCAGTAAACTTTCATGACGGCGAAGCATTAATCCCTGAACAAATTATATCAAATTGTCAAATTAAAGATTGTATTACGACTGTTAAGAATAACCGTGGTATTGTAGAAGTAATTAACCCTTCTAGACATGACATAGTTTTTTCTATGGATAGACCGGCTAGTGCTGAACTATTTAACACTCAAGTGACACCTACCGGAAAATTACCTGATCGCGTATCTCAAGTACTTTCTCGTCTTCGTACTGAACATCTAAATCCCGAAGAACGTGCCAACCTAGAAAATATTTGTGCCAAATATGCTGACGTATTTTATATCGATGGCGAACCGTTAACATTCACTAATAAAATCAAGCACAGCATCAAAACGACTGATGAGTTACCAGTCTACACTAAATCTTATAGATATCCCTTTATACATAGAAATGAAGTTCAAGATCAAATTTCAAAAATGTTATCACAAGGCATTATTCGTCCTTCACAATCAGCATGGAGCTCTCCCATCTGGGTGGTTCCAAAGAAGGCAGATGCATCTGGTAAAGCTAAATGGCGTATAGTTGTCGATTTTAGAAAATTGAATGAAAAAACAATAGACGATAAATATCCTATACCCAATATAACCGATGTTTTGGATAAATTAGGCAACTGTCACTATTTCAGTACCCTTGATTTAGCCAGTGGTTTCTACCAAGTGGAAATGAATCCTGAGGACGTTCAAAAGACCGCATTTAACGTAGAACATGGGCACTTCGAATTTCTGCGTATGCCCATGGGTCTGAAAAATTCCCCATCCACGTTTCAACGTGTGATGGATAATGTCCTCAGGGATCTCCAGAATACAGTTTGCCTAGTCTATCTAGACGATATCATAGTTTTTAGCGTTTCTTTGCAAGAACACATAGTAAATTTGGAAAAAGTATTCAGAAGATTAAGAGAATCAAATTTTAAAATTCAAATGGATAAATCGGAATTCTTAAAATTAGAAACAGCCTATTTAGGACATATAATTAGTAAAGATGGTATAAAACCAAATCCGGACAAAATAAAAGCTATACAAAAATTCCCCTTACCTAAAACTGCTACAGAGATAAAAAGATTTTTAGGACTCGTTGGATATTACAGAAAGTTCATACCAGATTTTGCGCGTATAACTAAACCAATGACTAAATGCTTAAAAAAAGGATCTAAAATTACTTATAATGATTCTAATTATACTAAAAGTTTCGAGACATGTAAGACCTTATTAACTAACGACCCAATTTTGCAATATCCGGACTTTAACAAAGACTTTGTACTTACCACAGACGCATCCAATTATGCCATTGGTGCTGTCCTCTCACAAGGTACTATTGGTAGTGATAAACCTATAGCTTACGCATCCAGAACTCTTAACTCTAGTGAGATCAATTACAGCACAATAGAAAAGGAACTATTGGCTATTGTTTGGGCCACCAAATATTTCAGGCCATATCTATTTGGGAGAAAATTTAAAGTAGTTACGGATCATAAACCCCTTCAATGGGTAATGAACCTCAAGGAACCTAATTCTAGACTAACTCGATGGCGCCTAAAGCTAAGTGAATACAATTTTACTACGGTCTATAAGCAAGGCAAACATAACACCAACGCCGATGCTTTGTCCCGTATAGAAATTAATAATGAAGAAACTAGTTCTATTGCAGTTAATGTCTCAGAGAAACCACCTTCTGAATCTGGTTCATCCACCTTAACAGCTCATACAAGTGCTGAAAATCCTATATTAGAAATTCCTATAACAGATGAACCTCTCAATAAATTCACTCACCAAATTTGCTTAGTTGTTGTAGGAGACCTAAAGAAAAAACCAACAATGACTAGACCTTTTGACACGCATACTAGAACGACTATTCGTATTTCAGAATCCAATCTTGAAGCTGAAGTCATACAAGCCATTAAAGAGTTTGTGAATCCCAAAATCAAGACAGGTCTTAAGATCTTTCCACCTCTAGCTATGTATCAAGTAATTCCTATTATTCAGGATAACTTTAGAAGTTCTTCAATGAACTTAGTACTTACCAAAGTAGAATTAGAAAACATTAACGATTACTTAAAACAGCAGGATATAATAAAAAAATATCACGAGGGCAAGACGAACCATCGTGGTATAAATGAAACCTATTTAGCCCTATCTTCTAAGTATTTCTGGCCTAAGATGAGAGACCATATCACTAAATACATCAACGAGTGCAGTATTTGTGGTCAAGCGAAATATGACAGGAATCCTATAAGACAAAGATTTAATATAGTCCCTCCACCTACAAAACCCTTCGAAATTGTACATTTAGATCTTTTTACAGCTAAAAACGAAAAATACCTTACATTTGTTGACTCTTTCTCGAAATATGCTCAAGCATATCATCTTAGAGATGGAACAGCAATAAGTGTAGTCCAAGCTCTACTAAAATTTTCGACTCATCATGGTCTACCTCTAACCATAATTACTGACCAAGGTCCTGAATTCACCAACCAGCTATTCTCTGAATTTACGAGACTCCATAAAGTTCAACACCAAAAAATTAATTCCCATACTCCTAATGAAAACGGTATAGTGGAACGCTTTCATTCTACTATTTTGGAACATCTTCGAATATTACAACTCGAAAAACCAGATGAACCAGTAGTGAATCTTATGACATATGCCTTATTAGCATATAATAGCTCAATTCACAGCTTCACTAAATGTAGACCTCTAGACCTAATTACAGGACATTTCGATCCTCGTGATCCATTAGATATAAATCTGACTGAACATCTTCTACAACAGTATTCACAAACCCATAAAAATCGCATGACTCAAGTGTACGACTTAATAAATCAGACTTCCCTTCAGGACAGGACTCAACTGACTGAAAGCAGAAACAGAAACCGTGAACCTGAAAAAGACTATACTCCCGATCAGCAGATTTTTATACGTAATCCAATGGCGAGTAGACAAAAGCTAGCGCCAAGATATACTCAGGATACTGTTCTTGCTGATCTCCCTATCCACATTTACACCAAAAAGAAACGCGGCCCTGTCGCTAAATCCCGACTTAAACGTACCCCTAAAGTCCCCACTTTGTTACAGGATAATACTGCTAACGACTCTTCTCCAGCTGACGAAAGGACAAGAAATAACGATTGACTCTTTGGACAGCGGACCAGGCCTACTTCCCTTTAAACTAGGACCCGCAAAGGTCATATCACATTACCATTCCTTCCTTAATTTCGTTGATCTTGATAATATTCGTACTCAGATCAATAAAGTTCAATTACAACTATCTGAAGTAAAACTTAAATTAAGTAATAATACTTTACACCTATTTGATCCTCATATTGAACATTTGAAACTTAAAATTAACGCGGTCTCAGATCAGCTACTTACCTTTGAGCCACATCGTGTGAGGAGAGGCCTTGTAGATGGATTAGGTTCAATTATTAAAAGTATCTCTGGAAACTTAGATTACACCGATGCTATTAAATATGATAAAGCCATTCAGGTTATCCAGAAAAATGAGTTAAAATTAGAAACAGAGTTAAATAACCATATTACATTAAATAAAGAATATATATCTTATAATACAAAAATTTTAGATAGTCTAGTTCAAAATCAAGCTAAGATAAATCAAGTCATTAACGAGTTTTTGGAACATGAAAATCAAAGTGAATCTGTTTTATTTAAGTATGCCCATTTGGCGCAGTACTTACTAATAGTTGGAGACAATATCGAAGATTTGTCTCAAGAAATAATTAAAATAGAGAATAATTTAGCTTTTATTCGTGCATCGAGCACACCCCATTCAGTAGTTAGTTTAGATAATGTTAAGAATATAATCAATACAGTTAAAGCTATATATAATAAGGAAGAAATCTTTGACATCGAGTACAGAGATTTCTATGATATAATTAAGCTAGGATATTTTTACACAGATAGGCGAATAGTAATAGTTATACAGATACCGATTGCCTATCCTCATTCCTACATCCTGTATAGATTATCCATAGTCCCAAATAAATTTAAAAATGTCCTGATACCCACCTTACCTTATATAGCAATTTCTGGGAAGAACTATGTGTGTGTACATGGAGACAGAATGTCTGAAAGTTAACTCTTCATATCTCTGCCAAGCGAAGCCGAAGAATAGACTACTAGATGAACCGGACTGCATACAACATCTCATTTCCAAGCAAGAACTCCTAAAGACTTGTAACCAGACTTCAGTTACCATGATGAGAGAAGCACTCGAACAACTCGATGATAAGCACTACACTATGTCGTTCCCGACGCCAACTAAAGTTAAAATCTCCTGCGGTCAAGAACAATACAAGACTCTACATGGAAGCTTCCTAGCAGTAATACCACTTCACTGCCAGTTGAAAGCTCCTGACTTTACCATCGCCAATATGAACGAGCACGTAAAAGGACATGTCGTCAAGATTCTGGAAATGCCTATGTATGACGAGTACAGGCAACTGGATCATCCATCTGTCGTCCTAGATTCCTCAGACCTAGGAAACCTGCATTCTGCATACAACAAGATATCTATCCAAGCTCCAGTACATCTGAAGAATTTTGCTGAACAATCGCTGTACCATACGACTATTCCTGTATACATGGTGTTAATTATTTCAATCTCACTTGCTATCGCCGTGACTATCTACCGACTAAGAAAACTCCAGAGAAATAAGAACGAAGCTATCATAACTCTCAAAGAAGTAAATCCAAGTGAGATTAGAGTGGATCACAGGAACATTCCCGCAACTATCCCCAAAAGCATTCGCGAATAGTTGCTGATCTATGGGGGGAGGTGTTACATATGGACGACAACCCTTACCTAATTAAATGGAGCAGTACCTTTATAATATCGTAAGACATCACTCGATCGCGGAATCAATGACCACCCAAGAGCGTCGATGTCGCAATCCGCCGCACACCTGGCACCGGCCCGAACTCCCCGAAGATACCTCACTTTTGAATCTTACATCGATCAATCGTCACGCTACTTAGATTTTAAATTATTTTTATCACTCGATGTATTTTTTCTAAATATATCAACTTAAAACTAAAGTCTACATTTTTCTTCTGCACCCTCCGTCTGCAGCCCTCGTAATTCGCGAACGTAAACTGTTTACAGCATGTCTAGGCAGTGTTCGTGTACGTCTTTGCACATTCCTAGGTTTTCTTTGATCTTAGCTCGCTTTTTGTAAGGACGGTCTGGCTGAACGGCTGTGTTTAAATCAAGCTGGATTTGTATCGGACAATATCAATGGCTGGATGGCACTGGATAGCGCTGGATAGCGCTGGATGGTTGGATGGTAATCCTTACACGACGCTCGTTCGGTTTCAATTCTTGCTGAATCGCGTTTTTGCTAGAAGCCATTTATTTTTTACGAGTAAGTACTAAATTTTCTAGTTGTGTGCAGTTTACTTGTTTATTTTCTTTTCTTTTTTCGTTTGAGAAAATCAAAATAAGTTTTGATTTGTTATTTATTCATTAACATAATTGTACCACAATACAAAAAGATTTAAAGTTACCGTTTGATCGAAAAGTCCAAAACACATTATTAAATCGCATGACTGAAACTTAAATACTATCATACAATGGGGAAGGGGCTAAGGAGAAGATCCATAGAAAGAAACTTGTGTTTGAGAAAATAAACTGTTCCTTCCATTCGTCTTTTAACTTTATACTAAACTTTACAATATGTCTTTACGTCTTTTGCCTTTACATACATACTATCACGTCTCTTTCCCCAATGGGGCAGACAGAGCATTTTGAGTCTTGCGGTTCTATGCAGAGCCCAGGGCCGCAACTTTGAGAACTTTTTCACAAACATTCCCCTAAATACAACTGCCCCACTAATGTCCTCATCTAGGAAATCAAAAAAGCTATTAACCAATTGCGTACCTAAATGTAAAGATAGGCTAATATTTAAATACGTCACACCTAAAAATATCATTGATACTTTTAAAAGCTTGAATAATAAAAAAACTGGTGATTTGTGGGACATTTCTGTCTCCGTTATTAGTAATATTATAGATGTAATTGCGCCTTACTTAGCTTCCATATTTAATAAATGTGTAGACGCGGGATCTTTCCCTGACATGATGAAGTTAAGTAAAGTTATTCCTCTATTTAAGACTGGTGACAGAAATGATCCAACAAATTACCGTCCCATTTCTATTCTGCCAGCATTGAGCAAAATATTCGAAAAGATAATTTTTAACCAATTATTAGATTTTTTCAACAAAAATAGTCTGTTCCATGGTGATCAGTATGGATTTACTAAGGGTCGATCAACAACGTATGCAGGTGTTGCACTTTTACAAAACATCTATGATGCTTGGGAGTGTTGTCAGAATGCAATTGGTGTCTTTTGTGACCTCTCCAAAGCCTTTGATTGTGTAGACCACAAAACCCTTCTATCCAAACTTGAGCACTACGGAATAAAAGGGAAGGCTCTTGAATTGATTAAATCTTATTTGAGTAGCCGAATTCAAAAAGTTAGTGTAAATCAAGTAAAATCTGAAGGATCAACCGTAGTGATGGGTGTGCCCCAGGGTTCTATCTTAGGTCCTTTGTTGTTCCTGATCTATATTAATGATTTACCATATTATGTAAAAGATTGTAAGGCTGTACTTTTTGCTGATGACACTTCCCTTGTTTTCAGCGTAGATAGGAAAACTGACACCTCTGATGAGATGAATAATATATTGTCGCAAGTGTTGGATTGGTTTACAGCAAATAATTTAGTATTAAATGCAAAAAAAACGAAATGTGTAAAGTTCTGCTTACCGAATGTTACAAAAGTTCCAACACGATTATTTCTTGATAAGGAAGCAGTAGATATGGTTGATAACACAACATTTTTGGGAATAACGCTTGATTCAGGGTTGCAATGGGGTGCCCATATTAAAAAATTAGCTGGAAAACTTAGCTCTGCGGCCTATGCGGTTAGAAAAATTAGGCAAATGACTGACGTTGATACAGCGCGTTTGGTATATTTTGGGTACTTCCACAGTGTTATGTCCTATGGAATATTGCTATGGGGTAACGCTGCAGATATAAATACCATATTTGTTTTACAAAAACGCGCTATCAGATTTATATATAAATTAGGTGCTAGAGAGTCTTTGAGGGAACTATTTAAAGACATAAATATTTTGACCCTCCCTTCGCAATTCATCTATGCGAACATTATGTACGTGCGTCAGAATATACACTCATTTAAGAGAAATTGTGACATTCATAGTATTAACACGAGAAATAAAAATAAATTAGCCATCACAGCTTTGCGGTTAGAGAAAACAAAAAAATCTTTTGTGGGTCTCGGCTTGCGCCTCTATAATAAAATTCCAGATGATATAGTAGCATTACCATTAACTAAGTTTAAGACAGCCGTTAAAAATCATTTATTACACAATGCGTATTATCATGTAAATGACTACTTATCATCATCTGAGAAAAATTCTTGGAAATAGTTGTCTGCAAATTGTAATTGTATAATTTAAATGTATAGCTTAAGTGTAAATCTGTATTGTAATTGTAACATAGCCCATCAGGCTGGGTAGGGACCAATACTGAACTGGGTTTCTTTCGGCGTAATCTTCCCAGCAGTGGTCGTTCCGAAACGCTAGTAGTTTTTAGCTTTTGCACTAAAATAATATTTTAAAAAAATGACCTTCAATAAGAGATAAATTTATCCTACATTGAATAAAAAATTTTGACTTTGACTTTGACTTTGAAGGGTTGCTAGCCGCATCGCCTGTTAACATGATTTGCATTTTTGCCCATTCCCTCGATCGGCTTTTACGATCTGCGTGGGAAGAGAAGCAGCTGGTACATTCTAAGTTTTTTATTTCTCCCAGACCAGCATGGGAGCCTTTTAATTTTATAAAACTTAAAATTAGGTATCTTTCAATAACGTCTACACCTTATTTCGTCTTTACATAATCTCCATTACTTAATATATCTAAACACAATTTTTCACGCATCTTTCAAAATTCAAACGCGCGTCTTTTCCTTGCTTGTCACACTTTGCTTTTTCGTCTTTCCCTCACTTATAAATCGTATGTTCTTTTTCATGTATAACTATTTCATCCTACATTCATAAATACAGGCAGATTGGGAAAATATTCTCAGGATGTCCGACGTCGATTTGAAGGTGGCTGCCTTTAATTCAACTCTTTTGGCTCTCTTCGATAAACATGCGCCTCTCCACCCGGTCAGGGTGAAACACTTCCCTGCTCCGTGGCTAACACAAGAGATAAAGAAGCTGATGGCTAAAAGAGATAAAGCGAAGCTAAAGTTGCGTCATAATCCCTCTGCTGCCAACCATGATTCTTATATAGCACTTCGTAATCTTTGCAATAAGAAATGCCGTGAAGCCAGGCGTAAACACATTCATAAAAATTTTGATGACTGCCCTCCCAATAAACTTTGGAAATTTCTTAAGGGTTTGGGTGTTGGTAAGCAAAGTGCAAGTTTCGATCAGCAATTTGATCTGAATGTCCTGAATAAGCACTTCTCTGATTCTCCTGTCAATCTTCCCTCTAACGCTAAACATGCGACACTTAATAGTCTCAGGAATAGGGCTCCCCCTGATTGTCCTTTATTTAATATTGAAAAGATTACTTCGGATGATGTAGTAAAAATTATCAATTCTATTAAAACGAAGGCAGTTGGCAATGATAACATATGTCTGGACATGATCAGACCAATTGCAACCTTGATAGCTCCTGTTGTCACGGACATCATTAACTGTTCTTTGGACACTGGTGTATTTCCTAGTGCATGGAAGTATGGGCATATTATTCCCTTACCAAAAAGTCCTAATCCGTCTTCTCCTTCCCACTTTCGTCCTATATCCATCCTACCTCTCCTTTCAAAAGTATTAGAACACCATGTTCACCAATGTCTCACCAAATATCTCAACAGAAATAACCTTTTAAGTCCGTTTCAGTCTGGTTTCCGTGCGGGGCATAGTACGACATCTGCCCTATTAAAAATCACAGACGACATTCGTTGGAATATAGACAATAAAGCCCTTACTCTCCTCGTATTACTGGACTTCACCAGTGCGTTCAACACAGTGGATTTTGAGTTGCTTCTGGCAACAATGCAGTCATTTAACTTTTCCCCTGACACTATCGCTTGGTTTCGATCCTATCTGACTGGACGGAGACAGTTGGTAAGGGTGGATGATAGGCGCTCGGATTGGTGTGATCTTAGGGCAGGTGTCCCACAGGGAGGAATTCTGTCACCTATCCTTTTCTCTATCTTCATTAATGGCATTACTGCCTCTCTCTCCTCCTGCTATCATTTGTATGCTGATGACCTCCAGATATATGCAGCCGCTCCTCTTAGTAATTTCGATATGGCTATTACAACCATTAACTCCGACCTCGCGATTATCGCGGAATGGTCTAAGAACTTCGGGCTAATGGTCAACGCTGCAAAATCTCAAGCCATCGTGATAGGAAGCTCTCATTTCATTGCCAAATTTAAGTCCATGGCATTCCCTGACGTTATCTTGGGTAATGATGTCATCCCTCTCTCTTCGGTTGTTAATAACCTGGGTATTGTCATGGACGAAACTCTATCTTGGTCTCCGCAAATCAATGAGCTTAGTCGGAAAGTTTTTGCTTCTCTGCATTCATTAAGACGCTTAAAGAATTTTCTGCCGACTGACACTAAAGCGCTTCTGGCTCGCTCGTTATTGCTCTCTATCTTAGATTATGCAGATGTGGCCTTCCTGGATCTCACCGAAGAATTGTCTGACAAGCTAGAGCGACTTCAGAACATGTGTGTTCGGTATGTGTTTGGGCTACGTAAGTTCGATCATATATCTGAATTCCGTTCTTGCCTGAGTTGGTTAACTATAAGAACCCGTCGCATTCTACATATCCTTACTTTTCTTTTCAATGTCCTTCACAATCCTATCTTTCCCAAATACCTTAAAGACAAATTCCAATTTAGAGTCATTAACCCCCGCCTTCGATCTCGTAATAACATTCTCGACATCCCCACTTTCTCCTCTCGAGCTTATGCTAAGTCTTTTGCTATCATGGCTGCTCATTTATGGAATGAACTACCACCCACCATTAAAGCCTCAACTTCTTTATATTCCTTTAAAGCTAGGGTCAAAAACTTTTACAAAGACTCCTGACCTGGATTGAGTTATATGTATGTATTGTGTCCTTATTTATATCTATATTATATATATATATATATATATATTTATGTATATGTTTTATTTATTTATTTATGTTTATACACATATACAAGGTTTTCATTTGTATTTTAGCTTGTAAGTATTGTACTGTGTTCCACCCTAATTAATAGGATTATCTCCTCTGGCGTTGGGTTGACTGGAAGAGATCCCTTAAAGGGATAAGTCCGCCTTTGTATTGTTATCTACTGTATTTTTGTAGTGTCCTTTCTGTACAATAAAGAATTTACAAACAAACAAAACAAACAAACAATATAGCGGAAAACGAAAGGTAAACTCGTAAGAACTTTATTTGTTTTGCTCTTTCAATGTCTTCTTAAAAGTGCTAATGGCGCAAATTATTACAAAGTGATAATTACATTTATTTTCCAATCTGTTGGCTAACATAGCGTGATTGTTTACCACAGTCTTTGTCTGGGAACAGAAGCTATACCGGAAGGATGTCAAGACAATAGATGCAGCTCAACAGACAATTGCTCGCGAAGTGACACGGGTAATTAAAATGTCATTGTGGAATATTGCAGCGGACAGGCGTTATAGGAAAATGTCTTAGAAAACCTAATAAAGGCTTCATTTTCTTGTACAGTGGTGGGCAGATCGAGAATAATTAGGTTCGTGATTAATTAGCATCTTCGATCGTTGAATTCTGTCGTAGTTATTTTTTTTTCTATAAAAAATAAAATAAGAATAAAAATCATTTAGTTTGAGTTATTCTATGCTTGGTTTAATGTCCAAAAGCTAGGCAAAGGCCTCCCCCTGTTCTTTCCACACGTCCCAATTTTTAACCGCCTTTCAAAAAGAAGGAGGTTATCAATTCGTTACGATCTTTTCTTTATGTATGTTCACCGATTATAATATTTTTTTTTGTTTGAAATAAAAATGTTATCAAAATCGGTCGTGCAGTTTGAGGGTGAAGTCGGTTTTTAGTTTTGAAACTTAAAAATAAGTAAACGTGGTGGGCTTTCAAGTAAGGCTTACGTATACAGGCATAAATGTGTAAAACTGTACTTAACTTTTGTTTTCAAGGTATGATTCTCTAGTATGATTACAACGCGTAAAGTTGGTTAATGGTATTGGAAGTTGCCGTTGGCGTTATATCAACCATAGAGCAGATAGTCTCCCCGACTCAATGGAAGTGCTTACTCCTTTTTCCATTATATAATAACAAACTAGTTTTAGTGACATCATTATCATCATCATCATCATTTCAGCCGCATGATGTCCACTGCTGGACTAGGCCACACCCAAAGATTTTTAAAATGACTGATCAAGAGCGGCCTGCATCCAGCGCTTTAAATTTTTAATCTTTATTGTTCATTAAATACAAATTGTACAGAACAATAGGCGAACTTAACGCTAGCGTTATCTACCAGTCAACCTCCGAGTTATACAGATAGTCTAAATGTGGGTTGCCAGTTTCAGTAGCTCAAAAACAAAATGTATGCCAACAAACAAACTTTGTTATCACATCGACCTGCTTTCAAGCCTATACGAATCTAATTAACTTCTAAGTTTTATGAAAACGTGCCTATCCAAAACTTCTTTATGTTCGTTTAGACTTGAGAGAACTTTCTCTCTACACTTGTCCTGATTCAGAATCCTAATTCCGCCATAATTATGATTTGTTTGCAAAAACAACACGATCATCGAGCTCCTATTAATCTCCATCGGAAAGAGTTTACGTCGCAACTCAATTTCAATTTATTCCGACACTCGCCCAGAAGCCGATTTATAGCGCCAGCCTTACCATTGTTACTCGATTCGTAAACTCGAAGTTGCGTGTATTCAACATTTTATGGTTCATTTGTTCATCCTAAACGATCGTGACGAAGTACTGTATTAACTCGACAATGTATGTTTGAATAGGCTTTTTAGAACACGCGTCTGTCAGTCAGGTTATAGGCTCAATAAAAATCATTTATTCTCAGACAATTAAAGTCTATACAAACAAACAAACAAATTTTTATATGTGAAAGAAAGTTGAAAAAAAATATTTTATTTTTTTAACCGATAAAGACCCGGAAGGCATTTATAAATGTTCACGTTCATTGTCTTACTATTGTGTCTGGTATTGGCTGACTTTTTATAATTTAAAAAAAAATCTAAATAAGTAAACTTGCTTTCAAAAGGAGTTTTTCAATAAAAATCTAGTCTTCGGATGACCGTCTCGTTTGCCAGTTTCACATGCACCAGTGCGTGAATAAGAACCGATAGTAACGTCCCAAGGATAAGTAGGTATATCGGAGCAGGGTAATAGAATTAACTGTCGCTCGCGATCGGGGCTGTTCGCTGCAGCCGACCCAATATTCCCATTACGCTGCAAATACCAGGATAAACAGATTTATAAAGCCAATACAAGGTTAAGCAGAAATAACTAGCCAAGTGCGAGTCCGACGCACAAGGAGCGTTCCGTACCATTATCTATAAAAAATCACGTTTGTTGTACGGGAGATCTACTTCACTTAAATATTTATTTTATTCTGTTTGTATTGTTGAAGTAAAATAATACATACATACTATCACGTCTTTATCCCTAATAGGGCAGACAGAGCATTTTGGGTCTTGCGGCTCTATGCAGAGCCCAGGGCCGCAAGACCCAAAAGCCACTTTTAGCGTCATGGTGGGCGAGAAGATGGAAAAGCAATCAATACAGTGATGAACATGATTTGCATTTTTGCCCATTCCCTCGATCGGCTTTTACGATCTGCGTGAGAAGAGAAGCAGCTGGTACATTCTAAGTTTTTTTATTTCTCCCAGACCAGCATGGAGAAGTAAAAATAAAATAATTATAAACTTAAATATTTTTATATACATGTCAATCAATTTTTACGTTGAGTGCGTCAGTCAAACAATCCGCCCTGAATCGTACCTAATGCCCCTGGCGCCCATGACGCTCGCGGCATTACCCCGCTGTATTGCCAGCGATATTCGTTGCATCAGCTACGACTGTGCGGTGCTCATTGCCGTTACTCCTTAACCGCCTTCCCAGCTCTTGCACAAACCCCTTGGCCTCCTCACCCCATACCCATACCCAGCTCAATTCCACTGCGAAGAGAATAAAACTTTACTTTTAGTATTGTTATAGTGGCAACAGAAATACTGATAATACTACTACGACTAATCATTTGTGAAAATTTCAACTATCACGTTTCATGAGATACAGCTTGGTGACAGACAGGTTCACGGACGGACGGACGGACAGTGGAGACGTAAATGGGGTCCCTTTTTTACTCTTTGGGTAAAAAACCCTAAAAAAGAGACATGGAAATCACTCCTACAGTAAATGCAAGAAGACACTCGGTTTTAACATTTTGATTGCAACGCTAGAACAGAGTGAATTGCGTCCATAAATCCTATCTATTCCTAGTCTCGAGCAAAATCAGTCAATTAAGATTTCCGGAAACACGAGATTCGGTACGGTCTGGTCGTATCCCGAGCAATTCCCGTCGCCATGTTGTGGGAATCGGAGTTGCCGCAACGGGAATGGTTCCGGGAACGGCGTGGCCTGGCTCCATGGGTGGGAACTAGGGCTCTAAGTAATGGCTTTCTGTTATTATGTGCGGATGTGCGATGCGTGTGACAAGCGGACGGCGGAATGGGAAATGAAAGATATTTGACTATGGTAGATTGTGAACTGTATAAAAAAAACTCTCAATTTATGACTGACAAACAAGGGAAGCGATAATGCTTAGATTTAGATTTTCAGTTTTAGATTTTGTAATCGACAAAAATTTACTTTTATATTTACCAATAAAACTGCCGGTTCACATTTTTTATTAATCTACAACATATTATCATACCTATTAATTCAATAAAAAATATGAATTATTTTGTATTACAAAAGTTTCTAGAAGTGATAATGATGGACTTATTTTTTTAATTTTCATCATCAAAAATACATCAGTTTTCTTCGTCTTTTTCTCACCTTAGCGCGGTTATATTTTTTATTCAAGTATGTTTGAATAGATATATTAATTCCAAGTTTATCGATGTTAAGATGCTGCTGGCCCTCCGTACATCACTATAGTGTAATTGGGTTGTTTATTATTTATTCGCCAAAGCAATCTGAAATAACACAGTCAATCCGCCGATGTAGCTTTATTGTAAGTTCGCTTCTGTTTTGGGCCCCCGCCTCTTGAGAAACCGCTCACTGTTTCAAGCGAAATTAATGCTGCGCCGATAGCAAACTCCATGATACATTGGACTCCTCTTTGGTAATCTTGCTTTCATACAAGTTATTTTAGTGCTTACATGAAGTTAATATGAAACAAACATTTAAGTTTGGCCGTGTTATTTTGTTACCCGTTTATGAAATTTAATTTGATCAATGACGTAAAAAACACGCGCGATATAAAATTAATTGAATTTTATAGCAGTCACAATACATTCAAATCATCTTTATTATACTAGGATAAAATAATATACATACGCACAGTCTAAATGAAGGTTACGTGTTTGTAAACAATGTTATATACACATTGTTGATACATCACACTACTACTGTAGGAATATCTAATAAATTGCTTTGCCTTTCATCAAAGTTTTCTTACAAATATTTTCCTTTAACGTAAGTGATCGGTAGTAGTACAGAATTATAAATAGTATTACATAGTAGTAGTATAAATATGATAACATAAGTCCGAATTCATAAAACACGTCTTTTAGTAAAAGTCAGGATACATTGAATTCAAACACACAAGTAGAACCAGTCAATCAAGAGTTTCAACTATTATGGAGTCAATCTCAACTCAACGAAGAATTCGTCGCTATTTTTTTTTACCGAAATATCTAGCATATTTTATGGCAAAGTAAAGGTTGCTTGTACGGAGGTTATAAAAATAACTAAACTTACTATACGTTTCACAATGTTTCCTTAATATTTCCCTTTATCTAAAATCTCGTTTCCATACGAGCACCTCCGTCGAGATACGATCTGCGTTTCATCTCTTGACACGAAACACTTCTTATCTTTATTGTTATACTGCTATTACAATGTCAACTCATGACAGATATTGTACACGCTGACGTATTTCAGTTACAATGTGTTTCCTCTTTGCATTTGCTTTATTTGCTCGTCATAAATACGATCTTGTGATTGTGACTCGTCAATGTGCTAAACGTTCAATGAATGTAGTGGTGATCATTATTACAATAGCAGTTACTATAACGCATTATTTTCAATTAATGAATAACACTGTTATTGGATATTGAAATAATGAGCTTTCATTATTGCCTGTTATTGCTATTGAATCTTACGCCCTGTTGCCGTGCCGAGCATGCGCTATCGTTATAGTTAGTATTAGACAGGCGTTCCGCGTCGCAATCGTGCGTGTTAGCAGTTAGCACTAAAAATTCGCGCTGTTGTAGCCATATTTCCTATAATGCTCACTCACTCACCTGTTACTATAACGTAATTGACAATTAATTTATTTTACATAATAAAAAAAAAATCTGCCAGTCCTAAGACTCCTAAGCCTGTGCAAAGTATAAAGGGAAGTTCTTTGACTTTTTATTACAAATTAACAGCTCACGACGTTATACATAACATAACATACCTACATTGTTATTTCAGTATTAGCTGTTATCTTTAAAAAATGAATGCACTATTTGACTATAAAAATAACAGGATAGCAATAACAGTTTACAATAACAGTTATTGGCAAATAATGTAGCAGTGTTATTCATTATTTTGAAATAGCCGTTAATGCCATCACTAGTTTAGAGGTATCTGAACTGTCACTGACCGGTTAACAATTATTCGTACAAAATCTCAAAATAAACAAATTAAGACTTTCGTTTCGATGACTTTAAGAGTGGCAAAGTTACACACTGGCAAAATGCAGAATCTAATTGTCACAGAAAGAGATAAGTTACCTATATTATTGTTTATAATTATTTTTCCCTCTCCCTCTTTCATAATCTTAGCCAAGGTGTGCTATTCCACTTGTGCTGCTCACTTGAGTACCACTGTTTCAGTACCTAATTTTTAATAGGTTTAAAAATTAGGTACTGAAACAGTGGTACTACGCTAGAAATCTATTTATCCCGTAGGTTAACTGGTAGAGAATGCTATTAGCATTAAGTGTTTTGTACCATTTACTATCGGTTGCCTGCCTGATGGAAAGAAATCTTTTTTCTTTCCTCTTCTTCGTAGGAAAATTTTCAGATTGCAAAAAAAAATAATGAAATCGAAGAACACAATGAAATGAGGAGGTCAGTTGCACCAACAGGGCCAACAATTTACATTCTAGGATGAACAACATTTACTTAGTCGTAGGCATCTTGATAAATATGCTGTTTATTATTTTAGATTAAAATCAAACCAAAACAGATGCTCCTATTTCAACTAATCAAATCATATTACGCATACAATCACTCGCTGATTTGCAATCAAAATTCATGATCTGATACAGCCACGCATTGTTTGACAAACCCACTGTGAATACAATTACTTGCAATCCTGGGATATTGAACATATTCTGTGATTTTAACCAGTGATCAAAGCATTCCTTATTTGGGGAATAATTGTGCGGAAAATATATTAAATTCTATTTTGGGTTGAATGGTTTGGTTACAAATTTATTTGTTTGGCTTTTACAATTAAAATGTGAAGAAACAATATGAGTTTGTGAATCTTTTAAATCATAAAACGTTTCATTTTCGATGAAAAGGGTAAAGAGAAGTTTTAATTAGTATTTTGCACAAAAGTAGAATATGATGTTGTGAATACATAGACGTTTTTTGTCATAACCTAGTCACTATGGTGATATAGGCAGATCCTTTAGGCTATGTTTTATATAGACTGTTTAGACGGAGTTCGTTGCGTCACGACGCGGTTACTCGCATAGAATTCAACCTGTCCCTGTATTAGTTATAAATATCCTAAGCCCGTTCCGTATTATATTCTTATATAAATCCGGTCCATAATATGTATTTGAAAAAAGCCAATTCCGCTTCGTAGGTCACTTTCTGTATAACAAATATTTATTGAAGCATTGCTTCCTTTAGAAAGCCAATTACAACAAAAATATAAGGCTACAACCTGATTTATAATAGGAAAGATTTGTTTGTGAGTTTCAATGTTTCTTACTCAATGACAAAAACGTCTCAACGTTTTTAGAGAACTCTTAATATCTTAATTTTATTTATCATTGACCAGCAATCTTTGATAAAAAGATTGCTTGTCAACTAAGCTTTATTAGTCCAGAATTTGGATACATGCTAAACGACGTTTAATCTGAGGTGAGGAAAATCTGACGTGAATTCTTGTACGATACGCGTAAGGTACTTTTTTAAAGAAGAAAGATCTATTGTTCCTGCCTTTGGGGACTGGTGCGCGGAAGGCGACTGACTTCCCGAAGCGTTAGCAATTAGGGACTGCCGTATTCGGGACTCGGAGGACGTGTTGCTCTGTGCTCTTACCACAGGATTAATAAAATTATTACATACAGAATGGAATCTTCTAAGGTCCCGTGCAATATGCGTCCTGGTTCCCCGTTCTCGCCTTCTTTTTATCGTGTGTGTTAGTGACTAACACTAGTATCAGAGTTTTTGAACCACCTTAAAGGCCTCTGACATGGTTTTAGGTAACGACCAATGTCAAAGACAGTCTTTTTCTTCTTATCGTGTGTGTTAGTGACTAACACTAGTGTCAGAGTTTTTTAAACCGCCTTAAAGGCCTCTGACATGGTTTTAGGTAACGACCAATGTCAAAGACAGTGACCGGGACCGACGGCTTAACGTGCCCTCCGAAGCACGGATCATCTTACTTATCAGACAATCAGGTGATCAGCCTGCAATGTACTAACCAAACTAGGACAAAAACACAAAGTCGTTGCCCCCGCTGGGAATCGAACCCGCGACCTCCGGGTATGAGCCAAATGCTCCAACCATTACACCACGGAGGCAGTTCTCGCCTTGTGACGCCGCCTCTACAAGGCGAGAATGGGGGAGAGGTGCGGGGACCGGAGGGGACGAATAATGCCGGGACTCTAGGAGTTTCCCTTCTACATGTAAAACTTATATTGATTCTGTTCTCTTGCCTTGCATTGTGGTGTAATAAAAAATCTGTAGTACATAGTTCGCGTTTTCATGTAATTTCTAATCATTTTGTTCTTCTAAAAGTACAATATTTGTATAAAATAGTACAGCAGGAAGCATTAAAAAACCCATCGATATCATTGTTTATATAGCCGCGATGCGTGTAGGGTATAAGGCTGACATAGATAACTGCGGCCGCGACCGAGCCTCGCCCACCCCGTAGAACATTCCTCACCGTCACTTTAATTACATTGTAATTTTGTAACGAGCTTGTAATCAAGTAGATAGCACCGGGCTAATGGGCACTGAGCACTGGAGTGTTAGAAAACCTTTATGTGTGAGTGTAATAAAGTTAAACGATATTTTTTCTTGATTGTAAACGTGTGTTAAAGTTATTTTTCTTATAAATTAAAAACCAACTTCACTACCAAACTTTACTACATGACTTTGACAAAGGCCACAAACTAACGCAAAGTCGTCAAGGGCATCTTAAAAATTTGATACCAGTGTTGGCCACTTACACGAAAAACCAACAATAATTAAGTGTTACGTTAGAGTACGGACGTACCACTCTTAATTATGAGGCAAGACTGTCAACTTGTCAAGATTTGACGTACAAAAGTTAGAATCACGTAGAAAATATTTTGATTTTATTTACTTCTATAAAATAATTCATTCTTTGGTTGATGTTCCTTCTTTGCTTTCTCATATATCTTTCAACACTAGGTATAGTGAATCAGATCAAATCAAACAGGAATTTTTGCTCAAAAAACATATAAAAATAATACCACATTTTATAACCCTATTGTGAGGATGGCCCGTCAGTGTATCGAGATTGCGTTGACTAACCCAGAATTTGATGTTTTTGATCCTAAGCTAGGCTAATACATTAAGGGTCGATTTCACCAAACTGGACTTTATTCTAGGATAACTATCCTTGGTATAACTTTATACCTAGAATTTAGTCTGGGATTACTTCGTTCACGTTTCACCACTCTACACGAGAGTAAATTTACTCTCGCATAGTTATTCTTTGACTCGGAACAAATCTCAATGATTTCAGAACGACTGTGATAAACTACCTAAAATAAATCGCCCGCTTCTCTCATAATAAGTTATGTTTACTGCGTATTTTTCTTTTGGGTAGTGTTATATGTCAATATATTAAAAATATTGACAAAACTTTTTAACAAAATCTATATTATCATAGACGTCATTGTTTCTTTCTTGTATCCACGACTTGTATCCATCTTGTTTGCCTCGGTATATAGCTGTCAAAGAGTCAGCTGTTACGCTCGGGCCGCCATATTGAAATCTTATCCATGGTATAAGCTCAATACTCTATGAAAATTGGCGGAGTAGTGATTTACTTGAGAATAGCCGCATAATCCTAGTATAAGTCTATGGTGAAATGTAAAAATAGTTTAACCTGAGAATAAATGCTGTTATTCTCTGGAATTAAATTTATTCTTGTTTGGTGAAATCGAGTCTTAAACACAAAAGGAAATCCTGTACTGTGTTACAGGAGAATGAGCATGTATATTAAATTAATTGTAATAGTAATATTTCATTTACTATACTTGTTTTCTCTTAGTTTGTAAGATTCTCCTCTAATAACTGTTTTTGTGTAGATATACACATGTTTTGGATTGCGACCAGTTTTTAATGTTTTTTTCACTGCATGTTTGTAAAAGTTGTAATCTGTTTTGTGTGTTAATAAAATAAAAATAAAAAAATAAATAAAGAGTGTCTGCATGACTTATTTTAGCTTTCACATGCCATATAATAAATTCAGCAACTGATTTCGCACATGAATAACCTGAAAATGAAGTGAGCATCACCAGCCATGAATCAAATTTTAATGAACCTGATTCATTTGTTATATTATTGTTTGTCGGCTTCTGCTGTTCGTTGTATGATCGTTAATTAAGTTTAAAATTATTGTGTGTAAATTTTATTGCGTTTACAGCTAAATTACTGTTATTTATACGTGCCTAGTTCTAGAGCTGCTGCGTGGAGCCATAAACTTTTCATTCATTAACATTGACGTTATGGAGTGTGTCTCTTCATCGGATGAGTAATTAGTGGTATAATGAAATGGCAGTTTTTATCAACGTATCACTCATTTTAAGTTGTTTTTTAATCTAGACAAACGAATTCAGTCGAGTAAAATAAGCAATGCCCATCGCCGACGTAAATTTCACAAACCGCGTAGAATTAAAAAAGGTTTATAGCTGGACATTTATTTACACACTAGGTCAGACTCGGTGGGATTCCCACAATTTATAGCACTTGAGCGGTGAAGGATGGCCTCTACGCTGTCCTATTAGACAATGAAAATACTTTTTTATTGAACTAAGTTAATAATACAGATATAATTTGGATTGCTTTAGTAAAAACCCTTGAAAAAAGGTTTTGAGCTGGACTATTAAACACATTAGGTCAGGTTGGGTTGGATTCCTGGAATTTATAGCACTTGAACGGTGAGGAACGATCTCTACGCTGTCCTGTTAGACAATGCACGTACTTTCCTTTATAATTTATCTAATAATACAGACATTTAAGGTTGTCTTTACAAAACTTTCGAAAAAGGTTTGATAGCTGCACCAAGACTCGGTGGAATTCCCGCAATTTATCTGTGATTATACAACAATCGTACTTTTATTTAAAATTTATTTAATTAGAGCACACATTTTACCCTGTCTATCTACGTTAGCAAAAAAGTACCTTACTTTTGAATCCTCCAAGGTATCTTTAAACCTTAGCTTTAAACTTGATAGTTATTTTTGAAAATTCAGGAATAACAAACAAAGTTAACTAGGTCATTGTCGCAGTGGGACATACCTACTTAACCCTTTCACCGCGAGACTTTATATCAGTTGTCGTGCCCCCAGCGCGAGACATGGTAAATCTAACATACCTATCTACAACTAAAAACGGATATGGATACGTAAGTTATGTGCCATACGAGCATTTTTTTTGTCGCAAATATGCGACCTTCGCGGTTAAAGGGTTAACATGACGAAACTTAAACTTTGGTTTACTTTAACGATGGACGCTGCAGCACAAAGGTCAACTATTCGACGACCAAGTCCGATAAGCGCCGTGTGTTGCACCCAACTAAGTAGTCGTTTCATCGACATTTCCGCACAGATTTAATTACACACTAGGTCAGCCATTCCCTCAATCCCTGCTGGACCCCGCGATTTATAGCTCTCGGGCGGTGAGCGATGACCTCATTGCTGGATCCTGCTTGAGAGTAGGACCACTATTTATAAAAAAAAGTGTAATCACTCTTCAGAACAATACAAAGAAACTTTTGGGCCTTGGAGTTTCACCTGTTGTCTGTAAATAATTTGATGAAATCATAACTTTATCGTTGATCCGCTAATTTTTCAAAATAAAACTATCTTTTCTTCTTAACAGTCTATATTAGTCTACTGCTGGACAAAAGGCCTAGTAAAGTTAGGACTTTGATAGGATAATTTCACGAGGAAATATAAAGGCAAGGAAAAACAGGCCAACAAAGACGTTTTTGGAGAAAGTAAAAAAAAGACAGAATTCATGTCGTATTAGAAAGTCAAACATTTGGAAAATACTCCACTGATATGAACATAGTTCTTAAAATATTGATGATGATGACGTAACTCTTTGTAAGCAAATCAGAAATAGCATTTCTCCAGGAGTTTGAAGATAGATCTGTTTGGCTCCTGTCAATCTCGCTAATTGATGGCTATAACAGATTGCTAAGCATCAATACTATTTCCGGATCGGACTCCGTTCTGCCAAACGAATTTGTTATGGGGTTCTTATTCCGTTTGCCATTGGCATATAATATAATAGAGCGAACAAACAAGTTAGACGTCGGGCAGGCAGCTGGTCGAAAAACTATAGCCAAATCATTTCTACTCATCATCATCATTATCATTCAATTACATCTTTAGCGGTAATGCCTCAGAGCTAGAGTCCGCTACTAGGTGATTTAAGTAGATTACTGGTGCTTACACAGAGCAACTGCCATCTGACCTCCGCAAGCTAAAGGGTAGACCAGAACCAATCCTTGGATAGGTTAAGCAAACGCTGAATGGCGTACAGGACCCACAGTTTATATGTGCCTTTCGAAACACGGAATCATCTTTCTTTTTGGATAGTCAGATGTTTCAAGCCTGCAATTTCCTAACCAGATTGGAAGCAACTTTTTATAAAGTATGCCTCCCAATAGGACGGGTACCCATAAGATTAATTAATGCTAATGATTTCAATAAGTGGATATTCAACTTCATAATTTCAGCCACATAACGTCCACTGCTGGACATAGGCCTATCCCAATGATTTCCAAAATGACCGATCTAGAGCGGATTGCATCCAGTGTCTTCCAACGACCCTGGACAGGTCGTCAGACCGCCTTGCGGGTGGTGATATTCCACTTCAATTAATCCTATTTCGCATCTCTCGTCTATCCTTTGCGTCATCTACGAAATCTACTAGAACGATTTGGGCGGTTGTAGGATATTATTCCGCGTATTTGGGCGGGTAAGCATGCTTCCTGCGGTTTCATTTCGTATGAATGACGTGCCTAAATCTCCCGGTTTCAGTGGGGGGTGTTTGCCAATAAAGGGAAGATAAGTACTGCGGTTTTGTGATTACAAAGAGCTGCTTTCAAACCGCGAGTACATATTTAATGGCTATTTAGGTCCCGCGAAATATGCGTCCCCGTTTTTCGTCCCCGCACCTCGAGTGTGGCGGGCGAACACACACAAATTGACGTTTGCACGGATGTATAGTTTTATTTGTAGTAGTAGTAGTAGGCATAAATGGAACTCCGCTTCTATGAAGTGTCATCCCTGTTCGTGTCATGTCCATAATGAGGTAGGTAGGTTTTGGTTCTGCGGCTCTATGCAGACGACCCAAAGGGCACTTTTAGCGTGAAAAATGGGAATATGAAAAAAAAATATTTAAGTAGGGCTCCTATACAACTTGATTTTATAAATAGCTTTGCCCGTGGACTTCGCTCCCCATGGGAATTTCGGGATAAAAACTATTCTATGTCTTTCTCTGGGTATCAAGCTATTATCCATATCAAATATTATCTAAACAGGTTCAGTGGTTGAAGCGTGAAGTCGTAACAAACAAACAAATATACAAACTCACTTTCGCATTTATAATATTGGTAGGATGATACAAAACTCTACGTGCGCGAGTTTCTCTTGGACTTGGCTGGTTATTCTTTTTTCCCAGACCAGCTTGGATATGTCAAGTGTAATCCTAACTCCTGACCAACAGCAAAAAAAATTAAAGGCGCTAAGTTTCCACTAAGTTTTTGATATGAACTCTGAGTTATAGTTTTTTATGTTTAAGTGCTACACGTGGGAACCTTTTATTGGCTTTCCGATATCATTAGCTGTTGGATCCCCTTGAAAACAAATAAATAAGTAAGATGTGTCAATGACCTTTATCTTTTATTACTGCCGTATCCTACTAATATTATAAACGCGAAAGTTTGTAAGTATGGATGGATGATAGTTACTCTTTCACGCAAAAACTACTAAATGAATTTTAATGAAACTTTACAATAATATAGCTTATACATCAGAATAATACATAGGCTACAATTTATAAAGATACTAGCTTTACTCGTGGGCTTCGCTCCCCGTGGGAATTTCGGGATAAAAACTATCCTATGTCCTTTCCTCGGTATCAAACTATGTCCATATCAAAGTTCATCTAAATAGTAACAAACAAACAAACAAACAAATAAATATACAAACTCATTTTCGCATTTATAATATTAGGAGGATTGTGTGATAATCCTGCGCAGACAAAGTCGCGGGCACCAGCTAGTACAGTATATGTCAATGACTTTTAAATATGTTTCGTTAATATCGCGTGCATGCCAAACAGGTGTGGTAAATAACTCGACAGCTTACAGCCCTTTTAATATTAAACGAAGCCGGTAGTTAATTTTATGGTGCTTGGAAAATTGTTTTAGGGTTTACACTGGTTAACAATTCACTGGTAAACACTGTTTTTGTCACACGACCTTTGTTATGATTTTTATTTATGTTGGTGTACCTTTATTAAAATATATATAACAGTTTTGTTTCTATCACAGTATCACATCCAGTTTTCTTGTGACGACTACATATTCATTTCTGAGCTCATAAGTATACGTTTCTTTAATTAAATAACTGCATTTAGTCGACTGTGTGTGTAACTATTGTGTTTGCTAAATTACATTTTATTTACGTTATTTAGATCGTAAATATGCGTAAATATGAAAGTGTTTGAAGTCTTAAACTAGTATTACTAGTTAATAAAATAGAAGTCTACAAATTGCATTTTTGTAGATATAATTAATTATTTAATATTATTTTTTTTAAACGTTAAAATTCACGTTCCGCTTCATTCTGCGTTTATTTTGTGGTATTCGCTTCCCCGTCAGTTTCAATATAGCTTGCGGGGAGCCTCGCGGAACGCCCCGCACCTATTCCTCGAGTGTTGATGAACCTCGCCATTATCATCAGGTCTTTTTGTCTCCACTGCAGGAGCACGACCCTCTCTAGACTACCAGGTCCACACTTGGCCAGAGCAGCCAAAGGATTTGGCCTACACTCTCCACGCTGGCCAGACGGGTTGGCGAGGTCCTATTGATGTTTATAAAAGCTTTGTTTAGCTTGTATTTCCTAAGTCGCCTTCTACGCCATCCGCGGAGGACTTGGAGTGGTCCTATTCTACTCTGCCGGAAACCACACGGCATTGACCCTCGCCTTAACCTCATTGAAGGGCTTATAAAATTAACGTGTCATTGCCTCGCAACACGCCTCATTTTCCAACGTCCGAACGGTGTAGTTACTGTAGTTATTACGACGGCTTACATCGTAACTACAACCCTTACAGCCCAGGTGAGAGAACATGCCAATTAATTTTAAATGGGTGCGCAGAATGGCTTGCTAGGTATATTGACATAAAGGATCCAGGGATTTTCGTCTTCATTTTATGACATGTAATTGATACTTATAAAGTTATGCAAGATATAGCGCGATGGAAAATGTGACTAGAAATGAAATGTTTATACATAGGTGACTTACAAGGGTTGCACTTGTACCTATTAGGCTATTTTAGAAATTTACTTCTATAATACTATTTTGTGGGTAACTTACACACATAGTTTTACACATGTTTATGAATTTAATTGATTGACACCTACCCATTGTATTTGCAATACTCGCTCACTTGCTATGATTAGAATATGTATAAGTGTTCCTAAGATCGGTATGTATTATGACTTAGCACATAAATGTTTGAATCTTTGAATCTATTACATAAACAATGGGTAACGCTATGATACCATTTTTGCAAGGTAAGATAACTTGCAAATGTACAGTACCTAAGTTTACAATAAAATACAATAAAGTAAAATTGAAATTTTCGTGTGAAGATGTTCGTGAGGGGCGCCAAGACTGTCTTATGATATGAACCACCTTAAATAGGTCTTGTACCGAAACTCGTCACATTGTCAGTTTGATCACTATTTCTTTTGCTCTTGTAAGGGTGACAGTTATCGTTTTATTTGTTGCACTCGGCTATGGAGGTATTTTTATTGTATTGTGACGAAGCCAAACAAAAAACAACAATAATATTTGTTAGAAAAATGTTTAAATGAAAAACAAAACAGACTTTAATTAAATACAATCTTAAAAATAATATTTCCAACGGGAAATAATGGGTAGTGACGGCTACTGGCTTTTAAAAGCCGTTTCTTTTAATCTAAGGTTTCCAGCCCTTGTAAAGCCGGTAAACTGTGGAGGAGCGGGGGAATAAAGACCCCCTTTATCCCCCACGGTTTACCAGTTCTTTATATATGGATACTTTCAGAATTGCTAATAAGAAAGAACAATTGTCCAGTTCAAGTTTAAGTCGTGCCGTGCATACTTATGAGGGGGATTAAATGGAGTAATTTAAGTAGTTATTCCTGGCGAAGTTAGCTTTGGACGTATATTGACAGATATTGATTTTGGTTTTGTATTCATGTTAAAAATGCTTATCATGGTAGTCTAAAAAATCAGTCACACTAAAAACGTGAATATATGTTAGGTATGTACCTATGTATGTAAATTTTTTGTTATACAAAAAGGACACAACAAAAATACAAAAAGAAAACAATACCAGGGCGGACTATATATATAATTATATAGGTGTACATATCATTGTTAGCACGAGTCCTAACAAACTACTAACTTTTTGAAACGATTGCTGTTTGGAAGATTTTGCGAAAGAAACCCTGATATATCATGCCTTGTCAAGTTACTCCGATAATTATCTGACCTGAGAATAGTTTCTTTGAGTACTTACATATATACATAAATAATCGCTATTATCACTCTTCTTTCCCATGGGAGTCAGCGGCGACTATGGATCTCAACTTGCAACGATCCTTTGCTTCCAAAACCTTTTTCGTCACTCATGTAAATATGGAGGTCTAAAATATATCCATAGTCTCTGCCCACCCCTGTGGGAAACAGGCGTGATCATATGTATGTGTGTATGTATGTAACATTCATTTAATCCTTTCGTGCATGCTCTTCAGTTTTGGGTTTTCCTTACTTCACCTTTTCTAAGAACATCTGCAAATTGGGCGTCGAAAGTTCTTTGAGCAACCCAAAATTATACGCAAAGGCGGAAATTATTTGAAATATTTGAATTGTAATGGCCAAAATGCCAGTTTCGAGAGCATCAAAGCCTTATAATTCCCAAATCCTTATTACTGTTGTTTGAAATACGAGACGGGTTTAAAGTTACAGCTTAGATCCCGCCTCAGTTGATTTATAACAAAATAACGTTACGGTCCTAGCGTTGCTCAATCATTTTGAGTAATAGCTGTTATTTTTCTGAGAAAATAACGAAAAAAACGGGTCTAATTACAAATTTTTTCATGTAATTGCTTTTTCAGTTATTCATTGTTTCTCGAGATTGCGAAATTTTAGTGAAATAAATAGCGCCGTCTTTTGTGCTAATAAAATGATGTACTAGTGTACGTTTTTAAATATTAGCAATTATGCCGTGTTTACTGCCAAGGAGCAGCTGTACCGACCCTAGAGATAATAATTTTTTAAAACTAAAAACCGAGTTCACCTCCTAACTACACAACTGATTTTGACAAAATTTAATGGGACCACCTCGCAAGCATACACTTTCAAACAAAAAAGTATTTTCCAAATCGGTCTAGGCGTCTTTGAATAATCGGTGAGCATATTCCACCATTCCATCATTCCAGAGCACATTCATACCACGGAGGTCGTCATAATATATAGTTATGACGACCTCCGTGGCGTAGTGGTCACCATGCTAGTCCGCCACCCAGAGGTCCCGGGTTCGATTCCCGGTCAGGGCAATTTGGAAAATGGCCTTTTTCAAATTGTCCTGGGTCTTGGATGTTTATCTATATATGTATTTGTTATAAAATATAGTATCGTTGAGTTAGAATCCCATAACACAAGTCTCGAACTTACCTTGGGGCTAACTCAATCAGTGTAATTTGTCCCTATATATTTATTATTTATTATTATTATTATTATTATACGTAAAATAATTGGCCAAGTGCGTGTCGGGCCACGCGCAGTGTGGGGTTCCGTAGTTGTAAATGCCAACTTTGAGTTCATGCCACTAAAAAGGTCTAAACGTCTAAGTATCTATTGAATTTGTATGAAATTTTCCTTTTCGAGTACATTTTATAAGTTGATCGCCTATAACTTTTTAATTTGTTAACCTTACTTAGTTCTGATAGTTTTCCTTTAAACTACATTATATATACTATAGCTATGATTTTTTTCACGTGTCCATATATAACCGTTTAGCAGATAGAGGGGGGAAGGGGACACGTGACTTTAACAAAAAAATTCACTTTAAACATAAATATTTCAGACACGGATCCCTAAATCGAAAAATTGTGTTCACAAGCTCAATATTTTTGAAAGACCTATTCAACGACACCCCCACAAAATTGACTTCCCCGTTACTTGTATGGCAGCTACGCTAAAAAAAATTTTTTCCATATTTTATTTCACGACTTTTTTGCCATGATTGATATACATATCCATGCCAAATTACAGCTTTCTAGTACTTATAGTATCTGAGTAGGACCGCGGACGGACAGACAGACATGGCGGAACCATAAGGGTTCTTCCTTGTTTACTACGGAACCCTAAAAAGATCGTAACGAATTGATAACCTCCTGTTTTGGAAGTCGATTAAAAAAGGCATTAAAATTGTGCAACTGCAAGTTCTACTGTTGACTGTATTTACAAATCTTACATACCTCATCATCTAGTCATATACTATCTCCTGAACTATCGGCTGGCATCGCTTTAGAACAATGCTTTGGAGAAGTTGATAATAACCTAAGGCGCAATATATATAGCCTCTCATCATCATCATAATTTCAGCCTCATAACTCCACTGCTGGACATAGGCCTTACCCAAAGATTTCCAAAATGACCGATCTTGAACGGCCTGCATTCAGCGCTTTCCAGCGATCCTGGTCAGGTCATCATTTTAAAGGTGAATTCAGTCCGTGATAGTGAACCACTTTCCCCATTAAATATGTCGAAATTAAAAAAAAAAAAAGACGTGTGGCACTCGGGGACTGCCGCGGTAAAGCTATTGCAAACAAGGAAGGACGGCAACGTCGCAAACGGACGACGGAGACGAAGCGGCAACCTACATGGTAGGCGGAGTGGGGAGCGTGAGGTTTTTTCGTTACGGAATTTCTGGATTCGGCCCCCGCGCTCAAGGCCCGCGATAGAAGCTATGCAATAGCTTAAAAATTCTTTCAATACACACTCGGATCAGCGGTTCGGTCAACTTGTGTGGGAGGCCAAATTACTTTTCATATTGGGATACGTGTTCCTCGGGGAAAGTTGTTTAGTATCATTTACTTAATTACCCCTAAAATAGTTTCAATATATTTAGTTAGATATCATAATGATTTAAACAACTAACAGCGACGCCCAGGAGATCTTTAAAAAGTTAAGAAATTGTATTTCTTAACTAGCCTACCTTATACCCGATCATCGCGTAGAATACCGGAGACCTATTTCTGAACGTCGGAGGCAGCGAAACAAAAACCGTGTAGTTTTCCAAGTCAACGTTCGCGTTCCGAGTCACGAAACACCATTACACCGTATTTTCGAAACCGTCGCCTCGGCGAGAAGAACATCTTTTACGCAAAAAAGTTAGAAAATTTGTCAATGATTTTCAAGCAAAAGCAGCATGAAATATAATGAATTCCATGCCAGATTTCTTTAAGATTTGTTGCGCAAACAAATGGTCAAAACAAAACCACTTATCATTGCAAATCCTTCATTTACGAGCGTTTAAAAAATGCGGCGCTTAGGGAACTCTCGCGCAAATCATTCGTTGGATGATTCCCGAGTTCAAAAATCGTTCTCCCGACCACAATAATCCCGCTAGTTTCCAACTCAGTAGTTCGGAATCCGTACATACGGGCTCGAACTTCGGAACGTAATGAGATGCGACTCGCTGAGAACATGCAAGTTCTTTGATGTAGGCTTGTTCGGGATTAAAAACGAGTAAGTGGTTCTGTGCAGGGTGTATTATACAGTTCGACTCTTTGAATAAAACAGTGTTATTTTTTAAGGTTCCGTACGCCCTTTGGGTACGGCCCGTAAATACGGGACCCTATTATTAAGACCCCGCGGTCCGTCCGTCTATTTATTTGTCTATCTGTCATCAGGTTGTATCTCAATAAATGAACCGTGATAGTTAGACAGTTGAAATTTTCACAGATGATGTGTTTCTGTTTCTGTTGCCGCTATAAATTAGCTAGTAAATACTAAAAACGGAGAAGACAAAAAAAGGGGTGTTATAAGTTCGACGCTAACTTCTGTCGGTCTGTCTGTTTGAAGCATCTTGGCGCATGCACTTGCGGTTGTTCCAACAAACTTAGCTGATGTTTGATAAAAAACGGTTCAGCAGTTTAAAAGTTATTTGGGGTAACAAACAAAAAATCCTTGAAAATAAATAAATGGCGTTATGGATATCAAATTGTATAGGTAGTTCCACTACTCATTATTAGAGGGCGTTCTTAACAGTCGGAGTTTGTTTTTAATTTGCATAGCAAAAAAACGTATCAAATTAAGCGACCAAATAATCGCCTTACAACCAAGGATGCTCAAGAAGAAAAAGCCAGAAACCGTAACCCGGGCTTAAATTCTGATGCAACTGTTAAGGCCCAACGCAGACGACAGACTAGACTGCGCCGCACTTTTTAGTCTGTAAAAATAGAACCAATGGAATCACATGCAGTAACGCACACGTCGCGATACGTGCGTTACTGCGTATGATTCCTTAGGTGCTATTTTCACAGACTATCACAGACTAAAAAGTGCGTCACGGATAGTCTGTCGTCTGCGTTGGGCCTAAGGCTCATCTCACACACTGGCGCAGAGTCGAAGCGACGCGACGCGTCGTGTTTTTCACCTGTAGCGAATTCATCTATATTTTTCCATGCGAGGACACGCGAATGCGCGCGTCTTCCCGCGACGTCGCGCGCTTTCATATTTCCATAATACAAATTTGTACCTTAATAATGGAAAAATAGAAATGAACTTGCTCTATAGGCGAAAAGCATGACGCGTCGCGTTGCTTCGACTCTGCGCCATTGTGAGTTGAGCCTAAGAGAGAGACCGAGAGAGGGAGAGAGATAGAGAGAGAGAAGAAGCGATCAAATTACTATCAAATTCGCTAATCTCTTTTACACGGCCAGCGCTCAGTATGGCGCCCGCCGCACAGATTGCGGGGGCGTCATATTACGAGTCTCGTTCACTTGTTTGTCACTTTATCAATTTGCCGGTATCGACCGCGTGACCTGATAGCTTGGTGATACGTGTTTATTACATGTATGTCATGCACTATCACGTCACTAATGGGATTTACAGAGCATGGAGTCGTTAGACTTAAAGGCCTTGTCGACCCAAAGCCCTTATAGCGCTGTTGGATGCAAGAACTTTTTAACTATACGCCTTTAGATATATGTCACAGTTGGATTGTATAATCTATATTGTATCCTTTTTTCTAATATTATAAATGCGAAAGTGAGTTCGTATATTTATTTGTTTGTTACCGCTTCACGTTTTCAAATTTGTTGTGGATATAGTTTGATACCAAGGGAAGGACAGGATAGTTTTTATACCGAAATTCCCACGGGGAGCCAAGCCCACGGGCACAGCTAGTATTGTATTATCTATAAACAAGCCACAAGTGGCAGAATTCCGGGCTAAAATCTAGAATTTTACGTTAGCTATTTTGTTAAACGTAACACATTGGACAACCTAGCTAACGATTTTCAGCTGTTTTACAAAACTAAGCTGTAATGCTAAACAGCTAGTTGTTAAACAACGGATTATACAATCCAACTGCGACATAGGTATAGATACAGAGTTACAAACGCGGAGACACTTAACAAAAAAAATTTGTAGAAAAAATCTAATGGTGACTCAGCGTATCACAAATGGCGCTCGGGGCTTTCGAATAAAATTGTACATGGAAACCTGTGAGGTCAGATGGCCAGCAGCGAAATGTCAAACCGATTATGACGGTTCCAGCCGAGTTGCTCCAATTAAAAGTTGTCTTTGTTTCGGTCACATTCTCTGCACGGGTCCGAGAGCATGCAACATTTATTTGGTACCATTTTGGTAATGTACTTAGTAATAGACTTTGAATTTCGCTGCGGAAATATAAAGTTGCTGGTTTCGAAATGTGTTAACTACTTAACTTGTTGGTATTCTATTGAGCTGTTTAGCATAGAATAGGAACTTTTATCTGTTCTTGCTTTTTTCTTCACCTTTTTCTTTCTTGTGGATGACGTAAAAGGCGACAAACATCTCTTACTACAACTGCATTTCCGAGAATAGGTAACGTCAGGCAGGCGGTTTTCATAATCTTCGGCATCGTTAGGTGACCATTTACAGGCATGTTATATTCGGAGAAGAAAAGGCAGGAAGTGGCCCCAGGCTCTAAAGCAGCACAGTTGAAGTTTTGGCGATCAGATAAAGAATTTGAAAATAAAACCGGTATTTAAGGACTAAAACTCCTTGAAAAAGCAATTTCATTCAGGCAACCTATATAGAAAAAAAAGTATTAAATTTCATCGGAAAACATAAATACACAGTCGAAAGTCTACGTATTCCCAATACGAGAAATATTGGGGTTTAAACATTAAATAGCTTGTCAATTATAAACGAGCGTGTTCAAAACACCCTTGTTTATTTAGCCGGTTGGTGGGTCGCCAAGATTTCTATTTATCGTCGTTTGTTCTGCGGAATGTGTTGAAATATTATTTGGCTGTATTTACTTTGAGGTCAAAAGGACCACTCGTTTGGATTAAGTACTTCATTATCATCATCCGCCTTTAAAGTGATAACGTGAAGTTTTTCTGTGCACATTTGCGAAAAACGGCCAAAACTTCATGTTCTCACTTAAGGGTCCCTAGACTTCTCCATACAAACGTAGTCTACGTTTAATTTTGAAACCACATGTCAGATTCCGGTAAAAATTGGTAATTGTAAAGAAATTGCAATTATCTAGGGTTATAACTGGTTTCCTATAGTAAAATTATGAACTGGAAAGAAAATATAACGATTTAGAAGTTTCCCATACTAATGGTCAAAAATGATTTATAACACTATATACTATTTCAAGTTCATATTTTTACCGTCGGAAACTAGTTATAAACCTAGATAATTGCAATATCTTTGAAATTACAAAATTTTGCCCAAATCGGACATGTCGTTTTGAAATAAAACGTAGACTACGTTGTATTTTGGTCTAGGGTCGGGGGACCTTTAACTATAGACAGTAGTTCATAAAATAGTTTGCCGGATTATCTAGGGCTCGATCAACACACAATTTTATTTCACTGGGCGCCGGAAGATCAAATAGACCATTAAGAATATACTTTAATGATTTTAACATAACAAAATATTTCTTATATTTTATAATTTAAAATTATTTTTGATCGAGGAGGATTTTTGTTAAGGTTTTTAGGGGAAATTGATTTTTTTCTTATGAAAGCCTATGCTCAGTAGTGGGCCGGAAGAAGAAAGACATCTGTATGATTTGCCTTATGAATGTACGTATATATTAAGTAATCCTGTGACTACTCGTTTAGTTATTGAAAGTTTGACGACAGGGTCCGAAAATTATGATTGTAATAAGTCCGTCTTTTAGATTATCAAAACATAATTAACAAAAATCGTACCCAGCCGTGACGTCATGCGAATTTAAATGCACTTTATCTTTGTTATTTTTGGTTTCTCAGAGAAAAGAAAAAATACGTGTATATTATTTTTAATAATCTAACTGATCGACCAAAAATATTTTTTTATTCGTCATGCCTATTGCATGAAGATCTTTGATAAGTAGTAAGTAACAAAATCAATTATTTTTAATGAATTTATGTAACTAAAAGCTTTCTCTGTTAACCAGTCAACCATACACAACCAGTTGTTGTTCTTAGGAAACTTATATTATTGTTTTGAAGTACGCTAAGTGTATTATTGTTTCTCTGAATTTAACATTAATATTATATGTATACCTTCTCGTATTATAATTGCAAAACCTATAAATAATAGGGATATGGACCGGGTAAAAAATATATTATTTTATTTTAATCTATTTATTATAGTCCGTCAATTATCCAAAAATAATAAATAAATAATTAATTAAGTATATTTTTCAATAATAAATACATATATAGGGACAAATTACACAGATTGAGCTAGACCCAAAGTAAGTTTGAGATTTACTTTGGGTATACTATACTATATCTAATATATTATTTTATTATAGTCATTTTATCATAGTCCGTCAATGATCTAAGACTAATAAATAAATAATTAATTAAGTATATTTTTTAATAATAAATACATATATAGGGACAAATTACACAGATTGAGCTAGACCCAAAGTAAGTTCGAGATTTACTTTGGGTATACTATACCATATCTAACTAGCTGTACCCGCGGGCTTCGCTCCCCGTGAGAATTTCGGGTTACAGCGTATCGTATGTTCTTCCCCGAGTCTCAAACTATATCCATACCAAATTTCATCTCAAAAAGTCGGTTCTTTTTTTTTATACTACAACCTCCAACATGATTGGAGTCTATTTTTACCGAAAAACTCTTTCATGCAATTCAAAAAGTCGGTTCAGTAGTTTAAGCGTGAAGAGGTAACAAACAAATATAAAGACTCACTTTCGCATCTATAATATTAGTAGGAAGTAGGATAAGCCATTTTTTATTCCACATCTACATTACCGTATACATTTCCTTATCTTCACGCAAAATAATTACATTCTATCAATGAAACAACGTCACCCATTCGCTTCCTTGGAAATTACAAGGAACTGGTTAATACAGTTGCAAAGGTATTTGTATGGCAGCCGGTGTATTGTATGGCAGTAATTGATTTCCAAAGGGCATTGTCCGGAAGCACGTCAGCTTATTTCCACCGTTGCGCTAAAAATAGAGCCATTGTTCCACTGATCGTCACGTAAGGCAATGACGGGTGTGTTTACACCGTGGGCCATTTTCATACAGGACAATTCGTTGTCTTAGTGAACTGTCCTGTCAATAGCTTTGTGTAAATGAGGACAACAGGACAGGGTGATCAGGACAATGAGATAGAACGATTTCAAATTTTCGGAAGAAAATGCCTTCCCCTCCCTACAGCTCGCGCGTTAGATTGTCCTGTCTACTGGCTTCGAGTGAACGCTTTTTCCTAGCCAATAAGAAAACGTATATTGCTACAGAATATGTCGTCTTTCGCCAAGACCTGGAAGTCCGTCGCGGTCAGTTTTATAAGAAAATTATGCTACTCCAAAGTGTGCCAAAAATGCTTCATTATGTAACTTTAGTAATTTGCTACTTGCCTAGTATTTATTATGTGACAATGCTACGAAAGTTTCGAAGCCACAATACAATGGGATTGTGAGCTAGCGAGGGTTACGGATGATAAGGCAGTGGCGGACTCAGTTTATTAAAATAAGCTAAGCGGCTCCAAAACAATGCATGACAGTTTCTCGTCTCGACGCTCTGCCGCCACTTGTAGGGTTGTCTGTAGTCAGAAATCCACACAGGAAGATTTATTCATGTATAATTTTTTGTAGTAAATTCTGTTCATGACAAATGGTAAACGCTCAATGTCCATCGACCCCTAAAATTCAAACATGTAGAGAAATACGTCATATCTTTAGTTTAAAGAATTTTGAAGTTTGAAGTTTGAAGTTTGAAGTTAATGAGTCATAAAGTTTGTTTTGTTCGTTTTTAGAGACTGGTTCTTATAGAAATCAGAACCTTGCGCTTTGGATTGGACATATTATCGTGGCCTTGGCTCAAATTTTTATTTTGTCCTAATACATCGCTAAATTAACCTCTTTTATTCCGGAATATGAGATACAACAGTTAAACAATGCATTCTCGCGTAGATATACGCAACAAGAGGTAATACCTCTCTGAGGCATAATACTCGTTAATATTATCAATAGCTATACAAAGTCTAACGGCTAAAATTTTTTTGTTTATCTTTGTTTATGTTTTCAATACATGTGTATACACTATTATTACAGGCTTAACCTAATGCAGTAGCGTGTAGTTTATATTTACATCATTTACCTACATCTATTTAATTATTTATAACATAACACATTGTTGATTTATATTATTTAATTTGCAAAAATCAATCTTTATTTTTCAATATGGCAATACTAAAGCAATCAAGTTGCTGTCTTTATTTAGTTGCAACGCCCAGTTGTCTCGTTCATTCCGTTACCGACTGTGCTAGGCGTCAGACGTATACACTTCCAAGTAAAAGTGAAAATAATATAATTTCATAGTTCACCGGATAAATAGTAGTTTAATTTAGCCCATACCGAGTTGTTATTCCAACAGGTTATGGACCCAGTTTACGCATAAGGCATTTAAAATATCTAACTAAGAAAAATATCTCAATTCGCAAATTTAAAACCGTTACTCGTGTTTAACGATGGATTTAAAAAATAAAAATAAATTTATAACCGTTTGATCGCGAGAAATACAGCTTTTGGAAATGTAGGCTACAGAAATTAAAATGTGTTAGAAGTGAATAATAATACTATTACTAAGTGAATTGAGTGTGTGTTACTTTGTGATTTTAACGTGTGTTACTAAGTCAAATAAATGTGTTAGACATGTGTGATTAAATGTTTGTGATAGTGATCCAATTATACAATTTGCGAAAGAATAGCTCGGCGATGGGTATTTTGCACAATTCGGAAACTCTTTACGAACGTTAGAGTATCGATCGACTGGGAAGTAGGTGTTACAAAAAAAAAAAAAAAGAAAACGAGAATTATTGTCAGTCAAATAACTACCATCAAAAGATAATATAAGTAAAAATTAGTCTTTTTTTTTAAGTGTTATCATTGTGGACAGACAGGTTAAAAATTACTGTTACTATTTCAAAAGAATGTTTCTGCAGAAAACTACGAACAGAACAAGAACAATTTAAGCAGTCAAAATGAATCAAACCATCTACGTCATCAACATTTTTTTTCTCAAGTTTTGCTTTTATGGCCGAGAGTCGAGACTACTAATTTTATAACACATTAAATTGGATTTTGGTGCATCGAAATAAACTAACAGAGAAGTATTTTCGTTACACATAACCTTTAAATATTTCAATTGCTATACACTATAAATTTATTTCAGATACCAAAAAGGGAAATTTTGCCAGCAACATGGGCATTGGAGGAGCAATAGACGCCATGCTTTACTGCCCTGGTGCACCATAGGGTTTGCTGTTGATCTCGAAGGTGCAACCATTCGGCGAGTAAGGCGTCGGAATATGTAAAGACGGTAAAACATTAATGAAAGGTATGCGAGTTAATAATTTTATTGTTTTAAATTTTGTGGTGTCTGCGGACGTTTGCCACCCTGGTTTACAAGTGTATATGTTGGCTCTAATAAACATAAAATCAAAAGTGGTACCGAGTGACAATATATTATGGGAGGCTGTATATATGGGAAACAGAGTAGACTACCATTCAATCAGACTAAAGACAAAAGATATATGAACGAGTATTATGCGTTATACAGTTCGATGTGTGTGGCCCAATCACTTCTTCAAAATCAACAATAATTATTTTGTTTGGCCTGACCAATTTACTCATTACTGTATTACGTAACTATTTACAAAAAAAAAGTGTGATGTTTTCTCTGGTCTGAAAGGTTGTGTTGCTAAAAACGAAGCTAATTAAATTAAAAATTAGTTTATTTATATTGTGATAACAGTGCGGAGTATTTATCCACTGAAATAAAAATTGTGTTGAAACGGGAAGTACTTACCACTTATCAGTTCCAAAGATGCCTCAATTAAATGGTGTTTTGGAAAAATGGTAAGATCTACTACTGGGAAAGCTCGTTCTATGGTCAATGGTGCAAGTCTAGACAAAGTATTTCGGGTGAGGCTGTTTTAACTGCTGTTCACTTAATTTAACATGCTTTCATAAAATACCGTTTGAAATGAGCCGTAATATATATAAATATTAAAGGTTTTTGGTTTAACGGTTTATGTGCACGATAAAACGAGTAGGTAAAACAAAATAGTTATATATAAAGTAAAAAGTTAGGAATCCAAATTGCGAAAGGTTTGGAACTGTCAGGTATGGCATTGTGGATGAGACAATCCAGGCCTACATGGCAATCTGAAGAGAATAGTCGAAATTCTCATGATAGTGTTAACATTTTCGGAAATTCTGGAATAGTCTCTTAAAAACTGACAGATCTAAAATCAGATATGCTCTATAAATCTGATGATTATTAACTGAGAGGTCTAAAGTCAGATATACCCAATAAATCTGATGATTATTAACTGAGAGATTTAAAATCAGATATGCTTTAAAAATCTGATGATTATTAACTAAGAAATCTAAAGTCAGATATACCCTATAAACCTGATGATTATTAACTGAGAGATTTAAAATCAGATATGCTTTAAAAATCTGATGATTATTAACTAAGAAATCTAAAGTCAGATATACCCTATAAATCTGATGATTATTAATTGAGAGATTTAAAATCAGATATTCTTTATAAATCTGATGATTATTATATAAGAAATCTAAAGTCAGATATACCCTATAAATCTGATGATTATTAGCTGAGACATTTAAAATCAGATATTCTTTATAAATCTGATGATTATTAACTGAGAGATCTAAAATCAGATATGCCCTATAAATCTGATGATTATGAGAGTTCTCATAGGATTAGTTCGCAAAATGAACCACGACATAATAAAATTGGAATAACCAAGAGCTAAAGCTTGTGATAATTCATTAGTGGTTACAGATACTAAAAGAACAGGTATTGTTAAAACTTGAAAGAGTGATAGGCTTGAAGGTCATCCCCTATTTCGTGTAGGAAAATGATCACCTTATCTGTGCTTAACCAATCTTGTGTAAACCGAGAAATAAAAAAAAACTCGAGATGATAGAGTTCAGTAGGAAAGCGCAATTAGTATTAATTAAATTTTCTTTTGACAAATAATTCAGGGAATATAGTACCAAATCAATGCAAGGATTTTCACTATTAATTCTAAATAATGAATTTGGAGACCCTTTACAATATTGTACTTATAGCTAGAAGATTCAGTAAAAAAATATATATATATCTAATAGACTATGATGAAACCTTTGCACCTGTTGTAGGAATAACTAGGTGATTTTAGATTTATAATTAGTTTTGCTGAATAACATTTTAGTCTACCATATGGAATTAAATCTCAAATCATATGAAGTCAAATCCTAAACGGGAACTAAAGGAAATTGACATGAAAATTTCAAGGGCGAGTCAAGCAAAAATAATTGATTTTATAAACTGAATAAAGCAAATGTGTTGACTATTGAAGCATGCTGCTAGGTGCTGGCTTGGAGTTTTTGAGCTGTCATTCAAAGAAAAGGCCTTCAGAATTTATTAGTTGATAGATACTGAAAGATTTCAAATTGTTTCTTGATATTAAAATTACTTGATATGATAATGAAATAATGTTAGAACAAAATGCAATTCTAACTAAATTTATAATGCAGGATTTCAATCCTGTAAATACTCCTTTAGAAAATTAATTATGAAGCATTAAATTCTGATTCAATATATAATGCTCAATGTCGTAATTTAAAAGGCTCTTCTAAACCTGATTTAGTTATAAGTTAATATAATAATCAGGTATTCAAATAAATAAATAAAAAAGATAATATGGTAATGTATTAAGAGAGTGCTTAGGTACGAGTGTTAAAAAGGCACAGTTGACTTAAAGTTAAGTTGTTAAAGGTGTGACTATAACAATATACTATATTTATTCTGATTGGCTCGGAAATAGTAAAAATGACAGAAAAGTACAACTGGGTATTTCTTTCAAATATTTAAGCATTGTTCAGTAACCTGGAGTACAAAGAAACAACTGTCAGTCTGGTGCTAGTACATAGCGTTGTATGAAGCCTAGTGGTTTGTTTTAAGCCAAAAGTATATATTTTGATATCGATACACCCATAATAATACTCGTATATGTAGATTATGTATGTATAAGCATATTGCAAATAAATTGCAAATAATATTAAACATATAGACATTAAATATGTATCAAATGAAATAACATTACATTTCCACAGGTCAACTTCTGGCAGATGCAATGACGAAGATAAAACCATTACCTACCTGAGATGAGGTGGAACATAGGTTAACAATAATGTATTTTTAAAGTACATATTGATTTTGTTATTGATTAATTATATACATAGATATATAAGTGACATTTTGAAAATGATATACTAATTAATGAAATTGGTTAATGAAACTAATGTAATGAATGAAATGATCTGATTAGGTTTTACTGGGTTTTCCTAATTCTCGCAACAAATGTTGGATCATTATTTTGTGATTCCCCAGATAAACTTGGAAGTTATGTATGCTCTGCATAGGGACTTTTTATTGTATAAAAGATTAATTTTTGAGGGGGCGTGTTGATTTATATTATTTAATTTGCAAAAATCAATCTTTATTTTTCAATATGGCAATACTAAAGCAATCAAGTTGCTGTCTTTATTTAGTTGCAACGCCCAGTTGTCTCGTTCATTCCGTTACCGACTGTGCTAGGCGTCAGACGTATACACTTCCAAGTAAAAGTGAAAATAATATAATTTCATAGTTCACCGGATAAATAGTAGTTTAATTTAGCCCATACCGAGTTGTTATTCCAACACACATATAGTGTGGCCCTTGTGAGCTCAGTCAAGGAGCAACAGTTCATATCGATCTTATTGGCGACCTCGTTCAGCGTTTTCAGAGTTCTTGTGAGTGGCGCCTTTTTCATTAAATTCGTACGACCGCGGGGTATTGCGAACATATGGGGCTGGTGTCGTCGCCAGACGTACCGGTTCGGCACGCACAGCGCCATCCATCCCAAAACATCTGGGTTGTAGAGACGTCCCCTCCATACTTTAAACAGGTATGTTGCCAAGTACAGACTCCATCTCACTTTGAGTTTATTATACCCCACCATCCCTAATACAAACAATGTTGGGTACATTGATGGATAAAACGGATATACTCCGTACAATTTGAGGTACACAAATCTTGTAAATTTGTTTTGTATCCGTTCTACCATCAACTTGTACTTCGCTTCGTGTGGTGCCCAAATACACGCATTGCTCTCTAGGTGGCTTCTCACCAGTGCATCATATAATGCTCTCACTGCATTAAGATTCGTGAATTCTCGAGTCTGACGCATAACAAACCCTAAATTCCGGTAAGCCTTCTTGCCAAATTAAGTATATTTTTTTTCGGTAACCTAAAAAGACTATTTATACGAAAATATTGTGTCATAATTTTATATAACTGCGTAACACTGGTCATTTTTGTCAACCCTACAAGCGTGTATACGACGAATTATTCGCCACTAAATTCAGCCCTTGTTTGGGACGCGAAAACTAGGATTTAGATTAACATTTCTTTTTTTTATTGTGTGCGGAAAGAGAAACCAAATTTAGGGAATTCAGGATGGACAAAAATGTAGGGTGAAAAATTTGGGTAAACAATTTAGGATGAACAATTTCGCATAGCTATATATTTAGCCCCTTTTCAGATTACTTGAGCTTTGAGTCTTGTCTACTTACATTTTATTAAGTTTTGTTTAGTAATCACTAGACGAATGTACCTACAATGTCCAAATACATTATTTATTTAATTAGTTAGATATTTCTTTTTTATGTCTTGTTCCGATACGGCGTAGACACATGACAGCCAGGGATCACAAAATTTAATAAAACTAAAGAAAAAATTTGATTGAGGGTTTGTGAGTCGATTTCATATGACGAATATAAAACAAGACTACAACTTACAATATCGGTATTTATACCCGGGTTTAGTATAAAATAGTTTTTCTTCTATTATACCGAGATGTCTGACTTATTAAATGATGCCAAGCATCCAAGATTAAAGCTTCGTGGAAACGCTAGCTTTTAATTAGAATCCGTAAAAAAAACGTTTTCATTACTCGAAGAAAAACACGCTTTTATTATAAAATGTTAACCTTAATGGAAGGAACTGGATTTCAAGAATTCTAGGAATATCTTTCTCTTGATATTAAGCAAATCCTTTCACCTTAAAACACTAAAACTTCACGCTAAAAGTGGCCCTTGAGCTTGTCATGACTAAGATGGGCTCTGTTAATTAGATCTGTAAAAACCAAAATGCCCTTTCTATCCCTAGGAACAGACATGATAGTATGTATGTCAGATAGGTCATAGAGTCGTGGTGACATTTGGCAGGGCCTTAGGCGATTAACACACTGCACTGCGCCCCGCAGTGCAGTGTCTTGTTGTATCTCAATTTGTACAGAGAACGTGCTCACAACAATAGACCGAAATAACCTTGGCCGAATGACTGTATAACACAAAACCGTTCTTCACTGCTACCTGCTATACCAAATATCAAGTTGATTAAAACTTAATTTGAAGTGTTATAGTGACAAAAAAAAAATTGTGAAGATATATAGTGACAAAATAGCGAACTATCACAGATTCCTGTTTTCCATTTCTCCATTTCTCAGCCCGCTATTTTCTTAATTACGGGTTATGGCATCTCGCGACTTGGGCTCTGGTTTGAAATTATTAAACCGAAACCCGAAGGCTCATAAAAGCTCAATTAAAAGGTCTAAGTTAGCAAATTAGTCTCACACGACCCAGAATAGACTTGTTCGAGTAATTAAAGAAGGAAGAAGAAGAACAATACTTTATTCGTTCATGCAAATTTGCAGGAGTCATATAACTTAATAATTGAAACTAGTTTTACATTAAAACGCCACACCGTAAGCCTAAATCAATTAAATTACATGCTAACATCAAGTTAATTTATATTTCTTTTTATTTCAGTATCAAACGCCAAAACTTCACGCACTGTTTTGAAATTATACGAATAGTTTGTTTAAGTTTTTATGGCATATCATGGGTAGATGGTTATAGTATATATTATTATGTTACTTTTCGGCGTTTCTTTTCAGCAGTAGTCGTTGCGAAGAGCTGGTATCGGTAGCACTTCTTTAAAAAATATTTATTACGCAAATCGCTTAGCGTGTTTTTGAACGTTTTGAAATCCTTGAGGGAGGCCCATGTCCAGCAGTGGACTTCCTGTGGCTGACATGATGATGTAGATGATAGTTACAAAGTTAGTCTAATTTTTAAATAAAATGGACTCAATTTTGAATACTAATGATATGTTAAAAAGGAGTTAGAAAAGTAATGTTTAATTGAAACATCTAAGAAAAGTTTTCAACTCAAAGTTCACAAGACAAACGAAGTTGCCCAAACAAAGTGTTTCCCTTGAGATAATTCCGTGTAAAGGTAAATACAGGTAAATAAAGGTAAACACGGGTAATTTGTGATTCTTGAGCAGCTAAGCGTGACGTGCGCCGTGATTTGAATCTCGATCCTCTTAGTGAGACAATAAGGTGACACTGACAACATTTGTTTACAAATATGTTTGTATAGGTTGCCTTATTTAAAATTGCTCGCCCCACTCCTCTGTTTACGCTCACAAGAGAGTCACACGTAAACAAGTAAATTAAAAATAATTGGCCAAGTGCGTGTCAGGCCACGCGCAGTGTAGGGTTCCGTAGTTGCGAATGCCAACTTGAGTTCTTGCCACTAAAAACGTTTAAATACTAATATCTATTGAATTTGTATGAAAAAATATTTTTTCAAGTACATTTTAGAAATTGATCGCCTATAACTTTTTAATTTGTATATTACTTGGCTCTGATAGTTTTCCTTCAAACTACATTATATATACTATAATTGTGATTTGGCCATATATAACCGTTTAGCAGATAGAGGGGGGGGGGGACACTTGACTCGAACAAAAATTTGTACTTTAAACCCAAATATTTCAGAAACGAATCCCTAAATCGAAAAATGGTGTTCACAAACTAACAATATTTTTGAAAGATCTATTCAACGATACCCCACTCAATGTGTTTGTCGAAAAAAAAAATTGACTACCTCTTTACTTGTATGGCAGCTACCCTGAAAAAATTTATTTTTCCATATTTTATTTTACGACTTTTTCGCCATAATTAATAATTAATAGTTTCTCTGTAGGACCGTGGACGGACAGACAGACAGACATGGCGAAACTATAAGGGTTCCTTGTTTACTACGGAACCCCTAAAAAACCGACTGCCTTTTTTATATAAGGTCTAACAAAATATACTAAAACTATTTTAAGGGTGAATTCAGTCTGTGACAGTGAACAACTTTCCCCATGAAACATATGGACAAATATAAAAATAAATTTTTGGCTTTCCATACAAACTCGGGCAGCTGATCGGTTAACTAGTATGGGAAGCCAAAACTACTTTTCATATTTCGATATGTGTTCTTGGAGAAAGTTGTTCGGTACCATGGACTGAATTCACACTTAAAATAGTTTTAGTATATTTTGTTAGACCTTATATAAGAACCCAGTGTCACTCTCGAAATTAAGACGAATCTTGCGACATCTCTCAAGATTAAATCTTTCGAGCCGTTTAGGCTGCAGAGCGTCCCATAGAAATATACATACATTCACTCAAAATACATAATCCTCCTTCTGACGCAGTCGGGTAAATAGGTATTTTCAAGGAGTACATACTTTTTCGTCTTCTTTCTGAATGACGTCAAATCTTTATTACCACCTTGTCAAAACCTGGACCAAACCACGACCAAACCAACTAGTCCAATGACAGATGCTAATGAGATGTCATACACGTCATTTATTACAGTTTCACTACTGAAAAACACGAAAAACATTATGTGTGTTTTCCTTTGGCAATATCCGCACGATTAGTTGATGGATTAGAGGATGACAGTTTCCGGATTGATTGCACGATTCGCAGATAGATTACAGCGCGAATGGTCCAATCCACAGTTGGATTGCCGCAATCACTCAAGTTTATTTGCCAGACAAACTTCAAAAACCCCGACTTTCAAGCGTTAACCTCAAATAACTTACGAGTATGAACGGTCGAACTGATTTTCATCAAACATAGCTAAGGCACAGTACATACAGTATTTATTTACAAACGGTCGGAATGCAAGTTACGCGCCTCGAAGGTCGGTATACACTTGTTCCGTGACTCGGTATACAAACATTCGGGATTGCGCCGCAGTGGCGAACGGTGTTTTGTTGTAAGCAGCGTGCTATTTGTGAACACTTATTAAGAAGGTATATTATTCTTTTTCTTGTGGGACAATAATATGGCAAAACACGGACAATATTGTGCTGTTTTTGGTTGTTTAAACTCGTCAGTAAAGTAGTTTTTATACGAGTACTAGGTAGTACGTCGTTTATTAATTTTTTAAAAGGTTAGCATTTCAGTTTCTCTACTGAGTAAATTACCTGGATTAAAAAATAAATAAGTGATAAGGTTGAATTGAAGACAGACTTAACCCACGACCACGAGTGAGCTATTTTACCTGCGCTCGCGATAAAAAAAACTAGTAGGTAAGTAGGTAGTGGTTTCCTAGGCTACATGTCTACTTACTAATGTGGGAACTTAGCTACTTACATATACCTATTATTGAAATATGCAATTTATGTTTATTAAATATGCTAATAATCAAAAAAATAACACGCTTCCTTTTTCATTCACCTTACAATCACAAAACTAGTCACTTAAGTAGGTAGATGAAATTAAAATACGGGGCAGCCCTAGCGCACGCGTGGCGTAGGTATGTTTTTCAAGGACAGCGCCGAGTCGTTCTACTGTATGATATCTTTACCGTGGCTAAGGGCAACCGCACGGAAACTTGCTTTTACATGAAAAAACGAAATTGGTACATCCGCTCGAGTGCTGCGATGCTACAACTTATAGCGCAAACACACCTCTTTTTAGTAGGTAGGTAATTAATTAAAATGTCAAAGTAAGTATTTACTCCCAAGTATTGAAACAATTGTAAATTAGTGGAGGGGAGTTCAATTTTGGGCTAGACGACCTTTAATTTTTTATTCGTGCAATTGAAATATACTTTAATTACTCTATTTTCTTTTTGCAGGTACTCATTTGCAACATCAGTGAACTATAACTGTAGGTAAATGATATATACGGACAAATCACACAGATTGAGTTAGCCCCAAAATAAGTTCAAGACTTGTGTTATGGGATACTAATTCAATGATCCTATATTTTATAGCAAATACATAAATAGATAAACATCCAAGACCCAGAACAATTCGAAAAAGGTCATTTTCCAACTTGTCCTGACCGGGAATCGAACCCGGAACCACTGGGTGGCGGACTAGCCTGGTGACCACTACCCCACGGAGGTCGACGAATCGGTCCGGTTGTAGATGTAGTACTATACAGATAAATTATCACGTCTTTATTACTAATGGAGTAGATAGAGCCCTGAGCAGTAAGTTCAGAACCAAATGCCACATATATAGATAAACTTCCACGATCCGAGTTAATTCGAAAAAGGTCATTTCCATCTTAGCCTGACATCTTCCATCAAACCCGGGACCTTTGGTCGACAGCCTGGCATAATGACCACTAGGCCACAAAAGTCGTCAGGTAAAACAATGTTTCTACGAGTAACTTTTGGTAGAAATCTCGATGCCAAGAAACTAAGAGTCACTTTTTGATATTTCATACAAAATGTTGGCGATTGATTTGAGTTTTTCAAAATTTGTGAATGAGAAATGCCCTGTTTAGGGTCACCTCAGATTACATTACATCTCACTGTACAAAACAAAATAAAACGGCTGCCTATTTTTCGTTGCATGATAGGTATTCTATGTGTATTGTGTATTTTTTAGGGCCAGATTTAACAGAGAATAAATTGCGCCTGCACCCGCATACCGGTGCAACGGGATTTATATCCCGCTCTCGGGATCAGAGAGATTGGCGGGATTGAGGGATTGGGGAGATACGGGGCCCACTAGGCTGTTTTATGTGGCAAGTGAAACAAATTGTGCTTATTTGAAGATATATATATTTGATAGTGCACTTTGTTGTTGTGTTGTTGCAGAGTTATAGACAAACATATTAATCACGTCTTTAAACCTTACGGGATATGCAGTACCTTTACTCCGTTTGGTTTGCTTGACATGTCTTTTCATTGAAATATACACTTTATAAATCAATACTAGTGCAAATTACAGAGTTATTATGTAATTTATAGTTTATAACATAATTAATTTCAATAAAAAGACATATCAATTTTGTTTACAATTATTTAAATACCCTAACCAAACGGAGTAGCGGACTATAAGAATTTTCATGTTTTAAATTCAATATGCACTTATCGCGGGGCTTCCTGTATATGCATTTATTTATTACTAACAACAATTAAACCCTACGTACATATATCGGCTCACCGCGCATTAAAATGTCCATTCTCTATTTTCATAAGTCATAAATCAGCAGTGTGACTGGATTGTACACACCCACATATCTTATATCTTTAAACGAGCACTTCTTGTATATTTATATAATTATAAATTTCTGTGATCTCGAAAATTGGTATATGGGGGTTTTCGGGGGTAAATAATCGATCTAGATTAGTCTTATGTTTGGGAAAATGCGTGTTTTCGAGTTTTCATGCGTTTTTCTTTCCACGCAGAATATGGTCGCTAATTTCTTCGCGCCGGCCGCCATCCGTTTAGCTCAGCGGTTAAGGATGTGGACTATTGCGGACCGCTAGAAAGAGTGTTACGGGTTTGAATCCCACTCAGTGACTTACTTTTGTTTTTTTTATGTTCAAGTTTATATATAATTTTTTATTTTGTATTGTATTTAGACAAGTTTAAAAAATGTAGTTAATGTTTGAGATGTAACCGAGCAAAGCTCGGTCACCCAGGTACTTATAATATATGAAAGTTTCGCTGGTTATTCAGATACAACACGAATTACAAGCATTGTTAAACCCAAACGGCATAGAATATTTGAGCGCTATAGTGGCCTCTAATTGAATATAGCCAAATTTTTAGAGCAAGTTCAGTCCATGATACAGAACTACTTTTAATAAAAATATATTAAAAATCTTGTAAAAAAAATAACCCTGCCACACTAAATCCGTTTAGACGGCACTTTTTTGACAAATCAACAAAACCTACTCAAGGAATGTTGTTTAATATGTTGTTTTATATATGAGTTCCGTCTAATATATATCTCCCGGCTCGAAAACATCAAAACAGCTCATTGACTTCTTAATATTTTATTGTCATGCGACTTACTTAGTAAGTACCTATGCAAAATTTTTGCGAATTCAGTTGCGGATAACTATGGTTGAAGATTGAGTTGCAAGATTTGACCTAAGCATACATTCATACAAGATATATTACAAGTTAATTAAAAGCTTGTAAAAACAAACATATTTTCGTCATCCTCGCGTCCGAAATATTAAAATTGTTTAGACTTCGTCGCCGGCACAAAGTTTTTACATAATTAAATATTTATGTCCCAAGATATTTCGAATATTCGGCGAATTTCAGAATTTTCGGCATTCGCGTCTTTGCAAAAAATAATTTTTAAATCTCAGGTCGGTAGTCCACTAAATTTTTATTTAAATATCTGTGAAAAATACATATTGTGTGATACATATCGCTGTTACCAGCGAACCTTTTTAACTGTAAAGAGAGTCTTAACAATGACCTTTTTGGGGGGAATAACTAAAAAATAATTTCATATATATGTACATACATACATACAAATTTTCACGCCTGTTTTCCACGGGGGTAGTAGGCAGAGACTATGGATACCCACTTACTACGATCCTTGCAAACCTCTTTTGCTTCGTCAACACTCATAACTCTTTTCATGCATGCTCTCCGGTTATGGGTACTCCTTACATCACCTTTCTTCAGAACATCTGCTATTTGGTCGCATATATATGTATTAACTAAAATAATGTTTATGCACTTTTGGTGCAAGCCTTAAGAAAATTTTATATTGATTTATTTATCTAAGTATTTAACTTTATAACAATACTAGCTGTACCCGCGGGCTTCGCTCCCCGTGAGAATTTCGGGATAAAGAGTACCCTGTGTCCTTCCCCGAGTCTCAAACTATACTCATACCAAATTTCATCCAAATCGGTTCAGTAGTTTAAGCGTGAAGAGGTAACAAACAAACAAACAAATATACAAACTCACTTTCGCATTTATAATATTATATAGTAGGAAGTAGGATATGTAAATGACGGACTTAATATTTTTCTACCAGTCGACCAACAGATGATGCTGAAAAAGCAATCTTTTGAGGGTAAGGACAAATAACAAAAAAAAATACATTTGATAGAACGGGTTTAGAATTATATAGCTCGCATTTATGGAATGCAAGCTTGTACAATTTACATAGATCGATCAGCTGTTGGAATTTATTAGTAATTTAATAATACTTGAGATATTTTAAATATTCCATTGATATTCCTTCGCTTTCTATTTTAAAAAGTATTTATTTAATAGCTCGTCAACTACAGGAATATATTAGAATAGCAAATATTTTTATGTAATTTTAATTTTAAAATTTAGCAAAGTGACAATTTGTGTGTTTTTTTTTGCTTTCAACATTTTTGGTTTGCCATTGAAATATATAAACCAACTACATTTCATAAATATTTTCTTTTTATTTTTGTAGAGAAACAGTTATTTGGCTAAGCACGTTAAATTTGAAACTCTCGAGCTACCCGTGATTTTTAAGGCACGTTAAGCCCTTTGTCCTGGCTGTTGGAAAAAAGTAGACCCCAGTGTTGGTTATTTACTCAAACGAAAAAAAACTACTCAGATTTTTTTTTATTTATCATAACAACAGATAATAAATAATTCATTAAAAAATATCTTCGCTGTAATAATACAATGTCTAACTCAACCTTATCTATATACATTTATAAGTAAAAACAGTTTTTCTGTACATATATTAAATACTAGCTGAAGCCCGCGACTTCGTTCGCGTGCACTGTCTCTGGAAAATGCTCATCAGGCTGAACAACTTTTACTAAGGCGACAGTTTTATATCTCTTATAGTTTAGCTGGACCATTATGGTTCTGCATCAGGCGTTTCATTTTCCAAAATCATTACACGCTGATCTCCGGAAGTTCTGAACGGATTCGGATGAAACTTTTTTGTTGCATAGCTGCTAAGCCTGGGCAAGATATAAGGTGTAAATTATTTTGGAAAAAGGAACACCTGATGCAGAACTATAATAGTCTAGCTAAACTATAAGAAATATAAAAATGACGCCTTAGTAAAAGTTGTTCAGCCTGATGAGCATTTTCCATAGACATAAAGTCGAACACGCGAACGAAGTCGCGGGCTTCAGTTAGTAAATAATAAAAATTGGATATGATATAATATTTTCTTATTCATCGTTTGTCTAAAGAAAACAACCGACGGCAAAAATATTCATCATTCTAAAACACCCCTTAAAAACTTATTGGTATTGGAAATAAAATTACTTAAACGTTTTGCAAGATAAATACAAGACAGAAATACGGGAAAAAGACGCAAAAGTTACCCTTTGGTATTGGCAGTAAGTGGCAAGTCATGGCAAACACCTGAGCGAAAGGGGAGGAAATGGATCGGACGGTTGGAAGTGCAAACTCATGAGGTTCTGATGGAATCGTTAGTATGTAGTAGGACCACAGATTAACCTCAGTATAACAGTAAGAAGGAGATTTTATTACTAAATCCTGATAATAATAATTTAAATGTGCGACAAAGTACTAGTGATTATTATAGTAAGTTTAAGGGTTTTCTAGCAAAAATAAATATGTACTGTGTACAATATTTATTGTTATGATGTATACTAATTTATTTGGTTAATTTCATATATTTTATAATTAAATAAACGGCTGAATGGATTGAAATGAAATTGTTTATTATCAGCTTGCTATCAACAATTCGTTCAAAAGAAATGAATGTTTAGGTTCATATTTTTTTTTATTATTATTTTATCGTGATTATAGATTCCAATATTCGCCTCGGCCCGACTATGAACTCCAATGATTTTTTGAGTAGATTTTAAACTTGAATTGATCAGTAATGAGTTTTATGCATTATGCGTAATCATCTCGATCCCCGGTCAGGGCAAGTTGAAAAATGGCCTTTTTCAAATTGTCCTGGGTCTTAGATGTTTATCTATATATGTATTTGTTATAAAATATAGTATCGTTGAGTTAGTATCCCATAACACAAGTCTCGAACTTACTTTGGGGCTAGCTCTATCAGTGTAATTTGTCCTTATATATATATTTGACCGAGCGAGCGAAGCGAGTGAGGTCTCTAAATCGAGTTGGGGGCGAAAACACATTGTATGTATGTATGTATGTATGTATGTATGTATGTATGTATGTATGTATGTATGTTTGTACCGCGATAGCAGCCGAACCGATGGTTTGATTTTGATGAAACTTGGTAGGCATGTAGGAAACATCAATAGAATTTTCAAGTTCGTTGGGCATCAAAATCGGTTCTGTAGTTTTTGAAATATTAATAAAAATGTCCGCGATTATGTAGCAAACGATACCATAACGCGTTCTAACTTTGGATACCGCCATCTAGGGGTTATTTAGGAAACTGAATTGCGAAAAATAATCGCGAGGTCTAAGTTCGCGGCGAACTACTAGTTATCTGTGTGGTTCTGTGAGCTGTAGACCTCGCGAGCGAAGAAACTTTTTACACCATGTTTTTTATAAAATTCACCGCGAACTTAGACCTCGCGATTATTTTTCGCAATTCAGTTTCCTAAATAACCCCTAGATGGCGGTATCCAAAGTTAGAACGCGCTATGGTTTCGTTTGCTACATAATCGCGGACATTTTTATTAATATTTCAAAAACTACTGAACCAATTTTGATGCCCAATCAACTTGAAAATTCTATTGATGTTTCCTACATGCCTACCAAGTTTCATCAAAATCAAATCATCGGTTCGGCTGCTATCGCAGTACAAACATACATACATACATACATACAATGTGTTTTCGCCCCCAACTCGATTTAGAGACCTCACTCGCTTCGCTCGCTCGGTCAATTAAAATCTCGATAATATTGGTTACGCTTATGTTTTCAGCCTTTTTTCTGTACTGAGTACTGTAAGCATTTAAACGAATGTTTCGTGTAATTACATAATTCCCAAGATACAAATAAGTACTTTAAACTAGTAGTTCGCCGCGAACTTAGACCTCGCGATTATTTTTCGCAATTCAGTTTCCTAAATAACCCCTAGATGGCGGTATCCAAAGTTAGAACGCGTTATGGTATCGTTTGCTACATAATCGCGGACATTTTTATTATTAATATTTCAAAAACTACAGAACCGATTTTGATGCCCAACGAACTTGAAAATTCTATTGATGTTTCCTACATGCCTACCAAGTTTCATCAAAATCAAACCATCGGTTCGGCTGCTATCGCGGTACAAACATACATACATACATACATACATACATACATACATACATACATACATACAATGTGTTTTCGCCCCCAACTCGATTTAGAGACCTCACTCGCTTCGCTCGCTCGGTCAAAAAACTTGTAAAATAAACCTTAAAATATGTACCGGTCGTAAAATAAAAATAAATACATTGCACTAAAAAGACAATACCTTCTGGTGGGATTTGAACTCAGACGCTCAAGTCAATCAAATTTCAATAAAGACAAATTGGACTATTTATCCTTTGACAATGTTGGTGAAAAAATCCGTCTATTGTATGTCATAAATGTCATAATAGAAAATAAAATTCCTTTGTTATTTTGTTGTCACTTTAAATACAAATGATCGTAAGAGCCATATAATCCAAAGGCGCTTAGGCCTTGGTGCCAACTCTGCCATTTTCAAAAATTTCAAAAAAATTGCTCGGCTGTCGATTTTCATATGTTTAACGAACCTGTGGGTCTACCGCCTATCTTGCGTCGATTTCAAATTATCGTCGGCATCGACTTCAATTTGACAGCCGACGCTCATTTCGTACCGCGCATTCCCTGATATCGATGCGTCGATTTGGAAGTCGATGACGACGCCAATTGAACGAATGGTTTCAGTGATTTTGACAGATAAAAGCTACCGCGCAAAGTTTTGACATCGACGCGTCGGCTTGAAGTCTATGTCGACACTGTAGATTAAATACGGCGGCTCTTGGGGTGCCACATTCAACCGTCGATATGAAAAATTTTTCGATTTAACTTGCTTTTTTGAATTATATTGGTGTATTACGTTAGCCTAAGGCTTTTCCTTATTGTGATTGTGAATTTCAAGGAAGATTTCGCGTGAACAAAGCTACATTTGTCAGCGAGGACATAATCCCGTTTTTGCCCACTTATGAAAGAAACAGTGGAATAAAACCCGAAATTAAGGTATGTACGGAACTTACGTGCCGCTATTTGTACTTCATTTGTCAAACTTAGGTAACCCATGAACAAATGCGAAGTGTTAAAATATTTTGCTTGTTTCAGGTGTTAGCGGCATTGAACTTTTACGCTACCGACAGTTACCAAGGAAGTGTAGGAACTAACGACGTTCTTCACCTTAGCCAGCAATCAACATAATGCTTGCAAGAGAAGAGGTCACCGAGGCTCTTAACAAGCCTGAAATACTTAGAAAGTATATATAAAAGTTCCACATACTCAAACACAACAAGACTCGGTAGCTAGGAGGTATGTAATTGCAAATTATACACTTTTAGGTACTTAATAGGGTTTCATTAGGTTCAATTACAAATTTAGATTCCCTGGGGTCATCGGGTGCATTGATGGGACTCATGTGGCTATTAAGGAAATTATTGACAGTCATATTACTTTACGTTCTACTCCATCTATCAAATACAGTTTAGTCCATAAAAGTTGATTGGTATTGTAAAACATAATATCCTACATATTTATAACTAGCAGTCCATCCCGGCTTCGCCCGTGGTACATACATAGCCTATGTCACTCAGGGATAACATACCTATCCAACAGTGAAAGAATTTTTAAAATCGATCCAGTAGTTTCGGAGCCTATTCAATACAATCAAACAAACAAATCTTTCCTCTTTATAATATTAGTGTAGATACATGCAAGTAGTGCAGTTAAAAAATAGTGCTCATTAATTGTATATGATTATTATTAGTGGACTTCCTGTGGCTCATAATATGATGATGATGAATTATATATGAAAAACAAAATAAAAAAAGATATGTATAAAAAAAAATTACAAAGATTGAATTACATTTCAGGTGACTCTGGCTATGCCCAGCGTCAATGGATGATGACTCCCATCCTCAGCACCCTGCCAAATTCTCCAGATGCCAATTATAGCAGTCCACGTGCAGACGCACCTTCGGGGTACTACACTGTCTCTTGGCTCATAGAACTTTGCACTATACACTATGTATCAACTTGCTTATATTGTAAATTGGTTATTACAGTTGTACAAAAGTAAGTACTTAATTTTAGTTTGTTTTGTCTCATTCTTACTACTCATATGTCAATTATTGTATAGAAAGATATGGGCAAAACATGCTTTTACCAAAATGAATTTAACTATGTAATGAAAAAAAATTTGGCTATTTTTTATATATGCGAGAACTTCTGTTTATTATTTATTTGTAAATGATTCAAATATGTACTAGGTTCATAACAAATAAAACTAATCGTTTCAGAAAGACTCTTTTTATTTTTGTAACATTTAAATTATTGATATACCTAGTGTCACTCTCAGTGTTAGGACATCTAACCACACCTCAAGCTAAAATCCATCAAGCTGTTTAGGCTGTAAAGCCTGCCAAAGACATTGACATACATACACATAATCCTCCTTCTGGCGCAGTCAGGTAATTATGCTATACTTGAATCAAAATCAAATATTCAGTAGTAATTCAAATATTGATTTATTAATAAGGCCTTTGCAGGCACTTTTACACGTCAATAATTTGAATGTACAATAAGTGTAATGTTTATTAATATCAAAATTATTTTTCCTTTATTTTAAAAGCTTTCGCAGTAACCACTGCTGAGGATAAACGCCAAAAAAAAAATCATTTACACAGTATTGGTTGCCAACATGCAGTGCTGCAGTTACTCATACACTTTTTTAGATTACTTTTTGTAAACATGTAGTTGCAATTAGAAATGAGAGTATTACAGATAATTTGATCATAGATTTATATTAGCATCCATTGTTGAGACCAGTCGTGAAGCCATAGTCTCTATAGCGTCAGCTACGCGTTCCTCCGCCTGCAGACAGCACTCATCAAGCGCCCTCCCAAGCCCACCGAGGCTGCAGTATTTCCATGGTACCTAAAACAAAACATATATTAAGTATTGATAAGATAATAAACATACAATAATATTTAAAAAAATCACACAGCGGATGACTGTGTGATAGTAGTGTGTGTGGTAGTAGACCCAAACTAGGCAAAGCCTGTATACTGTGGACATCACAGACTGATAAACATACTTAAATGATAGGTTAAGAGACAACACTTAAAACATACACATTATGGGTCTATGTGCACCGAAGATTTAGTTCCTTGCAACAAGCATCACAGAAAAACATTATGTTAATAAAAACAAAACACTGGTTAAAAGACATACTCAAAAACATACTTATTATGGATCTATGTAGGAAATGAATACCCTTGTCACAAGGCATAAATAACACACTTAGAAAGATTTGTATACACTTACGTCCCGCCACTCTAAATATGTTTTATGCACGCCCGTGCCTTGGGCGTTAAGTGAGGCCGCCAAGTCCTCCCACAGCCTCCTTGGCCCGTGAGTTGTCAATGGCCTGCCCCTTCGCCAAAGCTGTGTGCTCCTCCAAGTAATTCAGCAGGTTTTTATTTTCTTGCTGAAGGCTAACTTTCCTTGATGCCGGCATCTACAAATTATAAAGGAATAAAGTCCCAGGGGTCTGTGTGTCTCTGAATAACAAAAAAGCATGTTAGGCATTTACTTACTGTTTTTTAATTCACGACATTCACATCACAATCACAAATTAGAAAGATAGTCGTCATCGTCACAATAATATTCACGAAGTGAGGTTATAAGAGAATTCGTAATTGTCAAATATTACCCCGTTCGGTTTTACGAAACGCATTTGTTGATAATTTGATAAACACAATTATATATGTATATACGCAATCGTACCACCTTCCAATCAAGTTTTTTTTACTTATTATAATCAAAACTATACCAATAATAGTTGTTTTTCAACATTATTACTAAATTAAAAAACAAAGTGCAAAAAGAAATTGTACGTAAATTGAGTGAAACGGATCGCAAACCGACGGTATTTTTTTCATTCGTTCTGTAATCGACGGTCGCCAAGGCGACGCCGCTAACTTTGCGCGGTACCAATGAAATGAATCCGACGATATCGCCGTCGAAATCGGAATACGACGTCGACTTGAAATCGACGCAAGATAGCCGGTAGACCCACTGCTCCCAAAATTTCACGGTAATCGGTTGAGAAATGCGACCTCTAGAGGAGAACACACTGACATACGAAAGCATTTTTGGCCAAGCTAAAACGAAGACCTCTGTCGCTTCGCTCGCTCGGTCAATAACAGATATATTTTTTGTGTTCTACTACTCTTTTCTTATATCACCAACATTCGCAAAGTAAAGGCACTCTGTTGATTTCAAATAATAATTCAACATTTTTAGCTCACATCAATACAATGAGGCGTTTTCCAGTGAAAAAAAAACCAAGGTTAAAAACATTGTCAAAAGATGGCGCTTAAGAGTTTGAAATCGTTCTGTCAAAAATGAAAGAGGCCGTTTGGTTCAATACTTGTAGTAAATTTGTAATTAATCACCAATCTTGTATTTTGCTATTATATAAGTAAAAAAATACATATTTACAAACAATAATATATTTTTAACTAAATTTAGTAAAATATAAATATTAAATATTCCAAAACGTAGTGATTATATTCTCTTTGAATCCAAAGACAAACTCTTACTATTAAAATTTTATATGAATTCACGGAAGTAGAGTATGTATTAGACATTGACAGATCTATTTATGTGATTGCTGGCGGCATCTATGTCACGTGAAGGAACTAATGTTTTTTTTAAAGAAAACGCCTCATTCTGAAGCAAATTCCAATTATGAACACTCCCACAATGCTCGCCTGTGATTGGCCCAGCCACAATGCACAGCGCCACCTAGTGACGACAGAAACCATTAATTCCACTCATGTTCTAGATTACCTATCAAAAGGAACGCAACTATTCGCCAGCCTGCTTAACACGAATTCACTATCTGATGTACAGTCGGCGATGAAATAATGTACAAAAAAAAATCTTTTTGTAAGTCTTGATCTCTCTCCATGCTGGTCCGGGAGAAAAAAAATAGTAATTTATGCAACAGTTTTATAAAAACGGTCAAAAAATGCGAGTGGCGCAGGTTACGATGCGTGCCTTGGCGAGCGTTGTAATTAGACGCCATCGAGCATTTTTTGACGTAGTTATACAACGTTGCATACAATACTTTTTCTACGACTATATTTACTAAATAAAATACAAAAACAAAAAAAGAAAATATGAAAATGTTTGACGTCGACGTCTTTTTTGTGACTTTGTAAAAAAACACATTTTTTCTTATGTTGGCAGTATGGTAAATCTATAGAAAAAAAGTTCTAGGTCTATGGCTAGGCGTATCGTTTTAGTGAAATAATGACACATGTGCTATTATGAGGCATAGAGTATAGACTTTTTTTTGCAATCATATTATCAATGTTCTTATAATAGTGTTCAGAACCATTTAAAAGACAGATAACAGTAAAGGAGTAGAAAAACTTAGAATGTAGCTGGATCTTGGCCCGCGAAGATCGTTATTGCTGTAGACACAATATATATTTAATTGTTTGTTGGTCACTGGTTCACCGTAATGACGTTTAAAAAAAGACGTAATAAGCGATGTGGATAGCACCCATCACTACGAATTCCCCTATCATCCCGCTTAAAGTGACCTTAAAATGGTGGAGTTATATTTTAAGATCAATTACTATGTACAATGATGTTTGAGACGTTTCTTAAGAAAATTACTGATGTTGCATTATGGCTTCGCAGCATTACAGTTGAGGATGCAACTGGGAATACGCTGAGATGAGAGAGAGAGAGAGAGAGAGAGAGAGAGAGAGAGAGAGAGAGAGAGAGAGAGAGAAAGCAATATGCCTACAATGCAAGATAAGATAGATACGTGAATGTGTAGCCAAGTAGTAAGTTGAATTTGCATATTTTCAAACATATCAGCTGGTAATAAAGTATAAAAAAAGCTATTCTTATAAGAGTGTACTCTTCAAACGTCATGTCAGTTTCATTACCAGCAGACGTGCGATGAACGATAACAGTACATTACACTAATGTAAACATTAACCAGTCTGACACACGTCTGCGAAATATCTCCATACTTTTTGTTTATTACATACTTCATATTGTAATATGAGCTCTTTTATTTTTAATTCTGCTACTTACGAGCAAACATACCGTTTTCTACACACATTTTCCTTAAAACCTAGATTTTCAAGCTTCAACACCCAATAACTCTTAAACGGTTGCACCGATTTCAAACATAACAAGCTAAGAACCACCGCAAGGAAACTTGGTTTCACATAAAAAAGCGCATCGAAATCGTTCCGTCCGTTCGAGAGCTACGACGCCACAAGCAGACAGACAGATCGACCATTGTTGCCTTGGTAACATCATTGATTAAATCTCGCAAAAAATACAACCGGTTTTAATTTTTCAATTTCCTATCCTTCCTCCTTTGACACAATTCCCGATGCCGCCGGGGCAAGGGGAAATATTTTCTAAACTTGCCTCCGGGAGATACCCGATATTATTGTACACGTTCAGGGCCGTAAAAGTGGATAGAAACAGAATAAAACTGACACACGACGCGCTATAAACCTGGAGCACGATAAAAAGGTGACAGAATGATAGTGTAGGAACCTATTTATTCGTGTTTGAAAAAGAAAAGAGTATATACGTGATAAATATAAAGGGTTTCATCAAAGAGGTGAAAACAGGACCCTGTTACTAAGACTCCAATATCTGTCCCTCCGTCTGTCTGTTTATTTGTCTGGCACTATGTTTCTCATGAACCGTGATAGCTAGACAGTTGAAATTTTAACAGATGATGTATTTTTCGATTGTTGCTATAAAACAACAAATAGGTACTAAAAACCGAAAAAATAAATATTGAAGGGGCTCCCATACAAAAAACCAGATTTTTTATATATAAAGGTACGGAAACCTCCGTGCGCGAGTCTGATTCGCAGTTGGCCGGTTATTTTTTGTAAATAGAACTTAACTGACTTACTCCTGTTGCATAATTGACATGTTGTACTTTTAACATGCTGGTCTGAAAGAAACGAAAGAACTTAAATGTACTAGCTGCTTCTCTTTTCGCGCTGATAATAAAATCCGATTGAGGGAATGGGTCAAAATGCGAAACATGTTGTAGGCGATGCGGCTAGCAACCCATCTATTTGGATTCCTTTCTCCACATTTTCGTCGACAATTACGCTAAAAGTGGCCTTTAGGTTTTGCGGTCCTGGATTCTGTTGGCTTAGACCCTAAATGCTCTGGACGTGATAGCGTGTATAAGTGTGTCGCATCTGCTCTCTATTTAATTTACACCTGAAGTGTTCTGCTGCAGATGGGTTGTTCTGAAAACATCGCAGTTTTCATGGAAATTGAGAAAAGTAATAAAAGTAGTTCCACTCAGGAATAACAAGGAATATAAAACCCGACTTCTTGGTGTTCTCAGGTGTTACGAGAATCTATACCATGTAATAAACTTTAAAACTACTATCTACCTTGCAACGAATGATGATCGAACGATGTAAATTTTTTACTATCCCTGAGCCAGAAATAATGTTGTTTTTCGTGTGTATATAATTATGAATGTTTATTTCTTTAGTACGCTCTGCAGCCTCAACGTCTCAATTGTCAGTGACTCTGGGTCATATAAAATACAGGTTATATATCTTTATAGGCATTATACAGCATATAAGTTATTTTCGTAGTATATTATTATTCGCTGTTCCTGTATCCAGGGAAATCTGTGAGATTGCTGAGGAAAAGTGAAGAAAAACGCAGCCAAATTTCGCCTGTCCGAATCTCGATCTGTATTTTCACACTTTAAGTACATCAATAAATACATAACATAATAATAATAATAATAACGGACAAATTACACTAATTGAGCTAGCCCCAAAGTAAGTTCGAGACTTGTGTTATGGGATACTATATTTTATAACAAGTACACATAGAGATAAACATCCAAGACCCAGGACAATTTGAAAACGGCTATTTTCCAACTTGTCCTGACCGGGGATCGAACCCGGGACCTCTGGGTGGCGGTCTATCATGGTGACCACTACGCCACGGAGGTCGTCAATCAAGTGTGACTTTAAGTAACTTGTGCAGGGTTTGAACCGGGAACATCGAACATCTCAGGCATACACTCTCCCAACTGAGCTATCGATGAGATAGTCGAACTTGTGAAATTACATTTCCCTTCACTTCGTGACGGAAAAATTCCGTACTGTCTGAAAAGGAACTTTGTGCCAAAAATAAAATGCCAGATAAACAACAAAATTTGATATGTATGTTTTTCGTCAGTCGAGTTCGTAAAACAAAATATAATATTCTGTTATAACACCGACCTTCGTGCTATAATTATGCCGATACACAATGAATATCCGAACACATAAAACTCGTCATTTCGCAACCGATCGTAACTGTGTTATGAAAAAAATCCTCGCAGCGGACACTAAAGATGGCGTAAATGTTTATACAGACTTTACGAGCCCGGAATAACGGCGATCTGATGGGAATGGTCTTTTGGCAGTTAATAAAACTGTTGGTTGTAGTACTCTGATGGACAAATGGTTGGAGTACATATGTGACAGTATTAAACATTTAGATTACCAAGTTGATATGTAACAATATTGAAAACGATGGTGAAGACAAGATGGCCGATGGGGCAGAAAGGTTTTCGAATTGCAGCCACGTACTTGCAAGCGCAGCGTAGGACACCAACTATGTACTAGTTGGACGACCTTAGCAAGGTTGCAGGAAAACGCTGGATGCAGGCCGCTTATAATCAGTCGTTTTGGAAAACCTTGTGGAGGCCTATGTCCAGCAGTGGACTTCCTGTGGCTAATTTGATCATGATGATGATGATGATGAGATTACCAAATTGCTGCCCCCACACCATGCTCGTCTGAGAGAAAAGAAACAACTAGCCAAATCAAGTTTGTTTATTGTTGTATCGGAGCCCCTCTAAAATATTTATTTTTTGTACTTTTTATTAAAGCGGCAACAGAAATACATAATCTGTGAAAATTTTAACTGTCTGTCTAGCTATCACGGTTCATCAAGTACATCTTATTGACAGATAGACGGAAAGACAGACAGCGAAGTCTTAGTAATAGGATCCCGTTTTTACCTTTTGTGTTGGATATAATTCAAATTCCTTTCAAATCTCTACAAATGTTCAAAATTGTATTAAACGTCTGAGTCCTTGTCAATGTCAACTAAAAGCCAACAGGATAATTTCTGTTTACTTAGCATTATTGCCAAATGTTTAGTTAATAGGGAGTCGTTGAAATATTAATGATTTGCCTCCAAGGGCCGCAGGACAATGGGCGGTATTTACATAGATTTACTCATCGATGTTTATCAAGTCTTTTGTCGTACTCAGAAGGTAGAGAGGTTATTGTCATTAAAATTCCCACAGCGGTATACTTTCAGAGATTTGTCACAAAAGGAATGACAAGCGCCCTGTTGTCACTTGTGCGGCGTGTACCTATTTTGTTTTGTGAGGAACCATGATGGTTAATAAAATAACCTAAGCACTTTTTACAGGCTTTTATGTAACTTGCAATGTATCTTGTATATACACTGTGATTTTTTATTGGTTTTGGAGTAGAAGGCCACTTAATAAGAAACGTTAGTAAGACTTAATTAGCTAGTCAAAATAAAAATTTTGAACCAAATTTTTTGACTAAAACTCGAAGTATAATCGTGAGATCAATAAGTAGTGCCGCTGCCGGCCGGCCGCCGGGGTCACGCGAGTTCACGCGACAGTTTTGGACGAGTGTACTACGTGGTCTCGATCGAAAATCATTTTTGTAACTTTTTTATCTTATGTCATACACAAAGGGGTTTGGGTAATTTTGTATGAGCCTTGGCATGAGTTTTTTTTCTAGCGGCCACCGACGTGATTATTATTTATGAATAGTCCTATAATTAAGAATGACTGCTCAATAAAAATTTTTGATGTAAATAATATCGAAGCCGATATATCAGTTTTCAAAATTAAATAATAAATAATAAAAAATATCGTCCATGTATATGTAATAAGTTTTATTTATATCGTAAGAGGGATCTATTATATTATTATAGAAAGGAAATATAAATTAAACAAAAAAAAAAAAACAAATAAAATAATTCATTTATTATAAATACCAAAAGCAATAGTAATAATTATACATTTTCGGGTTCATCAAAAGCCTCATTTTCTTGGTCGTATTATACTGTCTAAAAACTGAGCTGAGGGAAACAGATGTTCTTGGTATCTTCCCCTATCCAATAACTAATAGACATTATATAGGAACAACAGCCTAGACACATGAGCAATAGTGCCCTATATATGGCGTTTATTCCCTCTAATCCCCTTTCTACTAAAATATATGCATAATAAGTTCTATTTGACACATGCCGTGATTGAATCCTACCTCTCAGTAGCCATGGGTCATTACAATCGGGATTCTGCTCTCTAAAGTCTTCCAAATGGGGCTCCTTATATATTTTAATCAAATAAGACCCATTTTTAATGTGCTCTCCGTAATAACTACGAGCTTGGAGGATTTGATAAATTCCCAACGCATACAAAATAAGGTCATCCATACTTAAGACTGGAAAGTAATTGAAGCCTAGCAAAGCCGCATCTATGGACTGAAACCCATCTACGATTGAAGTTATTTTCTAACACATAGTCACTTTGTCGATTCCTGTTGTTTATAAAGTAGTATTTTGTTATTTACTGACAACGCAGAGTTCCTTCCAAGCAGCCAGTACATCTTTTGAAATCTTATATCAAGTTCCTCTCTTTTCTTTTTGACGTGGGCTTTCCAGCGAAGCTTCGCGTCGAGTGTCATACCTAGGTACTTAGCATACATACATACATACTATCACGTCTTTATCCCTAATGGGGCAGACAGAGCATTTTGGGTCTTGCGGTTCTATGCAGAGCCCAGGGCCGCAAGACCCAAAGGCCACTTTTAGCGTCATCGTGGGCGAGAAGATGGAAAAGCAATCAATACAGTGATGGGTTGAACAACATGATTTGCAATTTTGCCCATTCCCTCGATCGGCTTTTACGATCTGCGTGGGAAGAGAAGCAGCTGGTACATTCTAAGTTTTTTTTATTTCTCCCAGACCAGCATGGGAGGTACTTAGCAGTGTTTTCATATGGCACCTGCTGTTCATTTATGTAGACGGGACAGTAGTAATCATATTTATTTGTGAAGTTGACGTGGACAGACTTCGACTGGTTTAGCTTAATTCGCCACTTCTTTGTCCAGTAATGAACTTTATTAACAGCTGCTTAGACCTTTTCTGCTGCTTCTGCATGACTCATGTATGTACATAACTAGGAAGTAGGAACAAGGGCCACTTTATAATATTTATTTTACAAACAAAGACAATACATACTTTTATTTGCGTTGTTTTTATGATAATTTTAAGGTGGCGCCACTTTAGCCCTACCTTTCATCTTAAGTACATTGTATTTTTGTGCTTAATTCAATAAGAATCTAACCTAACCACTAATAAAACCCATTTAGTAAAAATAATAATCGCTATCATACATGTTTTTAATTGAGTTTTATTTTTAAGGTGGCGCCACTTTCGCCCTACCCTTTATCTTAAGTGCATTTTATACGTGTGCGAAGTTTACTGAAAGCCTACATTTACTATTTTATAATACCTAAATGCAATCATGCAGGCTTTGCATCGATAGAAATGTTTAAAAAAGCGTAATATTACAGATTTTTTTCTTCAAATATCTCAGCTCCGATACATTTTGGACAGAAACGGTAAAACAAAAAAAAAAATGTCTGAATATGTTCTATCGAACGAAATACCTTTCATCGGTGGCCGCAACTTTTGAAAATCATGCCACTTGTACACAATGCCCTTTGGATTCAGCAGGAAAGTCAGCGTGTATGTATATGAATGTTTGTTGAGGTCAAATCTTGCAACTCAATTTGCAAGTATGTAAGTACAGAAAATACCCTACTAGGGGCGGATTTAATCAGTATAACTATTCTTGAGTTAATTTTCGGGGGTAAAAAATCGATCTAGATCAGTCTTATGTTTGGGAAAACGCGTGTTTTCGAGTCTTTATGCGTTTACCTTTCCACGCAGAGTATGGTCGCTAATTTCGTCCAACCGGCCACTATCCGTCTGGTCCAGCGGGCGGATGGCATGAAACGAGTGTTACACGTTCGAATCCCGCTCGGTGACTTACTTTTGTTTTTTTTATATGTTCAAGTTTATTAATTGTCAGTTTTCATTTTACTTTTTAAGTTTATGTAAATTATCACCTAAACACCACCATATTACAATAAATAAAAGCAAAGCAAGGTCACCCAGGTACTTTAAATTAAAAGTACCTGGGTGACCTTGCTTTGCTTTATCTCGAATAACTTTGCTAACGTCTTACCATTATAATACTAGAGTCAGAAATCCTTGCCACTGTTGATATACGGCTAAATAAGTGTATGTATAACCCGCCTACAAAAATCCGAATAAGACTCCTTCCATAGATTGACTTGGATTGCGAAGACCATTTAATTTAGTATGAGGTAAAAGTCAAATACAAAAGTTGTGGACCTTTTATACTATAATCTTAAGATTTAAGTGCAATAAGTTACATAAATAAATACATAAACGAAATAGATCATTCGTCACAGTTGTCATACCTATCACGGTTCACAGTCTGGTGACAGACGAACAGAGAGACAGACAGACAGGCAGACGGACGGAATGTTATTTCCAAGATTTTATTTTACCACTTTGTCGACAGCTTTCTAGTACTAATCGTCTGTGAGTAACGCGTACGGACAGACAGACAGAAATATATTTCAAAACTATAAGCGTTTCGTGTTTACTCCGAAACCCTAAAAACATCAGTTGAAATAACAACCTTCATTTATTGAAATAGGTTAAAAATATGTCAAAAGTTGCATCGATTGTGTAGCGAAGCCTTCCAATTACTGGGATCAGCTCGCAGAGATAAGATACTATTTAATTAGTGATGTGGCGCTGGAGTGGGCAGCTTACGATAGCGATAGCGAGCGCTGATTGCAGAAGTGGGAGGGAAAGGGGGGAGTGATTTGCGAGCTCATTGCTGCTCGGGTTTGATTTCAGCTTCACTGGCCATGTGACAGGACAAGGCCATAGGTTGCCACTGATAACGTCCAAAAACATTGGCACATATTCAACAAGAATTAATAGTGCTTTGGTTTCCGCCGTGTGGTTTCCGGCAGAGTAGAATAGGACTACTTCATGTCTTATCGTGGATGTTGTAAAAAAGCTACTTAGGAAATATAATAAACATGAAACCTCTATACCCGTTTGGCCAGCGAGAGAGTGTAGGCCATATCCTCTGGCTGCTCTGAGCAAGTATGGCTCTGGTAGTACAGAGAAGGTCGTGCTCCTGCAGTGAAGACTAAAAACTTAATGATTATGCTGATGATGATAGTCTTTGGAGAAGAAAAATCCGGAAAGCGCATTCTAGATTCCGAAGCAGCGCAGCAGCATGGAAGATTAAGAATGTAACGGGGAACTAAACAAATAAATATTATTTCAGCTGTCGTTTTATGTGCCATCCACACAGTAAAACCTTTAACTTACTTCAAAAGACTATATTTGTCACGTATTGCAACGAAAGATTGAAGGAAACACAGCTTAATTTATAAGCTACTGTACATACAGCTAACCTAGGTAGCCGGCACGAGCTGTTGTTCCGATATCGTGGTAATAAGGTTCCCGGAAACACGAATCTCTATTTCATGGCTACGTGTATTGCAAATAGAACAGCTTGAATCTGTGAAGCGAAGGCGAATAGATAGCTATACAAGATTCAACGCAATTGTTTTTTTTTGTTTGTCACATGAGTACTATGGCTTTTGGTCTAAAATAGGCACTCTGTATCTTCCTATGGGTGAATTATAAAAACTACATAATGACTGGACTAACGCAAATTAAATACAATTTGCTTATTTGTACTTATTCCCAATGAAATGGCAAAGAGAATAAGACCAGCTTAGCTCATCATCATCAGAGGATTTTTCCGGTTTTATCCTCAGCAGCTTAGGAGCCCGGGGTCCGCTACCTCACCTAGGTGATTTGATTAGGTTACTAGTTTTTACACGGAGTGACTACAGTCTGATCTCCGTAATCCAAAGCGTAGACCAGAACCAATCCTTGGTTAGGATTGAGCAAACGCTAGTTGATGTCCACAGCTTTTCCTTCTGCAGCACAGAATTATCTTTCTTTTCGAATAATAATGTGATGCAAGCCTGCAATATCCTAACCAGGCTAGAAACAACTTTTCAAAGATGCTTTCAGTGTGTAAACACTTACTGCCATACTTATAAAAACTCTGACGTCTTCAATCAGTAAATTAAGAAAAGTAGGTATACAAATTAAAAAGTTTAACTTCACAGAAAAATCTGCGCTTCTTAAATCTGCAGTATTGTTCTTTCAATATTTTTTCTAAACTAAAAACCGACTTCACCCCATAACTACTCAACCGATTTTAATAAAACTGGCCCACATGACAAGTATACCTACCCTCTCAAACAAAAATTGTATTAAATAAACTTGATGCCTAGTAAATAAACCACGACCAACCAATTACTATTTATTATTTAGAGCCCGCTAGATCCCATTGTTGGGCAAAGGCCTCCATTTCTCTCTGTCTTGCGCTTTTGCCTGCCAGTCCTTTGAGTGGGCATCAGGGCACGCCATCTACGCCTAGGTTTTCCAGGACGCCGACGTCCGTTTAGGTCTACAAAGTTAGAGTGTTGGCCCACAGTTCGATGGCATGCGGCTGACGAGACCGGCCCAGTCCCATTTTAATTTAACGGGGCGGTGACATTCACTAATGGCTTTAAAAATATTGAAGTACTTAACCCTTATTAAACTGTTGCCAAGTCTCCGTTACGGTAACACTGCGAGGTGTCTCGGGGCCTGGACCCCCGCCAGCCGCCACTCGCCCCTCGCCCCTCCGTTTACCCCATTTAGTAATTAGCAGTCTGTTTTCGCTCGTTATTTCATTCTGTAATGGATTGCAGTGATTGCGAGCTTTACGATACAGGTCGTTTGGCTTTTCGATCTTGAGTCCATTTGGTTTATTGATACAGTGGTTGTGCACAGAGGTGCGATTTTTCAAACGCGGAGTCACTAAACGAACGATTTTTTGTATGGAAAAATCATTCGTTTAAGTGACTCCGCGTTTCAAAAATGGCACTTCAAGTTGTTAGTTTAGAAACGTTAGTACTTTGTAACGTTGGCTTAAATTTGTAAAAATATTTGATATAGTTTTGCTGCTTCGGAGCTCGTTCATGACCATATCTATGAAATCTAAGAAGAAATAGCCGGCAACTTGGTATAACTGCCTTTTACAATTTTTTTTGGAAATACTCTTATGAGAATGCCAACCTTTGTAGCTCGGAATTTTATAGCTCTTTTTCACCCAGACCAACATGGAAGAAATTATACTATACAGAGGAATATAAAATTTTATAAACATTAACTCAAAGCAAACTTTTATTTTCCACAATAGCATTCGAGTTGTGGGTAGGTCCATAATTTTCCGCCGCATTCCGGAAGCTTCCGGAAACCTTCTCAACAAAATGGCCGCCAGGCTTAGGACTTACGAGCTTGGTAATGAAACTCTTAGTATGCAGCGGAATTGTCTGATTGCAAACATCTTGGAATGTACACCAAGTCTACTATCGCGTGATTTACTCTTACTAACTCATGAATAAGTTTAAACGTTTTGGAAGCTCCTTTGAAATAAATAGCCCAAAGATACTGCTCCGTTCATGATATTTCATTAGGCTTTTAAAATTTCTAATGGCAAGCACCATGATCTGTGTAAACTATGTTACTAAACACAGTTTTGTAATTTTACTGCGTTACCTACCTAACTATTCCGCTCTTCGATTCTTTTTTGGCTTTGGATACTAATCTTTTAGAGCCCATCTTTATATTTTCACTTCTTTATTCCTAACCTTAACTATACAATTAAAAGTTGGTGCAAGCCCTTTGATTTCTTCAAAGGAGCGCCGATTGAGTGGCGGACGGCGCCTAAAAACGCCCACTACATCCTCACTATCATAAGACTGTCTACTTTAAAAAAATCACAAATTGCCCATTAGCATGAGCGTTTGATATACCAAACTACACAAATTTCGTATTGTAAAATCCACTGGAATCAATTTGCAATACATATATAACTTACAACAGCTCGTAATCTCGAAACCGCGTCTAAAATTCCGAAAGCTACTTTTCAATTTACTTCTTATAACTCTTAAAAGAACTTCAACACAAGACGATACTTTAAAAGAAACTACTTCGCAACTTTTTAAAATTCCATTCAGACCGAGCCAAATCTGGCACTTAACTGGCACTTAATTGCAACAATCGTCGCTTGTTTATGCCGCGGCTGAATGCCGTTTTTCCTTCGCCTGAATTCACAATTTCCGCTAAGTAGGCTACTCGTTTACGGCGCACTTCGCCACGTGGCGGGGAACTTTTGAAATATTATATGGCAGTTTTGTTATAAGAGTTTTATTTTAGAGTTCCGTACCCAAGGGGCAAAACGGAACCCTATTACTAAGACTTTGCTGTCTGTCCGTCTGTCTGTCACCAGGCTGTATCTCAAGAACCGCGATAGCTAGACCGTTGAAATTTTCACAAATTATGTATTTCTGTTGCCGCTATAACAACAAATACTAAAAACAAAATAAAATAAGTATTTAAGGGGGGCTCCCATACAACAAATGCGATTTTTTTATCCTTTTTTGCTTGATATCAAATACGGCAACAGGTAGGCAAAAAATACGAATACAAATGTGTGTCGTCATTCTTTTTTGAAGTCAAATAGCGCTCTTTGTCATCATCAGTTTTTGTGCATTCATAAATGTAAAATCACGTCGAAAATGGAATGAAAAGTGACACTACTTTGTGACATTTTGTCTTATTAATTTTACTGAATAATTTAGTTTATCCTTCGCCTGAATTCACAATTTCCGCTAAGTATAGGTTACTTATTATAACGCGCATTTCACATCTAGTAAAAAGTATTATTGTGATGATTTCTTCATCATATCTGCCGCAGTAAGTTTACTGCTGGACAGAGGTCTCCGCTAAGGGTTTCGAAAGACCGATCGAAAGCGGCCTGCATCCACCATTTTCCTGCAACCTTGTTAAGGGAGGTTACTCCATAATACGATAGTCGTCCGATAGTCACGTCCTATTTCTATGTCAAACCAAATTAAACTATATTATCATTGACCGAGCGAGCGAAGCGTCTCAGTTTCGAGATTAGCCAAAAATTATTTTGTCCGTCTGTCTGTCTGTCTGTTTGTCCGTCTGTTCTCGTCTACAGGTCGCATTTCTTAACCGATTCTCATGAAATTTTGTAAGCAGACTCAGCAACTAAATAGAATTTTTTTGTAGAGCCAGTTTTTCGAAATTTTTCAAAATGGCAGAAATATGGGGATTTAAAATTTAAAAAAAGTCATATTTCCGCCATTTCCAAATATTTTCAAAAATGTTATTAGACTTTTTTGTTGCCATTATAAAAACGCATTTTTTTTATTTGAACAACTTTTTTATACGTTATACTTGAACGGGTTTAGGATGACTCACGAAGTCTAGCTGACTGAGCCGTGACGAATATAAAATACAAATCTTCTTACAAAATATACTGAAACTATTTAAGGGTGAATTCAGTCCGGGTTACTGAACAACTTTCTTAAAAATGCATATCTTACTACAGACACAGATCGTGTTATACCGACGCCGGCAGCCAATTCGGCGATCAGCGCCGGCAGCGGAGGCACATCCTTTGGAATAATATTCGCGAGGTCTAAGTTCGTGGCGAACTACTAGTACATTAATGCTCAATGTTGCATGACACTGAAACGCGGATTCGCACTAACATCCGTCTTGCGTAACACTTTTGAAGTAGCCCCAAGGTTGTCCGACCACCTAGTTGGTAGGTGTCCTACGCTGCTTAATACAATTTTATAATTTAATTTACCTGTCGCCTGAATTTCTAACAACAATGTAGGTTGTCTAGTACCGCCATAGCTTACTGCACTTTATGAGGCACTCGCAGGAACGTAAGTAGTCAGGTACTTGGTTAGTACTGCGGTAATGGAGGGTGCTCAGTATTTAGACGTACACCTTTGAGCTAGTTGGTGCTTCTCTCAAACTAATTTCTTACTAGGTTAAGAAATGTGTTCAAGAGAGCTTTTTATTTATAAACTATAAATAGAACATAAATATATATTTTTATATTTCAATAAAGTTTGTAGTTTTTTTTTTGTTTTCATTGAGTAGGAATCTTATTATCTATTATATTTATATGAGATTTTCTGTATAACAATCTATTTTGATTATATGCACAACATTTCTGAATATACAGTGCATTTTATGGCACGATAAAAAAACCTATTAATATTGTTTTTATTATTGTTACTTATAGTTGTTTATATGGAGTTTTTACGTTATGTCTGACTATAACATTGCACGTCGTGTTTCGTGTTTAAAAAGTGCATGAAGTCAAAGCACTGCATAAATTCACAGTTTTATAAAATAAATACAAAGCGTGGAATTGTTACTGTCTCAGCACAAACATTTTTGCCCACGAGACGAAATATGTTGCTAGTTGTTCGTATTTTATGCTGAGGTTCTTTCTTTTCTGAATTTATGACTTTGCTTTATGTTTCAGAAGTTTTTTAATAAACTTTGACATTAAAAATAACCGTGAGGTTATTCGAATTAAAATAATAATACCTAAGAGGTAATACCTACAAGGTGTACAGATGACCTGAGCAGGATCGCTGGAAAGCGCTGGATGTAGGGCGCTCTTGATCGGTCATTTTGGAAATCTTTAGCCGAGACTTGTGTCCAGCAGTAGACGATATGCGGCTGAAATGAAAGAGGTATTATGTTTTGAAATTAACCTTATTCTTCTTTGTGTGTCGATTTTTTCTTTTTGGTTTAGATCAGCCCAGTAGTGGGCCACTTCGACGGCTTTATCGTTAGTTTCAAGTAAATCATGCAGGATGCATGTAGTCGGGCACCCGGGGCAGGAAAGGAGGTGCGCCATAGTTTGTGGGGAGGAATTTAAAATGAATAATTTTATGTTTGCGAATAAATATTATTTGCACAGAGTTTCTTTCACGTCGTAAACTGTGAACCTGCTTGCTATTTCACTACTATTAATTTGTCTGATAGTAAGATTCCGTTTTTATTTTATGCATATAAAGAAATTATATATTTATTTATTTATCCCATGCTGGTCTGGGAGAAATAAAAAAAACTTAGAATGTACCAGCTGCTTCTCTTCCCACGCAGATCGTAAAAGCCGATCGAGGGAATGGGCAAAAATGCAAATCATGTTAACAGGCGATGCGGCTAGCAACCCATCACTGTATTGATTGCTTTTCCATCTTCTCGCCCACCATGACGCTAAAAGTGGCTTTTGGGTCTTGCGGCCCTGGGCTCTGCATAGAACCGCAAGACCCAAAATGCTCTGTCTGCCCCATTAGGGATAAAGACGTGATAGTATGTATGTATGTATTTATTTATCCATAATAATAAAAATAGTTGCACGGTGATCCAGGGTAGTCAATAATATCATCATCATTATCACCTCAGCCTCCTTTCCGCTCATTGCTGAGCAAAGTCCTCTGTTCGTCGACGCCACCCATCTCGGCCCATCAACCCATGACTTTTACTATGTCGTCAACCCATCTCATTGCTGGATGTCTGACGCTTCTTTTACCTGCTCTGGGCCACCATTCGGTTAAAGCCCTGCCCCACCTATCATCACTCCGTCGAGACAGGTGCCCTGCGGATAGTCAATAAGTGAAGTACATAACATACCAGTAAGTGGATCCCTAAAGCGAGGCAGATATCGAAGGAGATGGCGTGATGCCTTGGACGCTTACCTTGGTAAGTGGCAAACTGATCAATGGGCCACTGAAATAGGATCATCATCATCATCAGGTCTTTTTGTCTCTACTGCAGGAGCACGACCCTCTCTTTACTACCAGAGCCATACTTGGCCAAAGCAGCCAAAGGACTTGGCCTACACTCTCCACGCTGGCCAGACGGGTTGTAGAGGTCTCATTGAAGTTCATAAGCTTTGTTTAGCTCGAATTTCCTAAGTTGCCAAAAAGTCTAAGAAATAGGATAATAAATAAAAAAATCCAATAAGCCTCTCCCTTCATCCTTCAAGGTTAAGACTAAAACCAAGAAAATTCCATAAATACAAAAACACGGCTATGCACAATAAATTTGAAATACAACTCAGTTGAAACTTGAACTATAACGTCTGCATAGTGCATACTAAGAGTTTCATTAAGGAGGCCGTAAGTTAAGCCTGGTGGCTATTTCGCTGAGAGCCTCGTTATAGGAAAGCTTAAGGAAATGGCAACTTCAACTGTTTTCTGGTAATGTCGGACATTTGAAACAAATTCGCTAAATGTATGTAATCCATCGCTCCGTCTCTTTATATAGGTATCGTAAAAGATGACTAATATCCACATGTCACTTAAGAGTAACCCTAGGCTTTTCCATACAAACGTAGTCTACGTTTTAATTTGAATCCACATGTCAAATTTCGGTAAAATTTGTGACTTTAAAGAAATTGTTATTATTTATATATATGGTTATAATTGTTTTCCAACATAAAAATATGAACTGGAAAGAAAATAAAAGGATGCAGATGTTTCCCATACCAATGGTCAACAATTATATAACACACTGTAGTCTATTTCAAGTTCTATTTTGACTGTGAAATCCTGTTATATGCCTAGATATGTGTCATATCTTTGAAATTACAAAATTTTCCCGAAATCAGGCATGTCGTTTCGAAATAAAACGTAGTCTACGGTATAGAGTCTTAAGAAGAAAACAGATAACATATGAAAAGTAATGTTACATAATAATTACGTCCTACGCAAGCCTTGCAATGCTCGAGTGAAAGCCTATCTTAGTTCCAAGAAGCCACTTGTTTTTGTAACATAATAGCAAAATAACGAATCATTATAACGTGTTTTCCAAGAATATTCACAGAAAGACTTGTATTGAACCAATCTTATTCCAGGAGGCGACCCCATTAGCCCAGAACATAAATGGACATCACAAGAAATACACGGTGATTTTTCAATGGTTTTGGAGCCGAAGGCCAGTTTATAAGGATCGTAAGACTTATTTAGCTAGTTAAAATAAAAATTCAAAATTAAAAAATGTTGAACTCGAAAGTAAAATCGTGAGATCGATTAGTAGTACCGCCGGAGAACCCTGAAAAGAACATATGGTAGCCTAAATTAAGAATTATTTAAGCTAAGTAATATTTTAAATATATTTGAATAGCTTACGTGCTTTTCTATCTACATACGAACATGTCTAGAAGTGGGATAAGCGATGGCGAAAGAATAAATAAATAATAAAAAAAAAAATTGGTTGTTTGTAAAGTAGGTTTACGATCGAGATGTTTACGTGATAACGTCGTTTCACGGAATGACTGGCAGCGCTCGAGATGAGACGGGAGATCGGTCCGTCTCTCTCTCGTTATACCTGCGATCGCGCTCGTGAGGTTTTGGTGTGACACAAGTTTCTGAACATGTCACCCGACTAAAACGATTTTAAAGACGTTATCACGTCAAAATAAATAAATAAATATATAGGGACAAATTACACTGTTTTTCTTTGGAAAATTTTTTTTTTTTCAAAAGGCATACTTGTCAGATCCCATATAGACTTTATTTAAATCGGTTGTGTAGTAATTTAGTACGGAAGTCGGTTTTTAGTTTTGAAAAATTATTCTTAAAGTAATATAATACTACTTGTAAATTAAGTCTGTCGGTACGTACATATGTACGTCTGACAATCCATTGTTCCACCAAGGTTTACATTACATAGCCGTTTAAATCCTAAAATTTTAATTTTATAAATAAAAACGAATCTTACTTTTTGAGTGTTAGTCATCACTCTCGATCATACCTACAATCTACATGTAGATGTGTTATCATTACCCAAAGATTGCCTCATATGAATATGGAAATCATAGTCTCGTAAGTAAAGGAGTATTTATTTTAAACCACTAACTTATTAGTAATCTGTGACTAAAGCGTTAGAGTAGAAAACTTTATCAGATTAGTTTCCACAGTCTAAACAGCTTCAGCATTCGATTTTCCCAAATTTCCGATTTAGCGGTAAGTGCCTGTAAATTGTTTGCCGAAACTAGGCAGTTCGCAGACAATGGAAAAACAATCTGTGTTACTTTCGCCCGACGGCACCGGCGCGATAGCAGCGAGATTAGAACCAATGATATTATAAATAAAATATTATTTATTTCTCATCACAATTTGAGTAAAAAATTCAATACATCGCATTTAAATTACATAATACAATCAGTGAGTTAACAATTTTTATTTGAATTCTTACCGTATTACAATCAATTGACGTCAGTTTTTGTGCTGTGTAAGGGAACAACACGGTGTTAGATTTTTCAAGCTACTTAAAGGTATCTGATGTAGCTTGACAACCGTTATACAATGATGATATTAGGAACCAACGGCTTAAAGTGCCTTCTGAAGCACAGAGGAGCTTAAGAAGTTTTTATGCCACTTGTCATCACATCCATTCAAGTTTGGACCACGCTCCGTGTCACTTCAAGTGCTAATTTATATCTCCCACTGGTGCACCGAGGTTTTCATCTATTAATGAAGGCCTGAATAACGGCATATATTATTCTTAGTACATAATTATTATAGTTTTAGTACGTATAGCCATTGGTAATATGAAGGAAGGAGATCTTGATATTATTATTCTTATGTCACCCATTCAAATTTGAATTATGTCCGTTGGAGTTGCGTAAATGAGCAGTGTGCAGCAATAAAAACATATCTCCAAATTAGTAGGTATTACTAACTAAACGATATTTAACAAATTCCATTGGCTTTGAAGCTCGCTGACCTCTCATAAACTTATGTCGGCATTTCGGCAATGGAAAGCGGATTTAGTCATAAACAATTAACGGTTCATTGAACCCGGCTGATCTGTATTCTCCAACGATGATCCAAACAAATTATAAATGGAAAATTTTAACTCGTAACTTCACAAATATAAAAAGTTTATTTAAAATTCTGATAATAAAAGTGAGTGAGATTGGTGGCGTCGACAAAGCCTTTCATTAAAATATAAATTAAATTTCAATTTACACTACACCTAATGTAATTATACTTATTTACGTATAAAAGTGCCTGTAAAGGTATAGTTACTGTATAAACATATGAATTTTGAAAAAAAAAGAGAGGTCTATGCTCAACTAAAAAAAAAAAAAAAAAAAAAAAAAAAAAAAAACTGTGGGCGTAAGAAAGGCTGAGATGGTGAAAGTGAGTTCAAAATGGTATCCAAAAAGTTACAAACGCGTGGACACTTTTGGAACTGAAAAGGCTCCATCTAAACTAAAATATTGAAGACAAGCATCATGGCCTTTCCTGCGTAGTAAAATAAAAATTTTGACAATCCTCACATTTTCTTGCTGTTTAGCCGTTTTTAGCTGAGTTTCATACAAACTTTCACCCCCTATTTCACCACTTAGAGAATTTTTTTTGAAAACTTTGATACGGTAAACTTTAGCTCATAAGTATTCTTTTACATTTCTATCTTCAAAATTCACCAAGTTTCATGTAAAAAATTTCAATCGTCATTTATGGAACATTTGTGCAAAATTTAATGTTTCTAGACCTAGTGGTTTCAGTAGTAAGTTGATCGATTAGTTAGTCAATCCGTCAGTTTATTCTTACAGATGGTACGTACAGTTGTTACTTGATCATTAAATACTCCTCCGTGGTCCAGTGGTCAAGGCGTTCGCCTTGTAATCCGGAGGTCATGGGTTCGAATCCCAATGGGAAGCATATTTTGTGAAAAGTTGTTTCCAGTCTGGTTAGAATATTGCAGGCTTGAATCACCTGCCTGAACTGCCTCCGTGGTGTAGTGGTTAGAGCGTTCGGTTCATACCCGGAGGTTGCGGGTTCGATTCCCGGCGGGGGCAATGACTTTGTGTTGTTGTCCTAGTTTGGTTAGGACATTGTAGGCTGATCACCTGACTGTCCGATAAGTAAGATGATCCGTGCTTCGGAGGGCACGTTAAGCCGTCGGTCCCGGTCACTGTCTTTGACATTGGTCGTTACCTAAAAACCATGTCAGAGGCCTTTAAAACGGTTTACAAACTCTGACACTAGTATTAGTCACTAACACACACGATAAGAAGAAGATCACCTGATTATCCGAAAAGAATGATTCTGTGTTTCGCAAGGCACGTATAAACTGTAGGTCCCAAACGGCATCTAGCGTTTGCTTTCAAACCTATCCAAGGATTGGTTCTGGTCTACTCCTTGGGTTGCGGAGGTCTGACAGCATTTTGCTTTATGTAAAACTCAACAACCTCGTCGTATCACCTTGGTTAGGTATCAGATCCCGGGCTCTGTAGCGTTACCGCTGAGGAGCAACCGGGAATACGTTCAGATGATGATGATGAGGTACAGATGTTAATATTTTTATGTTTATATATCATATCATGACGTCATTAAGGGTTAGCAGACCTCGATTTGCTACGATCCAGAGAAATTAAGTGTGTTATAATAAAATTTAATTGTAACATAGCCCGGCTCAGGCTGGGTAGGGACCAATACTGAACTGGGTTTCTTTCAGTAGTCGTTCCGAAACGCTAGTAGTTTGTAGCGTTTGCACTTAAAACATATAAAAATATCTTTCAATAAATGATCAATTTGTAACATTAAATATATATTTCTAACTTTGACATTAAAATAATAACCTTATTCATTTTAAAAGAAGAATCCAAAACTGCAAATAAATACTATTGTAAGTAGGTACTTTCATTATTAACAATTTAATTGAAAATCTGTTTAGATACATAAAAGATAAGTCTAAAATTAAATCCTTTCAACTAGGAATGGAATTAAATTTTGTAAAGGATCGAAAATAACCTGCGAAATATGATATCTAACTCAAATTGACCTGGGGTATAGAATATCGCTTCAAATCTCTGAAAGCCTATTCACTGAAAATAGCCTTTTATTTCGGTATCAGATTTGTAAATTAATTATAGAATCCTTTTTAATTAAGTCCAAATGTTAAAAGACAAGTCTCGTCAACACTGAATTATTTTCAACCATCTTCCAAAAAAGAGGAGGTTATCGATTTGTCGTGATCTTATTTTTTATGTATGTTATTAGTATTACGGGACTTACCGCGATTATTATCGTTTTTTGCCAGATATTTCGACGGCCCTACTGCCATTATGGTCGCTGGCCGACTGAGGAACTGCGATGGATGTTCGGCTGTCAAGGGTAACCATATCGGTCTACCCTCTTTCTTTGTCATTTGTTGCATACCTAAGTCCTTACACACAACACTGACGGTGTCCGTTTGGGAATTGTTTTTACTTCTTCTTATCGAGTGTGTTAGTGACTAACACTAGTGTCAGAGTTTTTAAACCGCCTTAAAGGCCTCTGACATGGTTTTAGGTAACGACCAATGTCAAAGACAGTGACCGGGACCGACGGCTTAACGTGCCCTCCGAAGCACGGATCATCTTACTTATCAGACAATCAGGTGATCAGCCTGCAATGTCCTAACCAAACCAGGACAACAACACAAAGTCGTTGCCCCCGCCGGGAATCGAACCCGCGACCTCCGGGTATCAGCCGAACGCTCTAACCACTACACCACGGAGGCAGTCAATTGTTTTTACTTATTCACACACTCTTTTTACAAAGCTCAATCACTGGATTCTACTTGCCCGACAACTTGAAGCCATCTTCTCGATTAAAATTGGGATGCTTCTTAATTTCAATCGCCTCTCTAACTAAGCGTGGTATGTAATGGCGTTCAGTCGCAAGTATTTTGGGTTGATGTAGCTCAATCCAGTGATTGACTCCAGCTTGTGAAATACGCTCCGCGATAGCTGACTTGTCAATTTCATTGTTTTTGACTGCCGGTATGTGCTCTTTGACCCGTTGAGATATAGACCTATTGGTCTGTCCAACAAACGAGCGTCCACAACGAAATATCTGGCAAAAAACGATATTAATTGCGGTAAGTCCCGTAATATATAACAGTAATTGTGACCGTGAAACTCTACAAGTAGTCTCTTCACTAATTATTGGAAGACGCCTGGACCGATTTGGAAAATTCTTTTTTTGTTCGAAAGGTCATTAAATTCGGTCGTGTTGTTTAGGGGTGAAGTCGGCTTTTAATTTTAAGTCTCGAATTTATTTTGGGGCTAGCTCAATCAGTCTGATTTGTCAAAAAAAAACTACAACATTTTTGAAGTGAAAACTTCTTTAGCGGCGTTGTGCACTTTTTTTGGAATGAGTAAAAAATGCTAAACTCGCGTCAGGACACGCTCGCGTCAGGACACGTGACCTGATCGAAAATTCGTAAGACGGATGGAGAGTAGACAGCTGGCGCGGCGTAGGAGAGGGAGTATCCCCCTCTCTTTCTACGGCGCGGCGAAAATGTATGCCTGCGCCTGCTGTTTCGTATATCAAAAATGCACAACGTTAATATTCAAGTTTTCACTTCTGCCGGCACTCCCAGAGTGCAACCCGTCGTTTTTTTTTGGATTTTTTAGACTTTCATGATAAAGTACTCAACTAGTGTATTCTTATTGAATTATTTCGTTAAAATACCCACTACATCTCAACTCATCTTTATGAAGTCGGATAAACAGGTCTGATAGTTATAATTAATCAGACTCGACAAGCCACGAAAGTTATGGAGCTATGAATACGCGAACACCATTAATTTCACTCATAACGTATGTTCTGACACTGACTAACCTAGATTCGGAATAGTTCCACGCCACTAGCGACTACCGACGCAGTAGACCCAATATTTAGTAGATAACACAATAATATTATGTTGCAATATTTACCTACTTATATTTACTTATACCTGACTACTTCGGAGCCCTTGGTGCATTTCCAGCTTTTTAGGGTGTACGGAACCCAATGAGTATATATAACTAAGACTCCGCTGTCCATCTGTTTATCACCACGCTGTATCTAATGAACTGTGTGAAATAGCTAGATGGTTGAAATTTTCACAGATGATGTACTTCTGTTGCCGCTGTAACAACAAATACTTAAAACTAAATAAAATAGATATTTAAGTGGGGCATTACAACAAACGTGATTTTGTAAAGATAATGGTATGGAACCCTTTTTGCGCGAGTCCGACTTAGCCGGTTATTTTTTGTTGTCAGGTGATCTCTTATTTATCTTAGCGCGTTAGGTCCTTAGCTGTGAAAACGATTTGGTTATGGCACAGGTATGGCACTTCATACAAACGGAGCAGCATATATACCTAGTACTACTACAAACGAAACAATCCGTCCGTGCACACGTCAAATGTGTGAGTTAAACAATCAGGGTCGCCACCACAGAATTTGTTGTTTAGCTTACCTGTTTTTATCACTCGGAAATCTATAAAATTTTCGTTATTTATTGTTTTCCGTGGATAAACAATGATAATGTGCGCAGTTTCTCACCATTATAATTCAATAATCCTAAGTGACTCGCGTAATGTTAACGTGCAACTACCAATAACCCTGTTTTACTGCCACCTACACCTCACAATAACGGGGGAAGGGTTGCGGGGACACCAGATTGCGGGGGACGGTGCGAGTTTCCGTTCTGTATGTAATACTTTTATTAATTCTGTGGTTATGGTTTAACTGCCGCTCGCCCCGACGTCAACTTCCCTTGTAAATGCATGCATGCAAGAAAGCAAACGCTGCATTGGGAATCACACGCACAATCACACATTTAAAAAAACTTGAGAGGTGTCAAGGGACACCCGGATGGAAAGAAGTTCCTTTCGATTAATTAGGAGAGAGAGAGAGATAGACAGAGAAACACACGCACGCCGCACGGCTTACAACCATAGCAAAAAGTGTCGTTACAACTTTTGGTCTTATTTTTTTGCGTCTAGCCTCCTTTCGCAACACGCGATAAGGAACTTCGTTCCAAAATTGCAGATATAAATAGATTTAGGTCGTCTATCGATATAATTGATCTGTGACGCGTCCTTGTGCCGATGGGATAGTCATTAATATAGATGATACATTTCGTGGATGGCGGCACAGGCGTTACACGCTGGTAAACAACTCTCAGTGTTCTGTAGGAGCTTTGTGGCGACGAATTTATAGTGCAATAGCAAGCATTTATCGCTTTACACAGAGGGCACGGTCACGGTCATTCGGAAGTCCTTTTAGGAGGCCTTTGTCCAGCTGTGGACTTTCTGAGATGGTAGATGATGACGATAACATTGATGTCAGTGGTGAAGTAGCGAAATTTCATCATCATTTCAGCCGCGTCACGTCCACTGCTGGACATAGGCCTCCCCCAATAATTCCCGATCTAGAGCGGCTTGCATCCACCGCCTTCCAGCGACCTTGGTCAGGTTGTCAGACCACCTTGAGGGTGGGTGTCCTACTCTCCGCTTGCCCCATCGGCAATCGGTTCCTCGAGTTATGTGTCCCGCCCACTGCCATTTCAATGAGCTAATCCGCTGGGCTATGTCAGTGACTTTAATTCTTCTACGAATTTCCTCTTTCCTGATTCGATCACGTAGGGAAACACCGAGCATAGCGCTTTCCATAGCGCGTTGCACGACTTTAAGCCTTCTTATGAGACCCATAGTAAGGGAACACGTTTCAAAGCGAAATTTAATCACATGTATACCTACCTGTCTATTAACATACATATTTTCACGCCTGTTTCCCATGGGGTTAGGCAGAAACTATGGATCTCCACTTGCTACGATCCTTGCAAATCCTCTTTTGCTTCGTCAACACTCATTAATCTTTACATGCATGCTCTCCGTCGCCACCTTTCTGCCTATCAAAAATAAGTAAATAGATTAAAATATGATTTAATGCTTTCTTTATTATTAATTGACTTCCAAAAAAAGAGGAGGTTATCAAATTTTTTAGGGTTCCGTACCCAAAGGGTAAAAACGGGACCCTATTACTAAGACTTCGCTGTCTGTCCGTCTGTCCATCTGTCCATCTGTCCGTCTGTCTGTCTGTCCGTCTGTCCGTCTGTCCGTCTGTCCGTCTGTCCGTCTGTCCGTCTGTCCGTCTGTCCGTCTGTCCGTCTGTCCGTCTCTCCGTCTGTCCGTCTGTCCGTCTGTCCGTCTGTCCGTTTGTCCGTCTGTCCGTCTGTCCGTCTGTCCGTCTGTCCGTCTGTCCGTCTGTCCGTCTGTCCGTCTGTCCGTCTGTCCGTCTGTCCGTCTGTCCGTCTGTCTGTCACCAGGCTGTATCTCAAGAACCGCGATAGCTAGACAGTTTAAATTTTCATAAATTATGTATTTCTGTTGCCGTTATAACAACAAATACTAAAAACAAAATAAAATAAATATTTAAGGGGGCTCCCATACAAAAAACACGATTATTTTATAGATAATGGTACGGAACCCTCAGTGCGTTAATCCGATTCGCACTTGGCCGGTTTTATTTTATTTATTTTCACCGATTATTTAAAGACGCCTGAACCGATTTGGATTCAGGCGTTTTTTGTTTTAAAGGTTATACCTGCGAGGTAACCCCATGGAAATTTCATCAAAATCGGTTGTGTAGTCTGGGAGTGAAGAAGGTTTTTAGTTTTGAAAAATCATTTATTAAAGAGTATTTTTAGTTTACAAGCAGCGGCCCGCGGTGTGACCCGCGTCTAAAGTAGCCTATGTGTTAATCCAGGGTCCAAGCTTTCTGCGTAACAAATTTTATTAAAATTGGTCCAGCCGTTTGCGCCTGAATACGCAACAAACATACACGCACACTCACAAACTTTCGCCTTTATAATATTAGTATGATAGTGTGATGTGATAATTCGCACAAATGGTTTGCATACTCTGTCTGCGGCCCGACAAAGGCAAAGGCGGAGGCGGCATTACTAACGGTGCAAGTCTTTTATAATTTACTAAAATTTTAACGCTATTTACTAAATCAAATCAAATCTAATGTAATTATTTGCATTAAACACTGGTCCATCCCATGCTGGTCTGGGAGAAACGAAAAAACTTAGAATGTACCAGCTGCTTCTCTTCCCGCGCAGATCGTAAAAGCCGATCGAGGGAATGGGCAAAAATGCGAATCATTTTAACAGGCGATGCGGCTAGCAACCCGTCACTGTATTGATTGCTTTTCCATCTTCTCGCCCACCATGACGCTAAAAGTGGCTTTTGAGTCTTGCGGCCCTGGGCTCTGCATAGAGCCGCAAGACCCAAAATGCTCTGTCTGCCCCATTAGGGATAAAGACGTGACATTATGTATGTATGTAAACACTGGGGCATAACAATTTGCATGTGCGTATGTTAAGCCATAGTAAATCATCATCAGGTCTTTTTGTCTCCACTGGAGGAGCACGACCCTCTCTATACTACCAGAGCCATACTTGACCAGAGCCAGAGGACTTTGGCCTACACTCTCCTTACTGGCCAGACGGGTTGGAGAGGTCTTATAATGTTACTAAGCTTTTTTAGCGTATTTCCTAATTCGCCTTATGCGACATTTACGCCATAGTACGAGTACAATGGCATGCAAAACCAATTTTTATATAGATAAGTAGCCACTTGAAAATACAAAATTACTAATAAAATTATACTAATCAAATTAAATTATCACCTACTGTCGTACATCTCACGTCGTTCAGTATTTCTTATCAAATGTGTAGTGATGCAGATTGCGTCAATATTATCATTGTTAGCGGCTATATCCGTAGCCGTCTGTTTGTTTAGCGTGTGTTCTCTCCCGTCCGACAGGTGTGTGTCGGTGGAAGCTTTGCATCGTTTAACATTCATTGCTGACAACAACAATATACATATAGTTTCGGTTATATATATAACGTTTCAAATGTGTGAAATTTAATATGTATTTTGCCGTGTGGATTGCCGTGTGGTTCCGGCAGAGAAGAATAGGGCCACTCTAAGTCCTCCCGTGGATGTCGTAACATCAATGAAACCTCTTCAACCTGTCTGGCCAGCGAGAAGAGTGTAGGCCAAAGTCCTCTGGCTGCTCTGGCCAAGTATGGCTCTGGTAGTACAGAGAGGGTCTTGCTCAAACAGGGAGACAAAAAAACCTGATGATGATGACGATATGTATTTATTGTAGGTCTCGTGTTAGTCTGTCTGATAGCCATACTATTCACGTTTTATTATTTACAATAGACGAGCCATTTTCTATAAGATCCGAAAACCATGTATTCGTATATCGCTAAATACATGAAAAAAATTGCATGTAACTTAGGCTCTTCAAAAGTAAAACAGTCTATTATACGATTGTATTTTTATTTAAGTCCTTTAATGTGAATAATACAGTCATTGTAATCGCTAAAGTCTAAAATCATTATTTATTCCAGAAAAGCAAATGTACGTTACATCTGTCTTTCCCTTTTTAAATCTCGCATTGTCCTCATTCCCGACAGGTGTGCCCTGGGCGTGTGACCGACTGTGAAACTCGGGAAAATAGCGGTTAATGTGTAGCTTATGTTTTAAACTAAAAATACAGTGTCAAGATCTTTTGTTGCCAAAGGGAATTATTTTTCTTAGAGCAATTTTGGGAGCTCAACCAAACTTATTACCCAAACGTTGATACGTACCTACATTACATATATACTATTACGTATTATCCCTAATCAGGCAGACAGCATTTTGGGTCTCGGCTTTCCTTTACAAAACGCAAATGACATAAAAACAGGCTCATGATGAAGAGGCTGAAAGGCTTGATGAGGAGGAGGAAAGAAGATAAAAGAATAACGGCTTACATAAATGCTTCGCTGAGTGTTCCCTAATTTGCCATCAATGTATACCCGGAGTGATTTAATTAGCGACACGGCCCGGGCCGGTCCGCCGAGGGCCGTCCCAATTCGCTCCTTCCTTAAGTGCTCCCTTACCAATTGCGTCATCCAAAATCGCGCCTTGCCCTAATTCCACGAGGCATTAATAGAAACAATTGAACAACATTTATCTTACGCCGTTCGGCAAGACTCGGGCTTTATCGGCTGTTCGGGTAAATTGCCCATTAACGGTCCAGCGAGATATGCCATTGGAGGTACGTTAAAGACATTTGTTACTGATAAAATACAATTTATAAATTACACACTTTATAAATATTATTAAACCTGCGAACTGTAAAGTGAACTGAGCAGGCCTTTAAAAAGGCCTTTCCCAGTAAACTGATTTATCTTTAATGGTTCTTTTCATTGGTCGATAACTCAGTCGATATACAGCATGCCAGGACTTCCCGTACGCGTACCTGCGACCAATGAAAGCCATAAGTCGATGGTCATTACGTCGACTTCGGTTATACCCCACATGCTGTATATCGGCTGTACATTACTCTATCGACTAGTGAAAACGGCTCCTTGCATGCGTTATGAAAATCTCTCGCACCCCGAATTCGTGCTACATCAACTAGTGAAAACATGCATGCCCTACGGTATGCATTTCTAAAATCTCCCGCACCCCTATGCGTGCCAGAACGACTAATGAAAATGAGCCTTAATAACCGGGCAAGGCTTATTTTCTGCAATCACCAGACCAGATGGTCTGGTGATTGCGATGGTAGAAATTCGTCTCTCTGAGGACACTACTGTCTTTTCTCATAACTTTGCCTTTCTTAGTGCGGATTTCATCGTTGAAGTAAAACGCGATCAATTGAAGCTAAACTCGTTTACGCACGTAAACTGGTTCCTTTGGATTTTATCGACAAAAACTAATCGCGTTTGGAGCTAAATGCGTTTAGCAATCTGAACGTCCGATATTGGCCGTTTAACGCTTCTAAACGCGTTCAATCAAACAAATGTCAAGTCAATGCCGAGATTTGACAACTTTGATTGACAATATTGCCATAGATAGGTTCATACTTTTTAATTTACGTTTCGTTCCCTTGCGATTCTTTACCGGTTTTCTGAAATGAAAACTATCAAATGATTTTTACTGTAATCTGTGCTTTTTTGTCTATGAGTTTAGGTGAACTTCGTTTTCGTAAACGCGATCAAAAATTTGCTCCGAATTGACGGTGAAATTCATTTGAAGTTGATCGAGATCAAATCAAACATTTGAACTCAGTTATGTTAAACTCAGTTTTGCTAAACTCGTTTATCAATGAAAACGATGAAATCGGCCCTAAAGTCGCCTCCCGTACCGCGTACTAAACCACACGGCATATTTGGTATAAAGAACAGATTTCTTGTTCACTTTACGATATTCTGGAGGTGAAACACATTTTTTCAGTGCTTTCAGACCAGCATGGAAGATACTCGTATATCTGTATATTCCCATTCATTAGTGCAAAAAGCTTTCTCCTTTTGTCAGTTTCTTATTCAGTTTGACTAAAATTCGTTCAATTTGTGAATAATCACGTAGCTCGCGCATACTCGTAGCACAGGCTAAAATACCTTTTGTATACCTTTATGCGATATATAGTTAATACCTCCCTCAAATCAATAACACATTGACTATAATGTAGATAGAACAAATATTTGACATGTCAAAAATTCCATTAGACGCTATATATATTTATGGGGACTCCCGTACAACAATATGTTTATAAGAGTATCTTGTAAATTGTTTAAAATTTCTATGTTGTTTCTATCAAATCAAACAAATTATCTTTCTGTCACGTTGATGGTACGGAACCCTGTGCGCGAGTCCGACTCGCACTTGGCCGGTTATTTATTGTCAGACAAAAGATAGTTAAACTTATTTAAATTGCACCAAATAACTACTTGCCTACTTGAATAAGTAGGCAAGTGAAGATTCATAGTCTCCGCCTATCCCTGAGGGAAATAGCCGTGACGTTATGCCTGTATGTACCTACGTATCTAACTATACTCCATTTGGTTAGGTATTTAAATGAATGTAAACAATCTTGACATGTCTTTTTATTGAAATATACACTTAATAAATCAATACCTTTGCAAATTTCAACATAATTACCTATGTAATTTATAATTTATAACATAATTACTTTGTAATTAGCAAAATTATTGATTTATAAAGTGTATATTTCAATACGAAGACATGTCAAGATTGTTTACATTTATTTAAATACCTAACCAAATGGAGTATAGGTATAGGAGTAACTTATTACTAGGCTTAAAAATAAAAGTAGGTAGTTTGAGGTTGTTTGTTAAACTGCCCTTAGCACTAACGGCTTAGTAATTGAGATCAACTTTTAAAATGATTTTCTTTGTTTGCAGATTATTTGCGTCCATGGCGAAGTGAAGATAAATTCTCAAAAGGAGGTGAGTACATACGACAAAAAGCATTTCATTAAACAAGTGCTATTTGTTCTAGAAAAGCACCTGAAATGTGCGAAAACAGCGAGCGCCGATAAAATAACTTTGTTTTACTTTTATCCACTTTTATAGCTTTTAAAAGGCCATTTTTCACAATATCATTCGGTTCTTTGTCCGTTGGCAAACACTCGACGTTCTGTGTTACAAAATATCGAAAGTACAAAACAAAAGTTGGTAAAGGTAAGGAAAAAAGAGTTCGTCCAGCAGGATCCGTGAGACGAGAAGGATGAAGTTGTGTCTATTCTAATGGTTTGAAATCAATAACCCAGCTTTCTAATATAATTAATAACAAAGCATTAGAATAGTCAACAAAAAGAGGATTTAAAAACATTTAAAATCGCTCATTCCTACGAGTTAAAATTGTTTGTCAATCCCAACAGTATTTGACAATACCAGATTTAAAGATATAGAAGAGAATTTTAGTATATTTGTATAGCAAATAAAATTAAGAACAGTGGCATAACGTGCTGTTAAAATTTTTTTATGCAATCCTAACTAGGTTGTGCTGTGAGCCAAATAGATGAAGTTTTAAATTATCTGATTTCTACATTATTTTAAACTGGGTTTATTATGTGATGTTTTTTGTACATGTTCATAGTTGAAGGTAGAGAATTAATGTATTTAATAAGTCATCCTCGATAGTCAAGATATTTTTAAAAAATTATGGGATTCTCTTTATTTTTAAAAATCTGATGATCTGATGATTATATAAAATACAAATTAAAAATAAATAACTTTTTTATCCGACTAAGGTAAAGCGGAACGGATGAGTAATGATTTTAGCAGACTATGTATGTATGTTTATGTTTGTTCCAGCATCCGAAACGCTTATCAAACTTTCACAAATGAGATGGCAGTCGATTCGTCATTGTTGCCCGGGTATCATAGGCTTCAATTTGTATGCAGTATATGTATATATCGAATGTTACATACAATAAGTGGCGAGTTTTTTTTTATCAAATAAAAGGTCTTATTTAGCACATTTTAAACATTGAGAGCCGTAACTGGCTCTCGTAGTCGGGCATCAATTTTTTTAAAAGTTTATCTTGGTCAATCATCTAAAATTTAATTTGGTAATATCTACAAACGTAAAATTTAATAAAATTGAAATTTACTTTATAGGTTTAGTAGAATTTGTTCAGATTTAAAAGATAAAACCTTATATTTAATTAAAATCCGTTTTTAGTCGTTTAGTAATGAAACATTTAGCTATAATTAGTATAATAATGCGTTCATAATTAAATATTCTTATTCTAAATTGAATTAATAATTAATTTCTTTCAGTAAAATTATCTTTAATATCAATCACAAATATTCTTAAAGTGAAAAAACAAAAATTTGTGAAATGAAAAAAATACTCTGTTGACATATTGGTTCATAACTTCTTCTATACAGGGAAATTAATCATTGCCAACATTTTAAATTGTGCATTACCCACATTTTAATTTCAAACGCTAAAGTTGTAAAAAGAGATAAAATTCTTATTTCTAAACGGCTTTTCAGATATTAGATTTGAATAATTTAGTTAATGTATTCAGTAAAGTACGTTAAAGTTAAAATACAACGATTAAAAATAAATAAAATATTCAATTCGTTCATTTACTTTTACCATTCATCTACTGGGTCGATCACCCTATTCCGTAATAACTTGTGCAATAATGAACACATACTGAAGACAAAACGATCTCAAACGAAGAACGTGGGTATTTTTAAAACATACCAAAAGTTAAAGTAATTAATTTTGTTAATTTTCAGTTTGCAGCGTTTACATTTTGGTTCAAATTTGAGGAAATGAGATCGTAATTCCTCATACATAATATGAATTAATAGTTCTGTAACAGTCTTTATTTTGCTCTCAACATTCTATGTCAATAGTGCTCATAAAACATACTCGAAGCACAATAGTCGACAATTCCTATTTTATTTCGGCCGCTTCAATGCCGGCACAATGCTAGCTCGCGGCATGAAACGTTATTTTTTAATGATTTTTCTATAATAGTCATAAAAAATGTTAGGTGTGAATTCTTTTTCAACAAATTAAAGTAAACGTAAGCTTATTACTTTGTGATTGTAAAAAAAAGTGTAAGCTATCATTAAATGTAAAGATTTTTTGTTCACAAATACTCGTATCTACCTTAATATTTTAGAGATATTCTTTTTCCACTTTCAAGATATTGCAACTCTTTTTTAATAGCATAAAATATATGTAACAATACCTTTTTAAAGTGTACTAGACACTAGACTTCTGTGGACTAGTGGTCATTATGCCAGGCAATCACCTAAAAGACCCGGTTTCGATCCCCTGTCAGGTCAAGATGGAAAATGATCTTTTTCAGATTGAGTTTTGGATGTTTATTGTTTATCTATATATGCATTTGTTATAAAATATAGTAATGTTGAGTTAGTATCCCATAACACAAGTCTCGAACCTACTTTGGTGCTCATTATTCGCATATATGAAAAAATGTAAGACTAAAGTAACATATCCACACAATCGACGCACAGGTGTGATAAAATCGTATTTCGCTTACCTACCTGTCATTTTTACCACAAATAATGTATTTTTAAGCCTACTTTATTTCACGCCGTATCTCCCAAATGAATGCGTTTTTGACGCGCTGCGTTTGGGGCGATAACGAACGATATTTATGCATTTTGAAAATACGCCAGTGCGAAAACCGATTTATTTGCTGCGATAGCCGAATGCTCGACGGACGCTTTTTAAATGTTATCGTTCCAACTATTGCGGACTTGTTGGCAATTATTTACGTTGCTTTTTGTTAGCGTTGTGAAATATCTTTGTTGATGTTGACGTGAATTGTTTGAGCGCATGTTTACTTTGGTTTATTTTATTAGTCATTGCTATTGTACGAAAACTTCAGTTTTATTTAGATAACAAGTTTTTTGCCATAGACAAATCAAAGTACCTCCGCGTAGCGTACTTGAAACGTTAACACCCAATACTTGTAAACAACTGAACCGATTTGCATCAAACATAGCTAAGAACACAGCATGGGAACTTGCTTTCACGTAAAAAAAACCGCATCGAAATTGGTTCATCCGTTCGAGCACTACGATACCCCATAGTTGAATCCAGTGAGCATTTTTTTCAGCAAATTCAGTCTACATTAAAAGGAAACAAGCTAAATACGAAAATAACCGGCCAAGTGATTCTGTCCGTATAATCTATAAAAAAAAAACGACGGGTTGCACTCTGGGAGTGCCGGCAGAAGTGAAAACTTGAATATTAACGTTGTGCATTTTTGATATTTTGGAATGGTGAGGGAATAATTTTGCACGAATTGCTTTAATTATCAGTATAAAAGTATTCTCATTTATGTGGTAGAATACAATATTTATTTATTGGGCTATCGTACACAAACATGACATTTTATTAGCACGCTGTAACATAAACACACACGAACATTCGCGCAAAAGCCCTGCGCCGTCTTACGAATTTTCGATCAGGGTCACGTGTCCTGACGCGAGTTTTAGATTTTTTACCCATTCCAAAAAAAGTACACAACGTCGCTAAAGAAGTTTTCACTTCAAAAATCGCGTTTTTTGTATGGGAGCCCCCCTTAAATAGTTGTTTTATTTTGTTTTTAGCATTTGTTTTTATAGCGGCAAAAGAATACATAATTATTGTGAAAATTTCAACTGTATAGCTATAGCGGTTCTTGAGATACAGCCTGGTGACAGACAGACGGTCAGACGGACAGTCGCACAGTATACGATTTGACCAAACTTCTTCTTGTTATTATCAAAGAGCTAAGCTCTTGTCTGTGGAGCAACCAATGCCTTCCATCTCTCTCTGTCTAAAGTCAACTCCTTAATATCCTTGTATGTTGAAACATTAATCTGATTAGAGGGACAAAAATCGTAAAGGATTTTAAATGATCTTAAGTGATAATTATCACATTAAAAAGTGATGTGACATCGAATAAAACACACAGTTACTACTAAAAAAAAATGATTCCTATTTTAACAGTGATTTTAAATCAATATTATGTTTTATATTACTTTTTTTAGGTAATTTTCTCAATAATGTAATATATGGATTCGAAGAGCCAAGTAAATATTTAATTATATCAAAATTTGTCCGAATCCTAGAAGTTTTCAGTGAGTGGCCCAGTCTGACTTTGCGGATTTCTTTGTTTTTGGCCTCTGAAGCGTATTCGTACACCTATAAAGAAATAAATAAGAAATTAATAGAATCGCAGAAAGTCGCATAGCCAAAACACATTTTTAAGAATCTTGAACGACAAGAGAATACTTTAATAACTTGGTCACGCCTTGACTCAACTTGACTATCTACTTAAGGACTGTGTGAAGGTATTTTTTGTTGTTCTGTGAAAGGTCTATTTTAAAGCAGTATAACTAAGTCTTCAAATATATTTTGGTACATATTAATTTATGTATAGTTAATTACCGCGAGTTGAAGAATCCATCACTAAAAAGTACTTGAACTCGCCCAAAACAAAAGAAACACATGCAAACACGTCAACGTGTACGGTCGCACTGGCCGAGCGGGCGGCTACCTGAATTCGACGCAGTACTTCACCCCATTCTTCTGTGGAGACCGCATTGATAACACTGGTTGTAAATGCCTTGTTAGGTGAAGGGTTCCTTCTAGTACGTTATTAAATTAAGAAAACGCTTATTTTCAACTTTATGATTTTGAGACTTTTGTCCCTCTAGTTTGGGTCAAATCGTATACTGTGAGTCGGACAGACAGCGAAGTCTTAGTAATAGGGTCCCGTTTTTAAATATGACCTTCCGTACTTTTTTGAGGTGACTATATCTAGACTATATACAGACCCAGTTATAGGATTGTGCTGGTATATAGCCGCGATCATCGCATCGCGCCGCGCCGCGTTCGATTTGTATAGCTCCTTGATTGGAAGTACGTTTGCCAAAGTGATTGGATTTGCTCCTTAAACTTGAGCTTTAAGCAAATTTAAAGCAACGGAAATGAGAAAATTAAACAGAAAACAAGTCGAAATGAAAGACCCAATGAAATTCGCCATGAAATCGAGTTTCGCGAGCAATTAACGCAAGTACCCAGATGATAAGATATAATCAGGAAGCTTCCTTGCAATTTTCGCCCATTGTAAACTCTCGGATTCAGTCTTCGCGGCCGTGAAATCTGAAAAGTACTTATTAATCTCTCCCGGAAAGAGAATTTAATTTAAATGTTCCGGAAATTGTATTAAAGTAATTTAAAAAATATTTATTTATTTATTTAATAAATCTTTATAGGCTACAATGGTACAAAAGGTAAACTCAATGCTAAGGCATTCTCTACCAGTCAGCCTTTAGGAAAAATAGAAATAAAACTAGCGATAGGCGGCCTATATTAATTTTACATGATAATTATTATTAGGAATCGCTCTATATTACTTTTACATGGAATAGTTCATTACTTTTTGGCCTATAAAGGGCGCCATATTGACGTAAAAACTTCTAGGCGCGTCGGGCATGCACGGAAAATATATATAAAAAAAAACCTTTGAACTCACGACACTGTTACCGACACCAAGATGGCCGATGCACGAAACGCGTCCAGACCGTTTTTACTTCTGTCGGCACTCCCGAAGTGCCACTATTTTTTCAATTAACTGTGACGTCACGTAGCCTATCCAGCGAACAGCCAGGCGACGATACCTCATTTGTTAATCAAAGTATCATTCATATCGTATAGATACGAGGGAACAGATGAACATACATACATAGCAGCGAAACATATAACCCTTCTTTTGGCTTCACTATCATCGGGCAAACATAACATAACTAGTAAGAAAACTAGCTGTGATATAATCATACAGACAAAGGTAACTATCCTACAACTGCCCTCTGCGGAGCCCTAACCCGGGAAGACAACCCGGACAAACGTACAAAAGATAGCTTTTATTACAGTCGTATATACTTATGACGTCATTAATAGAATAGCATTCGGCTCTGTAACGTTTATTACTTTTGCGCTTGTCTGTGATTAAGGAAAAAAATTGAGGACAAGGGAATTAGAAGTCAGGAGAAAACAATATAATTAAGTTTTAATTGAAGCTTTTACTGACTGAATACTTAGTTTCGCTTTTAGATCTATTAAGAAAATAAATACAATTGAAATTCTCCTTCTTTTTGTGTCGTTGGCTCAAGCAATTAAATGTTTTCCCTCCAGAAAGATGCCACTCTTACAGCGTTCTACGAGCCCTCATAAAGGTTATATAAGGCCTCATTTCAATTTAAACGACTAAACCCTAAAATGACCAACCAGAAAGTTAGCCCATGTTTTGCTGTAAAACGGAATGGTTTGTTTTTATTTATTTGGCTAGACTGATATTGATTTAATATTATCGGAAATGAGAAAAGAAGTGTAGGTTACGTAGTAACTTATAAGTAATCTGTGTGTGTAATCTGTGTGTGTAATCTTATTAGTAAACTGCCTCCGTGGTGTAATGGTTAGAGCGTTTGGCTCATACCCGGAGGTCGCGGGTTCGATTCCCAGCGGGGGCAACGACTTTGTGTTGTTGTCCTAGTTTGGTTAGGACATTGCAGGCTGATTGTCTGATAAGTAAGATGATCCGTGCTTCGGAGGGCACGTTAAGCCGTCGGTCCCGGTCACTGTCTTTGACATTGGTCGTTACCTAAAACCATGTCAGAGGCCTTTGAGGCGGTTTAAAAAAAACTCTGACACTAGTGTTAGTCACTAACACACACGATAAGAAGAAGAAGAAGTAATCTGTAGTGTAGGACGACCGGCAGTTGACGATGTCAGGCAAGTTGCAGGAAAGAACTGGATTGCGACGGCCAGGGATAGAACAAAATGGCGCAGACGGAGGGAGGCATTCTCAGTAGTGGGTACGAAGGATCACTATTTATATGCATACAAATTTAAGCTATAATATCACATAGCATACTGGTTTAATGCACAATCGTTTTTAAGCATAAGCATAACGTCCTTTCGCATAATGGAGTATGCATAATACCTAAGCATAATCATTTTTTTGTGTCTGTGTTATTTTCGCCCTCCCGTTTTACTCATTTTATTCGTAGAAATACATTTCCTCATTATTAAACTTATAGTTACTATGCCTATGGAGATTATGCCAATTAACATTATGCCGTAACAAATTAGCCTAAAATATAATTATGCCCAACTACCAGTATGCCAAAAAACAACTTATGCCTAAAAACTATTATGACAAAATATTTTATGCCAAACCCAGTATGCCAAAGCATATTAGGACAAACAAATTATGCAAAAAAAAGGGTCCCGGGTACAGATGACGAAGCTGATGATAATATTGGTTCCATGTTTTTATAAGGTATCTTTGTAAAAAAAGACCAAGGTTCTTCGTTATACTAACAAATGACCCCCGACAAAAATAGTTGTGTTATAACATAAGTTTGATGCTAGCGTCTGTCTGTCTGTGGCATAGTAGCGCTCAAACGGATGAACCGATTTCAAAGCATTTTTTATGTGAAATCAAAGTTCTCTTGCGGTAGTTCTTAGCTATGTTGATGAAAATCAGTTTAGCCATTTAAAAGTTATTAAGAGTTGATGCTTGAAAGTCAGGGATATTCCTAGCAAAAAATTTATGGTGCTTCGGATATCAATTCACATCGGTAGTTCCGCTACACAATACTAGATGGCGTTCTTGACAGTCGGGGTTTTTTTAATTTGCTTCGTAAATAAACCTAATAATTACGGAATAAAAAGAAATGATTTCCTCATAGAAGCCAATTTCCCATTCCTCATAAAACAAAACAAAGATAAATGCCCATAAAACAGCGATGCAGAACATTGTTTACATGTGTGTGTGTCTGGTGTATCGGCTAACATAGGCAATTAATTTTTATTTCCATTTGCGTCCGTAACGAGGGCCGCAATTATTTATGAAGATCATGAGTTGACTGCGGGATTGATGTCAGCGTTCTGATACCCTGTGTAATATTTGATTTATACATACATACACACATAATATCTCGCCTGTTTCCTACAGGGGTAGGCAGAGACTATGGACCTATATATTTGATTTATACACCATTGTATTCAAAAAATACCACTGAACAAGCATGAGGCTTGTGATTTTGTGGACTGTAGGATTATTTAATCTCTCTTATACCTATCTCTTTAATAAAATATCGTTACTTAATTTCCATTTTATTCTCTTGACACTTTACCGACTGACAACATAAAATCCTTTTTCTATATGAAGAATAGAAACTTGTAACTAATGAGGTTTTCACATTTAAACAACCACATTCCTAAATCAGTTATATAGTATAAAACTAAAGTGCTGTTTATTTTTGACTCCGTGGCATAGTGGTCACCAAGCTAGTCCGCTACCCAGAGGTTCCGGGTTCGATCCCCAGTCAGGGCAAGTTGGAATATGGCCTTCTTCAAATTGTCCTGGTCTTGAATATTTATCTATATACATGTATTTGTTATAAAATATAGTATCTTTGAGTTAGTATTCCATGAAAAAAGTCTCGAACTTACTTTGGGGCTAACTCAATCAGTATAATTTGTCCCTTGTATATTTGGTATATTTATTTTCAATTCAATAAAAAAGCCTGATTTAATAGATCAGAGTTTTAGTTTCGTTTTTCGTATGTGTGAGTGGCCAACACTGGTGTCAGATATTAAAGGCTGCCTAAAGGCATCAGACATAGCTTGACGACTGCCATACAATGATGACAGCCGGGACCAACGGCTTTTACGTGCCTTCCGAAGCAAGAAAAAGCTCGAGAATTTTTTATGCCACTTGTGGCCACCCATCCAAGTGCGGACCACGCCCGGTGTCGCTTTACTTGCTAAAGCGCCTAGCAATGACCACCGAGCTCCTCGTGAGATTCCTCCACCGAGTTTTAGTAAAAAATCACAATGGATCCCACTTTGTTAATCGCCGAAGAATCTTAGCAACTTTAGAGGCGGCCGGATCTTTGCGAGCTTTATCTAACCGAAACAGGAGATTTAGGTGTTTCACGGCGCTTACAATACAAATGGTTTTACAAGTTCGGCGAGAGATACGTGTATCTTACCTGTTTTTTATTTTACGTTTTCTGGGATGCGGCTTTGTGAATACAGGATTGCAGATAGTCACTGGTTTATTTTTAATGTTTTATGTTTTACTAGCTGTGCCCGTGGGCTTCGCTCCTCGTAGGAATTTCAGGATAAAGAGTGACCTTCCCTGAGTCTCAAACTATATCCATGCCAAGTTTCATCCAAATTGGTTCAGTAGTTGAAACGTTAAGTGGTAACAAACAAACAAATATACAAACCCTCTTTCGCATTTATAATATTAGAAGAATAGGATTAATTGGGATGGCATGGGATTACAGAAGGTCTTGTTTGGTGTTGATGTTTAATAAAACAAAAAAAATAACAAAGGTCATCAATTGTTGACTTTTTGTTTCTTTTCGAGGGATTATGCATCGCTTGATGCATAATCCCTTCCCAGTGTAACCAGGAAATTTTCAATCAATACGTACCAAAATGATTATATTCTCGCTACTATAGTTGCAATATGTAGTACTATTTCTTTTATGGGTTTAAGAAATTTATCACTGAAGACACAAATGTGTATACCTGGGTATTTTAAAAATACTAATAAAGACAGAAAATTTTATGAATCCATTAGTTACCAGAGCCTGTTAAAGACCCCAGTGATATCAGCCCAGCTATGTCATCATTTTTGTGTCACTTTCAGCCAACATTAAGCATAAATGCATTTTTATTTAGTAATTGAAAACTATTATTATATTGAAACTAACTAAAGTACAAGATAGCTGCAAAGTAAGTTTTGTTCAAGATTTTTTGGTTTAGAATTTTTATTCTGACTCGCTAATTAGGTCTTCTCGGTTAAGCCGTCGGTCCCGGTCACTGTCTTTGACATTGGTCGTTACCTAAAACCATGTCAGAGGCCTTTATGGCGGTTTAAAAACTCTGACACTAGTGTTAGTCACTGACACACACGATAAGAAGAAGAATTAGGTCTTATGAAGTGAATGAAAATCACCGTGTAGAATAAAAATACATAATCGTAATACGCACGGCCGATAACGAGGTGTATTGGCAGTAATAGCCCCACAAAGGCCAGCGGTCGCGGACAATGCAGCGCGGGTGTGAATTGGTCGCGCATTCACCGCCCGCTTGATTGACGCGGTGTTTGCGACTAGCTGGCACGTAGCGCGGGATTTTCCACGAGTTGCTGGGATGGATGCAAAGTTTTGTAAACGTTAAACTTAGTGTCGGGCATAGTATAATAAAATAAGGTATTCTCTTCCCGAGATGGAACTTGACTACGTCACGAAAGTGTTGCCATTGATTGTTCTTTTCAGTAAATTTAAGGAATTAGTTCATGAATATTAAATAAAATATTAAGGCACTTAGCTAGTTAGTATCTCGCGATTCTCGCGTGATTCATCAATTCAATATTTTATAAATAGATGTAATGGACTATTAATTCAAAATTGGTATATAAAGTTCAAAAATGCATTACGCTCGGGTAATTTAATTTCACACAGTGGCAGCACATCAAACTGATGACGTAGTCAAGTTCCACCTACGTCATCAGCTGTCACGGGAAGAGAATACCTTATTTTATTATACCATGGTGTCGGGGAAATATATATTACTAGCTACGCCCCACGGTGTTAACCGCGAAAAAGTAGCTAAAAGTAAACTTTATTGCACTTAAAATATCACACATTAAACACATATAATTATAACAGCGGTACAAACGGTGGACTTATCCCAGTAGGGATCTCTTCCAGTCGACCAGAGAAACAGAGGACAGTTATTATTAATAGGAAGGCAGAAGTACAGAACAAAATACAGTTTTAGATAAGGCTTATACACTACAACTACTACAAGTATATAAATATAAATAAAATCGTACACATATAAAATATATAGAAATATATATATAGGTATACATACATACATATATATATATATATATATATAATATAACTCAATTTATGACTCTGAATAGAATTTATTGACTCTAAATTTAAAGGAGCCTAAGGATTGAGACGTTTTTATCTCCACTGGTAATGCGTTCCATAAACGCTTTATTATCTTTAATGTTATTTACTTTTAGGTTAAGTTCACGTTCAAAATAAGTACAAAAAAATTATTTAAGTAAATAAAATAAAAACTATGAATATAAAAATCTTTAACGTCTCAACCACGTCACGGAAACGCGTGAACTTTAAAGTAAAGGATCCTCAATTTTTTTCGTCTAATAGGCCACATCAAGGCAACATGCCTAAAATGCTGACAGTATTAATTTATACATTACGATGGTTATATTTTTTTTTAAAATTACACCATCAGTTAACGCACCCTGGTTTAATGCAGCAGATGTCATTATCAGCGGCATAAAAGGCAGACGTCAGCAATTAACCACGCCTTTAATGTCCCTCGCTTTTACGATTAGAAAATATTCTGTGAAGAAATACGGAAATTGTTTGTTTGAAGGTGTTTGAAAATATCACATTTTATTTAAAAGAAATCATGTCTTTTATATTTCAAGAAGTTTTTGGCAATAGATAGGTATTTTAAAGGCATTGTAAAGTATGTAAATTATCGCATATATTTATTTCAATTACAATGCACATATACATCACAGCGAATGATAATAGTTTTCACACATGTAACATTACATGGGCCCAGTTAGGGCATAGCATTTTATTATATTTGATTTAAAGCATTATACTTATTGCACTACTGTTAGAAGGAAACAAATGACTAGAGACTTTACCGCATATTAATAAATATCTGTGTCTCATGTTAGTTTTTTACAAAAAGATCAAATAAATGTTCTACCTTGGATGTGTAAGAAATAGAAAAACAATCAAAATACACGTCAAAAAATCTAACAATGTATATTTTTGTATGTTACATTCGCTCGAATACATTTTTAGATATAAATTGTAGCGTTTGTCACCCGGACACTAATAACAAATCGATTGACATATGACTTGTGAAAACTGGACAAGCGATTCGGATATTACGCAGACATACATGCATACATTTACTGCTAAAATCATTACCCATCCTCTTGGCTTTGCCGTAGTCGAGTAAAAAATACATGAGCCAACCATAAATATACTTAGCTTACTACTTGTACATTAGACGCGGTGATAAATAACAGTATGATGTTAAACCAGCTTCTGAAGCCACTCGGGTAATCTGCACCGACTTCTGTGATCCGTTAGATCGCAGAGGATATATTACATGGAGGATAACATTGATAGATCCTGGTACACTATGTGTAACTTTTAATGGAACGACTATGATTTTAAATATGTGGGTTGCATTAGACTTAAATTATATAACACCAACAATGCATTGATAATTTGCTGAGATATTTTTCTGAATTTGTGTAAAAAAAGGTTTTTGTGTATTATACTCCACCCACTCTCTATCCTGTGCTATAAATTCTCCTTACATTTCAAGGTTGACTGGAAAAATCCCTGTTTGGAATAAGTTCGTTTTTGTGTGTAAGTATCTTATTTCTAACTTGTGTTTTTGTTTTGCGTTTAAGTATAAAGTAAAATAAACTTTTTACACAAAAACAATTAAACAGTCATCTCTACATATATTGCTGCTATAAATAGTACACCTCATTATATTATTTCCATCGCATAAATTTATAGAGTTCAATTACTGCTCATCATGAGTTTTGTTTGTTTGTTTGTAATAACTTTATTGTATTATAAAACAAAATAAAGTACAAAAATGAGCAAATATACAAAGGTGGACTTATCCCATGTAGGGATCTCTTTCAGTCAACCTGCGATAGATTGAAAGGTTATGAGAGTTTTATGAAGCTTAGTATCTAGTGATTGTTTTCTCTGCACTTAGACTGCGTCCAGTACATAGTTTCTGAGTGGATGAACCAAGATTTATGGACCTATCGCTGCTTCTACCGATTTAAAAGCTTTGCTTGGTCGCTGTAGCCGACGACATTTTGGTCTTTTTTTGGGTTTTGTACACAGGGTAGAATCGGACCCAGACTTTGCTGTCCGTTCGTCCAACTATCTGTCTGTCACCAGGCGTATCTTATAAACCGTGATAACTATTCCGTGATACATTTGAAATATTCACAAATGATGTATTTCTGTTGCTGCTATAACAACAAATGCTAAAATAAGAATAAAATTAATATTTAAGTGGGGCTCTCATACAACAAATGTGAACTATATAGATAATGGTAATGAATTTGGACTGTTATTTTTTAAATGTTGACGTATCTAAATCTTGTTTACATCCAGTGCAGCAAACTTAGATTTTTTTTAATATCCTTTCTTCTTATTATTAAAAACAGAAAGTGTTTTTGCCTGTCTATTTTCTAAAGTTCTTGTAGCACTACGCAGATCCATCAATTTTCTAACACCTTGCCTACCTGTGTGGCAATTTTTGTCCAAACCATTTAGAAAAACCATTATAACAAAAAAGAGATAAAGGCCTTTTGGGTCATAAATTGCTTCTGCTACTTAGTTAATTTAAAATCTTAACTGATGAAAGAGGAAATTGTTTCGGCTCGGCAAACAGAGATTCACGTCAAAATTTAATTATTCCCTTTCAAAAATTCGCTTTGGATTTTTATTAACTCGGAAAATTTATAAGAGATTCTTCGGCTTCTTTTTCGAATTTATTGACACGTATTTCAATTATGCAGTCGATCGACGACTTCAAAGTTAAACTTTATAATGACCTGATTACCTGAATAATAAAACACAAATTTTAAATTATTTTTAAAATATCCGATAGAAGTATCATTGGTATGGCGACTAACTTTAAAACGCGTTTCTGCTACAAGTGGACACTACACGCGTTTCAAAGCTTGGTATAAATGATGCAAGTAAATAATTATACTCGTAGCAGTTCATTAAAGGATAAATAGTAATTATAGTGCTAAGATTTTTTTTCAATAAGCGTTTTAAGGTTTGTACAGTAATACAATTCCTTTTACAGGCTTTTTATTTGTAATGAAAACAAAAACACTAGCCCTATTTGTTCTTACTCGCTTCCACGTAACATGTAGTGTTTATCCTCGTTGGCGGCAAAATGCCCGTGGTTATTTAAAGCTACTATTTGTTTTTACTTTCGGCGTAGTGTCGAAGTGTAAGAAAGAAAGTTTGTTTATTTACTTTTTTTACCAATTTATGCACACGGTATACAGAGAATTCATAAAATAAAAGTTGTACAAAGGCACTGCTTATCTAAAAAGAGATCTCTTCCAGTTGGCCTGTGAGAAGAGATATTTATGCAAGAGATACAGGCGTGTTCATACACTTATAGTACGTTGGTACAAATGACATAATTAAAAAAAAAATTAACATTGTACACCATATAAGTCCACCAAAATTGTTTCCGCTCACCATAACGTCATAGTAATAGCGTTTATAATAAGTTAATCTTTATTTTAAATTTCAAATATATTGTTTAATCGTATTACGAAAGCTTAATGAGCTTTCGGCAAAGCTCTCGGTGTCGCCGCTCTACATTCAATGGGGGCGATGAATAATTTATCAAGCGGCAGAAAAACAAGTGATTTGCCCGCGTCCCGGGGTGAGCGGCACGCTGACGTGTTTAAGCACTACTCAGTTAGCATTTATACCTTTTATGTTAATTTTATCACATAATTATACACACGAACAAAGTGCCTTCCCCTTAATAGGGATAGTAAGAAAAGTGCCGATGGACACATTCTTATAAACACTTTATATAACTAGGTCAATATAAAATTTCTCATTGGTCGAGTTTAGGCCAGATCGTTTTATTATTAGCGTATATATTTACAATATAGATACGTTAACATGTGGAAAGAAAAGATTATTATACTTACATGAATATTGTGCCGATAAAAAATAAAAAAGTATAATAGTCACCTGCACCTGTGTTGCTTCTTTCCTGGCAACTATTGTCGGCGCGTTTAAGGGGCCCATCTAGTGGGCGGCAAGCCACAACCCGCCTACAATAGTCAGTAATCATGATTATGGCAAGTGACGTTTCTTTTGCAATATCCCAGCGTTAGTCCATCCCAATCTCATTCCATAACCCATAGTCCTTTCCCTTTTAAAGGACCGGGGTAGAAAGACATGTTGTTCTAAAAGGAAATAAATGATAATAACACTTATTTTGATGATAGAGTTTGGTCATCCGTGATTGACATGATGGGTGAAAACAAATTAAAGACTCATCCATCAGCAGAAATATAATATACAGAGCTAGGTTAGTATAATTCACTCGTATATTTTTAATGTTATTTTAATGTAATTTGACTTATGTATTTTAAATCATAATGGTACGTTATGAGATTTCATTTTCTTTTATGACATATGTACAAAAATATAGTATATTTGTTTAGGTTTTATAAGATATCTCTGTCTATCTGAACGAAGAAAAATATCACAATTATTTTTTTAATCTCATAAAACTAAATAAATTATATTTATTGGACTATTCACGAATGAAATTCAAACTTGATTACCCCTTGCCCATGTCTAGCGCGCTTTGAAATTTGTTGCATATAATTTGAGTCCTATCACACATCAATACAACTCAAATTGCATTTACCGAAGTCCAGTCGGGGCGAGCGCCGGGCGGGCGTGAGGCGAGTGCAAGACGGAAGCAAGGCGACCGCCGGGCGGATGCGAGGCGTGCGTTTGCGCACTTCGGTAAATGCAATTTGACTTGTATTGATATGGGATAGAACTCAAATTTAACGCAACAATTTTAAAAATTTCAAAACTCGTTTAACCTACGCTGGGCTTGCCCTTGGTGTGCGACCTTTAAACTTAAATAACAAACTTTTTAGATTTACACAAAATAAAACCTGACTTAGTCGCGCGGTGCCTGTATTTTAAAACTAAGCCCTGGATTTGAAAAGCTGTGTCCTGTGCTCTAAAGCGATTACTTTTCGGATAAGTGAGATTTGTACCGCAGGAATAAAATACGTATGTTTAGTACCTACTGCGATTTGTTTATTTTAATGCTAGGATTTGTTAAAATAAGCGTTAGAATTTTTTATTTATTTAGAGATTTCGAAAACTACGTGCTCGGTGAATAATATTTTACATCAAGGACAATCATATTCGATTATTCAAATGAGACAATTTCGGCGTTAAAATAATAGGCAACATTGGCAAAGTGTTTTCTTTTCCAGAGTTTCGAGCTTAGAGGCTATTTGGTAGAAATAAAAGTCTGTCTAGCTTGATGGGGTCCTTGAGGAATCGAGGAAACTCAAATATTTAAGGTACATTTATAGTTATCTTCATGTATTTTTCAATTAAAGCATTTGCAATCAGAAAATGTAGGTAATCTGAATAGGTGGTCTGATGATGACGATCGGAAATTAAAATAAATTATTTTATTCAAAATTATCCTCTATTAACTAAGGTCAGGAAAATAAGCCATAGTGTTAACTATGAATGAACACAAAAAACATAGGTTCCTTTTTCAAGTCTATGTCTAACTAGAATCACAAGGATATTATGGGCAGGCTCCAAACTTCCACGGCTGAGAAAAAACTGTCAGAGTCATTTATCACAGAATAAAAAATAAAAAAAATTCAAAATTCAATGTTTATTTAGCAATTAGACCTACAGGCACTTTCTCGCCAATAAGTAATATTTACATTACGTGTAGTGTTTATTAAAATTTAAATAATTTTTGAAAAAAAGCTACCGATACCAGCGCTTTAATACGCTACCTGAATTTTCCAGGGTCCAGTGGCGCCCTCATTTAAAATAAATCCTTTGAAAGGAAACGGTGATATTATTTAAAATTTCGTCTTGACCAAACCCTACATAACCCTTTTAACTATTTTATGAACTACTGTTTATAATTTAAAGTGTAAACGTGAAGCTTTTCTACGCACATTTGCGAAAAACGGCCACTTTTAGCTAATGTGGCCTTAATGACAGAAGAAGAATACAATAAAATCAACATTTTGTGTACATAAAACTTGAAAAATAAAATAAAATAATTTTTCAATTGGGCTTTATTCAGAACAAAACAATTAAAACTGAACCCACCAATCAACGATCGAACCCACGGGTCATTGGCCCATTTATTCAGTATCACGTGACTCAATTTAAAATGAGCCAAATCGGTCGCAAGCGAACTAGACTGCCTCGGTAAATAAATTGAACAAATAACTGGCATATTCTAGATACAGCTACAATTTTATCATTTTTCATCTTTAGGCCTTTTTAGTTTCCACTGCAGGAGTACGACCCTCTCTGTGCTACTCAGAAATACTTGGCCAGAGCAGCCAGAGGATTTGGCCTACACTCTCTTAGCTTGCCAGACAGGTTGGAGAGGACTCATTGATATTTATAAGCTTTGTTTAGCTTGTATTTTCTAAGTCGCTGTCTACGACATCCACGGAAAGATTTGACGTGGTCCTATTCTACTGTGCCGGAACCTTAATAATTTTTCAAAACTAAAAACCGACTTCAGCCCTAACTACACAACTAATTTTATAAAATTTCTGTTGGACCACATTCGAAGTATAACCTTTCAAACAAAAAAAATCAAATCAGTCCAGAACATACATTAAATAAACGGCCAAGTGCGAGTCGGACCCGCGCACGAAGGGTTCCGTACCATTATCTATAAAAATCAAGTTTTTTGTATAGGAGCCCTTAAATATTTATTTTATTTTGTTTTTACTATTTGTTGTTATAGCGGCAACAGAAATACATAATTTGTGAAAATTTCAACTCTCGTCTAGCTGTCGCGGTTCTTGAGATACAGTCTGGTGACAGACAGACGGACAGACAGCGAAGTCTTAGTAATAGGGTCCCGTTTTTACCCTTTGGGTACGGAACCCTAAAAAAAGATCGGAACAAATCGATAACCTCCTCTTTTTCGGTATAAGTCGGTTGAAAAATCAAAACGGGTTTAGTAAAAAAATGAATGCCTGTCATGTTTTAATATCCTTCCGCGAAGCACAAAACATTAATAAAATCAAACCCATATCATTTACGGACCAACAATGCGCATTACAATCGTACTGTGTTTACAGAATAAGGGTCCAGGCAATAAAAGCGAAGCCTTACGGCGGCCAATCAATCCGCGCGCAGTGCTGAGGTACTTTCATTAACTTTCCATACAGCGGCGCCAAATTTGTTTTTTCTCCCTCGAGATCAAATTTCGCCTACTTTGTTTACTTTAAGAAGTGAAAATATTGGATTTCGTGGAAATTGACTGAGTCATATAAAGTTGCTTTTATTTTTTACTGTTTTGTTTTTATTAATTTGGGCTATTTGCTTATTTAGTTCCACTTTTTAGGGTTCCGCAGCCAAATGGCAAAAACGGCCTTATAGATTCGTCATGTCTGTCTGTCTGTCTGTCCGTTTGTATGTCACAGCCACTTTTTTCCGAAACTATAAGACCTATACTGTTAAAACTTAGTAAGTAGATGTATTATGTGAACCGCATTAGGGTTTTGACACAAAAATAGAAAAAAAATAAAGAATTTTGGGGGTTTCCCATACTTAGAACTGAAACTCAAAAATTTATTTTTCATCAAACCTATACGTGTGGGGTATCTCTGGATAGGTCTTAAAAATGATGTTGAGGTTTCTAATATATTTTTTTTCTAGACCTTTTTATATTTTTTTCTACCTTTTTCTTTATTACCATGAAAACTACCAGCGAAAATTTGTTTGAACGAGATTGAGTAAGTAGTTTTTTTTTAATACGTCATAAATCATAAACGGCAATATACCTTTCATTCAATCAACTCAAATATAAAAATTAAAAAACATACTACAAGACTTTTATATTATGTTATTTGCTACTACGGAACCCTTTATGGGCGAGTCCAATTCGCACTTGGCTGCTTAGTAAAAGATAATTTTAGGAGCTCGATGGCCCGGCGGGAGACAGCGTTACTAGCTTGGAAAGTTCAGCAACACCGAGCGTGGTCCGCACTTGGATGGGAAACAATTGGCACAAAAATGTCTAGAGATTCTCCGTGCTTCGGAAGGCACCTTAGGTATAGTAGTCGTCAAGCTGTGTCAGATGCATTAGGACAGCTTAAAAATCTTGACATTGACACCAGTATTAGCCACTTACACACGAAAAACATTGATCAAACAACTTTTTAAAAAGTTCTTACTGACGTGCCATGGTCCGTATCTCTACACATTTATTTCGTAGATGTTGTAGAGCTTACCTCGTAGAGGGTCTACGAGTCGTAGCCGCGTTGGCGCTGGGGATCTACGATCGCATCAAGTTTAGGCTTGATTTAAAAATATTATTTTAAATAATTGCTTGGTAAGACATAAATTTTATATTTATGTTTTTTTATTATTACTCTGTGTTATTATGTTTTTATTTGTATACCTTAATTATGTTTGATTTTGTTTACCTCATTGCGTATTTTTGTATATTTATACGAGAATTTATTGAATAATAAAGTCATTACTGTAACAGTCTCGACTCGCCTCATGTAAATAATATGTTTAAAATGAGCCTATGTCCTTAAATTACAATTATTATAAGAGCCATATTCTCGTATTTAATGAGTAATGTAATGATTAAAATTTACATTTAGTGTAGTTAGGACCATTTAAAATATTTAACGATGCCTATTCATTGATTGGCATCATTATTCTGAAGCTGCAATGTCGTGAATTCCCCTCCACGTAGGCTCAGTGAGCAATTACCTAGATTTACCTGCCCATTGACAATTAGTTAGCAATAATTACATTCTCAGTCGAGTTAACCAGAAATTATATCACACAGTTACACAGTATTACACTAATTATCATTAAGCATGAATAAGTGTTATTAAGCTATTACTAGGTACGCTAATAGAGTACATAGAGATAAAGATGCTTATAATTGCTTTCATGCTGGTCTGGAAGAAAGGAAAAAACCAGAATGTACCCGATGATTGCCACCCGCGCAGATTGTAAGCGCCGATCGAGGGAATAGGCGGAAATCGTGAGGAAAGATGTCAATAGACGATACGGCTAGCTTTGATTACTTATTCCAACTAGCGCGGTCTGGTCTGTTCCTAAGAGCGAGTTCACATGTTACGTTGTATCGACGTATAGCGCTGTCGCTGCGTTGTATTTCATAAAAATAACTATATGTCACACGATGCGCAGCGTTAAAGTAACGCACATATTATGCGACTGATTGCAGCTCCGCGACAAAACGGGTAGAAGTAACTTCATTACAATTACCTTGCAGCAACGCTGCAGTGACGCAACGCCTGTGTGGAATCGCGAACCACTCTAAGCCTAATCTGTGCTCGGAATACGAACGTAAGTAATAAGTGCGACAAAGACGTCTGATAGGTAAGAGTTCCTAATTTTGAAAGGTTTATTCTACCTTTCTCGCTTAGCGTGGCACGGCCTTGTCTACCTGTACTAGCTAGTTCACACGACGCGTTGCACCGACGTCGTGCTGTTGCTGCGTTGTTTTATATAAAAATGACCACATGTCACACGAAGCGCAGCGTCAAAGCAACGCACACGCCACTGACTGCGGCGGCCCTCAGACGAAGTGGGAAGGAGCTCCTTCATTACGAATACGTTGTAGCAACGCTGCGGTAACGCAACGCCTATGTGGACCGCTCTAGGGCCGGGATCTGTGCTCGGAATACAAACGAAGGTAATTAGTGCGACATGGACGTCTGATAAGGGTGAGGGCGCGACCTCTGATCGCCGCTAATAATTGAGAGCTTGCCACGTACTATGTGCAAATAGACGAAGTGGGTTGTTAGTTGCGTTAGGCAAGGGTTTGGGTGAAATTGGAAATACTGCCAGCAGGCTGCTTTAAATTAATCATGTTGGTAATCCTTCTCTTTTAAATCCTATTAAATGAACAACAAGCTTTCTAAATGTCCGATAAAATAAAATGTACTATGACTATCTTGACTGAAGTTTTTTTTTTAATTTTATTCTTATGTTTTCCGGCAGAGTAGAATTGGGCCACTTCAAGTCCTCCCGTGGTTGTCGTAGAAGAAAGAAGAAACTCAGGAAATAAAAGCTAAACAAAGCCTATAAACATCATGTGACCTCTCCAACCGGTCTGGCCAGCGAGAAGAGTGTAGACCAAGTCCTCTGGCTGCTCGCAATTGACGTTATGCGGCTGAAATGATGATGCGACCAACAATGACCGCTACAGCCACTGGTGGGTCTGAGCCTGGGCTAGTGTTTTGCGATTAACTTTATCATCTTCATCATCATCAGACCTTTTTGTCTCCACTGCAAGAGCACGACCCTCTCTGTACTACTACAGCCAAATGATCGATCAAGAGCGACATGCATCCAGCGCTTTTCAGCGACCTTGGTCAGGTTGTCGTCCTACGCTTGACTTTTACATTTTGTGGTCGCCATTCGAGAACCTTTTTGCTCCATCGGCCATCGTTTCTTCACGCTATGTAATAACAACACAGCCTTATTAAAGAAACTTTGTTACTCATGTTAATACGTGGCAAACCACCCTTTTAAGAGTTGTTCCATATTCATCTGTTGGTGTCGTTACGCCCAGTTAAGGTGCGTGCTTGGCATACAAACGAACGTAATTAGGAGACATGGATTAGCTGATGAGGGTCAGGGTTGCAACCTCTGACCTCTGTGAATCCTTTACTTAAAGGGGAGAAGTTTGGATAGGTATGTAAGAATTTGGTGCGTCTTAGCGTTAAGCCTACTGAAATTACCTATGTCAGAAGTCACAGACAGACAGACAGATATTAGCGTCATACTAATAACACCTCTCTTTTTGTCAGGCGTTTAAAATAAGCCGTGACAAGCCCCATTATGTATTGTCGCGAGTTGGTGTTCCATCAAAACCGCATTATGCTAATGCTAGGCCCAGATTACAGCTAAAACGGTTTGCAGCGGATACACGCCTGCCTACACGAAGTGTTTGTGTATATCTGACAGCGCGGAACCCCGCGAATAAAAGGTTTAAATAAATAAGGCGATTATACTCTAATAGCTACCATCTAGTCTTTTTTTCTTTATTTTTAAAGGCCTTCAGACATGCCAGCCCTATCGTCTCTTGACCGAGGAATTTACTTTGTTGATTTGTTAAAGAATGAAAACGGAGAGCACTGTCGGCGAACCGTGGAAAGTACAAATTAAGAAGAATGCAGAAAAAAATATTCGTACGTACCCCAAAGGGGTGGCAGAGGCTGTGGACCTCCACTTCTTACGATCCTGACAGACCTCATGCATGCCCGTCGTTTACAGGTACTTCTAACATCTCCTTTTTTGAGAACGTCTGCAATTTGGTCGCTATATATTCGTGGAGGACGACTCTTTCACTCACACTCGCTTTGAAAATCTCCTTTCATCCATCTTTCTACATGCCCGAACCACCTCAACATTCCTTTCTCAATATTCGTTACTACGTCTTCTTTGAGAAACAAACTTAATTCTCGAACAATATTAATTTAGTTATTCCCGTACGAGCAACTAGTTCAAACTATAGGTATTAATAGAGGCTTCGAACGCACCAAATAGACTCATCATTACCACTAATTTACTCCTCGACAGTGTGAAAGTGATGTGTGTTATTATGGTAATGACGTATTTCCCCGGTAACGACGTCGTCGAGATAGTCATGATAATGTCACCCAATTTGCGTATATTCATGTCTCCTTAGGAACAACTGAATTGCTTTCGTATTTTTGCCTTCTTTCTTATTAATGTTACTAGCTGATGCCCACGACTTCGTTCGCGTGCACTTTATGACTCCGGCGTATAAATATGCTCATCAGGCTGAACGACTTTTGTTAATGCGTCATTAATGTATAATTTTCTGCTGGACCATTATGTTTCTGAATCAGGTGTGCCAGACCTATGATTTTTATACCTTAACAAAAAATGCTCATCAGGCTGAACAACTTTTGATAAGGCGTCATTTTTATATTTCTTATTATAGTTTAGCTGGATCATTATGGTTCTGCATAATGTGTTCCATATCTTCGAGTTTTATAACTCAACGTTCATCAGGCTGAACTACTTTTGATAAGACGTCATTTTTATATTTCTTATAGTTTAGCTGGACCATTATCTCTTTGAGATGCGCAAATACCAGACACTAGTACAAACAGACAGACAGGCAGTTTTTTTATATATTACTATACAATGTCCATGTATATTACAGTCTCCATCGCCCCATTTTTTAAAAATAAATTCAATGTATAGTCACATGTTTTTACTGTTTTATTACACGTACCATTATGTTTCTAAATCAAGTGTTCCAGACTTAAGGCCTTAGATTTTTATAACTCTACAATAAATGCTCATCGGGCTGAACAACTTTTGCTAAGGCGTCCCTTTTATATTTCTAATAATTTAGCTGGACCATTATGGTCCCGCATCATGTGTTCCAGATCTTCGATTTTTATATCTCAACAAAAAATGCTCATCAGGCTGAACTACTTTGGCTAAGGCGTCATTTTATATTTCTTTTAGTTTAGCTGGACCGTTATGGTTATGCATCAGGTGTACCAGGTCTTCTTTATTTATAATTTAACAAAAAATGCTCAGCAGGCTAAACAACTTTTTCCAAGGCGTCATTTTTATATTTCTTGTAGTTAGGCTGAACTATTATGGTTCTGTATCAGGTGTTCCATTTTCCAAAATGAAATTTAGCTTCTGTGTTGCTTAGGCTTAATAGCTATATAACAAAAAAAAAATATTCGAATCCGTCCAGTATTTCTGGAGATTAGCGTGTACAAACAGACAAACAATCGCCCATAGAAAAATTTTCTTTAAACTTTATATAATGATAACTTTTTTTTATGACATAAGATTTTGATGAAACAAATATGTTGCTCAGAGATAAGCTTAATCTTTTAGTGAAAACCGCGTAAAAAGCTGTTCAGTAGTTTCAAAGGCGGTTCCTACTGTTTTATTATATGTATTAATTAACAGTTCATGACCTATATTGATCTGTACGTACACAATCGTAATGTGTATATTCAGTCTTTTCTGGACAGTGTTTTATTTCTCTGTATTCTTACTGTGAAATGCAAAGGGTTGTACATGAAGAGTCAATCGTCTGCCCAAAGAAATGAGGGATAGGGGAGGATACCAGTCAAAGGTATCAGTTGTTAGTCTCATGATTAAGGCATGTATTGGTTAGTTTTAGCATTAAGATAAGAGCTGGCTTCCGTGAAATCAGTCCATGTTATGATTGCTTTCTTTATTCTGTTTAATACGAGTATCTCAGTGCATTCTTATTTCGGAATCAAAAGAGGCAGTATTTGAGGAGTCAACACGACTCACTCGTAGGTCGTCTGCTCAAAGAAACGAGGGCGGTACCACTCGTTTTAATCGGCAGACTCATGAATATGGCATTTGTGTGTTTTAACTCAAAAATGTATCTAAGCAAGAATTATGTTTGCGTTCTAGCATTATATGAAACTAACTGTGCCCGTGGGCTTCGCTTCCCTTGGTAATTTCGGGATAAAAGCTTTTCTATGTCCTTCCCTGTGTATCAAACTATATCCATATCAAATTTCATCTAAATAGGTTCGGTGGTAGAAGCGTGAAGTGGTAACAAACAAATATACAAATGCACTTTCGCATTTATAATATTAGTAAGAATAAGGATTAACTTGCATTAGTATTTTTTTAAAGAGTCCATAGCAAAAATTGACAAATTTTGGTGCAGATAAATGCCAAGTGTAGTGTGGCTTGCCGGAGATCAAGATTTGCCTCTCGCTGATAAAAACATTTGCGACTTCTATCGGTTCCGAACTGTCCTACATCGATACCATCGAGGACTTAATTAAATGAGGCTAATGCTATCATTAGCCTGGGGTCGCTGTAGCACACACTGGTCAAATATCATTTGAAATAGAAATTATATTGAAACCTTTCCACTCGATAAGAAGAGGAAGATGGGCCGATGATATTCCAAAGATCGGAGTCAAAGCTACTCGCATTTCCCTAGTGAAGGTCAGCACCGAGTCGGACCATCTTATGTAGATGATGTGATGACTCTGACTCTCTAAAAATATTTCGATTGTTATACTGAAAATGCCTATGCAAAAAAAGGACACAATAATTAATTTAAGTAAAAACTAAATAAATAATAAATATTAATAAAAAAAAAGAATAATCTCAGATAAATAAAGGTTGTTATTGTTTAACCCGTTTGCAGCCTAGACGGAATTATTGAAACAAAAATTCTAACACAAATATTAGACGTGTACAAATACAACTTATCTTTAAAAGGATAGAATAGAATTAATTTCGGGCAGTTTGCCAATATCCGGGTATTATGTAACCACCAGCTTTCCAATCAGATATCACCACAGTTTACTCGGAACATCCCTGTGTAAACTAGGGTCTCGGGCGGTTTACAAATTAATTCGCTTTATCACTTCTGGCTCGCTGGGACGAGGAATATTGTAAAGGATATCCATTACAGAAATATAAATATCTCTATTTTTGCCCCCGACAAGAAAGAGGGTGTTATAAGTTTGACGCTAATTTCTGTCTGTTTGTCTGCCTATGGCATCGTAACGCTCAAATGGACCGATTTAGATGCGGTCTTTTTACGTGAAAGCAAGTTCCCTTGCGGTTCTTAGCTGTTTGATGAAAATCGATTTGGCCGTTTAAAAGTTATTAAGTTATAGCTTGAAAGTAGGGAAGTAATTTTGTAGTTTGCCTGTCAAATAATAGATGGCGATACGGATTACTTCTACTATTTAGTTCCTGCGCACATCACTAGATGGTGTTTACATATGAAACTATTTAAAAGTTGGAGGTTTGTTAATTTGCCTAGCAAATAAACTTGTATATATTAGGATCACGGGTCTTTTCACCCCGGGACACAAATCCAACACTTAGAAGCCCTTTGAACAAGTTGATGTAATGTACTCCTCCCAAAATCTCTTCCTGATTATACCAACCGAAGATATAGAACAGGTTTCAGCAAGAAATGATCTTTTGCATTTTAAAAAGAAAAGTAGTTCAGGTTTTGGGTAAAAATTGTATAGGATAATTATTATTGCATTAGACATTTTGGCACCAGCCATTAATTGCTGAAGTTCAATAAAAAGTACTCATATAAAACTAGGAAGGAAGAATTATATTGAGGTTATATTCTGTAGTTTAAACTGTTATTTGATTTCTATAATCGTTTTAAATTAACTTTCTGATTTCTTTTATAAATAATTTATTTCTAATACTAAGAGATAGTAGAACGAGACGTGCTGCGCCAGAGTCTGAGTTACCGATTGATACAACTTGGGTCCATTACTATTACGATCATTGCCAATTCTCATGCTCAAGACATACAGCGGGTTTAAGATAATAAACTAAAGTTAGATAAATCAATGTTTATCATTTTTTTCTTAGGACATATAGATATTTAAAACAGGTAGTTTAGGATTTTTCAATCTCAAAAATACTGGACGGACTTGAATGTTTTTTTTTGTTACATAGTTGTTGAGCCTGGGCATCATATAGGGTATAAATGATTTTGGAAAATGTAATACCTGATGCAAAACTACAATAGTCCAGCTTAACTATAAGAAATATAAAAATGACGCCTTAGGAAAATTTGTTCAGCCTGATGAGCATTTTTCAGAGATAAAGTCTACGCATACGAAGTCGCGGGCTTCGGCTAGTTAGATATTAAAAATGCAAGTATGAAATAGTATTAAACACGTTGTAAATTCGCCTAAAATATATATATATAGCTTGTTGAAAATAGCAAAAGGATCGTAGCAAGTGGAGGTCCATAGTCTCTGCCTACCCCTGCGGGAAACAGGCGTGATATTATGTATGTATGTATGTTGAAAATACAATTTAGAAATGTGAAATGACGTTATCAATTAAGTCAAACCCTCCGATCCTCTATTACATCAAATTGAGACCTAAACAAACGGACTCGTTACGCGAACGGTACCAACAAATTAAAAGTAAAGCGGATGCGACCAGTGACGTAAATTACCTTTATCAAATAGAGCTTGTGGCACAGAATAAGTACTAGCAATCACGTACAGAAGTCTTACTTAGCAAAGCAATTCGAAGAAATATCTACTCAATGTGGTTTGCGATATGGTTTAATTTGGTTCGCGTCAGAACTCAGCATCTGTTCGTTTAGATACCTAGAAGTCCATTGCAATCTAATTTTATTGTTATTACTTTAGACATACGATTCATGTCACGAGATTTCCCACTCCGGAGTGGTCGCCGCGCCCATACTAATAATGTAGGTATATTTTAAATAACGGGGAGTGAAACAGGCATGCTTGTGGCAAATATTAGTACCTAGCTACTAAGTAAAAAGGAACTAAAATTTAGCAGTTACAGCATTTTTACAAATAATAAAAAGCTTGCTTAACAACTACATGTACTTACAGTTCGCAACACCCTGCCAGGGTTCATGTACTCATTTACCTATTAAACATGCTATATGTGAGTGCATATAACAGAAAAATAATTAATTAAATCAGAGAAAATGCGAATCACTAGCGATAGCTATGGAATCGGTAATACTCCGGGTTGCGGAATAGCTCAGCTTATGATGCAACAGAAAACTTGCTATGATAAAATATAGTTTTATCCTTGTACTTGTTTTATTTTATGATCATCATCAATTTCGACATTTCAACCTTCATCTCTGCTAGAGATAGTCTCTTACAAGACAGTGACAAATGACGATCATTGAGAGACGTATCCGTCCGTAACTCATTTCAATTTGAGTTTCCCTAAGTTTGAACATTGCCTTTATTTGTCGATCGCCGTACGTGTATAATATCATTAGCAAATATTGTAATCACATTTAAGTGCGAGTGTTCCACAGAGATATTTGTAAATATGAAAATTGATAGTAGAAATTAATTCCTGGAATATTTAGTTACATATAATAAAACAATAAAAAAAGTGTGTCTGTACATTAAATATATTTCCAAAAAAAATATTGGGGGCGATGGAGACGTAGTAATAGAGTAAGAATTTAAAATAAAATGTCTGTCTGTTTGTCTGTTTGTCTGTTTGTCTGTTTGTCTGTTTGTCTGTTTGTCTGTTTGTCTGTTTGTCTGTTTGTCTGTTTGTCTTTTTGTCTGTTTGTCTGTTTGTCTGTTTGTCTGTTTGTCTGTTTGTCTGTTTGTCTGTTTGTCTGTTTGTCTGTTTGTCTGTTTGTCTGTTTGTCTGTTTGTCTCTTTGTCTGTTTGTCTGTTTGTCTGTTTGTCTGTTTGTCTGTTTGTCTGTTTGTCTGTTTGTCTGTTTGTCTGTTTGTCTGTTTGTCTGTTTGTCTGTTTGTCTGTTTGTCTGTTTGTCTGTTTGTCTGTTTGTCTGTTTGTCTGTTTGTCTGTTTGTCTGTTTGTCTGTTTGTCTGTTTGTCTGTTTGTCTGTTTGTCTGTTTGTCTGTTTGTCTGTTTGTCTGTTTGTCTGTTTGTCTGTTTGTCTGTTTGTCTGTTTGTCTGTTTGTCTGTTTGTCTGTTTGTCTGTTTGTCTGTTTGTCTGTTTGTCTGTTTGTCTGTTTGTCTGTTTGTCTGTTTGTCTGTTTGTCTGTTTGTCTGTTTGTCTGTTTGTCTGTTTGTCTGTTTGTCTGTTTGTCTGTTTGTCTGTTTGTCTGTTTGTCTGTTTGTCTGTTTGTCTGTTTGTCTGTTTGTCTGTTTGTCTGTTTGTCTGTTTGTCTGTTTGTCTGTTTGTCTGTTTGTCTGTTTGTCTGTTTGTCTGTTTGTCTGTTTGTCTGTTTGTCTGTTTGTCTGTTTGTCTGTTTGTCTGTTTGTCTGTTTGTCTGTTTGTCTGTTTGTCTGTTTGTCTGTTTGTCTGTTTGTCTGTTTGTCTGTTTGTCTGTTTGTCTGTTTGTCTGTTTGTCTGTTTGTCTGTTTGTCTGTTTGTCTGTTTGTCTGTTTGTCTGTTTGTCTGTTTGTCTGTTTGTCTGTTTGTCTGTTTGTCTGTTTGTCTGTTTGTCTGTTTGTCTGTTTGTCTGTTTGTCTGTTTGTCTGTTTGTCTGTTTGTCTGTTTGTCTGTTTGTCTGTATGTCTGTTTGTCTGTTTGTACACGCTAATCTCCGGAAATACTGGACGGATTCGAATGAAACTTTTTTTGTTATATAGCTATTAAGCCTGGGCAACATATAGGGTATAAATTATTTTGGATAATGGAACGCCTGATGCAGAACCATAATGGTCTAGCTAAACTATAAGAGATATAAAAATGCCGCCTTAGTAAAAGTTGTTCAGTCTGATGAGCATTTTCCAGAGACATAAAGTTCACGCGAACGAAGTCGCGGGCTTCAGCTAGTTTAGTTATAAAACATGATTAGACTTGATAAAACTTTACATGTTTAATTTAATTACTAATACTATTAATTCAAGTATGTTTTCTATGTATTTTTATACCATTTGTTATCATTTTTAAGTTAATTTATTTTATTTATCTTATCTCATGCCGCACGCATTTAGAATGATTTCATATTGACGTACTTTATGACACTATACCCAAAATTAAATATAGTTTTACTTTATAACCATGTTTTTCTAGCTTGTATAATTTATGTCCCACGGTTGGGCAAAGGCCTCTCCTTTCTTTTTCCACTCGTCTCTGTGTCCTGTGCAATAAATTATTATAAATAATAAATTACTTCTGTCTCTTTCAACTTCGATCTTTTTTTAATAGTTTTAGACCCAGTGTATGAAATTAGTTATATGAAACTGCACATAACTCGGTTTGAAAACACTTGTGTAATTTATAAACTACTATTTTATATTATAAACCTATCAAAGTCAAAGTCAAAGTCAAATTCATTTATTTATCTTTGGATATTTGTATCACTTGATAATTGTCACTCTTTTTCCTTTCGATTTCTTATAAGGTAAATGTTGACGTCAGATCATTTACTTATAGCTAAGTTTACTGCCGCTTCCAAAGCGCAAGTACAGAAGAAACGGTAACAAACTGTACTGCAGCATTTTCTCCAATAACGTCAACTTACAATTATACTGGTATTAAAATTAGATATGTGGACTGAGAATACATTGTTATGTCATAATTATAAATTAAGCATGATGTCAAGTTTAAAATTAATGTCAATTTGTAAATTTTGTACTAAAACATGTACAGAATGTTCTTAAATTATGACATTTGTGAATGTACAAATACAAACCTTTAAGAGGGACCCGCGCCAAGCTCAAGCCAGACATTTTTGTCTCTAAGGTAATCATCGGTTCCGTAATAAGCTTTATCACAGAGTACTTTCTTAACATAAACTTTAAATTTTCTATCTGGCATACTAAGAACCGATTCTGGCAATTTATTATAAAACTTTATACAGTTTCCCATAAACGACTTACTAACTGTTTTCAGCCTATAGGACGGAGTAAATAAATCGTTTATATTACGTAAGTTTCTATCCGTAAAATCACCCACTTTATTAAACAAGGCAATATTTTTCCTTACATACATTATATTTTCAAATATGTACTGGGATGGTACAGTAAGTATATCAATTTTCTTAAAAAAATCTCTTAGGGAGTCTCTTGATCCTAAACCGTAAATAAAACGAATTGGCCTTTTTTGCAAAATAAAAATAGTCTGTATATCAGCTGCACTCCCCCATAGAAGAATCCCATAAGACATCAGACTATGAAAGTAACTAAAGTAAACTAGTCTAGCAGTTGCCACATCTGTCAATGGTCTGATTCTCCTAATAGCGTAAGCCGCTGAGCTAAGCCTATTAGCGAGTTTAGAGATATGGGCACCCCGTTGAAGTATTTAATATTTAATCTATGACTATAAAACATAGTCATAGGTTTATTTATGATTATATTGAAGTACAGTTGATTACGATATTTCCTGTCTGGCATTATCTTATACCTTTGAACGAGCAATTCTTGTATGTATATATATATATATATATATATATATATATATATATATATATATTTATAAATTTCTGTGATCTCGAAAACAGCTCTAACGATTTCGCTGAAAATTTGTATATGGAGGTTTTCGGGGGAAAACAATCGATCTAGATTAGTTTTATGTGTGGGAAAACGCGTGTTTTCGAGTTTTCATGCGTTTTTCTTTCCACGCAGAATATGGTCGCTAATTTCGTCGCGCCGCGACCGCCTTGTTTTTGCTCAGCGGTTAAGGATAGCGACATAAGTTTATATTTTTTTTTATTTTGCATTGTTTTTAGACAAGTTTAAAAAAAAATTGTTAATGTTTGAGATGTAACCGAGCAAAGCTCGGTCGCCCAGGTACTCAAGAATTATTTTTCCCACATACCTACCATCGCGCTGACGTAGTTTTCGAGCCTTATAATGAAGATGTGATTTTTATATATGCACTATCAAAATATTTATCCAATAGTTCCGCGAGAAGGAAGTTGTTGATTTTTCTTTCACCAATCCATATTTCTTCTGGCTTTTATTTACGGGCGCATCGCGGGCTGTTTAAACTCATTTGAAACTTATTTTAAACTCGTTACAAACTATAAATTGGTTGCGGACGTTGATGGATCGGACCCTGGTGACCCTCAAGGATTGTTTATAAACAAATTGTTTTAACGGAGAATAATATATCGCATTAGCATGAAAAGATGCTCTATCACAGACTTATTTCTAACGCGGTAGACAGAACCTGGTCGTTAGATAAATCCGTGTGCGTGAAGGTGAAAAAGGGGAAACAGAATAGTTATATATCCCTCGATTAGCTTTTACGAGCGGTACGCCAAGAGAAACAGCAACTCACATTTATACTATCTGTATCGCAATGGTTAACAGGTAGACAGCCCAAAGTTTAATTGGTAGACAACGCTTTTAGCGTAAAATTTGTATTTGATGAGCAATAAAGATTTAATAAACTATTAAATTAAAGCAGATGATATTATGTTTTGTGTTTTCTTTTTTCTTCTTTTATTTTTATTTTTGATAGTATTTGTAAAAGATAAATTTCGTATTCTGAAACAGTTCGGTATCGAATTTCTTTCCAGTTTAAGTTTGCAGTTTTAACGACATTTCTTTTCGTTCCAGGTACGTTCGATAGCCATGCATGAATACATTAAATCAAACACAAAGACGTAAGTACAGACGGAATTTTTAATATCACTTCGCAATATTTTAAAACGGGAAATAAAACGCGGCGTTGCCGTGCATAGATTTCGCCCTTGGGTTTCCATGTTTCGTTTGGAAATTGTAAGGCTTGCTACATACTTATTCGGGCCGGCAATAATCGGCACAGTCGGTCAATAATATAGAATATTATGAAGATAATTGCCCTATGGTTTCCGGCAGAGTAGAATAGGGCCACTTCTTTTTTTGGAATGGGTAAAAAATGTTAAACTCGCGTCAGGACACGTGACCTGATCGAAAATTCGTAAGACGGCGCAGGGCGCTTGCGCGAATGTTCGTGTGTGTTTATGTTACAGCGTGCTACGCGCATCCATGGATGGTGACAGCTGATGGCTCGACCGTCTGTGTAGTGGCCATACTGCTGTGTATTTGAAAATGATTTTGTTGAAAATGAATTTGGTCATGCTTGTGACATTTGTGACAGACTGTGGTTCAGAAAAGATTTGAAATATTTTATACTGATAATTAAAGCAATTCGTGCAAAATTATTCCCTAACTATTCCAAAATATAAAAAATGCACAACGTTAATATTCAAGTTTTCACTTCTGCCGGCACTCCCAGAGTGCAAACCGTCGTTTTTTTTTCTGTATTGAAACCCGTTCAGACCGTAAGGAACCCGACAACTGTCAATGTCACAATAAAGCCAAACACAATGAAGTGGTTGCTTTGGGTCGGTTTTGTTGTCGGCGTGATAATGAAATCCATCTGACTCTCGCAATACATCGATCCGAATAATACCTACGTGTTAAATCGAATTATCGCGATCGGATTTCGGCCTGTTTTGTACAGAGTGTTATTGAGTTTAGACGTTAAGTTCGTATTCCATCACAGCTACGTTGAGAAGGTATCATCGATAATGGAAACGAGCTAATATTCAATTCATTTGCACGGGTTTTTTTTTCTTTCGTGCTAAGTTTTGATATTAAACTTACGAGAAATAACATGTATAAGTCGCAACCCTGGGCTCTCAATACTCAATATTTTATTACTATTCTATTTTAAAACTATTTTATTTATGTATTTTGCTGAGGTATTTTGTTGCTTCAAATCTGTGATCCAAAATGCTCTGTCTGCCACATTAGGGATAAAGAAGTGATAGACTTAAATCGCAAAAGTTTTTAATCAAAATCAATCATTAATTTGCTGAAATTTATCTTATTATGATTTGTCTTATTAGGACTTGCTCGTTTTTAACGAGTTGTAAAACATTAACTTGTAAAAATTATTATTTTTTGACGCCTCAAAAGTGTCATATTTCTAAGCTGTAGTCTTTTTTCATTGCTTGTTTATCACAAGCGAATCGCCCGTTTATTTCTTATAAGTTAGCGATGCGACGCATATTTTAGTGGAACACCAACCTATTTGAATAATACATATTGTTTCCGCCCGTCAACTGCTTGTGAGAGCGTACCATTTTGATAATCACATGTATGGATGCGATTCACATGGACGTGTATTGAAATTTGCTTTGGGAGTGTTGGGTTGCTGTCCGTATTTACCTTATACGGCTGTGTTGGGTAGGGATTGTATGATTAACGATTTATTGTTGGTTTGTTTATAAAGCTTTATTGTATAAACAGATAAACAGTATCAGAAACAGAAATGTAAACATACAAACGGAATTATCCTGTTTAGAGATCTCTCCCAGTAAACCGGCAATATTATATAGAGATGTTGTTATCTTTATCCCGTAGACTGAAATAAGCACAACTGAATTAAAACATGTGATGAAAATTTTTGCCGCGAGTGGGAGTCGAACCTAAGATCTTCAGCTTAACGCCGTGAGTGCACTATCAATTGTGCTAGCGTTACTAAAAAATCACCCTGACGAATTTTCTCATCTCATAGTACACACGCATTTGAAGCATGTGTTATCCTTCATTAGGTACTACCGACTATTTAGAAGTGTGGTATTCATCTTAGATGAATTGAAAGTTTATTAAAGTGAAGAAAGTTTTGTTTCTATTATTGGTTTTTAACAGCATTACCAATGTTTGGATAATTATCCAAATTAAAGATGTAATGAAAAATTTCGTCACGAGTTAAATATCAATAGTTCAAAAGAACTGTTTTACTTTTGTCCCGGACCCATGTCAATTTCCTTGGTAAACAATTGTAGCACAGGATTTTAATGTTTAATCAAATCAAATCATTTTATTTTAGGCAACGAACCTAATATTGTTTACAATATAAAAGGCCTATAGAATAAATACCTGACAGACTAGCATAAATATAATTATATAATATATACCTTAACCTAAAATATATATAATAGAATATATAAGTATAATATAATTTAGTTGTTAACTGAGGAAGATTAAACCGTGATATAAAGAATGACTTCTATTTTATATTTGGACACTTTTTCTCCGAAATTCACATTATTGAATATAAATTAACCATTTATTGTTTTTATGACGCATTGCACTATGTATTGGTGTCAGGTAACCATCCGCGATATCTCCGATTAAAAATTTAGTCGCATTTTACGACATCGACGATAAGAGATAGAGAGGTTCTCTTCGAGGTTCTAAAACTAAACCAAACCAACACATTCTAAAGGAGGCAGCACATATTTTATATATTAAGTGAAAGTTCATCTTCAATTGCAATCATTACCTTGTAAGCTCGATTAGATCACATCTTCACGCTAAAAGGGGGGTAAATGGTTCCAAGGCCTAATCTAGTAGAAGAGGGTTGGCAGAGGGACCTTACTGCGATGTGAGGCGGTAATGGCGTATTTTTTCATGATTGTTATCATTTGAGGGAGCATTTTGTAACGTATGAATGTGATAACTCAGAAACGCATGAAGAAAAATAGGATATTTTTTCAGTCTGCAAAACACAGTATCAATATCATGGATAACACTAGGTGAGATACTAGTCAGGATAGTAGGTACTAACTGTTAAAAAATACAGTCTTTCCGAACAAAATCAAACTTTTTTATAGCTAAAACCACAATTTGTTGATTATAATGTAGGAATTACCGCGAGGTTCTGCTCTGATAAATATGATTATTTATATAATTTTTTACATATTGTCACGGGAGTGGGTTGGGGATAGGAAAGGAAACACCAATCCTATGGAATGTGCCTTTATTTACAACTCTGGGGTACTCACAGTTGTCAAAGGTTCGTACGCAGGAATGTCACTGTACTGTCACACACACGGAAACGTCACTGCACTGTTTTGCGTGTGGAAACGTCACTGCACTGTCACGCGCGGTAATGTCACTGCACTGTCACACGCGTAAACGTCACTGTACTGTCACGCGCGAAAACGTCACTCGCGCGTATTTACTGCACTGAACACTTCACTTCACTCACTATTACACTTCACTTTTTACTCACTACTTCCACTTTTACTTTTCTTCCTTTTCTTCTTCCTTCTTCCTTCTTCGGATTTTACTTTTAAACTAAACTGGCGTAGTCCGCGCCTTGTTCCGCTTATATACCCCCCGGGTGCGAACAATATCGCATCAAAGTTCTAAACTCAAGTCATAAATTTTCTTTTGTCTTCTTTTATATCTGGCCCGTATTTTCATTCCAATTTAATCTAGAGTTATCTAGAAACTTCTAACAAAACTTCAAAAACACTATACATGACTGTGATTTGAACCTGGGGTCTATGGATTCACAGTCCAACACCAAGACCGCTAGGCCAATCGTGTGCTGACGTGAGTGATGAAATTTCCCTTTAGATGAATTCTCCTATTTTGAATTTGTGACGTTGACATTGTCATTATCACTTATCATTCTACGCGCTATTCTCTCTATTTTCCTTGTGTGCAATTGTGCATACCAACAAGTGATAATTTCCATAATACAAGTTTATTCCCGATCATGCGAACAATTCCTTTCGTCATAGCAGCCTTGAAAATGTATTTGATTTCAAATATTAAAACAAAAACAAACAAAAGTATTTGTTTATCTGGCATTAAAATCTTAAAGTGAGATAAATAATAGTGGGCGTAGCCGTGTGGTTTCCGGCAGAGTAGAACAAGACCGCTCGAAGTCTTACCGTGGACCTCATAGACGGTGATTAAGGGAATACCTACAAGCTAAACAAAGCTTTACATATCAATGAGACCTCTCCAACCCATCTGGTAAGCGTGGAGAGGGTAGGCCAAATTCTCTGGCTGCTCTGACTAATATGGCTCTAGTAGTTCAGAGAGGGTCGTGCTCCTGCAGTGGAGACTTAAAAAACCTGATAAAGATGATCATGAAGTTATAAGACGGCAATTGTTGTGCATCGCAAACTGTTTGTTTTATTTACTTTAGTCTATTCTAGGTGAAATAAAGAGTTTATTATTATTTATTAAAACACAGAGTTACATTTTTTTTCCATTCGCAGTGGAGACGATGGGTCCTTGGAGCCTTGAAGCTAGGTGTTTGTTAGGGACATCACAATCGAGGCAACTGGTGACCCAAGGGCTGGTACTGGTAGCTTTTTTGCTCAACTAAGTCTCGCTATCCAGTGAGGGAATGCTGCCAGAGTATTGGGTACGTTGCCTTGATGTGGTGCGTTAGAAGAAATATTTTATTCATAAGCAAATTTATTATTTTATAATTTTTGTTTTGAATGAAAGTTTTATAACAAAAACGAGTTTCTCAGTCTGGCGCTACAGCAAACAAACAAGATCAGCAAAACCACGTTCTCCCGTCCCGCAAGCAGCCACAAAAGGCCTCCACACTCCGGACTAGTTTTATTTATGCTCCTGGATTTTTTATTCACACGCCTCGGATCGGTCGCCGTGGAAATTGAGCGAGCATTCAGCACTTGCAGAGAAATATTGCGGGTTTGCAGTATGCTAATAAGGGGGATTTTTCTCTTTTACTTCAGTTTGTTTGGTAACTGACTTCGTAAAATCCTGGAATCTGTGAGGCTCATTTTTAATTTAGTTTTAAAAGTGAATTGCTAAAATGTTCTATTTACATACATACATACATACTATCACGTCCTTATCCCTAATGGGGCAGACAGAGCATTTTGGGTCTTGCAGCTCTGTGCAGAGCCTAGGGCCGCAAGACTCAAAAGCCACTTTTAGCGTCATGATGGGCGAGAAGATGGAAAAGCAATCAATACAGTGACGGGTTTCTAGCCGCATCGCCTGTTAAAATGATTCGCATTTTTGCCCATTCCCTCGATCGGCTTTTACGATCTGCGCAGGAAGAGAAGCAGCTGGTACATTCTAAGTATTTTTGTTTCTCCCAGACCAGCATGGGAGTTCTATATCTGATCAGTTAACTAATTTCCTAGACCCTTTTATGGCTACTTATTTCTAATCTTTAATTCTTTTCTAATCCAACTAAAGTCATGGACCCGAGGAGTGTCGACGTCGCAGGGGAAGGCCAGAAAGAGCTTCCTACTCAATGAGGTCATGTTGTTTAATAACTGAGTTCCGTCGAATATTTCCCGGCTCCATCATCAGAACAGCTCATTGATTTCATATTGTATTGTCATCGGACTTACATAAGTATGCAAAATTTTAACTAAATCGGTGAAGGATAACTGCTTAAAAATAGAGTTGCAAAATTTTACCTAAAAACATTCATACATACATACATATAAAATACATTGCAAGTTTTATGATAACTTCTAATATGATAACTTGTACTAAATTAAATTTAAATCAATTAATGCATGAATTTATAAATTATATTGAACATTTGTTGTAATTTTGAATTTTGTTATATAATTAAATCATACCCTAAATTAGTCTTAAGTATGTAAATATGGATTTTAATTACCTATCTAAAATAAAAATTATTTTATTTTTATTTATTTTATTTAAAAAAATTGGTTGTTTGTAAAGTAGGTTTACGATCGAGATGTTTACGTGATAACGTCGTTTCACGGAATGACTGGCAGCGCTCGAGATGAGACGGGAGATCGGTCCGTCTCTCTCTCGTTATACCTGCGATCGCGCTCGTGAGGTTTTGGTGTGACACAAGTTTCTGAACATGTCACCCGACTAAAACGATTTTAAAGACGTCAATAAAAGCTTGTAAAAAAGTAGTCATAAGACCTTCTTCTCATACAAGGACATAATTATTAGGTAAATGAAATCATTACAGGTACTTTAAAGTTTAAAGCAAAAATGACTTTGACATAATCATCCATTTCTCGCCTCGTGATCCGTGCGGTGCGTGTGCAAGGGCTGCGAGTGGGAACTATTTCAATTTCACTAAACCACCGGCGGATACGGTCGCCGCAAATAGCTCTCAGGATGTCTTGAACGGTCGACGGGTTCTGCACTGCTTGTCCAAAATTATAGTCATTTGTAGGGTATCGTACCCAAAGGGTAAATAAGCGGCCAAGTGCGAGTCGGACTCGCGCACGAATGGTTCCGTACCATTATCTATAAAAATCAAGTTTTTTGTATGGGAGCCCCCTTAAATATTTATTTTGTTTTAATTTTTTTATTTATCATTAAAATAAAAAATCAACTATTTTGTGAATATTTCAAGTGTCTACCTGTTGCTATTATTGATATCCAGCAAAAAAAAAACGCGTTTGTTGTATAGGAAAATGCCCTTAAATATTTATTTTTATTTGTTGTTATAGCGGCAACAGAAATACATAATTTGTGAAAATTTCAACTGTCTAGCTGTCGCGGTTCTTGAGATACAGCTTGGTGACAGACAGACGGATAGACAGCGAAGTCTTAGTAATACCCTTTTTAGGGTTCCGTACCCAAAGGGTAAAAACGGGACCCTATATATACTAAGACTTCGCTGTCTGTCCGTCTGTCCATCTGTCTGTCACCAGGCTGTATCTCAAGAACCGCGATAGCTAGACACTTGAAATTTTCACAAATTATGTATTTCTGTTGCCACTATAACAATTAACACTAAAAACAAAATAAAATAAATATTTAAAGGGGGGCTCCTATACAACAAACGCGATTTTTATAGATATTAGTAGGCAACCCTTAGTGCGCGAATCCGATTCGCACTTGGCCGGTTATTTCATAGTAAGCATGCTTGCCCGTCACCTTATAAACATAATTATTTCTTTTTCTTGTCACTAGATGGCGCTATAAGGTAATAATAAAATCTTTTATTACTGTACGAGCAAGCCGTACAATATAATGCTACATCAGCACAAGTGTGTTCGATGCGAAATTTTACGTATTTTAAAGCAGTTCGCAACTAATCGGCCATCAAAAGCGTCGCGCGTACTCACTTCATACCCCATCAGTATCCATACATAGTTAAATTAGGTTTACCATGCAATAACAAAATGATATGTCCATGCCGTTGGGTTGATGTAGGTGTCCAGTAGGTAGCGTTGTGGTTGGGAGTGGTGATGGAAACACGAGAGCCGTTGATTGTATTTATTCCATCTTCTTAAACCTACTCCTTACATAGTAACGACTCTAACTCTATTGAATATAACTACATCTTATATACTAATTTAGAGTAACTATTACTGACTATCTCACGTAGCTTACAAAGCACGTAACTTATAATAAGCATGTATATGCATATTATCACGTTACTACAACCAAAATATATTTCAGTTTCCGTTATCAGTGACTTTCATTCATCTTATCAGTCTACGAGTACATCGGTATCTACCGGTACAATTACTATTATTAAAGTATTACTCTAACTATTTAAATATAACTTATATGAGATAATAAATATTTTTAAAGTACATTCAATACTTTCTTTGCCACTTTTTTGCTAGTCGTGTGTGCTGCCATTAATGTGAGACTACTCCACAACAATAGTTTTGCCAACTTACGGGCCCGCCAATACTTACTATGACGTTGGGTATCTGTTACGTTGGTAATTATAATACATTAGAGGCAGCGCGCGGCTTCGCCCGCGTTAACCACACGTGTGAAGTCGCGGACGTGATGCAATATAGCCTATAGCCTTCCTCGATAAACGACCTATCTAATACCGAAAGAATTTTTTAAATCGGGCCAGTGGTTCCTGAGATTAGCGCGTTCAAACAAAGAAACAAACAAACTCTTCAGCTTTATATATAAGTATGGATAAGTACCATCTCTCTGGCTGTTCCATTTTGCCCGTCACTATAATTATTATCGGGATTACCACTTGAATCTGAAACGTTGATGCAATTATCTTTGACATAAGTTAACATTTTAATTTCCTCCTAAGGAACCTGGTTTGCCAATATGGACGTCTCCATATTGGCAAACGATATTCCAATCTCAAACCTAAAGTAAAGGTATTTTTTGGAATCATATTGAACAATGTGGAGTTTGTTTGTAAAGGGGTGAGTAATGAGTATGTTTGAGTATGTAATCAAATTCAATGCTCCAAATACTTCGTTTTAGGCACGTGACTGCGGCTGCCATTCCAAATCTACACGAAATTCAGAACGTAGTGTACAAAGCGGAGCTAACCGAATAAAGGCTTTTAGCGCACAACAGCGGCCGCTACGTGGAAAGGCCACACCACAGCTAATGCTGGGAATATTATTTGTGCTACTAGTGTTGAGTTAGGTGTACTGAGCTGAGAGTTACGTGACTAATTTCATGAAATTTTATTTAGTGTTCTTTGGCACCATGCCACATGAACGACATTTAGATTTTTAATTTAGTTTTTAGTTTAATATAATTATTACTTGTTTTTAATATTGCTGACTATTTTAACAGTAGTATTAGGTTTGTCCATACTGGTCGGGGAGAAAAGAAAAAGCTAGTCCACCAGTCCATGATTTCCTATCCCAAGGAACATTATATCGAAATATAATTAAATTTTTAACAAAAAAAAACAACCGACTTCAATTTATTTCCGGAGTTTCTTCCATATCTCCGAAGTTCTTCATCACGTCTTCACCAAATTAATATGGGACCAACTTGGGAGTAAGGGCTTTCAAATAAAATAAAAAATCATCAAAATCGGTCCACAGTTGACGAAGATATCGCGTCACACAAAAAAAAAAAACATACAATCGAATTGATAACCTCCTCCTTTTTTTGAAGTCGGTTAATAAAAGAAAATGCGTTCCATAGAAACTCGGATTAACTTATCGGACTAGGGATGACGACTTGGCCGGAAAAATATGATTGTTATAGTCCGTCTTTTAGGTTATACAAAAAAAATGGAACCTTATTTTTCAATTTACCATAAAAATATAAATTTACTAAGATACGGAGCATCAAAGTTCAGAAGAGAGGGCTTGCGACTTCACCGCTAAGTAAAAATCGTACCTAGCCGTGACGTCATGCGAAATTAAAATGCGATGTATCTTTGTATTTTTCTGTTATTAAAAAAAATACAGGTACAATTTTTTTTTTAATCCAACCTATAAGCCAAAAATATTTTTCCATTCGTCATGCCTTGGTTCGTTTGCATTTATGCCTAGAAATATTTTTCATATTTCATATTTTATATATGTTTTCTGCGGAAAGTGGTTCAGTATCATGGACTGAATTCAGCCTTCAAATTATATCAGTATATTTTGTTAGAGCCTGTATTAGTCACGTTGGCACTATTTCAAAATGCGTCCAGAGCCGGACTAAGTCCCATGTTTCCCCTGGGAAATCTCGCGGCAGGCCGTGTGGCGATTACGGGCATATTTGTCACCTCGTACGGGGTAATACTAACTTCATGGGGTAATATCACTCAAACATCTTTTTTATAACTGCTGGCTTTGAAGTTTTATTTTATTTTATTTATTAACACACACAACAGAAGTTACAGAATATACGTGGTGGAAGACAGGCATTAAGTTTCTATGATATACAGAGTCGAATACAAGGTTTCTTTGCAATTTCTAGATAATTCTACAGCAAAGATCATTTCTTAATATTATTTTACTTAAAAAGGAACATACGGAAATAATTCAGAATATTGCGCATATTGATCGGTCATTTTGGAAATCTTTGGGAGAGGCCTATGTCCAGCAGTGGACGTTATGCGGCTGAAATGAAATGATGATTGCGCATATTGCAAATGCGTTTTCTTTGGCGTTTTTTCTCAGCAGTAGTCGTTGCGAAAAACTGTTATCGGTAGCATTTCTTTACAATAGCTTATTTAAATTTAAAATATATTATTTGATGAATATATGATAAAAATGTTCATACTGTGAATGTTTTAATAAATGTATTTGTATTGCGCGACGTCACCCGTGTCCATGCCAATTATTTTTATGCTTTCCAATCACGATAAAGGTATATAAATAAATATATTATATTTAATGTAAATTAAGCTTATTGTAGCGTTAAAGATAAAGATAAAGATAAAGATAAAGATAATTTATTTGCCAAACATGTGTTACAAGATATTAGTACATTCAATTTCGTCCAATCATGTTTACCATCACCGGTGTGCAAATGTGGTCAGAAAGGCTATCATCTATACCTATGCTACCTATATAACTATACTATAATAATATACTTAATCTATGGACCTTATATATAAACTAAAATCAATTCACAATTTATCAGATAAGAAATCCTTAATACTATAATAACATTTGTCTATCAAAAATGACTTAAATTTTTTCTTAAACAAAGTAACATTTAATTCTTTATATTGTTTTGGTATTTTATTATATATTATCGGTGCCATACCTAATACACTATCATGTAATAAAGCAGTTTTGGATGGATGTATGCACAATTTGTCTTCACGTCGGTTTCTTTCTACTCTATCAGATAACTTAGGAAACAGGTGAGGATTACTTTTTACAAATATAGCTGTTTCTATTATATATAATGACGGAAATGTTAGAATCTTATGTTTTTTAAAAAGCGGTTCACAACTATCTGTACTTTGTAGTCCGAACATTGCTCGAATACAGCGCTTTTGCATTTTAAATACTATATCTTTATCGGTGGAATTTCCCCAAAAAATTATACCGTATCTAAGGACTGATTCAACAAGGCCATAGTATGCAGTTATTAGTGTATCAGTATTTACTTCATTAGATAACCTATATAGGGCATAAGATGAACTACTAATCCGTTTACAAAGACTTTCAATTTGTTCTTTCCATTTTAACCTACAGTCGATTATTATTCTCAGAAATCGAGTAGATGGAACATTAGATACAATATTGCCCTGGTATTCTAAGTTAAAATTGTTCGCCTTTTTAGGTCTTTGAGTAAAATGCATAATGTTAGTTTTATCAAGGTTTATTTTTAAATTATTATTATCGAGCCATGTTATTATTGAGGTTAATGTCGAGTTAACGTCAAATTTATATGATTTTTTGTCCGTGCATTTAACTGTTACTGTACTATCATCAGCGAATAATGTTATACTATGTTTAATATTCATAGGAAGATCGTTAATATAAACAATAAAAAGGAGAGGCCCTAAAACACTACCCTGCGGAACTCCATATGATACACATCGTTCATTTGATGTGTAATATTTTTCTGTTTTAGATTTAAAATCAAATTTAGATATTTCTGTTACTTGACGACGATCTGATAAGTATGATTTAATTAATTGTAAGACATTACCTCTAATTCCGTATGCTTCAAGTTTGTCTAATAATATTTTATGATGCACATAGTCAAAAGCTTGCGTCATATCGCAGTTGATAGAACAAACTGGATTTCTTTTGTTAACTTCAGTAATAACATTCAGTAAAAAATCATAAATTGCCATATTAATTGTTTTTTTACGACGAAACCCTTTTTGTTCTTTGCAAAATATTTGTTTCTCTTCAAAGTAGGAGTTTAACTCGTTTGAATAGTATTTCTCAAATATCTTTGAAAATATTGAGTTAAGGGCAATGGGTCTAAAATATTCCATACGTTCCCTGTCCGTTTTTTTAAATAAAGGTTTAACTATAGACAATTTTAAATCTTCTGGAAAAATACCTGTTTGAATACTGAGATTTATAATATGACTGAGATGATGACAAATGTGTTCATTTACGGCTTTAACTATTTTTGTTGCAATTCCATCATAACCAACACTGTTTGTATTTTTAAGATTTTTAATAATTTTATATATATCTTGTGGTGTGCTTGGCGCCATAAACATAGAATTTGATTGGTGTCTTATATTTGACGTAACATTAGTTCCACATCTCTTTACAGGTTTAACCTTATCAATAAAGTAGTTATTAAAAGAATTTGCTATTTCATCGGGGTCTGAAACAATTTTATCATCAATCTTCAGTCGCGTTACTGGTTCATTTGGTAAATTAAATTTGGAGTCATTGATAATTTGCCATGTCGTTTTTGACTTATTTTTTGATGTGCTTATTTTATAATTATTTTGACTCAGTTTTGTCAACTTAATAATTCTTTTGAATAAGTTTGCATAGCGTTTATAATTTATTTTATTAACTTTTGTAGGCCTTAATCTGAACGTCCATAGAAGGTTTCTTTTCTTTTGGCTGCATTTTTTTAACCCTTTGGATATCCATTTTACTTTACGACAAGTATGAATAGTTATTTGTTTAAGAGGAAAACACTGATCATAAAACAATTTAAAAGTATCCATAAAACTTCGATACGCGAGGTTAGGGTCTTCAGTATCATAAATTTCTGTGAAACTTAGGTTTTTTATACAATTTTTAAACTTTGTTACATTTTCTGCGCTGTAATCTCGCACTGTTTTACGCCAAAATTTTAATTTTACGGTTTTTTTAACAGGTAATTTAATCAATATCAAAGAATGATCCGACACTCCAAATTCTACCACCTCCGTCGCACATTTGGTTTTAAAATTATGAGCAAAATTATCCAGACAAGTATTACTAGCAGGCCTGGTTACTTCTTTTACAGCTAATTTGAAGTCATAATTTGACAATAGGCCTTCAAATTCAATTTTATCATTACTATCTGTTAATATATCGATGTTGAAGTCACCAGCTATAACTACATTGTTAAATTTATATTTTGGAATATATCTCAAAACTTGTTCTAATTTATAAAAAAAAGTATTAAGATTTGTCCTTTTCGGAACTCTATATACACAAATAATAAGAATTTTATAATCAATTAATTCTATAGCACAACATTCAAAAATACTTAAAATGGAGAATTGTTTTATGTCTTCTAATTCTCTCCATCTGTATTGCTTATTTACAAGGATACACGCTCCTCCTCTTTTTATATTAGGCCTACCAAAATTAGCGGCTAATGTGAAGTTAGGTAAGCTTAGAAATTTTTCATATCCTGTCATCATGAAATGTTCCGTTATACATACGATATCAATATTTATATTTCGATCAGCAAGTTCTTGTAAATGTACTAAAAATGTGTCTGATTTATCTAACAATCCTGCAATGTTTTGGTGCAGTATGTACAAACATTTATTTTCGAAAAAACATTGAATCACTATCAGGTGAGTTTTCTTCATGTTTGTTATTGTATTGGATGTCCTCTACTAGTTCAAAAATAGTCTTGAATATTATTCGCATGCCATAATCCTTTATTCGACCTGTGTTTTTATCAAATGTGAAAAGATCATAATTAATTTTCTTGTTCGAGTCTAATAAATAAGCATGTCCATGTGTCATTATGTCTAAGTATAAAAGGTTATTAAAGTTTTCGACTCTCCAGTTGAACATGTTTTTTAATTCACTATACTTATATGTAGGAAGACAAATAATGACATTAGTGTGTTTGAGGTTTTCTAAGGTTTCACGTATATAATATATAATATTAAAATAGTTTTTTGTAGTTTTAAAGTCTTCGTCTCCTATCATTATAACACAATAATCATTTTTTGTAAAGTTAGTCAGTTTAGATTCTACACCTGACATTAACACATCAATATTGGTATTTGGTGTAATGTAGTGACAAACATTATAGTTTCTAAATGTATCTGTTGCAATAGAAGTAATATTATTGTGTTTATTTGTGCTGAGTATGCACATTCTGGGTGAGCATGATTTTTGTGTGTGTGTCTTTCCTACTTGACTATGTGTGGGTATGTCATTCTGAGTGCTGTTTGTTTCTCCTACTTGACTTTGTGATTGTATATTGTCCTGAATATTATTGATACGTAATGTTTCTACCGATTTACTCTGCTGTGTATTTTTGATAGGCAAACTTTTAATTGATTTACTCTGTTTGTTTTTTGCCTTTTTGGGCGTTTCTTTTTGACTGCTTTCTTGGATAGTAGAAGCTGTTTTCTTAGCCGTTGATTTACGCGCACGTGTTTTAGGAGGACTATATGAATTGGCTTTTATTGAGTCATACTTACTTTGCAAATCTGTATTAATTTTACATAATTCCTCGTTTCTGCATTTTAAGTTTTTATTTTCTATAACTAGACTAGATATTTCTATATGTGCACTTTCCAATTGTGATTGTACTACTTGAAGACACTCTTTTAATTTTTGTATTTGTTCCGTATCATCATCATGAGATGTTCCGGGAATAATTGAAGCATCGTCTATATTCAGATTTGATGCTAACGTTTCATCAGTTTGGCTTTCCGAATCGGATTTTGTTCTCGCACGTCGAAAGAAATTCATTTTGTAAGTATGGTTATGAATATTCCTCACAAAAAATACAAATAAAAGTATGCCTCCGATAGGATTCGATCTCGGACCCTTTCAATCAACTTTGAGAATCACACCTCTAGACCAATGGCTTCTTGTGAGTAGTGATGAAAATTATGTATTAGTTAAACTTTTATACTTTGCTTGTCTATCAGTTATGAATGGTTTTAACAAGCAGCTACAGATGGCAGCACAATGTTTGAAATATCCTCAATTACAGGGAAGCTATCTGCCAATATGACATTGACAAATTAAATCGAAATCGTATTATGACGTGACGTTTCGTTTTGTTATTTTAATTGTGTCAATAGGAAGGTAGTTCAAAATTATGCTGTTAAAATATATGACTCATGCTTCAAATATGCTTTAAATTTAGTAATCTTTGTATGATGTACTTTTCCCATTTAATTGTTGGATATGCAAGTAAGTACTTACTCAACTTCCAGTTAATCACAATAACCGATGTGTTAAAAATGTAATACTCCCTGATTTTTTGTATTTTATAGCCGTCTTTGTTATGCAAGCGGAGCCGTATTTTGATTTGTTGATATCTTCGCTGCTCGGCACTGAGATCTTACACCAACACTTGTGCAATATTTTTATATACTATATAACTATTTAAACACAGTATCACAACACTTTATGCGATCTAACTATTTTAAATAAATAAATTGCGTGGAGCTATTTGTTCGTGTGACAGAAGCGCCATCTGACTCTTCTGTCACACGAACAAATAGCTCCTCCTTAAAGTACCTGTAAAGGTCAAATTACTGAATTTTCCAATAACACTGCAGTAACCCATCTAATTTTCACCCATGACCTAGACTACTTTATAATGTGCAATAGATGCCTGTCCTAACCTGTTCAAATTTTACATGTGCAGTATATACATATGTATCATACTCTATTTTTTTTTTTTTTTGCGATAGAATTATTGTATATTCAGGTATGGGTTTTGGTGGTAGTCTTACATTACATCAACTTGTCCAACCAGCCTCTACCAGGCCTGTGTCACTCACAGTTTAGGTGCACTTGCATCTAAACAAAGAGGTTTTGAGTCCTGATGCGAGCTAAATTAAACCATATCGCTGACGACATTGAGTACAGGACATTTTATGTTAAAAAGGAGAAAATGCGCAAAGGCGGCCTTACGATGATATAATCTGTATATACGTAAGCCTATCAAAAGATTAAGATGAAAAGACCCGCGATCCTCAGAATATAATGCTCAAAATATCAAATTTACGATATCCAACTCTCGCGCGTCGTATAGTATACGAAACAATCCAATACACTTCCGTCCGTAAAAGTTAGGGCCCGAAACAAACCCAATTCATAAATCTGGCCTGAAGTATGAATATAATACGAGAATAATGCGAGTCCTGGGGAATAAAAGCCACAATAACTAAGTCTGAAAGACAGGCAAACTTTACGATAACTAAAGTCCTCAGAAGTTTGGAATCACTCTGATATAAAGTGATAATAGTGTAGAAGGATATTTTTTCCCCGTTTGTTTTTAGCCTAAGCTATCTCAAAAATATATTTTTATATTTTTTCTCTTAGGGACTAAACCGTATTGTTATCCTTGGGAACGAATTTTTACTAAGAGATGTTCGTGAGTAGTCCTTTAATCGCCTCTTACGAAATTTACAGCCTTCCGATCACGTTGCCTCAGAATAAACAATTTCCCGGCCTTTTTTACCGCTAATCCGGAGGTCCTGGGTTCGATCCCCAGCCAGGGCAAGTTGGAAAATGGCCTTTTTCAAATTGTCCTGGGTCTTGGATGTTTATCTATATGTATATGTATTTGTTATAAAATATAGTATCTTTGAGTTAGTATCCCATAACACAAGTCTCGGACTTACTTTGGGGCTAGATCAATCAGTGTAATTTGTCCCTATTTATTTATTTATTTTATTTTATTTGTGAATATTAGTGTGTAGTGTATTGTAGTGAGTAGTATTTTTATCTTTATTTAAGTTTTTAAGAAGATTTTATACGTATACTTATATTTTTGTTTCGTCTTAATAAAATAGTCCTTTTATTTGCCGGAATGGATATCAAGTTAAATTAAAGCAGTATCATAACATAAAAACTTAAAAGTATATATACATATACTAAGCAGGCTTACATTGGACCTCAAAAAGTACACTAAATATCGGATTCTTTACCGACGTTATTTTGTGCCGGGTCCTTTGTTCTGGCAACTTCTCCCGCCGTAATAAATAGTGATCTTGCATACAAAATACATGTACGGGTGTGTTTCCTTTTGTTCGGCGCTACAATTTCAAACAATACAGTTTCATCCCAGCGTTGATTGCTAAAGTTTCCTCTGTCATAGCGCAGTGTTACCTGTACACAAAGCTGAACTATTTGTTTTGAAATCAATCGATGTTTGTGACAAGTCATATAAATAATCGGCCAGTGCGAGTTCCGTACCATTATCTATTAAAAATGACGTTTGTTGTACGGGAGCCCCAGTTAAATATTTATTTTATTCTGTTTTTAGTATTTACTGTTGAAACGACAACAGAAATAAATCATCTGTGAAAAGTTCAACTGTCTAGTTATTACGGTTCATGAGATGCAGCCTGGTGACAGACAGACGGTCAGACAAAAAAAATGGGTACGGAACCCTAAAAACTTATACACCTATGTTAGCTGCAAGTGAGAACATAGCCACAAGTATAGTTTTTCGACTAGCTGAAAAAAGGCTAGCTCAATCTGTGTAATTGATATCTAATTTATTTATTTTTCTAAAGCCCACCATCTGCTAAGCGTGGCCTTTGGGTTTCGCGACTTGAGTTTCTGACAAGCCAGAAATTAAAAATGTGGTATTATGTATCTAAGTAGGTACTTAAATAGCGATATACTACAATTTGACACAAAGCATTACAATGCTTGGATCATTCTCCAACTTAAAATAAAATAAAATCGCCTCAAGTGGGATTCGAACCTATGGCCCCCACCTAAACGCCGTGAGTGCACTACCACTTGTGCTACCGCGACTTCGAATCACTCTGACGAATTCTCTCATCACATAGTACACTCATTTGAAGCATGCGTTATTCTTTAAAAAAGTCGCATTTCTTTTCATAAATTATGACATAACCCGTGTCGTACACTAATGATGTCCATAGGTCAGACTCGAGTGTCGTTCATTACGCCGCTCTTCAATACAGGCAAACGCCACAGAGCAAATATTTCACAAAGTTTAATGATTTTGCGACGAAGTAATTCAGGTCAGCGGAGTAGACTGTGACCTGGCAACGTCAGGTTTTATGGACAAAGAGGATGGACGGCGATGTCGCTCTTTCTAAATAAATTGTTGGAAAAAGGGTGTTAAGTTAGTTTGTAACAGAAAGCAATTTAAGTAGTTTGTTAAGTTAATCTGACTTCCAAAAAAAGAGGTTAACAATTTATCGTGATCTTTTTTATGTATGTTTACCGATTATTTGAAGGCGCCGTGACTGATTAGAAAAATTCTTTTTTTGTTTGAAAGGGCAAACTTGCGAAGTGGTTCTATAGAAATGTTATTAAAATCAGTTGTGTAGTTTGGAGGTGAAGTCGGTATTTAGTTTTGAAAAATTATTGAGCAAAAGTTTGCTAGAGGAAACAAATTGCTGCAAGAGGAGTATACTATGCTACAACTTATTTAAGCATTTTTAGTTTTGAGCAAAAATCAGTTATATTGATAGAAACACATTATTATTAGCCATGTCTATTTATGTTTAAAAATTACAACTTGGACAAAATTAAAAAGTCAATGGAATCGATAAAAAACGTTTACTTGATAGTTCATCACATTGCGATGGGAATTTCTATGGAAGTTCAACTTGAAAGTTACAAACTAATAGCAATTTAAAAGTGCAAATTGCAAAATCAATATTTGCCTTCAGAAAATGTTCAACCAATTGGAAATGACGGAAGACAAAAGCGATGGACGACCAAACTTATCAATTTGCCATCGAACTCTCGTAAGTATATAAAGTTGGCTGTAAAGCTGTTGATTTAGTCCCGGCGGGAGTAAGGGAACTGAGAATTTGCAGTATTTTACAGCCACTTGAAGTTAAAATGTCTCCGATGTTCGAAGTTTCAATATTTATTCAATTGCAAATGGCTCATTTTGGAAAAGTCAATCATAATATTAAAGTGAGAACTGTAGAAGAACTGTTTAAAGTTTAAATTTTAGTAACTTTGTCGTAGTTGGCCATAAATTTATTGATTTAGTGCTGACGGGAATAAAATAGACCTCTTCTTAGAACTAACAAAACAACCACTAGCTGCTGAACTATCTTGGACACTTGAAGTCCAATATTTATTCAATAGAAGATGGATCATTTTAAAATAGTTAACCATTTCTCAATGCAAGTGAACACAAAACGACAAGCAATGGAAGTCGTACAAATACTCATGTTGAATAAATAACCGACCAAGTAAAAAGTTGGACTTGCAAGTAAAAGATGAAGGGTTCCGTATTATTATATATATAAATAACGTTTGTTGAATGGCACTTAAATATTTTTTTATTCTATTTTTAATATTTGTTGAAAAAGCGGCAACAGAAGTACATCATCTATAAACTATTTAATTGCCTAGTTTCTTAATAGCTATCACGGTTTATAAGACACGGCCTCGTGAAAGACAGACAGGCGGACAGTGGAATAATAGTAATAGGGTCTCGTTTTTACCCTTAGGGTACGGAACGCTAAAAGTGTGGATATATAGCCGTGCTGGAAATAAAAGTTTATAAAGAGGATAACTTAGAATCTACAGCAGAGTTTAACTGTCTAACGTTTAAAGTTTCAATTATATTATTTTCAGGCTGTTTATTGAAAAATAATCCACTTTCTTCTCAACTTAGCGCGTTTCCGATTACATCCTTAGCTGGGCAGCTCGGGGAGTTTTCCGGTGAAGCAGAAAACAAATACTGGAATCGTAGAGACTATGTTGTGATGTGGCTGATTTCGTTCGAGATTATTCCACCATCACTTTCATTGGCAGAAACGACAAACGATGAAAGGCCTATCACTTTAATATCCAACTATCGTAATTCTAAATATTTAACTTGGTAGTCTTCTTCTTATTGTGTGTGTTAGTGACTAACACTAGTGTCAGAGTTTTTAAACCGCCTTAAAGGCCTCTGACATGGTTTTTGGTAACGACCAATGTCAAAGACAGTGACCGGGGCCGACGGCTTAACGTGCCCTCCGAAGCACGGATTATCTTATCAGACAATCAGGTGATCAGCCTGTAATGTCCTAACCAAACTAGGACAACAACACAAAGTCGTTGTCCCCGCCGGGAATCGAACCCGCGACCTCCGGGTACGAGCCGAACGCTCTAACCAATACACCACAGAGGCAGTTTATTTACTTGGTAGTAAAGCTGTTGATTTAGCCCCGGCGGGAATAACTGTAGTTTCAATAAAGAGGGAACTTCACTGACAGCCACTTGGAAATCCACTGACGTCTTAAGTTTTTAATGGAAAAACATTGGCTTTTAAGTGGAAATCTTGATTTTTTTTTTATGTTTTTCATGTGTGTAAGCGGCTTACATTGGTGTCAGCCTTCAACCTGTCAAAAAGTATCTAACGTAGCTTCACAACTACCAAGAGCGTGCAATTCATACAGACACATAGAATTTGTCTACCTTGTGCCACTCTTATATAATATTGGATAATAGCCTTCTTCTTATCGTGTGTGTTAGTGACTAACACTAGTGTCAGAGTTTTTAAACCGCCTTAAAGGCCTCTGACATGGTTTTAGGTAAAAACCAATGTCAAAGACAGTGACCGGGACCGACGACTTAACGTACCCTCCGAAGCACGGATCATCTTACTTATCGGACAATCAGGTGATCAGCCTACGATTTCCTATCCAAACTAGGACAACAACACAAAGTCGTTGCCCCCGCCGGGAATCGAACCCGCGACCTCCGGGTATGAGCCGAACGCTCTAACCACTCCATCACGGAGGCAGTTATTGGATAATAGTGAAAACTTTTGCTTGATATGCAGCCGTTTTCTAGTAATATAGGTAAGATTAACCCTTGTATGCCAGAATATCTGACACAATAGTTAAACAATGCATTCTCGCGTTGATCTTCGCAACGGTATACGAGAGAATAAGGCTAATGACAAAGGGATCGCCATGGCACATATTGGCCAAAGATGATTTAAAATTGGAGCTACATTGAAACCATTTGAACTCGATAAGAAGAAGGTAAGATCAGTGCCCACTCTATCGAAAATATTTGTGTACATCAATTACCACACAATGATGACTTCCGATATCCGTAGGAGCTCGAGAAATAAGTATGCCACGTGTGGTCATAAAAATCGAGCCTTTTAATCATAAATTCTGTTTTTTTTCTATTTTTTTGTAAGTATTTCCTTTTGTTTTTGGTGCAATTAAGAGTATTTGTATTGTATTGTATTGAATTGAGTTACTCCAAAAAAGTAGGTAATCAAATTGCTTTTATTATTACATATTCTCAACAAACACAATAATATCCAAATAATTATTGAGCAAAAGTTTGCTAGATGAAACAAATTGCTGCAAGAGGAGTATACTATGCTACAATTTATGTAAGCATTTTTAATTTTGAGCAAAAATCTGTTAAATTGATACTTTATTAGCCATGTCTATTTATGTTAAAAAATCACAACTTGGACAAAATTAAAAAGTCAATGGAATCGATAAAAAACGTTCACTTGATAGTTCATCGCAGTACGATGAGAATTTCAATGGAAGTTCAACTTGAAAGTTACAAACCAATAGCAATTTGAAAGTGCAAATTGCAAAATCAATATTTGCCTTCAGAAAATGTTCAACCACTTGGAAATGACGGAAGACAAAAGCGATGGACGACCAAACTTATCAATTTGCCATCGAACTCTCGTAAGTATATAAAGTTGGCTGTAAAGCTGTTGATTTAGTCCCGGCGGGAGTAAGGGAACTGAGAATTTGCAGTATTTTACAGCCACTTGAAGTTAAAATGTCTCCGATGTTCGAAGTTTCAATATTTATTCAATTGCAAATGGCTCATTTCGGCTTTTATTATTACATATTCTCAACAAACACAATAATATCCAAATAATTTTGAACATTTTCATAATGTGCAAAACCACGTTATCGTGCCTGAATTGGTACCGTTAATTAGGGCGGCCATTTTGTGTGAGCGTTCGCGTGAAATGGCGGATTATTATAACGAACCTGTTAGCTTTCCATTAAATTTAGGTTTATGTAGGGAACGTTCAATTTATACCTGTTAGGTTACTTTATTCTGTAGTAAAGAGAAGCTGCATTCGGAGTGCGAGAGATTTTCATAACACTAAACGAGCTCACAACAATAGGCCGAAATAACCTTGGCAGGTAACTGTTCAAAAAATTATACCTCGACAAGCAACGGTTGGCCAAGAGCAGAAATAGCCTCAAACAGCGTACCGACCAGTGCATATACTGTAAGGTTTCATTAGTCATTACGTCATTAGCTTACCTGTGAGAGTCCCCGCGTGTTGTATGTCGACTGAGATATCGACCGATGAAAATGAGTCATAATGTTGTCCGACATTACCCCTATAAACTACTACATAATATTGTCCAACATTACCCCTACAAACTACTACTAATGCAGGTATGTTGTCCGACATTACCCCTACAAACTACTACATAATGCAGGTATGTTGTCCGACATTACCCCTACAAACTACTACATTATGCAGGTATGTTGTCCGACATTACTCCTACAAACTACTCCATAATGCGGGTACTCTCATCTCTAACCAGAAACCGTAGTGCATCTCTGTTATTTTAGTATTCGCCCACAATGTGACATCAACAGTCACATTAAGAGGTACTGATGTTGACCGACATTGCCCCAAACTACTTCACACCGCCGGCAGCGGCGACACACTCGTCGCTTTTCATTACCTCTCTAACCACTTGTGTAGAGCACGTCTGTTATTTCAGTACTCCAACAGTTGCCGCGAGAAATAGGGGAAATACGGGTTAATGTTGTTTATTCAGTTAGTTCGTTACATGATTAATTTTATGGGTTTCAATGATGTTGTTGTAAGGTGTAAAGAATTAAATATTTAATGAAACGCACAAGCTGTAAATTGCTTTACAACCAACACAAAAATAACACAAAGTAAACATTCACCCTTTATTTAATCGTAACAAAATAAAAATTCATAATCATATAAAAGTTTAAAAATATATATTCCTCATTTAGCCATTTTTTTTTCGACTAGTTTAAAGGTCATACAATTTATGCTTATATATTAAATATAAAACAAGTGCAACCGAGCTTAGCTCGTTCATATCTTTAAACTAGGACATATAAAAAAAAAGTCACCGAGCGGGATTCGAACCCGTAAAACTTTTTTTTGCCGGCCGCGACTTAACCCGCTGGACCAGACGGACAATGGCCACTAGGACGAAATTAGCGACCATATTCTGCGTGGAAAGAAAAACGTATGAAAACTCGAAAACACGCGTTTTCCCAAACACAAGACTAATTTAGATCGATTGTTTACCTTTAAATTTCAGCGAAATCGGTAGAGCCGTTTTCGAGATCACAGAAATAAATTTATGTACATATAAATAAATAAATATACAAGAATTGCTCGTTTCAGGGTATAAGATTAAAATCATACATATACAAATGACAAATAAGAATTAGGGCTAAATAGTTAAACGAGCCAGCGAAGTTGTAATAGTCTACTTGACAATCCGGCGTTTTTATGTATGTTTATTCGACGATAACTTGAGTGTCATCAGAGTTTCATGAAGTTTGATAGACGTGTAGATATATCTCATTTTTAGTTCGAACATGTCATGAGCCAAATCGGTCAAAGTGCTACCGAGGTACAGGGTTTGCGAGTTCACAGTTTAGGGCGAACTACTAGTAAAGTTTATATTATTATTTATATTTATTTATTTAAACTTTATTGCACCGTTAAATTTTAGTTTACTAAAATAAACTTTTCCCTGCTCTGTAGGAGCAGTCACAAAATCATTTTCCTCGAGATTACATTTAATATTTTATATAAATTAATTAATTAGAGTATATTTTTAATCCCCGACAAAAAAGAGATGTTATACGCTAACGTCTGTTTGTCTATCTGTCTGTGTGTTTGTCTTGATTGTCGGGGTTTTCGTAGTTTGCCTGTCAAATAAAAGATGGCGCTACGGAAATTAATTGTACTAAATAGTTCCCCCGTCCATCACTAGATGGCGTTTACATATGAAACCATTGAAACTCGTCGTTTTTAAATTTGCATGGCAAAAAATCTTGCTAAAACTATCGCTGGCAAAAACAGTATTTTCCTTTGTAGCCGACCGTCCCCGTCCCGTACATGCTCGCTAAGATATGCACTTTAAAATGCAGCTTGCGTCTGACACGCCGCGGCTGGGCACACACGAAATAATGCACATTAAAATGCAACGTGTTCCATTTTAGCCGAAATTCATTAATTTTGTTAAACGCGGCTTCAGCTGCAACAGAAGCTAGCAAAGCCATATTTTTGCCTTTGAATAAGGTAGCCAAGACAGTTAATTTTCGAGTACTGGACTGCGTTTGTGTGCATGTGTATCTGACGTTAACTCGAGTAGCTTTAAATAGGAAAAGTAGTTTATTTTTAAGTTTGAAAATGAGCCAATAACCTGTTGTCAGTGCAAAACACCAGACACAGTAGTAAAACAATGCATGTCGACCGGATTCTGATCTGCTCACAAACGAGACGTTATGTGGTTGTGAAAACGCGAGTTTGGGTATAAAAACTGTGTCGCAACGCAAATATTTGACGCATGCCGACCACACCGGCGCTACGTCATAGCAGCGTTGCTACAACATAGTCGCAACGAGGTAAAACCTTCTTCGCCTCAGGAGCTGAAGTCAGTAATGTGGGTATAGCATCGAGGCAGCGCATCGTGTGTACAACACCAACATACCATGGTTATATTGTATGTAAAACAGTGACAGCGCTTCGTGTGGCTTCTTTAAAATTATCGTGGCCACCTCAACGCTCTAAGTTAAGGCGAAATGGTAGCAGAACACAGCAGAAGAGGCGCCTCCTTCAAAACAATCTGTTTAAAAGTAAACACGGTGCCAATCAACAATTTGACCTCCAACAATTCCAGGAAGACCTTCAAATCATAACATGAGCGAGCGCTGAAAGTATTATTGATAGTTCGTCTAGTTTTAAAACGAGTTTTCGCCAAAAGCCTTTATCCAGTGGTATTACACTTCACATTTCCCAAGACACGTGTGAGATCACGCGTTGTATCGGCGATCTATCTTCAACGCAGTTAAAATTAAACCTATTTGATCAACGCATGCCAAGCCTATATATATAGCTATATCCTTGCCTACACATAGGATGTTAAACAAAGGCCGAGAATACACAGATAGAGACTGCAAGCGTTAGCACACCAAACAAACACACTGACGCGAATTAATGGAATTTCTGGCTTCCATTGTTTTATGTGGGCAATTCGAGTACAAAGCAATGCGTTTTGTTACCTACTCAACATATTTAATTATATGTATAGAACGGGCGAGCGACAGAAGATATATTCAGGTTCGTAGTATGTATATGCCGATTGTAAATATACAATGTGGAAGGGACATACTCGTAATAAATCTAAATAGTAATCTGATATAGCCCATGGTTTGATTTATTACGGGTCCCTTCCATGTATACAGTCGACATATTATTGGGGAAAAAGTCTTTTCGCATATAGTATGTATGAAATTGTAATAAAACCACTTTGGCTATACTATTTGTACCTGGCTGGTTTTGGTATCATTTAAAAAGTTTAAATTTTAAAGAAGATAATTCCTAATTCAAAGTAGGAAAATGCGTGATTTTCATGAACCGAATGAACCTAATGAAGAAACCTAATGAACCGTGTACTCATTTGTGATTCTTTATTATGACGTAATGAGACCGAACCATTTTTGAAGAAATTGATAACTGGTGATGAAAAGTGGATCACGTACGATAAGAACGTGCGAAAAAGGTCATGGTCAAAGGCCGGTCAGGCTTCACAGCCTGTGGCGAAACCCGGGTTAACTCGCAACAAGGTGATGCTATGTATGTGGTGGGATTAGAAGGGCATTATTCATTATGAGCTGTTACCACCAGGCAGGACCATCGATTCAGAACTCTACTGCGAACAACTGATAAGATTAAAGCAAGAAGTTGAGAGAAAGCGGCCGGAATTAATCAACAGAAGGGGTGTGGTTTTTCATCATGATAACGCTAGACCTCACACATCTTTAACCATTTAGCAAAAATTAAAAGAGTTTGGCTGGGAGGTGTTAATGCTACCACCGTATAGTCCTGACCTTCAGATTTCCTCCTGTTTCGGTCTCTTCAGTATTCTTTAGGCAGTGTCAGGTTAACATCACGAGAGGACTACCAAAACTACTTGACACAGTTTTTTGATCCCCCAAAATTTCTATAGCAATGGGATCATGTCCCTACCTATAAGATGGCAAAAAGTTATCGAACAAAATGGTACCTACATACTTTAGTTAAATGTAAATAAACTATATTAAAAAATGTTTTGAATTTTCATATAAAATGCGAAAAGACTTTTTCCCCAACCTATTATATTTAAAACAGAGTAATAGTACATTAACAACTATCTATTATCTAGAAGATATTATCTAGAAGAAACTTGACAACTACCAACATAGGTGTACCTTTTGAAAAGTCACTATTTGTTTCGAGTTCCCATTGCCTCTGTGTTATTTATAAGGTAATGTGTTATGTATAAGGTTTTTGTTCGTCGATATTTCTGTTGAAATTATTTCTAGCTTCGTAAACAGGCCTCATAAGTATAATATCTTCAGTTGGTAATGCTTGATCGTACAAGCATGCCCCCTATTTGCTGCTCCGCTGCCCGCCAAAACATCGGCTATGCGGCGATACGGAATCGAGTCAGGATGTTTCTTCGGAAATAAATGACTGATTCCGTCACGTTTGTGACTTTTTGTGTATGTTTGTTTATTTGGTGTGTGCTGGACTACAGCCCAAAGGGCATTCAGTTTATTTATCGTCTAACGTAAGAAAATATCACCATCATTTACGAAATTTAAAAAAATAATTTTTCCTTGAATTTATGGCATTTCCAATCAAGGCACCTTTCAAACAAATCAAAATCAGAATCGATTTATCCATTTGGAAGCTACGATGCCATGGACAGATGATGTTGATTATAAATTACGTCTAAAGTCTGAACCATTAAAAAATTTGAATTTTATTTTGGCAGTTTCTAATTTTAAGGTTTATACATTATTAGCTGTATCCGCGGGCTTCACTTCCCTTTCGGGATAAAGAGTACCCTATGTCCTTCCTCGAGTCTCAAACTATATCCATACCAAATTTCATCCAAATCAGTTCAGTAGTTTAAGCCTGAAGAGGTAACAAACAAACAAATATACAATTTTTTTTCGCATTTATAATATTAGTACCTGGGCGACCGAGCTTTGCTCGGTTACATCTCAAACATTAACAATTTTTTTTTAAACTTGTCTAAAAACAATGCAAAATAAAAAAATATATATAAACTTAAACATAAAAAAAAAAAACAAAAGTAAGTCACCGAGTGGGATTCGAACCCGTAACACTCTTTCTAGCGGTCGCTATCCTTAACCATTGAGCTAAATCAAGGCGGTCTCGGCGCGACGAAATTAGCGACCATATTCTGCGTGGAAAGAAAAACGCATGAAAACTCGAAAACACGCGTTTTCCCAAACATAAAACTAATCTAGATCGATAGTTTACCCCCGAAAATATACAAATTTTCAGCGAAATCGTTAGAGCCGTTTTCGAGATCACAGATATTTATAAATAAATATACATATATACATACAAGAATTGCTCGTTTAAAGGTATAAGATAATAGGAAGTAGGATTAGTAAGATAGTTAGTTGTGGTGATGAAGTTATAACACTACGCTGCACTTTCCTTTGTATCCTTTGTGCTCCACTAGTTAACTAGCTAGCACCCCAAGCTAACTTTTACTATACCTCAGAGCTAGAGGCGCAAAGCTAACGAGCCAACGACCTGGGAAGATGTCCGTGAGTAGTTGTAGATGTCAGTAAAAAGGCCACGAACCTTAAATGGAAATGGGCAGGTAACTTGGCATGCCGGAGTGATGGCCGGTGAATTAAGACATAAACAGAATGGTTGCTTAAGACGGGTGAATAACCCGGCAAGTGCGAGTCGGACTCACGCACAAAGAGTTCCGTACCATTGTCTATAAAAAAAAAATCACGTTTTTTGTATGGGAGCCCCACTTAAAATTTATTTTATTTTGTTTTTGTTTGTATTAGTTGTTAGGTATAGCAATGACAGAAATACATCATCTGTGAAAAATTCTAGTCTAGCTATCATGGTTCATAAGGTTACAACGTGACACACAGACGGACGGACGGACGAACAGCGGAGTCTCTGGGTACGAAATCCTAAAAAAGCAACGGATTTATGGACGTTACAATATATTAAATTGCTCAGCAATGAGTGGAAGAAGAGCTGAGTTGATGAAGTGTGGATCACTCATTGCTGTGAATCCTTCAACAACAACGATTCAAAAATTAGGAACTTAGGAAATAGACGAGAAAAAAGTCCGAAAAATGACTTTGTGTTTCAAAATAGCCTCTGATGAAGAATTTTAGGTTTACTATCAAACTGACATCTATATCAAGGATCGTAACATTTATAGACACCAATTAAACACATGACCGTGTCTTGGAAAGGTAGAGTAACACGTTTACTGTTGCTTACTGAAATTAACTCGTGTTACTGCTGAATAAATCTCACTTTGATGTGTGTAGTCCCATTTTATGATTGGGTAATTCTAATACGAAAATTACCTGTCTTATTTTACTTTACTTTGGTAATAAAAGGTTCTCGAAGTGAATTTATGGGTTAACATCACAAAATAAACAAATCTTTTTTAGGGTTTCGTACCCAAAGGGTAAAAACGGGACCCTATTACTAAGACTTCGCTGTCTGTCCGTCTGTCTGTCACCAGGCTGTATCTCAAGAACCGCGGTAGCTAGACAGTTGAAATTTTTACAAATTATGTATTTCTGTTGCCGCTATAACAACAAATACTAAAAATAAAAAAAATATTTAAGGGGGCCATATCCCATACAACAAACGCGATTTTTTTGTCCTATTTTGCTCGATAACAATAATGGCAACAGGTAGGCGATTATTTAATATAGATTCAGTCAGTGATCACACTATCACACTAATGTTATGAAGGCGAAAGTTCGTGTGTGTGTACGTTTGTTACTTCTTCACGCGCAAACGGCTGGACCAATTTTTATAAAATTTCGTATGCAGGAGGCTGACACCTTGGAATAACACATAGGCTACTTTAGGCGCGGGTTACACCTCAGGGCTGAATAATTTCTACCAAGAAACAAATACTTCTTCTTTATCTAAGCGCATTCTTGGTTGCATTTTCAGCTGTGCTGCTTCGGAGCCCGGATGCGCTTTCTAGCTTAAGGCCCATTTAGACGGTGCAAGTTTCTTGCCCGTTGCATGCCATTTTATTGCAGCAATAGACAACTTGCATGGTCTAAACGAAATGTCAGCCTTACAAATTATTTATTGCTTCAATAAAATTGTATGCGACACGCAAGAAACTTGCACCGTCTAAATGGGCCTTTAAGCATTATAATTTTATGGTTAACCTGTCGTCAGTGCAAAACACCAGACACAATAGTAAAACAATGCATGTCGACCGGATTCCGGTCTGCTCACAGATGACAGGTTAACCAATAATTCTATGCGAAATCAAGAAGAAATAGCAGAAATGTTCCGACTACGACCTGCCAACAATAGTTTAAAGCTATTTGGCTAAATTTTTAGGCCAATCATTAAGTTCTTATTTATTTTGAGTCCCTCTAAAATCTTATTCCTTTCTTTTGTGAGTTTTAACAGGACTACGCAGAAGTTAGGGCTTCGTAAGACATGACACATTGACAGTCACAAGAACGAACGCCTCGCTAACGAATGTCGTGTCACACCCGTCCCCCGCAGTCAATATGTGCAAACGTTACGAACATTTAATATTAAGCACAGGAGTTTATATTACTATATTTATATATACGAGAATGTCAATAATACAAAATCAGTATCGGTACCAGTAATGTAAACTATACTTATTGACGTGTAAAAGTGTAAATGTTTAATTACTGAATAAACCACGAAAATAAACGTTTGAATTTTGAAATGTTAACAACTGTGCCCATAAATCAACTTAGCTGCGTATGCAGTTACTCGGTTATCAGACATACAGTGACGTAAGAGTCGTTATTGTGTCACACCCGTCACTGTATGATGGGGTTTGTTGTCTATCAAGTTATAACTATTATACTATTAGGACGATATAACAGAATAGTATGATGCATTACCTAATAATTTTAAGAGATCATAAGATTTGGTACATGTTTCTATAGCATGAAGCTGTGCAGATAATTTAAATTATCCGTAATAACTTACGGTGATGTCCTGATGTTACAGGCTATTTCAAAGAATCATGTTTGTAGAACCAAAACGAATTCAAATACTACGGGTAGAACGAAACTATTGTATTAGTGACACGTGTCACCTGTTGTCTCGTTGACGTGTCACACTCGTCAATCACTGTAATTACGTTACAAGAAATTCTCTAAGTATGTAGGTACAGAAGTTTATTTTCTGTTTCTATTCAGAGAAGGCTGTCGACAAGCTATGCTGATGAATCACTTTAGTGTGCAGTTACTAGCGTGACGGGCGTGATAAGCGACGGGCGTCTCGCTGACGTGTCACAAGCATCTCTCACTGACATTGACGTAATAGCGTTACGAGACGGCACTGCACGTCATTATGCCACGGTGTTATGATCCGAACGAGAATAGCAGGTTGCTACATGTTTTTATGAAGTTACTAGGTAATTACTAAAGTATTACTAGTAATGCTGACTACCTCTGTGGCCTAGTGGTCATCATGCCAGGAGTCCTGGGTTCGACCTCCGCTCCGGTCAGGTCAAGATGGAAAATGATCTATTTCAGATTGACCTGTATTTGTGATAAAAATATGTTTAGTACCGTTGAGTTTGTATCCCATAACCAAAGTCTCGGATTTACCTTGGGGCTGGCTCAATTAATCTGATTTGTACGTATTTCTTTATATTTAATGCTGAACGTGTCATAGGCAATTTACTATAACAACCTGTAGGTGCGTGAAAGAATACAAAATTAAGGACACACGAGTATGCCGGTTAGAAATGTTTAAAAAAGAAAAGAATGTCACTTGATGTGAATAATATTCTCCGTGAAGCCTGCCAGTTAACGTAGACATGTAACCTAAATACAATCAGCGTATTCATGTTACGCAAAAGACAGACGATTTAGGCGAAAAATAAAATGGGATTTTTCTCCAGTGCTCAACCAAGATGTACTTAGCTCATCTCACACATCCTTATTCAATATTATAAAAATCTAATATCATACATACTTACAGTGAAAAACTCCACGTGTATCGATATTAGGGCTAATATCGATGTAAGTATTTATTGGATATTGTTTTAATCATATGACTGTATTTTCTCTTCATTTTAACTTCAGCACGTTTAGATTCTGTGTTTTTAACCGTCTTCTAAAATAAGGAGGTTATCAATTCGTCGCGATCTTTTATTTTTTACTAGCTGTACCCGCGGGCTTCGCTCCTCGTGGGAATTTCGGGATAATGAGTACCCTTTGCCCTTCCCCGAGTCTCAAACTATATGCATACCAAATTTCATCCAAATCGGTTTAGAAGTTTAAGCGTGAAGAGGTAACAAACAAGCAAATATACAAACTCACTTTCGCATTTATAATATTAGTAGAATAGAATTTTATGTGTTTTCACCGATTATTCGAAGCCGCCGATCATGAAAAAAAATTCTAGGAAAAATAGTCTGGAAAGGACATACTTGTCAGGTGGACACACAGAAAATTATTAAAATATTTGGGTAATTTAGGGGTGAAGTCGGTTTTTAGTTAATAAAATTACTACAAATGCTATTTAATTGCTTAAAATTAATCATTAAATATAAAATAATACATATTTTTACATTTTCTGCGTTAATACAATCCATAGACATTCAATATTGCGTGCATAGCTAGCATTCACTGTTGTTTCTTTCAATTTGTCATCATTAAGGTGTGTCCATAAAAGGCGGTGGCGCTCGTCTTAATGAAGGTCTCACCGCAAACCGTGGACATCAGCAAATACCCTTTTATCAAATTGGAAAAAATAATAAACGTTTACAAAAATATATATTATATTTACACTAGCTTTTTGCCGTTGTTTCGTGTCCATGTTTTTTTAAACCCGAATTCTTTATGTGATATATATGTTAGATAAGCCAATCTTTTGAATTTGTAAAACATAAATGCCTAGTACTTACATTTTCTGAATTCAATTCAATTTGCCCAAAAGATCTCTTTCTTATCTTTTTCGTCCACCTATAGTTTTCCAACCTTAGTTTCAGTTACACATTTTGATAACGTGGTTATCGATAAATAATATCGACACTGCGTTATAATTGAATCGCGATATATCTCGCAGCTCGCATCAGCTCCAATCAGTTTTAATTTCCGGCTGCGATACAAATACTGATCCGCGGTCCGGACCAATTCATTTGTTTCAGTCGCTGTGTGCGTTCACCCGCTTTAATTTTAAATACATCTGCAATTCGTGAGAACGCAGTTCTGTATCACGCACTTTGTCTAAAAGACGCTGGCCCAATACGCTGCGCTTCGTTCATTCATCATCATCATTTCAGTCGCATAACGTCCACTGCTAGACATAGGCCTTTTATTATATACATAACATTCGTTCATTCACTAACTTGTATATACATAAGTAAACAATTTTCCATTTAGAAGTTGTAAAGGACGCACTGGATGTGTGATTATTATTTAAGCATTTTGAGTTTCTTTAAACTTTTAATATCTTCCATCCATTTGCTTTATCGTTATAATTTTTTTTTATTTCTCGTATCAATTTTTATTTGGGCGTAACCGATAAATAACCATGACACGTCGGTTTAATTACATTGCGATATTTGCGATATTTCCGATCGCAGCGCGTGCGGCGTCCACTCGTCCAATTGACAAAGGGCGACGCGCGGTTCGGACCAATTCATTTGTTTCCGCCGCCGTTGTTTGCTTCCATTTTAAATACGTGGTGCTAATTATAAAGTCATTGGTTCATCACACTCGTATTTTAATTTTTATAATGTAATTTTTTACGGATTATGTAAGAAATAAATGATTCATCATCATCATCATTTCAGCCGCATAACGTCCACTGCTGGACATAGGCCTCTCCCAAAGATTTCCAAAATGACCGATCAAGAGCGGCCTGCATCCAGCGCTTTCCAGCGAGCCTGGTCAGGTCATCTGACCACCTTGTAGGTGGATGCCCTACGCTTCGCTTGCCAGTACGCGGTCGCCATTCAAGAACCTTTTTGCCCCATCGGCCATCGGTTCGTCGCGCTAGGTGTCCCGCCCACTGCCACTTTAACGAGCTAATCCGCTTGGCTATGTCAGTGACTTTTGTTCTCCTACGGATTTCCTCATTTCTGATTCGATCACGTAGGGAAACACCGAGCATAGCCCTCTCCATAGCGCGTTGAGCGACTTTGAGCTTTCTTATGAGACCCATAGTAAGGGACCACGTTTCAGAGCCATAAGTCATCACTGGTAACACACATTGGTTATAGACCTTAGTCTTGAGGCACAGAGGTATTTTGGACGAGAAGACATTGCGTAGCTTCCCGAACGCTGCCCAGCCGAGTCGGATTCGTCAAAAGACCTCTTCCTCGAAGCTGGAACTTCCTGCCTGGATCAATTGACCCAGGTAGATATACTGGTCTAAAACTTCGAGGGTGGAGCTCCCAACACAAACAGGTAGGGGCGCAACATGGACATTCGACATTACTTTCGTTTTGTCCATGTATATGTCCATGTATAAATGAATGATTCTTTAATTAATTTAAATACTCGCTTCCATTATAAATACGAGGTGCTAATTTTAAAGTCATTGGTTCATCACACTCGTATTTTAATTTTTATAACGTAATTTTTAACCGATCATGTAATAAATAAATGTATGTTTAAGTGTATTATTTATTTCTTGTAACGTTAAAATAAAAGAGCTGTAATCTTAATGTAATGTTAAGATGCATTTGAAGCTTTATGTACTTGTTTACCATATTTTGATTAATAGTTTACAAAAAACCTTTAAAGAAAACTAATAATAAAATTCCTCGTTTGCGCTGCCTTTTCTTAATTTTCTCCGAACTTATCTTGATTTTAGATAACTTGAACAATCGGCCATCTTATTAAGTTTTACAGTAATAGGCGCCTATTATTGTTTCTTTAGACGCCATTTCGTTAGAATTATTTTTTCCCTAACGAGCTCGCGAGATATTGCATCCATTTGTTCCAAACAATTACAATGAACAACAACAAAACAAAAAAATACACAAACTTTGGTTTATTTAATTTAAAATTAATATTTTCCTAAGTATTTTTTTATTTATTTATTTCTCAAACTTAAATCTATTTACAATTTAATTTAGTTTGCCAAACTGCCAGGCAGTTTATCGGCAAGGTAATGTGTCATGTTCATACTTTCATTTTTTATTTGTCTTGTTCATTTAGACAATAATTATTTGACGACCTCCGTGGCGTAGTGGTCACCATGCTAGTCCACCACCCAGAGGTCCCTGGCTCGATCCCCGGTCAGGGCAAGTTGGAAAATGGCCTTTTTTAAATTGTCCTGGGTCTTGGATGATTATCTATATATTTATTTGTTATAAAATATAGTATCGTTGAAAGAGAATCCCATAACACAAGTTTTGAACTTACTTTAGCTCAATCAGTGTAATATTAATATGGAGGAGACTATATATTTAAAAGAATACTGTATGTAACGAAAAATATTTCCTGGCTGAAATCAGTAAGACGTTTTTAGGGAACTGTATACTTTTGTAAAATATATACAATATATATATATATATATTATTATATTATATTATAGGTGCATTCTTCTGCACCGTTTCTTCTGCACTAGCGCTTAGGAAGTGGTAGTAAACTTAACTGTAAAAGGCGCGTTTGTGTCAACACGCGCCTTTACCCTATAGAAAACTGACCCTCTCTCCATAACTGAGACAGTACCTCGAGGGGAGCTCAGCCGAGGTTGTGACAAGCGGCCGCCGTGCCAGGTCTATGGAGCGAGAGTAGCACACGGACGTGGCAAAAGCGGTAACAGCATTGTCACCATTTGACGTCAACAAAAAAGATGTTAAAAATAATTAAGAAATACATATTTAAATTGAAGATATATTAAAAAATGCAATAAATTGAAGATGTAAATAAAATTGCTATTTTTTGAATAGTTGATAGTTGGAAATATATCTTTCATTTCGTTTTCATCTCGCGCATGAATAATTCAAATATGTCTGATATCATGCTAGGAGCACGACTGTGCTTAAAACTAATTTTGCATACAACAGGGGCAGTAAAAGCGTATGTTTACGTCGTCGTAACTGCTGAATAGATAACGCACGGGGCACAGCCCTGTAAACGAGACTTTGAGTTATAAACCGGGGCCGACGAACTTTGTTCTTTTCCGTTGGATCCCACTTTTTGGTCCCAATTTTTAAGTAATGCTGATTCATTTTTTAATTTCATCTTAATCCTTCTATGTATGTTTGTTCTCTCATCTTAGTGCCCTTTTAGGGACCGATTAGTTACGATTGGAAAGAATGATAGCAAATTATACCAAAACGATTTATTTAACCAATATTTTTTTACTCATATAGTAAAAATATTAAATTTACTTGTCTTTGTCGTTTTTATAGAAGTTGTGACTTGTATAATATTCCACTTCCAAAAACAAGAAAGGCTGGGCCATAAGCCTTTTTCCCACTTGTCCGATCCTTCTAACTCAAATATTGTTTGAATTCTACACAGAGAAAGAAATGGGTTCTTACCAGTAACCTCGTCAAAGCTTTTTAGTTAGATAGCGGGCCCCGGGCTCTGAAGCATTACTGCTGAGGATGCAACCGGAAAAATACGCTCGAATGATGATAAAAGAAATAGGTTCTCAAAGTGCGACGCAACGGGAACAAACAAGATCCCGAGGCGGCTGGCCGTTATCGCGCCAAACTTAATCTGTCTCATTTCAAATCACTTCTCAATAATAGTCCGTTTTTTAAGGGGAAAAGTACGCCAATTTTTAGTTCAGCAATGCCACTTGGTACGAATGTTATACACGTCTACCCAAGCCCAAAACGCCCGGGAGCCAGATTGATCTCCGCGTCAGGAGGAGGGGAGGGGGGCCCAAAGAACAGAGCTCCCGGCGCTCAGAAAAAAAATTCTGGCAGATTTTTTTGGACTTTTGAATTAAGTTTGGTGTCGTTTTCAGGTAACCAGATGATGCCTAGTTCATTCCTCATACCAGTTCTTTTAGGGTTCCGTAGCAAAATGCGACGCAATACTTAAAATACTAAACTTTTTGTAGTAACGTAATGTAAACAAACCCTTATATTTTTATATTTTTGTATGAAACTTGGTTTATAAAAAATACTATCCGAGAGCCCGTTTAATGCAAATTATAAAAATATAAACAATAAATATACTTTTATTTATTTTCAATGTAAAATAAAATAATTATTGCTTATACCTAATAGAGCCGCATAGAACGGTTTATCTTCGAACTACTATATGAAACTTTTCATTTGTCCTTTCTGGCTATCACGACTGGTAGCGTTGGATTCCTTGTAACGCTCAAAACCCGAAACTCTCGGTTATAGAGTGCTTAAGGGGCGGAGGGGGGAGGGGGAGGCAATCAAAAATGGCGGAAGAGCAGTTTGGTTTTCACGCCATAATTCCATAAGTACTGGACTGATTTCAAAAATTTAAATGATTTCTCAAAGGTAATCATATGTTCCATGTTTTGTCTATACACATCTTAGATGTATTTATTACAGTTGATGAGTTATGTTAAATGAAATGTTGAAGCTACAGAATTTGATTTACAACTAGAAGTGCCCGCGGGCTTTGATACACATGGGAATTTCAGGATACCACTATCCTATGTCCTTTCCATGTCTTAAACGATATCCATGCCAAATTTCATTTAAATCGGTTCAGCCGTACACGCGTGATGGCGTGACCAAGGGAAATAGGGATTTATTTATACATATATAGATTTCCTCCACAATAAAAACGTGCTAGTGTTTGGAGCGATTACATTTGGTACTGCAAGATTTCAAGCATCTATATCTAATCAATTCTAAGCATGCTTGAGCAGCCATAGGACTTTGGGTCCACAGTGGCACCCAAACTTTTCCTTCTTCTTGCCAACCCCATTCATATGGGTAAGGAATATTCTGATTTTTTATAAGAAAAATAAATCATTATCTACAGTTATGATGAATTCTTTACCCATTCGTAAGTGCTTGTTTACCCATATTTGAGTCACAATGTGACGACAAAAGATGGTATAGCTCTTCTTTGTTTGATCCTTCACGAAGAAAGTTAGCCTTTTGGAATCCTTGTATGTTCGCTAACTATTGATTGCGTGGTTGTAAGCGTTTGCCAGAACCGCGTTTTTCTCGAGCTGCCATTCTTCAAACTCCAGTCACCAATCACGTCCAGTCTTTTGACATTAGATAGTTCTTTAATCAGAAGGGATGAAAATGCATTGGTAGCATAATCCCCAAATATTTTTGACGGTTATGGGCTCAACATATGAACTAAAGCCGAACCATCTAGTATCTTAGCTGTTACTCGGGGAGCTGTTGGATAAGAAGGACAGGCAAACCGAAAAATTGCCTCCTACAGAGGCTGCTCTCAAACAACATACCTTAAGGGCAGTTTTACAAGCTGTTTATTCTGAGGTAATATTCTGAGGTAATAACGTTAGGTTTAGGTTTCGGGGCAGTGCTTATGAAAAATCTGAATATTCCTTGCCCATCTAAATGGGGTTGGCAGGGAAAAGGAGAAGTTTGGGTGCCACTGTGGACCCAAAGTCCTATGGCTGCTCAAGCATGCTTAGAATTGATTAGATGTAGATGCTTGAAATCTTGCAGTACCAAATGTAATCGCTCCAAACGCTAGCTTGTTGTTATTGTGGAGGAAATCTATATATGTATAAATAAATCCCTATTTCCCTTGGTCACTCCACCAAGCGTGTATGACTGGACCGATTTAAATGAAATTTGGCATGGATATCGTTTCAGACCCGGGAAAGGATATAGGATAGTGTTATCCTGAAATTCCCATGTGGATCAAAGCCCGCGGGCACTTCTAGATGTAAATAAAAATTCTGTAGCTTCAACATTTCATTTAACAAAACTCATCAACTGTAATAAATACATCTAAGATGTATATAGACAAAACATGGAGCATATTATTGCCTTTGAGAAATCATTTAAATTTTGGAAATCAGTCCAGTACTTATGGAATTATGGCGTGAAAACCAAACTGCTCTTCCGCCATCTTTGATTGCCTCCCCCTCCCCCCTCCGCCCCTTAAGCACTCTATAACCGAGAGTTTCGGGTTTTGAGCGTTACAAGGAATCCAACGCCACCAGTCGTGATAGCCAGAAAGGACAAATGAAAAGTTTCATATAGTAGTTCGAAGATAAACCGTTCTATGCGGCTCTATTAGGTATATGCAATAATTATTTTATTTTACATTGGAAATAGATAAAAGTATATTTATTGTTTATATTTTTATAATTTGCATTAAACGGGCTCTCGGATAGTATTTTTTATAAACCAAGTTTCATACAAAAATATAAAAATATAAGGGTTTGTTTACATTACGTTACTACAAAAGGTTTAGTATTTTAAGTATTGCGTCATATTTTGCTACGGAACTCTAAAAGAACTGGTATGAGGAATGAACTGGGCATCATCTGGTTACCTGAAAACGACACCAAACTTAATTCAAATGTCCAAACAATTCCGCCAGAATTTTTTTTCTGAGCGCCGGGAGCTCTGTACTTTGGGCCCCACTCCCCTCCTCACGACGCGGAGTTCAATCTGGCTCCCGGGCGTTTTGGGCTTGGGTAGACGTGTTTAATATTCGTACCAAGTGGCATTGCTGAACTCAGAAAAGTATACCTCTCCTTATAAGAATTCTCTTTAAAAAACGGACTATAACGCCAAGCAGTCAATTGAAACTCTACTTTGACACAATCAAATCAACGTCCAAATTCCGACGTCTACACTGTCTAGAGATGTTGGTCTGATATGAGAGCATATTGCGAAGCATTAAGCTCTAGTTTGCATTGATCGCAAGATTCAATAAAAGTCTGCATCTTTGCAATGATATGGAGACAGTGGAGACTTATTGAAATCTAGCATCAGCTGCTTGTTAGGTTAGTTGTCTGTAGACAGGCTTTCACGATCTCAATTTATACTACTTATTTGTTTTGGCAAAGAACGTAGAAGTTGATCAGAAAAGTTATGTATTCGTACATTTATACGAAAATGAGGAATAGTGATAGATTATACTCGTTCCTATATTTACTCTCATTTATTTTCTGAAACAATTTATCAAATCAAATTCAACAAAATTATCAGATTTAGTAGATAGAAAAGTGATTAATTGAAGGCAATTTTTCTTTACATGTGCACTTTACGACTGCCACTTCGGAAAAGCATACTAGTTACTTACTTTTAAAAACATAAAATGGCACATTTCGTATTTTTCAAAACTAAAAACTGACTTTATTCCTAAATTACACAACTGATTTTGGTAAAATTATATCTATGGGACAAACTGACAAGAATGACCTTTCAAAGAAAAAAAAAATTTTTTGAATCAGTCCAGGTGTTTTCGAATAGTCGGTGAACATAATAACCTCCTCCTTTTTAAATGTCAGCAACAAAAAAATCTAAGAGACAGAGACAAATAGCTACTTCATTTTGCTCCATTGATGACTGTGTTCGGCTGTTTTGATGGAAATGCAATGTACATCTAGACAAGATGCAGTGAGATCTTTGAGATGCTTTCATTGTAAATGGTTTGTTATTGCCGTGGTCTTTCTTTCTTCTTATCGTGTGTGTTAGTGACTAACACTAGTGTCAGAGTTTTTAAACCGCCTTAAAGGCCTCTGACATGGTTTTAGGTAACGACCAATGTCAAAGACCGTGACCGGGACGCGTATATCCAAAATCTGTGATGGTTCAACACCGCCCGGTGTTGACAGTTCACAGATATTGTGCATAACTGCGCGCTGAAATCCCATACAAAATCTGTTTCGGATCAACACTGCCACTTATTTTAGCCGACTTGCAAGAAAGTTGGTTTTGTTATTCATTCCATTACATATTCTTCCACCTACACGACCAACACGACCGGGACCGACGGCTTAACGTGCCCTCCGAAGCACGGATCATCTTACTTATCAGACAATCAGGTGATCAGCCTACAATGTCCTAACCAAACTAGGACAACACAAAGTCGTTGCCCCCGCTGGGAATCGAACCCGCGACCACCGGGTATGAGCCGAACGCTCTAACCACTACACCACGGAGGCAGTTATGCCGTGGTTATGGACACGCAGACTGTCTACTGTCTGCTTCGGAGATGTTTTTGATGGAAAGCAAATGTGATACAAGAATTAATGGAACGTCTCGAGTGTCTGATTTGTTACTGTCTAACTTTTATATATTCAATACAAGTTAGACTTATTAATTATTTCTTTCGATATACTTATCTTATTAAATTGCACCCCATCTACCATCTTTTCTGCTACGTCCCAAATGTGAACTGGTAGAAAATACTAATTAGTATTAGTAGGACCTTTTGTACTGTATCTTAAGATTTTAAAGTGTGAAAAGAGTGAAAAAGAGTGATCTATAAGTTTGAAGGCTTTTATGGATTTGTACAGCTCAAAATTTGTAACATTTATAAGAGATCTATCAGACAGGACCCAGCTTAGTAGTCAAGTGTAATGTTGAGCAGCTTGGTGGCTTAGCAGGAGTACCGTGCGCATTACTAGCGCTCTCGCAAGTAAAGCTACATCGGGCGTGGTCCGCACTTGGATGTGTCACCACAACTGGCAAAAATATTTCTCGAGCTCCCTTCGGAAAGAACGTGTAAGCCATTGGTCCTGTCAGACAACATTGTATGGCAGTCGTAAAGCTATGGCCGTGTCTTTAGGCAGCTTAAAAAATCTGACACTATAGTGTTGGCCATGCACTTTCAATTTCAATTTATTTATTGCTTTTCACATTATACATATTAGATTACACTACACAGTCACTTCTTAGGTTAGTAGGTACAACATGAACCCTGTTAGGGCATTGCAACAGAAAATAACGGAACGGCATGCGGATTATTTCTTAGTATGCATCCAATTCAATGTTAAAATTATTATGAATAAAAATGTAATTTCTTTTTATTTTATTTTTTTGATATTATATTTATTTTATTCATATATATAGTATCGTTATATACAATTAAAATTAATATCTCAATTACAATCTAAATTAAAAAACTAAATTAAAAATCTAAATCTTGATCATGTGGCATGGTGCCAAGAACACTGGCTGCATTCCCGCGCTGAATAGCTACTGCAATCCTCTGCGCGAGATATGAGCCAGCCCTCTTGTCACCAGCGGCGTCGACAAGCCGAGGGGTTATTTTTTTGATAAATTTTTTAGTACTTGGACCCCACGGACCAAGAGTTTCGACGCCAAGCGGAACAAAAATATATTCATTAGATAAAGAGGAATATTTTCGCCGCTTGGCGTCTTCTGCTGCTTCAGCCGCGGCTCCAGCCCTTGACACCGTCGCCCCGAGGCGAGAAGGGGCAACCGTATCGACGCATGTCGCGTCCCACACGAGTGCCCTCCCCCGCTCCCAAGGGACAAGGGTTAAACCATCTGGACGCTTGCCATCATCGCGAGTTATTCCTACAGGTTCTAACACATTAGGGATATCGATGGTGGCAAGCGCCCTTTTAACGATATTGTTAATGGAGCCGTGGCGTGAAAATCTGCCGGCACTGCGTTGGCAGTGTAGCCCGTGTAGTCCGTTCCTGTCGACGACACTGCCACATAAACATAGATGGCGTTCGACAATGGCAGCACCCAATCTAAGTCCAACGATAATTCGAAAACTGCCATTGTCGAAAAGTGTTCCGAGGTTGGCGGAGGGGAGTGCGTGTAACCAGTGTCCTGATTCATGTTCAGAGACGGCAAGAAGCCTTGCGCGGTCTAAATCACTGATAGAATTTTGAACCAAATAGTTATAATCTCTCTGTACCAGAGGGACATCCCAGAGTTTTTGTCGGTTTGGTGCCTCTGGGATGTTTTCATTGGGACAGAGAGTCTTCCAGGCATCGATTGCATCCGTTGCACAGTGTATATCAGCTGAAGACATTTTAAGAATTTTCGCACACAAATGTAATACGCTGTGAACGGACGAAAGGAAAGCCGGAAGAGCTATACTAGAAATTTTTCTGATACCGATGCCACCAGATCGAATAGGTAAAGAGGCTTGAATCCAGGCGCGGTGATCGAGGTTTAAATTTAGAATTTTTTCTAAAGCGTTTTTGAGGGTAGCATCTAAGTTTTCCAAAAGGTCTAAGTGATTCCAGATTGGGCATGCTCTTAATATATATGTAAATTTTGGAACAAAAAGGCAATATTTAAGAATGGTAAATGCGACATGGGAATTCAGAAGGCCCAATCTACTTATATTTTTCGAAAGTGTTTCACATTTATTTTCTAGGATTGGTCTAATGCTTTCCTCGAGTAGTGGAGCACCTAGAAGGCAAAGTGAACTATTTTCTAAAACTTTGATATCTGGAGCAATGTTTCTAAATTTTTTAATGATTAAATTTCTGTCATTTTCGTCAAACTTTGTAGAGACATAGAGCTCACACTTACCAAAATTGAGTTCTAAACCTATTTTACTAAAATTTTTAATTATTTTAGATAAATCATCTTTAACGGAGTCCACCTTGCCCCCTAAATTCCCGTCATCCAGGAACCAGACGTTTAATTTAGAATTTAGATTAGCTATGATGGGGTGCATACCTAAACTAAAAAGCGCTGGTCCCAATGGGTCTCCCTGCTGGACGCCTACTTCGGAGGAGATTTCTTTATCATTAAAAAATAATTTTGAAGGGGTGTTATAACATTGCCAAATATAATTCTTTTTATTGATGTCTTAAAAATTTAATTTAATTTTGGTTATTTTATTTAATAAGTCGATACTATACTATAATATTTAATAACGTCCAAATGTTGTTTTAATTTAAATGTCAATGCAGATTATGTTATTTGTCATTATCATTAATTGTATATTTTGTCAATTTTTTATCATTAAAAAACTCGTCCAATGTATAATATTTTTTATCTATAAGCAGGGCTTTTAATCTTTTAATAAAGATCGAATTCTTCTCCTCTGCTCTAAGCAGGTCTGGGAGGGCATTATAGACTTACCTACATGCATGACAAAGCAAAGTCAAGTGTTCTGCGTTTGTTGTTTTGTACTCGTATAGTCCGTCTACATTTAAGGGCCAGACTCTTGTCGGTATCATTCTAGTAAAGACGCACCAATGACATTTTTGGGCGAGATAAATTGGGTTTGTCATTGCTATCTCTTGTTTTATGTAACGATTACCACAACTTACTAACACAACGGATTTAGAAGCCATTACCATAAATACGGGCACGGCTTGTAAACTATTTCTCTTTGTTTCCTATATTTGGTATCCACAGCAGGCGCCGTCAAAGGCTTACCTCTGAAATATGCGCGTAACTCCGCCGAAATCCTTCAGAATGGCACAATAAAGAAGAAATATGCGCGGGCGGTGCGGCAAACGGCGGACGCCCGCATGCAGCGGAGATTGCTCTTTTTAACCGACGTCAGAAACGAGGATACTCTCTAAATATTATCCCCGAGGGAATGGTAATAAGTGAGGGCAGTGTCCGCATGGTAATTTCTCTATTAGACCTATTTTTGAAATAAAGTGGTTTTTTAGTAGTCAAAACGATTTACATGATATCTGTTTTTTTATTGTGCTATGCCAAGCTATTTTAAATGCCTATAGCCAGCTTGATAAATCTGATACTACTGTTCGTTGTCACACACAAAAAAAAAAAAAAACATTCAAACAAATATTGTACTATGTTAAAAAACTCAGTAACAATACCAACATAAGAGTTTTACAACAGTGGTCTTATGACTTATCCCGTACCTAATAGAATCTCCTCCGATCAACTAACGAATAAGTTGACAGAGCAATAAGTGAGGTGAAGCCTCTATCCAGCAGTGGACGTTATGCGGCTGAAATGATGATGATGAAATTATATATCCAATGTGCAAGAGACAACCAATAAATAAGCAACGAGAAACGTTATCCTTTAAAATCTCGGCACTATGTGATGTGATGTGTCTCTACTCGTCCAGTTGCTAAATATTTTCCCTCTCTTAAATCCAAACACTCAAGGTAGGTTACGACCCCATTTCCCAAGCAAAACGTTAGACGCATTGAGCCGCACATTAGCGTTCACTAGGAGAGAGCCACATGCACGCGATGTCACTGTTTTATTCGGTTTCTAATGCACTGTTTATGACTGCATCTCTCAAAAAGAGTGCATGTCTGGAGTCCATTATTTGACGTACTAAAACCACATTAGGGCTGGAACTAAAATACGCTACGCTGTGTAACATTTTGGAAGGATAACTTATCCTTCAGTCAGTTCAGTCAGTTTTTACGTATCTTTAACCTTCCTTATCCTGAATAAGGAAGGATAAAGATACGTAAAAACTGACTGAACTGACTGGTGTCATTATTTTAATCATCATCAGGTCTTTTTGTCTCCAATGCTGGAGCACGATGCTCTCTATACTACCAGTCATACATGGCCAGAGTAGCCAAAAGACTTGGCCTACAGTCTCCTCACTGGCTAGACGGGTTGGAGAGGTCTTAATGATGTTTGTAAGCTTTGTTTAGCTTGATTTTCCTAAGTCGCCTACTAAGACGTCCACGAGAGGACTTGGAGTGGCCCTATTCTACTCTGAAAGAAACCACACGGTATTGTATTAATAAAAAATATAAAATGGCAAGAATACTTACCATATAAGCAGCGAATGCACTTGAAGTGTGCATTCGGCTGTCCGGGCGGCAGTGAGTGTGAAATCTCAGGTTATCGAGGAAACGTATCTACTTTACGTGAGATGTGAGAAATGCGACGGAAAATATGTTGCGCTGAGTAGAGAAAATAACTGTTATTTCATTTTTGTACAGACAAAACTCCTGTGGTGGCAAGAAAAATACTATCCGTCTTATTATAAAACGCAGACTAACTTTGTTACCAGGTTTAAACCATTATCCGACCAAATCAAGTTAACATTCTAGTAATATGTCAGTGTCTCATCTGAAAATGTCAACTTGATTTGGTTTAAACCTTGGGTTTAAACCCAAAAACAAATAAATTCTTTAAAAAGACGACTACAGAAACAGAAAACGAGTATATGATTCTAGAGTTTCACGGTCACAATTACTGTTATTAGTATTACGGGACTTACCGCGATTAATATCGATACTAATCACGGTAAGTCCCGTAATACTAATAACAGAAAACGAGTAGTATTGTAGTGATTATTAACGATATTAATCGCTGTAAGTCCAGTAATACTAATAACAGAAAACGAGTAGTATTGTAGTGATTATTTTCACCTTCGACATCTTGATATGTAAAACTATGTTTTACGTCTCTATTACAAGTTATTCACTTATGAAAAAGTTTACTACCTACAGGAAAGTGTGTAGACTGGCAACGGCCAATAAAGCGCTCAGCGGGAATATCGGAAAGCAATAAGCAAGCCTCGATGTTACGGAGCCAATCGCGTAATGTACTACAAGTACTTCGGATGCTAGCAACTTGCAAGCCCACTCAACTTCGCCGGGTAAACTTTTAAACTTTACAAGAACTTCCCGGATTCATTTCAGAAAATCCTTTCAAGACTATAGGTAGTAATTAGTAACTTAGAATCGAACTAGTTACTAGAAGAAAGAGAAGAGAAAATATAAGTAGTTGTAAAGTTTGTATAACGACGGGCAAGGCCGTGAAGTAGCAGTGGGCGCGGCATATAGCGCACAGAACAATTGGCCAGAAAGGTTCTCTACGGCCATGGCGGGGATTCGATCACTTCATTCATCTGTCAAAAAAGTTTTAAAGAGGAAACGCAGCCAGCGTTCTTGGCAACATGCGGCACGGAAAAAATCTTTCAGATTTATAAATTTACGCTGTACTTTGTATCTATCTTTCTATACCTCAATTATTATAAGCCATCCAAAGTAATTACTTTTTCTCCAGACTTTTTGTCGTTACTAAGAAGACTGTTTCAAATTAATATTATTGTAACGGCCTAATTTTTATGAGAGATAATGAGATTGATATTGTCCGCTTTTCCCAGAAAAACGACGACTTGGTTTCTATGATAGAGTACATACTTACCTAATATTGTATACGAAATATTCAAGGCGCCTACTTTCTAAATAAATTCTATTCTTAAGGACTTATGAAATGGACTGGAAGGAATTGGTTAGCGATAAGTCCACATTTGCATGCTTATTTTTATTTTATAAATAAATATCAAGTTTTTATTCCAAGCGGGGTAGACAGACCCTAGGCCTATCTTTTAGGCGTACTTAGTATTTTATATTTTATTTTTGTCATGTTATACCTAACAGTAATTTAAAAAAATTATACGTGCCAAGTACAACAAATACCTACGAGAACAAAACAAGGACAATTTCAAAAAAATCTTTTCCATCTATTCGCATTATAATGGAGGATAAATTGAGAAATTGTTGTCGTAACACGAGTTCGAGAAATATTTACGGTTTTCAGCACAATAAGTTAATATCGCGGCGGGAGGTCAATAAAATTAGGGCCTATGAAATGGCGGCATTGAATCCGGTATGAATCGAGCGTTTAGGGTCGCCGCGCACGAAAATTGGGGCCGGCCCGCCGAAGCTGTTGACAATGTGCGAAGGGATTTTATTACCCCTTACACTCATTCCATAGTTAGGAAGGGCCAAAAATATGACTGCTTCGCACTAACATTTAAGAAAATATTTTTCTTTCTTGATAAAACATACTTTCTAATTTGTTTATCGGGCTGTCCATCTTCTTCTTATCGTGTCGAAAAGGTTTCAGGGTAGCTTAAATTTCAAATCATATTTGACCAGTGTGTGGTCACGGCAATCCATCTGCCATTAGCTTCATTAAGGTCCTTTTTGGTTCATGTAGTAGGGCCGTCCATATAGGTCATTACAAAGTTAAAAAAGTTTAAATTAAAAAGTTTTAACTATATCATTCTATTGTAATTGTCATGAACATGGCCTCAGTTTTGAGATCAGCCAAGCTCGCCTACACGTCGCATTTCTCAACATATTCTGGAGAAATGTTGTTTGAAAATTAAATAGAATAATTTTTACGATTCTGTGTTTCGAAGTTTTACAAAATTACATAAATGTGGGGGTTAAAAACTTTAAAAGTATGATATTTCAGAAATTTATAATTTTTTGCTTACCCTTATATAGACGTAACTTCTTCGTAATGTCTGAACTTTTTTATCCGATAAAGTTCAATGGGTCGGGGTGCCTCGCAAGGTCTACAGCTCACAGAACCAGTATTTATGTTCACTATTATGCTCTATTTATGCTCGCAAACCACTATTACTTACCTTTAAAAGGAGAGGTCAAAAGTATTCGTAACCGGCGGGCATACATACAAATATTGATGAGTGTAGTCGTAGATGAAGCGAAAGAGATCTGTCAGCTGGATCGTAGCAAGTGGAGTTCCATAGTCTCGGCCTTCCACTGCGGGAAAAATATGTAATAGTACTTATGTCATAAAACTGAGATTATATTTTTATTGTTACAGGTGCTGATGATGAAACTCCAAACTTTCCTTAAATAGGTAAGCCTTATTAATATTTATAATTTACAGTAAAAGTTAAAACTCTATAAAAATACATAAGCTGTATGTATGAACTCTCGTGATCAAATACATTTTTCAACCCAACAAGTCTATTTATAAGGCAAATTAAAAAACCCCGAATTTCATCATGAACGCTATCTAGTGATAAATAGCGGAACTACCGATACGACTTAATATCCGTAGCGTCATCTATGATTTTCTAAGGACAACCCTGACTTTCAAGCGTTAACCCCCATAACTTTTAAACCACGGCCGAAACTTGACTTTTCGTAAAAAACCGCATTGAAACATCCATTTCAGCGGTATGTTACCACAGACAGACCAACAAACATTAGCGCTAAACTTCTTTTTGTCTAGATTAAAAAAGATAATTCGTAATGGAACTGTAATAGCGAACACAGACAGACATACAGGAACACAAACCCACAAATACGCATGTCACACTTATACAAATACTAGCTGTACCCGCGGGCTTCGCTCCCCGTAGGAATTTCGGTATAAAGAGTACCCTATGTCCTTCCTCGAGTCTCAAACTAGGTATATTCATACCAAATTTTATTCAAATCGGTTCAGTGGTTTAAGCGTGAAGAGGTAACAAACAAATATACAAACTCACTTTCGCATTTATAATATTAGTAGGAAGTAGGATAGTAGGAAGTAGGATAATATTAGTAGGATCTAGTAGGAAGTAGGATAGGATTATAACTGCCTCTTATTGGGTTGGGAGTTAAAAATACAATAGCTCATTCAACATAGTGTGACTCATATTGTTCGCATAAACTTGCACAACACGAAGCACGTGAGTGTCTGTTTGTTTATCTGCTCGTTGCGGAATAACAGCAGATCGCTCACACATTATTGCCATGAATCATGCGTTTGATTTACAATATACAATTACTTTTTTCATGCTTTTTTTAGTTTCACCTGTCCCGTTTTCTGTCTGTAATCAAATCTTGCAAGTAAATTTTGACCCACTTCCCGGTTACCGATTGAGCTGAAATTTTGTACATGTACGCATATTGCTTGACAATGCAAGGTATTATAACATGGAGCTGATTTGATGATGGAGTTGGAAGGTGGCCATAAGAACTCTGTAATAAAACTACGCAACCCCATTGAGTTTGGGGCTTATCACACTTGTCTTGATAAGTTCTTAGGCCACAAAAAATTAAAGCTTGTAAGAAGAAATGTTTTTTTTTCAAAACAATACTAAAACTATTTTTTTTTATATTTCTGTGCAAATAAACTTTAACCTTGGGTTTAAGAGTTAACATTTTCATATCAGAGATCGCGAATCTGCACACATTTTCGCCGTGAATCTCCGTTTGATTTACACACGGACTTTATTACCACTTTTTGGGCACAAACAAGCCGCGAGTATCGTTTTGAGGCCATTTGTCTGCAGGCGGCTCTTTGTTCCCGATATTATCCGCCCTTTAACCCGGATTAGGAATTGTGTTGGAATATTCAATAAATGCCGACCGTTTTGCCTGTGATCGTATTCTTTGTGCGATTAGGAAACGTAGTTATAATTTTCTTTCTATTTACGACTACAAAAAGGAAAGGGTTATAAATACTACGATTTATACCCCTTCCTCTTTTAGAATTCTTTTTTTGTTCATGGTGGTGCCATAAAAATCGATTGTGTAGTTTGAAAGGAAAAGTCGGTATTTCGTTTTGAAAAAAAATTATGCCACTTGTAGCAATTCATCAAAGTGCGGACCACGCCCGGGGTTGCTTAACTTGCGAAAGCTTTTTAATTCATTTATAAAATATTCAACAATATTTTTTGAAGTGAAAACTTCTTTAGCGGCGTTGTGCACTTTTTTTGGAATGGGTAAAAAATGTTAGACTCGCGTCAGGACACGTGGCCTGATCGAAAATTCGTAAGACGGCGCAAAGCGCTTGCGCGAATGTTCGTGTGTGTTTATGTTACAGCGTGCTACGCGCATCCATGGATGGTGACAGCTGATGGCTCGACCGTCTGTGTAGTGGCCATACTGCTGTGTATTTGAAAATGAATTTGGTCATGCTTGTGACTTTTGTGACAGAATGTGGTTCAGAAAAGATTTGAAATATTTTATACTGATAATTAAAGCAATTCGTGCAAAATTATTCCCTAACCATTCCAAAATATCAAAAATGCACAACGTTAATATTCAAGTTTTCACTTCTGCCGGCACTCCCAGAGTGCAACCCGTCGTTTTTTTTTGTACCAGTTCGATGGTCTACTTAGTATAAATGCTCATTGAGAGCGTCTTCGAATTGCATTTCAGTATTAGAGCGACGACAATACATTTCCGCAGAGAATCGCTTGCATCTCAGTATAATCTACCAAGGCGCACATTTGAGTAATGCACATTGCAACACATGCACTCTGCGAGCAGCTGCGATATAAGTGCAGTATTGCATCCATCACAGAACTTACACCCACAAACTACCTACCGTATAAATGAATCATTTTAATAGTTGATGGCAAGCAAATTGTTATCTTTTATTCCTTTTTCTGCTTTTTTATATTATATCTTCACGCTGAACGTGGCCTCAGTGTCATATGGCCTTAGGTTCTTCAAGAAAAAAAAACGATGGGTTGCACTCTGGGAGTGCCGGCAGAAGTGAAAACTTGAATATAAACGTTGTGCATTTTTGATATTTTGGAATGGTTAGGGAATAATTTTGCACGAATTGCTTTAATTATCAGTATAAAATATTTCAAATCTTTTCTGAACCACAGTCTGTCACAAATGTCACAAGCATGACACATTACACACACGAACGTAACGTAACATAAACACACACGAACATTCGCGCAAGCGCCCTGCGCCGTTTTACGAATTTTCGATCAGGACACGTGGTCCTGACGCGAGTTTAACATTTTTTACCCATTCCAAAAAAAGTGCACAACGCCGCTAAAGAAGTTTTCACTTCAAAAACTTCACACGGTTGTAATCATCTAAGGCGGAGAACACACTGAAAAGACGTAAGACACGGATGGGACGCAGACATATGTCTCTTCCGCGACGGCAAGCGACCGTCGCGTCGCAGAACACACAGAAAGGTCGGGCGCTCCGTCCTTGCCCCGTCCACGTCTTACGTCTTTTCTGTAAAGTACCGACCGGTAGCAGTCTTAAAATGTGTTTACCTCTAGCTCTATATGCCACTTGCGATAATCCAAGTGTGGACCATGCCCAGAGTTGCTTATTATGTACTTCTCCCACGGCTTCTTGGTCAGTCAATAAGTAAAACATTGAAAAATTCGTCCACTATTGAGAAATGTTATTCTATTAATATTCGATTACCCAAAACTGTGGTACTTTTCTAATTTGCCTTCAAATATAACCATGTTCGAACATGTGCGAAATAAAAATGCAATATTGCCGAAATACCAAATCCGAACACAGAAAAAATAGCGCCATGAAAATCTAATACCGACCGTGTAAATCAATCCGTCACTCGCACATGCTGTATCTATAGCCGTTTTTACTATGTCAGACACGACGATTTTATACGATACTATATAACGTTTAACTAAATATATTGAAACTATTTTATGCCTGAATTGAGTCCATGACGCTGAACAACTTTCCCAAGGAACGTATAACGAAATATGAAAAATATTTTTGCATTCCATACAAACTCGGATCAGCTGATCAGTTGACTTGTATGGATAATGGGAGACTTTTTTTCATATCTGTTCCTTGGGAAAAGTTGTTCAGTATCATGGACCGAATCTACACTTCAAATAGTTTAGGATATTTTTTAGGCCCTGTATCGAGCTTCAGACACAAACGTTGGATACTTACAGATAAAAGACAATTTATTATAGAACAGAACAGTGGAAACAGTTGGTAATCTTAATTAATAAATAAAGTAATCAAATAGTAAAAAAGCCACTTTGAGTTCGTCGAATAGTTCATAGATTCGAGCCCACGGCCTCTCGACTGTGCTAATAAATTTTGATGCATTCATTTGGAGACTGAAACCTAGTGGGTTATACACGTTAATCACGTTAATAGAGTAAACAGAGCAAATCGTCAAGACAAATCGAACGAGTCTTACTTAATGAGGTTCTATTGTTTCATAACTGAGTTTCGTCGAATATCTCTCGGCTCCATCATTAGAAAAGCTCAATGACTCCATAATATTGTTTGGTCATCCTACTTAGGAAAAAACAACCGTAGCGCTATCATTTCAGACCCATTAACCTTTATGCCTCTATTTTAAAACTATTCTCTCTCGTCCATAAACAAAAATATAACCTTTTTGTCCTATGAATTAATTCTGCTCACTGAATGAACATGATTTGCATTCATTATAATTAATTATTTTAGCCATTCAAAGCTTGATTTGACAAATCCATAATTTCTAAAGGAGCCGGAGCCAATTTCATAGTGTTGTTGTACATCGATTGCGTTTCTCGGAACGCTGGCTATCCAATTCCTGAAACAACAGCGATGATTTAATGATAGTTGATTACGGTAGCTTTCAGGTAGTAAATGAAGCCTTCTTAGTATAGTTAGGTATGTTTCTTGGACTGTTAGTGAAGCTAGAAGTTAAAGTAAAACATTGATATTATTTTTTGTTATGATTAGGCAAAATCTTTTTCTGAAACTTGATCATATTTTAAAAGAACATGTGAATGCGGACATTTTTATTTATTTATTAGTCTCTAACTGCCAACACGCGGTTGGCGTGTCTTGAGACACAAAGGCCTTCTCCAGCTTCTTCCAAGCCTCCCTAGATCTTGCCGTTTTCTGCCATAATGGGCCCCCAATCTTTTTTATGTCATCAGATACCATCGCTTCTTTTGTCTTCCCTTTTTAGGGTTCCGTAGTAAACCAGGAACCCTTATAGTTTCACCATGTCTGTCTGTCTGTCTGTCTGTCTGTCCGTCCACGGTCCTACTCAGAAGCTATAAGTACTAGAAAGCTGTGATTTGGCATGGATATGTATATTAATCATGGCAAAAAAGTCGTAAAATAAAATATGGAAACAATTTTTTTTTTTAGGGTTGCTGCCATACAAGTAAAGAGGAAGTCAATATTTTTTTTCTCTACAAACACATTGTGTAGGGTATTGTTGAATAGGTCTTTCAAAAATACTGTGACTTTGGAAACACCACTTTTCGATTTAGGGATCCGTGTCTGAAATATTTAAGTTTAAAGTGTTTTTTTTTGTTAAAGTCACGTGTCCCCCCCATCTATCTGATAAACGGTTATATATGGACACGTGAAAAAAATCACAGTTATAGTTTATATAATGTAGTTTATAGGAAAACTATTAGAGCTAAGTAGGGTTAACAAATTAAAAAGTTATAGCTATATATATATATATAAATATATTTAGGCGATCAACTTATAAAATGTACTCGAAAAGGAAAATTTCATACAAATTCAATAGATACTTAGACGTTTTAGTGGCATAAACTCAAAGTTGGCATTTACAACTACGGAACCCTACACTGCGCGTGGCCCGACACGCACTTGGCCAATTATTCCATTTTGTTTGAAATCTAGGTGTCCATTCCGTTAAATCCTTGGTCCATTTATTTTTATTCTCTCTGAGCATGTGGCCTGTCCATGTCCATATCCATTTAAGGTTTCTAGTGTTTATTGTTGCATCTTCAACCTTTGTTATGTCCTCAGCTCTTTTTCTGTCTCTTTTTGTAAACCCTAGCATACTCCTTTCCATGACATGTGGTTAGTTGTTGTTGTTCCTTTTTTGTCCATGCCCAGGTTTGGCACCCGTAAGTTAGTATTGGTAGTATGCATGTTTAGTATATTTTTCCCCCTTAAATACTTCCTTCAAGGACCTTTCCAGTAAGGTCATTTTTAAACTCTTAATTTGTGAACCCTACCAAAGATAATATAATTACTAACGTAACAGATACCCAACGCCATAGAAACGATTGGAGAGGCCGTAAGCACGCAAAACTGGAGTTGCACACACGACTAGCCAAAAAGTTGTCGAAGAAAGTGATGAATATAGTTTTAAAAAATATATTCCATTTCATTTAAACCTTATTTAACTAATTATAGTACTACTTTATTTAAATAATAGTTATAAAAGATTCTTATGTTTTAATTTTTACTTTAAAGTCTAAATTTAAATTTGCCTATGTCCAGCAGTGGACGTTATGCGGCTGAAATGATGATGATGAATTTTTACTTTAAAGCGCCATCTAGTTACAAGGAAAAGAAATAATAATGTTTATATGACGATGGGTAGGCATGACCCTACGATGGTAGGGAGAGGACTCTCACATGACTCTAATAAAAATTTGCTCTTTAAAACTAAATAAGTATTACAGAAACGGATCCCTAAATCGAAAATATTTAAAAGCTTACAATATATTTAAAATACTTATTCAACGATACCGCATAGTACTCATTAATGAGAATGAATGACGCTTAGCGAATCTAGCGATTTTCTTTTGAATTTAGCGTTGCAGCGTAATAAAGAAAAAAAATGAAGGCAGATTATCTAGATATATTATGTCGGTATATTACACTTTGTAGTTAATTACTGATGACTTGGAGCAAAATATTTTTTATAGAATTTCCGCTCTAAAAAGTTTATTTTATTTACTAAAAACAGTGCAATGAAAAAAAAAAGCACTATTTTGGTGTTTGAATTCAGAACAATTACTTTTAATTTTAGTAACTGTTCCAATTTAAATTAATTTAACCTTCCTTCTCTTCATTAAATTTCTATTTTCGCTTAAATCTCTCTTTTTAAAATATTTTTTATTGATTTTTGAGTCACGATGGATAAGAAAACGAAAAAAGAGAACGAATCACTACATACTGTAATACCACCTCCACGCATTCGTATGCAAAATTTTGACGCCTTTTTGTGTTGCACCCTGGCACGCGCCGTTGCGTCGCGCCCGCGTATTTGCTCGCTCCTTTAAATGGCAAATGGGGAATGTCGATACGTTACGGTACATATCGTACGTAGCTAACGTTCGGAAATGGATCCCCGATAGTACTTCGTAACAAGCAAACACAGATCTCATTCCAGGAAAAACAGGCGAATTTCCATGACTAGCCGTTGGAGCTACATATACGTCCCCCATCCCTCGCCATAAGGTTTCCGGCAAAGTAGAATAGGACCACTCCCAGTCTTTCTGTGTATGTCTTAGAAAGCGACTCATGAAATACAAGCTAAACAAAGCGTATCAGACCTCTTCAACCCGTCTGGTCAGAGTGAAGAGTGTAGCCCGAGTTCTCTGTCTGCTCTGGCCAAGTATAGCTCTAGTAGCACAGAGCGGGTCATGCTCCTACAGTGGAGACTCAAAAGACCTTAAAATGAAGTATAGTCCTTCGAAAACAGCACGAGGGTTCTAAATTCAGCTCGAATATACTTTTTTTTTGAGATAGCTTTTATTTTAATAGAATCAATTTCACGTCACGAAGTTCTACCACCAGATCTCGGCTCCATCATCAGATCAGCTCGATGGTTCCAAATCATTGCATAAGTACATACATCTGTCGATGAGTCAATCAAGCATAAATGAATGCTTGTAATTAAGGCTTGTAAAAATCAGAAAATATTGTATTTTCTATAATTAAATAAACATTTAACTGAAAGAATGTTGTTGTAAAAATAGATTCTATTGATAACAAGTAACGGATGTATAGTTTCATTTCGTAGTAGTAGGCATAAAAGATTTCTTGAAGTGCCATACCTGTCCTGTGACACGGGCCTGTTTCCTCAACAATGTTTTGAACAGATTACTCGTTGTATCAATTTTATAAGACTAAATTATGCCATTGGAAAACGTCAACAAATTTTACATTTCAGTATTTCAATCAATGATTACAATCAACCAACATCTTACATATAACTATAGTGAACGTCATGCGACAGAGATGAATGAAGGGCAAAATACATGTACCTACTGAATAATCAATAAACAGATACAAGAAACTACCATAATATCGCAGTAAATAACAAATATTGTCTGAGAGTAATATAAATCCACGTCAAAAGGCAGGTGGACAAGACAGTAAATCAAGTGGTCGATCCAAGTCTCTGAGTCGCAGGATTAATACAGCTCGAGTCGGGGGGTCACAGACAAAAGATAAATAAAGCTGCCCGTAGTCGAACTACCCATGTTTTGTGAATGACTACTTGCGGAATTATTTTCAGGCAGTGCCGTAAATAGCCTTTTTTGCGACCTGTGCGAGCTTCTATAACTGCGCCCTTGTTTTTTTAGATATTATAGGTACCCTAGAGCAATGCTATGTATAGGTCTACTTTATTTCATTCAGGATGATAAAATAAAGCACAAGGAACTTGGTTTTGGTTGACCAATTATCTAATATTTTGGAAGAAAAATCTATTTTTTTAAAGAATTGATGTGGGCAAACAAGCAAATGAGCCATCTGATGTTAAGTGGACTCTTCGCCTATTATACCACCCACTGTGTCTCACTCACTAAAACTCAATCGCAAGTTCACTAGTGCAAATACGTTGCCCACCCTGATCTTGAACTTATCAGGAGCAAACCGAAAAAATAATAGTCCTGCCTGATCTCGCCGTTCTTGCGCCCCCCAGAGTCTACGCCCTGTGCCTGGGCACCGGTGGCACCGCCCTATTTACGGCACTGTTTTCAGGATACGTTTTTGTTTTGCTTGTGATTTTTACGAGATAAATAAATGTAGGGGATTTCAATATGTATTCATGTTATGGATGGATTTGATTTTGTTTTTCTTTATGACCGAAATTTTACCTTCGAAAAACTTTAATATTACAAAAATGTGTTTCGTTAATCAATAAAGAAATTTTAGGAGAACTCTATTGCGAGAATAAAATGCAATATTACTTGGAATCACAATTTCTTTTGCTTTGTTGCAGATTTGCAGAGAGCGCGCAGCGCAGGATCATTGCTGAGGAGCAAAACATGTGAGTACAGACATTTTTTTTCCTAGTAGTACTCCTGTGTAACTAGAGCTCTTTAGAAGTTATCTTCCCAATTTGCTTGACAGTAATTTTGTGGTTTTATCATAATACCTAACAGTAGATAAAAACGAATGCAATTTTTCCTATAATGAAAAAATAGTAGATACAACTTTATTTTCATTACTTATAACTTAAATAATGAGAAACCCTAGCATAAGAACACATTTAGTATTGTAGTTTATAGTGGTAAAATGCTGACTTTATTTTCTATTGTCCACAGGTAAACATCGACTTTTAGCAAGAACTCTTTTCTTCTTCTAACCAGCGAATAATCTCACGATGGAGCTCGAAGACGTCGAAATGCTTGGTCATAATAACCTGTCTTATCCGTACTACAACGCTTCCTACAACGGCACTTACGAGAATTGCCCGAACAACAACCTGCCCATCGTATACGTCGTCACCCAGGTGCTGTACGCTCTTGTCTGCGTGGTCGGCCTCCTTGGGAATACTCTGGTCATCTACGTAGTTCTCCGCTACTCCAAAATGCAGACGGTCACTAACATGTACATAGTCAACTTAGCCATCGCTGACGAATGCTTCCTCATTGGTATTCCTTTCCTGATTATAACGATGTCACTGCGCTCTTGGCCGTTTGGAAGCTTCATGTGCAAGGCCTATATGATCTCCACCGGAATAAATCAGTTCACGAGCAGCATATTTTTGTGCATCATGAGCGCTGATCGATACATAGCAGTATGTCATCCGATTGCAGCCCCTCGGCTCCGGACTCCTTTAGTCTCGCGAGTTGTGTCAGCCGCAGCTTGGACAGCATCCGCTCTCGTCATGACGCCAATCTTCATGTACACTACGCTTATTCCAACAGACAATGGCCTCTCATGTAATATTGTGTGGCCAGAACAAGAGTCCAATAAAGGACAGACATCTTTCACTCTCTACTCCTTTGCTTTGGGATTCGCTGCACCTCTTACTTTGATATTCGTCTTCTATTGCCTCGTTATTCGTAAACTAAAGACCGTGGGTCCAAAAAATAAGTCCAAAGAAAAGAAACGATCTCATCGAAAAGTCACGAAACTGGTGCTGACTGTAATCGCTGTATACGTACTGTGCTGGCTGCCGTATTGGGCATTCCAAGTAGCACTGATTTATTCACCGCCTACCGAGTGCGCGAGTCGTATCACCGTCACGATCTTCTTGGTCGCCGCCTGCTTCAGCTACAGCAACTCTGCGATGAACCCGATCCTGTATGCGTTCCTTTCGGATAACTTCAAGAAGAGTTTCCTAAAAGCTTGTACTTGTGCTGCAGGCAAAGATGTTAATGCTACACTGCACGTAGAGAACAGTGTTATTCCGAGGAAAAGGGGAGCTCAGGCTCGAGCCCAAGCCAGGGCGGCGGAATCTAGGGGCGGTTTGTCAACGGCGAATTGCGGTATTGCTGGAGGGTCGAGATCCGAGGCTTCCACTGCGTTGACGTCAAGGTCTGTTGCAGCCAGCGAAGCCTTGCCTCTGGAGGCCAGACCGGCGACGCTCGCGCCCCTCATAGCGCCAAACGGGTTGTCGCACTCGCGCCTCTGAGTGCGGGCCTCCCGCACCGGACGGAGGTCCAGTGCCCTCATAGAGGAGGACACTCTAATAGTGTCCATTGACTAGAATTGTAAGACTATGCTGTGTGAAAGTGTGTAGCCGAAGAGCTTATATCCTATGGAAAGTTCAACGGGAATGAGAAATTCAGGACAAGAAGTATTTGAAAGCATGAACTTTTTGATATTTCGTTTTTTTTTTAAGGGAAGTTTTTCGTCTTTTATTTCTGTGTATGGTGACATTTCTATAGGATGTAGGATCCTAGGCAGTGGCTGACAGCTCCGGGGGACGAGAGCCCAGTCCCGCGCAGTTGTCGCAGCGTCCAGCCGAATTAGGTCTCCTTGGCGGCCGAGTACTGTGGGATAAGTCTTTATGTTCTTCGTGTTTGTACAAAATTGTGAAATGGGGTTAATTCGGCCTAGGGTTGTAATGATGAATTTATTAAAATACATTTTTTTATCGCCTAGCGACTGTAAGATTTACTGTTTGTATACCTACCGTAATTATTCTGTAAAAATGTACATATCGTGTAAATATTCATACTATTGTCATAATGTCAGAGTTGTAATAAAATTACGTTCGTGAATTGTGTTTTCTTTTACAAGACCCTCATTAGTTAATTACGTATCTATCTGCCGTGTTCAATATGTCTTCTGTTACAATACACAGAACATACACATGTACGTTCGATGTACATGTTCTCGGTTACTTGTTTGTTTTCCTAGTAGAAAAACAACTCAGGTCAGAACGAAAGAAGTCAAATAATAATTACACTCACTACATGTTCTGTAAAGAGAATACAAAGACGAGTTGTTAGCAGCATTATGAGACGATTAACACACTATCCATAGAACATAAGAACATATGGAAATTTTTGAGAGTGACCTGTGTCGCAGTGGACGTCATGCAGCTGAAATGATGATGACATACCTACTAACCCATTCACTCCGTTAAAAAGCAGCTGGTAAATTCTACTTTGTATACTGTCTTACAAACCAACACCGGGAAAAGTGTAAGTAAAGAATTATCTAAATTGTCAATCTGCAGGAAGAAGACTATATACATCACAAAATCCATAACACTTCACACTCGTACCTATCACGGATCCCGATCGCATTCTTGTACTAAATTCCCGCTCCATAGTCGGGTCATAAAGATGCGACGCTTTTCGACGCAATATCGACGTATTGAGGCGACGTAACGACGTACATCCATCATCTCGACAGCTCGAGTAAACTTATGTACAAGATCAGTTGAGATCCACCACACAGATTTGCATAATACAGCCTTTAGATCACCCTTTACAACTTTCTATTGGGGCTAATAATCAAGGCCTTGTAAACGATTATTTAAGGGATTGTATAGACTATACAAGTGTCAATAATGAAATCTCATCGGTTTTTAAGTCCCTAAGGTGGACTTGTAGACTTTATGTTTTGACTCGCTAATGTTCGGTAATACTGGATGGCTTCGAATGAAACTATTTTTGTTATAAAGCTGTTAAGCCTAAGCAATGATTTTGGGAAATGGAACACCTGATGCAAAACTATAATAGTCCAGCTAAACTATAAGAAATATAAAAAATTACGCCCTATCAAAAGTTGTTCAGCCTGATGAGCATTTTCCAGAGACATTAAGTCCACGCGAACGAAGTCGCGGGCTTTGACTAGTCATACATAAAGATAGTGAAATCTCATGTCAAATATAAAGGTTTCCTCTTGATATTTCCTAAGTTACATCAACCAGATACCTAAGTGAGTAAGAGAAACGATGGTTACACAAGGAATGTTCAAATTTTAACCAGTTACCAATTATTAACTTCAAAAAGTAAAACTGCCTAAAAGCCCCGTGGTTTAAAAACGAGGGAATACGGGATTCGGAAATTGAGTCGGCGGTTCACTTCCGATCTACTCGGCTGCGAGCTGTGACACATTTACATGCGCAAGCCGGTAAACTGTGAGTTGGTCGCATCTATATGTTTTGGACTGCTGGCATACTTTTTTTTATTTTTTTAACTAGCCGAATCTCGCGACTTCGTTTGCTTGGACTTTATGTCTCTGGAAAATGCAAATCAGGCTGAACAACTTCTGCTAAGGCGTCATTTTTATATTTCTTATACTTGTGAGCGTGTTAGCTGGACCATTATGGTTCTGCATCAGGTGTTCCATTTTCCAAAATTACATGTACCCTATATGTTGCCCAGGCTTAACAGATATAAAATAAAAAAGTTTAATTCGAATCCGTCTAGTATTTCCGGAGATTAGTGTGTAAAAACAGACAAACCGACAAACAGAGACACAGTAAACAGACAGATTTTTTTTAAATTCTTAATTTTTTTTGGAAATATATTTATTGTACACACTTTTTTAATGTTTTATTATACCTATGTATTGATTTATTAAAGTTCAATCGCAGATATCAGTATGTGCCTAATATATAGTCCTTAATACCATAATATATATCCGAAACCCTACAACAGATTGCACATGACATTACAGAGAATATACATGCAAGCAAAACAATTCAAACAGCACAATAATAAGGAAAAAAAGTCTAAGACTAAATACACTATACTACTTACTAGTTGTGTTCATAAACAAAGTTTTTAAATTTTGATAAACTATCAGCAAATAAATCTAGTTGGATATTAGTGCTACCCAATGCCTGCTACGGTGCTTTCACAGTACCATCTCGTTGTTTTAGGCAATGTACTATTTTGACAGTGTTATCTCTTAGTTTCGAACAACGTACTTCACTTCGGGCCAAGACAAGACATCCCGATTGTGTTCATCTTTGCCGCTACCGAATTGCCATGATTTTAGGTCAAACACGCGGTCTCTTAGCCTTTTCAGTCTAAAGGCAGTCATTAAGGTTCTTCAAACAAATAGATTACAATAAACAAGATTAAAATAACAGTTTGGGCTTCACGGTCTCCACTGCCAACTCAGCGCTGGTAGAATTTCGCGCCACGGCTCTCTTAATGACATTATTCGAAGGGCTCTGGTCACCATTTACGTACCTTGTACCCTCGAACCTCGGGGTATAGTACGTGATGATGGCAAGAGGCCTGATGGAATGTTGCTAATTCCCTGGGAAGGCGGCAGGGCGTTAGTGTGGGATGCCACATGCGTTTACACACTGGCACCCTCCCATCTCAGGGGATCAGTCTCGCGAGCCGGTTCGGCTGCTGAAAACGCTGAGATCGCCAAGCGGCGCAAATATAGTTCTTTAAATGATGACTATATTTTTGTGCCGTTTGGCGTGGAAACTTTCGGACCTTGGGGCCCCGGTGCTAGGGGTCTCCTTAAAGAGATCTCTCCAAGACTGATCTGCGCCGCTGGTGACAAGAGGGCTGGCTGTTTTTTCGCACAACAAATCAGTATTGCGATCCAACGCAGAAATGCGGCCAGCGTTCTTGGCACTATGACACATGGGCAAGATTTTTAGACTAAATTAGTAGTTAACTTTTTTCTATATGTATATTGTAAATATGTATTTTTTTAATCCTTCTTATTTCCTTAAATATTAAAATTGTGCTTGATAATTAGGTGACTATTTGATTTTTGTACAGACGTGTTTCAATGCTAGGCAAAGGCATTCTTCTTTTCTCCATCTCTATTCCGCACAATCTGCTACTATTAAGAAACCCCGATGTCATTGGTGAAATGACATCGGGGTTTTTAGTAATTTTTAAAAATTAATATGACAATTAAGAATCATAAATGTGACATCCAGAATTTTCAAAAAGTAGCACCTAACGCTACAGATCCACCATTGTCTTTATTACACGTAGCTTTCGAGATATGATTTGCAATTACATGAAATCAAACTTTGACAAATTCTTGAATACAAACATTTCAGTTTATGTAGTGTATAGGTTTTTTCGTAGAAATTCGTTCTCAGACTCAAATTATACGTAGAAAGGTACTAACCTGTGCAAATTACAAAGTAATTATGTAATTTATAACATAATTACCTTGTAATTAGCAAAATTATTGATTTATAAAGTGTATATTTCAATAAAAAGACATGTCAAGATTGTTTACATTTATTTAAATACCTAACCAAATGGAGTATAGTTAGTACTTTTCTAGATATAATTTGAGTCTGAGAACGAATTTCTACGAAAAAAACTTATTTAAAGTTTTATTTTATTATAGGATATTAATGTTACTTATACAAATGGAGTATAAGTAACATTAACAAAATATCCTATAATAAAACTAATTAACTAAATATAACTTATCTCTAAACTTCAACTACACTAAATATAAGTACTTTATTAAAATTCCAATTAAATCTTTACATATAATCTATATCTATACATATAATAAAACAGTAAAAAAAGTGTGTCTGTACATTAAATATATTTCCAAAAAAAATATTGGGGGCGACGGAGACGTAGTAATAGAGTAAGAATTTTAAAAAAAATGTCTGTCTATTTGTCTGTTTGTCTGTATGTCTGTTTGTCTGTTTGGCTGTTTGTCTGTTTGTCTGTTTGTACACGCTAATCTCCGGAAATACTGGACGGATTCGAATGAAACTTTTTTTGTTATATAGCTATTAAGCCTGGGCAACATATAGGGTATAAATGATTTTGGAAAATGGAACGCCTGATGCAGAACCATAGTGGTCCAGCTAAACTATAAGAGATATAAAAATGCCGCCTTAGTAAAAGTTGTTCAGCCTGATGAGCATTTTCTATAGGCATAAAGTCCACGCGAACGAAGTCGCGGGCTTCGGCTAATAATATATAAAATGGATCCCAAATCGCTTTTAAACTTCGTAATTTATTACAGGTATAATAGAATAGAATCCTTATAAGTTTTTTATCATTATATAAGTAGTATTATGACATGCTGTTTGAAGATGTGTAATTACGAATTTTCGCAGAACTGAGAACCAATCATGTTAATTTAATTTACTCCATCGGCATCGACATCCAGCCTTTTCATGACAGATATTATATTTTTTTTAACTGATAATATCTGCAAACCACCCAAAAACATCATTTGGAAAAAAAAAACTTTTTTCGTTAAAACGATTTAGGTATTATTTCTTGTAAAGACCAATATTTTATAATAACTGTCCTTTGTTCCTCTGGTCGACTGAAAGAGATCCCTTCTGGGATAAGTCTACCATTTGTTCCACTGTGTTTGTAATTATACGTAATTAATGTTTGTTATTAAGGAACATAAAGTTTTTTTTTTAAATAAATAAAATAAATTTAAAGAAAGCTGATCTAAGAGGAAATGCCCAAACGCAGATTCGAGGCTACGCAGCTAAGGGTGCAATTCTGGAATGAGAGAAATGAAAAAGAAAAAGATAGAGCGAGAAAGAGAGAGAGAGATAAAGAGAGAGGGAGACCAATAACTGGGAGCCGATATGTGAGGTAATATCAGGACAGCACATATTTAGGGCAAATCACTATGTATACGAGCACACGCAACTACACGTGTGTGCTGCTGATGGGTTAGTGACGTAAGATGATTGAGAAATTTCCATATAAATGGGACCCGCCGACCTGGCGGGTGACCTCTCAAACCACGCTGATTGTAAATAGGCCAGTCACGTTTCAAGTTCAAACCCGGTGTAATTAACGACCTCTATGCAAAGACTTTATGCCATCTACTGCAATAACCAAACCGCCTGCCCAGCAATGGCGGAGCCTCCTTAGAAGCCGATTCCTATCAAGTTCCCTTAGGGGCTTGTAACATATAGGCATTTATCACTTACAACGATTATAACCTACTACGTATATCGGCACACTTACTATTTCCATAAGCAGCATGACTGGATTGCACATACTCACATAGTCAAAATATACGAAAATTCTCTCTGGTCACTTACAATGATAATGTATAAACACACTCAGATACATGTTACTCACACTAAGTTAATAAAAATAAGCCGGACATGGAACGGCTTATTAACTTTTATATAACCTAATTAGGTAGGTATTTAACTAATTTCATAGTTTTACAGCTGTACCCAAATTCTCACCCAACGCCACTGCCCAGCGAGGTAAATTTGGGTAAATCCCACTTTGATTAGGTCATTAGCAATGAATTATAGATAAACATAACACCAAACACAGGTGTATGCGATTGATGCGATGCGGTGACGTAAAATGATTGAGGAATTTCTTTATAAATGGGCTACCGCCGACCTGCCAGGTGACCTCTCAATCTCCGTCCAACCACAGCGATTACAGAACAAACGAGAGAATAGTAGAGCCTCTTTCTCTCATCTATTCAAAAAAGAAAATTCCATTTTTAAGAAGGTATTGGAAAATGGATCTTATTAATTATTTTAAAATCACTTGTCGGTGGTATCACTTGTAAGTGATTTTAAAATTAAAAAGACTCCGTCCAGGAATTTCAAGACTCTAAAAAAGAAATTTACCAAAACAGCTACTTTCTTGCTACTTTATTTTAACAATTATCCTCTGGAGTACCGTCATTTTTACATATTTTACAGCGATTTTACACCTGCAGTGTCATCATAGAGCATTGACTAATTCCACAAGCATTTTGGTTCATCGGCAGCCTGAAATACCCCTGCTCGCCCCACCCTGCGCCGTAAGAATTCTTCACGATCCAGTAAGGCTCGCTGCCACCTAAGAAAATAAATGAAATTAGGAAGTTTCCAGGGTCAACAATAAATTATTTGGTACTGTTAATAAAATAAAAAACCGGCCAAGTGCGAGTCGGACTCACGCACGAAGGGTTCCGTACCATTAACTATAATAATTGGCCAAGTGCGTGTCGGGCCACGCGCAGTGTAGGGTTCCGTAGTTGTAAATGCCAACTTTGATAAGTATCTATTGAATTTGTATGAAATTTTCCTTTTCGAGTACATTTTATAAGTTGATCGCCTATAACTTTTTAATTTGTTAACCTTACTTAGCTCTGATAGTTTTCCTATAAACTACATTATATAAACTATATCTGTGACTTTTATCACGTGTCCATATATAACCGTTTAGCAGATAGACGGGGGGGACACGTGGCTTGAACAAAAAAAATCACTTTAAACCTAAATATTTCAGACACGGATCCCTAAATTGAAAAATGGTGTTCCCAAGCTCACAATATTTTTGAAAGACCTATTTAACGATACCCCACACAATGTGTTTTTAGAGAAAAAAAATATTGACTTTCTATGTACGTGTATGGCAGCTACCCTAAAAAAATATTGTTTCCATATTTTATTTTACGACTTTTTCGCCATGATAAATGTACATATCCGTGCCAAATTACAGCTTTCTAGTACTTATAGCTTCTGAGTAGGACCGCGGACAGACAGACAGACAGACAGACAGACAGACATGGCGAAACTATAAGGGTTCCTTGTTTACTACGGAACCCTAAAAATTAAGTTTTTTGTATGGAAGCCCCCCTTAAATATTTATTTTATTTTAATTTTTTTATTAATTATTAAAATAAAGTTACAACTGATTATTTTGTGAATATTTTAAGTTTTCAAGTACCAGTTTAGTTAGTTTTGATATCGAGCACAAAAGGGCAAAAAAATCGCGTTTGTTGTATGGGAGCCCCCCTTAAATATTTTATTTTGTTTATAGTATTTGTTGTTATAGCGGCAACAGAAATACATAATTTGGGAAAATTTTAACTGTCTAGCTGTCGCGGTTCTTGAGATACAGCCTGGTGACAGACAGACTGACAGACAGCGAAGTCTTAGAAATAGGGTCCCGTTTTTACCCTTTGGGTACGGAACCCTAAAAACGTCACAAAATAATGTTGTGACCTTGATCATATCCATTTTTGACGTGATTTTAGATTTACTATTGCGGAAAACTGTTAGTAAGAGCTGTTAGTAAAGACTTATGACGTCATAAGTCTTTATTACATACAAATCCCATAGAAAATATTAGTTTTGACGTTTAGGAAAAAGTGTCTGATTTGAGTTGTTGGAAATTTTCTTGTTATGTCACTCATAGCACTTCACTTGGCTATTTGTATTTGCGTATTTGGTATGTTTTTTCAAACATTTACCATGTGTGGACGCTATGTTTGGACCTATTTGCCTATTTGACAAATAAGGCCAATACCAAACACGCGTATCCAGGTGCTTGTCGGTTTTTCGACGCACATCAAAGTCAAATAGGCAAATACGCAAATAAACCGTTTACACTATGGCCATATTCATAAGCCCGCGCCTGCCCGCGCACCGTTAACCTGTGCGGACGTAGAAAGAACAAGTATGGGTGACCGCGCTTTTACAGGGTAACCAACTCTAGGCGTGGTCACTAATAGGATAGGTGACCACGCTTTTACAGATTAAGCAACCATGGGCATAGTCAAAACTTGGATGGCTGACCAGTTTTTACTGGTTAAGCAACTCCGGACGTAGTTAGTAATAGGATGGATTATCGTACTTTTACAGGTTTAGCAACCATGGGCGCGGTCACAAATAGGATGGATGATCATCGATCTTTTACAGGTCAAGCAACCATGGGTGTGGTCGAGATTTGGATGGGTGATCACGTTTTTACAGGTTAAGCAACTCCGTAGGTGGTCACTAATAGGATTGGTTACCGTGCTTTTGCAGGCTAAGCAATCACGGGCGCGTTCACTAATAGGATTGGTGACCACGCTTTTACAGGTTAAGCAACCGTGGGTGTGGTCGAAACTTGGGTGGGTTACCACGTTTTTAAGTTTAAGCTACTCTAGACGTAGGATAATAGGATCGGTAACCACGCATTGTATGTAGATGCATATAAATAATAAGTCCTGCTGCAAGTCGAAACGCGTCCATTGTGTTCGTTGTTTTTGCCTTCTGTCATGACAAATGTTTGTGTGTTAATTATTTGACTGCCATGTGTGGATGTTCGTATAAGTCGTATTTGCCTACATCTGAATTTGCCATTTTTTGGCAAATAACAACAAACACCCAATAGCGAATACAAATAGCCAAGTGAAGTGCCACCATCATAAGTTCCGTGGAAATCAATAAGTTGTTTTCCATGGAACGTAGGGATGCCCAAGGGACATTAGCATTACTTGTACTCTTCAGCAAGAATCTGCACGTAGTCAGGTTTTAATTTTTAAAACTGTGTCTTTGTTTAGTTGTCACATGGGGAGGATAATTATGACGGTATACTCACTTGCGTCATAACCGACGGCCAAGACAGCGTGGTTGCACGCAGTATAAGTGCATCCTTTTGCAACACCACCCTGGTAACTCCGAAGGCTGCTTGCGTCTATAACTGCAACAATAACAAAAAACGAGTATGCAATAGGGGTGACGACAGGGTCTGAAAAGTATGATTGTAATTAATTAGTCCGTCTTTTAGATTATACAAAAATAATAGACCCGTATTTTTCAGTTTACCAAAAAAGTAAAAATTCACAAAGATACGGGAGTGGGGGCTTGCGACGTCACACTTAAGTAAAAATCGTGCTTAAGTGTGACGTCATGCGAAATTTATATGCGCTGTAGCTTTGTCATTTTTGGTTTCACAGAGAAAAGAAAAAACACGTGTACAATATTTTTTAATAATCTAACTGATGGATCAAAAACATTTTTCCATTCGTCACGCCTATACTGATATCAACGTATTATTATAGCCTTAGTCCAGCATCTTTAGAGGCTGAAATTATGACGATAAAACGGTAGCTTTTGTGGAAAGAAGCCGAGCGTACTACAAGTGTAAGATACAAAATAAGTTCATAAATAATATTTTCAGGGAAAGAATATCATCATCATCAATGCATATAACAAAGCAGTAAAAATTGCATGTCTGTACATTTAATAAGTTTATAAAAAAATGAGTGTGGACGATAAAAAAAGAGTAATTGAACACAATTTTTGAAGTGAAAACTTCTTTAGCGGCGTTGTGCACTTTTTTTGGAATGGGTAAAAAATGTTAAACTCGCGTCAGGACACGCTCGCGTCAGGACACGTGACCTGATCGAAAATTCGTAAGACGGATGGAGAGTAGACAGCTGGCGCGGCGTAGGAGGGGGAGTACACCCCTCTCTTTCTACGGCGCGGCGAAAATGTATGCCTGCGCCTGCTGTTTCGTATATCAAAAATGCACAACGTTAATATTCAAGTTTTCACTTCTGCCGGCATTCCCAGAGTGCAACCCGTCGTTTTTTTTTTAAATTGTCTGTCTGTTTCCCTTTATCTACAAAACTACTGGACAGATGTTTACTCGATTTTCAATGCAGAGTAGGGTTTGTTTTATTGAAATATGATATCAGGAAAAAAGATGTACCAGCAGAAATATGGTACAATCGACTAGAGCAATTTAAAATCAAAATAGCTGCATTTGACATGTTTCAGGCTTTCGCCCTTTTCCTTATGCAGATAGTATAAGTTTGTGAAGAGAGACAGCTGTTACACTATACTTTTTTATTTTCTCCTAGCCTATCGTGGAAGAAACGGGACCCCGTCCCCGGAGAATGGCCACAATGTCAGAGTTTATCAAGCATAGCGCTTTATATCTGTCATTATCTCACTCTAAATTATAAATATATTATAAATAGTATTAGTAGTGGTTTCCGGCAGAGTAGAATAGGGCCAAGTCCTTTCGTAAATGCCGTAGAAGGCAAAATAGGAAATACAAGCTAAACAAAGCGATAAACATCAATGAGACCTAACCTCTGGCCTCCAACCCGTCTGGCCAGCGTGAATAGTGTAGGTCTCCTCTGGTATGGCTCTATAAGTATGGCTCTCGTAGTACAAAGAAGGTCGTGCTCCTGCAGTGGAGACAAAGAGATCTGATGATGATGATGATGATGATGAGTATTAGTATCATCTGAAGTTTATCTACGACTTTACGCTACGGGGCCTGGTACCCCATTATCGTACCTATGGATATAGGACCATACAGCGCCACGGCTGCCTGCAATTCCTGTTCGGAATTGCCAATCTCGAGACAGCTGGAAGCTCGAGCGACGACCTGGCTGGGGTTGTAGCGGCAGCTGCCTTTTGAATCTATGTACGGGTAGCTCGATTCTGCCATAATGCCGCTCTCCACTGCATATCTGAAACAATCCAAGAACCTAGTTGAGACAAATTCTAAATACATGTTACATGTATGATTTGTAAGCATCCATTGTCCACGTTTCCGACCGTAAGGGAGTATAAGTGGAACACATCTGTATCTATACATATAATAAAACAGTAAAAATTGGATCTGTACATTTAATATATCTTATCTTATATCTTAATATATTTCCAAAAAAATATAGGGGAAATGCAAAATTAGTAATAGAGTAAGAATTTAAAAAAAGTCGGTTTGTCTGTTTGTATACGCTAATCTCCGGAAATACTGGACGGATTCGAATGAAACTTTTTTGTTAGATACCTGTTAAGCCTTTTAGGGTATAATTGATTTTGGAAAATGTAATACCTGATACAGAACCATAATAATCCAGCACTTTACGAAATATAAAATGACGTCTAAGAATAAAAATCATTTTCTGGAAATATAAAGTCCTGGGAACGAAATTGCGGGCTTTGACTAGTTCAATATAACTTGTTTAGTATGGAACCTTACAAAGGAATCAACATCGTCAAGGGTTGCTAGCCGCATTGCTTTGTGAACTTTAAAGTCATCGTCAAGTTTTCCGAAAACAGCCTATTCAATTATGACAAGCGGAAAATTTCCTTACACCTACTGAAAAGAATAACTGTAGTTCTTTCAGAAGGTTTTACAAAATTTTACGTTACAATAATCATGATCATCATTTTGCATAAACGCAAGAGAGTTGTCGTGAGGCAGGTGGCTGGTCATAATGCTATTGTTAAATTGTTTAAACTTTCTCTCGCTATATCTATTTCTTCTCAATTTTGCATGGTTTTCTGCATCCTAGGGTTACCATTGATATGCATATTGTATTTGAAGAAGAAATGCGGAAAATGGCATCTCGGACTCCGAAACAACACAGCTGAGGATGCAACCAGAAACGAACTAAGATAAAGAAGAGTTATCGTTATAAAAGAAGCTATTGGGAAGTATTGTTAACTTACAATCCGCCATGAGTAATCCATCCACCTCCAGTTGGACCGCAGCCCAAATTCGTTCTCTCGCAGTCAATCAGCTGTTGTTCTGACAAGTCTAGTAGCCCTTTTCCGTTCTTGGCATACTGTGACTCCAGGTTAGCTAAGGAATATATTAGAAAAGTTATAACACAAGTTTTTTTTTCGTTTATCGACATTATCACGCCCTTTCTTCTTTCACTAATGAGCAGAGCCTTCGTTTACACCACACATCTCGTCACGTCTTGTGTTACTCGCATCCTTTATGGTTATGTACAAATATGTATGGGAGCGCCGTGTGTTTTCGGCAGAGTAGAACTCTGGTAGGGTCACTCCAAGTCCTCCCGTGGATGTTGTAGAAGGCGACTTAGGAAATACAAGCTAAACAAAGCTTATAAACATCAATGAGACCTCTTCAACCCGTCTGGATAGCGTGAATAGTGAAGGCCAAGTATGGCTCTGGTAATACAGAGAGAGTATCCTCTGGGGCGTCAACATCAGATATACTGATGATGACGTCATCGGAGCGATGAGAAGACAAAACACAGAAGTTTTTCACAGCCTCGACAGGGAGGACGACCGCCTGCAAATCAAATATAGGAAAAAGGCGCGAAACCCGCAAGTAAACCACATTGTGGTTAGCACATCTCCGGCATTATGGAGGAGGGCGGTAGACGCCGGAACCCTCCGTGTGGACCTCCAGCACGTCAGGGTGGCCGATCAGTCCCCCCTCGTTCAGTGCTCGCGTTGCTTGGCCTATGGCCATAGCAAGCGGTACTGTAGCGAGGCGGAGGACTCATGCGGCCACTGCGGGGGCCCACACTTAAGGTCGGAGTGTGCTAGTCACAAGGCGGGAGAACAGCCGGCGTGTAGAAATTGTACCAAGGCAGGCAGAGAACAGACGGGCCACAACGCCTTTAGTGACAAATGTGATATAAGAAAAAAATGGGATGCAATTGCAAGGTCAGCAACTGCGTATTGCTGACCTTGCAAATGCTTGATACCTTGTGTGTGGTGGGGTCGTTGAAGCCAAACTATCGCTAAATACGCATACAATTTACTTTGTAAAAAAGCTAAATTGTTATGTCCAAATAAGTGCAAAAAACGAGATAAGGCGCCGCGGCCCGGCCACACATGGGGTATAGGTAGGAATCGGGGGCGTTGTGAGCACGGAAGTGAGTGTATGCCACTTCACTAAAACAGGCAATAAAATATGAACGTTATATACTATAATAGCTCATATTTAGCACACATGGAACGTAATAAAAGTGGAGAAATACCTCACTCGGGCTCAGGTCAAGTCCTAAATTAGGCGGAAAACCAGTCAAAAAATGTGTGAATCGGAGCTATATCCCAAACTATTCTTATATTTAATCTAAAAATCAATTGCTTGAGCGCAGTGCTTACTTGTGCATATAAACTAAGTATATGCAGAGAAAATGTACTGCATAATGGGCGAATTGTGCGTGTGTAAATTGCATATACTATATATGTAAATATTGTATATACGCGCGATTGCTAAATGGAAAACAAAAATTTTGTCTGATAACTATCTTGCAAAAAACAAATAAAATAAAAATGTAAATTGTAAAATGGTAAAATTGTTAAACTGTAAAATTGTAAAATTGTAAAACTGTAAAATTGTAAAATTATAAAGTTGTAAAATTGTAAAATTGTAAAATTGTAAAATTGTAAAATTGTAAAATTGTAAAATTGTAAAATTGTAAAATTGTAAAATTGTAAAATTGTAAAATTGTAAAATTGTAAAATTGTAAAATTGTAAAATTGTAAAATTGTAAAGTTGTAAAATTATAAAATTGTAAAATTGAAAAGTTGCAGTTATAAATAAAGAAACCCCTTTGTATATCCCTCAAAGAACCAACAAGGAAGTACAAAAAGATAGATAGACGGGCATCCTACCCGTAAAAGAATAGTTATAAGTAGTAGACGGGCATCCCACCCGTATCAGAGTATACAAGATGATGAATGAAAGGAAAGTATGAAGTATGGTAGTACGAGAGGCATAAATGCGAGAACTAGTATGAAAGAGTAGATAGTAAACATAGTCTCCAATAATGTTGGAGGTGGAGTACAAAAAAAAAAAAAAAAAAATACAGAGAGAGTCGTGCTCCTGCAGAGGAGATCAAAAATCCTGATGATGATGTATGGGACTGGTTAATCAATTTTTCTATCATAGGTTACACTGTTACGTCTTTCGCCAAACAAAGTCCAGGCCGCAACACCCAAAGGTCACTTTATGGTCGGCGAGAAAATAAATAAACGGCCAAGTGCGAGTCGGACTCGCCTATGAAGGGTTCCGTAGTAGCAAATAACATAATATAAAAGTCTTGTAGTACTTTTTTTAAAATTTTAATTTAAAAAAAACTACTTACTAGATCTCGTTCAAACCAATTTTCACTGGTAGTTTTTGTGGTAATGAACATCATATATTTTTTTTAGTTTTATCATTCTCTTATTTTAGAAGTTACGGGGGGGGACACTCTTTTTTCCACTTTGGAAGTGTCTCTCGCGCAAAGTATTCGGTGTAGAAAAAAATGATATTAGAAACCTCAATATCATTTTTGAAGACCTATCTATAGATACACCACACGTATGGGTTTGACGAAAAATATTTTTTTGAGTTTCAGTTCTAAGTATGGGGAACCCCCAAAATTTATTGTTTTTTTTCTATGTTTGTGTCAAAACCTTAATGCGGTTTACATAATACATCTACTTACCAAGTTTTAACAGTATAGATCTTATAGTTTCGGAAAAAAGTGGCTGTGACATACGGACGGACAGAGAGACAGACATGACGAATCTATAAGGGTTCCGTTTTTGCCATTTGGCTACGGAACCCTAAAAAGGAATCAAGATGGGTTGTTAGCCGCGTCCCTTATTAACTCGCAATTTCCCCCATTCCCTTGATATGCGAGGAAAGAGAAGCAGCTGATACATTGTTATTCTTTTCTCTCAGACCAGTTTTAAAGAAAGATGAGAAGAAGACTTACCGATAGTGCTAAAGGCCCAACAAGAGCTGCACTGTTGCTGATTCCTCACGGGAGTGACCGCGTTTAGCTCGCGCCAGTCCAGCCGGTCTGCCCGAGCGGCGGCCGGGTCCAAGCCCTCACCAAACCCGGTCTTCCTGCATGGCATCGCGTACTTATCAGGCGCATGGCAACCCGTGTACTTGGCTATATATTCCTCATTAGTCAAGTCAGAGAATCTATTTATACCTGCAAAGATATAGAGAGAAATTAACGTTGACTGATATTAAGTACGACACAATTCTTAGTTTGAATTGGTGTTAAGGATTTTTGTTTGGCTGTATTTAAAATTGATTGAAATCTAGTTTGATTGGCTAAACTAAGATTTCGTTTGATTAAATAAATAAATCATAATTAATGTACGTTCTCAGAGATAGCATTAGTAGGAATGAGGAGTTACAAAAAGACGAACTTTGGGCTTGGTATTCCTCTAGTGAATGCCACGTCAACTGTAAAACAAAACTAACTAAATAATTAACAAAACCGTATATACCTAAGTACTACTAATTTATAAAAATGAAACTAAAGACCCATTTAGACGGTGCATGTTTCTTGCTTGTTGCATACTATTTTATGAAAGTAAACATTATTTTGTTTGGCTGACGTTTCGTTTAGATTATGCAAAGTATTTAATCCTTCAATACAATGGTACACTACAGGCAGAACCCTGCACTCTCAGACCAGATAAATAAAAATTGCACCGCCTAAATGGACCTTAAAAAGTGCCTCTGTAGGTCAGGCCTGATAATATAAACTTTATGTGAATGTGATAAGGTTGGGATTCACCCGTGTCGAACTACCCGATCGGGCCACTTCGGGGGTGATCGGATCGATCTTGTAGAATCGGCTTCTATAAAATTCTATTCTCGTGAAATAACGTTTAATCACTTACCATAGATGGTGTCGTGCTTCAAATTGAGCTCATTTATTTCCTTCAGCTGATTCCTGAAGATCTCTAGCCTCAGAGCCTTCTCCTCTTGGGACTCATACTGCTTGCCGTAGTCTACTATGAACTGTTCGAAGAGAACCTCGGCGTCTTGTTCCAAGTAGAACGTTTTCTCCGTCCCGTTTACATTGAGTTTGTAAGAGGCCCCGAAGACTGCCTCTACACAACACAACAGTACAAGAATGAACATGGCTGCGGATTTGATTTCTGATAACTTTGAGATTGGAAATGGCTTATATATACAAAAATCTTTCCTAAAGAATTTTGAAAATGCGTTTTTACGATATATGTATACGTGCACAATTTTCAGATATTTAAACTGATAATGTGACACGGTAACAAGGAAGCATTTTTAACCACAATAAATAAAAATATTTTTATTTATTGTACATTAAAACTTAATCTTGAAACGCAAAATATGTTACTTACGCACTTAATCTTTTAAACAATTCAGTAATGTTGTTTGTCAAAATAATAAATTATTAACAAAATAAGTTTTAAAGAATGCGGGTGGTAACTCGTTATCAGTGAAATAAAATAAATTATAAATCCATCGCTTAGTGATTTTTATGATGATAGGTTTTACTGTTACCTTGTTAGATAACAGTGGTAGATTTACGCGGAGGGCGTTGCAGTTTTGAATCACAGCACTTCTGATAGTATGTATATTTACGTCTTCCTTTTTAAACAGCTTGATTAATTATGTATATTTACAGAAATATGTATATTTACGTCTTCCTTTTTAAAAGAGTCTCACTCACCACAGCGTCCTGTAAACGGAAAAAGGAACGTATTTTTCATTAAACAAAAGGTTGAACTGTCAAATTAAATTTCAAACTTTGTCAAACGTGTATTGTCCTATAAAAGTTAGATATAAATACTTTCATTTAAATTCATTAATTAAAACTTAACTAATAACCAAAATTACCCAATTATATTGGCCCTAGATGATATTTTGACAAATTCATGTTTTTATTTATTTGTCAAACGCATATAAACGCCATTATTTGGCAGTCGTTAAGCTATGTAAGATGCCTTCAGGCAGCTTAAAAAATTTTACACCAGTTTTGGCCACCTACACAGAATAACATACATAGAACGGTTTTGTGTTAAACAGTTGCTCGGCCAAGGTTATTTCGATCTATTGTTGTGAGCTCCAAACAAACATCCCTACAGATTTTTATCAATCGCGACAACCCACAGATATAGAATAATATAGATGAAGACAAACCATTCCAGTACCTCTGTCGAAAATAGTCATCGTTTGCCCCTTACCTAGTAAAGGACACCGAGAAGAGCCTGGCTCAATTTTTTTAAATATTCTACATCGTATAGATATAAGATTGTAGACTATCAAAAATGTTGTCAAACACGTCAAATTCGAACGTTTACAGAGCAGGATTTCAGTAGAACCACTCATATAGGTATATATAAATAGTACCCACGTATTTTGTGTATACAGACCCTAGAACCAAAAGTCCGAATCCTATGAGGTGGTTAAATGAATATTTAACTTTTATAAAAGTTAAATAAATAAAAACGATGGGTTCCGTCCCATATCTATAAAAACGTTTATTGTACGGAAGCCCCACTTAAATATTTATTACGTTTAGTATTAATTGTTATAGCGGCAACAGAAATACATCTTCTGTAAAAATTTCAGCTGTCTAGCTATCACGTTTTATGAGATACAGACTGGTGACAGACAGACGAACGGACGGACAGCGGAGTCGTAATAGGGTCCCATTTTTACATGTTGAGTACGGAACCATAAAAACAGTTCGCTAACGGCATTGCCTATTGACAAGATTTAGATTCCCTCAATCGGATTGTTTTACAATTTGCGCGCTAAGAGATGTGTCTTAGTTTTACATTCCAGTTTTTCATTTTCACCTAGATCTCCTACCTTGATCAACATAAATAGCCACATTCGCTATCAAGCGAATAGCTCAGGTCCGAGTAAAGCTATAACTCAGCTAAATCAGATTGAGACATGCAATGCATCACGGCCGCCGGACAGCAAGCATGTGTCCGGCGTCCGGCGGCGCATCCGGCACTGTGACTGATGCATCATTCTTCATTACGTTGTGGAAATACCTACACAGTTTTTACAGCAAAAGTATTAAATTTAAGTTATATACGAGGAGCTGGGTGGCCCGGCGGGAGTGCTCATTGCTAGCGCTTCCGCGAGTAAAGCGACATTAGGCGTGGTGCACACTTGGATGGGATAGACAAGTGGCATAAAAAATTCTCGAGCTACTCCGTGCTTCGAAAGGCACGTATAAGACGTTGGTCCCGGCTTTCATATTACACCGTATTTTACCATATCCATCGGTATATTTGGAACTAGCTGTGCCCGCAGGTCTCGCTCCCCGCGGGAATTTAGGGGTAAAAACAAAACGTCCTTCCATGGGTCATAAACAATGTCCATTCCTCTTTTACATCGGTTCAGTCCTTCTTGATTTATAAATAGAAAATAATGTAACTAACACGACTTTGATTTATTTATTAAGATTATACCAGGCTTATATCTCTGAATTACTGATATGATGCTTATATGGCAATATTCCAAGAAGGTTTGCTTCAATTCCGCTACATTGTGGGAAACGAATCGCAGCGAACTGTCGGACGAGAAGGACAACAAAACAAACACTATTACAACTTGCAATCCGAACCTCATCTAGCACAGAACTGCCACAGATAACTCAAAAGATAGATTGTATACAAAACTTTGTGAGATGTGTGTCACCAGTGATGACTTACGTCTCTTAAACGTGGTCCCTTGGGCGATGAATGCAGGCCGTTCTAGATCAGTCATTTTGGAAATCTTTGGGTGAGGCTATGTCCAGCAGTGGACGTTATGCGGCTGAAATTATGATAATAAAATAAACCATCTCGGTCCTATTAAAATTTCGACTCAATAATTTTGCAAAACTATAAAAAGCCGATTTCATCCCCAAACTTTATTGATTTTGATTAAACTTCTACGGGACCACAGGACAAGTATATAAAAAAAATAAAAAATAAAAAAAAGAATTTTCCAAATCGGTATAAGTATCTTCGAATAATCGGTGAACATACATAAAAAAAAGATAGCAACGAATTGGTAAGCTCGTCCATTTTGGAAGTTTTTTTTTCATTCTGTTGAAAAGAAGAAGACCGCTACGGATAAGTAGCGCCATCTATTCTTTGTATCAATTCAATTCAAGTAGTATCGCTAGTTCCGCTACTCATCACTAGATGACGTTCTTGACAGTCGGGGTTCTTTAAATTTGCCTAGCAAATAAACTAGTTCTTGTTATATTTTACAAGGTCTATTCTCTCGAAAGTCAAACTAGCAACTATGAGGTGTTCTCTGAAACTAGCGAGCTTTCCGCCACAGCCGTCCGCTCCACCTAAACGTGCCGTCCAACTTATTTAATATTTCGAGAGAACGATTAATGCTAAGAACTATCGAATTCAAATCGTAATTTGAATGTCCTTTGACCATATTCCACCAAAAACATAAATGAGAAAATGCTAGCCTAGTTCAATATCATGGTAGGTTGTTATTGTCGACATCGACAAAAGAATGGAGATCTAAATGGGTGCCTGTAGAGAAACCTAAAATGTATTGTGAGGATCTCAATATTTGTCCATAGCTTGTTTTACCAGCAAATCTGAAACACATATTATTAGAAGAAACTTACAATGAAAAAACAATAACTTGCGTAAACCAAGATAAGTATCCTAAAACTAGCCAAGTGAAAGGTTGAGATTTTAGACCGTTTCCCCGATCGGATTTTACTACCTGCGCGAAAAAAGAAGCTACTGGAACAACATTCAACAACATTCTGAACAACATTCTATTTTTTGATTTTCTCCCAAACCAGCATGCAAAAGATGTGTTTGTGTAAAATCAAAACGTCCTCGTAATATTATTTTCACAACATACAATATTTGCGTCTTTGATTGTAACTCTACATATTTATGAGAATTTATCGAATATTCTCTGGTTCACATTCAAACGAAATGAGAAATTATCATATGCACACATTGATTTTCATACATATTTACGATGTCACTGGAATCCAGTAATGCATTCGATAGAAATCATAAATATTAAATTAAGATGGGCTAAACAACTCGTGCCACACATAATTAACATCATTCATTTATTAAAAATGGAGTGTTCAAAATTAGCAATTAAGTCAGTCCGTGTATTATGATAAGTCGGATTGAGTTTCTGGACTGCAAAATACGATTTCTGTGGGAAGTGTCGACTAGTATTGCTTCAAGTTCGGTCTAGGTAAGGATAGTTTTCAACTACTTCGGGCGACAACAGGAATAACAACTAAATAATTAACTAGCAGTTCGCTTCAACCTTTTAGGGTCAAAGCCCACGCAGCTCAAGATGAGCGAGTTCCAGTTCATCATCATCATCATTTCAGCCACATAACGTACACTACTGGACATAGGCCTCACCCAAAGATTTCCAAAATGACCGATCAAGAGCGGCCTGCACCCAGCGCTTTCCAGCAATCCTGGTCAGGTCATCTGACCACCTCGCAGTGGGGTGCCCCACTCCTCGCCTGCCAGTACGCGGTCGCCATTCGAAAACCCTTTTGCTCCATCGCCCAACGATTCATCGCGCTATGTCCCGCCCACTGCCACTTCAACGAGCTAATCCACTGGGCTATATCAGTGACCATTAGTCTCCTATGAATTTCCTTATTTCTGATTCGATCACCGAGCATTGCCTTCTCCATAGCGCGTTGAGCAACCTTGGCCTTCATGAGACCCATAGTAAGAGACCACGTTTCAGAGCCAAAGAGCGAGTTTCAGTTATCAAAATTAAAAAGATTATCCAGTAAAAGGCACTTTTACACGTCAATGTATAAAAAGTATATCATAAAACATAAACTGTTCAGGTGAACTACTTAAGTACTGGTATACTTTTTATATATGAACGAGCTTAGCTGGCCATCTGGAGCGTCGCACGTACTCACTACTTCAGTTTCTGTTCAGACCTTCATGGAAGTTAGTACTAATTTTATGCAAGCGCAATCGCTGGTAAAAGCTAGTAATATTAAGCTAGTAACCTATTTTCGTAAGTCAACTTCTTTGGCAAGACTACAAACATACCGGCTTTACTGAGGCTTTAATACGTACTTGAGTAAGCCTGAGTCCTACCCCCACGCGCGAGGACTGAGATTTATTACAAACAACCGCTCCAGCCGATTAACTCCATATTAAGCAGATAAATTAAATGCTGCTCTTTGTGATGTGAAACCCGAAGCAAAGTTAATTTTACACTTGGCTGCATTTCCTTACATTCTTGGCTTGTAGTTTTAACTTAATGAAGGAATGCCTTCTGAGGCGAAAACATACATTGTGATTTTTTACAAATTCGAAATAGCTTGATACAGATTCTCAGGATGAACTACTATGCGTTAGCACTGTTTTGTGGTGCAGGTTTGCAAGGATCGTAGAAAGATGCAGTTGTCTCCCTACCCATGGGAAACAAGCGTGATATAAAATATAAATTGTCAAAAGTAAAAACCGATTTCACCCCCAAACTACTCAACCTATTTTGACAAAATTTCTATGTAACCACCATACCCTTTCAAATAAAAAAGAAAAGAATTACCCAAATCGGTCTAGGCATCTTCGAATAATCGTTGAACATACATAAAAAGAGATCGCAACAAATTGATTACTTCCTCCTTTTTTCGAATTCGGTTAAAATAGGTACCTAAGTGACTATTGTGATGCAGGTTTTGTAAATTAACTTTAATTAGCTAAATGCCACGATTTCAACACGATCAAAACTGATAAAAAGCGCAAACCTTCCTTATTAGAACGTTCACGCCTGAAGGGCTGTCGTTTGAGAGTTCGACCCGGCCCAAAGTGCCGAGCTGGAAATTCGTAAAGTTTTAATTGATTCTTCGCAGCGACGCCTCTCTTTATCCCAGATCATTCGGTTGCTGGCGAAATTAAAAGGTAAGGCTACAACAACCGCGAGAAAGAATGTTCCAAATTGGTCCAGACGTATTCGAGTAATCTGTGAACATACAGAAAAAAAGAAAAACAAAAAACATTCCGACGAATTGACAACTACCCCCTGTTTTGAAATCGGTGAAAAAGAAAGGTGTCAGACTTTTTAATGGCTTCTGACTTAGTTTGACTTTAACCCCGGTACAAAAAGTGCGTGTTAAAAGCTTTTTGTGTGTATACGTCTATCTACTGTCAGCTGTAGTACAAAGCCTGATGAGTGAACAGGCCCAAATATTTTATTTGTTCATTCTGGCGATAACATAGCTATGGATTCAGATGGTTCTTTGCAAAAGTCAAAGTTACATGCTATTCGATCGATTACTTTGTTTGCTTCCGCCACCAGTTAGTTCATGCAAACTATTGCGTGTAACAGCATAGGCAGAGGCATGCATTAACTATTTGAAGCGAGTCTACTGAGACTATTGACTATGACCAACTTAATATGACCAACAATGGGTGGGCGACGGTCGGCAATTAAATAGTTTGCAGAGTAGAAGTATTTCAAGACCATCTAGCGATAACCGTGTTTAATGTTTCCACGTGTGTTCTATCCCTAATCTCCTACACCGCTCAAGTTTCAGCCAATTATTCAGTGATAGACCCTTCAAATTCACATTCGTCGCTTCCGCAGCGCAATTCTGCCAAAACGAAGTAATTTACTGGTTAAAAGCGTTTTGATTCATGACCGGAGTCACTCGGAAATTGGTTAAATGGTGTCTTTGGATGATTTCGTTTGGCATTACAAAGTTTTTTTAAATAAATAAGGATGTTTAAATGTATTGTATAACAGGTCCTTCCAGCGTCTCGCGTAAATCGTAAAAGCCGGTTGAGGGAATGGATGACATCATCGCTTTGCCCATCACTAATTTACATTCCCTTTCACCTTTACGCTAACTGCGGCCTATGGGTTTTAGCTGGTCTGGGCTGACTACCCCATTGGGTATAAATAATCACCACTCGTAGCCTACATCACATCCAACCACTGAGCCAAACACGGGTACAATTTATTATAATTAATTACATAGCTTATGGTCTCAGGTGTTACTTTATCTCAAAGTAATATGCAAAGTGCATCTAGATTACTTTGTGTGCTTCAGCCACCAGTGCCTGTTATGCGTCTGAGTGTGTGTGTGTACCTGGTAGAAAAAGCATACAAAGTAATCCAAATCAAAGAGCATGAAATTAGTCTAGAACCTTTTGACTTGAAGAGAATATGAAGCCCACATTTACACTAGAAAAAAGAAGCATTTTAAGATTGTTTTGTCCCAAACCAGCGAAAGAATTTAGACCTAGAAAATTAACTTCAAAAAGTACAGTTTAATGTTTATAATTTCCATTACCTATCAAAATACTTTAATTATTTCACTTAAACGTTAATTTGTATTTTACAAATATTTGAAGAAAATAATTGGTTAAGTAACCGTTTCGTTGAGCATTTAAGTACCTTTCAAAGTAATCCATCAACCAGTTATAACGGACAAGTTTAAGCCAGGTGAATTTAGGAGGTAGTCACTGAAACTTCGCACAATTAACGGTAATTTTAATTTCTCTGATTAATGGCTCTTTAGAAGCGAGAATAATCAAAAAAAGTTTCCGCGAAAGAGGATATAAATTATAGCCTGATCTAGATTCAAATGAAAGTTTATTAAGCATTATTATTTAATTTATAATCCAGATGTATTATATTAAGGCTTGTCTCTACGTTTTTATTTTTCAAAATCTGTCAAAATTGATTCAAAAGTTGTCCGTTCTTTTTCGCTAGGTTTGTAGTAATGTCTTAATGCAATGCAGATAGAGTAAAAATATATAGAGGTTACAGTATGAAAAACATGACGTAATGAAAAGTATCTCTAGTATGTTTACTTTTTTGTAACATGTTATTTTTTTGTAAAGAATTGAAAAAGGTCATGTCACGTAATCTAATAGTTACGTTATATTTTAAAGAAACTGAGACTTATCAAGCCTACTAGATCAATGAACCAGAGGTATTGGCAAATCTTAAATGGTCATAATGGTACAAAAGGTGGACTTAATGCTAACGCGTTGTCTACCGATCAGCCTTTAGATAAAACAGAAATAATTTATTTAAATTTTAAAATATACACGGTAATTTCTCATTGTTTTTTGGACCAAGGGCCACTTTATAAGGATCGTTAGTAAAATGTAATTAGCTAGTCAAAATAAAAATTCAAAAACAAAGTAAAATCGTGAGATCAATTAGTACTACCGCCAGGCACCGCCTCCGTCCGGCAGGCCGGAGTTCATCGAGGTCATGCGGTAGTTTTGGTCGAACATAACTACGTGGTCTCGATTTGTTTATCTTATGTCATACACAAATTTGGATTACGTATATGGATCGAGGAATTTAGACACAATACGATTTTTTTTCGAAAACCAATGAAAAGTCAGCATGTTGTACAAAATAAGTAAGGGGTAAATACGTTACTATATAAAAGAGAGCTGGAATATTCAATTCTTTATATTAAAATAAGTAATATTTTTTAAATTGAAAAATAGTTGTGTATATTACCGTATATGTGGGTTATAGTGGTTATAACACAGGAGGCGGAATTTTCGTGCCCGAGTCGAAAGCGAGGGCGTGATAAAGCCGAGAGTGTTTAACCAATATACGCACGTATATCGTACGTTTTTCAACACATGTATATCTAAACAGATTTTTATTTTAACCAGTAAAGACCCGCACGATATTTATAAATGTCCACGTTCATTGTCTTACTATTGTGTCTGGTATTAGCGGTAAAGGAACGGTTAAATAAACTCAACCATAAAACTGTGAAGCACACGGCTGCTTTCCCACCGTAATACTTATTAAAATCAGCGCGGCTGGCCAACCATTGCTAGCTGGTGCCACAAGGCACTGGGCGTGTTCGGAATTTGAGGAAAAAAATTAAAATATTGCTGCTGCATAATATAACTTTATATGCGTTTATAACGCAAGCGTGTTTTATAAGCTACTTTATATATGTCTAAAGCCGATGAAATTCAATGAGATCCACTTTACGAGCAAGTGTGTTGAAAAAAAAATTAATATACAACATGGAAGGGACATACCCTTAATAAATCGAACCACAGGCTATACTAGATCACTATATTATAATGATATTAAAATAACATTCAAAAAACAAAAATAAATTTGACATTCCCTTACAAATCGGCCTGGCGGCTGCACACTTTTGTATGGAAGTGCCGAATATATTTTTTTAAGTTTTTGACTGTCATTATACTATAATAAGTGGTCTAGTGTAGCCCGTGGTTCGATTTATTACGGGTATGCCCCTTCCACGTTGTAATTGGCACTACTGTGGGCACTACATTTATTCCAAACTGACGTCGAATTTGCGGAGCGTCTATGTACTGTAAATGCTAGGAGAGCATGTACTGTAAATGTTATATATTCAGATTTGTCGCTTAATACACGTTTATTTGGCTGTTATGCTACAGTAAACAATGGGCAAAATTTAAAACAAGTGTAATTCAAGAAAGAAACAAAAGAAAGGGTAATTCAGTCCTTTATTTTTACCCACTCTTTAAAAGTTAAACTAGATCTTTTATCATTTTAGGGTTCCGTACCCAAATGGTAAAATCGATACCCTATTACTAAGATTTCACTGTGTATCTGCGTCACCAGGCTTTTTCTCGAGAACTGTGATAGACACACAGTTGAAATACATTTCCTAGGAAGATGTGTCTATTAAAAATATTTCTACAAGTGTAGTATAACCCTATCTTTAATTTGACTATCGAGAATTGATCTCGAAAAGCCTTTACAATATCGATGCAACTATCCATATCGATAAGAAAGTCTAAAAACTAATTTAAATTCGTGTTCCCTAATTAGGATTGATAGTTTTCTTTTAACTTTTAATAAAACCAAATATATCAGAAATGGATCCCTAAATCCAAAAATGTTGTTCACAAGCTCAAAATATTTTGAAAGACCTATTTAACGATATCCTACACGATGGGTTAGTCGAGAAAAAAAACTAGAATATTTTTTTCCTATTTTACTTTACTATGTTTTTTGGCATGATTAATATGCCCCATGCCAAATTGCACTTGGTGGTAGTGGCTCGGTCTACGGCCTCGTAGGTAACCTCTGCCTTCGGCCTCAGGCTTCACTTTCACTTGGTTGCTTGTTTGGAGGGTTAAGCAGAAAGCCCTCCTCTCTGCTCCCCCCCTCCTCTCTGCTCCCCAAGCAAGTAAGCTTCCATCCTTACGCCTATCACTACAGCGCAGATCAATCAACCATATCAATTAGTTAGCCAGTCAGTCGGTGGTAAAGTATGTACGTGTATATTTCTCGAAATCTAAAAGTAAATAAATCCGAAGAGTAATTTATAGATAAGTTTATTTGGCTATTATAAAATCATTTATTGCCAGAAAACTGGTATTTAAATAAAAATGAAATATTATCAATCGATATTGTATGTACATTGTACATTACTTGTATGAAAAAAAATCTATGCCGACCATGTCTGTCAGGTAATCAATCTATGCCACGCTATGCTTTGACACTTCCTTTGACATTGTGACAAGTGACACAGTGTAAGAAAGTTACTCGCACGTTTGTTTACAGACTGTTCGACCCATATATATTCGTGATATTATTCTACACTGTGACAATAATTTTACGAAATCAAATGTCATTTTTTTTGTGAAGAGCGACGCGTCCTTGCTTCGTGAGGCCCATCGGCCATCTGACAATTTGATGTATAACTGTCAAAAATCTGTGCAACAAGAACAGTTTATTTAAATACACTCACGAAAAAGCGAGACGGCAAGTACAATATTTTTCAGGAAGGCAAAAGGGCTTATATGACTAAAATCTAAAGTCACGCAAAACTGATCAATTATAGAAAAATAGCTCTAAAATTAAAACTAAAGCATCAAAAAATAATTTGTACCACAATTTTGAAGATTACACAATTACTAATCTGCATTAAAAGTTTCAAAGCTGAAGTCCCTCTCGTTTGTGAGAAATTAGACCGTATATGTTTTGGTAGAGGTGTTTTTGATGAGCAAGTTTGTGTTACAAAAATTAGCTAATCGTGTATCCACAACCACAATTATGCTAGAAAAGCGTTCTAGTATGCTATTAGCAAGTATCAGTTTTAAAGTTCTGATATTCGCTGAGAAATAAGAAATAGATAATGCCCATTTTCACTGTTACTACCAAGAACAACTTAAAATTCATAATTTTTCTTTTCAGAACTTTTTTCTTTATAACATTTAATGATCATATTGTTTGCATTGTCTCCCAGCGCCCGCAACTTCCTGGCAGCGAGCACGGTGTTCTGCCTGGCCATCGCGCTGGTGACGTACAACGTGCGGGAGCTGAGATGATACATTGGTGACACTAGCGCCACCATCAGTTAAAAATCATTATTCAGTGAAAACACAAATTATCAAAAATCTGTTCTATGAGATTAAAGTTCTGGATCTGAAGTTAATTTTAAACATAATTGTCTCGCTGTCCAGACGGATTAGAGAAGTCTCACTTATGTTTATAAGCTTTGTTTAGTGTGTATTCTAAGTCGCCTCTTACGGCATCCAGAGGAGGACTTAGAGTGACCCTATTCTACTCTGCCGAAAACCACACGGCTTAAACGTTGTAACATACAACAATGAAAACAATAAACACAGGTGGTTTTGGAGTGCAGATTGGAGGAGACAGGAGTGTGATGAAGACAGGGCTGTATTATAGCTCAGAGCTCTCCGCCTCTGGACAGTTAAATTTCATTGGAATATTTTCCAATTCTCGTTGCGAAATGCATACATAAAAATATTAAAGTGTATAATAGTGTTTTTTAAGGTCAAGATACAACACAGAAGAGAGAAGGTCCAGCTCGACAGCGGGTTCGTGAAAGCTGATGATGACAAGGCTATTTTATAATCTCATGCAGATTGCCCTTGAAATATACTGTATCGAGTTTTATTTACCAAATAACCGGCCAAGTGCGTGTCGGGCCACGCGCTGTTGTAGGGCTCCGTAGTTAAAAATGCCGACTTTGAGTTCACGGAACTAGAAACGTAAAAAAAGGAATCTTATAAAAAATTTGACTTTTCCGAGTTCATTTTATAAGTTGGTCGTATATAACTTAATATATTTAATATTGTATTTTTTTTCATTAATTTAGCTGATAGAGTGGGAAACTTGACTCTAACAAAAGTTAGAAACTAATCCCTAAACCGTAAAATGGTTTTCAAAAGTTGACAATATTTTTGAAAGACCTATTCAACGACACCCGACACGATGGGTTAGTCGAGAAAAAAACGGACGGACAGGCAGACATGGCGAAACAATAAAGGTTCCTGTTTACTACGAAACCCTAAAAAGACGCTGCTTGTAAACCCACTAGCAGTCTGTAGCTTAAATGGGTAGAGGTTTCGAAGGAATTACTACTTCAATTGCATAAATTTTTTTTTTAATATTATTCATTTATTACAGTCATAAACCCATTTTTTTATGATCATGACCGATAAAGTATATATATATATATATATATATATATATATATATATATATATGTATCACATTGTTTTCATAGTTCCACAAATACACAGACAATGTATGTAAGTCAAACTATCAAACACATATTTCCTCCAGTCAGAAACTTGCCAAATTAGAGCAAACTTTGCGACTAATGAGCGCTGCCGTCTAAGATATGATCCGAAGTTGTCGACGCCCCCCCCCCCCATCTCTTAGCCAGTTTGCGAGTCTCAACGCAAACAATCCTAACTCACATAGTTTAGCTGCTAGAACTGTATTTAGGAGGGCTTCAACTTGATAGATTTACATGAAAGTAGCTGCTAGCGACTAGCGACTCATTGTTTTAAACTGACGAAACGGAGCCGAGAGGTACACTAGCTATATTGAAATTTGTTTTTTTACATGAAACTACATGAATTTTCAGAGTACTTAACCGGTAAAACCGGTTAATGTTGTCACGAAGTGTCGCGTGACACTCGCCGACAAGCGTCGCGTACTGTCACAGGCGTACTTACTCTCGAGCTCATCTGTAAGAGCCCTAAGTAAGACAAAGGACTTGTGCGTAGGTAGTAACAAAGTTGTTGTAAATGGATGTGCCTTTTGAAGCCGTCTTCATCCTTTTTAACATAAGTACTTTGTTTGTTAAAAGCTTTTATGAAATAAATCACATGTTTTCTTTGACGTTAGGTAAGTACTTATTAACATTTACTTTGAATTTTCTTGTTACTACCGAGAATTTAGATGTTTTAAGGCAGTAACAGAAACAGTAAATATTATATAATCCAATTATGAGTAATTAAACGATACTAATTATTTTTGCACACATTTTTACTTTATTATTACATGAATACTGCGAATGATTGACAACAAAATAATTTAAAATAAAACTTTAAGTAAAAACTATGAATATTTCCAGATTATTTCCATTTAACATGTTCTTCTTTATCATCATCAGGTCTTTTTATCTCTCCAAGTCACTCTTCAAGTCCCCCGTGGATGTCGTAGAAGGCAACTTGGGAAGTACAAGCTAAACATGTTCTTATGTTTAATTAAAATGCCACATAAACTTCACAAACATTACAAGTTTTAAATATAACAAAATGAAAATATGTTTAACATGTTAAAAAGCGATGCAACTAGAAACAACCTTGGGTCCTACGGCTGAAATTTTCTGTTTTCAACATTAGGGATTAAGTAGTGATTTTGTATGTATGCTCGTACTGTGTAAGTAATAATAATAATTTAATACAACACAATGAAATTTAACTAGTGGCTTTATAAGCTGTAGACCTCGAGAGTCGCCCCGACCCGTTGAAAATTATTCGATGAAAAATAATTTCAGCCAAAACTTGCGTTTTAATAAGGGTAACAAAAAAGAATTAAGACATTCAAAAAAATTTAATACTAATAAATTACCTATATAATATTCGAACATTCTCATAAAATTTTACAAGGATCGGTTGAGAAATGCGACCTGCAGACGAGAACAGCTAAATAAACTGACGGACAACCGGACAGATTTTTTGGCCAATCTCGAGACTGACACTTCTCTCGCTTCACTCGCTCGGTCAATCAAAGAAAACCAGAGGAAATGCGTTTAGCAACCAATACTCGTAATGACGAAGCTTATTTCAAACGTTTTATAGTATGGGTATATTATTATACTGCTATTGCACGGTCTGGTGTAATTTTTGAAATAATATCTTCACGTTGGCACAAATATTTGTGGCGATAAATAAAACAAGGCTTTGGAATCAGCATAATTTATGCATGCTGCATTTACAACACAAAGGATTGCATGAGTAAAGAATAAAACAGCCAAGCATGAATGTGCATTGCCACAAACAAATTGAAACGAAGAAATACGATTTCTTCTATTTATTCTCATTTTTCGTCCCTCCAAATTTTTTCAGATCGAAGGTATCAATAATATAAAAAAAATGTTTTAAGCGCTAGTGAAAAAGAAACACCAACAAATGGCACTGCATAATTTTTTCCAATAATGTCAACTTACAACAATTATTATTAAATAATTTCATATTATATAACCGTGTCTACACAATGCCAGTCATCATTTGACATAAGTATAAATTATTTAAATTCAATTAAATGTAATGTTTTAATATTATACAGCACAGTAGCCATTATGTCTACAATTTTGAAATTTTGAAAAGCATTACCGTCATACATCAACCCGTAGACTGACATTATAACTTAGTTTAAACCATACACACAAAACAACTATTATCAATATGAGACTTTTCCATCCGCTAATATCAACTTGATTTGATTGGTTAAAGTACTTAAGTAATTTTACTTAAGTCAGAGATTTTAAATAACTTAATAAGACTCAACATAAACTGAGTATTCTCAAAAAAAAAATAGCACAAAATAACATACAAATAAAAATGCGAATATTTCTCTTTGCTTCATCTCAGTGCGCAGATAACTGCGGCGGATAACGAGCCTCGGCATCAGAAATTCACGCTTCTTTGATTCCTTCGGTTCACTTCTTTGACTGAATGCGATTCACTAGTCGCTAATAAATAAATAGGTACCGTTCTGTCTACAATAATAAATTATCTATAAAAATTATTATCGGTCGAGTGTAGTGTAGGTTGTTGGGTTGCAGGGTAGGCGGATGCAAATTTTAAGTTCCCTCTAATTAAGATCTCAAATATATTTTTGTTCATATTGTAAAATAAATAGTTTTGATTTTATTTACGAAAGAAGACGAAAAATCACCTTCACACTGATCGCCGAAACTACTGAGCCTAAAATTTTGACAAAATATAAAATCTATTTAATTGCTTGCAGATTACAGAAAAACCTATAGGAATTATATCAATTGAAAATAAAGTGGTAAACTCAATATAATACGTTCACTTACGGAAAATAGTTCACTAAAACACCACTAGATGGCGCTAGTAGTAGGTAACTCGCGTCTTTCTGTAAATATTTTAAATATAATTGATTTGGCATTGTAAGGAACCCTACCCTATCGGTTATTTTATGTATGTTCGTTCACCAATTACTCGAAGACGCGTGGACCAATTTGGAAAATTCAATCAAGTGGTCGCAAGATATTTTATCGGGTCGGAGGAGGCGGTCGCTTTGAAAAATTATATTTATTAAAGGTTCTAAAGAGTTTTATTGGACTTGATAGATAGATAGATAGATAAATTATTTATTGCATCTATAGCACACTACAAAACATAAAAAAAGAAAAGCTTAACCTAACATAAACTAAGATAGGTATGTGTGTGCTACAGTATTAGTACTTGGGCTTTGATCTATATGAAAATACTAGTATAGCAACGAGAGTCGTTTATATTGATGTCTCGAATTCAATATAAACAACTCTCGTTCTTTTTAAGTTGTGTCGACTGAACAGACATAAAAACATACTATCACGTCTTTATCCCTAATGGGGCAAACAGAGCATTTTAGGTCTTGCGGCTTTAAGCAGATAGAGCCCAGGGCTGCAAGACTTAAAGGCCACTTTTATGTTACCATGCCATTCTAAGTATTTTCTTTTCTCCCAGACGCATTTAAGAAAACTGTAGACTAAAAATTTACTCCTAATTGCTATAAATATGTTTCATATACTTCCGCATTGATTAGGTATATAACATCTGTATTCTAGTCCAGCTTATCTCGTAACCTTCACACAAACACAATAATAATGTAGTTTTAAAGTAAATTCAGCTCAAACAACCCTCGGACCGGCTGGCTGCGGCCAAGCCCATGTCTGGTACGCCATTGCCACTTCATAAATACAAAGATGAGTAGACGATTCGAGGCCTTTGGGTCTTACAGCTCTGGGCTTCGTTTGACCCATAGACATATATGTTTTTTACTGCGTAAGGTTTGACCTGTTACGTAAAAACGTGGTACTGTATCTGTAAGTAATTAGGAATGTTATGTCGTATTTATTTTTCCTTAAATAGATACGATACGTACGTAACTAGATATCTAAAACTTTACCAGGTAAATCAACGCTTCAAAGAATATATACCTTCATCCTTAGTAGTAGTACTAAGCAGGGCTAAGAAATAAAGAATATCTGACACTACAGCTAATTTTCGTTTGTAAAAATTCCCTTGCCGTAACCCTCATCAAAAATTCTACGTAGGCTAAGCAAACTGGAGTGCACCAATATCATCTTGTAGTTCCATATATTACACACAGTTTTTAAATAATTTATTGATCATCATTTCAGTCGCATAACGTCCACTACTGGATAAAGTCCTCACCCAAGACTTTTTCTCCTACGAATTTCTTAGTTTCTTATTGGATCCCGTAGAATAGTCTCTCCATTAGAGTATTGAGCTACTTTAAGCCTTCTTATGAGACCCCTAATAAGGAATCCAGTTTTCCATGGGAGTGATAGGTAAACAATATTACAATGAGCTTAATTTCAATCAAAACTCAATCACAGTTTCAGTAGCACCTGTCTTCCAGATCCGTCTACAGTTATCAAGTGATACAAATATGGAAAGATTATTAAATGGTTTTTTTACTTTTTACTATCCGGCGGCCGTTGTTTAGCAGACCTGAGCCCAGGAAGCGCGGCGGCGCGGGCAAAATGAGAAAACTTTCAATCCGCCCATGAATACTAATCCCGATCGCCCGCGCCGAACGTCTTTAGATCCAATTAATTTGGGAATTAAGGTACGGTGCAAATATAAGGCAGGACGAAATGATGTCTTGAAATAAATTCTTTTTTTTCTAAACTTGCCTATTTTATTTCTCATGCATACGCATTTAGGGAACGTTAGTATTACGGGACTTACCGCGATTAATATAGTTTTTTGCCAGATGTTTCAAATTTTCGACGGCTATTCTGCCATCTTGGTCGCTGGCCGACTGGAAAAACTATAATTAATTGCGGTAAGTCCCGTAATACTAATAACGGTAATTGTGACCGCGAAACTCTAAAATCATGCATTTAGGGAACATGCTACATTATGACTACAAAAATATAACCTTTTCTGTGAGTAAAAAAAAAGAGACTAAAACTCGAGTCTGCGTGATCTTTTAATATTTTTGTTTCATACTAGATGTTTTTGCTCCAGTATGCAAATCAGAAGGCCAGTCAAAAAATGTAATTTAAAATTTTTCTAAAAATTAAATTTACAATAGAAAGAATAGGTTACAATACTTAAAAGGTTTAATTTTCTCTGTTTCATTTATTGTATCCTTTTGTTGGTAACGGCGAGTGGCAGGTTGGCAGGTGTTGCCTCGAAGCAGCCGTTTTTATTTCTAAATTGATTTACACAAGGGATTTAGGTCTAATTTTAATAAATTCTATTTACGGGTAACGTTTTTACCAAACTGTAAAAAATGGGTAAAATGTAATCTTATAATTTTATTTACTATAATCCATCAAGCCGTTTAGACGTGCCTTGATTAGATTAAATAGCCATTTACGAGAGTTAACTATCCAATTTGGTCCAATTCGCTCTATGTTTAATACATTACCCACTCTGAACAAGTTGACATCTTACGATTTGTTTGTTACGCACATGGAGAAACTACTACTTACAATTAGGTTGATTATAAAGACTGATGCGGATTCTCTGTGGTGAGACTAACAACAAAATATGATAACATGTAAAGAATTAACAATCCGAAATAATTTTTTGCTGATGGGTGAGAACATAAACTAGATGCAGTTGTTTCTTTGCCAAAGTTAAAGATACATGGTATGTGATTTGGATTACTTTGTGTGCTTCCGCTACCCGTTAGTTCATGCTTGAACTAACTGGTGACGGAAGCACACAAAGTAATCCAAATAATAGAGCAAGTAACATATTTGCAGATGTTTACTTATTTCGGGTGGGTAGTGGTTTTAGCCGAGTTAAGTTTTAAGAGAGACTTAAGTTAGGTCATATTTTAAAATAAGACAAAACGATATATATTTTTTTTAGCATCTACTATGTATTTTTTTTTTCAACATGACTAAATTCTTTATTGAAATATTACGAGTACTGAATTCAAAATTAAAGTCAATAAATCGTTACCAAGCACCGTTCCTTAGAGGTTTATTCATCATCATCATATCATTGTCAGCTTTCATGGACTGTTGGTCAACTTTTTTCTGTCAGCGCCATCTTGTTATGTCTCTGATGACATCGCGATCCAGTTCTTTTCTGATTTCAATACAAGGTAAGAGACTTCCAACAAGGGTACTTCTGATTTCAATACAAGGTCAGAGACTTCCAACAAGGGTACTTCTGATTTGAATACAAGGTTAGAGACTTCCAACAAGGGTACTTTTGATTTCAATACAAGGTTAGAGACTTCCAACAAGGGTACTTCTGATTTCAATACAAGGTTAGAGACTTCCAACAAGGGTACTTCTGATTTCAATACAAGGTTAGAGACTTCCAACAAGGGTACTTACCATCTAAACTAAACATATTTCAGTAGGGGGAGGGCCCCGCTAGGTATAGTTACATCTGATACATGTAATTGCATACCTAAGAAGGTTATTACTTCTAGAATATTTCTAGTAATCCCATATATGTAAATATACTGCATTGAATGCCACGCTTATCATAGTTCGTAAAACTCATATTTTATTAGTTGTAACACCTCTTAAGTTGCAGATGGCTCGAACTACGGCGATAAAGATATCACAAGTTTTACAGGTACATAAAACGACCGTAAACGAATGTCTTCCTGCGAGGTGAAAAACCGTATAAATTAAGGTGTTCTTATCCAATATTAATCTGTCTCGGAACAGGTGGGGTGTCTACGAGAGATCGGGTTGTAGAGAGGAGACAAAGGGAGATGTGGCAATTAGTACCTACTCAGTTTTATTGCAATAGAGTTTGTATGTAGGTATATACGATTAATATGCTGCTTATCATCATCAAGTCTTTTTTTCTCCACGGCAGGAGCACGACCCTCTCTGTACAACCACAACCATACTTGGCCAGAGCAGCCAGAAGACTTGGCCTACATTCTCCTTGCTGGCCAGACGGGTTGGAGAAGTCTCATTGATGTATAAAAGCTTAGTTTAGCTTGTATTTCCTTTCCCTTCCTTTGCCTTCTATGTCATCCACGGGAGGACTTGTAGTGGCCCTATTCTACTCTGCCGGAAACCACACTGCTGATCATTGCTCATACCAGTCGATTAAACAGTTTTGTCTATCTAGTACTGTAGCTACAGATCGCTCAGACATGTTTGCTATAGGAAACCCTTGTATTTCTAAAATGCTTGTATTCGAAGGCGGTTTCATTTCCACCATTGGCCAGAACCATTGATGGTGCAAACGAAACTTCTTAATGTCTTTTAGACCATCAGAATTACCACAAGTTGTTTCTTCTTCAATCCTCAAGTGTGCTGCTTCGGAGCCCGGGGGCTCTTTCCCGCTTTGATTCTTCAAACATAATATGCGTAAGTATGGAACTACTGGCAGAAATAAATAGTAACTTTATTAAAGATGTGTAAAATCGCCGTGGTATACTAATCGTAGTATAGTCTTTGTTAAAAAGTCTGTAGTATAATCGATACTACATACTTTGTAACAAAGACTCTATATTAAACTCAAAATAAATACACATATTTTAAACAAATAGACATATTTTAAACTCAAAATAAATCTCCTCTTTTCTATTCTCGTTTAAAATGGATACGACAAAATCCCACCTACGAGACACAAAGTTCCCAAGGGAAGAATTTAAAAAGTAAAATGTCAAGCCGTTTATTCTTTTTTATTGCAGACTGGTAGAAGAGATAGGTCGTTTTTTGCATTTCACTGCACCAATGTGTTTTGTGAGAAAAGTTTAAAAAGGAAGTTTTGGTTATTTTACAAATGCAACCAATTTTTTAAAAGATTTCTTTTATAAAACATTAATTAGATTTACGATATATCATAAAAATATGATAGAATTTCTAAATTAAATTATATATTTATTGATTGAACAACTGGCTGTGCCTGCGGGCTTCGCTCCCCGTGGGAATTTGGGGATAAAGAGTACCCTATGTCCTTCCCCGAGTCTCAAACTATATCCATACCAAATTTTATCCAGGTTCAGTAGTTGAAGCGTGAAGAGATAACAAACAAACAAATAAACAAACTCACTTTCGCGTTTATAATATTAGTTAGGATTAGGATAAAATTACAAGATAAAATTGGTGTTTTTGTTAATTGTTATTCAAAGGAAGAGCGCTTTATTCGAATTAAAAAGACAGTTACGAGTAAAAAGTCTATCACGACCTAATGGTCCGGAGTCATGCCGAAATCCACTTATCTGTAAAAGAAGTCACGTTTCCAGAAAAAGGGTTAATCATTCGTGAGTTCAGGCTGATCGCATTATCCCAGAGACAAGCCTCCATAGTAACTCGGTTTAACAGGAAATCCAGGATGGGCTGTAGTCGACTGCGAGCGCTCCCCCGAGAAAACAGGCGGTAAATCAGTTTATCATCGATAAGCCGGCCTGTCTGAAACATCTCACGTGGCTCGGAACATTTAGCCGTTATTTATTCATAGAAATTTGTAGCCACAAATTACAAGTCTAAGTCAAGTTTTAGCATTTATTTCAGACAAGCTGCGCCCTGCGTTGTTACCAAGCCTAACGTGGCCTATGTGTTAATCCAGGGTGTCAGCTCTTTCCCCCCCGATGTGGTTCCCATCTTGTCGCGATGGGGGGGCTCAGTACCTGCGGTTGCCTCGGCCGCAGGGAAGCTAAGAGGAACCCATTGCCCAAGTCGAGGCTTAGGCCTCCCCGGGCCAGGCGGAGGCCATTCCTGGCTGGAATGGCCTGGCTGTGAGGGAAGGGGGTGACGACGACCCCCCTACCATCACAGCCGTGGTAGGGGTCGCGGGGAAAGAAGAGTGTCGGAGTGTCGTTGTATAATATCAACAGTAAAAATGTCAACACCTTATAATCAACAATTTAATATCTCAAAGAATCATAATTGATGTACAACACAAACAGTTCAAAATGTCAACAGTCCCAATTGGCAACAAATGAACAAATAAATGTCTTAGAACATAAAAGGCATATTTGTTCAATGTTGATCCATAATCACAATTTGTGAATAAATTAACGTCCAAAATAATCAACAATCAATACATTTTTGTTCTCACATTACACATATACATATTTCTGAGTCAAATAGGGGTGACCTATAGGTATACTATATAGTATACTATATACTATTCTATAGTATTAGTGTGATGTTTCAGTGTGAGCAATGTAGTTGCTTGCACCAAACGACTGGCTCCAAGCCTCCCGTTTGTGGTGACCAGAGCGCTGGTAGTTACTTAACACAAAAAATAAGCATTGTCATCCAACGGCACAATACTGCCAGGCTTCTGGAGACTCTTTACAATAATAATAACGATAATTTATTAAAATTTGCCCAAAATAGATACAAAAAAGCTCTAATAAAAAAATGTTCTTAATCTATTTTGCTTACAGTTAACAAGCATGTGAAAATAAAGTCATTTACAATATAGAAAATAAAAAGTCTACTATATGTATAATAATATAAAGTATATTTTATAGTTTTATCTATTGCCACTATCTAGTAAATCTTATTCCGCCTTGTTTTAAGATAGACTTACTTACAACTTACTATAATTCTTGTTTTAAACAAATATCCGATATCATTGATGTCAGAGAAAAAAGTTGTCGTAATTAATTCCCCGCTGGCCTGCTAAAAAATGTTAAAAAGCGTCTAAAAATATCACAAAAATTCACGAAACCAGGTCGTGGGCATCAGCTTTTAATAATATAAGCAGTTTTTTAATAATTATTATGAGTCACTAATCCTTTGTATAGATACGTCTATGTATTCTTTGAGGTTTTACTAAATAATAACATCATCATCATCAGGTCTTTATAGTCTCCACTGCAGGAGCACGACCCTCTTCTTTGTACTATTTGAGAGCCATTCCTGGCCAGAGCAGCCAGAGGCTTTGGCCTACACTCTCCTCGCTGGCCCAACGGGTTGGAGAGGTCTCATTGATGTTTTGCTTTGTTTAGCTTGTATTTTCTGAGTCGCCTTCTACGACATCCACGGTAAGACTTGGAGTGGTCCTATTCTACTCTGCCGAAACTACACGGCGAATAAAAAAGTAGCTATATCGATAAACAAATTATGATGCCATTGTATCGAAAGTGGCTTGTTCTACGCGGAACTTGCGAAAGTGTTTGGTCACGTGATGGATGGTTCGAAGGCCTGTTTTGTTGACCGTCCACTTTGTTGCTCGGTAATAGATTGCTCTTACCAATATCGTAATGTATTTTCGGTTGTTTGTTGCCGATAACCCTGATATCCATTACGAAAGGGTTTGGAGGTAAAAGAGGAATCTATTTTCTTTAAGATATATTATGCCAGATAAATGTACCTGTTGAACATTGTGCCTTTTTATTTTTGCGGTCTTTTTGTCTAAAACGATCCAAATATATTATTAAATGATAATTTAAGTTGAATCTTGGATGACGGTAATCTAGTAAATATAAGAAAGAAACATTTATAGTACCTTTTTTTAAAATATATAGGGACAAATTACACTAACTGAGCTGCCCTAAAGTAAGTTCGAGACTTATTATGGGATACTAATTCCGCGATACTATATTTTATAACAAAAACATATATAATGATAATGAGATAAACATCAATATACGGGATTTTTTAAAAAAAAGACCATTTTCCAAATTGCCCTGACCGGAGATCGAACCCGGAATCTCTGGGTGGCGGCCTAGCACAGTGACCATTACACCACGGAGGTCATCATATTATTTATTTGAAATATGCTTCATATTTTACAAATATCCTCAAAAATTGCTATTTAAATTCTGTGTACATATTATATTTGTAGATATTCCAAAGTATTTCCTGACTTTTACTGTGTAAAACAAATGAATTCATATGAATTTATTCACAAAATTTCGAAATATTGGGTCGAACCAGCGTTGCTCATAAAAACAAAATAAAAAAGAACAAATTTCGGAGTAAATATTTAAAACAGCAGCATTAATATGTATACGGCGGAGTTAGAGCAAGTTTGCAGACATCTCGCATTAACCTCCAGTAACGACGGCCGACGTGTAGTAAGCTGGGACGCAAAATATAAAGTCTGTAGACGGATCACTTATAAGTTTAGTATGCACCATGAAAATGAGACGCTCATGCCAATATATTTCGTGAAATTTACCGGCGAGACTGGAAAATACCAATAACAGATTCGCATTGAAGTAAAAGTTCTTTACTTTTTATACCTGCACTATCACTTCAGAATATTTTTATAGCAACTTATTAACAAATTAAATTTCTTTTCCTACAAATAGAATGTAAACGTTTTTTAAAACTTAAATTTACAATAAAATACAATGTCGTGTATTTTCTGTAATACCTATTAAATTAACTATGTCAAATTATACCTGAACTTTGACAATGCTTTTCTAATACAATACTGTGACGTCACGCAAAATTGAAAGCATTGTATTTTCTACATAATTTTCTAATCAGAGAAAAGACAAGATACATATACTATATTTTTAATAATCTATCTAATGACCCAAAAAAAAAATAAGTTTGCATGTTTATTGCTTGAAGAGCTATCAGCTCGTCAAATAATAATTTAAATGCAAAACAAATTTCTTACATTTTCACTGCTACCAAAAAACCATCATTTGGCCGAACGAATAGATTGGCTGAAAGAACTGAACTAAATGCACATCTGTAGCTTCCTATAGTCGTTGTACCGGTTACCGAGCGACATGCGTTTAAATGCAAAACAAATTACATTTTTACTACCTACTACCGATAAAAACCATCCTTTGGCCGGACGAATATATTGGCTGAAAGAACTGAACTAAATGCACATCTGTAGCTTCCTATAGTTGGTGTACCGGCGGACGCACGTTTGGATGCAAAACAAATTACCTTTTTACAGCTGGCCGATGAAAGCGCCCTTTGTGCGGTTGTTTATGATGCTGACTGTGTGTTGCGAATTAAAATTATGGCGGACGAATAGATTGGCTGAAAGAACCGTATTCAATACGAACAGTTGCAGATTAGCTTTTTTATTGGATGGTTTTTGTTTACGAGTGCATTGACTAGTTTCAATGTACAGAACAATGTAAATTGTGAATGCATTATTCAACAATAACTTTGTATTCAAACAGAATCTTGTAAATGCCAAAGTTCGTGATTTTTAGTTTTATAAATCCATCACCACAAAAAGGCGGAAATGGTTGGATTAGCAAATAAGGTACTCTTTATCCTGGGAACTGTGAAGTTCCCGTCTGATTGTGAAATTACAAACGGCCTATTAGACTACGTGGGTAACAGTTAATATAAACAATAGAATCTGAATGGATTTTGTTGTTAAACAATTTTAAAATAATTGTCAATATATACACGGAAAAAAATAAATTTCCACTATACTACAATAATGTTTAGTTGTATAAGTTTTGTTGATATTACAATAACTATGTTATTACCACAGATTTATTCGTTTCCTCAAATATTTGATTAATTTCTAATACTATGTATTTGTAGTCCATACGACGATATTCTAGTGGTCGTAATATGTAGTGCTAACATATTATATAGTAGTAGGAACTATGTAAATTTGTTCAATATAATTGTGCTAAACAGTTTGTAAAGCAAACTAAATGAACCGTTACCTATAACCCAAAATTTTCCGATTTAAATGAGGGCGCCACTGGACCCCAGAAAATTCAGGTAGCCCCTTGAACTCATGATTTGTTGCACATGTTTTTACTAAATGGGTTGTAAAGTTTGATAAATAAGTTGTTGCATACACACTAATGCGTAATAAATACTCAATAGGTTGTAAGTTTTACAAAGTACTGAATACTTGTCACAACATGAATCGTTCGCGTTCGTGCGAAAGCGCAGAATACCCCACTACGAGGAACTAGAAACCACAAACAGCAATTAACCACTATACATAGTTCACAAGAATCATACGAGATGGCGCCAGCAGATTCTATATCTCGATCTCAGAGTTCTGGTTGCAACTGACTATATATACAACCTCCGACAGTACACCGTCGGAGCCGCGGTTCCCCAGGCGCAACACCATGCCTGGCGGGAAGATCTTCCCTTTGTGGCGGTCGAGCATATCACCTCGCTCCCGCTACAAACATCAAAGTCGATTAAACTAGTCATATAATAGGCGTAACTTACTCATAGTAACTACAACAAAAGTAGTATTGTAAATTCAACAAATATTAACGTAGATTAAACTGGATATAGAGTAGGCTTAACTTGCTCATAATAACTACAACATGCCTGTGTAGTAGATATAACATTTATTTTTGTAACAAACTCGAAGGAAATTGTACACACTACACAACATATTGTAATTGTTACGATACGTTCTTGTAGAACTTAATAAAAATTCCAACATACTTTCCTGTTGAGTTGACAATATACATTTGCATTTAATACTATATTTATTGTATCTGTAACTATATATTATTAACTATAATTGTGCAGTAGACCGCACTAATCGTGAGGGTTGTCACAAATAGCACTATAAAAATCGTGTAGTGAACGAGAATTCTCGTTAAGGAGACGATATTTTTTTTCCGTGTATAATAAATATAGATCTACGAGTACTTTACTAGTTCTACTTAAAAATCTGAATTGTTATCCAAACTTCTAAACAAATTCGAGAAAAATAATATATTTCAAAACAGTGTGGTTGGTAACCAGCCTTTTTCTCCTGGCGGATTTTCTTATGGGTCGATCCTAGGTTCCGCAGTATATTATGGGCCGCATCTGTTGCGGCATGTTTTGACACATTACTCCGAACGACATAAATCAAAAACTTTCGGAAAGCCTGATGAAGGTCGCCAATTATATCTCGTGAGGGCTCCCCGACTGTCAGCTCGTGCTATTTACACAATACCTAACATCGTTTATCACGAAATGGGGTTAGAATTAAAATGTATGCTTGTTTGTAAAACTTTATACTTTTAAATACATAAATAATATACTTCCTCTTATTGAGCATGAGCATGTTCGCGGACACACTGGTGTCAGATTTTTCGAGCTGCCTGCAGCACCTGACGTCTCTCAATATCTGTCAAATAGTGACAACAGTCACTATTGCACACAATGTCAGTAACTAGCTTGTAGGTTTCCTCACGATTTTTTTCTTCACCATTTTCAAGTGAAAATAATAAAAATTTAGGGATGCAAGTCGATGTCTCGCAGACGAACAGCCACTTGGTTTCCACCGCTTCAAAAGACGAGCTGACTCTTGTTGCAAAAACGAATTAATCAAATCAATCGAACTATTGGACGATAACCGATCGATTATCGACCTATTGGTCGATAGTCGATCGATTGTATACCGTCTTATTTTATTATTAGTATTAGTATTGGGTATATAATCAATCTGGGTGGGACACATATCGCGACGATCCGATGGCCGATGGGGTAAAAACGTTCGATGCTTTCCTACAAGGTGATGCAGGCCGCTCTTGACTGGTCATTTTGAAAATCTTTGGGAGAGGTCTGTGTCCAGCAGTGGACGTTGTGCGACTGAAATCATTTCAGATGAACCAACTATCAAAAAAATTAATCAATGTAATGAAACGAATCAATAAAATAAATCGAATTAAACTGAAAGCAATTAAACCAGCCAAACATACGGGTGGGAGGGCAAACTTTACAATGCTAGCAAATTTTACACTGGCACTGTAAACAGTAAACACACGTAATCCCTGAACTACAGTCCACCGTCACGGCCGACAACGTGGCGTAACGTCAACAAACAGAGATACTATATACAGCTTGTTTGCCCAGCACTATTGCATGGATTTGTAGCAATGGCGGACGAAATTTTGACAATAATTAAAAAACTTAAAAGGTGTCAAGGGACACCCGGACGAGAGAGAGACAGACAGACAGAGAAAAGAAGAGAGAGAGACAGACAGACAGAGAAACACGCGCACGCCGCACGGCTTACAACTATAGCAAAAAGTGTGGTCTTAATTTTTTCCGTCTAGCCTCCTTTAACAACGCGCGATAAGGAACTTCATTCCAAAACTTCGTTCCAACAACTATCACAAAATAACAATGTTTGTAATCTAGTAATCTCTACTAGTTTTTTTTTAAATTATTATAGCACGTTTTTTGTATTGATCTGCTCTCCACATAACAAAGATGTCGCTGCCATTCACCAGCACCACACATTTGTGTCGCTTCTTCTCAAACATGTCGACGTCAGCAGCGGAAGTGAGCAAACCACTCCATTTCCTTTTTTATCTGCGACACACATTGAGCCGGCTTTTACTTGGGCCGTTTGTGTTTGACATGTATTCCCGTTCGAGATGGGTTAAAAATTAACAATGACGTTCCTTCGAAAAAGAACTCGACGCAACTGATAAAATCGCTTGCGATATTTGGTCTCTGGATTCAAACAAGTATATTTGCTATTTTATTAAAACTAACATGGTATGAATTCATAACAAATATTGTACCATGTCTATTCATACTATATTTGTATTTAGTCGTGGATTATTTATTATACTAATAAGTTAATTTAATTTTATCGGCGTGTTGCCGAAAATCATTGTAACTTATTAAAATTAACGGTGTAACAAATGTTGGGTTGGCATTCTAGAACATTCACCCAGAAAAATCATACAAAACTTATTCCGTCTTATTATAAAACGCAGACTAACTTTGTTAATAGTTTTAAACCATTATCCGACCAAATCAAGTTGACATCTAGTAATATGCCATAGTCTCATCTTAAAATGTCAACTTGATTTGGTCGGATATTTGAATTGTTTCTATCGGAATCAAATCAAATAAAGTCATCAGGTCTTTTTGTCTCCACTGCAGGAGCACGACCCTCTTGATGCTACCACAACCAGACTTGGCCAGAGCAGCCAGAGCACTTGGCCTTCACTCTCCTCGCAGACCAGACAGGTTGGAGAGGTCTCATTGATTGATGTTTATAATCTTTGATGAGCTTGTATTTTCTAAGTCGCCTTCTACGACATCCACAGGAGGACTTGGAGTTGCCCTATTCTACTCTGCCGGAAACCACACGGAATGCGGATGCGTTTCTTTCGGATTAAAGATGTGAAACCTCTTACACAATTCATAATGTATGATAAACGAAGAATATTTTTTATATTAAAAGTACGAGTAACTACCGAGTTACTACTTTAAGACTTTTTCTGCTAAATAATTTTATGAAAGTATGTGATACTAAATTACCTTCTGAACTGTTTAAGGTATATTTATTATTCTTAGGTGTATTTTTTCCTGTGAAAAAATAAAGTGTTACAGTATAGCCCCTTGACCTTCTCGTACATACTCGTGCCTACCTCATTCAAATGACACACTCGTATTGTCCGGCTAGCGTAACTACAGCATCCGCTGGAAAACTCAAGAAGCCTTGCCTTTCAATTTCATACAGGGCCACGGAGGGTTTCATTTTCTGAATCTTTTATTAGAAAATAAAGGTTTATGTTTATTTTTCGGTCTCTATCATCCGTTGTCCCCTTCGAAAGCTCTTTGACGGAACACATTATTTATAGTGGTTTTTAGTTACAATACTTACAATCGTGAAAAAAGTCGTAGTCAATGAAGATTTAAGTAGGTAAAATTTATTATTGACTTTTTACTGTATATTTGTAATTTTAGGTAAGTTTACTAACATTGTTGATGCGTATGTGATGGTAAGTTATCGTTTAAAACTTGAAAGCTTTTACGTAGTAGTAGGAGATGTTAGTACGCAGTAGAATCTTAGTAGGTAATAGGGTCCCATTACAAAGACTCTACTGTCCGTCTGTCTGTCACCAGGCTGTATCGCATGAACCGTGATAGCTAGACAATTGAAACTTTCACAGATGATGTATTTCTGTGGCCGCTATAAAATAAATAACTAAAAACAGAATAAAACAAATATTTTAGGGGGGCTCCCATACAACAAACAATTGTATTATTTATATATAATGGTACGGAGTCCTTCGTGCGCGAGTCCGACTTACACTAGGCCGGTTTTTTTAAAAGATTACTGAGCTGCTGCATCGAAGACAGTTCCCCAAGTCCACATAATTTATTGCTATTTTTCACTCACATATTCATAGAATTTTCACGAAGTAAGATGAAGATTTATACGTCTTGTGTCTCTCAGTACAAACAAAACAAAAAACGTACTGCGGCTTGTTGCGACTCGTTGCCACGACATGTTGGGTTGTGTAGTTATAGTTACCACAAGAGTTTCCAGCTTATATATTTTTTCATGAGGAAAATTATTTTCCTTTATTACATTTTGATTCAGTCTTATTGTTTCTGGCAGAGTATAGAATAGGGTCACTCCAAGTCCTCCCGGGGATGTCGTAGAAGCGACTTAGGAAATACAAGCTAAACAACGCTTAGTAATATCAATGAGACCTCTCCAACCAGTATGGTCAGCGTGGAGAGTGTAGGCCAAGTCCTCTGGCTGCTTTGTCCAAGTATGGCTCTGGTAGTAAAGAGAGGTTCGTGCTCCTGCAGTGTAGACTAAAAAGACCTGTTGATGATGATACTTATTTAGTAAAATGTCAAAGAATACATATAGGTACGTAACTACAAAGGATCTGTGAGTCATAATAATTATAAAAAATGCCTATATTATTAAAATCTGATGCCCACGACTGGGTTTCGTGATTTTTTTATTTTTAATCATTTAACTTTATCATATGAAATGTAATCGGCGGACTTAAGGCCGTAGGCCTTTTCTACCAGTCAACCTACAGGTGGTGTTGACATACGAACTTTCGGAAATATGTGATAATGTGTAAGTAATTTTGTAATATTTTTTAGACGCATTTTAATATTTTTTAACAGGCCAGCGGGGAATTAATTACGATAACTTTTTTCTCTGACATTAATAATATCGGATATTTGTTTAAAACAAGAATTAAGTAAAGAAAAAAGACCTGATGATGATGATGATGATAAATTTTGATGGTACACAACAAAGTCTGAGATCAATTTAACTGTCAGACGACCCAAGCCAAACTAGGTCCAGAGGGAGACCTAGCATGAGATGGAGGGACGAGCTGTCCGCGTTTGACAAATAATGGAGTGAAACAGCTGAAGATAGAAGTATTTGGAAACAAAAAAAGGGGAGCCTTTTGCCCAACTAGTAGTTTTTAGCTTTTGCACTAAAATGGTATTAAAGAAAATACATTCAACAAGAGATTAATGTATCCTACATTATTTTATCACTTTTGGACCTAAATAGCTAAATGAAAATTATGACGAGTAATTAAGCAGGTACGTTATTAAGTACGTATATGAGAATCTACAGGTGAAGAAAGTAACCCTATACAAATATTTTAATAATTACAACTACAGTATGTTTGTTAACTTATTTGTTTTCGATTCACGAACACAAAACCTCGCCTCTTTTTTATGCCCTGACCACAGGTATGGCACTTCATACAAACGGAGCAGCTATACCTAGTACTACTACAAACGAAACAATCCGTCCGTGCACACGTCAAATGTGTGAGTTAAACAATCAGGGTCGCCACCACAGAATTTGTTGCTTAGCTTACCTGTTTTTATCACTCGGAAATCTATAAAATTTTCGTTATTTATTGTTTTCCGTGGATAAACAATGATAATGTGCGCAGTTTCTCACCATTATAATTCAATAATCCTAAGTGACTCGCGTAATGTTAACGTGCAACTACCAATAACCCTGTTTTACTGCCACCTACACCTCACAATAACGGGGGAAGGGTTGCGGGGACACCAGATTGCGGGGGACGGTGCGAGTTTCCGTTCTGTATGTAATACTATTATTAATTCTGTGCCCTGACTCGATGTAAGTAACTCTAACGCTCTTACGACACAGTATCGCGACACAGGTCGGCGACAGTCGCCGACGGTTGACAACCTGTGTCGCGGGCATACTGTCACTGGTCTATAAGAGCCACATGTGTCGCGGGCATACTGTCACTGGTCTATAAGAGCCCCAAAGCCCGGCAAGTCCGGCTTGCGTGGCCCTTAAGGAAATTGACAATTTCCTCTCCCTTCGCCGCACAACGTTATTTACAAGGCAGGCACCTTTGATCTTTATTTTATTTTGTTGGTTACATTTTTATAATACCTACACTTATATATAATAATAAATATTTTCTCCTCATGTGAGCGCGATATTTTATGTACTGTATATTTTGTACTCTGTCTGCCCCATTAGGGATAAAGACGTGATAGTATGTATGTATGTATGTATATTTTATGAAGCTGGCTGTACATCTGAGAAACACAGTTAAATCGTCATTCCTTGAGTTTGCGCCAATATATAGTCATTTTCGGTTTCCACATCTTGCTTTCGGTGAAAGAAAACATAGTGAGGAAACATACAAGTGACTATAAAGTTTGCAAATTTGTGCAAAGGAAGCACACAAGTGACAAGTTGTAAGTGACTGTAAGATTGCTAGTGTGTGAAATTAAAAAGGAAATGGCAAACCACTCTATCATCTCTGCCAAAAATCGTCATTGTTTGCGTCTATTTTAATACCATGACACCTCTAAGAGCTTGACTCTTAAATTTAAAAGAAGAATATGAGCAAATAAATGATTCTGAATCAAAGTCGAGCCGAATAAGTTTCAAACTAGGAAGTCATAGATGAGACTAGTAATACTTTTCCACTACTTTTATTCAGTTATATTACTTCAACATACCATTCTAGACCATTTTCAGCAATACTACACTGGTGAGCTGTCAATGCGGTTTCTAGTCTTGACACAAAAAGCAGCTAAGTTCGTGAAATACGATCTGCTAAACTAGTCGACAGTGGCGGATGCACTTCACACTACAAACGCCGCGTTTCTACGTCAAGACGTACTACGCCACTTTAGAGTGTAAAGCAGAGAAAATTTTAAATCGACTTGAAAGTTGGCTACCTAAATCGGTTGAGTAATGGAGGATAAAGCTTATCTCTAAGATGTTAAATTATTGCAAACGATAGATTTGAACATTAAGTTGATTTATGAAAATTATTTTAAAATATGGAAAAGTCGTGATTTAGAGTAGAGATTTATAAACTACTTACGAGTAGCATATGATTAATTGGCTCATTATCGAATTCACAAATATTTTATAATAAATGCCCGCGATTTTCTTTTTTTTAACAAAAGCCAAGAATGCATTGGCACAGGTATGGCACTTCATACAAACGGAGCAGCATATATACCTAGTACTACTACAAACGAAACAATCCGTCCGTGCACACGTCAAATGTGTGAGTTAAACAATCAGGGTCGCCACCACAGAATTTGTTGCTTAGCTTACCTGTTTTTATCACTCGGAAATCTATAAAATTTTCGTTATTTATTGTTTTCCGTGGATAAACAATGATAATGCGCGCAGTTTCTCACCATTATAATTCAATAATCCTAAGTGACTCGCGTAATGTTAACGTGCAACTACCAATAACCCTGTTTTACTGCCACCTACACCTCACAATAACGGGGGAAGGGTTGCGGGGACACCAGATTGGGGGGGACGGTGCGAGTTTCCGTTCTGTATGTAATACTATTATTAATTCTGTGGCATTGGGGAAGTTAGAAAATGATTTATAAGGCATGTCGCATGTAGACTACGCAACAGTTCAGTCGCGTTTTCGCCGTACAGTGTGATGTTCAAACTAGGACGGAACATCGGTTTTTTGCCACGGATTGTTTATCCCTACAAATGGCGGATTTATTGAATTTCCTTTCTCTACTGCACACTTCGTGCGGCTGCTGCGAGCATAGGGCGCCTTAAAATAGGAACATATTAAAAGCTTTTGCTGCTCTAATAAATTAGATAGTTATTATTATAGTAGTTTACCAACCCATCACGTGCCGGACTACTTATATAAAGAAATATAGTAATGTTTCGAATTGCTGCGTAGAACCCGTTGAGACTTTATATAAATATACGATATGCTAGCAATTGGTCACTATTTCGGATTCTTTCTTCCATCTAAGTCTACCAAACGACTCGGGTTTATCTACCTCGTAAGTAAAGAATAATATATGTGATTGTGTTCATGTGTGACAAATGAAAACCCCCAGTAATTTAAAAAGCACTCAATTTGAATATAAACTCGCATTTATCAACAGTATCCGAGAATCAGCGCTTCGAACAGTCATTTATCATGGCGCTTGGGAGTGAGCTCTTCATTACGGCGGCCTACCGAGCCAAAGATAATATAATTACTAACGTAACAGATGCCCAACGCCATAGAAACTATGGGAGGGCTCGTAAGTAGACAACACTGGAGTTTCGGGGTAGCCTTACAGAGATGGCAGCACACACAACTAACGAAAAAGTGACAAAGAAAGTGTTGAATATACTTTAAAAATATTAACTGCATTTCATATAAGTCATATTTAATAAATTTAAGTATTACTTTATTTCCAAATTACTGTACGAAAAAAACACAATTCTTTCTTCAACTCGAGTGTAACAAGGTGATCCTCTAGGGCCGGCGCTTTTTAGCCTAGGTATTCATCCTATCATCTCTTCTTTAAATTCAAAATTAAACGTGTGGTTTCTTGATGATGGGACGTTTGGGGGAAGTAAAGACTCAGTTTACACTGATTTTATGACTATCATTGAAAAATTTAAAAGTATTGGCTTAGAACTGAATTTTAAAAAATGTGAGTTATATATTGACGAGAACCTTTCGGAAACAACAAAAAAAATATTCTAGACAAGTTTATGGATATATCCCCTAACACAACTTTGACATCCAAAGATTCTTTACTTCTCCTTGGCGCACCACTATTTGTCGATAGTATTGAACCCCTTTTGGAAAAGAAATTAGATAACTTTACTTTTACAACCTCCAGATTGGATATTCTAAATTCCCACATAGCATATACCATTCTCAAATACTGCCTTTTTGTCCCCAAATTTACCTATCTCCTCCGTTCTAGTCCAATCTGGAAACATTCGGAAATAATAAACAAATTAGATGCTTGCCTTTATGCCGCCGTTGAAAAAATTCTAAATTTACATTTTAGCGATAACTCTTGGAACCAATTAACTCTACCAATAAAAAACAGTGGCATAGGAATCAGGAAAATTTCTAGTGCCCTTCCAGCTTTCCTTTCCTCTACTCACAGTGTCTTAGAACTATGCAAAGGAATCTTAAAAAAAGACGATGTCACAATTGACCTGATAGCTGAGGCAAAGTAAACCTGGTCAGTTCTATGCCCTGAAGAAGATATTCCAGTGGAATTAAACCAACAAAAACGGTGGGATACCACTTTAGTGGAGAAAACTTTCAAAGATTTGGCTCAAAATTTCCACAGTGACATCGATCGCGCTCGGCTTCTAGCAGTCTCTTCCAATGAGTCTAGCCACTGGCTGCATGCTATTCCATCCCTCAACATTGGTACACTGCTGGACAATAATAGTTTCCGTACGGCAGTTGGTCTCCGCCTAGGAACGCCGGTATGTTCGCCCCATCGTTGTCCATGCGGGAGTGACGACGATCGGTCTGGGCTCCATGGCCTATATTGTCACCTTAGCGCAGGTAGACTTTCTCGCCACGGCTCTTTAAATGACATCATCAAAAGGGCTCTTGCTACCATAAACATTCCCTGCACCCTGGAACCCCGGGGTGTATCACGAAATGATGGCAAGAGGCCAGATGGGATGTCGCTGATTCCCTGGGAACGCGGAAGAGCTCTAGTGTGGGACGCAACATGTGTGGACACACTGGCGCCTTCCCATCTCAGGGAGTCAGCCCTGAGGGCCGGGGCGGCTGCTGAAGGTGCTGAGGCTGCCAAGCGGCGCAAATATTCATCTCTCAGTGGAGATTATATATTTGTGCCGTTTGGTGTTGAAACATTTGGACTATGGGGCCCTGGCGCGAGGAGACTTTTTTAAGGAAATCTCCCCGCGACTGATAGCCGCTGTAGGTGACAAGAGGGCTGGCTGTTTTTTCGCTCAACGGATCAGCATTGCTATCCAGCGAGGAAACGCAGCCAGCGTTCTTGCAACCATGCCGCATGGACAAGATGAGATTTTTTTAATTTAGCATAATTTAGTATAAGTTTATTTTATAGCTTAGTTTAATAAAGTTTAGTTTAGTTAAGTTTTTTTTTGTTGTTATTACTTTTTTCTCAATTACTTTATTTAAATTGTAGTAATAAAATATTTTAATGTTTAAATTACTACCTTGTAGCGCCATCTAGCGACAAGAACATAAATAATTATGTTTAGACAATGAGTAAATTGAGTAGGCACGACCAACACACTAAGATTGTATTTTTTATTACATACTGGGTTTTAATTTCGTATCAATAGCATTCCTAAAGCACTGTTTCACTATGATATGGAAGTAAAAACACAATTTTGGAAGCGAACGCAAGCTTTCGAATTTAAAACAAACAATTTATCTATCTATCGACTCGAGTAAGAGTTCGAGTAAAATGACACTTTAAAAGAAACTGGAACGGTGTACCTACATTGAAACAAACAGCTATAAAAAAAAATCATCACAATGTATAAATATAGCCGCTTTGTTCATCAGTTTCTAACAATTGACGAAATATTCTCTAATTGGTAGGTATCTTGAAAAGTGAAACAGGAACAACAGAAACAATTACAACAATCCTTCGTAAATAGAAACGTTCGACAAAAACGTGAACGTTAAGTATTCCGTTTTATTTAACAAAGGATTCCCTCCAACTCTGATAGTAGAAACTTTTTAACTCTGCCAAAGCAGATAGACGCTGAATAGCAAGCAATTGTAGCTAAATTGATGGGCGTTTGTCTTTAACGGAATTAAACGTCGCGGGTCCGGAATCCAAGGTTTTGGATTGTAATTAACAGTGAATTAATCAGGAGACTTGGTTTTCTAATTGGTTGCGCCGAGGAAGTTGGTTGCCGATGACCAACTATAGATAGAGGCGATAGATGGCATTTAAAATACAAGCTTACCGTTTGACGTTGAGCTCTTTAAGTAGGTAACTCGTACATTATCACTAGAATAGATTTATAAGCCGTAACACCCAAAAGCCACGTTTAGCGCGATGCTGATGAGCGTGAAGAAAAATTTTAAACGTAATTCAAGTTTCGCCCATTTTTCGATTGGTTTTTAGGGTTCCGTAGCCAAATGGTAAAAACGGAACCCTTATAGATTCGTCATGTCTGTCTGTCTGTCTGTCTGTCCGTCCGTATGTCACAGCCACTTTTTTCCGAAGCTATAAGACCTATACTGTTGAAACTTGGTAAGTAGATGTATTATATAAACCGCATTAAGGTTTTGACACAAAAATAGAAAAAAAAACAATAATTTTGGGGGTTCCCCATACTTAGAACTAAAACTCAAAAAAATATTTTTCATCAATGATATTGAGGTTTCGAATATCATTTTTTTCTAAACCAAATACTTTGCGCGAGAGACACTTCCAAAGTGGAAAAAAGTGTGCCCCCCCCCCTTACTTTTAAAATAAGAGAATGATAAAACAAAAAAAAATATATGATGTTCATTACCATGAAAACTACCAGCGAAAATTGGTTTGAACGAGATCTAGTCTGTAGTTTTTTTATACGTCATAATCAACTCAAATATAAAAATTAAAAAATACATACTACCCCTTCAAATGTCGGCATAGCAGACACAAAAGTAAAACAATACGGAACCCTTCATGGGCGAGTCCGACTCGCACTTGGCCACTTTTTTATTACTATCTACAAGTAGCGGCACGTAAGTTTAGCGCTGAGTGAAGTAGTAGAGGGGATACTGCGCACGGGTACAATATTATTTTTTGACTTTTGCGCAAGCAAGGTCAGCGCTAGAGTTTCGTGCCGCAATCTGTACCCGGGAAGAAGTAGCTGGGATATTCTAAAGGAAGATTATACCCAACATTGAGTTGATGTGGGCTGATACAATCATAATGATAATGTAATTGCAGTTTATTTTATTTACTTTCCTCACTCGGGTGATTTGAGTGTAGTTTTTTATTATATTATAATATATTATATTATATATAGCTACACTTATTATTTTATATTATATATAGCTACACTTACCACTGACTGACTCACTGATTGACATAGTTGTTTGCCCTGTTGCGGGGTTGGTGGGGTTTAGGTTGATGTGCGGTCGTATAGAGGGTGCTTCAGTGAGTACCAGAAAAATCTGACATTTGAGGATCTGCGGAAACCTGATGTGGAAGGGGTACGGCCTGCGAAAACGGTTGGGGTTAGGGTCGTGATTTTTTTTCCAAAATGTAGGGGGTCGTGAGCAATTTGACGAGCGTCATTTGTTTTTTTATTTTTTTCAAAATCCAAGATGGCCGCCATACATGGACAATTCCCCTCCATACAAATTTCATACAAACGGCCCCCAAGTAACTTGGCGCAGCCCGAGGCCGAAGGCCGAGGGCGAAGCCGGCTCGCGAGGCCACAGGCCGAGCGAGGCGAGCCCGAAGGCCGAGCCCCTCTCCCCCCCCTTTAACCCCCCCCCCCCCCTTCCCTACCCCCAAGTAATTTTCACGAGGCCGCAGGCCGAGTGATGCGAGCCCGAAGGGCGAGCTGCGGGCGAGGGCGAAGCCCGAGCCACTACAGTAAGCGCCGTTTTTTTTTTTAATTTTTGCAAATCCAAGATGGCCGCCGAAAGTGAAATGCTTGCGATTTTGTTGAAAATCAATATCTATATGTATTTTGGGCCAAAAATCCAAATTTTACATTTTTTTTTGGAATCCAAGATGGCGTCTGGATTTTAGAAAATTAAATTTATTTCGTTAGTAACGTCTCACTGCGACTTCATAGGGTTCTGAAATTTTCTACACTGGGGTAAAGCACCCCGCGGAACTCGAAACTGCATTCAGATTTTGGATCCAAGATGGCCGCCCACACATTTTTTCATGTTTCCTCTACTGACTGCAGTTTTTACCCATTTTCTGAACTGGAAACATGTCTTACCATACCTCAACAGCCACACGAAAGACCGCGGGCTGCTTGCAGCCCGCGCAGCGCCCGAAAAGCTAGTTATAATATATAAACCTACATTACCACTGACTGACTGACATAGTTGTTTGCCCTGTTGCAGGGTTGGTGGGGTTAAGGTTGATGTACGGTCGTATAGAGGGTGCTCCAGTGAGTACCAGAAAAATCTGACATTTGAGGATCTGCAGAAACTTGATGTGGAAGGGGTACGTCCTGCAAAAACGGTTAAGGCTAGGGGCGTGATTTTTTTTCCATAATGTAGAAGATTATAGGCAATTTGATGAGCGTCATTTGTTTTTTTATTTTTTTCAAAATCCAAGATGGCCGCCATACAAGGACAATTTTCCTCCATACAAACTTACCCATTTTCTGAACTGGAAACATATCTTAGCCTACCTCAACAGCCCCACGATTAACCGCGGGCTGCTTGCAGCCCGCGCAGCGCCCGAAAAGCTAGTTATAATATATAAACCTACAATACCACTGACTGACTCACTGATTGACATAGTTGTTTGCCCTGTTGCGGGGTTGGTGGGGTTTGGGTTGATGTGTGTTCGTATAGAGGGTGCTCCAGTGAGTACCAGAAAAATCTGACATTTGAAGATTTGCAGAAACCTGATGTGGAAGGGGTTTGGCCTGCAAAAACTATTAAGGTTAGGGGCGTGATTTTTTTTCCATAATGTAGAAGATTATAAGCAATTTGACGACCGTCATTTGTTTTTTGATTTTTTTCAAAATCCAAGATGGCCGCCATACAAGGACCATTTTCCTCCATACAAACTTACAAATTTTCTCAACTGGACATGTTATTTAGCCCACCTCAACAGCCGCACGAAAAACCGCGGGCTGCTTGCAGCCCGCGCAGCGCCCGAAAAGCTAGTTATTATAATATATAAACCTACATTACCACTCACTGACTCACTGACATAGTTGTTTGCCCTGTTGCGGGGTTGGTGGGGTTTAGGTTGATGTGTGGTAGTACAGAGGGTGCTCCAGTGAGTACCAGAAAAATCTGACATTTGAGGATCTGCGGAAACCTGATGTGGAAGGGGTACGGCCTGCGAAAACGGTTGGGGTTAGGGGTGTGATTTTTTTTCCATAATGTAGAAGATTATAAGCAATTTGACGACCGTCATTTGTTTTTTGTTTTTTTTTGAAATTCAAGATGGCCGCCATACATAGACAATTTCCCTCCATACAAATTTCATACAAACAATCCAAGTAAGCGCAGCCTGAGGCCGGAGGCCGAAGGCGAAGCCCCACCGCGAGGCCGCAGGCCGAGCTGCGGAGCGAGGGCGAAGCCCGAGCTCCCCCCCCCCCACCTTTGACCACCCCTCCCCCCCCAAGTAATTCACACGAGGCCGAAGGCCGAGTGATGCGAGCCCGTAGGGCGAGCTGCGGGCGAGGGCGAAGCCCGAGCCACTTCCACCAAGCACCGCGTAGTTTTTTTTTTACCAATCCAAGATGGCCGCCGAAAGTCATCTGCCTCCGATTTGGCTGAAAATCGATATCTATATGTATTTTGATCCCAAAAATCCAAATTTAAAGTTTTTTTTGGAATCCAAGATGGCGTCTGGATTTAAGAAAATTTAACTTATTTCGTTCATTACGTCTCACTAGGACTTCGTAGAGGTCTGAAATTTTGGACATGGGGGTAAAGCACCCCGCGGAACTCGGAACTGGAATCAGATTTTGGATCCAAGATGGCCGCCCCCTCACATATTTTGATGTTTCCCTTACTGACTGCAATTTTGACCCATTTTCTCAACTGGACATGTTATTTAGCCCACCTCAACAGCCGCACGAAAAACCGCGGGCTGCTTGCAGCCCGCGCAGCGCCCGAAAAGCTAGTAAATATATAAACCTACAATACCACTCACTGACTCACTCACTGATTGACATAGTTGTTTGCCCTGTTGCGGGGTTGGTGGGGTTTAGGTTGATGTGTGGTCGTACAGAGGGTGCTCCAGTGAGTACCAGAAAAATCTGACATTTGAAGATATGCAGAAACCTGATGTGGAAGGGGTACGGCCTGCGAAAACGGTTGGGGTTAGGGGCGTGATTTTTTTTCAAAATGTAGGGGGTTGTAAGCAATTTGACGAGCGTTATTTGTTTTTTTATTTTTTTCAAAATTCAACATGGCCGCCATACAAGGACAATTTTCCTCTATACAAACTTACCCATTTTCTGAACTGGAAACATATCTTAGCCTACCTCAACAGCCCCACGATGAACCGCGGGCTGCTTGCAGCCCGCGCAGCGCCCGAAAAGCTAGTTATAATATATAAACCTACAATACCACTCACTGACTGATTGACATAGTTGTTTGCCCTGTTGCGGGGTTGGTGGGGTTTGGGTTGATGTGGGAGCGTATAGTGGGTGCTCCAGTGAGTACCAGAAAAATCTGACATTTGAAGATCTGCGGAAACCTGATGTGGAAGGGGTACGGCCTGCAAAAACTATTAAGGTTAGGGGCGTGATTTTTTTTCCATAATGTAGAAGATTATAAGCAATTTGACGACCGTCATTTGTTTTTTGATTTTTTTCAAAATCCAAGATGGCCGCCATACAACGACAATTGTCCTCCATACAAACTTACCCATTTTCTGAACTGGAAACATATCTTAGCCTATCTCAGCAGCCCCACGATGAACCGCGGGCTGCTTGCAGCCCGCGCAGCGCCCGAAAAGCTAGTTATAATATATAAACCTACAAATATATAAACCTACATTACCACTCACTCACTGACTGACTCATTGACATAGTTGTTTGCCCTGTTGCGGGGTTGGTGGGGTTTAGGTTGATGTACGGTTGTATAGAGGGTGCAAAATGGAGTACCAGAAAAATCTGACATTTGAGGATCTGCGGAATCCTGATGTGGAAGGAGTACGGCCTGCAAAGACGGTTGGGGTTGGGGGCGTGATTTTTTGTCCAAAATGTAGGGGATTGCAAGCAATTTGACGAGCATCATTTGTTTTTTGATTTTTTTCAAAATTCAAGATGGCCGCCATACATGGACAATTCCCCTCCATACAAATTTCATACAAACGGCCCCCAAGTAACTTGGCGCAGCCTGAGGCCGAAGGCCGAAGGCGAAGCGCCCCCGCGAGGCCGCAGGCCGAGCTGTGGAGCGAGGGTGAAGCCCGAGCTCCTCCCCCCCCTTTGACCTCCCCTCCCCTACAAGTAATTTTCACGAGGCCGCAGGCCGAGTGATGCGAGCCCGCAGGGCGAGCTGCGGGCGAGGGCGAAGCCCGAGCCACTATCACAAAGCGCAGCGTCTTTTTTTTTTTTTTTAAATCCAAGATGGCCGCCGTAAGTCAACTGCTTGCGATTTGGCTGAAAATCGATATCTATATGTAATTTGACCCCAAAAACCTAAATTCAATATTTTTTTTGGAATCCAAGATGGCGTCTGGATTTTAGAAAATTAAACTTATTTCGTTTATAACGTCTCACTGGGACTTCGTAGGGGTCTGAAATTTTGCATGTGGGGGTAAAGCACCCCGCGGTACTCGGAACTGGAATCAAATTTTAGATCCAAGATGGCCGCCCCCACATATATTTTGATGTTTCCCATACTGGCTGCAGTTTTTACCCATTTTCTGAACTGGAAACATGTCTTACCCTACCTCAACAGTCGCACGAAAGACCGCGGGCTGCTTGCAGCCCGCGCAGCGCCCGAAAAGCTAGTTTATATTAAATTTACAATATATATCAATGCTCCCATGCTGGTCTGGAAGAAATAAAAAAAACTTAGAATGTACCAGCTGCTTCTCTTCCTACGCAGATCGTAAAAGCCGATCGAGGAAATGGGCAAAAATGCAAATCATGTTAACAGGCGATGCGGCTAGCAACCCATCACTGTATTGATTGCTTTTCCATCTTCTCGCCCACCATGACGCTAAAAGTGGCTTTTGGGTCTTGCGGCCCTGGGCTCTGCATAGAACCGCAAGACCCAAAATGCTCTGTCTGCCCCATTAGGGATAAAGACGTGATAGTATGTATGTATGTATGTATCAATGACAAATTTCTTATATAAACAAAAGAAAGAGTTGAAGGTTGCAGATGGCAGAATATTATACTACTAATTTATGGCTTTACAGTTAAAATATCCTAATTCCGACAAATATTCTTCAGTATTCTGATTTTAAAATGAAAATAAATATTATTACAATGACAGCTTTATCGTCCATTTAAGTCGTTGTCTTTGTATGTTCTTTGATTCTTGATCACGAGGAATTAATCGTTTTGAAGCTGGCAAGTGAGAGCGAAGCGCCTTGGAACCGTACTTTGTTGGAATCCAGGGAAAGTTTATTTTTATCCTGGTGCCATATGGAATGAGCAAATCCATTAAAAGTAAAGGCTATGAACACTAACCAAAGGATTATCTTATTGAAGTAAGTGGGAAGTAATGTGCTTAGCCAAAGACCCAATGGGCAGAACGTTCTTAAATGTGAAATGTTCACATATCACTTGGTGTTTTGAACAACTGATTATTGACGCTTGATGATGCGTGGTCTTTATGTCCAACTGTCCAGCAATGAGTTGATATCATATGGTACAAACCATAAAGTTCTTCTCGTACTTACTGCAACTATTTTGATCGGTAAACATTTTTTGAACTCCATTAAAGTATATGCTCATGCCACAACAGTAAGTTGACGAACGATAATTCTTTTGTTTTTCGACCTATTTTCTGTTGTTGCAAAAATTTGCATTGTTAACTTGATATAAAGCTCATTTGTTATCCCACCCCTTAAGTGTTTACGCGAAAAACAGCAAAGCGCAATTTCCGGGGCTTTAGTGGTTAGTTTAGTGGCGTAGCTGAAAACAGTGACACATCGCTTCCCGCGCCTTATCTGGCTTTATAATGGAGAAGCCGATACAAGCACAGAGGAGATAATAAACAGATATTAAGCAGGAGCTTAAGATCCCAAAGGATTGGGATCGGTCATTTTAGAAAACCTTGGCAGAGGCCTATCTCCAGCCGTAGACGTCATGCGGCTGAAATGATGATGATGAAGCTATGGAGTCTCAGTCTGTTCTGTTCTGTTCTGTTCTGTTCTAATCACCTAGCTAGCAGTTACACTGCAAGAGCGTATGTATGAGGTATACCTCGGAAAATGCATCATTACACTTGAAGACCAAAGTCGATACGTGAGGTTCCCTATTTCGTTTCGAAAAATGTTGATACAATTATTACTGCACGTAACACGATCTATCGCAAAATTATTGATAGGTGTGTGCAGTGCACTGACCTCAGTTCCTCGAGCATGGCGATGCCAAACCCCGTTATACCACGCTCATTGCTCTAGAGATATTTGTAATCAGGAAATAGGAACCGAATATTTGCATCAAATCAATACTCTGCAATAGGAATTCAGCTGGCCAATTTAATTTTTATTTTTTGCTGCCATCAGTTTTTAGCGAGCGTGTATTACGAACGTGTATTGCATGCGTTTTAAAATAACTTCGTGGTATATTAAGACTACTTATTTAGCTACTTCTGAGATCTGTTCTATCTTAGCAGGCACAGAAAGATTTTTTTTTCTGGTAACTCCATCGTAGGCATCTCAGTTTAGAAATTAATGAGACTCAGATTTATAACAGGATAGTTATACAGAGTTTTAGGACTATGCACTCTATACATATATGCTCTGCTTTTAATATAATTTAGGTACTATATACTTCCTAGCACTAAAAATGGTTTTATGACTATGGCACTATACTCGTACCTGTAGCGCTGGCTACATATTAGATTTGTATGTATAACCTACCAACTTTGGAATGCAATATTTTGGTCAATACAATAAACGCGTAAACACATTACTTACGTAGTTCGTTACCTGTCCGGAAGCCTTTCGTCCCGGCAGAATATTAGTATTCTAGATTGCCCAGTTTCGACACACCAACTCAAGGAATATAGCTGACTTTGCTTGAAGCTTCACACATTGGTTGCAAAGAGTCCGGTGAAAGAAATTTGACAATCTATACATGGAGACATTCTTTGAATCGCATTATAGTTATCCGAATCATCCACTCGTTGTATCTCCAAGCATTTTCAAAATCATACGTAAAAATAAATATCCTCGAGAGAAACTCACTAAACAACAAAAACATACCATAAGTAATTTGACGTTTGACAGTTTGACATAGACATCTAGCGAGATCCGTTTAAGTCTGATCGAATTGCTTTCCAATTTTGAAAGATTGCGAGTTGGTTTGACGTATCGCGAAGTGGTGTGGAAAGGAACGTATTTAGATACAGTGGAGGCCGAAACCTAATAGGGGCTCTCTCTGGGTTTGTCTTCCGACATGGTGGCCTGATGTAAAGAAAAATATTAATTGATTAGTGCGTGGTTCCCGTATCCTGTAACGGGACCAAGGACTGGAGTCGACTGTCGCGCGTAGCCGCGTATATTGAAAAATATGCGCCCATCGCCGCCTCCGCTTCGGAAACAACGGACCATGTGCCGCCATCCCGCCACGTGGTGCATCACCGCCCCTGGACGCGCTTAGCGCTCCCTGGCGCAGCCGCCGTAGGGTGCAGCTTCAAAGGATCCGTGGGCTGCATGCCGCGCGAAGCCCGATTTCGTCGCCGGCGACCCCAAGGCGTCGTTACACGGATCCACGCCACTACGGCCGCCTTCCGTCGTGCCAACCTCTGCTCGGCTTAGCGCAACGGGAGTCCAGCGGGCATAAATTGAGGCACTGTCGCGCTGGAGCAACGCCACCGCAGTGAGAACCTGACGAGCGAAGCCACCCCGTGCCGGCCTACGATCTCCAGAAGAGTAAGACACGACGTGTTCGCCGGATAAATGGGACGGAGCAACATGAGTGCACGTAGACTGTGGTATACGGTCCTGGCCAGGTACCTTACTTGCGTTTTTATCATCTAATAGTGCGGTTAGTTATAAGCGGTGTGACAAGTCTACCAATCTCGCCTTCAGCGATTTGGAATTTTAGTCTTTGTCCTAATTGTATTTCAGTCCGCCTTCAGCGGGATTCGTCCTTCGAATAAATAGCATGCATTGTAACCTGTGTTATTAATGATATCACCCCGCTAAGTTTCCAGGGCTTAAGGTCACACGTCACAAGAGGTCCTTGCACTTCAAAGGTTCAATGCTTTACTCTGAATACTATCTTGGTAACCTTTCTCATGAATTAATGTCGTGGAACGTGTCGTGTCGTGTCGTGGAATTTATCCGTCGCCGATGAAGAAACCTATATCACACATATATCACACATACCCCCATTCATTCCAGCCTCTTTCATTTTTTTTTTATACACGACATACCATACAACTCTCTTTATCTAATATTCATTGTTGTTTAATTCCTGTGGGTTATAGGTTGTTCAAGATTTGGGATCTTACATACATACATAAATCACGCCTCATATCACGCCTGTTTCTTACAGAAATTGGCAGAGACTATGGACCTCCACTTGCTAAGATCCTGACAAACCTTTTTTGCTTCATCCACACTCATTAATCTCTTCATAGATGCTCTTCGGTTACAGGTAATTTTTACCTCTCCTTTTTTTTGGGAGCTTACACTCTGTGTTTTTCTTCCTTATGTTTCCATGCGAGGAAATTAATGAGTTGAATGGAATTAATGGAGGGAGCGAGTGAGGCGGAGGGGGCTTCAGACACGTGAGGCAGTTTTTATTTGAAATCGATGCTTACGGGCGTGATTCAACATTTGTATAGAGGCGAAGACTTCAATGAAAGACAAAATTGTTCAAAGTGAATGAAACATTCCAGATTTTACTCAAGTTGGTGGTTGGTAAGTTTTGTATATCGTAGTAAGTTGCCATAAAACTTAAGGACTTGTTGTAAAAAAAAATAGAATGAACTATAAGTATAATGTGATTTTTTTTTTCTCCAAAAACCTCATGTTTTTGTCTTTTCTAACTGTTTTTCATCCCTATTATATTTTATCGGTATATCTACTGACATACAACTATCTATGTATTCGATGGTAATTACATGCTACTTGTTAATAACGTTGATATTCTGCGTTGGGTATAATACCGTACGTCACGTGCCTTGAAGATCAAAGGCACATCTAAGCCTCTACATATATTACTTATTACTCCAATAACATGTGTATTACGAAAATGTGTAACATATTCATAGGAATGTATGAAGGTTACTCATACGTTAGATTTGAATAGATTTTCAAATTTATTGTATTGCGTCTTCGATTAAAGCGGTCAGTAAAACTGTCACCGAGTGAAACCCCAGAAATGATATGGGTAAATAAATAGACAAAATATTTTCACCTTTATTCGTAGATGTCATCGGTGTGTCTTTCCGAGAATTGTATTTGGTCGACAGGTATGTTAATTGAAAAATATGCTAGTATTGAGAGTCCGATAACATATAATGGAGTGCTGATACCGATGCAAGTGAGAGTCAGACAAGGCACGAAAGTAGAAAAAATGCAGTTGAAATGAGAGCGCTGAGGATTATGTGTGGAGTTACTTTGTGAAAGGATTAGAAATGATGTAATAAGGGAGCGGTGTGGACTGAAAGAAGATGTAGTAACAATAGTATATAAAGCGAACGTGAAGGATATTAAAGAAGTGCGAGGTGTAGGTGAAGCCACACACTGGTCTAAAACCTTATGAAAAAGTCATTCCGACTCGTTAAGAAGTAGAAGTGGAAGAGTTGGTCAGGGTCGTCCTGGACGAACATACCGCAACCAGATTGCAGACGTTCTTAAAAAGGTTCATAGAACTACCCGTAACCGGCGGGCATCGGGCATGCAGAGAGTGATGATAATGAGTGTAGATGAAGCGAAAGAGGTCTGTCAAGATCGTAGCAAAGTCTCTGCTTACCCCTGTGGGAAACAGGCGTATGTATGATAACCAGGTGGATCGACTACATCAAAGGTATTGGTGGTAAGAACCAAATTACAATCGCGAGAGATACAAATAAAATGAGCCTCATTATATCAGTAACTTAGTGCTATAGTAATGAAGATTAAATAACTCCAATTCTTCGGTATTTTCTGTATTTTTTTTTCTTGTAAAAGATACTTGTAGCTTTTATTTGAATTTCATAAAACAGATAACATGTATCTAGCTTCATCACATTGCCAGTTTTACTAATTTACTTGGATCTTTCTTTACACAACATTGAAAAGATCTCGGAGCAGCTTCAATCCACGCCTCCACCGCCAGCGGCAACATCAACATATGCCTAAAAACTCGCTCCGACAAAACAGCTCTCCATTCCCACTAAAATGATTTATTACGTAACGTCCCGCATAAAATACTAACATTCATTCACCGGGTCGCTGGGTACACCTTTTCTAGAGTACCTGAAGAGGAAATGCCCGAAATAAATTTCAGGTATAAAGCCTATAAAGTCCTAGACGCAGAAATTATTACATTATAAGACAATTTACCTTTTTTAAGACACCACTGCTGAATAAAACCTTTTTTTTACGTCTCAGTATTCGCTACAAAATTAAGCCATGTGATAAAAGAAAGAAAGAAAAATATTTATTTGATATATCACAAACACGGTTTAAAAGAGGGCGCCGAGCGACCGCAGCGCCCTCAATCGCGTTTTATTACATTTGTCAATATATAAATAACCAATATTTCAAAAAATCCCGACGGACAATCTGTGATTATTATTAAAGTACGTATTTTTAAAACATTAATTATTATAATTTTATTACCGCCACGCGTGACCACTTTTGCGAGCAGCTATTAGCACCATGCCTTATAATCTCTTTTAAACGTAAAAATAGTAAACCTATCATTAGGCTCAAGTTCCGTCCTTCATAGCCCGTCCACCCGGCGTGGGTGCCATTGTCCTGGACTTTACGACGGCTTATAAAAACCGATCCGCTCATCTAGAGCTCAATTTTTGAACTCGCTTCGATAGAAGCGTGTTCAAAAATCGTGCACAAAACAAAATTAGTAATGTGTAGGTATTATCTTGTTTCATAATAAAAATGAAATTTTTGGCCACAATTATCTATCTACCTGCAAGTAATGAAATGGAAGTTCCCTCACAGATACTTGACTTTTCGCAGTATTGAAATTCCCACATAAAAAACATTTCGTCAAGGCTGGTCAGGGAGAAGAAAATTAAACGTAAAATTTGACATCTGTTTCTCTTCCTGCGATCTGCTGCGCTCGTAAAAGTCAATCGAGAGAAAGTGCGACAACCTGAATCCTGTAAATAAGCAATGCGGCTAACAACTTATTACTATTTTGATTGTATTTTTCCATCTTCACGCCGACCATCACGCTAAACGTGGCCTAAATCTTAAGGCTCTATAGGCTCTGTCTACCACTTTAGGGGTTAAGATATGATAATGTATCTGGATAATTTCTACACAGATACGTGAATAGACTACAATAGAATACAAGAGCCGGATTTTCAAAGAAGACTTAAAAAGCAAAAGTCTCTATCTCGGAGTCGGAGTCTATCTGTGATGACTTGTTCAAACATATATATCAACTCGTTTACCAATCGGCCAACGGTAAACACATCTGTCGATACCAATGTTGGAACGGTTATTAAATGGATATCAAAAACTGATTTCCTGCGTTTTTATAGCACCAATTCAATCGTAAAGTTCGCAATCCGTCCAAATGAGGTGGCGCACTAAAAACTTTCCGTATGAATTCGAGGCGGGGGTCCACGAAATAGCCAATGAAGGGCATCTTCCTGCTTCGAATTTTATAGTTTTACTTTGTAAGTTTTCGTCGTAAACTTTTCTTACTTTATTCACTCGAGAAAGTTTACTAACCTAATTCATTTCTGCTTTGATGATAAATGTCCAGCTTTTATTTTGGGACTCGATTGCCATACATGGACCCATATTTATTCGTTTATCAAAAAAGAAAAAATTATAAAGATTCAGCACATCGAAGTTCCCGCATGACTCGCGCCCTGTAAAAATCAAAGTCCGTAAAGTTATGCAAACTTCTTCTCTGTAAGTTAGATAAATAAAAAGATACGTGTGCACTTTTTCTTTTATCTGATGTGAAAAATTATTATTTCAGTTTACATGCGTACTCATAATACACAATGATATCTCAAATATATCAAAAAGCTAATTATAATAAAAAATATTTGTAGGTTTTTAAGATCCCATTTCAATAAGCACATGAGTGTAAAAAAGTTTACGATCCATCCATACATTTTACGATCTGAAACTCTTCATAAAATTGTGAATATCAACTATGACAGCATCTTTATAAGCGTACGTGATGTGCACAAGAATATAATATTCTCGTATTGAATTATTAAGCAAATTATTTATTTTGTCACTTTAGCACAAGGTATCACGTACTAACTGGACGTGTATAGTTTAAATATAGCACTGTATAATGTCTTAGTAAAATACTCTGCAATAATCAAATAAATTATCCAGTATCCTTACACCAGTCCTGGCCTATACACGCTGTTGGGTTAACCAGACTCAATGGCATTCATTAACACCTAGTGGTCGCGATACCTGACACTTGGTCATACTTTAGTTATTCCGTCCATGTTGGTGAAGGAGAAAGAATGTAACAGCTACATTTCTTTTCGTGTAGATCATAAGAGCTAATTGAATAAAAGGCGTAAATTTGAATAGTTACAATCAATTTGATTATCGTTAGCGTCTAGTTACATACCCGTGGGCTTTAGTCCATATGACCAAATGCTCTACTTTATCTTCTTACCGAGCATGTACCAATAAGAAGAGATATGGTGGTCGCCGACAATATTCCGGATATAATCACCCAGATTAAAGGTTATCCGGCAACCATCCCACGACCCTTCAAAATTTTAATTAATTATACAACTTGATTGAATGTGTGAGAGATGTTTGCGAACAACAAGAAGGCTGTGGAAACTAAATTAGTAATTAATTAACTTATTCTCTGTGGTCGTTGCAAAACGCTAGTATTGGTAGCTTTCTTTAAAATAATACAATATTATGTTTACTCATAGTATAGGTTACATAAAGATTTAAAAAAATAGATGGGTATTTGATTTTTATATTGAAGAATACAAAGCTTTATTTTGAAACTGATAGCACTGGTTCCTCGCTAAGGTTCAAAGTATTCCACGCTAAGATGTAGGGTAGGTAGACTTATTAAAATAATTTGAAAATACTACTGAAGGAAAACCAAGTACGTTGGCAAAAACAAAACCAAATATTGCATAAAATTATTCAAGAACCCATTATTTTTACGTAATTGACCAATATTGTTTCAAAGAATCGGACAAATTATGCGGTGAATTTTCTCAATACTTTTGTATCGTCAAACGCAGGAACTTGGAACGATAGGTAGGTAATTTCTCAGAAAATAAAAAGTTTTTTACGAAAACAGTGTTCCCCGCTGCTTGTTTCAAGAGAATGTAAATTTCTTGTATTGTTATCATTATTACAGCAACACAGATGTATATATCTATATATTATGCACGTGTAAAAGTCGCTATTGTCCTATCTCCTCTAAAGCCATTAGTATTTCTTACATAGGATTATGTTAGTAAAGAAATGGGTGGAAACAAAAAGATTTATTATTTATTTAAATTACAATAAATTGAATTAAACATATTGTCTGTCATACTTATTCAAAAAGCGAAAACATTTACCAAGTTACAACAATTAATTTCGCAAGTCCCCAAGTGAAGACTTCACAATTTGTTCGAGTTGTCCCCGACACGAGTTATGAACAACTTTCCAAAGTTATCAACTTCACTACAACAGTTCTAACGCCGTTAATGTAGGCATTCGTGAAATGTACGCCTCGGGGTACAAAGTGTAATGTAGTATAGAAGTTGCACTTTACATCGTGAATTGATGGTAAACTCTGACGACTTCTAAAACCACCAAACTTACATACAAGCAATCAACGCATCTTACCATATTTTATCAAAATTTAAAAACATAAAAAGTATTTAAAAATTTCTAAGATAGTTTCAGCTGCGCGGGAATTTAACGCGAAACGTAACTTTTCTTTTAATTATTTGCAAAAATGTAATAATTATGCAACGCGATAGTTAAAACGTAGGTTCTAGACCAAAATAACATAAACATTAATTATACTAAGTGCAGTTGTTGCTGTAAGATTATATTTATTGCTTTAGTCACCTCGCACAAAATACACAATAAGTGAGTGGTCCTATATCAGGCCAGGAACACACGTTTAACTATCGTAGATAAGTTATAATTCTGTTCCGTCTGTATTTTCTGCACGAGGCGTGAATTAAGGACCTCCGGTACTTATGTTTCGGCAATTCTGTTCTTGTAACGTTTGTTTCACCGTGCTTTGAGCTTTAATTTAACTTGCGCCATTTCGACATTTCGCCATATGGCCAAACATCAAGAAACCGTTTACTTTCAGCAAATAGGGGCTTAAAATGTGACACGTGGAGCTTTTACTAATGGCTTCTAAGTTCATGTTTTATTTCCTTTCATCTTATTATGAATTATTTATTTAGCAAATCGTATTTTCCGTAGAAATAGGATCTTGTAATATGTTAGTACTAGGTACTTATACAAAATTTATATGGAAGAGAGTGGAATACAAAGTAAGTTTATGAGAGCATGAAATTATTTGTATACGTTACGGGATTTACGATTCTTCTAATTAGTGGGTTACCATCTATTATAAGAATGATGAGGTTTACGCTTAATCCCTTTGACGATTTCTATAATGACAAATAATTATAAACTGGAACATTAAATGTCTACCATTGATTCTCAATAAACGTTAATTTAAATATCGTATGGACGAGTCCATATCACATCCCCAGTACGTTACTTCATCTTACCGCGTTTTCGATTGCATTGTGGGGTCCGCTTTACATATTTTTTCTTCTAAACATGCGTGTGAGATAATAACCAAAGATCAACGGTAAGAGAAATAAAAGGACTATGAAACGGTGATATTTGCTTCCTTAAGCTGCCTGAAGGCATCTGACATGACTTGACGACTATCATACAACGATGACACGCTGGACCATCGAGCTTCTCAAATCAATAAATCATTTATTTATTAATTTCAACTTGGCTTTTGTTCACTTCTTAACAACTAAATAATTACCTATAAAAAAAGAAAATTCTTTTTTGTTTAAAAGGGTAGATATACATGTCAAGTAGCTTCTTAGAAATTTTATCAAAGTGAGGACGAATTCGGTTTTCAGTTTAAAAAAATAATTATTGCGGTTAAATTTGTAGCAAGAATATTTTTTTGGGTGTGTTTGTGTGTGTGTGTGTGTATGTGTGTATGTTAGTTACTTCTTCACATACTACAAAATTTTGTATCCAGGAAGCTGACACTCTAGATTAACACATAGGCTACTTTTTATAATATACGAGTATATATACCGTGGATAACACCGCGGGCCGTAGCTAGTTAAGTAATAAAATATGTAATTGTATGCCATTGCTATTGACGACCTCTGTGGCGTAGTGGTTCTTCTTGCCAGAATGTCACACCGGAGGTCTAGGGTTCGATCCCCGGCCAGGTCAAGATGGAAAAAGATCTTTTTTAGATTGACTTGGGTCTTGGATGTTTATCTAATGTATGTTATAAAATATAGAATCGTTGTGTTAGTATTCCATAACACAAGTTACGAATTTAATTTGGGGCTAACTCAATCTGTGACATTTGTCCGTATATAATTATGTATTGCTCTGGTCACTCGATTAGCAAATAGTCCAGTCATTATAGTAAGTTCACTTCGGAATTCGAGATACCCAGCTGTAAATCTGTAAATACTTGTATATTGACACCCTAAAAGTTGTCTCAAAACCTACATATGGTAGGGTGTACGCAACTATTAAATTTCAAGGTCAAAGGTCACAAAAATCGGTTTTTTGCGCTTTTTTGTAAATATCTCATTTCCTATGGGTTTTTTGCTATTTGTATTTAGTATCAATATTGTAGAATACAAAATTCTCTACAAGTTTTGTTTGAAAAAATTTTTCATGCGGTGAACCGTTTTCGAGATAGAGGGCGGAGAGCGCGCGGTCACAGCATCACTTCAGGTCAACCGGTGCCTCCGGTCAAAAACGCGCCATATATAGTTGATGAACTATCGATAAATTAATGATTATAAATATTTCGGCTCAGAGATTATTAGAGAGTGGAACTTAAACCTTATTGGCAGTCTATAATGCTCCGAAATCTGTGAAAAGTCTCGATCATCTTCGTTATATGCATTACGTCAAGTCTACAAAACTTAATAAACCTGTGCAGCTTTCAAATATTCCACCAACAAGTGCAGCTGCTCATCAACATTTCGAACGTGTATATTATCAAGTTCAAACTTGGTTAGGGCATGATTTGGAACCCCAGGTATGGGGTTGGGCAATGCGAAACGATTTTCTGGAGCCTATCATGACAATTTTACCACCTGCTTCAGAACATTTGCTAAATACAATTTTCTGCAACTGCAAGAGTGGTTGTGGTTCGCGATGCGGATGCAGGAAAGTGGGCTTGCAATGCTCTTTAGCTTGTGGCCAATGTAATGGGCAAGCTTGTCTCAATGTTCTACCATATCAGAGCGACATTAACGAAGATGGAACTTTTGACCCCGAAATCATGGAAGAACTTGAGACAAATGTCGTTGAAGACGATAATGAAGACCAGTTTGAAATTTACCAGCAGCCGGAAGACGACGATGAAGAGGAAGAAGATGATTAAAATTATAAATTGTAGTTTTTGTACCCTTTATTCCATTTTTTTACTTTTAATAAAAATAAATGTATTGAATGATATTTTGTAATAAAAAGATAAATTTATAATTTATTTGTTTTTTTTTATCATGTAAGAAGTTATTAATATTAATTAGGTTTAAATTCAAATATAATTCCTATATTTTCATTAACAATTCTGCAATTACATGGGCAGGTAAGTGTTGTTAAACAAATTAATACTGAATAAAAAGTGGATAGGTTAGGAAAAAATGATAAAATATAATATAATAGTTAATAAAAATTGACAAATATTTATAATCATTGATTTATCGATACATAGTTCATCAACTATATATGGCGCGTTTTTGACCAGAGGCACCGGTTGACCTGAAGTGATGCTGTGACCGCGCGCTCTCCGCCCTCTATCTCGAAAACGGTTCACCGTATGAAAAATTTTTTCAAACAAAATTTGTAGAGAATTTTGTATTCTACAATATTGATAATAAATACAAATAGCAAAAAACCCATAGGAAATGAGATATTTACAAAAAAAGCTCAAAAAACCGATTTTTGTTACCTTTGACCTTGAAATTTAATAGTTGCGTACACCCTACCATATGTAGGTTTTGAGACAACTTTTAGGGTGTCAATATTCAAGTATTTACAGACTTACAGCTGGGTATCTCGAATTCCGAGATTCTTACCTAATTTAAGCTTAAATGACTGGACTAAAACAGACAGGCAATTACATCGACCAATCAGATTACGTGTGAGGTTCTCTGAGAAGATTCAGATTCTGTTACTAAGAAGTTGGTATTCCTGGAAACTTGAACAATTTTGTTGAACGCATACGTTTAATTTGTATTTTACAAGCCTAGGTACTGTTGTGGATTACACTTCTTTATTTTCTTCAAAAAGAATAAAAGTAAAAAAGATATTGTTGTCAAGGTTAAAACTCTATTGTTTGAGTGACGATTTGATCATTAGCATTAGAATGGAAGTTTTGCGAAGAGCAGACGAAAGACAGACGTTAAAGAAACCTCAAAATTAATACTTATTAAAAATAAGTTCATAAAAACAAAACATCAAAACTTATTCATGAGTTAAACTTTCCATTGTAAGCTTCACTTTCCACCAAATAAAGAAATAAAGAAAACAAAAGTAAAGAGATATTTTTTCTTAAATTCGCTAGTTTGCTATTAGAAAGTCTATCTTATTTAAATCGATGTGTTGTAGAAAGAGAAACCTAACCTCAGTGTGATTTGGTTCATTTTATTAAATCGACCAATCGATTAAATTTAAATAAATATATAGGGAATAAATTAAACTAGCCCCAAAGTAAGTTTTAAACTTGTGTTGTGGGATACTAACTCAACGATACGATATTTAACCGGTTTTCATCAAACACAGATATTAATAAGTACAAATGTTTGTTTGTATTGGAAACTAGTTGAAGGTTAGTCAATAAAAAATTAAATTAAATTTATCGCGTCGCTTCACTTTGATTTTGTAGAATTTTGATGGAAAACAGACTTTACTCGAAAACTTCGTTCGAAGCGTTAATCCCGCATCTCAAACAGCATTTGACTTGAATAGCATACTTAAAAACAAAAGTATAAACATAAGAACATTAAGTCCCAGACATCAAGTTATCAAGATATTTACAGCAGTGACTGGAAAACTTTCCAGCGTCGATTTGAGCAATTACCAGACTCAGTGAGTGCTCACAATAAAGACGAGAACGTCATTATTTTTGGCTCATAACCTCCGAAGCTTACTGAATAATCGCGATCTGATGACAAATAATATTCTGGAGGGCATTGCTCTCATCGTTCTTACAGATACTTAGTGCGTACAAAAAGCAAAACGTTCTGTCTGCTCCATTAGGGATACAGACGTGACGTGACGTGTGTATGTATATTAACCTGCTTACTCGTACCTGCTGATAGCTACGCGGACATCTTATCTCGTTCGTTGTATTCTCAGTACTATTGCCGAACGACAGTTTCAATCGAAAAACTATCGATAGGCTTATCGATAGTATCGATAGCTCTTTTCGTGCAATACAATCGCTAACCAACAATAAATCGATATTATCGATCTTATAACGACTAAAATACTATCAATAGTATTGCTTTTCATAAACTATCGATACTTTCATTAGTAGTTGCACTTTAGATCGACATCGACACGCACTTGGCCAAATATCAAAAGCTTATAATATAAAACAATGTTGATACATTATAACATGTCATGCTTGCGAATGAGTTAACGAACATAAATTACGTAATAAGAAATACAAAGTAGTCAAAAAAAGGGAAGCCCAGCTGACGAGACCCTCCCGGCAACACCCATTCACGAGTTGACGCACGCGTCAGCCATCGTTAAACTGACCCATATGACCACAGAGTACTTTATACTAGATGTAACGCAAGAGGCGGCAAGGAAGCCTAGAAAGGACAGCAATGTCCTCTGTGCAATAGATTTTATAGCATTTGCGTCTGCGCTCGCATGGAGATTTCTAATCCTCACTTTATCGAGAGAGCTTAGGCCTTTAGTTTGCAAAAGTAAAGAAGAAAGAAACGAACACACGTCGGATTTCTTCGATAGTAATACATGTAATAAGAAACTATTATAGGACGGTTCAGCCGTCGCTGAGAAATAACATAATCAAAGCCCCTATAACGGCGTCCATTGAAACGCGACCTAAGAAATCTAAGTTTAATGACCCCAATAAAACGCCCAAATTGCCTATAAAATATGATGCGACCCGCTGTAACCGTATAAAGCCAGGAATGGCCGCTTTTATATGAGAGACGATTTGGTTTAAAGATCACAAAATTTCTCCAAATATTTTACTTATTGTCTTATTCCGTAATGTTTCGCAAGAAGGACTTTTATTATACAAGGTTATTACTTACCTAATTTAATTTACATGAAATATGTGCCTTTCAAAAATTTCATTCATGCTAGAATGTATGTTATTTTGTCAGGTTTCGAGCGACTAAACTATCTTCAAGAAAGTTTTCAGTTGCGAAACTATCCGACAAAGTCTTGCCATCTTTCCCCTTTCACGTAGTTCAGGCGAGACTTTTTAATTTAGCATCTTCGTTCAAATGCTTATGAATAAGAATATGGGCTTAAACGGTCTCAAGTAGAAACTAAAGCCTGGATAACGAGCGTCGATAATTCCCATTATCTGTTGGATAAGTTGTTACTTACAACTTGCTAGACATCGCTGTATTAGCTAGGTTTCTATCTCATTTCAAGATAAATTAATATAATAAAAGTTAGATTGGTTTTTGGAAATAAAAATCCTATTAATCGAAGGGTTGTTGTGAAACGATAGAAATTTTGGAAATGAGTTAAAAAATGATTTGCGTGCTTACAGAATGAATGTAATCAATCTCTGTTAAAAAACCATACATAACTGTTATTTTTTTTACTAACCTTCATATTAAATTGAGTTTCACGTAAAAATATATGCTATTAAGTTTATAAGCCGCTAATGTGAAAATATCTCTTTTTTTCTACGATTTTCAGTCTGGACTACCTATACGAGTGGTGTAATGAAACGTTATGTAACAAACAATATCAAAGAACACAGTCAAACAGTAACAAAGTCGTAACCAAACGTGACAAACCCTTTGAAAGAGACAGTAACTAGTAAGTTACACACGAGGACCGTATAACAAACCCTGAATTATAAAACCTCTAAAAGGGCCGTCCAGCGATAGTTTCGAGTTCAACAGTAGTTAGAGAGCCGGACTCCCGTTTAACTATTTTGGGCGTCGATGTAGTTTAAATCACAGCTACAATAAAGCGGAGTAACGCGTAACGCGTTACAGCTTAATGGAAATGACATATGTGTTTTTAACTCCGGCAAAAAAGACGGGGTATAAGTTTGACGTCCATTTTGTTTTTTTTTTGCATGAAAGCAAGTTTCCATGCCGCTGCAAGACAACTCGCTTTCACGCAAAAAAAACAGTATCTTAGCTATGTTTTATGAAAATCTGTTTAATTATTCAAAAGTAATTGGGGGTGAACCCTTGAAGTCGGGGTTTTTTTACATGCCTGGAATATAAACTTGTAAAATATGCTATGAATTTTATTACCTTTTTATCTATTATTTCTTCCATGCTGGTCTGGGAGAAAAGAAAAAACTAAGAATGTACCAGCTGCTTCTCTTCTCGCTCAAATCGTAAAGCCGATTGAGGGAATGGGTGTAAATGCGAATCATGTTACAGGCGATGCAGCTAGCAACCCATCACTGTATTGATTGCTTTCCATCTTCTCGCCCACCATCTCACTATAAGTGGCTTAAAAACTTGCGGCCCTGTGCTCTGTCTGCTTAGAACAGATAAAGACGTGATATTAGATATGTGTGTAAGTATTAAAGTAATGATATCACGTGACTACTTCGATTTGAATGAGAACAAAAAATTTTTATTCGTGTTTTGATACACATTTAGTGGAAAAAGGTGTATAATACTAGCTTCTAAAACAAAAGCGTTTCGACTAGAGTCCGCTTTGCTCACAGCTTTAATTTAAAGGAATGATTGAACGTTAGCGATAGAACGTTTATTTTTAAAGGTTTGAACCTTTCAATTTCGAGCAAAATCTTGCTCAAAGCGTTTAGATCAGATCTGATCTGATTGATCAATGCTTCTGTCTGTTTCTAAAGTTTAAAAAAACTTTTAAATAAAGTCACGATAAGAAAACAACAAAGACATTCGTTGTTTTCTTATCGTGACTTGATCAAATCTGCTTAGAAACGATCTAGAGAGCCGCTGATAGGCTTTTAAACGCATAATTTTATGATAACGATGTTTTACTTATCACAATGTGAATAATAACTATTATTCAAACTACTTAGTTGTCAAAACTTTAGTATGTTACAAGCTTTTATTTAGTTTCACCTATCCCGTTTTTTGTCTGTCTGTCTGTAATCAAATCTTCTAAGTTCGACCCACTTCCCGGTTTCCGATTAAGTTAACATTGCACGCGGACGTGTGTCGCGTGACAATGCAATATTATGATGATGGAGCTGGAATGGTCATGGCATCTCTGTGATAAAATAACATAAAACCACCAAGTTTGGGCTCGATTGATTCGTCGTGAGCAGCACTTTAACTTTTTACGGTCATTACTATAGATAAAAGCTTGTTTTAAAAAGTATTTTTTTAAATAAGTTCTTATTCTTTCACTAAAGCCTTTGTGTTGTTAAAATTGCAATGAATTGGTAGTTAAATTGGTAATGTTTTCACTAAAGGCGTGTTGATAATTTTTTAATGAAACAAGTTTCTGACTAGGGTTGCGTGGGGTAAAGTCGGACAGCCAACACGGTTTGGCTCTCTGAACGATTTTTTGTTCAAAATAAAGGGCGGGAAACGCTAGCGTTCAGAGGCCTTAAGTAAGAAGACGCCATCCGGCATTTTTTTTGACCATTTGACCCATACAACGTTGCATACAATATTTTTCTACGACTACGACTTTATTCACTGAATAAAAAACAAAAATAAACAAAGAAAATATGAAAATGTTTGACATATATTTCTACTACAGACCTCGCGATTATTATTCCAAAATATAATCTCACCAAAAACATTTTCATGTAAAAATGTTGCCAAGTTTTTTTACTGACGTTTTCCTAATGACTATGCATGAAGTTAGAGGGTAACTTACCTCATGTAAATATGTTAAAAAATTATTTATTATGTACTAAAATAAATTTTATTAAAATAAGAAAGAAAAAAGAAAAAAATTACATATTACGTATTATTATTATGTTGGCAATATGGTGGACCTTAAGAAAAAAAGTTCTAAGTCTATGGCTTGTACGCGAAAACATAACGACACATGTGCTGTTATGACGCTGACATCATGAAAAATATCAATGTTCTTACATAAATGTTCGTGACTATTTAAAAGACAGATAACAATACAGGAGTAGAAAAATATAGGAATGTGTGCGGTCATTGCCAATCGTTCCACGTCAACCGACTGCTGGATCTATAGGCTCCCGACATTCATGTCACGCTGTAGTATTTCACTGTGTGAAACGTGAAAGTGTTTTTTCTAATCCAGGCCACAGTCCAGACCAAGAGAACGGTCTTCTTCTTCTTCTTATCGTGTGTGTTAGTGACTAACACTAGTGTCAGAGTTTTTAAACCGCCTTAAAGGCCTCTGACATGGTTTTAGGTAACGACCAATGTCAAAGACAGTGACCGGGACCGACGGCTTAACGTGCCCTCCGAAGCACGGATCATCTTAATTAGACAATCAGGTGATCAGCCTGCAATGTCCTAACCAAACTAGGACAACAACGCAAAGTCGTTGCCCCCGCCGGGAATCGAACCCGCGAACTCCGGGTATGAGCCGAACGCTCTAACCACTACACCACAGAGGCTGTTGCAAGAGAACGGTAGTAATCAATTGAAGAAAGATTAAACAATGATTTAATTGAAATAAACAGATGTATCTACAGGTATGGTTTACCGTTGTCCTTGATACCACTAGTTTAATTTCATGAATTAGGTCAAACACTAGTGAAAAAAAATGTTTTTTGGGTAAAGTAACAATAAATCAATTTAACCACTGATAAGTATAAGGAGGCTACTTTAGAGTTTTAGTACCCTTCGGGTTGGGTCCGGCAGTCGGGGTGAATTAGAAAACGGCCCTCGAATCGGCCTGGGTCTAGCTTATTTTCAAACGTATTAAAATCTATATACTGTTAAACTGTAACTATGAATATTAATCAAACAAAAGTCTCTTCTCTTGAAAGTATTTATGTACTACCTACTCGTACCAGTGGCGTTGGGTGAGAATTAAAACTAGTACAGCTATAAAACATCATAATCATCATTTCAGCCGCATAACGTCCACTGCTGGAGATCGGCCTCTCCAAAAAATTTACAAAAGGAAAATAAAATAAAATAAATAAAAAAAGACGGGTTGCACTCTGGCAGTGCCGGCAGAAGTGAAAACTTGAATATTAACGTTGTGCATTTTTGATATTTTGGAATGGTTAGGGAATAATTTTGCACGAATTGCTTTAATTATCAGTATAAAATATTTCAAATCTTTTCTGAACCACAGTCTGTCACAAATGTCACAAGCATGACCAAATTCATTTTCAACAAAATCATTTTCAAATACACAGCAGTATGGCCACTACACAGACGGTCGAGCCATCAGCTGTCATCATCCATGGATGTGCGTAGCACGCTGTAACATAAACACACACGAACATTCGCGCAAGCGCCCTGCGCCGTCTTACGAATTTTCGATCAGGCCACGTGTCCTGACGCGAGTTTAATATTTTTTACCCATTCCAAAAAAAGTGCACAATGCCGCTAAAGAAGTTTTCACTTTAATAATATTCTATAAAACAAGAATGTGAAAAAAAAAAAAAAAAAAAAAAAAAAAAAACAAGAAACGAATTAAATACCTACTTAATTGGGTTCATCATCATCATCATCAGGTCTTTTTGTCTCCAACGCAAGAGCACGACCCTCTCTATACTATCAGAGCCATACTTGGCCAGAGCAGCCAGAGTACTTGGCCTATACTCTCCACGCTGACCAGACGGGTTGGAGGGGTCTCATTGATGTTTATAAGCATTGTTTAGCTTATTATAGCTAAGTAGGTTATTATAAAGGTTGATTTACGCAAAGCGATCAATTTGCGGCTTATGATTCGCATATTATTATTTTTATTAATTTAGTGTGAGTAATAATAATTGTCTCTGAGCTTGTTTGTACAAAATTTATCACTGTGTGTGTATTTGAATACCCTACGAAAATTTGTGGATGTGTGCAGTCCAGTCATGCTGCTAGTTTGCGGCTTATAAAGATAGTACCTAAATGGACATTCTAATGCGCGGTGCGCCGATATACGGAGGTTTTTTTGTTAGTAATAAATACATATATATTAGAAACCCGTAAGAGAACCCGATGGGCGGTTTCTAAGGAGGCCCCGCCACTGCTACCTACTTATATTTCGATCCCCGGTCGGGGTAAGATGGAAAATGATCTTTTACAGATTGACTTGGATGTTAACCTATGAATTTGTTTAAAATATATCGTAGAGTTAGTATCCCATAACACAAGTCTCAAGCTCATCATGAGGCTAGCTCAATCTATGTTGTCCGTATATATTTATTTATTATGAGACACTCATTACACTTTTGGGCTAGCTTCGATTATTTCATTTCTTCTTATCAGCAGCCCTGCGCCCCGCTAATTGCAGCCGCGCGGCTCTAATTGAATCTCCATCAGGCGTTCGTTTTCCGCTTCATTTGCAACATTACCTTTCTTAATTAACCGGCCAACTGGCGCCGCTTCAGCCATTTGCATGATGATGCAAGCAATCTTGCGTCTTGCACCTAAGTAGGTGCTAAATGAGAATAATTGGCCAAGTGCGTGTCGGGCCACGCGCAGTGTAGGGTTCCGTAGTTGTTAATGCCAACTTTGAGTTTACGGCACTAAAAACGTCTAAAACGTCTGAGTATCTATTAAATTTGTATGAAATTTACCTTTTCGAGTACATTTTATAAGTTGATCGCCTATAACTTTTTAATTTGTTAACCCTACTTAGCTCTGATAGTTTTCCTTTAAACTACATTATATATACTATAGCTGTGATTTTTTTCATGTGTCCATATATAACCGTTTAGCAGATAGATGACACGTGACTTTAACAAAAAAATTCACTTTAAACCTAAATATTTCAGACACGGATCCCTAAATCGAAAAATGGTGTTTTCAAGCTCACAATATTTTTTAAAAGACCTATTTAACGATACCCCACACAATGTGTTTGTAGAGAAAAAAAATTGACTTTCTCTTGCAGCTACCCTAAAAAAAAATTATTTCCATATTTTATTTTACGACTATTTCGCCATGATTGAAATACAAATCCATGCCAAATTACAGCTTTCTAGTACTTAAAGTTTCTGAGTAGAACCGCGGACGGACAGACAGACAGACAGACAGACATGGCGAAACTATAAGGGTTCCTTGTTTACTACGGAACCCTAAAAATTAACAAATATTTCTCATGCTTAAGCATTATGTCCATATATGTTTATAATTTAATGAAGAAGGTGACTGACATAGCTCAGCAGAGTAGCTTTTGAAGTGTCAGTGGGTGAAAGGTCTTCCTCAATAACGGGCACGTTTAGGCAAGTACAGCGTAGGGCCTGCTAGGTGGTCGAACAACCTGAGTAAAGCTGCAGGAAAATACTAGATGCAGGCCGATTCTGATTGGTCTTTTAAGAAACCCTTCAAAGGAGGAAGGGGAAAGGGTGATTTTGTGTCTGCAGTGGACTTTCCGTGGCTAATAAGTGGTTATTTATATTTGAATAACCGAGCGAAGCGAGTGAGTTTGAGAGTTAGGAGAGGCGTTTGTATGTATGTATGTTTGTTCAACGGTACCTCTAGTTTAAATCGGAACTAAATAAAATTTGGTAGATGGCAGATGGTGTGTAGCCAATAGAATTTTTAAGTTAGAACATGACCCAAATGTCATCTAGCTTGGCTTGGCGAATCCACTTCATTGTTCAAACAGTAAGGCGGACATTAAAAATTGTGCAAATAGGTCATCGAGTCATAAATGGAAAACGAATTCACACCGCCAGCGTCCGACGGGCGGTCGTAAAGTCCGATCACGGGGGACTTTACGGCGCATTAAAATTAAGCCAGCACTTACAGGGAAATCTACTCACCTACTAAGCTATTTTCATAAGTGGTGCACTTCAGTTGGTGCTTTCATATCAGGTTAGGTTGGGTAATAAAATAAATGTGGTTTTAAACTTAAGTAGATACTGACTGAGGTAGGGACTGAGCAGTTTTTCTTTTTATATTTTTACCCTTACATTCATAAAAATTTACGAACGTTTGAAAACCTATTTTAGTTTAAAAAAAACTCTTTCTTTTCATTATTTGACATACAAAAAAGAAAGAGACAAAACATATTTTAACTAAAATAGTTGTAGCAAACTTGTGCAAATTGGCTACCTGAATTTTCGAGGGTCCCGTGGCGCCCCCATTTCAAATAAATCATTTGAAAGGAAACAGTGACATCATTAAAAATTTTGTCTTGACCAAACCCTAGATAACCCTTTTAAGTGTTTAATGAACTAATGTTTACAGTTTAAAGTGTGATCGTGAAGCTTTTCTACGCACATTTGCGAAAAACGGCCACTTTTAGCTAATGTGCGTAGAAAAGCTTCACGTTCTCACTTTAAATTATAAACAGTAGTTCATAAAATAGTTTAATGTGTCAAGACACAATTTTAAATGATATCACTGTTTCCTTTCAAATGATTTATTTCAAATGGGAGCGCCACTGGACTCCAGAAAATTCAGGTATGGCCTTTCGTTGAGTTAGTATCCCATACCATAGACTAGCTCAATCTGTGTAATTTGTCCCAATATATAATATCTATTTATTTGATTTAATGGGGATGTCATCGAATGAGTTCAAGTTGGATCTTGAAATCTTAACTCATCGCGCTGATATAGCTAAGTCATAAAATAAAGAAGTAGAATGGCATACATACTTTTGTGAGGTAAATAAGCTTTAAAGCTTTTCCAGGTTCGTTGGAAATTGACCTAGAAGATTCTCTTGTTTCGGATATAGTATCTTAAACCTCATAAAGGCTCTAGCGAGGCAACGCAGCACAAAGCGGGCTTACTCGACCTCTTTGAGGTGCAATAAGACAGCTGAGCTGAAGTGCACTAGGGGTGCCGCGAGGCAAACATAACTTCAAATTGAAATGACAGTGGTGGCATTCAAAGTGAAACTCAATTTTAGGAATAATTTATCTACTCTTAAAGCTCATTTAAAAAAAAATTATTTAACTGCAAACGCAAAAAATCACCACTTACCATTGCTGGAAAAATATTCCGCTATCGAGGTACACAATTATATAGCAACAAGGCCTCAGGCCTAAAGTCCGCCATTTACATGTGTTGTAATAAAGTCAAATAAAATAAATAAACAACTTTTAACAAAACTGTTTTGCATTTAAATAGGTACTGCATCGCCAATTTTCATTTAAAGTAAGGTATAATGAGATTCACCTGAAGCTGTTTTGCACGTCTCAGGCCACAAGCTACAACCCAACAGGTTTATTTTCCAGGCAAATTAAAAATTTCTGACACCATCTAGTGATAAGTGGCGAAACTACATATTGCAACCGATATAAGGTGGAATTGATATCCGTAGCGCTATTTATTATTCGCCACATAAATTTTTAAAAAACTCCGTCATTCAATTCCAATGACCAATAACTTAGCCGTTCAAGGCTAAACCAATTTTCATCAATCATAGCTAAAATAACCAACGCAAGGAAACTTGCTTTCACGTAAAAAAACCCCATTAAAATCGGTCCATCCGTTTGAGAGCTACGATGCCACAGACACACACACATCTGTATGCATTGAAAGCAAGTTCCCTTGCGCTTGTTCTTAGCCACGTTTGATGAAAATCGGTTCAGTCGGTTGAAAACTATTAGAGATTAACGCTTGGACGTCTTCCCTAGCAAATAATAGATAGCGCTATATGGATATCAATTGGAATACGTTGTTCCGATACTAATCACCAGATAACGTTCTTAAAAGTAGTTTTTTTTTAATTTGCCTTGCATTTAAACTTGTTTACGGGGGTTAAAATTAACCGGCGGCGCCTTTTTGAAGTACCTCTATCAATGTATAAGTTTAATTTAATGTTCGAAACTGCTTCAACCAAAAGGTGTCTTACCAACCTTTTGGCTGACTTGAAATTTCACAAAGCAGCTACGATCATCAAATAAACTTATGAAGTTCGGGCTCCAAACTGTGAACTTGCTAACTAGTTAGCTACCCAGAGGTTCCTACTCGTATCTCTGGCAATAATTCGGCAAATCTCTCATTTCTCGAGCAAACACGAAATACTATTCAAATTGAATCAGCTCAAACAAGGGACCGAGCGAAACACCGGCGCTATCCCGAGGGAGCGATATTGGAGTTTATTGCGGGGCTGTAAAGTCGCTAATTGCGTGGCAGGTGTGGCAGGTTTATAACACGTCCGGGCGTGCTATTAGGTCGATGCGAATGCACTGGACACATGGACTTGCAATAAGTATTGGACAAGGCAAACTGAAATCAGAAGTTTTATTTTATGATTACGATGGATTTTAGTGTATTTGTAGGTTTTCGATAGGGCTTACTTTGGGGCTAGTTCAATCTATGTGATTTGTCCCTATCTATTTATTTATTTTAATAAAATCTTTTGTAATAAAGATGTATGAGATGACTCAGGTATTACGACTAAGTAAGAGTGTTTAGCTCTTCTTTAGCTTTTCTTTAGATATCACGCATTACTACATAATTACATATGTTAATTACGTATATCGACATACCATAAATAGGATGTGATGATACATTTATTTTACCGGAGAGCATGCATGAAAAGAATTATTGTCGAAGATGCAAAAGACGTATGCAAGGATCTTAGTAAGTGGAAATTCGTAGTCTCAGCCTACCCCAATGGGAAACAGGCGTGAAAATTTGTATGTAGAAGACCACTATTGAATAAAAATTTTCCTCTCGGATGTGCCCGCCGTAATTGGAAATCTCAAAAAGAGTTCGATATTATTTTTATCTGTGCCGTATCGTGTGGATGCTGGACACGGCTTTTAATTCTTTTATATTTTTTATGTGCATATGAATGCAAATAGTTGATCGCGAAGTTTTCAAAGTCTGGGCAAAAATATCGAGTGATTTGTTTACTTGTTTGTATAACACAAAGCTTCCATTTGTTTTAGCTAGTGTATTGATATCAGATTTATTATATAGCTCGTTAAAGTAAAAGTATTCACTATATAAATATAAAATAAATGAACTCCTAAAACTGCTTAACTCATTAGTGAAATTTTTCAAAATAGCTTTAGCAGTTTCTGAATAGACTAAATAATATGTGTAGAAAGGTATGTATTAGTATTGACAAGGGCTGGTGACGAATTAATGAATAAATTAGTATCCAATCCTAAAGTTCTTGTAAACATTGCATCTTAAAATGTTATGTTGGCTAAATTAATTGATTAAAAATGTAGAAAGGAATGAAGCTTTGACCGCTTGTGGGACCAAATAACCCTGGAGCAGTAAACATTGGAGTTTATGGCAGCTTGGCTCCTTTATTTGGGCAAAAGTACTCGTCGAAATCCCCAGGGAGCGGTATTTTGTTTGCCAAAATCTTTAGCCACGGAACAGAAGTAAATATTAATTTGTTTTAAAGTAACGCTGAAGGATTTCACACATGACTGTTATGTTATTTGAAATAAGATATTTATGTGTGCTGTTTTAAAATGATTTTTGAAAGGTGAGTTTAAAAAAACTATAGCATTAAAAGAATTGTGAATGTGATGTGGACTCGAACCGTGAAAGAAAATAATACTCTCACAATAATAGCCCCTATCTACGTATTGCTTTAGAAAGGCAAAGACAATACAAAATATTGTTCGTAAAGAGTAATTATCTTTGGCCTAGATACCAGTACATACAATTCATTTTCTAACGCCCACCTTCACAGTACAAAACAACTGATTCGCTTCTCCGAGTGACACAGGTGGCGGCTGGCAACCCAAGAGCATAAATGTCAAAATTATTGCTCCGTATTTAATATTGTAAATTTAAATATCTAAATAGCTAAATCCAATAAATAATATTACTTGTTTGTAAAATATACTAGGTTTTATCGTAATTGATAATTTGTTTGTGCAATTTTAGTGTATTTTGTGAAATAATAGTGCTCTTAGCTGACGTTCAGTGGGTATAATTGTTACCGGCTTTTTACAACTTTTACAAGGTAAGAACGGTACAATAACTAATCCTTTTTACATATCTCAATAAACACCGCGTCCTTTGTGCACTGTTTTTCATAATTTTGGAAAGTTTACTTATATAAAGCACATACAAATTGACACTTGTTTTTGTAACAGTAGGTAGGTTATGTTTTTGTTATTTCTTAGTAAGTGATCGGTTTTGTTAGCTATTCTAGCGTTTATTATCTTCCTTACACATTTTGTTAGTCCCTATATTGTAAAAATGTCCACCACAACCCGTGCAACGACAGCCAGGCAATTGGAAATTCAGCTGAAGGATGCCTTACTCCAGCTCAAGGCAGAAAAGGAAGACAATGAGAAACTATTATTGGAAAGGGAAGATAATGAACGTGAATACGAATTAATGTGTACGAAAAATATTAGACTTGAACAAAAGCTTTCTGAGAGTCTCCAATTATGTGATGAATTAAGCGAGCAACTTAACCGATTGCATTTAGAAGTAGATTCTTTCCGCCAATGCGGTGATACGTATGAGCAAACACTCAGACGTACCTCCGAGTTAGAAAAAGAGCTGGGAGAGGCATATAGACTCATAAGTAGTTACGAGCAAGATGCCCAGTCGCGTCAGTCAGCGGAGGTGTCCAGCCTCTTTGACGAGCTCATTGATAGTGTCCCTGTGCCTCCCTCAACAAATTCCTCAGTAATTGATCTCACTAGTGAGACATCATGCAATAATAATTACTTAGATAATTCAAATGCCATGAGAAGTCACAACAAAGTTAAAAAACATTTAAAAATTTGTAAAAAAATCAAGAAAACCAATAATAAATTAAAGATAAATCTCAGGAAATCATGTTTATTAAAATCCAGTTCATTAAATTGTAAATTACAAACAGAGCTAGACTTATGTAATGAAAAATTGGCGGAAAGTCAAGAGTTGTATGAGGTCAACAGGATTAGACTTGAGTCTCATATTATTAAATTGCAGGAGGACTACTCCTCATTATTTTCTAAGTATAATAATCAACAAAAACAAAATACTGAGCACATGCTGACTGTGGAGAAATTGATTAGCGACAGCAGGTACAATCAAGAAACCCTTGATTTATTAGCTAAGCAATGTACTTGCGGGCAGCTCAACCAGCCCACCATCAGTGTCCCCACACCAGAGCTCTCTCCTTGTGACAGTAATTTGTGCAATAATGTGTCTGATTGCGTTGACCTCATGGAACCTCCATGTAATACAATAGTTTTTTCTGATAGTATGGGTCGCAATATGGGTTGCATGCTTAACACACTTCTTGATAACAATTGTGTTAATTACTGCTTCCCGAATGCAACCTATACCCAAATTTTACATAAAATTAAATTAACCAAAATAAATAGTAAATCTACTGTTGTATTACTGATAGGCAATAGTAATAGAATAGGAAAAAAAGAAATAATCAGCTGTATGGATTATTTAACTAAACTAGAAGTAGGCAAAATAATTTTATGTGCATTTCCATATATACGTTGCCAGTCTCCAACAAATAATAGAAACATTCACTATCTCAATACTTTGATACATAATATAACATGTCGTTATAGTGATAAATTAGTGTTTTTTGACACCAATAATTTCATAGGTGAATGTGATCTGACAAAAGATAATATTTATCTTTCAAAATATTCTAGACGTAAGATTGCTACGTTAGTAGCAAATAATATTAATTTTTGGACGAGTTTACATTGTAAACGAAAACCTAGTTTTAAGACGCCTACCGATTTACCAGGAATATGTGATGGTAAATCTGTAGACTTGACGGCAGTTTTAAACTGAACATTAAGACAACGGAAAGGCCTCATGAACTAAGAATAGTACATCAAAATTTAGAAGGTTTTTCCGGCAAAGAATTATTAGTTGAATTATTTCTTGAAGAATTGGATGTTGACATTTTATGTTTGACTGAACATTGGCTGTATGAGAGTCAGATGATGTTCAGCCTAAACAACTATAATATTGTTAGCTGCTTTAACAGGAAGTCTGCTCAGCGAGGGGGTTCCATAATTTTTGTAAAAGATTCTTTCCGTAGCAAAGAGCGGACGGATATTGTCAGACTTTCTGTTGAGCGCGTTTGTGAGGTGACCTGTGCCGAGCTAGATCATCATATAATTATTTGTGTATACAGTCCTCCTAATAGTGATTTTAAAAGTTTTCTTAAAACAATGGACCAGGTACTTAAGTCCTGTTCATCTAGTAAAAAGAATTTAATTGTTTGCGGAGATTTTAATGTTGATATCTTAGTAGATAATCCAAAAAGTACACAATTTCTAAATCTTTTTAAATGTTATGAATTAGTAAACATATTCTTTGAGCCAACACGAATCACTGCTACATCTGCTACTTGTCTAGACAATTTTTTTAGTAATATTAAATATTCTGTTAAATCAGTTATTAATAAACTGCCTTCTGATCATTCAGGTGTATATGTAGTTTATGTCAAGGAGTCCAAAGGCAAGTCCAGCATTTTGAACAAAGATAAGACTTTTTGTAGGCCGATTACTTCTAAAAATATACAAAAACTAAAAAATAATTTAGATAACAAATTGTTGTCGGTCGTTTACACAGGAAAAAATCCTGACGACCATTACAATAAACTATTTAACGTTATTACCTCAGAATATTCAAAAACTTTGAAACAAAAACAAGTTGTAGTGCATAGAAAATTACAGTTTAGTGAGTGGGCTACTACCGGCATCTACATAAGTAGGAGCAGGCTTTATGACTTATATTCCCAAAAACAATATAATTTTAGTCCTTCCTTTCTAGAATATGTTAAAAATTATTCCAAAATATTTAAAAAAGTTTGTAGACAAGCCAAGGCAAATCGTATAAGTAGAAAAATAAATAATGCTCCTAACAAAATAAAAGAAACTTGGAATGTTATAAATAAAGAAACGGGTAAAAATAAAGCCAAAGAAAATATCTGTCAAATCAAATCTTGTGGTAAGACTATTACTAAAACTGAAGAAATAGTAAATATTTTTGATGATTTCTTTACTAACATTCCTTTGGAACTTACTTCTAATGTAAATTCTAGCCCCCAGCGTGCTGAAGCCTTGCTTAAGAATAATGTTAGGCCTTGTGATTCTAAATTTAAATTTAAGCATATTGGCCCCAAAGATATAATAGATGCATTTAAACAGTTAAATTTAAAAAAATCTGAAGACCATTGGGGCATGTCAGTTGCTGTAGTAAGCCATATCATAAATATCATAGCTGCTGATTTAGCTTTTATATTTAACGAATGTATTGATGAAGGCATATTTCCTAACCTAATGAAATGTAGTAAACTAATCCCCTTATTTAAAAAAGGAGAAAAACAGATCCTGGCAACTACAGACCTATATCTATCCTGCCAGTTTTGAGTAAGGTGTTCGAAAAGATAATGCTCAATCAAATGCTTCTTCATTTTAAGACCTACAACCTTTTCCATAGCCAACAATTCGGCTTTACTGGCGGGAAATCGACCACCGATGCGGGAGTAGCACTTGTTACTCATATATACGACGCATGGGAGAACAAAAATGATGGAATTGGATCATTTTGTGATCTCTCCAAAGCATTTGATTGCGTAGATCATCCGACACTTTTTCTTAAATTTCGTCAATACGGTTTTGATGATAATTCAATAAAACTTATAGAATCTTATTTAACAGATAGGCATCGAATGTTGATTTAAATGGCATAAAATCGCACGGATCTAATGTTAAGATAGGCGTACCGCAAGGTTCAATTCTTGGACCTTTCCTTTTCTTGGTTTATGTCAATGACTTGCCTTACATGGTTGAGAAGCAGGCTGGCATAGTGCTGTTTGCTGATGACACCTCGCTTATATTCAAACTTGATCGACATAGCACAAACGCTAGCACGGTGAACAGCACCTTGTCTTCCATTTCTGATTGGTTTTCTGCCAATAATCTCATGTTAAATGCGAAAAAGACTCAATGCGTTCGATTTTCTCTTCCGAATGTGAGACAGGGCTGCGTTGACATAATGATAGATGGTCAAAAACTCGATCTTGTTGAAAGTACTACCTTCTTAGGAATTACAATAGACTCGAAACTTCAATGGGGTGCTCATATAACTAAACTTCCAAATAGGCTTAGTTCTGCGGCTTATGCTGTTAGGAGAATAAGACAATTGACAGATGTAGCAACTGCTAGACTAGTGTACTTTAGTTACTTTCATAGTGTAATGTCTTACGGCATACTCCTGTGGGGGAATGCAGCCGATATTCAGACTATTTTTATTTTACAAAAACGGGCAATTCGTGCTATTTACGGGTTAGGATCTAGAGACTCACTCAGAGAATTATTCAAGGAAATAGATATACTTACCTTAGCATCACAGTATATATTTGAAAACATAATGTATTTAAGGAAAAATATTTCCTCATACAATAAAGTAAGCGATTTTACCGATAGAAACTTACGTAATAAGAATGACTTAGTTTCCCCGTTTTATAGGCTTAAAACAATTAATAAGACGTTTATGGGGAACTGTATACTTTTTTATAATAAATTGCCAAAATCGATCCTTGATATGCCAGACAAAAGATTCAAAACTTATGTAAAGAAAGTACTTTGTGAGAAGGCTTATTATAGGACCGATGACTACCTTAAAGACAAAAATGTCTGGCTTGAGCTTGACGCGGGTCCCTCTAAAAGTTTGTAATATAGGAACTCGAAAATGTCATAATTTGGTACATTTTGTACAAACTGAATCTACAACTTGACATTACTTTAAAATTTTGACATTCTAAAAATTAAATTTAAATTATGATATGACATAAAAAACAAAACAATGTATTCTCTGTCCACATTAACTTTAAGTATTAATTTAATTGTGAGTTGACGTCCTTGGAAAAGAGGTGCAGTGCAGTTTGTTACCGCTTCTTCTGCACTAGCGCTTTGGAAGCGGTAGTAAACTTAGCTGTAAGTAACTATTTGACGTCAACAATAGTGCAACAAAATAATGACGATTATTAAGAGATATTTTAAATATCCTATGATAATAAAGATATATTTGATTTGATTTGATTTGATTTGACACAAAAAAGAATGTTTTGTGATAGAACAGACGCGGCGCGTATGTCGAACACAGCTCGTTAAAAGTTGTTTGCGATTGAAACATCTCGTTTTAGGTATTGCAGAGAAAAGGGTATTGTTATTATCTATTGTCACTCGAGAATTTACTGGAACATAGAAAAAGTTTTATGTAGACAGAGAATTTATTTTTTGCCGTAACTTCCGAGGCTCTTTATTCCATACGCAACCTAAGATCGACATGACATGTGTCTACTGGTCTAAGATCCCGATATAGACCGACCTTCACCGAGATGCTTATTTGATGAAATGTATTATATCTAATCTTATATTATAGATTATATCTATCGCATGGGATGGTTGGTTGGGTTTGGTCAGTCGCACTCACCCCCCCAATGGGTTCCCGGTTTGTCGTACCGGGGGGGCTCAGTACCCGTGGTAGCGTGGAGCCACGGGGAAGCCAAGAGGAACCCGCAAGGGGGCGCTCCTGCGGTTTGCGCCAGCAATGAGCGCCCACATTGGGGCGGCGGGGGAGTGGGAAGTTCTCCCCCCACCCGGGGAGGGGCGCTCCCGCGGGCTCGGCTTCGGCCTTGAGCCTGCTGGGATGCGCCCAATGGGGCGGCGGGGGAGTGGGAAGTTCTCCCCCCACCCGGGGTGGGGCTGCCGGGAGGGGAATGTTTCATTGCTCTCCCGGCGCTTCAGGCGGGGCCACACCGCCGTGGCTGTGGTTGATGATCGGTCGCGGAGGTCAGGGAGTGTCGGTGCTACGTTGCCGCTCTCCCTGTCCTCCGCGGCCGAGTGGTGCCGCACCGCGTTTGCGGCGAGAGGTAAGCGGCGGAGCCTCACATCTTCTCCGCCGCTGGGAGCCGGTTTATCTGGCTCCCATGGGCCCACAGGCGGTGGACTGCATGGGAGGTCGCCGCCTCTCAATTGGCCCGAGGAGGTACGGTGCGTCCGTGAGTTCCGGACGCGCCTACTTGGTTAGTGGGGGGGCGCTCAGACGCCCCCGAGGTGGGGCTGCTTCGGCGGCCAGCCGCGCCGGGGTTCGCGGTTGTATTTCCTTTCCCGTGTCCCCGGCAAAGGCGGTTGAGGTGGAACTCCGGAGGTTTCTAGTGGGTAGGCACGTCATTCTGGCGTGGAGTCCCACATAACCCGACAGCCTCCCCTGCAGGCTGATGGGTATCCGTAACAGGGATCTTTCCTCCGTATAAAAAAAAAAAAAAAAAATGGTCAGTCGCACTCAGTCGCACATATTCACTCGCAGCAATATTTTAATATTCAAAATTCGACAACCCTAATTCAGGACTTATTTTTCGAAGGCAACCCTATACCACCGTGTTCATTATAAAATAATCTTTATTTTCATTTAATTTTAATTCAATAATCAGACCGGTGCAAAATGCTACATCTGAAGATTTACCCGTCTAAACCTGGCAACACGAGAGTTGTGACGTAAAAAGAATAGGCAACCTAACGTTTGCATATTTTAAGGACTTCAAAATTTCGATTGGTACAGATTTTGTCTAATAAGCAAACCGGTGAAATATTAAAAAAAAAATGTTTTTAAATTATTAATTATCATATCCTGGACTAAAATTTGTTAGGCAACCTATATTCAATATATTTATTGACATATTAAATTAAACATAAAATACGTTTCATCAAATAAGCATCTCGGTCAAGGTCTTTATACATATATCGGGATCTTAAACTATACCAAAATGAGCACTATACATTTCCGACGCAAGAGCAAACACTAATATCCTACAATATTAACTACCCAGCATTGTTTGCAATCCTGAGTCAATACCGTAGAAGCATACGATTATAAAATGTATATTTCGAAGTTTTCAAGGTTCGAGCTGTCTTTCTCTTGAATTTCCCGCGGGACTCTGTGTAATATGCATGTTGCAATTCACTTAGTGTGGTCGGGTGACCTTAATTATGTTATTCCATTATATTATACAAGTGTTGGAAGGGCGTTATAATTTGTATTTATGAGCTTAATTCAGCTAGGTATATCATAGTTTGATAAGTACTAAAATATGCAAGATTAAATGCGATTGACGCGGGGAGTACAGTAATTACTGTAAGAAGCTCGGTCGGTGACCTTGTGAAAACCATTTTTCTATTTAAGGATCAGTTTCTAAAATATTTGGTTTTGTAGTACAATTTTTTGTTAGAGTCAGACCCCTTTTATCTGCTTTATGGTTGTATTTGAACACTGACGTGATTTTTTTCACAATTCACGTCAGTAGTATAATATATAACGAAGTTGAAAGAAAAGTTTACAGATTAAAAAGTTATGGGCGACAAACTTATAAAAGGTACTCGGAAAAGGAACATTCATACTTTTATAGAAAATTACATTTTAGTCGTATTTAGTCGCGTGAACTCAAAGTCTACTTTCGTTACAACGGAACCCTACACAGCGCGTAGCCCGACACGCACTTGGCCGGTTATTATTATTTACTTTTAATTACTAGAACTGGCTTTTTACTTGCGATGTGCCTATTGATCAAATCTGTAATCCTCTATCGCTAAAACATCAAATCAAACTTAATGTATCGCATTCAATAAAAGTAGAACTGATTTTAAACCCCAATACAACTCCGAACTGTCGAACGCTCCCCGACCTATCCACATTTGTCCCGCACGACTGAAAACTTTCCGCATATAAAAGTTTAGAGCAGCGATACTAAACTTGTTACCAACGAGTCACTTGAGAACAGTAGTAGAGCCAGTGGAACGATCAGACATTTCTCTTTGAGTTACAAGCCACTTTAGTCAAAGGATTCCAGTTATATGCGCCTAGGTACAGAACATGCAGTACTTAATAACTTATTTGGCAATATTGGCAAAGATAAATATATGCAAGCTGCATTAACTGCTTCTCATGCTCACACGTTGCTGCAGGAGCACAATTCTCGTCTCTCTGTACTACAGCAGCCATACTTGGCCAGAGCAGCCAGAGGATATGGAACTTTTCTCGCTTGCCAGACGAGTTGGAGAGGTTTCATTGATATATATAAGCTTGGTTTAGGACTATTAGAGTGGTCTTTTTCTACGCTAGAAATTATACAATACACGGCGCAGTAAGTCATTATATTGGCTAAAGGTGTTATCCCTTCCTTACCAGTTGGGTAAAAGAGAGTTCACGAAAATTGTGAATGACCTACTAGTCATAACATCAATGATAACACAGCCCGTAACAAGTTAACGTCATTGTATATGGCGGCAGAGTGCGAGATGACGGAGTTATGTCGCGTGCCATAACGCGGCGATAAACGAGATTGGCGATAAAGCAGCGCCGTGTGTGTACGACCTCCTCCGCATTAGCTGGGTGGTGTCGGCGAAACGGGGTTAAGTGTATGTATTGGATCGTGTCTTATTATATTGGATTACTGGGATCTATTTTTTGTTTTCATAATTAATAATTTCAAAGACGGCAATATTTGAATGTCGAGTAATAACGACCTGTAGTAAGTGTTGTAGTGTAAGTAATATTGCAACGTTGTTATCTTTGAGTTAGTATCTCATGACACAAGTCTCGAACTTACTTTGGGCTAGCTCAATCTGTAATTTTTCCCCATATATTTAAATTTATTTATTTAATTTAACGTAACAAAAGTATGCAGTTACATATTTAAAGGACATCAAAAGTTAGTTAATTGATACATTTGTTTGTAGTCTGTTGACAGATGGACCAGTTTTGTCCGCCAAAAGCCAAATCAGTTTTTTTTTCTAAACGTCAAAACAAACACTGCATAATAGATTTTTATGGAATAACACGTTCTAACGTCATGGTTCAAACAGCGCTCCCATTGTTTTTCTGCTATAATAAATGTACCTACATTGAAATTAATGTGATCACTGACAAGTGACATTATTTTGTGACGTTTTATTCCCATAACAATACACGGTGATTTTTCATTGGTTCTGAAGCCGAAGGCTACTTCATAGGCATCGTTAGTAAGACATAATTAGCTAGTCAAAATAAAAATTTTGAAACAAAAAATGTTGCCTAAAACTCGAAAGTAAAATTGTGAGATCAATTAGTAGTACCGCCGCCATACATCGCCCGCCGGCCGGCAGGGGTCATCGACATTACGCAACTGTTTGGCCGGCGTAATAACTACGTGGTCTCGATCGGAAATCATTAACGCAACTTTTTTATCTTATGACATACAGAAATTTGGATTACGTATATGGATAGAGGAATTTATTTACTATACGACATTTTTTTTCCAAAACCAATGAAAAGTCAGCGTGTATAAAATAATTTATTTTTGAGCCTGGATACTACCCAATATAAGACTTAGTTTTTTTCCGCCATTTCCATACAGTACTAAATCAGTATCATTGCACCTCTCTGTGTTTATTGTCCATCCACAGCGGATTCCGAAACGGGACAACAGGCGTAGTTTACGATAGTCCATCGGAAACCTCGTCGTAACTCGATCACAATCGCTCACCGCGCCCCGGGATCCATGATATATGAACACATGATTTATAATGGTTTAAAGGAGACATAACACAGACCTTTTTGTTAGGTCTAAAGTTTCCAATAGGAGTTACATCTTTTGTGGTCGCAGACAGACTAGTTTAGCTGCAGCGATGTCTTCTCGTTCAGTCAGCAACGAAGGATAGTGAAGAAATGAAGAAGCTGTATCTTATATTGCAAAAGACCCAAGAACAAAAGGTTCATGCTAAGTCTCGTTTATATACATAAATCATGTGGTATATGAAGTGGGTATAAAATATAATTTGATGAGAATGTTTTTTTTTTTTCAAATTGCCTTTTAAAGTCTTTGAATTTATACATTAATGTACTATGTTATAACTTCATCAATTTTTTAAAAATAATTTTAGGTGTTTTTCTTAATATTTTTCACTTTACAAAATATAATTTTTACATTATTTTTGTTCAATATTGGAATTTTAATAGCTAGCGTTTATATTTTTTTTGTCGAATTTTAACAAGGTTTTACTCATATATTCTCAAACTCTTATCAAGCTTTTACTCATGTCTTCGGTCAAATCTTGCAAGTAAAATATTATCGACTATCCGGTTTCCGATCGAAATTAAATTTTGTATACTTTAAATAAGATAATAATGTAATATTATTATGACGGCTATGGATGGTTTAACAAAACGTTTACTTTAATTAAGCAAACATTTGGATCTTTGCTGCCAAAAATAAAACGTTTGGTAACTCTTAATACAAAATGATACTCGTATTTCACCAGAAACCCGTCACCGTCACTGGCAGGGACCCTGACCCTCACAAAATGAATTGAATTCCAAAAGCCTAAGCAATATTTTTTATTGAATCACAGATTCGTATTAGGAGAGAGATCCTGCAGGCTTTGAAGGCAGGTAATGCTTTCATTTGATTAAGTTTGGTAATTCGCTGAGAACATTCCATTTGAAAGCTTCAAAATGTTGCCGAGGGTTAAGAAAAAGGATGAAATGAATTTTCACGCCACGTTTTCCATGGGGGTAGGCAGGGACTATGGATCTTCAATTGCAACGATCCTTGCAAACCTCTTTTGTGTCGTTCACACTCGTAACTCATTTCATACTTACATATTCTCCGATTTTGGGTACTCCTTACATTACCTTTGTTCAGAATATCTGTGTTTCTAACATTTTTGCATGTAACTGAATACAAGATTTTTAACTTTCCTTACCAAAGACTGCAGGCATAAGAGCAGACACACTTTCGCGCAAGCAACTTCGGCCAAAAACCGTCGATACGATGTAGAACAACGCATCAATACGTCAACTTTTTTAGTTGGCTGTATAATGACACATTGTCATAATTGTCGTTGTTACAAGCTATGAAGGTGGTTTGTTATTACAAATTTGCTTATCAATATGGACAACGATGAATATCGAATGGGCTTTCTTATTGTTTGTGCGCTGGACCTTGCACGTTGTCGGATGGCCGAATGTCATGACTTAAAAAAATAGTCACATTATTGTGCTAATATTTTATTGAATTTTCTTGGCCCAAAGGCAAAGCAGCGAATATGTTGATAATGACTGTTGATGACACAATCATGGTCAAAATATTTGCTGCTGAGGTCGCCGTCTTGTATATTTTAAATCTGATGACAGAGTGCTTATAAACGTTGAAATATTTGTATGGGAAAAATATGCGCTACGGCATACAGACCATACAGTTGAGTCGAGTCAATGCGCGCGCGATTTCTGTCACCTTTGAGTAGTTAGTAATTATAATAGTAGTAATTATAATTCAATGCCATTGAGTCTATCAGGCAAATTTCGTTAAAACAACGCGAAAAACTTAAAGTCAAAACTAAATCTTATTTTACAACATTCACATTAGGAATAAGCATGGAAGCAAGCTCAGTATATATAATGAAAAAATAGCAGAAAAATAAGCCTGCCATTTTGAAGGTAATCATTGGAATAAAAACAAATTCCGCGGCGAAATACGTTTCTTCTACCTTACCAATTCCTTTTTAACAGGATTGGCATTCGCAAATTGATTTAGAATAAAAATACACGTGTTACATACAAGTACAATTTTAAATTATCATTAAACAAACTTCTGTAAAATAGTGTTCTAAAATAAGGAAGTTTCCTGAGCTCAAAAATAAGTCATTTGGTACTGTTAACAGAATGAAACGTCACAAAATGTCACTTGTCATTGATCATATCCATTTTCAACGTGATTTTAGATTTATTATTGCAGTAAAACTCATATTAGTTAGGAGCGCTATTTGACTCCAAGAAACTATGACGTCATTAGTCTTTTTAACCGACTTCAAAAAAAGGAGGAGGTTATCAATTCGATTGTATGTTTTTTTTTTGTATTTATGTGACGCGATATCTTCGTCAACCGTGGACCGATTTTGATAATTGTTTGTTTTATTTCAAAGCCCTTATATTAGGCCCTTATAGGAGATATGGAAGAAACTCCGGAAATAAATTGAAGTCGGTTGTTTTGTTTTGTTAAAAATTTAATTATTTCATACAAATTCCATAGAAAATGTTTGTCTTGACGTTTAGAAAAAATAATCTGATTTGAGTTGTAGGAAACGTCCTTATTTTGATAACATCTCCCGAAGCAATGTTCGCTTTTGATTTATTAATCTGTACATTTATAGGTACTTATACCATAGACAACGTGCTACCGTGCTACCTGCTACGAGTACCGAAGTTGTAGAGCCACGTGTACGAGATGACTTGGAACAACATCGTTGTTTTGAACAACATCGTGCGTAGTACGCAACCTCGGCTCGACATGCGGCTCTATTGTTTATGTAACGTTACGATATTTCCTTAAGCTACTATACAGATAAACCCTAATCAGAGAGGTTTTAAGTTAATGTGATTACCGTGCGAAAGTGGCGCCATCATTTGAAATAAATTGAATTAAACTTTTGTTAATCATTAGACTTAGGTAGACCTTAAAATTATTGTATGAACAGCCGTAGAGGCCGTACGCGGTAGTGTATATGTTTCCGGCAATTTGTATAACCGGCATTGTATAGAATACCTCGGCATTATATACAATGCCTAAAATGTTCAGGCAAGCTATGAAATAATGTTGACTTTATACATTAACCTTAACGGGGCAGACAGAGCACTTTGGTTCTTGCGGCTCTAAAGTGCTGGATACATAGAAAAGACGTAGGACGCGGACGGGGCGCAGACATTTGTCTTTTCCGCGTGTGTGTTCTGCTTTGCGACATTTCTATACATTTTGTATGAAACTGTCGCTAGCCGTCGCGGAACAGACATATGTCGGCGTCCCGTCCGCGACGCACGTCTTTTCTATGTATCCAGCGCCTAAGCAGACAGAGTCCCGGGCCGCAAAACCCAAGGGCCACTTTTAGAGTGATGGTGGGTGGAATAAGGATAAAATGATTGATTGCTAGCCGCAACGCCTTCAACATGATTAGCATATGGCCCATTTTCTATTACATTTTAAAAAAACTTGAGATGTGTCAAGGGACACCCGGATGGAACGAAGTTCGAGAGAGAGAGAGACATACAGAGAAACATGCCGCGCAAAAAGTGTCGTTACAACTTTCGGTCTTAATTTTTCCGTCTAGCCCCCTTTCGCAACGCGCGATAAGGAACTTCGTTCCAATATATTTTTGTTTGCTGTACTTACCCCGAAAGATTGCATTCTTAGCATCACCTGTTGGTTGACTGGTAGCTGGCCATATAGCCGACATTTACATTTCTTTCGTAATAAAGTTTAATAAATAAACACATGGTCTGAACTGATTTTAAAAATTTAAGTGCTATAAAAAATGTCCTGTATATATCATGTATATTAATAGGGACAGGGTTGGACTGTGGCGCTCAAACTGTAGGTTAATTAACTCGGTTCAACCGGAAACTGAATTAGCGCGAAGCCGCGTGAAAATTCATACTACAGATATAAATTGATGGTAAATGTTATTATATGCATAAAACGCATCTTTATTCCTTACGGGTGTGATAGAACTTAGGGTTGTACAATTTTACTTCTTAACACGTTTAGAGAGATAGACACAGCGGCATGTTGTGATCAAGTAGTATTCTGTAGTTTTCCGACTGCGCCAGAAGGAGAGTTATGTCTAGCGAAGGTATGTACGTGTGTATACTTCTTTGACACGCTCTGCAGCCAAAACGGTTTAATGGTGTCGTTAGATTCGTCTGGATTGTCAAAATGACACTGGGTGTATCAACTTCAACACTTCAAGCCTCACGGCTCTAGAATGCTTTACCCGTTGACATCAGAGACATTTCTACAAATTTTTTCTTTAAAAGAAAAGTTTACGCCCACCTTTTAAACTCCCTTTCTTCATAAAGTCATCATCATCAATTGTTCTCTTCTTAGCTATGTATTTGTATATTTATATATTAGGTAGTATAAGTAGATGTGTATGTATATGTGTGTATTGTATAAGTAAATATTCATTCTGATATGTATATATAATAGGTTCTTAAATAATGTAATTTTATATTATATATTAATATTTTATAATGTAGGTATATTGTATTTCTTTTTTGTGCCGCACATTTATCTCTGTTTATCCCTATGGTTGACTGGGAGAAAATGCTCTTAGCATTAAGTCCGCCATTTGTTAAAAGTATATTTGTACTTTGGAAGAATTAAGTTTGATAACATCAAATAAAATAAATTTAATATTTCAACATTTGAAAGTAATCAAGATAACTATGATTTTGTGCCAATTTAAACGTCTTCCATTTTTTTTAGGGTTCCGTAGTAAACAAGGAACCCTTATAGTTTCGCCATGTCTGTCTGTGTGTCTGTCTGTCCGCGGTCCTACTCAGAAACTACAAGTACTAGAAAGCTGTAATTTGGCATGGATATGTATATTAATCATGGCAAAAAAGTCGTAAAATAAAATCTGGAAAAATATTTTTTTTAGGTTAGCTGCCATACAAGTAAAGAGGTAGTCAATATTTTTTTTCTCGACAAACACATTGTGTGGGGTGTCGTTGAATAGGTCTTTCAAAAACATTGTAGGTTTGTTAACACCATTTTTGGATTTAGGGATCCGTTTCTGAAATATTTGGTATAATTCGTTTTTAAACGTTTTTAGTGGCATAAACTCAAAGTTGGCATTCGGAACTACGGAACCCTACACTGCGCGTGGCCCGACACGCACTTGGCCAATTATTTCCATTCCAATCAAATACGGTAACAAATGAAGTGAACATTATTATCTCGCTCATATCATCCGAATGTGTTTCAGGTTGCACCCTAGCAAATCAGCTGTTTTATTTTTTGAATTCATTTTTAGTTAAAAAAAATTCATACAGTTCTCGTTCTTTCTTATTTATTAACGAAATAATGACTTATTTATTAACGGAGTCTAAAATAAGGTGACACCCAAAGAAGAAATAAAATCCGGAAGTTAAATAAAGCGAAATCGGGCGGACCTTTGATTTTATTTAATAAAATCGCTCTTAATGATGTACCTTTCCTTTACGGTGCTCTGTGCCCTTTTTATACCACTTAACAGATTTTCAAATGTTTTTCCTTATTTCCAATTAATCTTAATAAATCTCTCTAAATTCAAAATAAAAGTAATTTTGGTGATAATATTATGTAAACGGTTTATGATGATGAGTAGATGGAGCTAAAGAGGTCTGTCAGGATCGTAGCAAGTAGAGCCATAGTCTTTGACTACCCCTGTGGGAAACAGGCGTAGTATTATGTATGTACGTATGGAAACGGTTTCGGTTTCGTAAAGCCCAACCGGTGATGATGATAGGCTAAATCAATCAAAACCTGGTCGCGCTGTCCGACAATATTAAGTAAACCGTTATCAATATTCAATCAATCTTCATCATCATCAACAGCTCTCTGGTACCCACTGCAATATATAAATTGATTCTTAATTTTCATTCAACAATTTAAGGAAATAACATATATTTTAAACTTATGTTTAACGCAAATGCCTTTGTTTGGAGAATCCTCGAAAACTGGTAAGTTGATAAGGTTCAAATATCAAGTCAACAAGTCGTAAACATCGAGCCTTGGCTCTCGGGTGCACCGTGCAGCTGCGACTATATTATGAATATTCAATGCGGGTAGTGGTGAATATTAGCAAGTGCGACCTTAAGGCACGTATTAACGCTCCCATTTCGTCATTGTTAGTGTATTTTATACTATACACCAATGTGTGAGGTTTTTAGGAGGTGAGTAGTCTCCTAACTCAAAAAATAATAATGGGACAGAACAGACAGAGCATTTTGGGTCTAGCGGCCCTCCAGACCGGTCTGCCTGGGGAATAGGGAAAAAAGAAATAAAATAATTGGTTTGAAGAGTAGATGGAGATAAAACCAAAGTTTTCTAACGTGAAAGTTCTGCAATGAATTGGCCAAAAGCGCACTCTTACGGTGAAAAGGCGTAAAATTTTATAACATTCTATGACATCAGCGATACGATTTTCTTCAGCTAATAATAATGGGCAAAGGAAGGAAAAAGAAAGGTGGGAAGGAGAAAGAAATTCTGGCTATGAAACATCTGATAGTATATCAGGACAGCGAGCGCTGCTGAGTTTTTCCGCCGAGCTAAGAACAAACAGGATTACGCCAAGCTGATGTCTACCTTTACTAGTTGGAAAGGCACCAAAAAATCATTGTGTATCTATTAATTTTGCGCACACACACACTTTCTATAAAAACTATACATCTTTTCGAAAAAGAAAATCAGGAACTGTAGTTCAAAGAATAAAACAATTCGGTAAAACGAACAATCAGGTTGATAAAAATCAAGAAAACAAATATTCTTTAAATTAAATTATCGGTTGAACCTCATAATGGGAAACATAATTCCATAAATAAGGTTTTTGAATGGTGTAGGGAACCCAAACTGCGTGGGTTAAGTTACTGCTAGTAGACTACGAAAATTCTGCAAAATAGTCTACGAAACTCGTAGCAAATGCTACGACCGCTACGAGGACTCTACGCAGACTGTAGGTTACTACGCAGTGGCTCCAAACGAAGGCTTGTTAACATAGGATAGGTCGTTTGTTTGTTTTAAAGTATTTTAGTGACCACTATGTCAGAGAGAATGAACTTTGCTTTGGTTTGTGGTTTCTCTGGTCATCTTCATTTGTGAAATGTTCAGATAAAAGTTTCACAAATACCTAAGTTGACGTTATTAGTTTGTTTAACCAATGAAGATCTATTTAATATTTTTAGCAGTTTGTGTTAAATACATTTAAGTTAAAGAGTTATTTATGTACTTAGGTATTTAAGGTTAGCTCGTTGACAGCCGGGACCAGTGGCTTTACGTGCCTTTCAAAGCACGAAGAAGCTTAAGAAATATTTTTAAAGTAATGAAAATCTCAGAACGCTAACGTCAGATATAAAATAGTTGGTAATAAAAAAGTTATTTAACTGAACCTAATTTGCACTATAAACCCTAATACCAACGCGGATAACAAAGTTCAAATCCATCATCAAGGTTTTAATCATAATTACAAAAATAGCTTTTAAAAGCGGCCAACTTTCATAAAACAACGATAGAACCTGTCGTAAAAGCTCAACGTTCGAACCCTTTTTATGCGCCGTAAAATTTATGAGCATAAAAATAAGGCTTTATCGGAGATATAAAGTTTTCTATGAGTCGCGGGCATGAATACAGTGTTCCTAGATAAGTGATTCTGGTGGGTGGAACAATCGCGTGATGTTATTGAACGAAATGCTTGCACGGGTAGGAAGGAAGAAAGTTTATTTTATTTTTTATTTTTATTTACGCCGCTATAACTACAAATAGGTACTAAAAATGGAATAAAATAAATATTTAAGTGGGGCTCAGATACGAAAAATGTGAAACATAATGGTACGGACCCCTTCGTAGGTTCTCACAAATGTTTAAATACAATTTTTTTTCATGGTGACACAGAAGATATTTAACATGTCTTTGCCATTTGTACAATTAGAAGTGAAAAGCAGTCGAACTGTAAAATGATAACACTGTATGACTCACGCGACTGCCTATAGCAGGTTTATCGATATCATGTTATTTCCCCGTCATAATCAATTTTGAGTGCACACAGCGCCATTGTCCCTAAAATTTTAACACATTTTGCACGCGTTAAGCTGGATGAAGCCATCGATGCGACATCATTTTAAACAGACGGGTGCGTGTGGCGATGGTCATTTCTCATGAAGGATTAGGCCGACCTTCAGCTCAACACTTCACAGGTTAAGGAATGCTTCCGATCAAAGGAACAAATAGAAATTAAAATATTCTCAAAGTTAATTTAATAGCGAAACGCATACATTATTCAAGAAGATTAACATGAATGTATTTTTAATTTTTTTTTATAACAAATTACAAATAAATTTTGTCAAAAAAGTCTTGTTGTCGGCATCATAATCATTATGATGGACATGACAATAAAGCCTGGTTTAGACACTGACAAGTGACAAGTGAGCGTGTAAGCAGGCTCTAATAAGATAGCAGCAGCGAGCAATAACAAGTGCATAAAAATCATTTGTCACTTGTCACAAGCACTTGTCTACATGTAAACCAGGCTTAAGTGACATGTTAGATCCTGGACATCAACAATACCAGAAGTTCTGCTAGTGCACTACTTCCACAGCATTCTTGTATCTTATACCCAATAGTTCGACATGTCGACGACTGACTCTCTGCGCTACATCAGTGTAGGCGACAGTAACTGTCGCAGTGTTCGGAACGGTACCTTATGCCCTGCTGACGAATGACACCAGTTAAATTAATGACGACCGCCTTTACGCAGATCGCTGCGTGAGCCGACTGCCGAACCAGATATTAACTGCTATATAGTGGCAAGGCAACACGTAAAGATAACTTAAGAATAATACTAGTTGGGCATCTGCTGTTGTTCGCATCATGTTCGTAAGTGAGTCACTCTTATTCAGACCCCTATTTCGTGTCCGTCAGAATGAACGGTCACTAGGCGTATATAACATTAAAACTATGCCTAAACATTGCTTCCCAATTGCTTCTATTTGCTTCGAATTTATAGGAAATTGCTTCTGTCGTAATTCAGGAGTTTCTTATATGCATTCCTCTTACCTGTGCTGCTTGAGGACCAGGGTTGGCTTACAGACTTTAATACCAATAACTGATAATAATAAAACCAAGAATCATGAGCCTGTCAATTTTCTATGAGCTAATGATACCAGACAACCTCAGATCAAATAAAAACACAACGTGTGAAGTAGTGAGTTAAATCAATAAATTAAGATTTACGAACGGCCGTCTAGCTTTTTTTTTTTTGACGCGGTGAAAATCCCTTCGGATCGGTTACGGGATACCGGTAAGGTTATGTAGTGTTACCACTAAAAACTCCGCGGTGTCACCTCTCAGCCGCTATCGGCCGGGACCGTGTGCTTCTACATGCTTCACAGCCCCGGCGCGGCCGGCCGCTACTTCAGCGGCCCCGGCTCCCCACCGGCCTCACGGCAACCTCTGCTGAATCAGAGGGACCGGAGCAACCGCCGCCTTGGCCTCTTGGCCCAAGGACAGGCGCGCTGACATGCACACGCGCCTGCCTTCCACTCCGGAGGGCGGTCCGTTGGACGATGAAATCCCGTTTCCACCGTCTAACCAGCCCTCATAATTTGGGCCCTGCCCCAGTCAACCTGACGGCGACCGGGGCCCACACAGCCGGCCACAGGGAATAGAGAGAGCGGCAACGTAATACCGACACTCCTACTCCCCTGCGGCCCCACCGATGCCGTGCCAAGCGCCACGGCCACGCTTGGTCGTGGAGGATAGGGCGAGCGGCAACGACACACCGACACTTCTCTTCCCCCGCGACCCCTACCACTGCTGTGATGGGGAGGCCTAAGCCCCAACCCGGGCAACGGATTCCTCTTAGCTTCCCTGCGGCCGAGGCAACCGCAGGTAATGAGCCCCCCATCGCGACAAGATGGGAACCACATCGGGGGAGGAACGGCCGCCTACCTGACTCAACCTCAACCCTTAAATGGTAGGGACATTGTTATAATACCTATTTATTGGTAGTTTGTTAGCAACACCTACGTTTATAACATAATCAAGTAACAAAAATACCAAACCGATGTTGTGCTAATCGTAGGAAGACAGATAGGTAGTCAAACGGGAGGTGAACGAAAAATTAACAAAATGACATTTTAATCTTAGGTATTTTAAAGCGCTAAAATCTTTGTAAATATCGTGAAATTCTATAAACGTTTCTTTCTATATCTACGCGTATAAGTCTCTTACATTTGTGACAATAAGCTGCAAATTGCTGCGTCGACGATCCTGGCAATTAATCTCAATGATATTGCTGTGAGCCTCAGATCTCTGTGTTTATTAGTCATTCCATCTGTCACGGAAAGTGGGCGATCATTTAGGTTATAACCTCTTTATCGCGAGCTGGATGAATAGTAAATCCTAGGTTATTTATATATGCTAGTTACTCTTAGTAATCGAGGTAATTGCCAGATTTCTGAGAATAAATAAATTGGTCTCATAGAACCCAGACTAAATATTTTCTTTTAGTAGGTACAACTGTGGGTTTACCAAGATTCCTTTTCTTAGAAGTATACTGTGTATGTTACGTACATCAAATTATAATTAAAGTTAGGCAAAACTTAGATATCTTCTCTAGTTTTTAAAGTGTTATTAAAGCAGGTTCCACCTATTAGTCATTTGTACAAACAGTAATATCCAGTTTTATACAATAAATGACCGTTAAATTCTTCTGGAACAGTAAAAGCAGTTAGCAAATTTCCAGAAGCTTATTTTTCCGGCAAACCAGCTTGTTAACATTAAGCACTTACTAAAATACGGACCAAATCCAGAAAGTTCGGCCACTCGATAAATTGTCGATTCATCGCCGTATATTCGAATAGCAAATCGAGCCGACGATTGTGTTTTTAATTAATTTGGCAGAATGCAATAATCGGGAAGGAGGTCGATTTGACGAAGAAAGATTGCCGAAATATCGGAACAATGTTGAGATGTTTTCCGATCGAAGTAATTAATGGGGAGTTTGGACGATATAAGGACGTCTGCCGCGGGCGGGGCCCGATTACTGGCTCTTTTACAACGTGGCCCGTGAGCCCCGTGAAAATGACAACAAGGATGACTCAATGACTCAAATATTTTATTGTTCGTGTGTGTAAGTGGCTAACACTGGGATCAAAGTTTTCAAACTGCCGAAAGGCAACTTCATAGTCATAGGTTGACGACTGCGTGATTTGGCTTGTTTTTACTATGGTTTACGGAAATTTGCAACACAACAATTATCTTTACTACCATATACTACATGAACAAACAAAAGTTGCTGATTACATAATCTACTTTAGTTATAAAACTTCTCCTCAATATAATAAAATGAGCGTTTCAAATATTATACAGTCCAAAAGTCTAGCTAAAACCTTTTGGGGCGGGTTGTGAATATCTCCTGAAACTCAATTAGGGCTGTGCCGCTCAGCCTGTACAAATAGAAGAGACGCTGTCTGAAGTAAACATCGCACAGGCTGAAATTTCGGGCCAAAAGTTTTGGGACGGGTCATCAATAGCAATCTTCTGGAACTCATTTAGCGCCGCGCCGCTCAGCCTATACAAATACGAAGGATGCTGGCCGCCGATAGATATTGGATCCGGCGGAAATAGTTTTATTATCTCTCCGAAACTTGAACCTACGCAAATAAACCTGCCCTAGATACAACAACTGGAAGAGTTGGCAGTTTTAGCAGTATGTCTTATTATTTAATTGTTTTAGATCTAATATAATCCTAGAAGGGGCATCGTCCAATAAATCATATTGTAGATATTTTTTTATCAAAAACAAAGAAGAATTAAGTTTACACCTACAGGTATATTAAAACGGTTTTCCTTCTAAAATATTCCATTATTTTGTTGCATATTCGGTATAACCTTATATTAAAGAGCGTCTGTGTATATATGCATGCATTATGCTAATGCGAGTGCAGAATGAACTCTGAAGCGAACAGCATTATTCTGGAGACATTAACAGTTAAGTCTTAGGAGTCGCTGTAAATTATAAGTTTCATTTGGCCCTCGCAGATGGATCGTTAATTTTAAGCGCTCCCAAGACACTATTATTCAAATTTTAACACAAACAGTAATTAAATGCATTAAATCCACCTTAGTTTTTTTATGCAGCTGTTGTGAAGAGAATTGTAGTTTCTCATAGTAATTTATGAAATAAATACACACTGTCACATATATTTATAGGATATTTAGTGCCTAGAATCAAACTGCTTGACATAAAAAATATGTATGATCTTTACCAATAGTACAAGTTCAGCGCTTGGGGCAAAACAATAAATAAATTTCTATAAACTTTATAAATATTCACATTGTAGTTTACCTACAGAATCAACATTGCTGTGAATAATGTTAAACGTGTCAGACCCTGGGGAAGCGATTCTTGAACTTTCAACTTAAGTTTCTTTCAAATTCAACTACCTAACAAAAGTTCATTCAAGTCTAATCTGTCTATGATCTCGAATGCCACACAAACGTTCGCAAAGTTTGTATAACAGAGTAGTATAGTAGTTAGAAGTTTGCCATGCCTACGGTGATACCAAGCGTATGCGCTACAAAGCGGATTTAATTAAGCCGAGTCCACACGGCCGGTGCGGGCCGCGCGGGGGGAATGGGAAAACTTGGGCGTTTGCTGCAAATGCATTCAATGCTCTCAGCGTGCAAGGCCCAGCTTAGGGAAGCTACACATATTGGAACGGAGTTCCTTATCGCGCGTTGCGAAAAGGGGCTAGACGGAAAAAATTAAGACCAAAAGTTGTAACGACACTTTTTGCTATAGTTGTAAGCCGTGCGGCGCGGGCGTGCGCGTTTCTCTGTCTGTCTCTCTCTCTCTCTCTCGAACTTCGTTCCATCCGGGTGTCCCTTGACACCTCTTAAGTTTTTTTTTTATTAATTTCTCCTGTCTTTAGGGTTCCGTACCCAAAGAGTGTAAACGGGATCCACTAATACTGTTTGCCTGATTATGTCACCAGGCCACCACCACTTCTCACAGACGATTTATTTCTCTTGCCGTTATAACAAACAATACTAAAAATAAAATAAAGTTGAAAATTAAAAGGAATCGTTATACCAAAAACGTGTTTTTTCGGCTTAAAAGTGTTCCGTACCGAAATACATGAAGTGATGGACGGATGTATGAAACCCTTCATGTACGAGTTCTACTGGTACTTGTCTGGATAATATTCTTTTTATTTAACACATTACAGGACACTTACAGGACGTAATTCAATGGGTATGTCTATTGTGTCTGGCCGAGTGTCCTGCAATGTGTTAAAGGTGCTCACCACGTAGCGCCTTCTAATCATTTCCTGTTACTTATTGACTTGACTGACATAATATGCATATGTCATGCTTATGAACAGTTTATCCATCACTGCAGAAAACGGCCGGAGAATATTATAAGTATGTATAGCTCACACCTGGTTCAGTAAAGGTTGAACAGCGCTTTCGCATGCTGCTGTCCTTTTCTATTGCTCAGAACTGTCATTTGCCAAAGCGAGAGAGAGAGACGGAACGGTGTAGCACGGCCGGTGCTATAGCGTGCCGTCGCTCTCTCTCGCCCTAGCTAATGACAGTTCTAAACGACAGAAACGAACAGCAGTTCCATGCTGAGAAGTGTAGCCTAACCTTAACAGACTAAATTCAACATTTATTATTGCGCTAAAAAGTTTTCTACAAATGAACACTATTCGACAAAAGCAAATTTTAGCAAATTCGAAATCGCCGGTAGTTTTAACAAAGCGGTGCACCAGTGTACCGGAGCGCGGCGCCACTACTACGTTTGTCCATTTGATTGCGAATTCGAAACAAAGTTATCAACTCACGTCCTGCTCTGTATGGGAGCAGTGTCACTGCAATTACTATGTTGTAACATTTAGCAAAACTAATAAATACTTAAACATTTGCGATAAGTAATATGTAGCGGTTTCTGTTGCAAGATTCTCTAAGTTGAGAAAATATAGTTACTAACGTTTTTAGGGTTCCGTAGTAAACAAGGAACCCTTATAGTTTCGCTATGTTTTTCCGTGCGCGGTTTCAATTAGAGGCAAAATATATTTTTTTTATATGGTAGCTCCCATACAAGTAAAGTGGGAGACAACTTTTTTCTCCATCAACCCATCGTATGAGGTATCGATGAATAGGTCTTTCAAAAATGTTGTGAGTTTGAGAACACCATTTTTCGATTTAGGAATCGTTTCTGAAATATGGTTTTATAATGCTTTGCGTTTAATAAATTATAAATTTTTATAGATTTGAAATTTGCATTCCCAACAAACTAGCATGAACTAAGTAACAACTGTGGCAATGGAATCACTATTTACTTTAGTTAGATAGATTCCTCTAGCAAAACATCAAATCTCTTTATCCCCAAGTTTATTCATTTACAAAATTCGATGGATTCTCACACATATAAAACCTCTCTCTACATATTTGCACGGAAATCTCATTTTCGGTCGGTTTCATTTCGGCCACAAAAAAAAATCGCCTCAACCAGCGCAGGCAAAGCAGCCGTACGTGTGGGCAGACCTGCAGTTACTCCCAGCTTTGCATGCGTAATGCAGGTCTCTTGATAATTGTGGCTCCAAATACAGACTGCAAAGAGAATATCTTCTTTTTATGCAAAGCGTTGCAAAGAATCGTAGTTTTATATTTTTCTGCGAGTATATTTTTCCCCATTTTGTCTTGTCGTGTTGCAAACGTATACACGGTGATTTTTTATTGGTTTTGGAGCCGAAGGCCACTTCATAAGGATCGTTAGTAGGACCTAATTTGCTAGTCAAAATAAAAATTCAGTAACAAAAAATGACAACTAAAAGTCGAAAGTAAAATCGTGAGGTCAATAAATAATGCCGTCGCTGGGCGCCGCCGGCCGGACGGCCGCGGGGACATCGCCCGCACGCGGCAATTTGGACTGGCATAACTATGTGGTCTCGATCGAAAATCATCTGTGCAACTTTTTTGTTATAAGTCATACACAAATTTGGATAACGTAATATATATAGAGGAATTTATTTACTATACATCATTTCTTTTTCCAAAACCAATGAAAAGTCAGCGTAATACTTACTGAAATTATTTTAGGCTAGGACAGAAAACTTCTCAAATGGTAAACAATTACCGTCAAGCGCAGCGTATGACACTTACCTACTAGTTGGTTAGATGTTTCGAGTTTAGGTTACTAAAAAAGGATGGAAGAAACCTCTAATCGATCATTTGGAATTCTTGTGGGAGCTCAATATCCAGCTGAGGCTTCTTGCGGCTAATTAAATTGAACCAAATGAACAGTCCCAGTGCATCGATACACGGTAGGTACCGCATCTAAATGCAGCACACATTACCGGCACTAGCATTCGTATCACGGCGCCGCATGCGGCCGCTGCGGGCTGCATTAGTGCTTAGTGCTCGCATTAGCGCCGCAAATACACTAAGGTGGACTTCCGAGCATTGCGGCCGATTGCTGCCGCGAACGAGTGCCGCGCGCGGCTACCATAAGCGCAGCGATAGAAGAATAATTAATAGCTATTTTTATTAAAACGCACGCGCGTCATCTAAGTATCCTACTAATATTATAAATGCAAAAGTGAGTTTGTATATTTGTTTGTTTGTATGTTTGTTTGTTACCAATTCACACTTCAAACACTAAACCTATTTAAATGTAATTTGATATGGATATAGTTTGATACCCTGGGAAAGATATAGGATACTCTTTATCCCGAAATTCCCACGGGGCCCACAGGCACAACGAGTGTAGAAATAAAATAAATTATTGATTATGTTACAATTGCTTGAATAGCGTAACGACTTTGTATTTTTAAATATAATACATTATATTTAAAAATACAAAGTCGTTACGCTATTATATACATCTTTAAAATTACCCTTATATGCTTTAAAATTAATTACAATATCTTGATCATCTCAGCCCTTCTTCCACCTACTGCCGAGAATAGGCCTCTCTTCGTCGACGACACACAGGACCGAGGTCCTGTGCTGCTCTTATCCAGATGCGACCTGCGACTTTGATTATGTCATCAAATCATCGCGTAAGCGGACGATCGACGTTTCTCTCACCAAATTATAATGAATAAATTCAAATTTTTATAACTTTTTGGAGAATTTGGTGCTGTTAGTCGCACCCCATGAAACGGCGATATAAATTTTCATAGTGCGCGTCTGTCGCGTGCTGCAGTGATCTGCCGCAATGCACGGAAGCCTACCTTTATATTACGACCTGCCGACCCGGCGTTCCGGTCACTATCTTACTTAGACATACACACCACAACGTGTGACTACTCTCTTAACTTGCTTTTAGCTTATAAGGACTAGTTTGAATCAAACGCAATTCAGTTGAAAAGAATAATAGTGCATATCTGAATAATTAAAAACAACGTCTGTTTTTTTATGCAACTGCTGTACAATAAGGGGTAGTAAAACGAGAATGTGGGTTCATCACACAAAGCGAAGCAGAGTGTGATAATTGTATCACATGAGTGTTTTATTACTTTATCTACACCCATGATATGAATCCTCTATAAAAGGTTCTGAAACCATAGATACAGTGTTGTCAGAACTCTATGTGAATTCATGGTAAAATTAATTAGTGAGTACCTAATACAAACAATGTGTAATAATAAAATGATTTAGATAGATGAAAGATATCATTTAAATTTGGATTGTATAATTATTGAAATGAAAATTATACTAACAAAGAACAACGTGTGGTGGTAAAAGGCATGCATGTTCTCTTTGAAATTCATAAATATACCATGAATTAAGTAGTAGAGTAGCTTACATTTATCTGGATGATCTCTTTATGAAAAAAATCCTAACAAAAGCCCATTTGTATTGTGAGTGGCGCAGGCGGAGCCCGATTATCTTATTATCATCATTTAATTTTGTTCTTATTAAAAGAGCAGTACAAAAGTCTTAGTTAAGGTACATATAGTAACAAACGTATTGAAGTACTCAATTTTATTAAAAGTTGTCCCGAAACTTAAATCTGAGTCCACTTGCCGAGGCAGCTGCAGCGCGTCTGCGTGGAACGAAACACTTTGCATCCAATTCACCTGGAATACCTGGGTTCCGCAATAAAACTTTGCAGGCGAATCTTAAGAGATTGAGTAAACATGCGACTTAGCCAGCGATTTAAAAGGATTATCTAAGTCCTCCCGTGGATGTCGTAGAAGGCCACTTAGGAAATACAAGCTAAACAAAGCTTATAAACATTAATGAGACCTCTCCAACCAGTCTGGCCAGCGTTTGGAGAGTGTAGGATAAAACCCTTGGCTGCTCTGGCCAAGTATGTCTCTGGTAATACAGAGAGGGTCGTGCTCCTGCAGTGAAGACAAAAGGACCTGATGATGATGATGAATATAAATGTAGGATGATATAGCGATTTCATCTTGATAGCATAATGTAAAGAAAAATCTCTGAGCTAGTTTTCCAAGCAATTTCCTTACTTTTATTTCGTTGTTTTACATGTTTAGGTTATATTTGAAGGTTATTGGGTACGAAAACATAAGAAGGCCAAGGAAAAGGAGGATAGTGTGTGTAAAGGGGGTATTGAATGTAACAAATGAAATGACATAGGACACACCCGTCCCCATCGTATAATGGGCGAAGATGGAAAAGCGAAGAAAAGGCAAACTATGTATATTATAGAGCGCTACACAGCTTATTTTTTAAATATCACCATTGTCGCTAACAAAAAAGTCGCGCGTTTGTTCGGAACCTTAAGAAGCTCGAAAATGGAATTCTGAGATATTGCTACATTTAGCATGCATAACTAGCTGAGCATTATATTATGAGAGTTAATTTAAAATAATGTTGCTCGTCTTTATAACGGGTTTGCAAAGCAATTCTTGGAAATGAGAAAAGTTTACTAGAGACGTTTTTAAAGCACAACCTAATTTTGCTAATTCAAAATCAAATTCAAATTCAAATATATCTTTATTATCATAGGATATTTATAATATCTCTTAATAATCGTCATTGTTTTGTTTACAATTGTTGACGTCAAATAGTTACTTACAGCTAAGTTTACTACCGCTTCCAAAGCGCTAGTGCAGAAGAAGCGGTAACAAACTGCACTGCACCTTTTCTCCAAGGACGTCAACTCACAATTAAATTAATACTTAAAGTTAATGTGGACTGAGAATACATTGTTTTGTTATGTAATATCATGATTTTAATTGAATTTTTAAATGTCAACATTTTTAAATAATGTCAAGTTGTAGATTTAGTTTGTACAAAATGTACATGTCATTTGCGAGTACCTATATTACAAACTTTAAGAGGGACCCGCGCCAAGCTCAAGCCAGACTTTTTTGTCCTTAAGGTAGTCATCGGTACTATAATAAGCCTTCTCACAAAGTACTTTCTTTACATACGTTTTGAATTTATTATCCGGCATATCAAGGACCGATTTTGGCAATTTATTATAAAAAAGTATACAGTTCCCCATAAACGTCTTACTAACTGTTTTGAGCCTAGAAAATGGGGCAACTAAGTCATTCTTATTACGTAGGTTTCTATCGGTCAAATCGCTTACTTTACTGTATGAGGAAATATTTTTCCTTACATGCATTATGTTTTCAAATATATACTGTGATGATAAGGTAAGTATATCTATTTTCTTGAATAATTCTCTGAGTGAGTCTCTAGATCCTAACCCGTAAATAGCACGAATTGCCCGTTTTTGTAAAATGAAAATAGTCTGAATATCGGCTGCACTCCCCCACAGGAGTATGCCGTAAGACATAACACTATGAAAGTAACTAAAATAAACTAGTCTAGCAGTTGCTACATCTGTCAATTGTCTTATTCTCCTAACAGCATAAGCCGCAGAGCTAAGCCTATTAGAAAGTTTAGTTATATGAGCACCCCATTGAAGTTTTGAGTCTATTGTAATTCCTAAGAAGGTAGTACTTTCAACAAGATCGAGTTTTTCACCATCTATCATTATGTCAACGCAGGCCTGTCTCACATTAGGAAGAGAAAATCGAATGCATTGGGTCTTTTTCGCATTTAACATGAGGTTATTGGCAGAAAACCAATCAGAAATAGAAGACAAGGTGCTGTTCACCGCGCTAGCGTTTGTGCTATGTCGATCTATTTTGAATATTAGCGAGGTGTCATCAGCAAACAGCACTATGCCAGCCTGCTTCTCAACCATGTAAGGCAAGTCATTAACATAAACTAAGAAAAGGAAAGGTCCAAGAATTGAACCTTGCGGTACGCCTATTTTAACATTAGATCCGTGAGATTTTATGCCATTTAAATCAACAGTCTGATGCCTATCTGTTAAATAAGATTCTATCAGTTTAATTGAATTATCATCAAAACCGTATTGACGAAATTTGAGCAAAAGTGTCGGATGATCTACGCAATCAAATGCTTTGGAGAGATCACAAAATGATCCAATTCCATCATTTTTGTTCTCCCATGCGTCATATATATGAGTAACGAGTGCTACTCCCGCATCGGTGGTCGATTTCCCGCCAGTAAAGCCGAATTGTTGGCTATGGTTGTTGGCATGGCATTGTTGGTAATGCAATGTACATTTAAGAAATTGTTGAAACAGTCGTTAGTGTTTGTGTTTTTATATTATACTAACTTAGTTACGCAATATGAACTGGATTTTCGTATCTTCTCAGCAGTTATTGTGCCGGATCGCCAGTAGTATATATCATAAAAAATAAAATAGTATAACCTTTATAAAGAGGTGAATTCTCGCAGAATAAATATTCGATGGAAATCTTGGTTGTAGCTTAATTCTGACTTTGGATTATAAAGTTGAAATTGTTGGATTATAAAGTTGAAGTGAAATAAAAATGTTGTTGTGTCAATTCAGAACTTTAAGACACCAGTTTAAAGTTCAACAATACTTACCTCTCGTATTTTTGTTTCTAATATATTATGTACTTTTGACTCCGATATTTTCCAATATGGTCAATTCGTTGTCGGTAAATTGCTTTAGTTCGCACTTAATAGCAGTACGACGCCTGTTGACTCGACCCAGCATTCGGATGCAATGCATAATGGATGTGCCCGGAGTCATCGTCAGCAGCTGCCGAGATTACGTCGCCGATTTTCGGCTTCACGACCAAGGTTTGATATTTGATGACAGAGATGTATGATAGATAGATAAATAAAATCTTTATTCACTGGAGTATGTATCAAGTCATGGAAGGTCATCAATTCTAACCGATGGTAAGCTAATAACACTTATTTATATAATTTAAAAATAGAACAGCGCATTTTCTATCTCTTCTTATATTGTGTTCATCAGTTGTGAAATTATTACCCAGACAATTTTTTTTATAAAGTAAAACAAATATAATTTTTCAAAACTAAAAACCGACTTCACCCCCAAAACTACACAACCTATTTTGATAAAATTTATTTGGACCACCTGACAAGTATACCCTTTCAAGCAAAAAGAATTTTCCAAATCGGTTCAGGGCGTCTTCGAATAATCGGTAAACATACGTAAAAAAGATAGCGACGAATTGATAACTCCTCCTTTTTTGGAAGGCGGTTGAAAATGTAATAAAAATATATATAAATAAATAAATTATTGGTATGGTTGTGTATATTCCGTCTAAGTCACCAACCAAATTAATAATAAAGCCAAGCTAAAAATAAGAACAGCTAAATATAAAAGAATCCAAAATATTATTAAAGTATTCGCTCAGTATGCATTGCGTGTCCCCCGAGACGAAATTACACGGGGATACGTGACGACGGACGCAGTCGCAGGTTATTGAGACTGCTCAAACAACAGGGGAAAATCAAAGCACACGCTTTATTTAATAAGGTATTATTTCTTTTCGTAAAACCAGTACCCTCGGGATCCCAATCACCTGGCCACAGATTAGAAAAGCGCGTATAAATAGAGAAGTTGAGTCTAGTGGTCAAGGTTTTATCTTTCTTGTGAAGGATGAAGATGTTATAGGATCTGCATAAAGCAGATATAAAGAAAAGAAAGTTTTTCTTCTTTACCATCTGTTGTTTGTTTAATTTTTCGTGTGTGTAAGTGTAGCCACACTTGTGTCAGATTTTTCAGGCTGCCTCTTAGGCATCTGAAATAACTTGACGACTGCTGCTGATGCTGTCAATAATGACAGCTGAGACTAACGGCTTATACGTACCATCCGAAGCACAGAGAAGCTCGAGTAATTTTTATGTTACGACGAACATATAGCATAACAATAGCCGATGAGTCAAAAAGGTTTCCGATTGGCGACCACGCTCTGGCGAGCGAAGCGACCAAGGTCGCTGGAAAGCGTTGGATGGAAGCTGGAAACCGCTCTAGATCGGTCATTTAGGAAATTCTTGGGGAAAGCCTATGTCCAGCAGTGGACGTGTGCAGCTAAATTATGATAATGCATATTTAGCACCCTCACCGCTAATAACATATCGGTTACCAGAAACATTTTAATGTCTTTTTGAATGTGTAGTTTTTTTTTTTTGGCGCACAATTACAGTACTTACATGTGAATCCTGCAATCTGTGACATCATTTATTACATCGCCATCGGTTTCTAAGTAACATCAGTCCTACTAGTGTGGTTGCCTGTAAGAAATTGCTTTTGCGATAAGGCGCCATTGTACATCGCATACTGTGTTTGTTACATTTACTTTTCTGTATTCTTGGTGCAATAAAGAGTTTTATTATTATTATTATCTGATACACTGAGTTCTTTGACTATTTTCGCTTACTTTCAGAACTAATAGTTTATTCATAAAAGGGAACGAACCGAAACCACTTTGATTGTAGGGTTACTTTATTGCGGCTCCAATCGGTAGGTGAGTTAATGGTGGTTCGACGTCGGCCGCATTTGCATTTAAAAAGGTTCCGCCGAGGTACACTACCATTAAGTGTTATGAGTGTGTTCTCATAAAACGTACGTACATTCAAGTCGGGAAATACATTTTTGATCTACTATCACCGATACCGATGGCCGATGTGGCAAAAAGGTTCTCGAATGGCGACCACGTACTGGCAAGCGAAGCGTCGGACCAAGCCATAAGGTGGTCTGACGACCGGACCAAGGTCTCTGGAAAACGCTGGATGCAGGCCGCTCTAGATCGGTCATTTTGGAAATCCTTGGAAGAAGCCTATGTCCAGCAGTGCGTAATGCGGCTGTAATGATAATGACGATTAATCAACTATCATGGCAATGACCGGTAAACACGTGACAGGGTTACTTTTAAAAAGCAGAATTTTTCAACATTTTTTTATGGAAAGTAGCGCCGTTACGTTGGGCTGTGGCGGGCAACTACGTGGGAGGATGATTTCAAACGGATTTTTATATAAAATTGGAATATTCAAAATAACTTTATCGCGGTCATTTCCATTATTTCAATTTCAATATTTAAATAAACGGTCAAGAGCGTGTCGGGCCACGCGCAGTGAACTTTGAGTTGATGCTAAAAACGACTAAAAAACTAATTTTATTAAATTCGTTTGACATTTTCATTTTCCAAGTACATTTTATAATTTGGTTAGACTACAATTTTTTTATTAGTGAACCATACTTAGCTTTGATAGTTTTTCTTTTAACTGTATTGTACATTGTTTTACACTATTACCATATTTTTTTTGGAAATATTCAACTTGCAGGTCATTGTAATTATAAATACTTCACTCGGTTGGCTTCCAGTTGTAGATGCTACTAACTCTACGTTGCTCCAGCTTCTTTACTTTAAGGTTTAAGTAATACTTGAATTAAATTCAACGCTGAAGAAATCTTATAATTTCACCAGTCATTTCTACTTATCCTCTTTCTATCAGTTGAAAAAAAAAAAACATATATACCTAAAGTAGTACAAATTTACCTTTTTTTAGAAAGAACTGCACTCATTATGTTAAATTTTAAATAAAACTTGTAAGTACAAACGGAAATGAATTGACGTAATATTTATTCGATGAGTTAAATCTTCAGTGCTTGCCCAGAGTTGCGACTTGAAGAACGAGCAGTCGAGCACGTCACGAAATCAATCCGAAAAAAAAAGAGAGCAAATCCAATTGGTCGTCCGAGCTATGGAGCGGAACACTGCGGGATGGCTCGGCCGTGCGAGTAGGGTTACCATTATACGACTCTCCTTCTCGAATATAAAAAATAACAAATATCGAACTTACCAAGAATCATATCTTTCTTGTGTATCTTTCAAATCCCAGTGTAACAGTGTAGAGTTAAATGTAAAACGGCAAAATATTTGAAGACAAAATGTCAAGGTCTTTTACTAGTATTACGCCCACGAGTAGATGGAATGCGCAGGCTTCTTAGGTAATTAACGTAATAGAAATGAGGACTTGTGAGGAATAGTAGTTAGTAGTTTACAAACAAAAGTACTATGAATCGACAGCCCATACTCACTTCGCTTGTTCGTCTGTGTAGACACAAACACAGACAGACTGGACTCACTATGCTTTTTCGTAGGTAACTCTCTGTGTGACTGTGTAGACACAAACACAGAAAGTTTTTATGTCTATTGGATGACGTCATGCACGACACGCCAAGACCCCAGACATTCAAAAATCATAACAAGGATTTTCCCGCAACTCAAGACCTCCAAATGACAGACGAGCAAGGTAACCAAGTGTTCGCAAAGTTCGCCCAGAACCATGTTCCTTACAACTAAGACTTTTCCTTTCTGAGTCGGAGACGTGGTCACCCTCCATCATACAAGCTGCGATATGCACGATATGCCCGATATGCAACGTCAGACGTCTGCAGCGCTCGCGCTGATGGCAACTCATTTGCATTTCGTACCGCTTACTTTTGCGTCGATCATGCATGAAACAAAACATGTGCTCGGGTCTCAAACATATTGGAGGAGAATTCTGCGTCTTTTGGTTATAATATCAGCCAATAGTAGCAGAATTTTCTAAAAATACAAGCGTTTGAACGTGCACTGAATAAAGACAATTTTTCTTGTACTTATGAAAGTTATGACTTAGCGCAAACATAATACTTATAATAATCTTAGGCACCAAATTAAATCCTTTTTTCTAAGAACACGTATATAAACACTTGTGAAAATGAACAGTGCTTCCAAGATAGTCAATATTCTTGAAATATAGCTTTATTTTTGTTCAAATTACTATAATATAAATATAAATATATAGGGACAAATTACACTGATTGAGCTAGCCCCAAAGTAAGTTCGAGACTTGTGTCGTGAGATACTAACTCAACGATACTATATTTTACAACAAATACATATATAGATAAACATCCAAGACCCAGGACAATTTGAAAAAGGTCATTTTCTAACTTGCCCTGGCTGGGGATCGAACCCAGGACCTCCGGATCAGCGGTCTAGCGTGTTGACCATTACGCCACAGAGGTCGTCCTATTATAACTTCCCAGAAATATCATCTCAGCTCCGTTTTTCGAATATTTATCAACGTATAGTCTACCTATCTATACATGTCGACCGTGACCCGCTCTCCATACATCACGCCGCTAACTGAATTAAAAATAACAACTCTAGAGCCTAATACCGAAAGATTTTTGAGCAGAGATATTTTTCACAGTCTTATTTTTGCAAATTATCAACTACAGTTTCTGGATTTTTGTAAGCAATTATATCCAAAATAGATAGTATGCCTTAATCGGAGAAGGTTATTTCGCATAATTGTGGTGAGCTCAGTATTATTAATTAATTACCTGCTGTAATAACTAAGTAAAATTAACTGTTGCAATGAATTAAGCTTAGTTAAGTGAAATCATTATAACGTATTTTTGTCTCCACTGCAGGAGCACGACCCTCTCTGTAATACCAGAGCCATACTTGGCCAGAGCACCCAGAGGACTTCTAGCCTACAATCTCCTAGCTGGCCAGACGAGTTGGAGAAGTCTCATTGATGGTTTTAAGCTTTGTTTAGCTTCTTTTAAGACATCTACGCGAGGACTTGGAGTGGCCCTATTCTACTCTGCCGGAAACCACACGGGTTAAGTAAAAATAAACAAAAATAATACAACTCTCAACCGTCCCATTGTATTACAGTTACAGGTATGAAACGCTAATACCAGAAGTAATATCAAAATCCGTCATCTACATAATTCGGTAACATTAATTTATATCAGACCTTTTTGACCGATTTAGCTTGGCCAAAAATGCTTTCGTATGTCTGTGTGTTCTCCTCTAGAGGTCGCATTTCTCAACCAATTCCCGTGAAATTTTGGGAGCAGGTTCAAAAAACATATGAAAATCGATAGTCGAGTCATTTTTTCGAAATTTTTGAAAATGGCTGAGTTGGCACAAGGGTTCTAAGCGCCTTTGGATTATATAGCTCTTGCGACCATTTTGTGTTTGTAGTGACAATGAAATACCAAAGGAATTTTTTTTCTATTATGACATACAATAGACGGATTTTTTCACCAGCGTTGTCAAAGGCTAAGTAGTCCAATTTGTTTTTATAGAGATCCGATTGACTTGAGCGTCTAGGGTTCGAATCCCACCACAAAGTGTTCTCTTTTTAGTGCGATGTATTTATTTTTATTTTACGACCGATATTTTGAAGTTTATTTACAAGGTTTTTTTAAAACACTTTGCAAGACACTCAGCCAAACACAATAAAAATAACAATTGAATTACCTCTACAGCTTAAGTGTCCTGCAATGTGTTAATTATAGATACTTATTTGTATTCTTGGGAATTGTGTTACTACACGAAACATTCGTTTAGGTGCACCGTAGTTATAGTCCATTTTACTAAAATCATCAAAGAATTTATTCTCATAACTAAAAATCAATAGGTTAAATTTTTTTGACAATCTTTTATTGTGAGACCAAAGTAGGTAAATACTCTTCAAGACAAAATAAACGAGCCCAAACTTGATGGGATTGCGTGGTCCTATATGACCGCTTTCCAGCTCCATCACCAGACCAGCTACAGTCATCATAATATTGCATTGCAACGCGATATATATATAGGTGTGCAAAATTTTCAGCTCTATTGGAAACCGGAACGGTTTTTATCGATGCAATGAGGCTGTATCTAAAGCTGTAAAGAGAGCACATGTTCTAGGACTCAATTTCCTCTCATATTAGCATGGGTAGTCACCGTACATAAGTCACAGGGATGGACTTTACCCAGGGTAGTGGTCGACCTTTGGTCCAGAGAACTCGGGCTCAAAGACTTACTGATGTCATCTTGGAGCCCTTCGATTTTGATCGTTTGACAAGAATCAGGTCTATGAAACACCTTCCGTTAAGAACAGAGAAGAAAAAAGGCTGAAAGCATTAACGGAACGAACATTACCGAGATTTTAATATTTTATGTAAAAAGTATGGTATTAAAAGTTTCTTCGCTCTGCAATCTCTTTAAGCTTGCGAGGTCTACAGCTCACAGAGCCACTAGTAATAGATTTAAGTATGTGGATGTGATTCACGTGGTACATAATGCGATTTCTATACGAATTAACCTCTGTATGAACCCCCTCTGCGCCATACCTCGCTTTACTTCCACTACGTACGCATCTCCTCTGCCGGGACATTCATCTTGCAATACCCTAACTTAAGCAGAGTACATAAACCACGGCGCTGTCAACGCCAGAAAAAGGGTGATTTTGAAATACTGCGGATCTAATACCCGGCATTTTACCGCCCTTAGTATTAGTGATACCTTAATAAAAAAGATAGCAAAATAAAAAAAAACTAATAATAAACATAATTTAGATATTATAATTTCGTAGATGCAGACATCTCACATTTTAGATTAAAAGGTACTAAAAGGCCTCTTCATGTTGGCTTTGGCCCCATGAACGCCTCAAAGGACCGGGTCCCTATGGACCCGTTGCTGAAAAGCGTGCCAATATAATTTTATTGAACAAATGTTTGTTTATGAATCATCAGGGGGTGTTCAGGTAACTGAACAATTCATCTAGAAATGTTTTTTTCAAGATCTTAAAATTCAATATAATTAATAATAGCACATTGATGCATTGGGTCCAAAAGTAAAAGTTGTTAATGATAGTGATGGACTGAGGGATGTTCATGTTCAAATAAGTGTCGACCGTACATTAACGAGTACAGCCATTAAAATTTGGTTTTTGCGATACTTAAGGTACCTCAAAAGATTTAATTATAATTAACAACAAAAGCAAGGAGTCAGTGCCCTTAAAATTAATTAAGCATAAGCCGAAAAGACGCCGGTGTCTGTTTGTCTGCGGGGTTGAGGACGTTAACTCAATAAACAGCAGTCGCTCACCACAACGCGCTAATTCCCCTCCAGACAAGATGCTCACGACACCGCTTAATATTTTATATAGTAAAGCCTTACCCTGACTCCTGTGTGTATTACATTTCCATGATAGATATACAAACACTTTCCAAATAGTCGTATATGAAGATAATTATAAAGGCTAAGCTTGTAAAATATAGGTACCTAAATCAATCAATTCTTGTAAAATACATAATTCTTAGAAAACAATAACTATAATCAAGTTATATCTTGTTAAAAATGGGTAGCAAAAAAATAAAATTATTGAAAATAATTGTAACGTGTTGTAACGTGTTATTCTTCACGGACAGACTCCGCTACTTGCACGTCTCAAGAGTCGTAAAAGCCTAGCTTCCTCAGGCAGCCAAGCATACCAGCCGCAGAAACTCCTGATGCAAAAGTTGCGCAATGAATGTACAAACTTACCTCCTGCAGCGAAACTTCCAACAATCCTGGCTGGGTTGGGAGGTGTCAATAAAACCGAGTTAGGTGGCGTCACGCTGATAACGACCTTTGTAACTGCGGTGCCATTCAGTCGATGAACAACCTTCTATCGTGTCCGAACTGCTATACTTCGTGTACCATCGAGAACTTAATTAAATGAGGCTAATAATAGAGGGGTCGCCGCCACACACTGGTCAAATATCATTTGAAATAGAAACAATATTGGAACCATTGCGACTCAACAAGAAGAAGAACGTGTATCTTTGGAACTCTACTCTGAAAACGGCCCGACACGTACTTAGCCAGTTATTTATTTATTACGTTAGATGCAATGCAACAAAATCTGGTGGATGAAATAAAAGAGAAATTTCACTATATTTTAGCAGTGTGAGCTTTGTGATATAAATTATCATCATAGACATAGAATTTTTTTACTACGTAAGATTATCATATAAACCTTAAACTTTAACAATTAAATCTATAAAATATTAGTACTAACATAGTTTATAAGTTCTGTAATACTAACAAAATTGATGTATGCCTGAATAAATATTTTATTTTTTTATTTAACCCGAATGGTGAATAAATTGTCGAATGGCGGCTTATAAAACCGAAAACTAGAACATGATCTGAAATAGGCTTCACTAAGCTAAGTTGTAAACAGATTCGTCTCAATCCCTGCTCTGCGATGGTGTCTGCCAAGCCAAGTAAGTTCAAAATGAAATTATTCAAATGCAGGTACGTAGATATCGAAGTTCGGCGCAGTAATGGAGTTGTCGGGCTGTATTGCATAAGTTATGATTAGCTGACCAGCGCAAACCCCACCTGCTGCCAATAACTGGGAATGTTTACGAAGCTGCTGCTAGGAAGTGTTTTGAACTCTCAATTATAAATATAAAACTAGAAGTTGCAGTAATGGAGTCTTCAGGCGGTATTGCATAAGTTATGATAGATGCCAATAACAAGCTGAAAATATCTCACGTAGTTCTTGCTAGAATATGTTTTAAGGAGACACTCCTAGAATTTTTTTTTTCATGTTGGATTTCAAAATGATTGTAGCTACTTATGCCAAAACACATGTACGAATAAATTGACTTTCAAAAAGGTGGAAATTAACAATTCGTCGAAAACCGATTATTCAAGACAAGACTTGGACCGTTTTGGAAAATTAGTTTTTTGTTCGAAAGGGGTAAACTGCAGTCTGGTAATCCCATACAAACTCGGTTGTGTAGTATAAATAGCGGTGAAGTCGGTTCTTAATTTTGATAAATTATGTCATTGTCAAAAATCAATACCAGAAACCATTAAACCTTTTGATAGTATTGTGATGACGGTGACTATCACGATATAAGAGAAAAATGTGTCTACACAGTTAATATCAAGAAAACTTCCATCGTTTTGACGAATGTAAGCTCTATTTTTATCTCGATGCGAATCCAAATTGTAAGTAAATTGCAATGATAGTATTGCACATTATAAAGAATCAATTTCTCGCGACTAAAACTCTCAAGTACTGAAACGTATGCCAAAACTACAGCAAAACTCTTTTCATATCCTTATGATTCCATACATAAGTTTCAATAAGCAACTGAGGGCATAATGGAGTGGCAACAGCGTGCATTTGCATCGCAGCGCTGCAGCGCACTTGGCCGCGGCGCCAACGGGAGATTACCGGAACATACAAGCGAATGTACGACGATGGCCAAGCAGAAGCCACAGTACAGTAGACATAGAACGTTAGCTCTTCATAATAGGAAATTTATAATAAATCCTATCTTGATATAAATCAGATCAAACATAATAGTGGGATTAGGACAAGGCAGAAGAAGGTTATAATGCCCTGCCCAACTGTTTATTATAGATTAAGATTACAAATCAACATTTTTCATATAAAATGTAGTAACCAAAAATTTACGGACAGATAAGCTATTGAGATGCAATAAGTAAGACAGCAAGTATATTGTCTTAGTTATTTTTTATTTTACTGTGCAGATTTTAAACAAGTACTTAATTAAATAAAAAAAAATTTTTTTTAAACAAGCTTTTATCTTAATCTTTTCAAGACGAGTCAAACGAGCCCAAACTTAATGGAATTGCGTCGATTCATTACAGAGTTCCTACGGCCATCCTCCGGCTCCATCATTAAATTAGCGCCCTATCATTATAACATTGCATTGTCACGTGATATACGTATGCGTGCAAAATCTCAGCTCAATCGGAAACCGAAAAGTGGGTCAAATTTAACTTGCAAGATTTGATTACAGACAGAACGACAGACAACGCGACAGAGGAAACTAAAATAAAAGCTTGTAATAAAAACTGAAACTAAAAAGATACTTCTGTTTTATAGAATTAATAACTATTTGTAACATATAAATTAATAAAATGTAAAGAAAAATTTTCGATATTGAAATCTAGTAGTAGGTGTGGCCATAGCTCAACATTTTTAAGCATATGCCCTAAAATTTTAGTGAAAAAAAAACACACTTTGTCAAACAACCTACTTATATTGCAATATACTGTGGCCCTAATAAAGAGAACTTACGACGGCCGAGCAAAGTGCAAGTTGATATACTTATGACGTCTCGCTCACACAAACAAGCGTTGTTTGCGATGCTCTTTGGGAACTTGAGGGAATTGGGTGCTTTCCGGGGTCAAAAATAAATTGTTTGGTACTGTTAAGAAAATAAAACGTCTTAAATTAAAGTCACTGGCACATCATCATGATCATATCCTTTTTCAATATGATTTAGATTAATTATTGCAGAAAAACCGCTATTTAACTCCAAGAAACTATGACGTAATTAGTGTATGTTTCATGCAAATCCCATAGTTTTTTTTTTGTTTTGGCGTTTAGAAAGAAAATTATCTGATATGAGTTGTTTGTAAGTACCGAATTTGCCATACAACTCTAGTATTAGTGTAAAATACAAGTTGTAAGGTCAGAGACATTCTAAGTGGGCTTTTGCAAAGATTTTCGTGTATGGTAAATAAATAAATATATAGGGACCAATTACACAGATTAAGCTAGCCCAAAATTAAGTTCGAGACTTTGTGTTATGGGATACTGACCCAACGATTCTATATTTTATAACAAATACATTTTAAATTAAATAGATAAACATCCAAGACCCAGAACAATTAGAAAAAGGCCATTTTTCAACTTGCTCTGACCAGGGATCGAACCCAGAACCTCTGGGTGGCGGACTAGCATGGTGACCACTATGCCAGCGAGGTCGTCGTAAGTACGTAAATGGTAAGTGGTCAACAATGGTACCATAGCTTGACAACTACGATACAATAACGACAGCTGGGACGGTTTTACACGTCTTCCGAAGTAAAGAGGAGCTCGAGAACTCTTTATCCACCGTGTGGACCACGCCCGAGATTGTACTACTAATGCCCACTGGGTCAACGAGCTCTTCAACTTTTCTATATCTTTATAAAAAAACGTTACGACATTGCTAGATTGTTGGTATTGTCGACATAAATCTCAGAAATGGATCCATGTCAGGTAGCTGAAACCTGTTCCGGCCCATCAGACCCAATGCTATCGAAAATAGAACTCTTGATTACTCCATCAACGGATGAAAAGGCCGTTACAAAGATGACAGGAACATTTTTTTTGCAAAAAAGAAAACTAACGTGAATGCTGGTTAGTTTACAACTACTTTGTAACTAAGCGTATAGCAAGTTTATTGACTACTTTACCGTCAAATTACAAACAGTGCTTCCCAAGTTTAAAATACCGTCTGCTTGCTTTCTATCGAAGCTGGTTTAATCTATGTTATTTCCAGTTAAGGATTCAATTCATTTATTGCACTCATAGCATTTATCAGTTCTTAGTCTTAACTACCACTGTTTTAATAAGGCACAATCCGTACAATATGACCACTAATTGCAAAAATAAATTCAGAGCTAAGCTCATGTAAATCCTCAATTTTCGTGGTAGATGGAAGTCGGGCGCCTCATCAATACGTGATGAACGAGGGTCCTCATTCATAAATATTGCTTATCGGCCGTCAGCGGAGACACGCCCTGATTTTGACTGATAGATCGTGTAGCTATCAGAACTTTATTCAGGAACGTGACTGAGAATTACTTTGTTCTGAAAGGTATATTTACGAGTAGGGAAAATTTAAATGCTATAAAATAAAATGTTCTAGAAATTTATAATAATAAGTTCTAATAATAATTTTCAATTTTTTTATATAGGACATTGTTGATGTCATTGTAACATCCTGTAGCATTCCTAGATGAAGTTGGAGAGGCATTCCTACAGGTTTATTTCTTTTAAAAACAAAGACATCATCATTTGAGTTACAAAAAGGTCATTTGAGTTGGGGACTTGATTGAAGTGACTTCGTGATTTATTTAAAATCGGGCCTGATATTTATCCAGTCTATCTGCGAATATTTCGGCCTGTTTTATTATGTACATAAATAATAAACCCGATTTAAAATTGACGGCGATACCTTGGTTGGTTACAATAATAATTGCGAACGCGAAGATATCTTGAAATAACAAGATACGTATGATGATATATAATAATGTATCTTGTTATTTTAATAAAACTTTTACGTTTAAACCCATCTAACGAGTTCATAGCGCATTCTCATATTACAGAGGTGAGAATATGTAAATTACTAAGTGCTCTAGTGAGATCTCACTCGGTAATGAGCCTACGTCACATCACATTACACGCTAATATAAAGCTGTCACTTACCGCGCACCTTTTGATACTCAAATCGGCTTTGAAATGAAATCTCCCGCAAAGCTGTAACGTTCATTCGAATTTCCGTCTAGAATTCTCAGCGAGCGGCGACTTAAGGTAGAATTCCGTGCATCGCGATCGATCGCGGCTGCGCGCGGCCTTCGATTGTCGTCGGTCGCTCGCGACAATAGCCAGAGTATGAAAATGTAGGTATGGCACCGCTTCCGAGGCCCGCCACAGACACATGTCGTAAGCCGCAATATAATAGCCGAATACTCAAGCGCTAAGTGATATCTTGAATTTCATGTCGCAAACATGTCTAGGAATACAATAAAAATGCTTTTGAATCAATATTTGGTAGTATCCTTCTTCATTTCTGCTGTTAAAGATAGGGTCGATTGGTTCTCTATTTTCATAATATAGCAACAGCTGCTCGTCATCCTCGTTATCCTCCTCTTCTTCTTCAAGAATATCAATTAGCATTTCGACCATGATTTTAACTACGATAGACACAAGTCTAGAGGGAACTGACAAACAATACCTGCTAACTTCAAGACACGGCCGCGCGCGGCTCACGCGATCTTCGTCGGCCGCACGCGTCTGTCGCGGGCCTCGGAAGTGGTGCCATACATTTTCATGCTCTGATTATTGTCGCGAGCGACCGACGACAATCGACGCCCGCGCGCGGCTGCGATCGATCGCGATGCACGGAATGCTACCTTGCCGATCAGGTGGGTGAGACACGCCGCGCTGCAGCCGGCCCGGCAGCTGTCAGGACCGGCCCGGCCCGGGCGCCGGAGATACGGCACCGGATCCCTCACTCGACAGCGCCCCTGATATTTTGAATCCCTCTGAGCGCCGCTTGAAATATGCAAAATGCTTCTCGTTGTCTGTCTTCGTATTTTAAAATCAGGTTTGAAATTTTTATTTAAGTTGAAAAGCAGGATTCGAACGCTGTGGTAACGGATGGAATAGAAGGATAAAATTTTCTTTGAGGTATTTTCAATTTCGGTTTTATAAAAGATACACCTTCTAACATATTTTTGTTTAAAAGTAATATCACAAGAAATTCTAAAATTGTTTTTAAATTTGACGTGATTTAAACCTTTTATTGCTGTTCATTTTAGCTTAGTTACTTTGTAGATATTTAAGAGTGCATTGCAAGGGGCTATTTCGTATTCATTTCATTTCTTCTATATATCTGATTGTTATTCTGTGGTTATTAACTCGTGACAATGGTTATAAAGTTATTAGAATATTTTCTTTTAGAACCAAAAATATAGTCTAAGTTAAGAAAAGACTAACTCACATGCATATCCTAACATGCATGCATAAACTTTCTAAAATACATGTGACTTTAAAACCAGTTATGAAACCCTCGGGGGCGTGTGTGCGAAAGTTTTCATAAATATGTTTGGAACTTAATGAAGAAAACTTGGTCAGAAGGCTGTCAGGCTGCGAGCTGGTGCGAGCGTAATCTTCATGACCACAAATTGAATAGATCACACATTTATCAAATTACAAAAATTGTGTTTGGATTGCTTGCTGAACAAAGATATTTTCACGACCAAATGCAGGTTGTCTTTGTATAGGTACGCTGGATTGCTTTTGCGACAGTTAGTCGCAAAAGCAATACCTACGTGTATCCTTGCCTTTTCTCAGGTTTTTAAAAAATTCAACAATATCCAAAAATATGGAAGGACTCCAATCACAATCCCAGTCAACCATGACAAATCTTGACTTAACACATGCGAACGAATACAAAACACAAATAAAAGAATAAAGCCAAGACTAAAATAAAAAATGTGCAAAACTGCATACGACGCCAGTAAGAATTTGAATATGTTGTCTATTCAAGCAGCTAGTCTCTCAGTCAGGACATACAGGAGCCAAAGCAATCCTTATCTTGCCTCTTCTTGCAGGCTTTGGAAGAATTTAATCAGCGGGAGCTGCAGTGTGGCAAAAACTAACGCGAGCTCTGAGCATGTGATGCTTTGTGCTACACGCGAGCGCTCTAACTTGCAGTGCGGGGATTATTCCCACAAAAGCAATTTTAGAAATGAATTATCTAAGCGAGACGCGATACAAGAAATGTTTGTTTTCTGTGGGTTTTGTTGTATGACGACCTCCGTGGCGTAGTGGTCACCATACTATTTCGCCACCCAGAGGCTCCGGGTTCGATCCCCGGTCAGGGCAAGTTAGAAAATGGCCTTTTTCAAATTGTCCTGGGTCTTGGATGTTTATCTATATATGTATTTGTTATATAATATAGTATCTTTGAAGTAAGTATCCCATAACACAAATTTCTTTGGGGCAACTTACTTAACTTTGGGGCAAGCGCAATCTGTGTGATTTTTCGTATATATTTATTTTATTTTATATATAGAGGAGTGGACTGGACGGGTTAGGTAATTTTTTATTGTATAGTAAAAGATATAAAATGTCAATTTTTTTAAATGTCAGAAAATCTCTTAACTAGATCATTAAATTGCGAAATTCATGTCTATAAAGTAGTAACAGCAAAAAAATGCGCTAGTATTATTTGAAAAGATTTTTACTTTCGAGATATCGAAAAAGGGTCCACATGATCCAAGAAAATATATTTTCAAAAGTAAATTAAAAATTGAGCGTAACAATATGGAAATGTTCGATACACATGAAACGATATTCTACCGCCCACCCTCGGGGTGAGGGGGTCGTGTCTCGACGTCATTCAGACCCGATACATACGCTTTGATCCCCTGATCCCAATTAGGGGCACGTGACTCTGTACAGCCGGTAAATGGGACCTAACGTTAATTGGGATTGAAGGCATTTCAAGGTGAACCTAGCTCTGTGGGTGCGACTAGCCAGCGACGACAGTTCAATGTTTCAAATAAACAACTACTTACAGGTATGGAGCTGGTAATTACTTCGCTCAAAGAATAAGCATTGGCGTGGCAATGCTACCAGCTTTCTGGGCACTCTTCCGCCGGGAAGAATTTAAGGGATATTTACTATTTATAATTGTATATGTTTATCAGTAATTTATTTTTAGTATTTAAGTTTATTCCAGTTAGTTTAATTTAGTTTAATACTTACATGGAGACTATTTGTCACATGCATTTATTTAATAGAAAATTTACAAAAAAATATACTCAACAGGCTACGTAAAGTTCACAAAGTATCACAGCATCAACAAAAAGTTTACAAAAAGTATCCACAACATGCTTTGTCAAAAGTTGTACTCACCTAGTAATATCACACTAATATTATTAAGGCGAAAGTTTGTGAGAGCGTGTTTGTTCATACCAATTTTGATAAAATTTGGTATGCAGGAATCTGACACCCTGGATTAACACATAGGCCACTTTTTCTGCGGGTAACACCCATGCTAGTCTGGTAGAAATAAAAAAACTTAGAATGTACCAGCTGCTTCTCTTCCCACGCAGATCGTAAAAGCCGATCGAGGAATTGGGCAAAAATGCAAATCATGTTAACAGGCGATGCGGCTAGCAACCCATCACTGTATTGATTGCTTTTCCATCTTCTTGCCCACCATAACGCTAAAAGTGGCTTTTAGGTCTTGCGGCCCTGGGCTCTGCATAGAACCGCAAGACCCAAAATGCTCTGTCTGCCCCATTAGGGATAAAGACGTGATAGTATGTATGTATGTAACACCGCAGAGCGCAGCTAGTTAAGAATAAATATCCGCAACATGCTTTGTCAGTTTGTCATGTGAATTCTAAAACGAAAAAAATCTGATAAAGCCTTTTCCTTCAATACAACGGCCAGCCAGATAAATGGACGATTTGAATAAAGTCACACTCATATTTAGAAAATCCTTTTCAATTTGCTACTGAGGACGCATAGTTGGGCAAAGCCTATTTAGAATATTTTATACATTTCTCCTAAGTAGTATTCTTCTCTCAGTCAGAACATTCACGTCATAACCATAACATATAACCTTGCCAAACGATTGCCACATTAGAATATTAGGAGTAGCTGCGGCTTAGACGTAAACAAATTTACGAGTGTCGAGCAGTATTAGATATAGTAAAATATGCCACCTATGTATATCGCTTTATGGAATCATAACCGTTTAATATTAAGTACAACACTAACTTTTACATCCTCACAACGAATGCTCACATCTATAAAAATATTATATTTTTCATATAGAAGAGGTAATAAATCCCACAATGACAAAAAGAAATCAGCCTTAAATAAATAATTGACTGGAAAAAACGGTCTAAATTATTCGTATGTAACCGTACGTTTATAACGTAAGCTGACCTTTACTATTTTCTTTAAAGTGAAAAAGGAATACCAACTTTTTTATTAGAATTTGTCATGAAAGAATATGTAAATACTAATTCTAATGTATTAAACATCTCCTTTATTTTATACAATGAAGCCCGCGACTTCGATCGCGTGGACTTTATAACTCTGGAAAATGCTTATCAGACTGAACAACTTTTGGTAAGACGTCATTTTTATATCTCTTACAGTTTATCTGAACCATTATGATACTGCATCAGGTGTTTAAATTTTTAAAATCAATTATTGCCCAGACTTAACAGCAACATAACAAAAAAAAGTTTTATTTGAATCTGTCCAGTATATCCGGAGATTAGCGTGTAAAAACAGATAGACAGATTTTTTAAAATTCTTACTCTATTACTATATCTAATAATAATAATAAAGCCCTTTTTATTCAGATCCTTAGCCTAATAACAGAGTATAGTTTTGATTAACATAATTAAGACAAAAAAAACTAAGTTTATTCATTCCAAAATATCATACTTGCTGATTTTCTGTAGATCTGTTTGCCAATCGGCAAAGGCCTCCTCCAACCTTTTCCATTCTAATCTATCTTGGGCCGTTCTGTTCCACGTTACTCCTGCAATTTGTCTTATGACGTCATCCCACCTTTTCTGCGGTCTACCTCTCTTCCTTTTACCTTCTCGGGGATACCATCTTGCCACTCTTTTACTCCATTTTTCATGACCTCTTATCATGTGACCTGCCCATCTCCATTTAAGTCTTCTGATTTTCGCTGTTACATCGACAGTTTTAGTTTTTCTCCTGATGACACATTTTCTCAATCTGTCTGATTTCTTTACATTCAGCATACTTCTTTCCATTGCATGTTGGCAGGTTGCGAGTTTGTTGGCCGTTTCACGAGTTATAGCCCAAGTTTGGCAGCCATACATAAGAACAGGAAGTATGCAGGTGTTGAATAATTTACTTTTTAAGCTAACACGAAGCCTTTCGTCCTTCATAGCCTCTTTCAAGGCCCAGTATCTCTTCCATCCGTTTGTGATTCTTCTGTCTACTTCTTTGCGTCCAGGTTCTTTTTGAGTAATAATCTGTCCCAGGTATATATACTCGTCGGTGTATTCAATTTTAGTGTTTTCTAATTCTATATTGTTTTTGTTACCATTTGTCATGACTCTGGTTTTATCCGGATTCAGTTTTAACCCTACTTTCACACTTTCTGTTGCTATATCTACATCACCCCAAATATATTTTTGGAAATATATTCAATGTACAGTCACGTTTTTTTGCTGTTTTATTATATGTATAGATGTATCGATATACGTTAAATTGAATGGCCGCTTACCCACACGTAAAACAACATCGAATGCTAGCAACAGTGTACGTATAGATTTGCACATAAAAGAAACTTGTTATGTCGGATCAAAGCCACCTCGCACGAGTTGATTATTTGTTCTGCCCACGGTCCTTCTTTCTATCTACCACCACACATCGCCACACATCGACCACAGAAAACAATTTACCTTAATATTGAAAGAAAACGTCAGCTGTTGTTATGTACACGTATATTTAATACTAGGCGAAGCCCGCGACTTTGTTCGCGTGGACTTTATGTATCTGGAAAATGCACATCAGGCTGAACAACTTTTGCTTAAGCGTCATTTTGATATTTCTTATAGATTAGCTGGACCAATTTAGTTCTGAATCAGATGTTCCATTTTCCAAAATCAATAATACAAACCCTATAAGTCACCCAGGCTTAACAGCTATATAACAAATAAAGTTTCATTCGAATCCGTCCAGTATTTCTGGAGATTAGCGTGTACAAACAGACAAACAGACAAAAAGACAGACTTTTTTTAAAATTAATACTGTATTACTATGTCTCCATCGCACCCAATATTTCAAAAATATATTGAATGTACAGACACACTTTTTTACTGTTTCATTATATCGTCCGTTAGAAATAACGTTGGCTGCGGTTATTATTGCCATATAATCATTATCTATAACGACTATGCAGATTCCTTAAAGGCACCAATTCACCACTAATACAAATTCATATGTTGTAGGTCGACCAAATCCTATCCTACTATCCTACTATCCTACTATAATATTATAAATGCGAAAGTGAGTTTGTATATTTGTTTGTTTGTTTGTTACCTCTTCACGCTTAAACTACTGAACCGATTTGGATGAAATTTGGTACGGATATAGTTTGAGACTCGGGGAAGGACATAGGATACTTTTTATTCCGGAATTCCCACGGGGAGCGAAGCCCGCTGGTACAGCTAGTACATTATATTTAATTTTTCATTTGCTTAGTAAATAATACTGAACCTCATCATCATCATCATCAGTTCTTGTAAGTCTTCATTGCAGGAGCACGACTCATGATATATTATTACACAGAGCCATACTTGGCCATAGCAGCCAGAGGATTTAACCTACACACTCCACGCTTGCCAGATGGGTTGGAGAGGTCCTATTGATCTTATAAGCTTTTTTAGCTTGTATTTCCTAAGTGGCCTTCTACGACATCCACGGGAAGACTTGGAGGAGTTCTACTCTGCCGGACACCACAGGGCAAAATTACTGAACCTACTAAATCTAAATCTTATACCTTTAAACGAGCAATTCTTGTATATTTATTTATTTATATATAAATTTCTGTGATATCGAAAACGGCTCTAACGATTTCGCTAAAAATTGGTATAAGGGGGTTTTCGGGGGTAAACAATCGATCTAGATTAGTCTTATGTTTGGTAAAATGCGTGTTTTCGAGTTTTCATGCGTTTTTCTTTCCACGCAGAATATGGTCGCTAATTTTGTCGCGGCGGCCGCTATCCATTTGGCTCAGCGGTTTAAGATGCGGACCGATAGAAAGTGTTACGGGTTCGAATCCCATTCGGTGACTTACTTTTGATTTTATTTTATGTTCAAGTTTCAGTTATATAAAAAAATATATTTTGTATTGTCTTTAGACAAGTTTAAAAAAATGTAGTTGATGTTTGAGATGTAACCGAGCAAAGCTCGGTCGCCCAGGTACTATTACTATTAAATCAATATTTGTCTAGACATACATATAAGTCATTTAATTTATTTATTCAATAACAATTAAAAGAACAAGAACAAGAACAAGAACCTAGTTCTTAAATTTATTGATGATGAATAACAATTAGAACATACCCAACGAAGGGCGGTTAGTTGTCTGAAGTCAATTGATCAGTGGCATCAAAAGGAGCTTTGTTTCAGTGTATTACTTGTCTTGAATACCTAATAACGTAACTACTTACTTCTAATGAACTATTATGCTTTGGAAACACTGTTGATCAATCGCTTAAAATGTAGATATGTTTTCCAGGTCAAAACCAGGAAAAAATTGTTTCCCTTTCTCTATGTGAACTGAGTCATATGAATGTCAGATGAGTGCAATCTAGACACTTTCGGACTTACTTTTTTAATAAACTATCCAAAGTACCTCTTTCGTAGCTAGATGCTTTGCCGTGCTACGACGGCATAGAAGGTGCTACGACACATCTACGATGAACGCTACGAAAATATTACTTCAGTTAGAACGAAATAAACAACTAAATAAAATGTAGCACCGTTTCTGTTTTGTTATCTAGTTAAAAATAAATTCACAGAATGGGGACATTCGTTACAGCTGTATTAAAGATGAGTACGTAAACTAGCTTTTACCCGCGACTACACACTACTTTCTACACACATCTTCCATCAAAACGGCCTGTACAATAACACCCATTCGTCTAACAATCTCTTTTACAAAGTCCAATATGCTAAAGAGTCCAAAGGGGTTACTCCAAAAAACGGACGTTACTGCGTATCCGCGTGTCAGTGTCAAGCAACATTGAGCATTAATGTATGATGATAAAGTTTAATTTGGTTTGACATGGAAATAGGACGTCACTATCGTACGACTATCGTATTATTTTAATGGAGTAACCCCTCAGTGTCCTATTACGTCCAGACCCACAGTGTCAAGTGTCCTAAAACTAATTACAAAAGACCTTTTTCTGACATTTGCATAACAAAGAGGCATTTTCTAACGTTTTGAATAAGTACAAAACTGAAATTTGCAAAATAGTACCGATATAATGGCTTAAATATTGCTTAAAAGCAATTATTCAGCTAATACAATTGCTAAGTTTTGTTGAAGTTTTTACTGATTGTATTGTAGTTAACTCTCACTTTTAGTTATTTAAATATTTCTTAAATACATGCTGCATACACTATAGTAGATTACTGACTAGTTTAGTTTTGTAATGCTTGCAAATTTCTTTTGTTCTGTATTGTCTGTAATCTGTTTATGTGCATTATAATAATAATAATAACAAAAAAAAGACGTGTGGCACTCGGGGACTGCTGCGGTAAAGCTATTGCAAACAAAGAAGGACGGCAACGTCGCAAACGGACGACGGAGACGAAGCGGCAACCTACATGGTAGGCGGAGTGGGGAGAGCGTGAGGTTTTTTCGTTACGAAATTTCTGGATTCGGTCCCCGCGCTCAAGGCCCGCGATAGAAGCTATGCAATAGCTTAAAAATACTTGGTAAATCGAAAAAAAAAAAGGATAGAAGGTTATGAAGGGAGTTGACATACAGAGCCGACCCCAAAAAGGCAATGAAGAAAAACAGAAAGAAAACATGGTACCTGGCTCTTTAAAATACGACAATAAACAGACGTACTCGAATTGAAGTTGTCTTAAAACTCCCCGTACCTGCATCTGCTACTACAAGATCTAACCGGCGCCGCGTAGGTACTCGCACCTGTAAATCATGGCGACCGCGCCCGCGGCCGCGCGGTGCCGCGCGATTTATGGACAGCCGATAAAAGTTTAATTGTACTTCCACATCAGTATTGCAACTACAGAAGGATAGCTGACCGTACGTATAGTGTATCGATCGTGTAATCTTAGTTTTTTGAGGATCGGTATTAAGAGTCGCTTTCGTTTTAGGTACCTATGCGCTGGTGGTCTGAGACCTGACTAAGCCACTGGATGTAGGCCGCTTTAGATCGACCATGAAATGCTTGGGAGAGGCCAGTAGACGTTAGGCAGCTGAAATTATGACAATGATAATAACCCATCATCCACTAATCTTTATTTGGTAGGTCGGCTGTCAGCGGGCTGTTTTTGATGAACCGTTGAGTATCATAAATTTATTTTTCCAAGAATTTTTTTTTTATCTTAAATTCTAGCTATATAAACTTATTAAAATTTAAATTAATACTAAAATTAAAACTAAAAAATTGCAAATTATGTATTATAATAATATACCCTACTGCTTACAAAATATTGCAGTTGCAATAAGATGATTGCCTTTTAAGATATCTACTTTCTGTATTATAATTTATTAGTGCTATGGCGTTATGGAGCATAATGTAGCAGTTCGTAGGTGTGGTAGTAGTTAGAATATTCACATAGTGTAACTATTTTTAACAAAGAAAGATACGCGTGTTACTAACGTTATTTTGTTACAACCAGCAGACGTTCGGATAACAATTGAACTTTAATCAGGGCACAGAAAATCTGCGGTTTTCTTTCATTTCGTGTAATTTTACTATAAAATGTCGCATTTGTTGTGAAGTTAATTATTTATTAAAACTTTACAGTCAACTATAGATAAAACATTTCTATATTATTAAAATTCCGTGTTCTTAGATATAATACTTTAAAAAGGTAAGCAATATAAGGTGCAAGCAAAGATCGCCCATGGACAAGGTGGTGTAACGATAAAATCTTTAACAAAAGGTTCATCGCACGCTATAGAGACCAAGCTGAGTAGAGGAAAGACTTTTGACAGTGAGACCCAAACAGGCTGATAATAGAAAGACATTTAGTACATTCTAGTGAAGCAGGGCCGAGGCTCGGTAAACAAAACAGTTTATTTAACGCTGTTTACGCATTCTTACTTATGCCGTCCTCTTTAAAAGTCGTGAGTTCGGAACAAGACTCCGGGATAACAACAACTTATTCGAACTCAAGATCACTGTAGCGGATGTTTTAACTTGAAACCAGTCTTTGAACATTAATGCTATTATAATTTATACCAGAAGCTCAACGCATTCAACTGTTCAAAAAAGTACATAATTAAACAGACGAAATCAATGAAAAATATTTGAATAATAATCGCTTAATGAAATGAGACAATCAACAGTATCGGGATCGACATCTCCGAGCACGTAGCTCTGTTTTTGAGTAATGCCAAAATATTAAAATTGTGAAACCACAAGTTATATAATATATAACAAATTGAATAACAAGCAATAATAGGAGACCCTAGTGCGAGTTGTCGACATAGAGTGACGTGAAATCAATTGTTAAATCGTTTTAAGCGTCATTAGCGATTCGAATTTTGCGACACTCGAAATTAATTGTTTTTTTTTTCAAATTCAACATTTTTCAAAGATTTCCTCGTTTATACGTCGCGAGTTTTTATTGATCATACCGCATAAAGTCCACAGCAGAACATAGACATCTTTTAATGCATTCATTAGGTATCAAAAATAAATCACAAATCTGTAAGTATTTATTTTCATTATACATACTTACCTATATCAGGGCAACATGGAATACATCGATCGAACCTAGTTAGTCCGGAACATCGGCAGCACATTCCTCACCGCGATGCTCGTACATCTTGTAAATCCTATTATCGAGCCCATTACCCCCGATCTAATGCCGGGGATCACTTGGCACACGGCGCAGTGCAGTTTGCAACAGCAACCGAGCCTGCCAAGTTAAGCTCGCGTAGGCCTTATACATGATAGCCTACTTCATTCTTCTTCTTCTTCTTCAGCCTTTATTCACCCATTGTTGGGTATAGGCCTCTTCATGGTGTTTCCACTTGACCCGGTCTTCTGCAGTTCGCATCCAGGTCTTGCCCAATATTTTATACATGTCATCGGCCCAGCGCATAGGTGGTCTCCCAACATTTCTCCGGCCAGGCCGAGGTTTCCATTCGGCAATTTTACGCGCCCAACGTCCATCTTCTCTTCTACTCATATGTCCTGCCCATCTCCATTATAAAAACTTCATTACTCCTACTTCGTTATAAAAAATAAATACATTACAATTATTTATTACACAACAATAATTTATTTTTTATAATGAAGCCTACTTCATTATAAAAAATAAATACATTATAATACAGGTCATAAATCAAAAAATAAGAGCGATAAGGCTCTAACTAAGCCGTATCGGTCTTGTTTGCTGAGGGCGACAGTATACCCTGTCTGTCAGCGCTCGTCTTGACCCAAAATTATCTATCTGCCCCGATATGGATAAAAACATGATTGTGTATATATGTATGTATTGTTTATAATATATCACCCCGTCATTGATCGAGAAGCTAATTTCCTACGATAAGATTTACAGAAGTAATTTGATCGTAACGTAAAATGACAGATGATTTTTGAGGTTCTAGCACCAGCTAAATCAAACTAGCAGTTGCCGTGAGGTTGCCAACTTACAGTTAGTGATTATAAACCAATACATGTGAACACGGCTGTGTGTACTCTCCCTATCCATTGAACTAAAAGATTGGCTTGCTCACTAGGATGGAACGGCAGGAAACCCGAATGAAATAAATGACGGTGATTACCGGGAGCAATTGCCAAATAAGATACTATGTTGAGTTAGTCGCGAATGGTCTTAAATGCAAATAGTCTATATGAAAACTCGTCTAAAACGTTTAGACAATCTCATAATTGTGACGAAATTCTACTTTAGACTACCTCATTTTTGGACGAGATTAATCATAAGACCACTTCCCATTATGACGACATGCGGTTTAGACAATCAGCGTTTTAGACGAGTTACTACATAGGCTACTTGCGTTTAAGACCATTCGCGACTAACTCACTATGTTAGCTTTTTTTAACTACGTAAAAGTCAAAATAATTACTTCTATCTTTGGATATTTAGTTCCCTTGATAATGTTGCTTTATCGGTAATCTAACGTTACCTATATTTTACATTTATACAGCTGTAAGTTTTATGCCGCTTCCTAAGCGCAAGTGCAGAAGCGGCAACAAACTGCACTGCAGCATTTTCTCCAAAAATAAAAATACCTAACAATTAAACTGATATTAAAATTAGATAATATGTGGTCTTCGGTGGTGAATTTTTTCATCTGATGAAAATTTGAGATGTTTCAACTGAATTTTTTTGCCAAAATTTATTGCAACTTTTTAAGTCTACAGCATACTCAATATACTCGTACAACGTACAATCAATCACATCTTTGTTAATAAAATGGATAAACAATTCTCAAGTCCTAATATTAAAGTAAGCGCATCAATAGAAATAACTTTAGACGGGAACCATAAATTTGCTACTTTTTATTCGTAGACTACATTATTTGAAGATATATCGACTGACCTGTCTATACCATGACTAATGTTACATCATAGCTTACCGATGATGGAGTGCGAACATTAGTCATTGTTGGAATTCTAAAGAAGCTTGTTGGAGCTTCGAAAGCCTCTTTATCCGCGAGCATTTTAGCAAAGCGCTAGTAATCTACAAAAGGAAATATTTTTCTTACAAAATCATTTTTCTTGTATTTTTACGCATTGTTGGTAATACTAAAAAGTTATTTTTTCATAGTCACTATTTTGGCTTCTCAACCAAAGTCTGAGTAAAAAATTCACATTGATAACTGATAACAATATTTTTAAATTAACTAATGGACAAATAAAAGCAAATTTGTTAAATAGCCAGTGGTTAAAGTTTGATTCGCATTTTGTATTACTGTTTAGTGTTAAATAAAAAATAAGGCTTAGCCCTCAGACCATTACTTTTCAACCTTGTAATGGACTTCTTAACAGCTTACATTCAGCTTCCTACGCCCTGGAACATCCTTGACGTAGACGATGTAGTCCTGACCGACACAGACCTGAATAAACTTCAAACCCTGGACACTTGATGATTAGCGCTAGAAAGATCTGGCCTTAGAGTAAACAGATAGAAGAGTAGACTGCACATGTACTGCCCCTTTTCTGATGAGAATAACCAATCTACTCTGCATAAAGAATGCCAACACGAAACCAGTGACGACTCAAAAGAGATCTCTTTGGAGAAGATAGGTTAGGAGAGCCGACCTCAACTAGAAATGGGATAAGGCTGAAGGAAGAAGAAGTAAAAAATAAGGTGTTGTAAAATTTGTATCCTTTCCCTGTCGATTCGTGCGATAGACTAGACATCCACCCAGTTCCCCACTTCAATTATGCCGGTTTAACTCCTCCAAATAAGTAAATCACTACAAACATGTACCTGTTTACATTGGAAAATTAGAATTTAAGAGAAACAGCTTTCATGAAAATGAGACGTTTGAAATAATACGCGCAAGTTTAAGAGTTTTGGCGGAAATTTGGAAAACTCTGTGGGAACCAAAGAGTGCCAAAGGAGGGGAGAAGTCGGGTTTATTTACCGCTGTTTTCGCAGCCTCTGTATTTTCTCTTCAACATGTCAAAAACGACCTCCTTCCTTTGCAAACATAATATAACATTCCGAATTATTTGGAACTCATGTGAGAAGGGTTCTTAAATGTTAGAAAATTAAATACATAAATGAGGGAGCAAAACAATATATTTGAAATAATAATATGTACCCTCAAAACAACAATTTTCTCAGAATATTTCTAACTAGCTGTATCCGCGGGCTTCGCTCCCCGTGGGAATTTCGGAAAAAAGAGTACCCTATGTCCTTCCCTGAGTCTCAAACTATATGTATACCAAATTTCATTAAAATCGGTTCAGTGGTTTAAGCGTGAAGAGCTAACAAACTAAAAAATAAACAAACTCACTTTCACATTTATAATATTAGTAGGATAGGATAACTTTTCAAAGCATAAGTAAAACTACCAGGGTTTCTTACTTAGCCACTAGTATTCCAAGAAGAGAGACCCCGAAAGAAATTCGTCAGTATAGGCTGCCTACTTGCCTGAAGGACTCTTAGAGGAGTCTAATCATTTCATATTCTCGCATTTTCACTACGTGATTATCTTAATTACATAGGAACATACCGTTTAAATTACATTAATAGTATCACAAGTATTACTCATTTTATTCTACAGAAATCACTATTAATTACATCTATACATCTATCTATCTATATCTATATATCTATATACATATAATAAAACAGTAAAAAAGTGTGTCTGTACATTAAATATATTTCCAAAAAAAATATTGGGGGCGATGGAGACGTAGTAATAGAGAAAGAATTTAAAAAAAATGTCTGTCTGTTTGTCTGTTTGTCTGTATGTCTGTTTGTCTGTTTGTCTGTTTGTACACGCTAATCTCCGGAAATACTAGACGGATTCAAATATTAAGCCTGGGCAACATATAGGGTATAAATGATTTTGGAAAATGGAACGCCTGATGCAGAACCATAATGGTCCAGCTAAACTATAAGAGATATAAAATGCCGCCTTAGTAAAAGTTGTTCAGCCTGATGAGCATTTTCCAGAGACATAAAGTCCACGCGAACGAAGTCGCGGGCTTCGGCTAGTCATAAAATAAATAAATATATACGGACAAATCACACAGATTGAGCTAGCCTTAGTAAGCTCTAACTTGTGTTATGGGATACTAACTCAACAATAATATATTTTTTAATAAAAACGTCATGTCATATCAATCGCTAAAAAGTCATGTAATCATGAAATATTATTACTAATGGTAAATTTATCAACAATTCTGTATAGTATACCAAGCTATTTTAAGAATAATTAAACTGTCTTAAAAAATGTTAATCAAACAGGAAACAAGTAATCTTTATATAATTTTTCTTTCTATATTAGCCTATATACCTCTAGTATCCCATTGTTGGGCAAAGGCCTCCCCTTTTTGCTATAAATACTTTTATAAAAGTTACAGTAAAATGTGTCAATAAATGCGTAAAAATGGAATGTATTGAATCCAGAAATCTATAAATACTTTTTAAATAAAACCGTTTGCACAACCGGCCAGTGGCACTGAATCTCGTAATAGGTTGTATAAACCCTGCCCCTAACCCACCGCGGGAGGTGCCAGGGCCCGCGGAGCGCGTCACCGCCAGTTAGGTTTTTTAATCAGAATATAACAATGAATCTGTATTTAAAATAGGAAAGAATTAACTGAAATAGGATTTCCTATGTACAGCGCACTGTTACTATGAAAAAACATAATCAAGCGCAAAAAATTCTCAATAAGGATACCTAAATCATATTATACCTACATATAATACCTACTCATGATAGTAGGTTTAGGATTACAAAGATGATCACTCTCATTTATCGAGAATTATGAGAGTTATGATGTCATTTGGTTCTCATGTAAATAGTTCTTTTATTTTTTTTAAATCAGCTAAGTATAAAAGTATGAAACTCAATATAACTGTCCAGATACAAAACCTGTCATCACAGGTGGAGAAGTTAAACAAGCACTTAAAACTATGAAGTACGGAAAAAAGCACTGGCTAAGACGAAATAACAACAGAAGCATTGAGAGTTGGTAGTAGTGTTCTGTTACCTCATCTGACTAACTTCTTCAACACGATTCTTCTTGTTGGAAAGCTGCCAAAAGACATGTGCCACTCAAATATAGTTTTTCTTCATAAAAAAGTGAAAAAACGAATATTAGTAACGAGAGATCATAGCTGCTGATTTAGCTTTTATATTTAACGAATGTATTGATGAAGGCATATTTCCTAACCTAATGAAATGTAGTAAATTAATCCCCTTATTTAAAAAAGGAGAAAAAAACAGATCCTGGCAACTACAGACCTATATCTATCCTGCCAGTTTTGAGTAAGGTGTTCGAAAAGATAATGCTCAATCAAATGCTTCTTCATTTTAAGACCTTTTCCATAGCCAACAATTCGGCTTTACTGGCGGGAAATCGACCACCGATGCGGGAGTAGCACTTGTTACTCATATATACGAAGCATGGGAGAACAAAAATGATGGAATTGGATCATTTTGTGATCTCTCCAAAGCATTTGATTGCGTAGATCATCCGACACTTTAGCTTAAATTTCGTCAATACGGTTTTGATGATAAGTCAATAAAACTTATAGAATCTTATTTAACAGATAGGCATCTGACTGTTGATTTAAATGGCATAAAATCGCACGGATCTAATGTTAAGATAGGCGTACCGCAAGGTTCAATTCTTGGACCTTTCCTTTTCTTGGTTTATGTCAATGACTTGCCTTACATGGTTGAGAATCAGGCTGGCATAGTGCTGTTTGCTGATGACACCTCGCTTATATTCAAACTTGATCGACATAGCACAAACGCTAGCGCGGTGAACAGCACCTTGTCTTCCATTTCTGATTGGTTTTCTGCCAATAATCTCATGTTGAATGCGAAAAAGACTCAATGCGTTAGATTTTCTCTTCCCAATGTGAGACAGGGCTGCGTTGACATAATGATAGATGGTGAAAAACTCGATCTTGTTGAAAGTACTACCTTCTTAGGAATAACAATAGACTCGAAACTTCAATGGGGTGCCCATATAACTAAACTTTCAAATAGGCTTAGTTCTGCGGCTTATGCTGTTAGGAGAATAAGACAATTGACAGATGTAGCAACTGCTAGACTAGTGTACTTTAGTAACTTTCATAGTGTAATGTCTTATGGCATACTCCTGTGGGGGAATGCAGCCGATATTCAGACTATTTTTATTTTACAAAAACGGGCAATTCGTGCTATTTACGGGTTAGGATCTAGAGACTCACTCAGAGAATTATTCAAGAAAATAGATATACTTACCTTAGCATCACAGTATATATTTGAAAACATAATGTATGTAAGGAAAAATATTTCCTCATACAATAAAGTAAGCGATTTTACCGATAGAAACTTACGTAATAAGAATGACTTAGTTGCCCCGTTTTATAGGCTTAAAACAATTAATAAGACATTTATGGGGAACTGTATACTTTTTTATAATAAATTGCCAAAATCGATCCTTGATATGCCAGACAAAAGATTCAAAACTTATGTAAAGAAAGTACTTTGTGAGAAGGCTTATTATAGGACCGATGACTACCTTAAAGACAAAAAAGTCTGGCGTGAGCTTGACGCGGGTCCCTCTAAATTTTGTACAAACTGAATCTACAACTTGACATTACATTAAAATTTTGACATTCTAAAAATTAAATTTAAATTATGATATGACATAACAAACATAACAATGTATTCTCTGTCCACATTAACTTTAAGTATTAATTAAATTGTGAGTTGACGTCCTTGGAGAAAAGGTGCAGTGCAGTTTGTTACCGCTTCTTCTGCACTAGCGCTTTGGAAGCGGTAGTAAACTTAGCTGTAAGTAACTATTGACGTCAACAATTGTGCAACAAAATAATGACGATTATTAAGAGATATTATAAATATCCTATGATAATAAAGATATATTTGATTTGATTTGATTTAGACCTATTAGTTTAACTTCTCACATCTTACAAATTATTTATTAAAATCATACTTCAACGAATAGGTAGCACGCTAGACTCCCAACAATCTCCGGAACAAGCTGGTTTCCGTCCTGACTTCTCAACAACTGATAATCTACATACAGTAAACCAAGTCATTGAAAAGTGTAATGAATTCCAAAAAACCACTTTATCTCTGGTTTGTTGGCTATACGAAGGCGTTCGATAGTATCACTCACGACGCTTTATTCATAGCTTTAGAAAAGCAAGACGTAGAAAAAACCTACATACAACTCCTGAAGGTGATTTACAGCAACAGCACAGCAGATATTAAGTTAGAATCCAACGGAACTCCATTTAACATCGAAAAAGGAGTAAAACAGGGGGATAATATCCCTGACGACCTCCGTGGCGTAGTGGTCAAAATGGTCAAAATGGCTTTTTTCAAATTGTCCTGGGTCTTGGATGTGTATCTATATATGTATTTGTTATAAAATATAGTATCGTTGAGTTAGTATCCCATAACACAAGTCTCGAACTTACTTTGGGGCTAGCTCAATCAGTTTAATTTGTCCCTATATATTTATTTATTTATTTATATTTATTATCCTCTTTCTCCAAAACTTTTCATAAGCGCCTTGGAAGAGATATTCCGAAAACTGGCCACTACATGAGAGAAGAGAGGCATTATGACCGGCGAGAAGCGGCTCACCAATCTGCGCTTTGCAGACGATATTGTTCTTTTTGCATCCACATCGGCGGAACTAGAACAATTGCTCCAAGAACTGAGCTAGGCAAGCTTGGAAGTTGGACTTCTGATGAATCGGTCAAAAACACAAGTCATGACCAACGGCACTAAACGTAGGGTCGAGGTAGATGGGCAAGAAATTCAATGTCGATGAGTATGTATATCTGGGCCAGCTAGTTTCCTACCGGCAGGAGAAAGAAGTTAATCGCCGCATCGAGAACGCTTGGAGGAGCTACTGGTCCATGAAGAAGTTCATGAAGGGTGACTTTCCTATAAGTCTTAAACTCAGACTTATTGACATGTGCATCTTGCCCGTCCTAACTAACGGTGCTCAGACATGGTCATTGACTGAGGATCAAAAGTCTAAACTCAAAGTATGCCAAAGAGCAATGGAACGCAGTGTACTAGGTTTCAAAAGATTAGACCGAGTCCCAAACACTACACTTCGTTCCTTGACAGGAGTCGCCGATGTGGGGCAGAAAGCTGCAGGCCTAAAGTGGGATTGGGCAGGCCATGTCAGCAGAATGCCTCCCGAGAGATGGGCGAATAAAATAACTCCCTGGATACTCGCGGATGGTCGTCGTCGCAGGGGAAGGCCGAGAAAGAGATGGCGCGACGACCTTGACGCTTTTCAGCGTGGTTGGTCGGCAATGACAATGGACAGAAACAGGTGGAAGGAAATGGGAGAGACCTTTGCCCAGCAGGGGGAAGAAACAGGTTAATTAAAAAAAATGTTTAAAGTATCCTCTCGAATTATTACACATTTTTACAAGCTTTTGTTTAACTTGCAATGTATCTTGTATGTGTGAATGTTTGTTTAGGTCAAATCAACAGCAACTTAATTTTTAACTATATTCTCAAGCGATTTAGCTGAAATTTCGCATATTTATGTAAGTCAGATGACAATACAATATTATGAAGTCAATGAGCTGTTCTGATGATGGAGCCGGGAGATATTCGACGGAACTCAGTTATAAAATAACCTCATCGTTTAATTTGTCTTGTCTAATCGTCTATTTAATTGTAATTGTAATGTTAGACGATGTCTAGGGTCTGATCACGGACACGGAAGGTGATCGATGGAACACAGTAATAAAACGACGCAACTCCATTGAGTTAGAGCTTTGTTCATCTGTCTTGTAATAAGTACTTTGACCTCACAATAAAAGCTTGTACAATAAATGTTTATTTTTTTCAAAAAACTAATTTTTTCTATGTACAAATGAATTCGTTGAAATAAACATAATGTATTATCGGCTTTTCGTGTATTTTCTCGTAAAGCATAATGCTGTTTTTAAGAGGAAAATCGTCGAGATGCTTTTAGGATAGTCTATATTTAACATTAAACATGCAGTGGGTACCTGCCCACGGTCGCTCCTACTGCATATTTCATGGGACATTGATTGAGATATCTCCAAAGTTAAGGATTTGTGACATAAAGGAACATTCTAGAAAATTGGGTCGAACCATTGACGCGTTACCTACAAGGTTCACATCGCGCGCTAATGATGACATAGGTCTGTGTATCCATTCCTTACTAATATTAAAAGTGCGAAAGTGAGTTTGTTTATTTGTTTGTTCGTTTGTTACTACATCACGATTCAACCACTGAACTTACTTAGATTAAATTTGATATGGATATAGTTTGATTCCGAAATTCCCAGGAGCGAGCCCACGGGCACGGCTAGTGCCACATATGTATAAGATAGATATCATAATCAAGGCAGATGAATGCTTATCGAGATTCAGATGGCCTATTACATGTTATGTACGAGCTATAGGCCTAGCAATCTCGTGCAATGTGCAGCGGGGCGTATCGCGGCTCGTGTCGGTGACAGCTCGTCAGCACGTACCGGCCGCCTCTGTCTTGAGAGAGAAAGTGTGTGGCTGCACTACTAGCGGATATTTATACACTTTAGTCTTTATTTATTTTCACTTATTCAATTTTACAGGTTTGTTTACCCAATACAATAGAAAAGCAATTTTTGGCAAACTATTTAAATTCACACAGAGTACACAAAAAGATGCTTACACTTTACCAAGGCACTACCATAAAATTAGTGAGTTACAGTTACATCTGGCCATATATGATTTTAGAGTTCCACGATCACAATTACTGTTATTAGTATTACCCCTTCAAACGTTGTCAGTGCAGACACAATAGTAAAACAATACATCAAACGCCCGCTCCGGGCGTCCGACGTTTGAAGGGTTACGGGACTTAGTCGGCCAGCGACCATGATGGCAGAAATATCTGGCAAAAAACGATATTAATCGCGGTAAGTCCCATAATACTAATAACAGTACATCTGGCCAGTCATAGAAACACATCGATCGATCAACAGATTGCCATTGCATCGTTCGAAAGCTCCTTTTTTCTTTTGTCCACGCCGCAGACCCGTCACAATAACGCGATTGTCCGACTATAACAATGTTACAGAGAGGTTCCGGATTCGATGCCCGGTCAGGGCAAGTTGGAAAATGGCTTTTTTCAAATTGCCCTGGGTCTTGCCTATGTTTATCTATATATGTATTTGTAATAAAATATGGTATCGTTGGGTTAGTATCCCATAACACAAGTCTCGAACTTACTTTGGGAATCAGTATAATTTGTCCCTATATATATATATATATTTATTTATTTATTTACGCAGAATAATGGCTGCTGTCGCTACCGCCCCACCTCACGTCCCGCAGCGTCACCTTCTGCCGCGGACGACACAATGACGATTGTCCGACGCTGACAATGTTATGCAGATTGTTTGCAAATTGTCTGTCCATTATTAAGGCGACAGTTGTGGTCTAGACATTGTAACGAGCAACAATATGTGTACAAATATAATTACAGTAACAAACTCCATCTGATTCATTCTAAAATGGTTGCATGACATGTAAGAAGATAAATATAGGATTTAGTTCGCCACAAGTATGAAAAAGTAAATCTCTTTAAAAAACGCAAAGTGAGTAAAGTGGTCTAGATTCTAAACAATGTAATTGAGTTGTTTTGAACACAGCCACTTACGGATTGATAAAATATAAGTACAATATCTATACAGGATCTCATAAACACCCACAAGCTTGAATGATTTACATATGAAAAGATTTATACAAAGGACCGAATTTTATGTGTTTTGCCCGTAAATACCTAGAATACTACTGTTTATTATTGCGAGAAGCATTTCACCTATTATTTGCATTTGTTATTGTTACATTACAATGAGATTTTACAAGTGTATTCGATTATTCATAGTTCATTCACCATTTTAATTCACATGCATTCTGGATGAATAAAGAAACCTAGGTTTTCAAAGGTGTAGTCACACAATCGTGAGTGTGGGCTCAGATGATAATTTTGTACAAGTTTATTTGCCAGGCAAATTTAAAAAACCCTGACTTTCAAGAACACCATTTAGTGATGAATGGCGGAACTATTATATTCCAATCGGTGGTGGAATTGATATTCGTAGCACCATCTATTTTTTGCTAGGCAAATTAAAAAAACAAAAATCTACTTTTAAACATTAACAGACAATAACCTTTGAACGGCTGAACTGATTTTAATCAAACAAAGCTAAAAAACCCTTGAAAATCGGTCCATCCGTTAAAAAGCTACGATGCCAGAGACAGACACGATCGATCGTGTAGTCACAGGCGAGGCACGTATTCAGAACTTTATTGTTGCCGAGTGCCAAATAATCGATAAAATTTCCCTGTCCTATCCTATCTATATCCCTTTTAAAACTCCACGTAAAAAGAAGTACTCACACAAGAGTACCTTTTTGGACCTTATTTTTTTTTAACAGGGGCTGAGCCGCTGTAGCATTTCACGCTGCGGAAGCCATGCGAAAAATTGACACAATTTTTACGTCGCTATCGATAGTGCCTCTATTAAAGATATTTTGGTAGCGAATATTCCGAGTTTTAATCCACATGGACCGCGGAGATTGGACGTCCTTTGTGTCACAGAATTCGTTTATAAAGGTTTTAATTTGTAAATTATATTTTTGACGTGATAACGTCTTTAAAATCGTTTTAGTCGGGTGACATGTTCAGAAACTTGTGTCACACCAAAACCTCACGAGCGCGATCGCAGGTATAACGAGAGAGAGACGGACCGATCTCCCGTCTCATCTCGAGCGCTGCCAGTCATTCCGTGAAACGACGTTATCACGTAAACATCTCGATCGTAAACCTACTTTACAAACAACCAATTTTTTTTTAAAACCAGTCATATACTAGCTAATGTCTGCGACGGTGGTCGAATATTTGACAATCCAACAGAAATCTTATGTGATAATCCAGATAATCACCTGTCCCGTTGTCTGTCTGTCTGTAATCAAATCATGCAAGTGAAATTTCCTGGCTTCCAATTGAGCTGGTATAAGTTATATTGCAATGTCACGCAACATAAGTTATATCGCGTGACATTGCAATACTTGACATGGGGCTGATGAGACGTTGGAGCCGGAAGGTGGCCGTAGGAACCCTGTAATGAAACATTGTAACGCCATCGGATTTCGGCTCGTTTGATTCGTGTAGAGGAGCACTTAAAACTTTCATGTTCATTGTTCTTTACTGTTAAGAGTAAAGCTTTTTTCGAGTATTTTGGCGGGTCTTTTTTTGGGGCCAATGCAACACTTTTTACTCATGATGGAAAATGATTACAATCTTATGATTTCTTCCATCTTCTGTTATTGTTTTAACATGCGCCTTGGGTCACGCACGATATCCTAGTCTCTGCTCTGTCATCGATGTCTCTGTGCTTAATCTATTTGTGTAATATCAAACACACTAAGGAGTTGTTGTTATTTGTGTAATATAAATCACTAGAGTCTGGTCAAAGGGACCGTATATCAGCCGTTTAACCCTTCAAACAACGCATAAATCGCGCCAGGCTAATTTGCGGTGATTTGCTAACAGCTGGCGCGCGCTGATATGAGCTTGTGTCGATTCAGGGTTATCGCTCGTAATATTTAGTACCGAAAGTACTGTGGCACTAGACATGCAACTAATGCTTAAATATACTTTCAACATACGCTCGTGTAAACCTACTTACATCACTGGCTTAGTGACCTGAAGTGGACGTATTCATAAAAAATAATGCTACCAATTTTAGGACCAGATTTTTCTATCGAATTCATTAAAAGTCTGCATTGTTTAAACACCAGTACACAGTGCAATGCGTCACAAAAACAATGAATAGTTAATTTATATTAGAATAATATATAATTATATTTGAACTTTTCTATTGGGTATTGATTTTATGGGCCTCGTTGACTGAATTAAAACGATCTGACTTGATTTGAAATTGGTAGATTACTCACGCCGTATGCCTGATTTAAGAGGGCATATTTTGATGAATACGGTGGTTAGACAATTTGGCGCCGGATTTTTATATTCTGCAGGTTATTACGCCAGTTATTAGATTTCATCTCATCGCTCTAGCGATATCTGGGGCGACTTACTGGTCGGCCCGATATCTTTCCCAGATATGCCAGAGCCACGATTTATAGTCAGTGGAATTACGCCTCAGTAAAACCGCCAATGTTAGATTATCTCTAAAGACATTGTTTTGTTTATTAGTGATTTGTGTTCCAACAATTCACTTTTATTTCTTTAAGAGTAAAAATATAAACGTAAAAGAGTAAGAAATCATGAGTTCATTTACCTATGCTTTTAGCCAGGAGGAGGAGCTAGAGGCACATTATGTCTTACACTGGAATCAGAGAGGGGAAAAAAGAAACCTTGTACGTCTAAAATGTTTATTATAGTTCCGAGGCATCGTCATGGGTTTGTGGAAGGATAAAAATAATCCTTAATTTAAAAGCACCTTGTTTAGTCTACAACTTATTCCACAGTTGACAAATTTTTCAAAAGAAACAACAAAGATGAATAAAACTTTATGTTAACCACATGTTTGTAAGGAAATCCGTAAATTCATCCTTACCTTATCATAATGATATATTAAATTTAGATATCTTTGATACGATATTTTGGAATAAACACGAAACGAGCACTTGATCAATATCAACATCGTGTAACTGGCAAAGTAAATTGACGTTATTTACTTAAATCTGTCAGTTTCCGGTTTCTCGGAAACTTCCTTTTGTAGGAATTCCGTTGAATGCTTGAAAAAACTCAATTATTATTTGTAAGGAGTTCCTACTAAAGGTCCTTCGATAATAACATAAAAATGTTAAGGAAGATGAGATGATGAGATTCTTTTCTCATTCCGCAGTTTGAAAAATGCTAGCATAAGGTATACTATTATTATTATTATTTATATGTATATTTTTTATTCTCGGTCTTCGTCAAACCGGTATTACTGATACTACGGGCCTAAGCCAAGTATGTATCAGGTAGGAATTCTACGCTATTATCAGGTAAGGTAAAGGTATGATTTATATTTTCAGACAATGGGTTGGGATTTATAATATTGTCATGACTGTCTGTTCCTGTTCCTGGTGTGTTAAGATTAGAGAGCTCGGTGTGAATATTTAAGACCTGTGAATTCAAAGGTGGATATGATTGTATTGTGTTTTGTGTGCTAGGTGTAAGTGTGGGTGTATGACTGTCTATTTGTAAGAATTTTCGAACTAGGCGGCACGTATTTAGTATAACAGCTTTTTGGAGCAAATTGTAAGTTTGAGGATGTAGATTTAGTGTTTCAAGAGATTGATGCAATTTTTTAGGAACGACGCCAGTTGTAGAGAGGACTATAGGAACTATGGTTACTTTTTGTAAGTGCCAGATTCTGGTGATTTCGTCCTTTAGTTCAGTATATTTACTTAGTTTTTCGGCTATAGTACTTTGGAGGTTGTGAGTGTTTGGGACGGCAATATCTATTAGGAGTGCAGTTTTATTACATTTATTGACAAGTGTGATATCTGGCCTGTTGTAGTGAATTGTGCGGTCGGTAAGAATAGCCCTGTCAAAGTACAGTTTTGTTGTGCTGTTTTCTAGGACGGTTTCTGGAGTATATTTATAATAGGTTTGTATAGAGTCTACAAAAGTTGTATTGAAGAGCAAGGTTTTGGTGGATAATGTTTGCAACTTGGTCGTGCCTGTGTTTATAATCAGTTTGGACTATGGACTTGCATGCACCTGTTATATGCTGAATGGTTTCAGATGAACTATTACATTTTCTACAAATATCGGATACTGGCTTCTTCATTATGTATTTCTGGTAATTCTTGGTTTCCACCACCTGGTCCTGGATAGCCAGCATGAAACCTTCAGTCTCCGGGAAGAGCTCGCCTCGACTGAGCCACGCGTTCGACGCCTCTTTGTCGACATGAGGTTGGCACAGATCATGGCGATGTCTCCCATGTAGAGATTTTGCGGCCCACTCATTAATTTTAGTTTTATCATCCGTCTGTTTTTCATTAGGCTGGGTAATTTGGCTGCGTAGATTTAAAGGGGTAAGCTTGTTATCATTTTGTACAATAGATTTATGAAGATCAGACCTTTCCATTTTATTAAAAAAGTAGTGTCTTAGATTTTCTATTTGTTTATTGTGTAAGTTGGTGATGTCGATAAGTCCTCTACCTCCTTCCTTTCTTGGTAATGTTAATCTCTGTATGCATGATCTTGGGTGATGTTTACGGTGACTGGTCATGGTGGTGTTAATAGTGCGCTGTAGCTGCTTTAAATTTGATTTGCTCCAGTTGATTACTCCAAATGAGTAGGTAAGTATGGGTATCGCGTAGGTGTTGATTGCTTTTATAGTGTTTCTGGAATAAAGTTCTGATTTTAGTATTGTGTTTAGTCGGTGTTTGAATTGCTGTGTTAATTTAAGTTTTGTTTCTTTTTGTTGTATTTGTAGTGCTTGATTATATCCTAAATACTTGTACGTGTCATTTTCGTTTAGTGGTTCAATTTGTTGTCCAGTTTGCATTGTGAAAAAGTGTTGATAGTTTTTACCGTCCTTTATAGAATTTATCTTGCACTTTTCTAAGCCAAACTCCATCTTAATATCATCCGTGAACTGTTCAACTATTTCAATTAATTTATTAAGGTGGGTTTCAGTGTCAGCGTAAAGTTTTATGTCATCCATGTAAAGTAGATGATTAAGCACAATGCTGGTCTGTCCGTCCGTTGTTGTAAAATGTAGTGGATATCCTATTGACCTAGAGTTTAACGTATTGGAAAGTGGGTTCAAGGCGAGGCAAAACCACAAGGGGCTAAGAGCGTCTCCTTGAAATATTCCTCGTTGTATTTTAATGGATTCAGATTCTATAGTATCGTTGCCTATTGTAAGTTTTAATCGAGTAGTCCAAGTTTGCATTGCAGTTTTTAGAAATGTTACTATTTCTGGGTGTATTTTATATATCTCTAATACCTGTACTAACCACGAATGCGGAACGGAATCATAAGCCTTTTTGTAATCGATGTAGGTGGTGAAGAGATTAGATTTTAGTTTCTGGACTTGTGTTAATACTACGGAATCTATGACTAACTGTTCTTTACAGCCTTGGCTGAATTTACGACATCCCTTTTGTTGTTCTGCCAGTATATTGTTACTAGATATTATTATTATAATAGACAGCATAGAGTAAAATGTGTACCTAGGTCTTTATACGTTTTAGTGTCGTTGAAACCATTTGCGCTCTAATAAAGTTGTCAAAGTAAAGCTCCCGACAAAAGGAGGATGTTAGAAAGCAGTCGGCAACTAATACCGGCCGGCTGTCCACCGGCGGAGCCCGCACAATGCGTTCTGCCGTCTCATGCGGCGATATAAGCTGCGACCCTACTCCGGGAGCCAGACTCTCCATTCAAACTTTGCTGTATGGCACACTACTACCGAAAGTTTGCGTCAGTTAGTGTCACGGACAATGACAAGTTTATCCGATAGTGCATAAACCTACACTATCACGTCTTTATGCCTAACGGGGTAGACAGAACATTTTGGGTCTTACCGAATGGCCATTTTTAACGTTACGCAAGAAAGTGGAAATAATAATTAAAATAGTGATGGATTGCTAACCGCAATTAGCATTTTTGACAATATCCTCTGTAGGTTTTTACAATCTGCGTTGCGAATGCCGAACTTGAATTGACAGGACTAAAAACGTCTAAAAAAACTAATTTTCTATTGACTTTGTACGACATTTTATTTTTCAGAGTACATTTATTAGTTGGTCGTCTTAACTCTTTAATTTGTAAACCCCACTTAGCTCTGATAACTTTTCTTTAAATTTCGTTATACTATTGCCGTGATTTTTTTCCCGTGTCCATATACAACCGTTTAGCAGATTGAGGGAGGGACACTTGATTCTAACAAAATTTTGTACTGTTAAACCAAATATTTAAAAAACGGATCACTAAAACCAAACAAAAATTTTGTCCAAATTTTGTTTTACCACTTTTTTGGCATGATTAATATACATACCCATGCTAAATTACAGCTTGCTAGTACTAGTCTCTGAGTAAAACCGAGAACGGACGACAGACAGACAGACATGGCGAAACTAACCTTTTTTACTACGGAACCCTAAAAAGCAACAAAATCACGGCAAGATTGGACAACTTTGTAGATAACAAACTTAAATTGAAAATGTTTAGCAAGTACGTATACATGAAGGTTGCACCGCAATATTTGTGGTTTATTTTTCTGTTGTTGATGTCTATCAGAGACCATGTTTTTCACTGTGTGAAGATAAAATCGAAATACTCTTGTTACTTCTGTCTGGCTTCTCGAGAAGATAGTTATAAAATTAAAGATTCTCGAATGCGATCTGTTACAAAGGGGCGAGGTTAGCATTTTTTTATAAGAAATTGGGTTTTATTTAGATTTAGCACTGAATTTAAAAACAGGATTTTGGAAATAAAATTGGATTGAGTCGGAGCAACTTCTCTGTCAGAAGGCTGGTTGAGGACTGACTGGAGTCCCACCCCCCTCATAGAGGCTCTTCAGCATAACTACTGCCACAGCGCTGAGTCAGCGGTGTGGACAGGGCTAGTCTAATAAAAGGCTGTATGTAACAGATCGAATAAACGATCAAATTATCAAGATTATGTAACAATGCGGCGAGCCCGTCCTCTCTCATTGAATGGTCTTTTCACTTGTACGCATACTTTTACGTTGAACGTACTTGAGATCTAAGCTCTACCTCGTTAGGAACATAAACGCAATTAGTGATTTTTTGGAGCGAGCCCCAATCCTCCTATCGAACTACGTAATATGGATGTGAACTAAATAAAAAATATATTATTTTATTTTATGCGTCAACCAGCTTATCAAAAAATATATGACCCATATTTATACGTTAAGCAAAATAGTGAAAATTCACAAAGATACAGCGCTTTGAAGTTTGGAGTGGGGGTGATTTACGTCACTTTTGGGTAAAAATCGTAGCTGATTTTGACGTTACGCGAAATTTAAATGTGCTGTTTCATCGTCATTATTTGCTAATCAGAGCAAAGAAAAAATATGTATATCATACTTTTTAACAATCTAAATAATAAGCCAAAAAAATTAAGACCATCCCTCTAGTAATATTTCTGCGTCCAGTCGCGGTAGCTCTAAGCTCTTAGTCTAGACGCTGTGTTTAGTACGTGACCACCGGCGCCTCAGCCGAGCGGAACAAACCAAATTGCATTGAACCGCTCTTTGCGTGTATTTGTTAGACTGTTGTTCTTGAATGTAGCCAAATATAGTTTTAAATGTTATTTATATAACAATACCACGCTGTAACAAAAACTGCATAAGAAATAAACGGATCAATACGTGAAAAAGTTATTTTCTTACTACGTCTAAAATTTATCTAAGTTAAGCATACTTTGCCAATTAAAGAACCATTTTTGGAAATATGGATCTTCATAAATAGCAATGAGATGGTAAGTACTAAAAAAGGTACAGGGTTACAGAGTCATCATCAATGAACATACTCCAATATTTAATGAAGAATAAACGAGCCAGGTCGAGTGCCAGCGAACATTGTGTTTATGTCACGACGTGCTCGAGCGGACATTACGGACCATTACGCGGCGGCGACACGCGGACTCCTCATCATCGAGGCATTATGCGACAAAATGGGTCGTACCCGTAACTCCGCATTAGTAAATCGCGGCGCTGTGACCCGCGCCGGCCGCAGAGGATGGCCTGAAATATTCGGGTTTCGGCTGCTTTATGTGCTGGTCAGGTGAAATAACGTTGGGTGCTCTCAGTGTGTCGTTTGTTGTGTCAATGTCACTCTACCGACCAAATCCGTGTATTTTACAGCCTAAAATTACTTTAAATAATACAGCACAACATTTTGGTTTACCATGTTAAAATAATGTCGATGTGGGTCGAACGCAAGGGTTTTGTACACAAAGCACTTGTTTGACAAGTATTACAACGCTAGGACTTTAGGTTGTGTGCAAAAATAGTACGTGACTGATTATGGTAGAAGCGATGTCTAGAATGACAAGTAGCAGCTTTAGTATCGTTGAGTTAGTGTCCTATAACACACGTTTAAAATCTTTCTTTGAGCCTATCTCAATCCGTGTGGTACTTTCCAATTTACTTTTGACGTGATAACGTCTTTAAAATCGTTTTAGTCGGGTGACATGTTCAGAAACTTGTGTCACACCAAAACCTCACGAGCGCGATCGCAGTTATAACGAGAGAGAGACGGACAGATCTCCCGTCTCATCTCGAGCGCTGCCAGAAGACGTTATCACGTAAACATCTCGATCGTAAACCTACTTTACAAACAACCAATTTTTTTTATGTAACTTTTTGTACTTAAAAATATTTAAATTAATTGACCTTAAGTGATTTATATGGATATATAAGGTTGATTAAATCAGATCACTAATGATGAGAAAACCTTAAACATTACGACTCGCTTCTCTGAATAACTCTCTAATTATCATTAATAATATATCTTTAAGTTACTAAAGAAAATATATGTTAAGTTTTAATAAAAGCGAGTGAGTCAATTGAACCTCCACTAACTAATTGCGGGGTCACGCTACCCGCGACCTCACGCGCGAGCCCAATTTGTGTCGGTCAGATCAGAATTAGCTCGAATTAAAATGGCCGGCAATAGAACCGAACTGGACGGACTAATCGGTTATATTATCTGCACTGTACGTGTCCATTTGCGGCCTTTTAATGGAGCGCTGGTATTTGTTAATTTGTAAAATAGGGCATTAGCGGTTTCATGAATAGTAGTAGTGGGATTAATGGTAATGGCATTTATAATTGTAATATATGTGAATACTAATAAAATTAGTACAACACCACCTACATTTTGAAAATCATTTATAAGTTCGGCCCATTTAGCAAATTTATAAAAAAAATCTCACAAATTTTCCCATTTTTAGGGTTCCGAAACCAAAAGGTGAAAACGGAACCCTATTACCAAAATTCCGCCGCCCGTCTGTCTGTCACCAAGCTGTATCTCATGAATATCATGTGAGAGTTAGACAGTTGAAATTTTCACAGATGATTCTGATGCCGCTATAACAACAAATACTAAAACCATAACAAATTAAATATTTAAGTGGAGTTCCCATTCAACTAACGTGATTTTTTATAGATAATGGTACGGAAACCTTCGTGTGCAAGTCCGACCGCCCCCGGTGTCGCTTACCTTGCGAAAGCACTAGAACGGGCACTCCCGGACTCCCGGCCACCAGGCCTTCCAGCTCCTCCTTCTTCTCCTTATATTAAGGAGCTGGGCTCTTGTCGGTGGAGTGTTGACTCCATTTTAGGGATATAGTACGGTGGTTTCCCCATTTGCCTTCCGTACCGCAGTATTTGATTCGATAGAAACCCTTCCAAATTCCGCATCTTCGGCCTTCTGCCAATACTGTCACTACTGCTGCCTAGTGACAGAGGAATGCCTATTTACTGGCGGCATTGAATCGCCCTGACACACAGTCGTCATTGGACCTAAGTGGCATTTTTTAGGTAAGCCCGCCCTACTGGACTTCCCAGCTCCTCCTTATGTACTCGTAATTATGGAAGACAAAATAATCGAGTAGTTCAGTAATATATGTTTAATCAGAGACACGGAAGGTTTAAGGGTTCGCAGTGAGTTCACGGTTCTGACCCCTGCAATTCCGGAGTGGTCGCCACGCGCATAAAATAATATGTAACTAGGTATATTTTCGATATCTATACGAGAAGTGACACAGGCCTGACATTACCAGTTATTACAAGCTGCATTATCCCAGTGACCTTTAGCGCCATCCGTGTCATCAGGTCAGCTGTCATCGCACCCCTTTAACCTTTGCCGGCAGGCCCTTAACTATACTCAACACTCATTGTCTTGCTTGAATTGTATCATTAATGTCATGGCAGCATTGAAAGCCGTTTAATGAAATATAGTAATATTACTAATAGTGCGTACAGCCACAAGTACTCGTACGAGTACAGACGACAATCTAAATCATATCATTATACACTAAGTATTTTAGTTTTCGTTTATCAACTTCACGTCCACCAAGGCGCTAAACATGTCCTTTTCTGCTCTAGGCTCTGTCTGTCGCATTAGGAATAAAGACGTGATAGTGTAGGGTATATGTACAGCCACAGTTGTAAACAGTTTAAACAAAATTGTGGAATAGTGATAGATACAACGTTCATACACACGCGTCCATGTGTGAGTAAAACGTAGGGCTTTCGCAGATCAACTCATTTTGACCAAGTGTCTTATTCACTTTATAGAATTTTTCATTATTGTACAGCATTTGTGAAGCTATGCCAGATTTGTAGCGATAATAGTAGTTTATGCGACTGTGCATAATGAAGGGCATTACAACACGAATGTGGGTTTATGAAACGAGCCAAAGGCGACTTTCATAATAACATCACATGAGTGTTGTAATGCCTAATTATGTATAGTTGCATGTACAGTACTTTATCTACACACATAATTATCATAGTGCTCTAAGGTAGGTTCAGGAACCGTAGGGAATTGACCTAAATTACATTGTAATTTAAAAATAATGTAATAAAAAACTAATTGAACACATACAAAATAAATTATTTTTTATAATAATTGTAATTAATATTAACAGTTGTACAGTGAGATACAGTTAACGATCCTGGTTGAGATGCGTTTGAATAGGCAATTTTCCAAGTTTTTGAAAATATGTCAAATTGTTCATAATAACATAATACATATGCAATCCGAATATTTCTTTTTGATTTTCTTTACTTTCTTTGCAAATCAGCTTAAAAGTTTTAAAAAATAATACAGCCGCCAAAACGCGATAGACTCCATAAATGAATGTCACTTGTTGTCATGACGTCACCTGCCTGTAAAAACGTTGTAGTTGCTACGCTTGGTTATTAACTTTTGAGATTTTACTATTTCAAAATGGCTTTTATATGGTGCATAGTGCCACAATGTTTTAATACATCTATCAAAACACCGGAGAAAATGTTTGTGAGCATTCCAAAGGACGCTAAGATGCAGAAAAAGTGGTTAACACTCGTTAATACTCGCGCATAGCAGCAAGTACTAATGTTTTCATGTGCGAAGATCCATTTAACGTAAGTATAAACTTATATTATCCTACCCTACATATATTTCTTACACAATTTACGATTTCGTATTTTCGTAATAATCTTCCCTTGCATTACATTTTGAGGTTAGATAATGTCCTATGGTAGGTACTTACAACTTACATAGTGGTTGATTTTATATGAAATAAATTGATTGTATGTATTGTCTTTGTAATTTTTAAAAGTACTTTGTTATAATAAAAGAAAAGTTAAGAGAATAAATCTGTAATGTTTTAATCCATGTGAGTTAGGTACCTATCTAATACCTTTAAACGACCAATTCTTGTATATTTATATATTTATAAATTTCTGAGATCTTGAAGACGGCTTTAACGATTTCGCAGAAAATTGGTATATAGGGGTTTTTGGGGGTAAACAATCGATCTAGATTAGTCTTATGTTTGGGAAAACGCGTGTTTTAGAGTTTTCAGGCGTTTTTCTTTCCACGCAGAATATGGTCGCTAATTTGGTCGCGCCGGCCGCTATCCGTTTTGGCTCAGCAGTTTAGGATGCGGACCGCTAGAAAGTGTGTTACGGGTTCAAATTCCACTCGGTGACTTACTTTTGTTTTTTTATGTTAAAGTTAATATATAATTTTTTATTTTGTGTTGTTTTTAAGACAAGTTTAAAGATGTAACTGAGCAAAGCTCGGTCGCCCAGGTACTATATTTTGATAAGACAAATATGTTTTTGGAGATGGAACAAGACATGGCAAACTACATACAATATAAAATGGGATGAGCCAGACTACACTCATGGTTAAAGGAGCTTTACTATCTAAGTTTTTTTGACAGGAAGATCGAAAAAACAGGCCTTCAAACACTACCTTGTCCCGAACAGCCTATATAAAACGTTTAAAAATTGCTCAAGAAAGTCAAGCTGGAGCAGAAATGCCCAGAACCAGCACATTAAAAGATAAAAATGTTATGTCTGAAACCGCTGTGGATATCATAGGTATGTAAAGTAGTTTAGGGATTAATTTACACACAAATAATGTACTTATATACTTAAAAGGTACCATTTTTGCAAAACAAATCTTATAGTATCTGATTTGTGTAAGTTGGTTGATTGTGTAAAAAGTAATAAATATTTTGTCTTTTCAGAACCTTTACAAACATACTCTGAGAAAGGAATGTCAACCGAACCTATTGTTAGTGTTAAAAAACAAGTCCAAGCTACTTTCAATGTGTTTTATAGAAGTAAAGCAATACATACAAAAACAACTACAAGAGAAATTTCCCTTTCTCCTTACACAGTCCCAACTAGATCGACCAAGACATCTCCTTTTTTTCATTTTTGTTATAGCTTTAGATTGTAACTAAAACTAATAACTTACAGAATCGAATGGTCAATTTGTCAACATAACCTAAAATGTTTACAATACAGAACAACCTTCTTATACATATTCTTAAACATTTAATTACTTGAAAAGGATATTTTGTAACATTTAGTGTAATACATAATTTGCTGTTCTAACGTTTTTTAATTCGGCAGCGTAAAAATCAGGATTGTTTAAAAAAAATAATCCGACCATGATCGCGTCTATTCTAGGGAGGTTTCCACTATCAGCTTTGACGAAGTTGGTCTCCGTTTTATATTATATAAGGTAATTTCTTTATTTTAGTCTCTAGGTAGGAACACTGTTAGAAACGAATAAAAACGCTAAAACTCCGTACAAATCTTCGACTGACATTACTGTTTACAAGTGTAAACTACCTAAATAATAGGAAATATTAATAACCGGAAATAATTGCACGACAGCGGTTGCGTAACACGTTTTAATTCACCAATTAGGAACTTCAATAAATCATATAGCAATTAAAAACTGAATATAATATGTTTGACACTTGTTTTCGACACTATTTAATTATCTTCACTATAATTTGTCTGATTTACGTACCGGCTAATAGTTACTGTTAAATTTTACAAAATTAATACTTATAATCAAACTTAGAATATAATAATTATGGAAAAATAACCAAATCAGGATAAATTGCAAATAAAATTAAAAATGCAACCAAGCGTCTTGAGAGTTAGGCCGTAAGAGAGCCCAGTCGTCCGCATAACGGTCGCACGTCATTTTCCCCTTCCATCGCTGTGGCGGGGTGCGTAGCGGGTGTGTAGTGTTGCCAGCACGATGACAGCTACGGTCGCCAACACGGCCATGCTGCATTTGTGCCAGCCCTCGGGCACATCACGAGTCTTGGTAAAATGCTGAAAAGATAATACATGGTCACATTATAAATTATTCTTTTTACAGCACAATTAAAACAGCTATCATCTTTCCATGTTTAGGAGCACAAATACATTAACCACTCATATTTGCTTAACGATATATCTAGCACGTTGTAGGTCGTGTCCCGTTTTCTGGACTTTCTGCCTGTGCTCGTTACATTTGGCAAATATGTATACTGGTTTATTGTACAGTGCAGTATCATGATAAAGGGCTACATGAAATAATAATAACTACATTTTAGCAAGACTCTGAAAGGAACATACTAACAGTGAAAGAATAGTAATATTTCTTTCTTACCTCGCCAACACCACTTTCCTGATTAATCCTCAATGTCACAATGATTTAATCGAATCCAGGGTTTCATATTTTCGGCCGCGCTTGTACCACAGTACCGACGAGTGCTCCTCTCACTTCCTCTCAGATCTTTGATTTGGTACCTGTCTTTTCCCAACACTTGTATAACTTGAAACGGACCTTTGAATATTGGCATCAGCTTTCTGCTCTGGCCGTCGTTATTTTGGCTTTGGATTTTAACGAGAACAAGGTCACCCTCATTGTAAGTCTTAGCCTTTATGAGTCTTTTATCAAATCTCTCCTTCTGTTCTACAGCATTGGCTTTTATATTTTCGTCTACACTCTTACGTAAGTTTGTAACGTCCACGGAGTATTCGCTATCATTTTCAGGACCCAAAGAGTCGGCATCTGCTCGTAATCTGTACCCGAACAAGACCTCACATGGCACCGCCTTAATCGTTTTATGAATAGTAGAATTAAGTGCTTGTTGTAAAGATTTGACACATTCATCCCATCTATCATCAGCTAAGTTAGCTCCCATGGCTTTCATAGCCTCAAGAATAGTTTTGTTAAAACTCTCAACCTGTCCGTTTGAACGCGGCATACCTGTAGCAATTGTGTGCAAACGTATATTTTTCCCTATGCAATATTGTTTAAATTCGTTTGATGTAAAACCTGACCCGGCGTCAGTAATAAGTCTTCTAGGATTTCCAAAAATTTTTGAAATATTTTCCAGTTCATTTATAACATTATTGCTATCCGTTTTACTAACAGCCGATATAAAGACGAATTTTGTAAACGAATCAACTATGACAAGCAAGTATTTATTATTAGATGTAGTTTTTATAAACGGGCCTAAATGATCCAAGTGAAGGGTGTGGAATGGTTGGGCATATTTTGGCAAAGGATACAATTCGCCTTCCTTTGGACCTCCCTTATTTTTGTAATAAATGCAATTCAGACAGTTTTTAACATATTTTTTTACTTGATGTCGCATTTTTCGGAACCAATATTTATTTTCTATGCGTTCAAGCGTCTTATCGACAGAGAAATGACCGTTGTCGTCATGATTAAGTTTTATTATTTGCCAAATGCATAGTTTCGGCACTACCCATCGACGACCCTGAGTGGTACGTCGATACACTTTACCACCCAGAAGCTCATAATTATTAAAAATATCCCTATGAGCATCGGCCTCTCCTGATTCCAAAACCTCTCTTAATTTTACAATTTCTAAGTCCTGTAGCTGAACAGATAATAACCAATCTGCTTCAGTTATTGAAAGTATGAGCTCCGCTTCCGATTGTTCCCCATGCTGCACGGGGTTGCGACTCAATGCATCGACATGATGCATTTTAGAGCCTTCCCTGTGCACAATCTCAAATGAAAACTCCTGTGTGGAAAGTACCCACCGCGCAACACGTGGAACGATCTCCTTTTTAGTCATGGCATATTTAACTGCGTTACAATCCGTAACAATTTTGAATGTTGACCCTAACAGATACAAACGAAATTTTCGCAGAGACGCTATTATAGCAAGAAGCTCCAGCTCAAAGGAATGATAACGTTTTTCCTCCTCTGTCGTCTGGCGACTGTAATAATGAACAGGTTTTTTACCTTCACAAGTATTTTGCATTAATATGCCCGCAATACCGTCCCTGCTAGCGTCTGTGTAAAGTATGCACTCTTTATCAGGGTCAAAAATGGTCAGAATATTGTTTGATGTTAGTGTATTTTTAAGGGTTTGAAAAGCTTGCTGTTGACTATTGTCCCAGGACCAAACACAATCTTTTTTTAACAGTTTTGTTAAAGGACTAGATAATAGAGCGCAATTTAGAATGAATTTTCTAAAATGCTAATGAGACCCAGGAATTGTCGCAGTTGGTGGACACTTTTTGGAATAGGAAAATTTCTTACCGCGTCTACTTTAGACTCATTTGGCATTATTTTATTGTATTCAATTCTATGCCCAAGAAAATCTATTGTAGTTTTCAAAAAATGACATTTTTTTAGGTTCAGAGTTAAACCGTGATTTTGAAGAATTTTTAATACAGTCTCTAATAATGTTAAATTCTCTTCGACCGTTTCGGAAATTAATAGGATATCATCTAAGTACAATATCACTCTGCCAAAACGCAGGTTACCCATCACTTTATTGATCATCTGTTGGAAACAGGAAGGTGCATTCGCTAAACCAAAAGGTAATCTTAAAAATTTATAATGACCGTCTTCCGTAACAAAAGATGTTCTGCTTATTGAGCTTTCACTCATTTTAATCTGATAATAGCCACATTTCATGTCCAAACTCGTAAAATATCTGCAACCTCTTAGCCTGTCCAACAGATCCTCAATACGCGGCATGGGGTATTTATCTTTTTCGGTTATCTTATTAAGGGCCCTGTAATCAACGCATAACCTTTTCTCGCCGTTTTTCTTATTTACTAATAAAACAGGGCTAGCATATGAGGAATTGCTTTCCCTAACTATTCCATTTTCTAGTAGTTCGTCAACCATATCCCTAATAATCTTACGGTCAGCAGGACTGTGACGATAAGGTCTATATTGTACAGGTTTAGATTAAGTCAAGTTTATTACCATTTCGTGGTCATTAACTTTGCCTAATTCCTTGATAGATGATGCAACACAACTTTTATATTTCTGAAATAAATCGATTAATTGGCTGTGATGTGATTGGGTGTCTATTTCTAAATTATTGACACAGTTAACAAATTCATCAAAAGATTTTTGATACGCGAACGTTAAATTATCTCCTACCCGTGAGTACATTAAATCTGATCGCTCAGTCACGTTGCGGCCAATCAGCAATTCGCAGCCAGATATATCCTCAATCACGTATACAACAACGTTTTCTAAACTAACGGTATCCATTAGTAGATTTATGCTTACATACTCGGTTACAATTTTAGTACTATCTTTTGAAAATCCTTGTAATGTTACGGGGATAGCTAATGGTTGTTTTGACAAGGAATATTGTTTCACTACACTTTCACTTATTAACGAACAGCTACTTCCTGTGTCTATAAATGCCTCATGATTAAAATTATTTATCATAACCCTTTTAAAGAATCTATTTTTAACGTCAGATGAAACCACACATTTTGTTTCTTGCTTATCAATTTTCACGTTACTATTCTTTTTACTATAACAAACTGACTCTGTATGTCCCCGCTTTCCACAATATTCACATTTAATATCGCACTGATGCCTTTTATGTGCACCACCACAGGAGAAACATTTTATCGGTTTACGATTTTGTGACTGAGTGTCATTTGTGCCTGTCGAAGTACTGGGCTCTGACATTTGAAACGTTGTTGAGGAAACTGTGGCAAATGGGGTCACACTAGATTGGGTAGTTCCAACTGGCTTAGGTTTATTTTCGCGAGACAAATTAATTTGTTTAGAGTGTTTAGGCTTATAAGTTCGACTATGTAAAAAGCTAGCCAGGCTGTCACAGGTTTTAAAACTACCTACATCGATGGACGCGCTCACTGTGCCTTCACTTATGTTACCCAAAATAATTGAGATGATATCGGCCTCAGTAAAATTTAATGACAACCTATCTATTTTGCACTTTTGATCGAAGAAAAACTCATATAAAGATTGATTGTCTTCTGGTTTTCTATCTATTATATCTTTTAAAAGTTCAAACATATTCCGTTGGATTTGAAATGTGTCAGATATCTTACTACGCCAATCCTTCCACTGCCATGTGGGCCAAGATTCGTTTGTACGTAACAACGAATCGTACCAAATTTTAGCCGGACCCTTTAGTTTATTGAGAGCCTGATAACGAACCATCCTATCAGACCAGCCAAACGTGTTAGAGTAAGACTTTATAATATTCAGCCAAGCTGTAACATTGTCCTTGAGAGGGTCAAAATCTGGTATTAAACTATTCAAGGTCAAAGTATGGGTTGTACTCACAGTATCTTCAACAGGTACCTTCCGTTTTTTCCGTGATACTCGTGGTGATGGCGTTCTCGTTTTCCTGGAGCTGTCGCTGTTGCTACTCCTGCTGCTAGAGCTCGAAGAACTGGGTGATCTGCGTCTGCGCCGGGATCGAGCGGGGGTACGGTCGCGTCTTCCCATTGCGACAATCCCACTTCTGATGTAAACTACCTAAATAATAGGAAATATTAATAACCGGAAATAATTGCACGACAGCGGTTGCGTAACACGTTTTAATTCACCAATTAGGAACTTCAATAAATCATATAGCAATTAAAAACTGAATATAATATGTTTGACACTTGTTTTCGACACTATTTAATTATCTTCACTATAATTTGTCTGATTTACGTACCGGCTAATAGTTACTGTTAAATTTTACAAAATTAATACTTATAATCAAACTTAGAATATAATAATTATGGAAAAATAACCAAATCAGGATAAATTGCAAATAAAATTAAAAATGCAACCAAGCGTCTTGAGAGTCAGGCCGTAAGAGAGCCCAGTCGTCCGCATAACGGTCGCACGTCATTTTCCCCTTCCATCGCTGTGGCGGGGTGCGTAGCGGGTGTGTAGTGTTGCCAGCACGATGACAGCTACGGTCGCCAACACAAGCAGGTGACGTCACGTTTGCTTCAGCCAATCCCGTGCGTTTTCAGTCACGTGGTCAAACGTAAAAATATAATTATTTTATTTATGATTTATTATAAAAATCATACATATTTTTAAATAAGAAGTTGGTTAAATTAGTTTAAAAAAATGTTTTCTGATAAGCTAACAACATTTTGATTTATATTTTCATCGTAGGATAATTGCCTATTGGGGCTCGTTCTGGAGCTGAAGAGCTTGTCAACTTTTCACAAACACTCGTAAACAGTAAAACATCAACAAACAAATGACAACTCGGAATGGCGGCGTTTCAAAATTCGAATCTGTCATTTTTTTTAATCATAGACAAACGAATGAACGCCCCTATTTCTTGTGTCACTCGAGATCAAATGTCGTGCGATTTATATTAAAAAATATACTGAATTTGGCATTCGTCTTGATAACTGTTTTAATATCTATAGATACTAGAATAGACACCCATTTGAATTTGAGAGCTGTTTCAAATTTAAACTTATTACCTACTGATTTCAGGAGGTAATGTTATCGTTACGTCTCCTTTAATTCCTACTGGTTGGTAATGCTGGTCATTGCCTATGGTTTCTGAAAGCATTTTAGAGCACTTATGATATGTGCGTAGATAAAACTTATTTCATATCTTCCCCGATTTGCAGGACGGGGCGACCTGCCGCTAGTACCTACTTTTCTGTGGTACAACTTAACTATAAACAGAAGGACTGTCCACCTGATAGGAAGTGGTACAAGTAGCCTTTATAATTAATTTCTACTGAATTTAAACGGTTCTAATATTGTTGGTGATAGATTTTAATAAAAATTGAATATTGCACATAAGTAGAAATCGAGTCATACTTACTCGTAATAAGGTTGAATTTTATACGCAATGTAATACCGTCAAATCTAATAGCATGTGAGAGGAACTAAGTATCTACTAAAGAAGCATATAATCTTTAAGACGTTGCATAGGGAAGCATTAATATAAAAACTTGGTATAACCCTGGCCGATATTACAGATTTTGGACCGTATGGAGGGGTGCCAGCACCGCAGTAACAGCAATAAAGCCTCTGCTAAAGGGTCATTTAGTATGTTATCCTTCCAATATGAGAAGGTCATAAATAAAACCTGCCAAGTGCAAATCGGATTCGCACACTAAGGGTTCCGTAACATATATCTATAAAAAATCGACGACCTCCGTGGCGTAGTGGTCACCATGCTAGTCCGCCACACCGAGGTCCCGGGTTCGATTCCCGGTCAGGGCAAGTTGGAAAATGGCCTTTTTCAAATTGTCCTGGGTCTTGGATGTTTATCTATATATATATGTATATGTTATAAAATATAGTATCGTTGAGTTAGTATCCCATAACACAAGTCTCGAACTTACTTTGGGGCTAGCTCAATCAGTGTGATTTGTCCCTATATATTTATATATTTATTTATTTATTTATTTTAATCGCATTTGTTGTATGGGAACCCCCCTTAAATATTTATTTTATTTTGTTTTTAGTATTTGTTGTTATTGCGGCAACAGAAATACATAATTTGTAAAAATTTCAACTATCTAGCTATCGCGGTTCTTGAGATACAGCCTGGTGACAGACCGACGGACAGACGGAAAGACGGACAGAGAGTGAAGTCTTAGTAATAGGGTACCGTTTTTACCTTTTGGGTACGGAACCCTAATAAGGAGTATGATGACTGCCCAAAAACAGGGCTTGACAGTCGGCCGGCGCAGGTGGGTCGTGCCATGGAATTGTATGTACTTCGTACCTGCGAGGTTTTCGTATACACTGCGCGATAAAGTGGGAGGTCAAACAACCACAGATAAAAAATATCGTACCATAGATATAGGAGATAAAAAAAAATTTTGTTCTTTCGTACACACGCGTTCGCGTGTGCAAGAAACGAATAGGGCTATCGTAGATTGACTTATTTTACCAATCTGTCTTATTCAATATTATTGTTAGATGGTTAAGAACGAATATGGCAGAATGTCTTTTATTTTTTTTTGGACGAAAAAATGCCAATAAATACTTTGAAGACTTTCTGATGATTTAGCAAAAAATCGAAAATAACATTATGTTTTATACCAAGTTCTTTACCACAAAAATACTTGATATTTTTTTCACTTCCCAATTTTTATAGACCGCTCACTGACTGCAATCTACAAGACATGACGAAATACTAAATTAAAAAAAACAAGCAAATTTTGCTCGTAATTAATTAGAATTTGAACTTATTTTTTTTTATTGCAGCAGTGTTTAGTAAGTAGGCTACAAGTAATTGTAAAATTACGAGTAGCGAGCGAGCGAGTATTTTTGCGCGCAAAACAAAACTTCGTGAGCGGTATAGAGTACCTATTTGGTTTCCCTCTGTTACGGTCGAGTTCAGTGATGGTTTATACAGCAGTTGTCGGCGGAACGCTAGCTATCAGTAGCTTTTCTTTGTATTTTTTTAAAACCAAAGACCGACTTCACCCTTAAACGACACAACCGATTTTAATAAAATTTCTAAGACCTGACAAATAGACCCTTTCAAATAAAAAAAATATCTAAATCGGTCCAGGCATCTTCGAATAACAAATGACATACATAAAAAAAAAGTTCGCGACGAATCGATAACCTCCTTCTCCTTTATAGAAGTCAGTTAAAAAATGCGAAAATTATTGACGAGTAAAAAATACATAAGAGATTCTTTGATTCTATGTATTTATATATCTGTTTAGCTGTAATTGGATCGCCCGATGAAAGAATTTGGTCGCGAAAACGATTTCTCTTTATTTTTACAAAGCGCCGCCGCCTCCGGCTGCGATTGATCATTGTGGTATTGCGAAATACGATTTGCGTGAGTTAGGAAAAAAGTATCACTGGAATCAATAATAGGTTACTTTTTGTCTTTGAGTAAGTTTAGTATTCATTGGACTGGATTAACAGTATTACTATGGTGCAAACATACATATGTAACGAGCTAACAGCACGGAAAATTTACACAATAAAGATTTTTATTTTTTATTTATTTTTTATTAAAAAAAATGCCATGTGAATGTCCCAACTACCCGACCCCCTGCTCAAAGTCAGACCTTGGGCAAATTTTGATCTAACAAATATAATTTTAGCGATTTTCAAATCGATATAGAAAAAAAGAAGCATGCAAGAGAACACACAGACAGCAACCGCTACGCTTATTATTATTTTCATGAATATGTGGAAACAAGCTAGCATTGATGTTAGGAAATGTTTGCGCAGTCATATGCAAAATAGCAGATCGGTGCAGCGAGGCGTGTACGGCAGACAGTGTTAGTACTTATATATACGTTTAATTTTTTTAGCCCATTATGGACCAATATTAAACTGGGTTTCTTTCGGCGTAATTTTCCCAGCAGTGGTCGTTCCGAAACGCTAGTAGTTTTTTGCTTTTGCATTAAAATAACATTAAAAAAACCTATAATAAAAGATACATTTATCCTACATTAAATAAAAAGAATTGACTTTGACTTTATTTTCATTCTATATATTACCTGCAACTAACAAATGATCTTGTAACAGGTCTGCTAGAGAAACATGAGCATAAAAAATTATAAATAAGCAAATCAGACGAAATTACATTTTTGTCATTTACAAAAATGAGATACAACGGTAATTGTTTTACATTCCAGTCCCCCGAGGGGGCGCCGCAATTGGGGAAATAAGCGCAAAGTTCAGGTAAATACCAACCATCGGTAGCTCGTAGGCAGTTACCCACTGTTTTATTCATTAACTAACATTTACTGAGACAAATGCCAGATGGCTACGCCGCGTAGTCCGTAGTCCGTAGCGCGTGGGTGCTACGCCGCGTAGCGGGTAGCGCGTGGGCGAGAGCTACAGGCTACGGCCCGTATGGTACCTCGACCTACGTCTACCAAAGATCGTAGGTAGGCTAGGGTGACGTAAGACTTGATAAATAAAATGTTAAGATTTTTGAAGTGAAAACTTCTTTAGCGGCGTGGTGCACTTTTTTTGGAATGGGTAAAAAATTTTAAACTCGCGTCAGGACACGTGACCTGATCGAAAATTCGTAAGACGGCGCAGGGCGCTTGCGCGAATGTTCGTGTGTGTTTATGTTATAGCGTGCTAATAAAATGTCATGTTTGTGTACGATAGCCCAATAAATAAATATTGTATTCTACCACATAAATGAGAGTACTTTTATACTGATAATTAAAGCAATTCGTGCAAAATTATTCCTTAACCATTCCAAAATATCAAAAATGCACAACGTTAATATTTAAGTTTTCCCTTTTGCCGGCACTCCCAGAGTGCAACCCGTCGTTTTTTTATAAACTTCTTAACTGTAAAAAAATAACTATCCACATTTATTTCAGATTTGAACTCATCATTTTGCAAGAAGACAATAAAATTTATATCACTTCATTAAAGAAAACGGCTGAACAATGTAAAAACTAAAACGTGAACAAAGTTAACAAGTTAGGTATAATATGATTTACACGAGGACACTTGTTATCCAAAAAAAATTAAGGAATTTTTAAATTATTGCGTAAAAGGCCGCGGGTAACAGCTATTTTATCACAAAGATATTTTTTTAGGGAATAAACACTACTAATACATTTAAACTTAGATGGTATGAAAAATATATGAAACAAAATATTGTTGTAAATATATATAAGATCTTTCGTTTTTAAAAGGGGAAATAAACTATTGTGTTGCTCTGTAAACAAAGATTTTATTTTGTTAGTAATTACAAGTTTACTTCTTAGTATCCAAACGCACAAATAAACAAATAACCACAATATCTACCTGTAAACAAAGAAACGACAATAAGGTTTATTCTTTCACTGCACGTCTTTTCCTAGAGATAATATTTTATTTAAATTCACAATCCATTCGTATCACTTATCACCTTTATCATAACTTTTACTTCGATACAATTCTACCCGCATCATATATGATTTATAAATTATTGCTACCTAGTAAATATGTAGGGTACCCTCTATATTGAACGAACAGTAGTGATAACACGGAACACGGCAAATTCAGATTGAGCATCGCGCGATGATTGCCCAGACAACGATTAATAAATAAACAATATTTTTTTTTACATATATTTAAGATTTAAAACGTGAGAGGTGTCATGGGACACCTGGATGGAACGAAGTTCCTTTCGATTAATTAGGAGAGAGAGAGACAGACAGAGAAACACGCGCACGCCGCGCGGCTTGAAAAAGTGTCGTTACAACTTTTGGTCTTAATTTTTCCCGTCTAGCCTCCTTTCTCAACGCGCGATAAGGAACTTCGATCCGATAGTTAACTTTAAAAATCACGTCACACAAAACATAATCCCTGAGATGACCATCGAAATCTATTAAAAACGAGTCAGTCTTTCCCGGGATCTAGCTTTACCTTTGTATAAACCTCAGTCAAATTACAAAATAGAATCAAAACGCATAGTAACCCCAGCGCTACCGACGGATTTTTGTCTCGAAGCTTCAGGCTACGGGGAAGCAGGCGACGGCGGGGCGGGGAGCAGGCGCGGGGGGGGGGGGATCTCTTGAATGAAGACGCGTGTACTAGCTCATTGATGCGGCGTGGGCCGGCCTTGCTCCGAGTCTCCAGAGATCACAGACTCAACTCCATCTCATTCAACAAATAACATGTCTTGAGATAATACTATGAATATTTTAGTCCTTATTGTTTATCCCCCGACAAAAAAATGGGATGTTAGAGTTTGACGCTTATGTCTGTGTGTCTGTCTGTAGCATCGTAGCGCTCGAACGGATGAACTAATTTCGGTGCGGTTTTTTACGTGACAGCGGTTCTTAGCTATGTTTGATGTAAATCGGCTCAAACGTTTAAGTTATTGGGGGTTATTGTTTTAAAGGCAGTGTTTTTCTAAGCAAATAATAGATGGCGCTACGCATATCAATTGATATATGTAGTTCCGTTACTCATCACTAGATAGCGTTCTTAACAGTCGGGATTTTTTTTTTAATTTGCCTGCAAAAAAAATGTGCTCGATATAATAATGACATATTAAATCAGTGCTTCTTTCACCAGTATCCATACACATGAACGCGCCGACTGGTGCCGAACATTTTGTTCATTATGACAGACTGTCGTATTTTGAAATAAGTCAACCGTGCATTATAGTACATCCTGTACTAATAATTAAATTTTATCACACCAGTTTGAATCAAACTTACATACAGACATACATACATGTCCATAACCACGGCCAAAACAGTTGTTATCTAAAGCTAGACCTCGAAGAGATAAGACATAATTTTAAACCAGCTATAGAGTTCTGGATCATAGTTAAATCGTGGAATTTACCAGTAGCAAGTGTTTGAGAGTAGTGGAATTGCTCCAAATTATGTATACGAGTGAAACAAGGCTCACTTGAGCTAGGTCGGTGATATTGCGTAGAGAGATATGCAGATGCGAGGAATAATATGGAATTTCATCGCGTGTTGAATATTAAACGTATGCTAGAATTGCTACAGTTGGCAATGGTCGCGTTAATCCGTCGCTTAGTCGATAATTTCCAAACTGAACTTGTGTTCTAATTTTGTTAGAGTTTCGTCGTCTTCTCAGAACGTTTCTCTAATGCTCACATAAAGGGACGCCTCAGTCAATTGATATAAACATCTTTTTATGAAAAAAAAACAACATCCAACAAACATTTTCGAAAAGATGAGAATGGAAAATGGTTAATCCGTTGTGTAGACAGGAACAAATTTAAATTAAGAAAAATATTCCAATGGAATGAACTAAAAAGTTGTTTCGTTGGAATTGAAAAATAGTTGATCTGTTTTGGTTGGTCGGCTTAGTCATAGTGGAAGTACAGAACTCAATCAATGGAATAGTTTTATATGATTAGTACCTGTGCGACCGAGCTTTGCTCGGTTACATCTCAAACATTAACTACATTTTTTAAAACTTGTCTAAAAACAATACAAAATAAAAAATTATATATAAACTTGAACATAACAAAAAACAAAAGTAAGTCACCGAGTGGGATTCGAACCCGTAACACTCTTTCTAGCGGTTGAGCCAAAACGGATAGCGGCCGGCGCGACGAAATTAGCGACCATTAGGAAAACTCGAAAACACGCGTTTTCCCAAACATAAGACTAATCTAGATCGATTGTTTACCCCGAAAACCCCCATATACCAATTTTCAACGAAATCGTTAGAGCCGTTTTCGAGATCACAGAAATTTATATACATATATATAAATAAATAAATATACAAAAAAATTCTCGTTTAAAGGTATAAGATATAAAAAATAATACACACAATACCCAATAAAAGTTACATTTCCATTGGTACAACAATCATTTGAGTAGCATAACGTCCACTGCCTCTGAACAAAGGCCTCTCCCAACGATTTTCAAGATGACCGATCAACTATAATTCAAATAAACTGTAGACACGGCCTACAGGAAGTCATGTTTGATTGAGGATCACCATCAGAGCGACGTCAACATATCGAGGTGACAATGGCGGACGGCGGCGTCCTTCCGAAAGCCATCATTCAGGTATTTTGTCACGAGGGCGAGAATAGAGGCGCCCGTGCGCCCTTGATTAATGTTAGTGTAGTGAATAGGAATAAGGGATTTCGGCATTTGAGAGGGTTTATAAATAGGAGGTAGATGAAAACAGAGGCCTGGGTAACCGATGTACCAAATAGTCGTGTAATCAATTTGTCGATGTCCAAACTGGAGAAGAGTTTTAAAGGCATCAATCCAACTGCTGTTACAATTCGTTATGACGTACGATGAGTTGCAGGAATAATGCTTTTAAAGCACTTCAGTATGTGTGCGCGGATGTGTGTGGCCACGCCACGGCGCTTCGCTTCTTTCAGCAGACGCTCCACAAAGCAGCTTTTACCGCCTCATCAATCATCACAACAATGCGCGCGTGACCTGACTGCCGTGTTTTAGGGTTAAGCATCGCATACAGAAAAAATCCCTCAGTCGTTATCTACCTAGGGACTTTAGCCGGTAATGTCTGAAAAATATTTATTGAAAATATATTGGATCCGTCTTCATTCCTATCTAGCTGTTTTTTCTACATATTACTAACCACGTGTATTATTATTTCGGTTTTATTAGTTGAAACATGTTTTAACTTGTCTTGTTATAAAATAACAATTTTAATAATTTCATATAAGTATATCCTGTTGTCAGTGCAAAATACCAGACACAATAGCAAGACAATGCATGTCGACCGGATTCCGGTCTGTGAACAGACGAAAGAATAAATTTAGTACTCTACTTACTTTCATTTTTATCGCTGCTAATAAGCTAATACGGAACCCTGCATCGAGAACGGCTGTTCCTACCACTATCTAGGTATTTCTTTTTCCTTCTGAATAGTTACGACATGTCAGATTCGCAAAACATTAGCCTAAAAAGGCTCGTGTGCGGAAGATTCTCCATTTATCAGGGCTCGCAGTGTTAGCTGCTTTGTTGCGGACTAATGTTTCGAGACGCCGGGGTTGTTGTCGATACGAGTCCGTGCTGGAATAGCGCGATATCAAGGAGATACAGATATTTCATTTTGGGTCTAGCGGCTCTAAGCAGAGTTCAGGGTCGCAAGACTCAAAAGCCATTTTAGCGTGGTGACGGTCGAGAAGGTAGAAAAAGGAATCAAAATAGTGATGGGTTGCTATTCGCCCATACCCTCGATCGGTTTCTACGATCTGCGCAGGTAGAGAAGCAGATGGTTTATTATAAAAAAAATGTCTTTCAGTTTAGCATGGAAGAAAGAATGTTACTAATTATTTGCCTATTTTCGAAGCCAAAAACTTATGTGCTCATATGTTTAAAGGTTTTAATTAGACTTTGAAGTGTCAAAAGGATCCTAACATTTTCGGCCTATAATAATTTTTCTTCTAAAAGAACTTAAAACAGGATGAAAATGGAACTCCGGGATGAAGACAATAATTCAACTGTGTCATCATCATACAGAAATGTGTTGGTCGAAAAAAACAAGATTTGTATATTTTCGTCACTTCCATAAAATAAAATTCGTTTCCATGAAAACGGGAAGGAATCTTATTTTTCACGGAAGCGAGTTTATTAAATTTTATTTCAAAATTTGGATTATTTATGATGTGATTTGAAAGACAGTGTTGAAAATTATATTATTGGTAACTATTGTTACCCTCTTTCTCAGCTTACAACGGTCAACTACTGACTGAACTAATGTTGTAAAATAAGTAATCCAGTTGATAGTTATAACTGTTATATTATGTGTGATAAATAAGGATTAAGTATTCTTGAACTTCCGATCGGTCGTTGGAAAATCCTTGGGGGGGCCTATGTCTAGCAGTGGACTTCCTGTGGCTGATATGGTAATGATGATGATTTCTGAACTTTACTTTCAGCTGCCGACGAGCCCACGCATAGTGAGCTAGCCGGCGCTATATATAACTCTCCCAAGTCCCAATAAGGCTGCGTTTCACATCACAATGCTCGAAATCTCTGCTCCGCTGTAACCATTGAAGCGGAGCGGAGATTTCGAGCGTTGTGATTGGTCAATTCATGCGGCGCTAAGCTCCTCTCCGCTCTACTCCGCTTCAGTGGAAACTCAGCCTAAAGGGAGGATTTGCCCATGCGCACACGCTACACGCTGCGCAGACGGCTACGTTGTTGCAGTAGAAGGCATAAAATACTTAGCGTTCGTAGCATGAGCTACCAACGTTTACGGGCGTCTAAGTTGTCCAAGTTTATGGATATTTTTACATGATTGACACGCAAACCAGCATCATAAACCTTCGTCAAGATTTAATATAATAGTACACATTTTTACCTCGAATATTTAATCAAGATCCCCGGTTTCGGACCGCCATTTATTATTAAGAGAATCCTAAAAAGATTCCTCTCACCGCGTTGTAAGCATGATTGATATTTCTCTTAGCGTGCAGATCGCTAAGATCTCTTTTCTTTTGTGATAAATTACTCAGCGTCAGGTCAGATTAGCCTAAAAGCTGTACACAAGTGGGACTAGAAAAAAGGTCTTAAAATACGGTTTGACATTGACAGACTCCGGATCCGGGGAAATGTTGCCGTCCATTATGCCGGCCGTTATCGCGCCGTCCGCCACGGATTTGCTGCTAGGGTTGGTCAAATAGGAATAGTATCGACTATTTGTTGTACATAGTAATATTTACTTCGCCAGAATATAGTAGTATATACATTATACATCCTTAGTTAGTACATACATCCCTTTAAAATAAACTACCTTCAGATCTGCACCACTAACTCTTGATATACTTTTACACAGGGGTGACGTCACGATACGAGGGCCATGTTTGCTCGGGACTGTAACATGCGGCAGAGCTATGTCCGCTACCACTGACGATAAATTATGGGATAACCCTCCTTGCTGGTAGCCCTTAGTGACCTTGACCCTTGGAGTGTGACGTCACGACCGCTTTACGAGGGTTATATTTGTTTGGGATAAATGTAACATGCTTATATTTTCAGTTATGGGACAGATTTTTCGCTTTAGCCAAAATACTCTTTAACCGACTTTCAAAAAGTTAAAGTTTATCATTCGTCACGATTTTTTACTTTTTTATGTATGTTCACCGATTATTCGAAGAAGCCTGGACCGATTTGAAAAATTCTTTTTTTATTTGAAAGGGCATATTCGTCAGGTTGACTCCATAAAACCAAAGTTCGATCAAAATCAACAGTTTGGGGTAAAGTCGGCTTTTAGTTTTGGAAAATCGTATACATACTCCTTAATCAATCACTGATTTCTTGGTCACTCACGACTATCGTGAATTACCCATGCGATGTTAATAACTTCAATCACTATTTAGTTAAACACTGTCTCTCATATAACTCAACAAACAATGTAATAAGTACAAAGTCAATGTGAATCGCAACAAAACCGGAACCTTTTGATTTATTTCACAGCAGCAAGAAAGATTGCAACAAACGAAGTTTACTACAAAACACAGTTGAAGTTTGACTGAGACAATGTTGTTCTACAAACTGCAGGATTCCGGTCGTTACTGTGAAGTTAGCAGTAAAAACGCCGAGTTTCCGAGATCGCTCTCCGGGAAATCCGGAACAAAACACACTGAACCTATACTCCGAACTGCTGCGAGGGATTTTCTGACACACTGATAATTCTACTTAGTCAACCTATCGTATTATTTATAACTTAACTATCAGTAATTTTCAAAGTATTGAGGGTCACCCCACTGACTTCTTGTACTTTAAAACTATATTCACAAATTCGCGGTACCAAGTTATAACAGATGTTTGGAAATTAATTAAATACAAATTGTAAGTGTTCAGTCAACAGACGAAAAGGGGTACCTAATTCGGTCAGTCAAGAAGATAAATATGTATTCTACTTTATTTATCTGTACGGGACAGCCGACATACAGCAACATAGAAATAGTATATAGCTTATAGTTTGTACATAGGTGTAATAGGTCGCAATTAAAATATATTTTTATAGTGGTTTTATTCTCCCTTAGTTAGTAAGTTAATAGTAATACATAGGCAAATAGGTGTATAAATAGGTAATAGTATATACACTTATGTTGAAATCATTGTAAATAAACAGATTTTTCTCTTGTCTTTTTATTCCCCAGATAACTAGATAGCCTAGATAGGTAATAGATCCGATAACAGATATAGGAAACTCTAATAAGAAAATAGGTTTTTGTCACAAACAAATAGTCATAGGCTTATAGTTCCTATTTGTTATTAGAATATTATTATGTAACTTGATAGAATTGTAATAACATATGTAATAGATAAGGAATTTATATAGTTTATAGCAATTTATAGAAATAAAAGCCTATGTACAGAGAGCGTGAACGATACACGGACAGAGGGGCGCGCGCGGGGGGAAGCACACCGCAGCTTCTTATTGGCGCGTACTATAGGCGGTATCGCAATAGAGTGATACAGAAAAATATAGGATATATATACGGCCATATCGGCATACTGCACTGGCCGCACGACTTCAGCACTTCAAGATCGGACAACGGGTTATGAAGAAACAGCAAGACACAGTGGAAATACAGGAAATAGAACGCCACTCTGTCCGCCCGTACGTTCGTTTCGTCCACGCTCGCCGTACCGCTGGGTATATTCACGATAACATCGTGTTTTATTTCGTTTCTTTTGACATCAAGTTTCTTACGATTATCTGTGTCAAAGTGGTACGGCTTGAGCGCCCGCGATCAACCGCGTCGCGCACAGCAGACAGACAGCAGCCCGCATATATATAGGAGAGAGACCAACGTGTGGGTCCTACAGTCCGAAAGTACGTAGGTTCGACACCAGCGCAACCAGTGTACGGTTCGTCACGTACATTGCTGGTCCTTCGGAGCCGGATAGAAGACAGCGTGGGATCTACGTACAGCCGTCGCGTCGTGGAAATAGAAGATGCCAGTCACCAGGTCAAGGTCCGGTCGGGGCGAGCGCACACCGAGGGCAGCGCCAGAGGCTGCCGCGCCCGTACAGCCGTCATCGGAACAACCTGCCGTCGCTACAGCATCCGCCGTGTCGCCGCCACGAGACTCCGAGCTTTCGTCGGAGATGATAGCGTCGTCGTCGCACGGCACCACGACTACAGAAGAAATCCACACCTGGTCTCACGGAACTACAGCTACAGAAGCGAAGTCGTCACAGTCACACAGCACCGCAGTGAGAGAAGCCCCGCCGCGCCCCTCCGCCTCCGTCGTCGCCGCGGGAACCGCTCTCTCGCAACCTACAGAACATGTAGCCTCTCCTCGCCCGTCTAATCGTCGAAGCAGCCAGAAGAGCAAGAAGTCACTTCGTCTCATCAAGGCTAGGGAGGAGCTGCTGCGTCTACAGGTCGAACTCGCCGCCGCCCGCGTCGCCGCCCTAGAAGAGGAAACAGACACAGAAGACGACGACACACTCATCAGTGAACAAGAAACGGCGCGTCGAGTCACCGACTGGCTGGACACCAGTCAACCGCAGCTTGCCATCACAGATCAAGCTCACAATCCGTCGCCTGCAACACATCAAGACGTCACGGCGCCAACAGCTCAAGCCACAGTCGCGCCGCCCGTCATCGTACAGCCAGTGTTGCAGCCTACAGTTCAGCGCGCGGCACCCCCACAGACCCCGCGCGCCCCTCCGATGCCCGTTCCGCCACCGGCGGGAGAAAACACCACATTAGCCGTTCGCCAGCCTCAAACCATCGATATCACCGAGCTCGCGAATGCATTCGCCCTCGCCGCGCGATCGGGATCCCGTCACGTGCAAGAATTGCCTCCGTACTACGGATCGTATCAAGAGTGGTTATCGTTCCGTGCCGCATATCAAGAAACAGCTCCGCATTACTCTGATATCGACAACATGGCCCGCCTTCGTCGCAGCGTACGTGGGAAAGCCAAAGAAGCCGTCGAGACGCTACTCATACACACAGGAAGACCCGATGTTATCATGAAGACGCTCGAGTCCCGTTTTGGTCGTCCAGACGCCATCGCAATCTCCGAGTTGGAGCGCCTGCGTTCACTGCCGCGCCCCAACGACACGCCTAAGGACATCTGTATCTTCGCTACTCGAGTGGTCAACATCGTAACCGCGCTTCAAGCTCTCGGCAAGATTTACTACGTGTACAACCCGGAAGTCACAACGAAGATAGTCGACAAGCTTCCTACGACGCTGAAATACCGCTGGTACGACTTCGAAGCGGAACAGAGTGAAGATGAAGCGGATTTAGTCAAGTTATCGCGATTTCTACAGCGCGAAGCAGACAGATGCGGCCGACATGCTCTACCTGAGGCGATACCTGCACACACAGATACGAGGACACAACAGCGGCGGGAGCGTCAACAGAAAACATTCACCGCGACGGAGCCGCCGAAACCTACACAGAAAAAGGAGTGTGCGGTCTGCGTCAAACCCGGCCACCATCCCTCCGCGTGTCAACAGTTCATAGAAGCGGATCCGAACGGAAGGTGGAACATCGCAAAATCGAAAAGATTGTGTTTCCGCTGCCTCACCTACCGCCACCGAGGTCACACGTGTGAGAAGAAATCCTGTGACGTCGACGGGTGCACCCGCACTCATCATAGCCTACTTCACTTCGAAAAGAAGAAAGAAGAACCCAGTGAAGTTGTCGCCTCTACGTGGTCATCGAGGAAGTGCGCGCACGCCTTCCTGAAAATAGTTCCGGTTCGTCTCAGCGGCCCGAAAGGCGAAATTTCAACCTACGCTCTGTTGGACGACGGTTCGACAATATCTCTGCTCGACGAACAAATAGCACAGAAGATTGGCGCAAGAGGACCGCTCGACCCTCTGCATATAGAAGCCATCGGGAAGACACAAGTGGACGCTACGCAGTCACGACGTGTATCATTCACCATCCACGGTGCTAGCAACAGTCACAGAATGCAAGCACGCACGCTCAACGGCCTGCATCTATCGCCGCAACGCGTCACCGACAAGGACATAGCCGGCTGCGATTACCTCACAGATATCGCCAACGACCTCAAGTATCAAGCTGCGACGCCGAAGCTACTCATTGGGCAAGACAACTGGCACTTGTTACTCGCCACAGAAGTACGAAGAGGTCGACGCGATCAGCCGGTGGCATCGCTTACGTCACTGGGATGGGTCCTACACGGCGCGCACACGCGAACACTAGGACAGCGCGTACACTTTATCAACCACATCGTCGAGCCGAGAAACACAGAAGAAATCGACGTCGACAACAGAATGGACGAACAGCTGAAAAATCACTTCGCGTTGGAGTCCCTCACCATAGCACCGAGACAACCACGCAGCGACCCCGAACAGCGAGCACTCGTCATGTTAGAAGAAAACACACAGCAACGAGACGACGGGCACTACGAAACAGCGCTGCTTTGGAAGTCGACAGACGTTGTAATGCCGAACAATTACAACAACGCCTATAGAAGATTGTTATCTACAGAAAGAAAAATCGACAGGGACCCCCAACTCAAGACTAAGTACGAACAACAGATGGACGCGCTCATCGCGAATGGTTACGCCGAGCGCGCGCCGCCTAGATCGCCTGACAACAAAAGGACGTGGTACCTTCCCCATTTCGCCGTGCTAAATCCTATGAAGCCCGGGAAGGTACGAGTGGTACATGACGCCGCAGCGAAAACGATGGGAACTTCACTCAACGATTGCCTACTCACCGGCCCCGACCTCCTGCAGTCACTACCCGGCGTGCTCATGCGTTTCCGACAGCATCCAGTGGCCGTGATGGCCGACATTAAGGAAATGTTTATGCAAGTCAAGATAAGGACAGAAGATCGCGACGCACTACGATACCTGTGGCGGGGGGAGAAGAGGGGGGATCATCCACCGGAAGAGTATAGAATGACTTCGCTTATATTCGGCGCGACGTCATCGCCAGCTACAGCAATCTACGTCAAAGACACGAACGCCAAGAAGTTTCAAGACTCCCATCCAGCCGCCTATGATGCAGTCATCCGAAACCACTACGTTGACGATTACCTACAGAGTTTTCCGAGCGAAGAAATGGCGATCAAGACAGCGAGCGACGTGCGCGATATACATCGGCGGGCACACTACGAGCTGCGTCAATGGACATCGAACTCAGCGCGCGTACTACAGGGCTTAGGCGAAGCCAACACAGAACAAACAGTCATCAGTCTACACGACGGGTCGAAAACCGAAAGAGCTCTTGGACTAATTTGGAAGCCGACTACAGATGAGCTCGCCTTCAACTTAGACTTGGCGCGTCTACCACAGGAAATAGTCAACAACAGTAAGCCTACCAAGAGGGAAATACTCAAAGTAGTTATGTCTCTGTTCGACCCGCTCGGATTCGCATCCATCGTGACAGCGCGCGCGAAACAACTTCTACAAGAAATATGGAGAAGAGGAACCGGCTGGGACGAGCCAGTGGATGAAGATATAGTGAAACAGTGGCAAGAATGGATGTGTCATCTCCGCGCACTTCGTGACATCACTATTCCAAGAACTCTACGGGGGTACAGCGACGCTCAAAGAAGAGAACTCCACGTGTTAGTCGATGCCAGCGAGGCCGCCTACGCCGCCGCGCTATACTGGAGAATAGTTCATCCGAACGGCGAGATATCGCTATCACTAGTTCTCGCCAAAGCGCGCGTAGCGCCGATCAAGGTCACGTCAACGCCTCGTCTTGAACTTCAAGCAGCAGTCATGGGGTGTCGCATGGCCGCGGCGGTCACAGAAGAACATGACAGCAAGCCAGACGAGAAGACATTTTGGACCGACAGTAAGACAGTGTTAACGTGGATCAAGAACGGCGCGCGTACCTACCGGCCATACGTCGCTCACCGCATCGCCGAGATCGAAGAAAACAGTACAGTCGGCGAGTGGCGATGGGTGCCTACGAAGTTGAACGTCGCAGATGATGCCACGCGGGATGTACCTCAAGATCTCGACAACAATCACCGCTGGTTTCGAGGTCCCGAGTTTCTACGCCAAGATCCGTCTACGTGGCCGTCCGACAGCCCAGTGCCTATAGAAAAAACAGGGGAAGAAAAAACGTGTCACGTCACAGTACAGAAGTCATCGGCCGCCCTACGGGAATGCACTCCAGACGTCCACAGATTTTCCCGGTGGGAGCGGTACCTACGCTCCACTGCGCGGGTCCTACAGTTCGTCGATCTAACGAGAAAAAAGAAGACAGAATCCGTGCATTACAAGCGCACGCGAAAAAACACAGAAAAGGATCCGACGTGGCGCAACAATGAAAAACGCAACTCGCAAAAGAAAATCGCAGTACAGAAGAGTGAAAATCAACAGCGACAGTACATACAGATCCCCGCCACAACACTACGTGCCGCCGAAGAATTAATAGTACGAGCGAGCCAGCAAGAAAGTTTCGCGAGCGACATCACAGCACTCGCAGGCGGGAAGGAAACTAGCAACAACAGCCGACTACGCCCCCTAGCGGTCGAACTTGTCAACGGAGTGATAACGATAAGATCAAGAATAGCCGCCGTTATCAATGTCGAAGATAGTATGAAGAGACCGGCGGTTTTGGACGGGGATAATTATGCTACGCGACTCTACATAGAATATGTACATAGAAAATTACATCACGCCGGCGTAGAGACGACAATCAACGAGTGTCGACAGAAATATTGGATTTTACGCCTGCGACCGACAGCGCGGGCTATCATTCATAGCTGCATACCGTGTCGTATAAGAAGAGCTACGCCGCCATCCCCACCCACCGGTGACCTACCACATTGTCGACTCGCGCATCACAGACGACCCTTCACCTACTCTGGATGGGACTACTTCGGGCCATATACAGTCACAGTCGGGCGAAGCACACAGAAGCGCTACGTGGCGTTGTTTACATGCCTAACAACGCGCGCCGTACACTTAGAAGTCGCCGCATCGCTAAGCACAGATTCCGCAGTACTGGCCTTCCGAAGGTTCATAGCAAGAAGAGGATGCCCTACTGAAATGTGGTCAGACAACGGTACCAATCTCCGAGGTACAGCATCAGAACTCCGCGAAGCAGCCAAGGCAACAGAAGAAGAGGCTAACAAGAGGTCAATCAGCTGGAGGTTCATACCCCCCGGATCTCCCTTCATGGGGGGTGCATGGGAGCGACTCGTCCGTAGCGTAAAGACAGCGCTAAACACCGTCCTGCACGAGCGTCATCCCTCAGAAGAGACGCTCGTCACGCTTCTCGCCGAGGCCGAATATACAGTCAACAGTCGGCCACTCACGCACGTCTCGGTCAACCCTGAAGATCCCGAGGCCATCACCCCAAACCACTTCCTCCTGGGTGGTTCAGCGCGAACTCCGAGCCCCGGCACCTTCGACGACAGCGACCTTATCGGGCGCCCTCACTGGCGCGCCTCACAACGTCTTGCCGACCTATTTTGGGCAAGATGGCTGCGCGAGTACCTGCCTGACTTACAACACAGGCGGGAGCCCCACGCTAAGGGCCCCGCAATCCGAGCCGGCGACGTCGTCCTAGTCGCCGATGGGACGCTGCCACGCAACACATGGCCGCGTGGTATCGTCATCGCCACACACCCCGGACCGGATGGAGTCACCAGAGCAGTCGACGTGAGGACCAAGGGCGGAATCCTGCGGCGACCCACGAAGAAGCTGGTGATCCTGCCTACGGCGTCGGCTGCCCTCCAGGAAAATCAAGAATGCGACGACCTGGCGGACGACGCACGGCGGGAGGATGTACGGGACAGCCGACATACAGCAACATAGAAATAGTATATAGCTTATAGTTTGTACATAGGTGTAATAGGTCGCAATTAAAATATATTTTTATAGTGGTTTTATTCTCCCTTAGTTAGTAAGTTAATAGTAATACATAGGCAAATAGGTGTATAAATAGGTAATAGTATATACACTTATGTTGAAATCATTGTAAATAAACAGATTTTTCTCTTGTCTTTTTATTCCCCAGATAACTAGATAGCCTAGATAGGTAATAGATCCGATAACAGATATAGGAAACTCTAATAAGAAAATAGGTTTTTGTCACAAACAAATAGTCATAGGCTTATAGTTCCTATTTGTTATTAGAATATTATTATGTAACTTGATAGAATTGTAATAACATATGTAATAGATAAGGAATTTATATAGTTTATAGCAATTTATAGAAATAAAAGCCTATGTACAGAGAGCGTGAACGATACACGGACAGAGGGGCGCGCGCGGGGGGAAGCACACCGCAGCTTCTTATTGGCGCGTACTATAGGCGGTATCGCAATAGAGTGATACAGAAAAATATAGGATATATATACGGCCATATCGGCATACTGCACTGGCCGCACGACTTCAGCACTTCAAGATCGGACAACGGGTTATGAAGAAACAGCAAGACACAGTGGAAATACAGGAAATAGAACGCCACTCTGTCCGCCCGTACGTTCGTTTCGTCCACGCTCGCCGTACCGCTGGGTATATTCACGATAACATCGTGTTTTATTTCGTTTCTTTTGACATCAAGTTTCTTACGATTATCTGTGTCAAAGTGGTACGGCTTGAGCGCCCGCGATCAACCGCGTCGCGCACAGCAGACAGACAGCAGCCCGCATATATATAGGAGAGAGACCAACGTGTGGGTCCTACAGTCCGAAAGTACGTAGGTTCGACACCAGCGCAACCAGTGTACGGTTCGTCACGTACATTATCTATATTATAATTGTCTTTATACACTTTGTATATGTATTTAGCGATACGTTCGCCTATGTGTTTATTACGGTGCACTAAAAGTCATTTGTATTTTATTGTATGTAATATTCAATAATTTAGGTATGTATACCATTTTAATAAAAATATTTTGATTTTAATAAAGCCTTTCAGTGAATCAATTTGAGTGTTTATTTTTAGTGTAAAATTTTTAACAGTGTTTTAAGCTAAAAATAAACATTTGACCTGCACCTTTTAGTATGCTTTCAAAAAAATACGTCCGCATTTTGCGGCCCGCAAATTCCGCCACACCTTCACACAAGAATGCGTCCTTTCGCAGCCATCGTCAGGTCAACTCACAATTTTATTGTGCGGCCGCTGACCGTACTCAAGGACCCTCTGACCTCTCTCGAGGTGGGGTTGCCGAAGGTGAAAAGTGAAAACTCGTGCTATTTCAATAACAAAGTAGAGAGGCCACACGTGTGACATGTAGATTACTGTTCGTGTATACAGTGCCCGTTACCGGCGGGCACGCATGAGAGTGTTGAGTGTGGAAGAAGCAGAAGACATTTCGTCTATAGTCTTGAGTGCGCGGAGTAGACTGTAAATAGGGATTTGCAAGTTCACCAATCTGGGGCTCCTGTGCTTCCTGTTTGCAATCCAGACGATCTTCTCCTGGGCCCAGGTCTCAGGTTCCACACACATTTCACTTGTTTAGTGGTTTAACCTACGGTCGAGATGACCATAGGCGCGTCGCGGGATGATTTAGATGATCACTTTAATTTTGTTTGGAGCGATGCGTGGTGGTTGAGTCCAGTCGCGTATCGAACAGTACTGAGCTAAGAATGCGCTTTGCACTAGCAATGAGAAAAATATAAAATAATTTGCGGGTAGTTATGATATGCCTTAGCGGGGCGAACAAGTGTTTGCCTACCCTTGATGGAAAAAAGCGTGTTAATATTTATGTTGTTGTTGTTGTATATATCTTTATTGTACATAAACATTACAAACATAGGAACAATAACAAACCATAAAATTTGTAGGTACAAAGGCGGACTTATCCCATAATGGGATCTCTTCCAGTCAACCAAATATCAGCGAAAGGATACAATAAATGGGCATAACGGGTAGAAATCAAAGTGTACATATCGGAATAACTTATATATATTACAAAAATAAACATATATTCATACGTATAATACATAAACTTATATATATCCAAAACAAACTACATCTATAAATAATATAATAAATAAAATACATAAACTACAATATATCTACATGTCTGAGGAGTCGTCATAATATCTTCTAAGTCTGATCTTGAAGGAATCGAGTGACGGCGCACTTTTCACGTCTGCAGGAAGCGCATTCCACAACTGGGCAGCGAGAACTGAAAATGAATCCCCGTAGGACTGCGAGACATGAGCAGGAATTAGCAGATGAGGGATACCACTACCACGTAGACGACTGTCGATCTCTCTAAATGAGAACCTCTCAGAGAGGTATCTTGGGGACTGGGGATTAAAAAGGACTTTATAAAGTAGAGAAAGGATATGACATTATTATTAAGGATTATGTCATTGTATGTATCAAGTTTCTTGCCTTCTGTATTATTAGTACAATGCAATACAATATAATTGAAGCAATATTTTATGGTTGACGTTTTGATTAGACAATTCTATTGGTTCAATTAAATTTTAAGCAAAGCAAGCCTAACATAATATCTTCAGAATCAGTCGTGGAATAACAAAATCGTTACCATGTCTAAATTATTTTCAATTTACAGACTCATTTGCATTTGCAGTGTCTCGAGCTGATGCCATGATTTGTTAAACAAATAGCTGACTCCGGGCTCCGGGGCGGTACAAGGCGATACCCCAGGCTGCTGCGATATCAATATTTTTCAAGCTCAGATTCTAAACGATATATTTCACTTCACTTTAAAATAGACTTTGTTCCCAAGTAACAAGGTCGATATAAAAGTCAGTGACTCTTCTATGCATATCTAATATCGGAAATATTATTTTGATATCCTCTAGATTCCACTTCTAACTTTGCGTAAATTTTATCAGAAATAGGCTATGCCAAAATTTTATTCAAGCGACTAGTATTTATTGACTACGACACTAGCGAGTAGGAAGCGACGCTAATCAATTAAATCTAGAACAAAGTTAATTTTTTTTTATAAACTGATCAAATTAAATAAATTATGTAGAGTTCGAATTTTGAATGGCCCGATCAGCGAGCATAGAGGACTTCGGGCACAGCTTCGAGACTAACTCGAACGGACGACACGTGTTGGAACAGCGGAAACTTACGGCGTAAATATTAACTGGTCGCCATTACCAAAGTACCCCATCTTTTCCAACTTTCTTCAATATTCATGCGCAAAACAACTTTTTTCAAGAAAAGTTGCAAATTCAGACCTTAATTATCTTGATTCTAGAAGTGAACTCAATTAAAAGTTTTTTTATTCATGTGTGCTTCCATAAGCATTCGAATGTGGAGTTCTCGGTATTTCTTGTTAATAACTATTAAGAGGAATCCTTTGCCCAAAAATGACGTCAATACAAAATATGCGGCAGTAGGTGTAACAAAAGTAGTGGTACTGAATTTTTTAAACCATCATAATCCAACGTATTTTCATATTTTCCCGTACAGTATTACGTTTAGTATTACGTACAGATTTACTGAAGAACTTTAGAAAAACTCATTGTTACTTTGTTGTTCGTATCTTGGAAGTTAGCGTAGAGAATCATTGCAACAAAGTTAAAACTAAAGAAAGATTGTTACAAACTGGCCGAGGTAGTAAACTTAATCCAGTGAATTCCAGTGCAGTGTAGCAGTAAGTAGTGAAGTCGAACTCAGAGCCGTTACCAGTTGTCGAGAACATCGTATGTCCACAACGGTAACTGAAGAACGTAGACTTATAAAACGGTCGAGTTTGTAACCAGAAGATAAAGTTACTGTAGTTGAATTTAGAGCCCGTATGCGAGCTGTCGAGAACAAATAGTTGTGTTTCTTGCGAGACTTATTCTAGTTGTCTTATCATATCTTTTTTAAAGAACCATGCTGTTAATACTTTAGCGCACATGGAAGACAAATTTTCCATGCAACCATTCTAGCTGTAGCAGTAGTAACTACAGCTCAGTCTGTAGTTTTATTGTGACGAGTCCGTTAGTTTCAGAAGTGTACGTGGTCGACGGGCAGATCGTATGGCAGCGGCGGATTGTCCGACTGGAATCTGTTACCAACAAATTAACCGGACGATTCCTGGTAAGGGGTGAGATTCCATCGTCTGACAAAAGAAATGATTCCAAGAATAAGTAAATCATCAAAATCAATGATTGATTTCAACAAATTTGAAACTCCAAATGATTTCTGGTAAAAGTAATGTATACTCCATAGAAATCTAACAAAAACAAACCTACACAGAAGATATAACATTCAATATATCGTAGAATCATGTTTACCATCACCGGTGTGCAAAGTTAGTCAAATCATATCCTTACCTACACTGAATCTATGAAACTTTTACAGTTAGCTATAAAACAAAGTCAATTTACAATTTATAGGATAAGAAATCCTTAACACTATAAAAATATTTATCTATCAAAAATAACTTCATTTTCTTCTTAAACAAAATCAAATTAATTCTTTATAATGTTCGGGAATTTTATTATCTGTTATCGGTGCCATAGCTAACACTATTATGTAACAAGGCAGTTTTGGATGAATGCATGCAAAAATTGTCCTAACGTCGGTTTCTTTCTACTCTATCAGATAATTTAGGAAACAGGTGATTACTTTTTACAAGTTAATATAGCTGTTTCAATTATACATACCTAGCGAAAAAATCTTTAAAATCTTGTTACTTTAAGTACCAAAAGATATATGTTTAGAATCTTGTCGTTAGATATAAACTGAAAAGTCCTTTATAACTTTATCCTAGCTTTCGTATTTATTAATGCATTTTTGTCGAGACGCGACCTCAGCTTCATCCATGCAAGATTGAAGAAGAAGCTAGTGTAAGGCCCTGGCGTGTGCTTTACTCCGGGGTTATATAAAACTGCTCCACTAATTCATGCATACTAACATTTTAAAATAGATTAAGCGCATTTGTCTTTCCGTCCTTAATGCCAAAACGAAGCTAAGGATAGATGTGATTAAGTATTTGAATGCACGTGAGACACCGGAGATTGACATTTTATTGTTTATTTTATTATGTATATTCCGCTAAGATTTCTGAAAGCCTGAAGTATATAGTAGTACCACACAGTAATAATATGCTGATAGTACGTACCCTCAGCTGCCCGTGCTCCGGAGCCCTTTCCCTCTTGCGAAATTTCTTCAAACAAAATTGCAGGCAAAAGCTAGTTTTAATATAATTTCATATTCATAAAAGTTCAACTTTTGCTGCGACCGTGAGCTTAAGTACAAGACTTCTGTGTGCAATTGTGCATTTCACCAGTTGTGTGTTCGCTGGAAGGTTGCACAACACGACCTCTACACCAATCACATTTTAATACTGTTCAGAAACTGTGATTAAAACAAGTTGGACGCTGAGCTCATGTTCTTTTGTGAACCTCGCGCAACAGAGCAAGCAACAAGAATTAATTTCTTAAGCTAAAGTTGGCTAAAGGATGTACAACTCTTTCACGAAATAATTGAGTATTATAATTTCATTTTAACTCGTGAAATGCTTCTAAATTTGATATGAGCTTATAAACTTATATCTAAGTTAATAAGTTTTTAATAAGAGTTTATTAAAAGATTGATTAAAGCTTGAGTATCGGAAAAAATGATGGCACCCGCAAATATTTTTAAGTTTGCCATGGGCTGTTTGTAAGTATGGGGCATATGTTTGAGTGTGTGCCTAGATGGTTTTCCCGCATTACAAGATATCCCAACTAATTATTTATAGATGTCGTTAGGTACTAGATGTAAATGTAGACCTTTCAGTTAATTAGGTGTCCAAATTGTTCGTGAAAGCCAAGAATACTGCGAGTATAATAAAAGAAATGGGAACGGCAGAGCGAATGAAAAGGTTAGGACTTTCCAAAATTTCGGATTTAGTCCCATATTCAAATTAGTTTATATTTCCAAGTATCTTTTTCCATTCCGGCACGTAGGGTTAGCACGAACATTTGCGTCAAAGCAAAGTATTCGTAGTATGAGTATTCATGCTAACCCTACTGATACCCTTCTCCAAACAGCCTTGAACTTGTTCCTAAATTCCATTTAGATTACTTTGTTAAATCCTTTTAGAATCGCGCTCCTTTATTACTTTCTTTTCAAAGAGATCATTATTACATTAGCCTAAATATTTACTAAAACTGATACATTACCTATCACATCTATATTCCTCACGGGGTAGACAAAGCCCAGGACCTTAACTTGGCCCAAAGGCCAGGTTTAGCGTGATAGTGGGGGTGAAGATGGAGAAAGGGAACCAAAATCATCGGAGAGTGAAGCGTCGCGCCTAATACAGTCCGACCCTGAATACACGACTTCTTCTTTGCGGTATTTTTGGTTTTATATAAAATATTAATCAAAAACATACACAATAAAAAAAGATTAAACATATACAATCGACACCTTTTTTATTCTAAACTTGCTGAAGCCCGCGACTTCGTTCGCGTGAACTTTATGACTCAGGAAAATACTCATCATTTATTTCATATTTAATTTATTTATCAGGCTGAACAACTTATGCTTACGCGTAATTTCTGTATTTCTTATAGTTTAGCTCTATGGTACTGCATCAGGTGTTCCATTTTCCAAAATCAAATTATACTCTATACACGGTGATTTTTTATTGGTTTTGGAGCCGAAGGCCACTTAGTAAGAATCGTTAGTAAGACCAAATTAGCTAGTCAAAATAAAAATTCAGAACCAAAATTTTTTCACTAAAACTCGAAAGTAAAATCGTGAGATCAATAAGTAGTGCCACCGCCGGCCGGCCGCCGGGGTCACGCGAGTTCACGAGAGAGTTTTGGACGAGTGTACTACGTGGTCTCGATCGAAAATCATTTTTGTAACTTATTTATCTTATGTCATACATAAATTTGGATTACGTATATGGATGGAGTAATTGACCGAGCGAGCGAAGCGAGCGAAGCGTCTCAGTTTCGAGATTAGCCAAAAATTCTTTTGTCCGTCTGTCTGTCTGTCTGACTGTCTGTCTGTCTGTCTGTCTGTTCTCGCCTACAGGTCGCATTTCTTAACTGATTCTCATGAAATTTTGTAAGCAGGCTCAGCAACTAAATAGAATTTTTTTGTCGAGCCATTTTTTTGAATTTTTTTAAAATGGCGGAAATATGGGTGTTTAAAATTTTTAAACTGTCATATATCCGCTATTTCAAAATATTTTCAAAAATGTCACTAGACTTTTTTGATGCCATTATAAAAACGCAACTTTTTTATTTGAACAACTTTTTTGTCTGGACAACTTTTTTATAAGTTATACTTGAACGGGTTTAGGGTGACTCGCGAAGTCTAGCTGACTGAGCAGTGACGGATATACAATACAAAATCTTCTTACAAAATATTGAATTCAGTCAGGGTTACTGAACAACTTTCTTAAAAATACATGTCTCCCGTGGGAATTAAACCCGCGAATTCGGAGCTACAAGGCCAATGTCTTGACCACTATTTTTAAGAAAAGAAGAAAATTGACAAATTTTTGTTGCGTACATTCAATACCATATAGTTCACAAAAAAAACAATAGATGTCCAACAAAAATTTTAAAACTCTTAGAACTCGCTATGGTTATTTTTTCATAAGTTTGATATGTTTTTGTTTGATTGACTTGATTTTTTCTAGAATCGTATGACTTTTTGTTGTCTTGCTTGTTTAAAGTTTTGTTTAATTTGTTTAGTCGGTTAATTGTGTTAAATTGTCGTGTATTGGATTGCTTGCTTGCTTTGCTTAGTAGTAGAAGATATAATCGCGAGGTCTAAGTTCGTGGCGAACTACTAGTTTATTTACTATACGACATTTTCTTTTCCAAAAGCAATGAAAAGTCAGCGTGTATGTTGCTCAGGCTTAACATTTTTTGTTATGCTATAAAACAAAAAAGTTTTATTCGAATCCATCCAGTATTTACGCAGATTAGATTGTGCAAACAAACTATTACTATGTCTACATGGCTACAATTATATATTTATTTTGAAAGATATTCAATTTACAGAGTTACGGACACATTTTTTTACTGTTTTATTATATCTATAGAAGTGAGCGAAGCAAGTAAAATTTGAAATGCTGGTCAGCATGATTCCGCACGTCCATCAACCTTCCATCACAGTCCGCTGCAGGCGCTCATTAAATATTCATTTGTCAGCTCGACAGCCTGCAACGAGAGCAAATTACACTAATTGTTGTACAACTAATTATGCCAACATGATAAAATTCATTTAACTATCATTTATTTTTGCTAGGAAAGTTATATTTTATGGAGGTCTGGAGCAAAACGTGCGATATGCCGTGTGATATTGTCTCAGTATGTATATATAAATAAATATAAAAAGTAAATATATAGGGACAAATAACACTGATTGAGCTAGCCCCAAAGTAAGTTCGAGACCTGTGTTATGGGATACTGACTAAACGATACTATATTTTTTAACAAATACATATATAGATAAATATCCAAGGCCCAGGACAATTTGAAAAAGGCCATTTTCCAACTTGCCCTGACTGGGGATCGAACCCCGGATCTCTGGGTCTACGCCACGGAGGACGTCACACGTCGTATATAGGTAAAACACAAAAAAATTGCGACCGATATTTTTCGATATCCTGTTATTTCATATTGATGAGAGATTTCATATGTTATTTGAAAATGTACGCTCTATATTCTGAAAAAAGCTTTTTTAAAATATCAATGTACATTTTTCGTACATATTTTCGAAGCGTAGCGAAATTTACTGTATTTCATTTCATCATATGTTCAGCAATTCTAAAATGTTAGCTGAAAATTAACATTTTAGCAAAAAAAAGCTCGCTTGAACCAATGAAAAGAAATAACAACTAAAATTTACCACTCCTAGCAACTACTTTTACCTTTTACCACATAATTTATTCCATAAATAACCATTATTTAAAACGGGTTAAATAATTTTGATAGCGCCTACATTCAGCAATTCTTATCAATAAATCATCAAAAGCGAAGGCTATATTTCTCAAAGTCGGAGGAATTGATAATAACTGTAGCGAGTGATTGCATTAATATTAAACGGCCTTCTTCCGGCGCCCGGGAAGTTGTTTTGGACAAAATCTTTGAATTTCTGCGCTGATTTCGAAAGGTCGAGATAATGAAGCTGTCGATTGTCGAATAATGAAGGATGATTCGATAAAGACTGTCAAGCGAGAGAGACAAAATAAATTAACAAAATAAATATATTACACCTACAAAAAGATCTCTCAATAAATGCAGTTCATTTTACAGTTGGTAGATGTTTTTCATAAAAATAGTTTCAGGTACATTTCATGAAATGTGTTGAGGCATGACTGTAATTAAGTGATTCAGTTAATTTGATGGGCCGTTTTACTATGAATTATTTTATTGGTTGAATTGGTTCAAGCAAGGTACAGCATTCTCGCGATTCACATGGTTATTCATTCATATTCCTGGCGGTCGTAGGAAGATCATAAATCGAATGAATGTGTATTATGTTAATTAATATTAACTGACATAAGTATTTTAAATCTGAATTAAATAATTATGAATGTCCATCGCAATACAAAGAGGGAACGCAGCTAGCGTGATGAGCATTTTTGAACCAGATACTCCGATCCGAGGCGGAATTTTTAAATCTAATTAAATCTAAATATATGCAATAACTTTTTTCTTTTCCTATAATTATTGTCACAAACATTCTGTGGTAGCGACCCTGTCACGTTTCTAAGATAACCCTCCTTTTTAAAGCGGGTTCCGTGGGTAACACATTGAAGCGCTATCTCGCAGTACATCGCCACACTAGACACTACCCACCACAAGCCGGGCGCTGCCCACACATGGTGCGCGGTGCGAGACCCCGCTTGCAAGTGTTTTGTTTCTCACGCTACTCGCTAGATGGCGCTACCACATACAAATACAATACCAAGAGAAAAATCAAAAACAAAAGAGGAAAAATGCCACTCCAAATGCTATACTATCTCATCATGCTCTCAAACGGATGGATTTTAGATAATCTTATATGCATTTTTAGTACAATATTTTTATTTAGCATCATCATCATCATTTCAGCCGCATAACGTCTACTGCTGGACATAGGCCTCTCCCAAAGATTTCCAAAATGACCAAACTAGAGCGGCTTGGAATATTTTTTTACAAGCCGCTCTGGTTAGCCGATCAAGTTTTGAAGTAATATTCAAGTTTTTGTTTTTACATTTTTATACATACTTTACAAAGTTTATATGAGCAAGGAAATTGTGCCTATGACTCAATGACCAAGTTATAAATAAGTTATTCCGCTGACGCTGTACAAATCTTATTTTTAAAGTTCCGTAAACAAGGAATTAATAACCCTTATAGTTTCGCCACGTCTGTCACTCCTGTCTATCCGCGGTTTTGCTTAAAGACTTAAAGGTCCTAGAAAGCTGTAATTTGGTATTGAGTATATGTATAATTAATCATGCCAAAAAAGTGGTAATAAATTTATTGTAGGTTCCGTATAGGTCACAATAAAGTGATACCACCCGTACTTGTAATAGTGTAGCATACATTATTCAACAAAACTTTTTAAAATGTATTTTAAATTTTGCCATGAGAAAGTTAACGATCCGTTCAGGAAGTTTGTTAAATTATGTTATACCTCGACCCAAGAGTGACTTTCTGGATTTAACAAGTCGAAACTTAGGCGTATGAGAATTATTTTTGTTACTAGTGTTGTCATTGTGATCACTATTTTCTCTCTTTTGTAGCACAATAATAGTATTTATGTTAGCCGCTTTACCCCTTAAGAGCAATCCATACGACATTATGCTATCCAGACCAGAAGTTTCAACAGTAGTGCAAGGTCTGGCTCTCCTCACACCAATGCTGCCGAACTAAGTTTCTTAGCAGTGCAGGCTACAGTTATGCCTAAAACTTTGTATTGGGTACCCATTCTTAAACTTGGCCATTAAGACTCAAAGGTTTTCTCAAGAGTAAAAAATTAACGCATTTATTCTTTTGTGTGTCTAAGGCCATATTATTAATCATAAACCTACTGAGTACTTGTGACAGTATTGCATACATAGTAATAGTTTATGGATTTTCTGTCAACTTTAAAAGCAAACAATACTACTTCACACAACTTTTGTGTAAGACAAGGGAGGGGTATTAACCTTTTGGTTAATATATATCAAAAACAAAATGGACCATTTATTGAGCCCTGTGGAACACCCATGCAGACAGGTGAACTATTTGAAGCTCTTTGTTGATTTCATTGAGTTCTATTGTCAAGATATGAAATTACAGAGAATTGCAGTATCAGTAACACCATCAAATTTTAGTTATTTTCTAAATATTATTTGATCGACACAGTCGAATGCATTCGACAGATTATAAAAAAACCCTTAACGTCTTGTCAATTCTCCCAGGGTTTTTAAATAATTTTAATTAAGGTTGCTGCTGCATCAGAGGTAGAGTGCTCTTTTGTAAAGCCAAATTGGCGACAGTTAAGCAATTTATTAAAATTAAAATATAATACTAGCTGGTCTAAAATATTTTTTTTAATATTTAACTTAATGCCAGTAATGTTGAAATTGGTCTTTATTAGTTCGGATCATGTTTCGACCCCTGTTTGAATAGTGCTATAACTTTACTCGCCTTCATTAAGTCAAGGAAAATACATTTATTAAACATTAAAGTTAAGTGAGAAGCAACCAGATAGATGATACTGCTTAAAACAGAAACTGAAATACCTCATAGGTCCTCAGTTTTTTTAGTGTTAAGAGCCTTGTAAGCTGAGGTAATGTCATGTGGAGTTATGCTAGTAAAGGTAAGTAAGTTATGTTGGGCGTAGATGCGTTAATTATCATCAGCGGCGTTCAGACATAAAAGCAAAGACTGTGTGATATCTTTGAATTATTGTGATATCTATGAATATTAGCAAAAATAGTACATATTGCATTCATTATCTACTTCGATATCGGACTCAGCGGTTTTATCTCTGATTTTTAATTTGAATGTTGAGTCCCTAGTATTAGATTTTTCAGTCTCATCATTAATTACTGACTATGTTGTCTTAACTTTTCTTTGGCTGTTCGTTAGATGTGGTGCTTTCGCAGCCAAACACGTTTCTTAACCATTTTTAATATTTTCTAACATGCACCAAAAAATCTGCATTAAAATTATACCTTTATTTACCTTAAAGTTATGATTTCCTCCTACTAATGTAAATACCATTTGTCATAGATTTAGATGGTATAAGATGGATATAGAGTATTGTAAAATGTGACCAGAAACGAAATATTTCTGTATAACTTTTTATGGGTTGTATTTGTACCTACTACACAAACTATGGGTAAAGCAGTACGATACTATCTTTCCAGTATAAGATAACTTATAAATTAACACAGTTTACAATTTCGAAAATCAAATTTTCGTGTAACGATGTTCGAGCCAGGGTGACAATGGGTGACATGTTTTGTATGAAAACTTGCCTCATTGTCAAATTGATGCTATCTCTTTTGCTCTTATGAAGATGACACTTATCATATTATCTGTCACACTCGGCTAGTGTGGTCTTTTTAAGCAGTAAAAAAAATTCTACTTCTATGCCTTTTGTAGTCCTCACAATACAATAATTGGTGATATATTTGTTAGACTGGCAATCGTCACGATCGGAATGTATATAATCAAGATAATTACATCACATGTCGTATCAGATTAGAGTGACGTGCCCACTAGTCTAAAGTTGAAGTTTAACCCGAGTATCTGTAAACATTAATCGGCAACTGACAAATGTGGTGAGCTCGTGAATTCAGTTTTGGCGAGCTTCATTTCAGGGGCTGAAGATGTGCTGATTTTATAAATCAATAAAAAACAAATTAGAAGCTACATACTGTCAATTTATATACCCAATGGAGTAGATATAACCTAGGGCGGTAAGAAGTTCCTCAATCAGTTTTTACGGTCTGCATGGAAAGAGAAGAAGCTGATACACTAAGTTTTTACTTTTCTCTCCGAGCAGCACATTGTCATATTTTCTGATAAATAGAGCCTCTCCTAAAGTAGTTCCCTCAATCGGATTTCACAATATTTTTCGGAAGAGAAGTAACTGGTACATTCTTAGTTCTTTCTATTCTTCAAGATCGGCATATAAGAAGATATAGAAAATGCCACATCAGTACTTACGTGTTATTTATGGCAAATATATAACATTGTGTATCTTCCACAAATTCCATCGCTTGTTCGCTCCATTGAATTAAAGTTACGTTTACACAAGTTAAAAAGTGTTCGGGAAAGTTTACAACGTTACTTTACCATTATTTCCGTGATTTAATTTGGTTTAAAAAGCAGTTTATCATCATCATCTTTATTTTCAGCCGCATAACGTCCACTGCTGGACATAGGCCTATTCCAAAAAATTTCAAAATGACCGATCAATAGCACCCTGCATCTATGTGCTTTCCGTCTGACAGATGGTGTAACCAACTTGTAGGTCGAGAACCTTTTTGCCCTATCGGGCATCGGTTCGTCGCACTAGCTAATGCGCTGGGCTATGGAATCAGGGAAAAGCAGTTGAGACATCATATCTTTTTGAGTAGGGCGCCATAAAAAAATCTTAGTCTCTGTGAAGTACTGAGTTTTTACTGATTCGCTCTACATCGAGGCACTGAACTGGCATCTCTCCTCTTAGGGCTAACCTCTTCCCAGCTGCCTCCTTATTGGTTAAGCTCACGTCAGGCTTCGGCATCCTCAGTTGTAAGACCACTGGCATGCATACACGAGCACTGACGACATTAAACTGGTGCTAAACTGTTAATTGCTAGGAATGATGTCATTACGCGGGCCACTATAATCCGACTAATAAAATCCAGTAATTACCCAGGCGTCCCTCCACCTGCACTGCTAACTGCCGGTTCTCGATTGATATAAAATGATTTGTCATAATATAACTTCACGTTTAACCTAATTTGGTCTCATAATGATTCTTCTTTTTCGCCTCTTTTTCTCATCTTTCTTTATAATAAATGAAATAATCATAATTTTTTGAAATGAATGTTTTTTTCATAATTATCATTCACATAAGAACATATACACTTATGCTCTATCTAGCCAGATCAGCCTATGAGATTCTTATACATTTTCAGGCACTCATTAAAATCTCAATTATTTTATTAGAGTTCCGTAATAAACAAGGAACTCATAGTTTCGCCGCAGTTCTACTCAGAGACTATAAGTACTAGAAAGCTGTAATTTGACATGTATATGTATATAAATAATCATGCGCAAAGTGGTAAAATAACGCCATGAAAAAAAAATTTTTACATTAGTTTCCTTATCTGTGAAGTGGGAGATATCGGTCTTTTCCAGTTACCTGTAACTGGAAAAGAAAAATGCGTTTTTATTTGTGTGAACTCAAAGATACGTAACTACGGAACCCTACACCACAGGTATGGCACTTCATACAAACAGAGCAGCATATTTACCTAGTAAAACTACAAGCGAAACAATACATCCGTGCACACGTCAAATGTGTGAGTTAGACAAACAGGGTCGCCGCTGCAGAATTTGTTGCTTTGCTTACCTGTTTTCATCACTCTGAAATCTATAAAATTTTCGTTCTTTTTTGTTTTCCGTGGATAAACAATAACAGTTTCTCACCATTATGATTCAATAATCCTAAGTAACTCGCGTAACGTCAACGTGGGACTAGCAAGAACCCTGTTTTACAGGCTCTTACACGTCTCAATAACGGGGGAGGAGTTGCGGGGACGCCAGATTGCGGGGGACGGTGCGAGTTTCCGTTCTGTATGTAATACTATTATTAATTCTGTGCCTACACTGTGCGTGGCCCGACACGCTCTTGGCAGGTTATTGTCTGTGAAGTCGACAACCAGAACTTGATGTCAAACTATAATCATGGCAAAAATATGACATACTTTGTCATTATGCAAAACCATATTATGAATAACAATAATAGGAGACGCAATGGGATCTCCGACGGCCACAACTTATAGTATTTATTGCAGCGTGGTAATTGCGCGTCTTCCCATTCATGCCGTAAGTATTATAGTGGGTCATCAGACGCGGTCGCTATGGAAAGTTATTTACGGCAGAGGCAAAATGACATTGCTTGCGTTTAGCCAACTTTTAATATCTAAATAATGGCCAAGTGCGTGTCGGGCCACGAACAGTGTAGGGTTACGAATGCCGACTTTAAGTTAATGCTACTAAAGACGTCAAAAAACTAATTTTCTATTCCGAGTTTTTTTTAAGTCGGTCGCCTATAACTTTTTAATTTGTTAACCCTGCTTAGCTCCGATGGATTTCCTTTAAATTTCGTAATATATACTACAGCTGTGAATTTTTACATGTCTCCATATTTATCTTACTCGTAGATAGAGGGGGGAGACACTTGACTCTATCAAAAATATGCACTATAAAACTAAATATTTTAGAAACGGATCACTAAATTGAAAAATTGGCCAAGTGCGTATCGGGCCACGCGCAGTGTAGGGTTCCGTAGTTGTAAATGCCAACTTTGAGTTGATGCCACTAAAAACGTCAACGTCTAAGTATCTATTGAATTTGTATGAAATTTTTCTTTTCGAGTAAATTTTATTAGTTGATCGCCTATAACTTTTTAATTTGTTAACCCTACTTAGCTCTGATAGTTTTCCTTTAAACTACATTATATATACTATAGCTGTGATTTTTTTTACGTGTCCTTATATAACCGTTTAACAGATAAGTGGGGGGACACGTGACTTTAACAAAAAAATCACTTTAAACCTAAATATTTCAGACACGGATCCCTGAATCGAAAAATGGTGTTCCCAAGCTCACAATATTTTCAAAAGACCTATTCAACGTTTCCCCTACACAATGTGTTTGTAGAAAAAAAAATATTGACTGCCCCTTTACTTGTGTGGCAGCTACCCTAAAAAAAATATTTCAATATTTTATTTTACGACTTTTTTGCCATGATTGATATAGATATCGATATATTGTTTACTACGGAACCTTAAAAATGAATTTTCCAAGCTCACAATATTTTTGAAAGACCTATTAAACGATACGTAACACTATAGGTTAGTTAAGAAATAAAAAATAACTTCCACTTTACTCGTATGAGAGCTACTCTAAAAAATATTTTATTCTACTACTTTTTCGGCATGATTAATATACAAACCCATGCTGAATTAAAGCTATCCAATACTAATAGTCTCAGAGTAAAAGCGCGGATGGATAGACATACAGACAGACATGGCGAAACTATAAGGGTTCCTTGTATACTACGGAACCCTAAAAAATAAGCTAACGCTCGCGCTTTGGTAACAGCATTAATGTAATAAACGGTAATTAGCGGGTTTAAGGCTTGGCTCTACGCTTTTATTTTTCAAAATCTGTCAAAATTGATTCAAAAGTTGTCCGTTCTTATCCGCTAGGTTTGTAGTAATGTCTAAACGCAATGCAGATAGAGTTAAAAATATATAGAGGTTACAGTATGGAAGACATGGCGTAATGAAATAAATCTTATATGTTTACATTTTTGTAACATATTATGTTTTTGTAAAGAATTGAATAAGGTCATGTCCGTACAAGGACTTAATGCTGATACTTTTTCTACCGGTCAGCCTTTAGAAAAAACAAAAATAGTTTATTTAAATTTTAAAATATACACAGTGATTTTTCATTGTTTTTAAAGCTAAGGGGCACTTTATAAGGGTCGTTAGTAAAACTAATTAACTAGTCAAAATAAAAATTCAAAAACAAAGTAAAATCGTGAGATCAATTAGTAGTACCATCAGGCACCGCCTCCGTCCGGCCGGCCGGAGATCATCGAGGTCATGCGGTAGTTTTTGATCGGGCGTAACTACGTGGTCTCGATTTTTTTATCTTATGTCATACACAAATTTGAATTAAGTATATGAATAGAGGAATTTATTTACAATAGATTTTTTTCCAAAACCAATGAAAAGTCAGCATGTATGTACTAAATTACTAAGGGGTAAATAAGTAACTATATAAAAAGAGCTGCATAATTCAATTATTTATATTAAAGTAAGTAATATTTTTAAAATTTCAAAATAGTTGTACGTTATGATATAAGTTTTGTATGTGATGATTTTCCAGCCCGAGCCGAAAGCGAGGGCGCAATAGAGCTGAAAGTGTTTTAACTAATATACACACGTATATCGCACGACGTTTTTCAATACACTTATATCTAAACTGATTTTTATTTCAAGGCTGCTACCAGCGCTAGCGACCTTGAAAATTCAGAAAAAATAATTTATCTTTCTGTAAGTGAGATTATTAGAAATCCTCGCACAACTTTTAAGCTAGTATCCTTAAGTTTCATTAGAACCTCGAAAGTCATTAAAATACTATCAGCTTTAGAAACCTTTACAAAAAGTGTCAAAAGTGGCTGTTTTTAGTAATTTTTAATATGTTTATAACGCAAGCGTGTTTTATGACCTACTTTATATTTCTAAAACCGATGAAATTAGAGCCACTTTACGCGCAAGTGTGTTGAAAAAATAATTATATAATATACAGCATGGAAGGGACATACCCGTAATAAATCGAACCACAGGCTATACTAGATCACTTTATTATAATTATAAAATAACAGTAAAAAAGAACCGAATATGACATTCTAATACAAATTTTTCAGGCGGCTGCACACTTTTGTAGGGAAATGCAATTTTTTTTTTAGTTTTTGGTTGTGATTTTTATTTGATTATAGTTAGTGGTCTAATGTAGCCCGTGGTTCGATTTATTACGGGTATATCCCTTCCTCGTTGTATATTGGCACTACTGTGGGCACTACATTTATTTTAAACTGACGTCGAATTTGCGGAGTGTCTATGTAGTGTAAATGCTAGGAGAACAATCTTATGTATTCAGATTTGTCTATAGTACAGTTGTTCTACTGTAAACGATGGTCAAAATTTTAAACAAGTGCCAAAAAAGGATGATTCAGTCCTTTATTTTTACCCAATTTTTTAAAGTTAAACTAGATCTATAGATACCCTACACGATGGGTTAGTCGAAAAAAAAACTTTCATGGGAGCTACAATATTATAGTACCTGGGTGACCGAGCTTTGCTCGGTCGGTTTCATCTCAAACATTAACTATATTTTTTAAAACTTGTCAAAAACAGTACGAAATAAAAAATTATATATAAACTTGAACATAAAAAAAAAACAAAAGTAAGTCACCGAGTGGGATTCGAACCCGTAACACTCTTTCTAGCAGTCAGTATCCTTAACCGCTGAGCTAAGCGGATGGCGGCCGGCGCAACAAAATTAGCGACCATATTCTGCGTAGAAAAAAACTCAAAAACACGCGTTTCCCCAAACATGAGACTAATCTAGATCGATTGTTTACCCCCAAAAACCCCCATATACCAATTTTCAGCGAAATCGTGAGAGCCGTTTTCGAAATCATAGAAATTTATAAATAAATACATATATAAGAATTGCTCGTATAAAGGTATAAGATTTTCCCTATTTTACTTCACTGTTTTTTGGCATGATTAATATACCCATGCTAAATTATAGCTTTTTTAGTACTTCTAATCTCTAAATAAAACGTCGGATGACAGACAAACAGACAGACATGATGAAACTATAAGGGTTCCTTGTTTAAAACGGAACCCTAAAAACTGTCGATAGTTTTACTTGTCATCGATATTATTGTAAACTATCAGTAATCAATATTATCAATAGTCCTATCGATATTGTTATGGTTTTTTAAGGCCACAAATATAGTTTATAGACTAACGATATTTTATACTTATTCATCGATATTTTATATCAATTTTAACAAGTGTACTAGCTCTTTAGGCGTTACGCTAGCTATAAGCAGCCCGCGGTTTTTCGTGCAGCTGTTGAGGTAGGCTAAGATATTTTTCCAGTTCATAAAATGGATAAAAGCTCCAGTTACTAAAGAAAACAAGAAAAATGTGTGGACGGCCATTTTGGATCCAAAATCTGAATCCAGTTTCGAGTTCCGCAGGGTACTTTACCCCCTCATGCAAAAATCAGACTCCTACAAAGTCCCAGTGAGACGTTACTAACGAAAAAAGTTTAATTTTCTAAAGCCCAGACTCCATCCTCGATTCCAAAAAAATGCTTTCGGCGGCCATCTTGGTTTGCAAAAAAAAGAACGACGAAGCACGTGGTGGGAGTGGCTCGGCCTATGGTCTCGTAGGTGATCTCTGCCTTAGGCCTCAAGCTTCACTTGGTTGCTTGTTTAGAGGAATTTAGAAAGCCCCCCCCCCCCCTCTCTCTGCTACCCCACCAAGCAAGTGAGCTTCACTCCTTACGGCTATCAGCACGGCGCAGGTCAAACAATCATATCAATCAGTTAGCCAGTCAGTCAGTGGTACAGTCTATTTTAAATACTATTATATATATTATTATATAATAGGCTATTATAAAATTAATTTACTGCCACAAAACTGGTAATTAAATATAACTAAAATATTATAAAACGATATTGTATGTACGGTACTTGTATGAAAAAAAATCTATGCCGACCATGTCTGTCAGGTAATCAATCTATGCCACGCTATACTTTGACACTTCCTTTGACATTATGACAAGTGACACAGTGTAAGAAAATTACTTGCACGTTTGTTTACAGACTGTTCGAACCATATATATTCGTGATATTATTCTACACTGTGACAATAATTTTACGAAATCAAATGTCATTTTTTTTGTGAAGAGCGACGCGTCCTTGCTCCGCAAGGCCCATCGGCCATCTGACAATTTGATGTATAACTGTCAAAAATCTGTGCAACAAGAACAGTTTATTTAAATACACTCGCGAACAAGCGAGACGACAAGTACAATATTTTTCAGGAAGGCAAAAGGGCTTATATGACTGAAATCTAAAGCCACGCAAAACTGATCAATTATAGAAAAATAGCTCTAAAATTAAAACTAAAGCAACAAAAAAAAATTTGAACCACAATTTTGAAGGTTACATAATTACTGATCTGTATAAAAAGTTTCAAAGCTGAAGTCCCTCTCGTTTGTGAGAAATTAGACCATATTTGTTTTGGTAGAGGTGTTTTTGACGAGCAAGTTTGTGTTACAAAAATTAACTAATCATGTATCCACAACCACAATTATGCTAGAAAAGCGATTTAGTATGCTATTAGCAAGTATCAGTTCTAAATTTCTGATATTCGCTGAAAAATAAGAAATAGAAAATGCCCATTTTCACGGTGCGTCCCCTACATTCTAGTCCGATATGTCACGTTAAAAAAATTTGAATTTAAAATCCACCCATAACTATATTTATTGAATTTGACTTTAGAAGGCTTAATGAAAATAAAAAAGCAAATTTTTTTTTTTTTTGAGTTTGTTTCGCCTTATTCGCTTTACATCGGTCCCGTTACGCTAAATATAGTTAGGGAGGCGAGGTAGCTAAATGGCGTAATTCAACGGCGCCGTCGAGACCTATCAAAATCGAAAGATAAAATAATTTCGAAAAGAAAAGCTCGTATGGTAAAAACCATTTTAGCGGTGGGTTTGGCGTGTACGGTTTTTCAAAAATGTTAAAAAAAACAGTTACTTGGGCATTCTCAAGCGCGTCAGATATTCATACTACGTATGCCCCAAGTGCCTCTGATAACAACTGTATACTAATCTGCCGGTTTGCGTGGTGGGGGTAGGCATATAAAGTAGTCAAAAATGCAAAAAAAAAAATTTACTCGAGCGCGTCAGATTTTCGGAAGGGGTGTTAAGTAGGTCCCAAGGAAGCTCCCTTTAAAAAAACTGACGATTTCGGCGTGACGATAAGTTACGATGAATTTTTGAAAATGCAAAAAAAAAAGTTTTTTTGAAATACTCGAGCGCGTCAGATTTTCATAGGGGAGGTTTATCTCGGTATCCTGAAAGCATATTTTTTTAATCTGACAAAAAAGTTGGTGGGTTCTCTTAATCTGACCGAAAAAGGGTTTTTTGGTTTCTTTTTTTTCCTTTCTTTCTCCTTGATAAAACGGGGAATTTAAGAATGACAATAAAGCGATAGATACAACCAACGTAAATGTTTATTTAAACTTTTTTTTTGTAAAATGTATCGTTTGCGACTTATATGCCGCAACGCGTTCTTAGGAAGACGAAATAGCTCCTCCACACTTCCGGTCATGCGAAAACCGGCAGATTTTGTATTTTTAGTAAGTTTTAGATTATATTCTTCAAAATAAATAATAAAAAAATCGCGCTCGACAATGCCGGATTAACGTTTTTTTTTTACAAGTTCACGACCGTATAACTCGGTCGCGTCAAGGACTTATCGACAGATTAGTTAAATTTAGTCTTTAACCACTAAAATCAACCCCCAATATCTTAATCTGATGCGCTGGAGTATTTCAGACTATCGATTTTTTTTTACTAATCTGATCGTCGATCCTAGGCGCGCGTCACTACATATAGAGCTAAATACTTTACAAGGTTGTTCTATTAGGTCTAAGGTATCTCTCATATCTTAAACTGCCACGCTCGAGTATTGCAGAAAATTCCCCTATTCGCCTCCCTAACCAATATGTGTATATCGCTTCACCAAACGATAAAATAAAGATTCAAGTATACAAGACAGAAATAAGCGGCCAAGTGCGAGTCAGACTCGCCCATGAAGGATTCCGTAATAGCAAGTAGCATAATATTAAAGTCTTGTAGTATGTTTTATTTTTATACTTGAGTTGATTAAATGAAAGGTAAAATTAATTGCGGTTTACGATTTATGACGTATTAAAAAAAACTTCTTACTAGATCTCTTTCAAACCAATTTTTGCTGGTAGTTTGCATAGTAATGAACATCATATATTTTTTTTAGTTTTATCGTTCTCTTATTTTAGAAGTTACGGACACACATTTTTCCACTTTGAAAGTATCTCTTGCGCAAACTATTAAGTTAAGAAAAAAATGATATTAGAAACCTCAATATCATTTTTGAAGAGCTATCCATAGATATGGGTATCCATCACGTATGGGGACACGTATGGGTTTGATAAAAAATATTTTTTTGAGTTTCAGTTCTAAGTATGGGGAACCCCCAAAATTAATGTTTTTTTTTCTATTTTTGTGTGAAAATCTTAATGTGGTTCATAGAATACATCTACTTACCAAGTTTCAGCAGTATAGTTCTTATAGTTTCGGAAAAAAGTGGCTGTGAAATACGGACGGACAGACAGACAGACAGACATGACGAATTCATAAGGGATCCGTTTTTGCCATTTGGCTACGGAACCCTAAAAAATGATCGTCTTCGCACTGTTAGGACTTCAGCGGTGATAAAGCTGGAGGAGCTCATATTATATAAGCTTTGGAGAATTAGGTACCTATCGAAAATAACTAATGATAAATTTGCATGTCCTCACGACTCTATTTTCTATTCTCTTCGACGCAAAAACTCCGACGTATCTTAAAAACAAGTTCACTTTCCTGGGTGACCCATCTCAGAGTTCTTCGTTCTTCCAACAATCTTCTTTTTGATGTGCCTCGCAGCCGGAGTGGGTGCCTTGATCATTCATTCACCAAACAAGCCGTGATACTATGGATCACCCTTCCCGTTGATATCCTGAAAGCCCCTAGTCGCCAAGCGTATAAGAGTGCTGTGCGCGCTCATTATCTTCACAATCTGTCATAGAGAAATATTTATGTAGTTTATGTAGGTTTTATGTTTTATGTCATATCTGTGTATTATTTACATGTATGTTTATGAATACATTTAGTTTTAAAGTTTTTTTTTTCTGTTAGTGTAATATAGATGTATAAAAAAAATATAGTTCACTTTGTTTTCGATACTATTTTAAAGATTTAATTAGAATGTGTCTTATCGTCCAAAATTAGCTTTTTTCGGCATCACGTGTAGGTTGACTGGCAGAAAAGGCCCTGGGCATTAAGTCGGTTACAATTTTTGGAATAAAGTTAAATAAATAAAGACTTTGTAAACTCAAACACAAAACACATTCTAATAATACTCATTGAAATAATTACAGATAATTAGAGCAAATTTATCATTCAAGACCTCATTACCTAATGACTATTTACCAAATGATACTTATGTGTAAAAGTAAGAAGAATCGTTATACCAAGTGTAGGTTCTATTTAATAATAAAGTATGACAATAATTTTACGTAAGTAGGTACTTAGGTATTTACTTTTAATTCTTACCTTCTTTTCTTAACAAATATAAAAACGAAGGCCTGATCAATAAAAATCGACTTGCATTGCAAATATTTATTGATATTTTTTCAAAACAAATAAACGGCCAAGTGCGTGTCGGGCCACGCCCAGTGTAGAATTCCGTGGTTGCGAATGTTAATATCAATTTTACGCTTTATGACTAATATAAAGGTCTAGAATTTATTTTATTGAATTTGTATGATTTTTTTATTTATGAGTTGTTTAGAGTACATTTTATGAGTTGGTCGACTATATTTGTAAACCCTTTACTTTGTTCTGATAGTTTTTCTTTCAATTTATACTACTGCCGTGTATTTTTTCACGGGGTATAACCGTTTAGCTGATAGAGGGAGGGACGATTGACTCTAACAAAAATTTGCAAACCCAAATATTTAATTTTCAACCGGATTCCTATATCGAAAAATTAAACCCACAAAATTTTTAAAAGCCCTATGCTATGACACACCGCACCACAGGATAGTTAAGAAAAAAAAATATTCTCTTTTTACATGCATGGGAGCTACCCTAAAAAATATTTTCAAGATTTTATTTTACCACTTATTTGACGTGATTAATATATGTACTCATGCCATGTAACAGCTTTCTAGTGATAATAGTCTCTTAAAACTCTAGAAAAAATATTATTTTCTGATTTTCACTTCCACAGACAGACAGACAGACATGGTGTGACAACTATAAGGGTAAAGTTGCACCTACAAGATATATTTTTTATCCCGAGCTAAAGATGCAAACTTGCCACGTCGCAGCCGCAGGAAAATCCTGATAGGTAGCTATTCTATCTAATAAATGGGACACATAAAGACAAGATCAAGAAGTATGAATCAGTATCGTAAATAATAGGAATAGAAATAACCAGTGCCGGTAAACATTGACGATAATGGTCTTTAGTAACAGCTCTTAGTCCACAAAGAAAAATTTGACTCCCTCTTGAAGTAGATACCCTTATGTATATTACATAGTAATATAATGTCGGAGTACTGATGATAGGGGAGATGCCGATCTCACAACGAACTTTTTATTCCTGTATACTACATACTATACTTAATGTCGCTAGTATATGCTCGCCTTTTTCGAAAAGAAAAAGTGTAAAAGAAATGTCGGACGTCCTGCAATGAGATGGGTTGACGATATAGTCAAAGTCGCGGGTCGCACCTGGATGAGAGCAGCACAGGACCGAGATTTGTGGCGCAGACGAAGAGAGGAAGATAAAGGTTTGAATTGAACATTAACATTTGAATTGAATAAAAATTATCTATTTAGGGCAACCTGAGATAGGTGCTGGCACCAAGTTGGCTGTGTAGCAGCTGTACGCCTTTTTAGGAGATATGACTTACAATACCTACGTTAAGTACAAAAAGGTACCAATATAAATATTAAATCGTCTGCCCGAGTACCACCTGCAGTACTTGCGCGTGCAAGGTTCTGCAAAGCGCGCACTCTGCGCCAGTGGCGGCTGTTGTTGTACTTACTTTAAAAAGTAATTGTCCAATAGACGCCTAGCCTGGCCGATTATGCTAAGAAAAAATAAGTAAATACATCTAGGTCGAGAGATAAGCCGTCTATAGTATTCGTCGCATGAATGAAAGCAAGCAACGCTGACTTGCCGAGTCTGGCTGGTGGTGCTTGCAGGCGCTGCTGAGCGCTGGCGGGCGGCAGTAGCGCTGGCGGCGTGGCCGGCGTGGGGCGTGCGGCGCGGCGCCGCCTCCGCCCGCAGCAGCGCCACCAGCGCCGAGCACTCCCATCCTCAGTCCGCAGCGTGCTCCGCCCGCGAACACACGCGCTCGCGCGCCGCACGCGCTGTCAGCGCCACGCGCCCCAGTCCCCGGCCCACCACGACCACGACCGGAGTGGCGGTTCGCATCTTACCGGGCAGCATTAGAGTCGTTTCGTTATTTTCTAATACTGTCAGGTAAAGATGTCGTCCGCGCTCCATGTTCTTCGGAGGAATTCAGCCCAGCCGGCGGAACCGGTCCAGCGACGGCAGTTATATTTACCGGAGCCGAGCGACGCTGGCGAGGACGACCGCGTGCAGTTCAGGTAAAGCCTGGAGCCGCAGCAGGGACGTCGCCAGGATCAGGGCCCGGCTCCTCAGCTCGCACAGTTCGGCGGCGACGGTTTTGGTGTCAGCGTTGTAATTGCGTTACGTCACGTGTGTCGGACCGGTCTTCGATCGCTTTCCAATAGTCTTATCTGCTCCCGCAGCGAGGTGGAGCGCCGCCCGCTCCCGCTCCCGCTCCCGCCTCCGCTGCCGCCCGCGTTATCGCAGTGACTGGTGACAATGCCTAATCACTAGGCAAGTTTATTAATGTATTCTTTACACAGTTGTACTTTGGTCACCTTTGGACTCTTTTGGACCTATTGTTTCGAAACGAGGTAGAGACGTAGTTGCTAGAAAGAAATCTTCAACAAACGACAGTTCCTTGCATGTACCTACGTATATGTTATTTACACAAAGTTGATAAATTTATGTAAGTAGGTATTGAAACAAAAATTTCAGTTTCATAATCACTCGCACCAACACATGAAATAATGAGCCCATATGGCAAAACCTACTACGATAATCTGTTCTGTGAAGTACTCGTACGTACCTACTTAATTTTATACAGTAGGGAAATTTCCTGGGTCAAAAATAAATTACTTGATACTGAAATTAAACGTCACAAAACATTGTCACTTGTCATTGATCATATCCATTTGCAACGTGATTTTCGATTTATTATTGCAGAAAAACTGATATTATGAGCGTTATTTGACTCTAAGAAACTATGACGTCATAAGTATGTATTTCATACAAATCCTGTAGAAAATGTTTGTTTTGACGTTAAGAAAAAAGTATCTGATTGGAATTGTTAGAAAGTAGCGGATTGAGGACACATTTTCCTCGATCAGGAAAGTCCTCCGTTATCATGTCTGATCCCACTGTATCTAGGTTCGATACTTCCATGCAAATACCATGCACTACTACAAAAAGAGTCAAAAATTACGAGTCATCATTCACACCTCTGTGTCGGTCAGAATTCTATCATACTAGGCAGTTTGATTAAAGTTAGGATTTCGTATGGGACGCTTGGATGCCATTCAATCGGGCGTCAGCGGTAATAATAATACGAGCGCGCCGGAGCAAGGCAGCCCGCTTCCGAAGTCGATGTTATCAACATAATCCGCGCACTGTTGCGTTTCCTCGTCCAAGCTCACGTAACCCACTTAACTAATTAAAATTCCTCGTGGCCGGCAATGAGCACGCGTTTTCAACTCATTAACTCCGCGCGAGGCGGCCGCTGCCCGCCGCCCGACGCCGGCCGACGCCGCGCCGAGCCCTCCGCCGTCACATGCCGCCAAAACTCTTCAAAACCTGTCAGGCTAGAATATTTAGTCGACGACAGGTATATCACCCTATTCCAAACTCGCACGATTTTCCTTACGCGTCTTGAACATTTTACAATATACAATACATATACTCTTTATTGTACTGAAAACAAAAGGAAATACAAACTACTACATTTCTACATTTCATTTGATCCATCATCTATAAAACAAATCTGATCTAGTTTGTGTACTTGTTACATGTTTGTAAACAAAATGCTTCTAGTTCCTAAATTACATTAGTATTGTAGACTTTTGACAGTTGATTTCATATAGGTTATTGAGAAGGAAGCGTTTTTTACCATGCTATGCATGTGTTGCGTTCGCATTTGCTAACGCGTTATGTAAAAGGCCTTCATTGATTGCTTTTAAATTTGCGCTTCCTTCTATAACTGCGAAATATGAATACACATTGTCTGGTGTGAGCAAAACTGCAGAGACCACACTTATCGAGTCATCCTAATCGCTGTGTACAGCAGAACTCATGGCTGCATTTATATGTTTATTCAATTCATTATTACTTTCAACATATTTTTATTGCTAAAATGTTGTCTTTAATTATTTTTTTTATAATTGACATTACGGAAAATATTATTCACTAATCTCCTTATTTTTTATTGCCCTTAATTGTCTCTTAATGATAGGCTTTTGTCCCCATAAAATATTAAAGATTCTTTAAAGATGTATTAAAATACCAGGTGTGTCAAGATCATACTTATTCATACACAAAATTTTATTCTGTTAGAGCCTCTATTATGGAAGTTTTGAATGAGCTAACATACGTAACGGTTATCAAGCTAGACTTTTGGTTTCTGTTGCCCTGGAAATAAACTGCATATTTTTGTTTCTGCCATCAGCATCACCTACATTTAAATACACTACCAAATTTGTATAACTCGGAAAAAGTTAGTTATGCTCTTATTTATATAAGTGATAGACATACAAAAATACAAAAAAAATAACCGAAAATTATTTTAGTACTTTTAGAATTGATGAAATAAATGTGACAGGAAATTTCATGTTTATTATCTGTTTAAAATTCTTATATCTGCTACTGTATTGATATAATCCAATGCTTCGAGAAACTATGATTGAAATACAATTCATTCAATCTTTTCTTATTATATGTCTTATTTTGGACAAGAGCTCCCATAGGAGAGAATAGTGAACCAGGTCCGCCATTGGTCGCTATCATGGGTAGTGAAACTTCCTTTGGTTGCCAAGCATTGGTCTGTTCTGCTTTCTTCTATCTTCTTACTATCGATGAATCAAAATCTAGCTACCATATTTTATTTTTAGTATAAATAGACAAATTGGTCTTAGACCTATACTATAACAACAGATCTAGATTATGTGGAAATGTTGAAAGAAGGGTTTCCTGATAGGTTTTGTAAGAAACATCGTTCGCCAGATCATCTCTGCCGCTGGTAGCCTGTACACCGGGTGTAAATTTATTTCTAACATTATACTAACCCATCAATATGAATTACTTGTCATGGCACCAATGCTAAGATCTCAACTAGTTTTTACAAGCATATAATTCATTTACCTGGTCCGTTGTCTGACTTTCTGCCTGTTTGTTATCAAATCTTGCAAGTTAAATTTGAGCCATTTCCCGGTTTCCGAATGTGCTGAAATTTTGCACACATAAGTATATCACGTGAAAATGCAATATAATAATGACATGGAGCTGATCTGTTTATGGAGCTGGAAGATGGTCATGGCATCTCTATGATAAAACAACAGAACCCCATCGAGTTTGTGTTCGATTCATTTGCCTCGAAGTGCTCTACTTTGACATTTTTAGGATTAAAGGTTGTTTGAAAAAAATTATATATTTATATTTTTATACAGTCGATAAGTCTGCTGTATCGTAAAGAATTTTTTTTGAAAACATATGTTCCCTAAATTTTTTAACTGACAACAAATCACCAAAGTATACGTTAGCTATTCATTTACGTGTAAATTGAATCTAAGCTACTTACACAATATGATTTGGTTACTAGGTCACTCCTTAGACCGATAGTTTTAGTTGCCAATAAGGCAACTAACACTGGCATCCCTAGTGACAATAACAGCTTCCATCAGTTTTTTGAGTAGAGTACAGTATGATTTTCTTTTATTAGAAGCTAATGTGCAAATTGTAGTGTTTAATCAAAATATTCATTACACTAATCAAATTTTTATACTCTTTCATAATTATATTTTTATTCAATTTCTTCCTCATATTCGTATCTCTCAACCACCCAACACTTACAAAGGAAACTCTCTGTCTACATGTTCATCGTATTTTCTTGTTACTTTTATCTTAAGTACAAAATGGCGAAGGAGACTATAGAAAGGTTTGACTATAGTGCTAACAGTACGTTCCATAGCTGCAAGTTCTTCCCTATTTAATTCCTTTACTTTGAAAATTGGTTTTGTTATGTTCGTTTCTTCTATTTGTTGTCTTAATTTCATCAAAGTGTAGGTATTAGAAGTTACAGATCTATTTGTAACCGTGTTTCTTTGACATGGTTCAATCATCTATCTTTATCATTTTGGATACATATGAATAAACCTAATCACATTTAGATTTAACATTTTTTTACTTTTTTAATTTCTTCTGTTCGTCTACATATTTCCACAGATACTGTTTTACCATTTCATTGACTTGTTTAAATTCAAATTTTGTCATTAGCTTATTGCACACAACCTACATACTCCATATTCTCTAAAGGAACTGGTGATGTTTGCCCCATGAGCCCGTGACCCGCGCGGCTGCCGAGCTGCCGGCGAGCGCGGGGCGCAGCGCCACTCGCTTGAAATTCACCAGTCGTCGATTTAGCTCCGAGATGCGGTGCATTATTCATTAGCGGTGGAAAGTTTTGACTTTTCGAATATTAAGATGTGGGTCAAGGCTCCGCCTTTACTGCAGCCTCCGCGATAGTTTCAAACCATTTAGATGCAACCTCGATTCTGCGCTTTTTAATTGGACGTTATCACTTCCGCTGAACTACTATTTTGATTATGCTAGAAACCGCTTTCCAGAGATGTTTGAATTTATAATGCTGCAATAGCTAGAACACTACATAGCAACCATCACATGGCTCGCGAAGGTAGAAATTGTCATGTGTTGTGTGAAGATGGTGCCCGCTACAATATTCTAGATAATTAAATGACTTTCAACAATGTCGAAGCTTGTGTAACGATAAGCAGTCGATAGCGAGCGTCACGTGGTGTCGCGGAGTCAGAGGTCTCGGCGCGCTATCGCATTGTTTTCGTGGTGGAGGAGCAGCGAGGGTTATCGCGGACAGCGGCAAACGCACGCGGCCGCGGCGTGCGAGCAGCCACTGCACCCGTCAGTATCGAGGACTCCGCTCAGCCTACATTCACTGGAGACTCGATAAGACTCGGTGAAAGCCGCAGTAAATTAATCGCTCAGGTGGATTCCGCTTTCGAATAAAATTTTTATCGGTATCGGAGTGTCGCCTCGGGACCGGTTCTTAATTTCCTATAGGTAGGTGCGCGTTGTGCATCTATTTCGGGAGTCGTTGACCGCCGGTTTGGCACTGAGCGGCCGGTTTTATTCTGTTCGCGGCGATCGTTCCGGGACGGGAGTGTCCACTCGGTATTTCAGGCGATGACGTAACGCGGGAGTGCGTCGTCCCCAGGCGCCGGGAGGGACATGCCTAATCGGGCATAATGTTATTAATAAGCCGGGGGCGGGCCGACTCGCCCTCGCATAAAACAATGTTTATTGCCCATCGGGCGCATGCGATGCCGCCACAAATATGATATCCCGCGTCGCTGCACGCAGCATTGTTGTCGCCGCTATTTATACGGCGCGCCAAAACGGGCCGCGGATCTGTCACGTCACGGCCGCGAGCGCCCGACGAATGTCTCATACACACACTCTTCACCTGGATTCTCACCCTTTCTGCTCTCATTTACGCTTCCTACCTCTACATCCTAAGGTTCAGTCTGAACATAAATAACTAAGACTTGATCATAATTATCATCATCATCCGAGCGTATTTTCCCCGATTGCATCCTCGGCAGTAATGCTTCAGGGCCCGGGGTCCGCTACCTTACCAAGGAGTTTTAATGGGGTTACTGGTTTTTACACAGGTCAGACGCTGCGCAACCCAAAGGATAAACTAGAAATAATCCTTGGCTAGTTTAATGATCAAACGCTAGATGGCGTTCGGGACCCACAGTTTATACGTGCCTTCCGAAACACAAAATCATCTTTCTTTTCTAATCAGGTAATTCAAGCCTGCAATATCCTAACCAACAACTTTTCACGAAGTATGCTTCCCAGTGGGATTCAAACCGATGACCTCTGGATAACAAGGCAAACACCTTGACCACTGGACCACGGAGGCAGTCACTTGATCATAATGATCATTAACTTTATTAAGAGTGCTGTTGCTTTTCACATTAAAAATGTGTGACATGTGCTCCAACAACGACTGCTCTTTAGGATGCAGTGGACGCTCGTTATCTAGAGCATGTGGCGAAGGCCGGGTGCGCGGGGAGCGGGATTGTGGGGAGGGGGGGGGGGGGGCAGCTGGTATCAGCGAGGTGGCGAGACAATGACCCCCTCACGCGCCCGCCACCGCTCACGTTACCGCTTGTGCCTCACGCCACCACATTTCTTCCTCAAAAAATGACAAATAAGCTACCGCGCGTAGCCTATGGATAAAATAAATATGCTTTGGCTTACTTATGGGCAAAAGTGACCTAAAGCCTGGTTCCACTTTGGTGAATCTGGAGAAAGAAAGGACACCAACCAGATCCCCGTGAGCAAAATTTGCAGACCCCATTTTTATTTCAAATCTTTCTGATAGTTCCAGATTACATTTGTATCCACCAGGAAAGCAACAATTTACTTACTAGGTAGTGCTCCCACTGACATCTCCCGCTACAGGGAGTCTGGGGTTTTTAGTCTTATCTGTTGACTGTACCGTACTGAATTTGAATGTAAATTTCTGAGAATCAGATAACTGTCATGAAAACAAATTGATGAAGAAAATTAAACATCCCAGGGTGTCAAATGTACCGTGCAAAGTACATACAATTCTATGAATGTACCTAAAGTAGATGCTGATTATGGAAGTAGGGTAACTAACAATTACATACTTGTAGGTATTTGGTACGTTTCCACAGCACAGATAATTGGACCTAAATCACAGTAAGGTCATCATTTCGATAGTTTGGCCAGGCCAGGCTAAAGGTTATCTATGTGGGCCGTTCATAAATAAAGTTTTATTAGTTAATTGTGCTGGAAAATTATATAAGTGCCTTTAGATGTATAATTAAAATAATATTACAAAGATAATAATAATTTAGTTTCAAAACGTATCTAATACCATAGGGTTTCCTGGGAGGAAATCGGGGAAAGGCAATCCTGAAATTTATTATTAGAATCTTAACACTTGGCCTGGCTAGATTTTTACCATCTATCCTGATATTTAGAAAATTAGAACCTAGGAAAAAAAATACTAACACGTATCGTAAAAAGTTGATTAGCCAAATTTAATTAGGCATGCTTAAACTAGCCAAGTCAAATTTTAAGATTCTTATTAAAAAAAATATTATTCTCTACAGAACTTAGTGCCCATTTAGATTTCAATTCTTTTGACGGATTTTGAACTTAATTACTTATTGCACACCAGTATCAGAAAAAGGACATTTTAGCTCGTATGATTTTGATAGGCGCTTTACCTAATAAAAAGGAGTTAGTCGCAAATGGTCTTAAACGCAAGTAGCCTATGTAGCAACTCGTCTAAAACGCTGATTGTCTAAACCGCATGTCGTCATAATGGGAAGTGGTCTTATGATTAATCTCGTCCAAAAATGAGGTGGATAAGCTGAAAAAAAATATCAAATCTACAAAACCTAGTCCTTTTTTTTATTTTTCCTTTGTTATTAATGTTTGTTGCATTATAGTCTACCTACATGCCAAATATCACCTTTCCATATGGGAGTAGGTTATCATTTTGATCATGGATATGTGAATATCAGTGACTGTTTGAGCTACATTATTGAAATTTTGAATTCAAGATAAGCTAGAGGACTGAAATGTATGGGCTAATTCCATGTTTTTTCTTTGTGTTGGCGGCGCGGCGGTTGCTGCATCTCCAGTTCCTTTATTGGAACTTGGCTGCGCCAATCTGCCGCATGTCTAGATGATATTATTTTTAAAGGGTTTTCTAACATTTAAACTTTAAGCCAATCGTGCGGTTGAGTGCATGAGTCACAAATGATGGTAAATAAATCTACCAGGTCGTCGAGATTGTCGTCTACTTTATCAGTTTTATTGGTGGTTCGTTGGGTCCCAATGTTTTTCCAGATTTGACTAGGCGAATGGCGTATGCAATTTCAGATTTGGTGATGGGAGGACCAGTTACACACTCTGTTGTCTGTGAGACGGCCTGTCTGTTGTTACTAAATAAAACTTTGATGTATTTTTCCCATGATTTAAGTTTATCTTCAATTGTGTTAAAAGCATACTTTCCATGGACATTGAAGGAATCGTGTTTATTTAGCGATGCTTTCATTTCTGTACACTTGTCACTTATACATTGCTCTTTGGCTTCTGCTACCTTGCTACTTTTCTCTGTGTAACCCTTTGTGCGTCTATATTCATCACGGTTCTTGCATTTAACTTCCCGTCTCGACATCATCATCATTTCAGCCGCATAACGTCCACTGCTGGACATAGGCCTCACCTAAAGATTTCCCGTCTATTCTCGACCAAATCTATTTTTCCTTATTTTCCTACTATACAGATTTTTAAAGTGGTTATCATGTTTTTCCAGCTTCACCCATAATATGCCCGATTTTTTGCCACAATTTTTAGGCATTGTTAGAATTATTTAGGTTCTTAAGGTCTGGTACATTTCGATTTTGACGATTATCTTCGAGTCTTGTGGCCCTGGGCTTTGTTCTGTCTGCCTCAGGGATAAAAATAATATGTTTACATCGTTGTTATATTTTCCTATTGATTCATATAGTTTTTAAGAGCACCAGTGACACAGATACAACAATATATACTGAACCCTAAATAGGTGGATACCTCTTCAGGAGTGAAATTGGAAAGGCGTCGGACCTGTCGCAGTGTAGTCGAAAAGTCGAAATTCGGCCCTCGTTTACATATTATTATCGCTCCGCCGCAGACGCGGACTCGTTTGGTAATTGGAGCAGCGCCTGCGCCGCGAATCATGACGGCGCAGAATATGACCACAGAATGCTTGCTGCATATGAGCAGACCCCGCGCCGGACTGGCCATAGCGCTGAGGTGGCAATTGACAACCGGGGCCAGACTGCGCGGGCCCCTGCTATACCTAGTATCAAGTTAAATGTATTAGATATCTAATATCAAGTTGTAGAGCCAAGCTTCTTGATTCTATGCGCCCTTACGTTACCAGGCCTAACTTCACATACTCTACATTTTAGTCAAAACGTGTGGCTTGGCCGTTTTATTTCACACGATGGACGAACGCCTATGAATTCTTCGTACCTAACGGTAGCAAAACGGAGTATGTGAAGTTAGGCCTGTAAAGTAAGGGCGAATAGGTCAAGAATCTTGGCTCTACATGAGATCTGACCACTTTTTCATAGATTTAGATTAAGGTGTAGAGTAGAGCTTGTAGGTTTAGAGCGTGTAGTCTTTAGAACTTGGCTTTATACGAGATCTGATAACTTTTTCACAGGGTTAGCTATGTAGACTCGTTTTGGCAATATTTTTACATGAAATGAAAATGTTTGAATGAAGAACCGCAAGACCCAAAATGCTCTGTCTGCCCCATTACAGATAAAGACGTGATAGTATGTATGTATGTATGTATGTATGAAATTGTTTCTGGTATCATCTCATCGTTTCATTTCTTTTTGTAAGTTATTAATTGCATATATTTCTGTGAAAACAAGTAATCATTATTGAACTAAATATAAAAACTTAATTAAAAATCTAAATTAATATCTAAATTAAAAATCTAAATGTTGTTCATGTCGCATGGTACCAAGAACACTGGCTGCATTCCCGCGCTGAATAGCTACTGCAATCCTCTCTCTATCTCCGAGATATGAGCTAGCCCTCTTGTCACCAGCGACGTCCACAAGCCGAGGGGTTATTTTTTAATAATTTTTTTAGTACTTGGACCCCACGGACCAAGAGTTTCGACGCCAAGCGGAACAAAAATATATTCATTAGATAAAGAGGAATATTTTCGCCGCTTGGCGTCTTCTGCTGCTTCAGCCGCGGCTCCAGCCCTTGACACCGTCGCCCCGAGGCGAGAAGGGGCAACCGTATCGACGCATGTCGCGTCTCACACGAGTGCCCTCCCCCGCTCCCAAGGGACAAGGGTTAATCCATCTGGACCCTTGTCATCATCGCGAGTTATTCCTACAGGTTCTAACACATGGCAAGCGGCCTTTTTGTAAGTTGGTTAATTTCGAGAAAAGGTAGGTAGTGCCCTTGCGCTCCGCTTGGCTCGTCTTGGTGGGGGCACTCCCGTGCCCCCAGATGGACTTTTTTGAGTTTAAAAATAACCTATTTTGACCCCGGGCCTTTATTTTCGCCTTACCCTTCGTCTGGAATTTGGATGAACCAACCAGTAGGGGCGGGACTATTCCGATGGTTGGGGGATCGGCCTATTTTTTCTTTCTTTTTTTGGGGTGCATTTCTTGCACATCAGCCACTGCTTTTTTTATAACCCCCTCTGTCTTTGCCTTTTTTATTTGATTGTTTACAATTTGAAATAAGTGAATAGGTCAGGGCGAAACTTCTTTCTTAGGCAATTATATTCGACTATGCAAATGTAGTGCAAGTCTTATACAAACTTCCACCTCCTATTCCGAGGGGATAGGTTAGGTTAGATTTGTTTTTTTTTAACTTTTTTGTTGTCTTTGTAGTAATATTAGCTTACATACCAAATTTCAGCGTTCTAGGACTTCAGGAAGTACCTTAAGAATTTTGATGATCAGTGAGTGAGTCAGTGAGGGAATCAGTGACGAAATTGGGGGTTTTTTGACATTTAATAAAATCTAAAGTATTATTATACTTTAGATTTTAGCTACGACATTCAAACTTTGTATGTTTAATGATTGTACTAGTGTCATTATATCTTGAAATATTTGACTATTTAGCATCATCCAAACACATCCTCACAGTTATGAGAGTTCAAGAAAACGACGAAACGTTTCGAGAAAAGGTATGTAGTGCCCTTGCGCTCCGCTTGGCTCGTCTTGGCGGAGGCACTCCCGTGCCCCCAGATCAGGTTAAACAACTTTTGCTAAGGCTTCTTTTTTTTGTTTCTTATAGTTTAGCTGGACCATTATTGCATCAGGTGTTACATTTTCCAAAATCAGTTATACCCTATATGTTGATTTATAACAATATAGATACCCAGATTTATAACAAAAAAAGTTTTATTCGAATCTAGTATTTCCGGAGATTAGCGGACACAAACAGACATAAAGACAAACAGACAGGCATTTTTTTTAATTCCTACTCTATTACTATGTTTCCATCGCCCCACATATTTATTTTAGGAAATATATTGCAATGTACAGACTCATTTTTTTTTTACTGTTTTATGTATAGTTAGATAGAGATGTAAATGAAATGTTTTACCTCCGGGACATTTAAAGGATAGAAGAGAGGAAAAGGGGTATCTCCACATAGCTGCACTGACAAGAGCAAACTGTTAACACTTAAATTACAAGAAAAAAGTAAATTACAAGAAGAATAAGAGCTTGACATCCCTATACGACTCGACTTCTGCCTCTTCTTTTACTACATCCATGAACGACTTCCTTTTCCTCAGAGCCGTTACACCCCGCATAGGTATTCCATTTATTTACCCTTTGTTTTAGGGTTCCGTAGTAAACAAGAAACCCTTATAGTTTCGCCATGTATGTCTGTCTGTCTGTCTGTCCGCGGTCCTACTCAGAAACTACAAGTACTAGAAAGCTGTAATTTGGCATAGATATGTATATTAATCATGGCAAAAAAGTCGTAAAATAAAATCTTGAAAAATATTTTTTTTAGGTTAGCTGCCATACAAGTAAAGAGGTAGTCAATATTTTTTTTCTCGACAAACACATTGTGTGGGATGTCGTTGAATAGGTCTTTCAAAAACATTGTGAGCTTGTTAACACCATTTTTGGATTTAGGGATCCGTTTCTGAAATATTTGGGTTTAAAGTGAAATTTTTTGTTGGAGGCAAGTGTCCCCCCCCCCCCCCCCTCTATCTGCTAAACGGTTATATATGGCCACGTGAAAAAATTCACAGCTATATTATATATAATGTAGTTTAAAGGAAAACTATCAGAGCTAAGTAGGGTATACAAATTAAAAAGTTATAGGCGATCAACTTATAAAATGTACTCGGAATAAGAAATTTCATACAAATTCAATAGATAATTAGGTTTTAAACGTTTTTAGTGGCATAAACTCAAAGTTGGCATTCGGAACTACGGAACCCTACACTGCGCATGGCCCGACACGCACTTGGCCAATTATTTTGACTATAACACAGAATCAGTATGAGTATTAGATACAGAACGGAATCTCCTAAGGTCCCGTGCAATATGCGTCCCCGTCCCGTCCCCGTCCCGAGGTTGGCCCTCAACAAGGCGAGAACGGGGGAGAGGTGCGGGGATAGGGAAAGAGTACGCATATTGCGCACAACCTTGGGACCTATGGGAAATTCCGTGCTGTATGTAATACTTATATTAATTCTTAGCTTATGTCCTTTCTCCACCGTCCACACAAACAAAAAGTGCTGTCGCATGCAGCCCGATCTAGAAACCCGAGCACGTCGGCCGGTTCCCACCGACTGCTTTATCATTCAGTTTACACGGTATGTGTTATTATTTGATCAAACAAATTAGGTGCGCTAAATTATACAGTTCTATTACTTACTTCTAAATAGATTAAGATTCTTGTTACTTTTTGCACTCGTATAAATAAATAAAAAGTAATTAATGTTGTAATACGTTTGAAAATCGAAATAAATAGTTCTAATAGAAAAAAATTCCTCTACGTTACTACAACGAAATAAGACTTCTTTTTCACTACAAAATAACCATATCACGTAGATAACCGCAGATTTTTTTTTAAATCGCGTTTGCGTATTTCTAAGAAAGCAATATTTCTTCAAAAAAGTTATAAAGAAATACGGCTTCTTTTTCATATATCGTGGTTAACTGCTGCAATTTCAGGGCAAAGTCAATCAAACATACACAATACATCACAGTAAAATGTCGTTCTTTATCTTTAGTTCAACTTGCCCTTTTAATGTGTACTTAATGAAATGCCTGCATTCGGTGGCTGCACTGCAGGCTGCAGGCAGCCCGCGGGAGCTCGCGTGCACAGCGGTCGCCGTCTCCCGCGCCCCGCCCCGCCCCGCCCGCGCCGCCCCCCGCGCCCGCCGACACCTGCAAAAGACATCAACTGACCAGCATCACTGCGCCGCTCTGTAGCGATGCCACTCTCATACACGTCACTAACTATTTGTATACTTGACTCTAAAATACCAACTATATTATCTGTATACATATGTTGCAGTAAGATAGATAAAACCGCAATATAATTATATCTCTAGGGATATAGTTATATCCCTAAACTGAATTAAGAAATATAATCATATCACTAAACTAGAACAGTATTATAATTATATTCCTAGTAAGATAGTAACGAACCGCTTTCGTATAACTATGTTACGGTACATAGTTATATCCCTAGAGACGTAACTATTAATTACGGTTTTATCTATCTTACTACGACACATAGATACTCAAACATCAGCCTCTATTATGATATAGAACAATTACCACAAGGGCTGCCGAAAGGCACAAAATGAAACTGGATCTGGTGATTGCTCAGAAAGTTATCCGATTACTAGGACTGAACAAAATTATAGCCTACAATTATTTTACTGTCACGTCTTTATTTTCTATAAATGTTTTATCTTGTTTATCAGTTTTTAAAACTAAACTTCAGTTATATAACTTCAATGTTAACAAAACATCCTGTTGTGTTTGAACCTCTATCTAGAACAGCAGTGATGATATAATTTTGGTATGTGTATACGGGACTTAGCTTAGTACGAAACTTGTTTATTGGGTCTAAATTTTCGAATTAGAGTTATATTTATTTATTTAGCAATTTATGCACACGAAAAATGTATACAGAGAATTCATAAAATACAACGTTGTTGTACAAAGGCACTACTTATCTCAAAAGAGATCTCTTCCAGTGAGAGGAGATGTTTATAGAGAGGCATACATGTTGTACATACACACCACACATATACACAAATACATATGTCTATCTAGAAATAAATAAAATATATACTTTAATATTAAAAATAAAGGTTACAATTAAGATGATTCCATTAAATAATGATCTTTTACTCTTCTTTTAAACACAGATATAGCAGGTGGTAATGAGTTCCATATAGTCTGACTGCATTTACCGAGAAGGAGTAGGAAAAGGTAGCGGTGTTGTGAGAACGGAATTTAAGGACAGTTCTGTATAGTATAGTAATTATATTTAAGTTATATCTTTCGTGGTCGCGGACAAACTGGCTGAAGTGAATTAATTAAGACTAAATGAAAAATACCTTATTGTAGGTACCTACCAATACAGTTTATTTTTTTACAAAACATTAGGTACAATGGGCGGACTTATCGCTTAGAGCGGTCTCTTCCACACAAGTCACACAACCGACGGATGGAGAGGAATGTAGAGTAGACGTAGCACGTCAGAAGTAACGGTGGTGCAAAGAAAACTATAAGTTAAAAGGATTTCTTTAATTTACGGCACCACAGGTTTATTCTATATGCACAAAAAACGTATTGCACAATAAAACTACATATACAATATGTAAAGAAAACCCTGTCCGATCCATGAAGGTAATGTAGGGTAGTTTAATGTATGTTCCATCGGTTTCTGCCATTCCTGAAATCACAAAAAAAAATTGCAGCTCCATACAAAATTATTTAATTTATTATATCTACCGTTCCAAAATGTATGAACAGCAGATTTTTTTTGTGATTTTAGGAATGGCAGACACCACGTTGCATTAGTAATTGTTATCTCTTCTTCGCCTTCACAAATCACACAGGGTTTTCTTTACATATTTTATACAATACAATATATCAACCTATATACTAAGGACTGCAGCGGTATCTTCTTATTGGTGGTGAACGGTGCATGGCATGCCAGTCACGAGTATATACATAAATCCTGTGTTCAAAGCGTGATAGTTTAAAAACCAATATCAGTGATTAGTTATATAGTGGGAATTTATATAATTTAGTTTAGTTGAGATTTATTTTTTTCTTAAATAATTTCAAATTTTACTCAAACAAAACCAATGAAACCAGCACAGAAGTATAAATTGTTGTTTAAAACATTCATGTCACGCATGAGCATCGATGTCTTGTGCTACCATCGAGTGGTGTTGTCATTGATTTGGGCGCTGTTTGAGCAGCTGGCGGCGCGAAGGCTGCTCCGTGTTTGCCTGCCGAGTGCCACGCCAGCCGACGTGGTGACCCATTATAATTTACTTATTTGTCTAATAAGAATGTGCCAAGAGATACATGAGATCTTTAGTACACTCGTACGCCAACACGAAATACTAATAGTATATTATGTAATTAGTGAATAAAAGACGGATTTTAATCAAGGACCACGGATGAATCACTAACAAGTGAAGGATTCTAACGATTGAATCACGACCGCAGGAAGTGATTAATGATTATTGAACCACGAGCGTAGCGAGTGATTCAACTGTTAGAATCCTGAGGGAGGTGAGTGATTCATGGCCCTCGATATAAATCCGTTTTATTCAAGAATTGTATACTATACTTTATACCATCACTACGAGAAAAAGAAAGATTTAAACGAAAATAGACATTTAATAAAGGAAAAGGAAGGTCAAATCAATTAAAATGCACATTAAAAAAATTACTAAAATTAATTTAACTTTTTTCAAATGTATTCATCCATTCTAGATACGCAATGAGGTCTAATTCGGTCAGTCAGTTTTTATTGTAATACAAAACTTCTCAAGGATTTACTTGATAAAGGAGTTTGTATATCGAGTATTATTTGCCAAAGTAAATAAATAAAAAAAAAAAAAAAAATGTATGTCTTTTTTTTCAAAATGAAGTTGCACTTTGTTGTTGGTCGAATATATCAGTGTTCTAAATTCAAACACTAAAATAGTGATTAAAAGTGCATTTTATTCATTGTTTTCATTGAATAAAATAAACTTTTTGGAGGGGGAATTGTACAAAATTCATTAGTTGATGTGCTCTGCCGGCGCGGCGTTCATGCAATATTGTGAGATAAGAGGCAGAAAAACAATGACGATCTGCTGTGTGACTTTTATAAATAACAATTAAATGTATATTTTCTTAGTTATTCTATACAACCATAAAGTCTTTCTAAATAGTATTATTTATTTAGGTACATGACTTTGCTTTGAAAAGGATTTCTTAACTTGAGAAGCAACAGACCAGATGGAAAAGGGTATGTCGACCTTAAGGATGGAAAATGTTTTTAGCCCGCGAAGACATCACAATTCCCCCGCCGTCCGGCACAACTCCCGCCTGGCGCGGACGGCGCTCGCGCTGCAAAAAGTGCGGCGATGCGCGCACGCAGCGGCAGCAGTAAATAACAATCAACAACATTGGCACATTACGATACAACCGACCGGCGACCTCCTCGTGCGCTCTATTTGCTGTTGCCACGTTCGTGTACGGCTGCGTACCTACAAACCAGTCAATGCGGTCTTAACGAGGTTATTCATCATATATCATAATTATTTGCTCAGTGCTGTGACGAGACTGTCGAACCTGCTTGCATGCCACAACACCGATACCAAAGATGTTGAATTAACGTTAGATGGAGACTATGTCGGTGGATGGATTGTGAAAAATAGGTTTTGGGTGGGAAGGGTAAACTTATACATGCTTTGCTAACTTTACTTAAACATTGTTAAGGATGAGGCAAAACAGGGAAATGCTGAAAAGCTCGTTAAAATACGGCTTTTTGTAACTTATTTATAAACACTATAGATACCTCTTCTTGTCGAGTCGAAATGGTTCTGTTATTTGTAGTTATCCTACTATCCTACTATCCTACTAATCCTACTTCCTACTATCCTACTAATATTATAAATGCGAAAGTGAGTTTGTATATTTGTTTGTTTGTTTGTTTGTTTGTTACCTCTTCACGCCTCAACTACTGAACCGATTAGGATGAAATTTGGTATGGATATAGTTTGAGACTCGGGGAAGGACATAGGGTATAATTTATCCCGAAATTCCCACGGGGAGCGAAGCCCGCGGGTACAGCTAGTAAATAATAATTTACACTATAGAATGGAGAGAGTTTAAATAATCTAGGAACAGAGTACAGAGTATGAAATAAAGACAACTACCTAATCGTAATACTATTTACGAGTAATATTACTATTTGTGAGTTCTTGATTTTACGGACAGGTAAGCAGACACGACGATAGCTTACATGTATTATAGGTTCCTCAAATATGCATTGTTGAAACCTTCATATTTAAATGTTCCTTCATAGGTTTGCAGTAGAACAGTGGGGTCTACGCAGACTTTATTCCAGCAAATGAGTCCTTCGACTTCGAGGCCCGGGCAGCGCTTTCCCGCTTTTGCTTCTCCAAAAATTATATGCATGTCACTGATCACTCAAAGATGCCGAAGACATTTAAAATCGAGAAGAAATACCCGGAACATTTCAAGCGATTTGTATTTACGACCGACCGCCTGCTCGACATCAGGCCTTTTTGGGAAGAACAAACGACTGAAGATATAATCTCAATTTCCAAAATCTTTAAAAAATCGGTTGGTCAGCACAAGAATCAGTTATAAGTTAGTGCGAGGCGGTTGTCCTGTATCAAAGGATCGAAGGCTGTTGTTGCTGTGTTTATAATTAGTCGATGTAACGGCCGCGCGGCGGTGGTGCGGCGGTGCGGGGGGCGGGGGGCGGTAAAGGTCAGGCGCAGGCGGCGCGGCGCGCACCTGCAGCGCATTGTTGCACAATTTATCACCAGCGCGGCTCGCCGGACTCCACTGACCGGTCCCTTTGTAGGTCCTAGCACAGCCATGGCTACGTGCGCTAGACACCTTTTGTCACTGGTTATTATTTAGTAGAATACGTCCACAACGCAGCTTCGGAGTCTAAACTTGTTTATGGAATATGTCATCTAAACATCTTCCGGGAAAACATCAAAGCAAGCAATAAGCTTGGTGAGAAAATGGACATACACATGGTTGGTTTTCCTCAAAAACACTTACTTGTTTAGTACATTAGTAGACTTTAATATTTTTGACTCTACATTCTTATTTTTTTTTTTTGAAGAAAAAGAAACTTCTTCAAAGAAAATTGTCACTCTTTTTCAAAATCATTTTTCAATGACCACAAAGAATTGTTACTCAAAATGCTAAACATACAATAAATGGACGTAATTGGATGAAGTGCAAGTCACCGTGAGCCCGACAATGCAGCCTCTACAACCGCTGCCTGAATGGCCCACATTATTCATTAATGGGGCTCGTCGTGACTGGGCTAGTCCTACTGCAACACTCCGCGCCCTCCGCCTGCAGCAAAGCGGCCTAACAATGCTCCTACAATTGCACCGTGAGTTTATTTATTTGTCACATTTTATATCGATCCGAAGTAAAGTATAGTAAGTGCCCTGCTACTTCTATAGTATAATTTTCGAGAAATTTACTCCTTAACATTGGGTTAGTCTTTGTTCGTTTCTGCACGAATCTACAAACAGAGAAGAACGTCTGCAGCGCCGCCGCCGCTACGTGTACTGTTACTAAACCTCAGTGTTCTGAGCCGCAGTCAACGTTGCCGCTGCTGGAAAGCCCATTTTAATCGTATGGATTGTTCGCACGTTTGCTAGCGTTCCATAGTTGGTCCGATAGGTTAAGGGGGCTGGCTGGAGCGGCGCCACGTGTGCCGCAGTCAAGGCCGCGCCGCAAATCGCGCGGTGCTCGCGCGCCTATCGCATCGCGGTAATCGAGGATAGCTTATCAAGGCGAAGGATAAGCTACCGAGCGACTACTGACGCCAGTTTCATGTGTAACGACAGTATATTAAGATTAAATAAATGTCACCGACCACACGTGGTAGTAAAGTAAAAACTAAAGGAAAGACCAATAGACATCCACGAAAAATTGTAACACCATAAGCGCAAGGAAAAGCCTATGAAGGCGATAAGTGGTGAATACATATATTTTATACCCGTCAGTAAAAATGCTTCTTTTCCAAAAGTTAGTAAAGAAAGAGTTCGTCGCATTTTCGTCTACCTACGCATAATACTATAAGCGCCAAAGAGGCACGGTAAACAAGGTAGAGATCAGTCACGAGAAAACTCTTTTAAAGGGACCCCTCATATCAAGGCCCCAAGGTCCGAAAGTGTTCACGCCATGGACCTTGAATTGTGTCGGGAGGCTGGTGTCGAGCGCTCCAGCCCCGACAGCAGGGCAGGTGCTGCGGCCGCGCCACGTGACGCGGCCGGCGCCGGTCGGCGACCCCGCTCGCGATAAACTTACATGTTCGCACCGCACCACACCGCGGCGACGAGCTCTCGCGCATGTGTGGCGGCGCGGGCGACCATAAGCCGCCGGCTGGTTATGCTCGGTACCGTTACAATTCTTGCTTCGATCTTGCTCTGGCGCGGAGGAAGGGAGACGTGCGGGGCTCATTATAAAAATTAAAACATATTCGTTATCATTATAAAGCAGAGAGGATTCTCTCGCATCATTAGTATTAATTAACAGCTTAACGGATAAGTGGCTCATTTATCCTGATGCATCCATTTTGCTTACTTAGTCGGAGTTTATTAAATAAATAAATTGATGTCCTCTGCATATCGATCACAGATTCAGATATCAATTGATACATAACTAGCATAAGAGATTATACTATGAATAATGTTCTCGTTATGATTTATTATATTTTCATTTTACTGTTTCGGTAGGTTTAATTAAGTACAATTAAAATATACAAACTGCCATATTTAAAAAAAATCATCTCACTAGAAGACTTTTAATTGAACAGGAAAATCAGCACTCGTAAATCAGTAGCAATGTACCATATAACTGATTCAAGGAATGCATTTTCCATGAAATAAAGCGTAAAGTAAAAAGCAGTTGTATTTCTGTCCGTGAAGCTCCGCGGTCCGCGGCCGTGGGCGGCCGGCGCGGGCGCGGCGTGCGTAGCGCGGGAGCCTCCACACGGCGGCTGCTGTTGTTTCACCAGCTACATATTTGAATGTGAATAGGATTTACTGCTTTTGTTTATTGTATGTTGAGCCATGAAATCAAATATGACATAACAATAAATACATCATTTGTATTTTTGTTCAAAATAAAGTTTTTTTTATAATTTGTATTTTCTTTCCTTCAATCCCTATGGGTGGTCAAAACTCATTGAAGACAATCAATAAGGGCTCCATTTTGAAAGGGTTTTGATCTATAGTTCTGTAGTTTACCCTATTGGTAAAGCGTCATTTGAAAGTAGAGAGAGAGGCAAGTCAAATAGATTTTTAAATATCAGTATTAAAAATGTAGCTTTAGACAAAAGAAAAAAGGGATTAAATGCTTGTTATAGACAAGTATGAATCAAAATAATAAAAATATTACAAGTCTTTCCATACACGATATGAATATCTGTCAAATATTGTCTCCTATAATTCCTATGAATAAATAATAATTGGCCAAGTGCGTGTCGGGCCACGCGCAGTGTAGGGTTCCGTAGTTGCGAATGCCAACTTTGAGTTTATGCTACTAAAAACGTTTAAAAACTAATTATCTATTGAATTTGCATGAAGTTTCTTTTTCCGAGTACATTTTATAAGTTGATCGCCTATAACTTTTTGACCGAGCGAGCGAAGCGTCTCAGTTTCGAGACTAGCCAAAAATTCTTTTGTCCGTCTGTCTGTCTGTCTGTCTGTCTGTCTGTCTGTTCTCGCCTATAGGTCGCATTTCTTAACCGATTCTCATGAAATTTTGTAAGCAGGTACAGCAACTAAATAGAATTTTTTTGTCGAGCCAGTTTTCCAAAATTTTTCAAAATGGCGGAAATATGGGGGTTTAAAATTTTAAAACTGTCTTATATCCGCCATTTCAAAATATTTTCAAAAATGTTATTAGACTTTTTTGTTGCCATTATGAAAACGATATTTTTTTATTTGAACAACTTTTTTGTCTGAACAACTTTTTTTTTACGTTATACTTAAATGGGTTTAGGGTGACTCGCGAAGTCTAGCTGACTAAGCCGTGACGAATATACAATACAAATCCTCTTACAAAATATACTCAAACTATTTAACGATGAATTCAGTTCGGGCTACTGAACAACTTTCTTAAAAATACATATCTCCCCTGGGGTCCACGAAGTAATTTCTCTAAATAGCTATTATGGTTGAGAACCTTAAAAGGCGCAAATATGTAGACATCGGAGAAAACTACATATATGAGCCTTTTGGGGTAGAGACTTTTGGTCCGTGGGGTCCTTCCGCCCATAGTTTATTTCATATTATTTCTAAACGTTTATTCGAGGTATCCCATGACCAAAGGGCTGGTAACTATCTGGCTCAAAGAATCAGCATTGCCATACAACGTGGCAATGCTGCCAGCCTTTTGGCCACGTTGCCGAGGGGTAATATTTTAGTGGGACTACATAATTTGTAATTTTTAGTTTTAATTTTAGTTTTAATTTAAATTTTAATAAGTTTGTATAGTTTTAATTTAAGTTAAATTTAATTTTTTTCCAATAAAGTATATTTATGGTTATTATTTTGAGTTTTATAAGTGGTTCTATAAATTTCATATTTAACCGACTTAAAATAAAAGGGTTTTGCTTATTTTACGATTAGTTTTTTTTTTCTTCAGTTTTTGCTTATTTTGATTGATTGTTGTTTATTAAATTTAGCAATTTTGTTGAGCGAACTTTCGTTCAATCGCTATCGCTGCTTGTCTGTGCTTCTGTAGTAGTTTAAGTAATTATGCTACGAACTAACAAGTGATCTACAGCAATCAAAGCCCGCGAAGTAGCTTTACGAAGAAAGTAAGAAACCAATGAGCAGCGGCGTAGAGCCATGGCAATACAAATAAACATTTAAAGCTGGTTTTTCCAAAAACGAGCTGACTTTGTCATTTGAAAAATGATGGATCATTTTTCGGTGAAAGACTACTGGTACAGAACTGAATTTCTGCATCACGGTAGACCTGATATCCATGGGATTGTATGGTTGGAAGGTGCTCCTGACATTTCAGAGCTAGATCTAAAGTCATTTGAAGAAAGGGCTGTGATTGGCAACTATTTTGGAAATTTGGTCACAACCATGAATTCGCATATCGGTAAACCTGCACCGATAGTAAAATTCATCCAAATCATGTACATTATTCTGAAATAATAATCGCGAGGTCTAAGTTCGTGGCGAACTACTAGTTAATTTGTATACCCTACTTAGCTCTGATAGTTTTCCTTTAAACTACATTATATATACTATAGCTGTGAATTTTTTCACGTGGCCATATATAACCGTTTAGCAGATAGAGGGGGGGGGACAATTGCCTCCAACAAAAATTTTCACTTTAAACCCAAATATTTCAGAAACGGATCCCTAAATCCAAAAATGGTGTTAACAAGCTCACAATGTTTTTGAAAGACCTATTCAACGACACCCCACACAATGTGTTTGTCGAGAAAAAAATATTGACTACCTCTTTACTTGTATGGAAGCTAACCTAAAAAAAATATTTTTTCAGATTTTATTTTACGACTTTTTCGCCATGATTAATATAAACCAAAATATCCATGCCAAATTACAGCTTTCTAGAACCCTAAAAAACTAAGTAAACGCTGATGCATCCGCCTGCGTTAAGATTTATTTATATTAGCCATTTAGGTCCCTTAGTTGGGGTAAAGCCTCCCCTTTTTTGTTGAGTCAGGTTAAAAATAAATTCTAATTATTTATCGAGAAACAAAGACGATAGTTTGAACATACTGAGCAGCAAAAACAGAAATATATTTTGTATAAGAAGAAAAGTATTTTTATTTGCAAATATGATTTGCATACAATGAGAAATTTACCCAAAATTGGTATACATTAGTTACGCGTATATATGTGACAGATCAATATGGTCTTAGACATAGACATATAATTTTTTTAATGGTCTTAGAAACCCCAAGATTTATAGACTTTGCTTTACTTCTTTTACAAAATCTTTGAGTAGGGAGAAGCATGTTTCATACCAATCAGGCAAGGTGAAAATTGATAGCCAGTTAATATTTTTGAGTAGTCTATTTGTTCTTTTCTTATAAAGCTTGCCTAGCAAGCCAGAGGTGCTATTTTTCAAACGCAGACTCACTAAACGAATGTTTTTGTCATACACAAAACCGTTTGTTTACTGACTTCGTGTTTTAAAAATGGGTCTCGCAAGACGTAACATTTAGTCAAGTACTAGTACATATTCTGTGGTAGACTGGTAGGTACGTACGTAATTACGTATAGTATAGTATAGAGCAGCGCATGCATTACGGCGGCGAGAACGTTGTTTATGGGGCTTATTTATAGGCGCGGGGACGTAGCGGATTCCAAGGAGGCTGTGCTCTTTTTGCAGGCTGCTCTCATTATCTCCATTCACCCTTCAGTATTAAAATATTGAAATCCACGGGTAACGGGACTTGGGCTTTTAATGATTTTACTTTTATTTTTGAAAGTGCTTTAGATACGCGGCTGGAATGTTATATGCAAAGAAATCGAAGGGACGTATACTTATTTTGTGAGTTCAATTTAAAAAATTGTAAAGCCTTGTAGGATTTACCATTTTATTTTAAGAGTATCAGTGACGTGAGTCAGTATTGTGTCATAAAGGGATTTAATAACTTAAGACTTACACAGATCGCTACAAAATCTGTTTGATCATATCATAACCATCACTCCACCACACACTTTCCTGCCAGTAAATAAAATTCTAGAACGTTGTCTCTGTCTTTGGTATTTACAATAAATTAGATTTTATCATCTGAGCTAAGCGTGTCTTGGCTGTGTGGTATACCTAATATATACTTAATTTACTAGGGTTTGTTTCGTTGCCCGACGTCCGCATTCCACTTTGCAAGGTTTATTATTATTATCATATGCATTCGTTTCAAATTTACCGAACTTTTGCACAGGTCGCACGACCAGCCTTCGTCGAAATGACAGACTTCTTCAAACTGCTCGAAATCTTACATATGCTCGACCTCAGAAAGTCAATGGAATACCACCCTTGGTGCTATTTTTCAAACGCGGAGTCACTAAACGAACGGTTTTTTGTACGGAAAAACCATTCGTTTAGGTGACTCCGCGTTCAAAAATCGCACTTCCTATCGCTTTTCTTTTGTACCCTACCTACGTTGTCAACATGCGGCGACGGCGGCTCCAACAAATGCCTACATTCTTCACCGTGTGCGAATGCTATCTCCCCATGTCTACATATCTACACATACGCGTCCTGTATCGATGGCCTTGCAAGGTGGTTTGAGACAGGCGGCGGCGCCAGCAGCCGTCAGGTGAGTACCTTTTCAAGCGCTGCGACCGCAACTATTTGCATACGTCAGGGTTTATGCGTTCAATTTCTAACTCATTTCATTACATAGCATGTTCGCACTAAACCTAGACTAAACCTAGACTAGATTTGGGAATGCTATTTGCATACTGAGAGCAAACAGTAACATAGAATTAGCAGTTCCCGTTCTGTGCAGATTGTAGAGGTCAGTCAAGGCTTGAAAACGAAAATCCGTTTATTTAAGCAGGCTAGGCACCTGCAACCATTTATGATTCTGCTTTTCGCGGGTTATCGAGCCCTTGGCTTTCTTACAAAGACCTACTACTTAAAAATATATCGGTTGGAAAGATTGCCGAATTCCAACAGGTAGGTGGTGGCGGCGGGGGAGCGCCGCGGTCGCGACCCGCGCATTACCATTCAGAATGTCACTGTCACCATTATAGCTTCGTAACTTAGTCAAATCACTGTCGCTGGCGATTGTACAGAAACAGGGTGCGGTGGCAGCACAGTAGCCGGTGTAACACCGAGCTAAAGGAAACATCTTTGGAACTGTTTGTAGCATTGCTTTAGCCTGTCACAAAAATCATGAATACACGCTGAATTTTTCATTGGTTTTGGAAAAAAAATGTCGTAATAGTAAATTAATTCCTCTATCCATATACGTAATCCTTTATGTATGACATAAGATGAAAAAGTTGCGAGAATGATTTTCGATCGAGACCACGTAGTTACTTCCGTCCAAAATAGCCGCGTGACTTCGATGAACTTCACCGGCCGGCCGGTGGCGGTACTACTAATTGATCTCACGATTTTACTTTCGAGTTTTAGTCAAATTTTTTTGTTACTGAATTTTTATTTTGACTAGCTAATTTGGTCTTATTAACGATCCTTATGGAGTGGCCTTCGGCTCCAAAATATAAAAATTCACAGTGTAGGTATATACGAGAAGGTAGAACTTAGACCGATCCAAAGGTAACCACAGTAACTTTCCTTTCAATGTTTATTTACGCTTACTTGTTATCAATAAGAATACTTATGTCTTGTTTGGGTTTATGCCCACTTGTTATTTGAGATTTCTTCTTCTCAGTCAAATCCGAAAAAAATTGCATCGGCTGATCCGCTTCTCTATGAAAAGTTTAAATTCAATAGATGGCTTAGAATTGATTGTTTGTAACACAAGCGCACGCGGCGCCGGCGCCGGTGCGGTAGCGCACGGTAGCAGACTGTGTATGTGCGCAGCCTCGCACTCAATGGATACAGACAAGAACAGGACGACTCGTGATCGTAAGCAGTCCATCAGATCAGATCGCAGTTTCTTATTAAGACGGAATAAGTTTTTTATCAAACGTTGCATACAAGCTTTTGTCGTGAGTACATTCCAGCTTTATGTCTGATAATAAAGCTGGAATGTACTCACGATGGATATAAACTAAGAACAGAGTTTTACACACCTAAGATCAGAGTAGTAAACGCAAATCTAGACAGACAGACGGCCGTACCTACCGAGACCACATAATAATTACTAGTACTTCCGAAACTGAGTTCATTGTAGCGACTTCGGACCTCTAAAAAGCACATTCAATTCAGACTGGCATAAAGAAGGAATATTAATATATTTTAAGCACTTTACTTAAAAATGTACAAGGTCAACATATTCTAATTCTGTGACAAAGCAATAGTTGAGGAAAAAAGCAAATTCGTGTCGCTGCAATTTAGAAATAGAATCATTTTTATGTTATTCATTAGTTGGGAACAGGTTAGTGTCTAGGCGGGGGGCGGGCGGGGGGAGCGGGGCGCGGGCGGGCGGAGATGTTTCCGGTTCTGCCTGTTTGGCCTACACGACACGACACCACGCAGGTGCAAAATATGGAAACGCCAGATAGTAATATCTACTGTGATCTGGTAGCGCTTTCTCTCTTACTTGTTGGTACCTCGGAAGACCAGCGGTGTGATGTAAAGAGACACGTAATTTCCATATGCTGAGTGCTGCCATTTTTGTTTTAAACTAGTTTCAATTATTAAGGTAATGTAACTCCTAAATTTTGCACTAAATAAAGAATTTCCTTTATTTCTTCTTCCTATGCTATAAATCTGATAAGTCTTGTTCTTATGTCTATATCTACTATTAGTGACTCAGTAGGCTGTAGACCTCGCAAGTCTGTCTTTCCATTTTCAAATCAAATAAAATCTTGATAGCTATATTGAAAATATTTTAACACCTTGATAGATAAACACAACACAGTTTTTTGTAGCGAATGACGTACTACTTAGCTGACCCCGGAATCAGGTGCAACATATGTAAATAAATAAAAGAACATTTTAGATTAAACAGGGATGTGTAGAGAAAGTATTAAGTCCTTATATATACTATATTTATGTTAAGATGATATGAATGTAGCGAACGATCGACACGCGGCGACAAACACATTCCTTTGTCTGCCGAAGTCAGACTGTAACAAGTATAGCAATGCCAGTTAATGCTACGGTTTTAGGCTTTCAGCTCCACTTCTGACCGCTCTTCATTTGAGCGCTGCGCGAGCCGTCGGGATGTCACATCACGTCGCATTCAAATCGAACCGTTAAAAACCGTCCGATCTGAAAAACCGCATTTCTCGTGGGCGTCGTCTAATGAACGTTCTTTGTTCACTCTCCCACGTGATTTACAGTTCAGATCGCCATTTCTATTTACTTCAATAGTCGAAAATTTTCTTATCCTGCAATCGAAACACAGATTTTTGCGATACCATAAAACATAAAGAATTAAGAACCCGAAAGAACCTCTTACATTGTCCATCAACATTTCAAAACAGGAATCGAAAGGAGAAAATGCAAAGTCCGGTTTTGGCTTGAACTTGTTTCATTAAAAGGCAACACAGTTGTGCAGTTCATACGTCCTTTGGCACACATTAGGCGGCCCTCGGCCAGTCATGACATGAACCTGTAGCCGATAGATAGTAAAAGATTACAAAAGAATAACTCTTCATAAGAGTTTAAATGGAAACAAAAAGGGGAGGCGTTTGCCCTACTATGAGACCTAAGTGGCTAAAAAAAGAGTTTAAAAAAGCCCACTTCATCTTTGAGGAGTTTCTTCTAACTCTCCAAAGTTTTTCATCCTATTTTCACCAAAATAATATGAAACCAACTTGGTACTGAAACAATAAAAATCGTGAACCGATTTTGATTGTTTCAGTACCATGTTTCAGTACCTCTGGCAAAGATATCGCATAACATACGAGCACGTATGAAAAAAATAAACAGGTCGAACTGATAACCTCCTCCTTTTTTCGGTTAAAAAGATATGAACAAGACTTTCTGTATCTAAGGCTTGTTGATGAGAGATGTGTTAAGGTGCAGTAGCTATAATTTGGCCATCGTGGCAATGACCTACGCAACTACATGTAGGTACATCATACAATTTGTGTGAGTCTTTATGAATGCAATGACTGCTTCTGCCAATAATTTTGTACACATTTGTTTAATTTTGTATCTTCTATGCTGGCCTGAGAGAAAAGAAAAACTTAGAATATACTAAATCGCAAAAGCCGATCGAGGGGATGGGCGAAAATGCGAATCAAGGCGATGCGGCTAGCAACTCATTTCCAAATTTTTGCTTACCATCACACTAAAAGTGGCATTTGAGAAATAGAGATAGAGCCCAGGGCCGCCTGCCTGGGCTCTATCTGCTAGAGCCCAGGCACCAAGAATAGACGGAACCTTACACTGCGCGTGGCCTGACACGCACTTGGCCAATTATTGGTTGTAGGTATTTATTTTGAATTTACTATGCCTCGCGCTGGGGGCACGACAACTGATATAAAGTCTCGCGGTGAAAAAAAAATGTAATTATATTATACTGGCTCTAAGTACTCATGTTCGGCATATATAAGTATACGGCACGCCTTGTCAAGATGTTGGAAGGCGATACAATCTCGGGCTCCTGCCAAGTGGGCCGCCTAACTGTCCGCCGGGTCCTGTTCGGCTGTCGGACGCGTGGAGGGTCACGCACGGATATGGAACGCTTTTTCAGCACTTACGAAGCAGACAGAAGTAGAGCGTTCCTAGAAACACGGGGTCTACTTAGATCATTGAGAAGTTTCTTTCACTCTTAGCCGCAGAACAGTTAATGTAGCGCTTTTCTTTTCTTACTACCATGTAGTTACCTAAGAAAATACTACTCGTAAGAACTTAGTTAAGTTACAACGCGAATAGTAAATACCTAAATTAGGTTAAATTAGGCCAAATTAGGTTGTCATTCTGGAGTGTGGAACCTAAGACAGAAACACGCTTGTACGATATGACTACATGCAGAAAGCACGGCTGACTGAAACATCTATTCGTAGACAGCACGTTTTGCCTAAAACTTTGATATAAAATACTGCTGGTAGATATCTCGGTTCCTAGGAAGCACTTTTGACAGAAATCACTGTTGGTAGATATTTCGGTTCCTAGGAAACACTAAGGGTAGAAATCACTATAGGCAGATATCTATATCACTATAGGTAGATTTGGAAGGAGGCACTTGTTAAACCCCTACAAAAAATAATTAACGCCACTGAACTAAAAGATCTCAGACCTATAAGTATACTTCCATTCTTGTCGAAAATAACTGAGAAAGTCGTATGTCAGCAGCTAACTGAGTTTTTGAGTACTAATAACATTTTACCTTTGAAACAGTCCGGTTTTCGCGCTGGCCATAGTACAGCTACAGCCTTAATAGATGTTATAGACGATATACTCGCCGGAATTGATGTAGGAAAAGGATGTATAATTGCTTTACTTGATAACTCGCGCGCGTTTGATACCATTAACCATGAGCTTCTTTTGTCCAGGTTATCATTTTACGGTTTCGATGATCAAGCACTAAAGTGGTTCTCTAGCTACCTCAATGGTCGCTCACAGCGTGTAGAGATTACTAGTGAGACTGGAATCAAAACATATTCAAAAACGCTTCCTATAGTCCGAGGAATTCCACAGGGTTCTATATTGGGTCCAATCCTCTTTAATTTATATACCGCAGACTTACCAAGTAATATTAAAAATTGTAGTCACCATATCTATGCCGATGACGTTCAAATATACATAACCTTTTCACCTGAACACACATTATCAGCAGTAACTAATATCAATGCAGATCTTGAAAGAATTAGTGAGTGGGCACGTAGAAACTGCTTGGTTATCAACCCTCAAAAATCGAAATTCCTCGTCCTTGGATCTACCGGCCAAATAGATCGAATTAACTCTTCTAATCCTGAGCTTAAAATTGGAGGAGCTGTTATTGAAAAAGTAACAGAAGCGCGAAATCTTGGAGTTCTTATGGATAACACTCTTAGGTTCCACAACCATGTTTTAGAGACCGTTAAAAACTGCTTTTATAGGCTTAAGGTTTTGTACCAAGTTCGCAACTATTTGGATGTTGATAGTCGTATTATGCTTTGTGAATCTCTTATCCTCTCTAAGCTGAATTATGCGGATACCGTAAATGGCGATTGCTTGTTTGGTTACACTAAAAATCTTATCCAACGTGTGCAAAATGCTTGTGCTAGGTTTTGCTTCCCTATTCCGCGACGGGCTCACATTACCCCGTTTCTCAATCAGAGCAATCTAATGAATATGAAAACTAGGCACACTTATCATTTTGCTTGCTTGCTCTTTAACGTTGTGCATACAAAATCACCTCCCTATCTATATGCTAAGCTGACTTTCTCACAACGTCCAATTAGATCTGCCCAGCGTTTGCTGGGTGTACATCACAGCACAGCAGCATTTCGTGGCAGTTTTCGTTATGCTGCCACGAAGTGTTGGAATAATATTCCACCACCCATTAGGAACTGTCTTACTGTTAAATCTTTTAAAATTGAGTATAAAAAGTATCTTTTGAATAAACAGAAATTAACTTAGCCTGTGCTGTGTTGTACAATCTATTCTAGTTATTTATTTAATAACAGATACCATAATCCCTTTTGCAAGTGTTTAAGTGTTTTGTTCTTTTTAAACTTACGTTATTTTTATAATCGATTCACACAGTTCTGTTATTATGCGATTTTGTTTAAAGGTATGTAGCAAAAATAGTAAAATATTTGTTTGGATCATATATACAACTACAAAAATCACTTATAACTAACAAAATATGCCACCAAAATGGTTTCTCTCACTGTACGTTTAATGATATTGTTGCATGTAGTGGTGCTTCAAAATAGAATCATATGTCATGTCAAATGACATGGTTCGGCGTGTCGTTGCAGTGCGCAGTGGTACTTCTTGTGTGACCGGTGTCACAGAAGACCAGCGTTGGGGTGTTGTTAAATGCCTCGACACATGCTGAGTGGACGTCGGATTAGCGTTATATTTAGATTAATGAATGTACCAATTTGTAAAATTGCAACTGTATACATATTTCGCTAATAAACCATATTCTATTCTATTCTATCTCGGTTTCTAGAAGTCACTTAGGATAGAAATCACTGTTCGTAGATATCACTAATGCCTATATCGAAATTAGTGATTTCGATAGTAATCATTGTTAAATTAAGTTAGAAGCTGTGAAAGCTTTTTACTACCTCTAAAATTAAAGGCAAAACGAACGAAGCAAATTTGCGATACATATTTTTAACTAGCTGTAACCCGTGACTTCGTTCGCGTAGAAGTCGAAAATGGATTTTCATTTTCATTCATATCAGCCACAGGAAGTCCACTGCTGGACATAGGCCTCCCCCAAGGATTTCCAAAACGACCGATCGGAAGCGGCCTGCATCCAGCGCCTTCCTGCAACATTGCGTAGGTCGTCTGACCATCTAGCAGGTGGGTGCCCTACACTGCGCTTGCCGGTACGTGGCCGCCATTCGAGAACCTTTCTGCCCCATCGGCCATCGGATCTTCGCGCTATGTGCCCCGCCCACTGCCACTTTAATGAGCTAATCCGCTTGGCTATGTCAGTGACCTTCGTTCTTCTACGAATCTCCTCATTTCTGATTCGATCACGTAGAGAAACACCGAGCATAGTCCTCTCCATAGCCCGTTGAGCGACCTTGAGCTTTCTTATGAGACCCATAGTAAGGGACCACGTTTCAGAGCCACAAGTCATCACTGGTAACACATTGATTAAACACTTTCGTCTTGAGGCACTGAGGTATTCTAGACGATAAAACACTGCGCAATTTTCCGAACGCTGCCCAGCCTAGTCGAATTCGTCGAAAGACCTCTTCCTCGAAGCTGGAACTTCCTGCCTGGATCAATTGACCCAGGTAGATATACTGGTCTACAACTTCTAGGGTGGAGCTCCCAACAAAAACAAGTGAAGGCGTAACGTGCCTATTTGTCATGACCTTCGTCTTGTCAATATTCATTTTTAGGCCTACATGTTGGGAAACTCGATTTAGGTCTTCAAGCATCGTACTTAAGTCCTCCATCGATTCTGCCATGACAACGATATCGTCGGCAAATCGAAGGTGAGTGATATACTCGCCATTAATGTTAATGCCCAGTCCTTCCCATTCCAGGAGCTTAAAGGCATCTTCCAGAGCGGCGGTAAACAGTTTTGGAGATATGACATCTCCCTGTCTTACGCCTCTTTGCAATGGAATATCCTTCGTACTGTGCTCCTGTACTCGGACCGAGAAAATGTCTTTGTTGTATAAGCACTTCAACACCTCGATATACCTACAGTCAATTCGGCACCGCTGGAGAGACTGAAGCACGGCCCACGTTTCGATCGAATCGAAGGCTTTTTCGTAGTCCACGAACCCTAAACACAACGGCCGATTATACTCCCTCGTCTTCTCTATAACCTGCCGCAATGTATGGATGTGGTCCATGGTACTATAGCCTTTTCGGAATCCGGCTTGTTCGGGAGGTTGGAAGGCATCAAATCTGTTAGTGAGACGGTTCGTGATAACCCTCGAAAACAACTTATAGACATGACTAAGAAGCGTGATGGGCCTATAGTTCTTCAAGAGAGTATTGTCACCCTTTTTGAAGAAAAGGACCACCACGCCCCTGTTCCACGCTTCTGGGTAAGAGCCTCTGAAGGACTTTCAGTACCGGCGTTCCGCCCGCTTTCAGAAGCTCTGCTGTGATCCCGTCCTCGCCCGGCGCCTTGTTGTTTTGTAGCTGTTTGAGGGCCATTCTAATCTCGTAAAGACTGATGTCTGGGATATCCTCGGTATAGTGTCGGGTGAGCTTGGCTCTTGGATCTGTAGCCATATTCACAGGATTTGCAACGGATGTATATAACTGCCCATAAAACCTCTCGATCTCTGCCAGCACCCCATCCTTTGTCGAAACCATGTTACCGCCCTCCGTCTTCAGCTTAGTGAGCCTGCTTTGCCCAGTAGACATGATCCTTGCAAACACTTTGGAACCTTTGTTTCGTTCTATTGTCTCCTCAATACATTTAGTATTAAAGGAGCGAATGTCGTGTCGCAAGGACCTTTGTATTCGTCTATTGAGCCGCCGATACGACTCAGCATCTTCGGAGGTTTGCAGCGTCATGGATCGTCGTTCTGCCATCAAGTTAAGGGTCCGAGCAGAGATTTTTTGAGGTTTTCTTTTAGGGCGGGATTTAAAAAACTCAGATCCCGCTGCTTGGACAGTTTCAACAAGCCCGTTGTTTAACTCGTCCACTGAAACGCAATCCTAGAGACCTTCGAAGCGATTGGAGAGTTCTATTTGAAAGCTCTCGGGGTTTTGGATCTGAGTCTGCGATGGTCGTAGCGTAGACTTCATCAACTTGAACCTTTCGAGTCGGAGACCGATATTCATGATGCCTTTCAAAATTCGGTGATCACTGCCGGTTTTAATCCTGTTGATCACGGAGACATCATTGAATATCTGCCTCTTCGTCGTCAGGAAGAAGTCTATCTCGTTCTTGACAGGGGGCTGGTCATTTTTACTAGGACCTATCCAGGTCCACTTCCTCTGTGGCGGCTTTTTGAAGAAAGAGTTCATCGCAAAGAGTCCCTCTTCCTCCAGAAAATTAGCCAGCCTATATCCCCTGTCGTTACGCTCGCCATATCCAAATTGCCCCACGCTGGTCTCTCCATCGCGTCCCTTGCCCAGTTTTGCGTTAAAATCCCCCACAATAACCGTAAACTGGGTTTTGGAGGCATGTATGGCCCTACTAATGTCCTCATACACGACCTCAACCTCTGCATCTGAGTGTTTTCCGGTTGGCATATACACCTGTATAACCTTCAGCGAGTATCTTTTCGATACTCTGAGTATCAGGTATATTACCCTGCTGGAAACACTATCGATGGTAACTAAGTTATTTACGAGGGACCTGTGGACGAGAAACCCGACACCATGCTGAGACTTGATTTCGTCTCCTTCCCGATGATAGAGTAGGTTACCGGACTCCAGGGTCGTCGTGCCCTCGCCCTCTCTTCGGACTTCAGACAACCCTACAATATCCCAACGTAACCTACTCATTTCCTCTTCTACCTCAGCCAGTTTTTCATCCAGCCTCAAAGTGCGGACGTTGTGCGTTACAAGGGCCAGTTTTCGCTGTGGGTGGTAGCCCGATCTCATCCGGAGATTCTTAGCACCCCCTGCCCCGCCGTTACCATGACCACTACCGGAGCCAGGAATAGCGGGGCCGCCGGGTACTGGGGGCCTGGTCTTTTTTTGTTCCTCCATTGGGGGGTTTTGCCATACTCGCCACGCTTGGCAGGCGGGTTGGCGAGCGCAGTGTTGTGTCACTATCAAGCTTCCGACGCTGCTGCCCGTCGGAAGAATGTTTTGGTGTTCGTGAATACATACGAATACATCCTTTAGTCGCCTCTTACGACATCCACAGGAGGAAAGGGAGTGGTTCCATTCTTGACCGGAAACCACACGGCACATGGACACACATGGCACACGGAAAATGGATTGAATTTTGTAAATCCTATATAACTTATTTTTACTTATTTATCGCTTTTTGCTAGAGCGAGAGAGATCGACGGAACGCTTCAGCATGGCCTAGATAGGTCACGATATTTCATCCCTCTAGGGGTTTGTTTTGAAAAATCTTGAAACAAGTATTTACTCGTTTACTGCCAGGAGTACTCCTGCGAAGTTTCGAATAAAATGGTCCATCTAATTTTGTTTTTCCATACAAACGTTGGACCCCCGTTTTACCCCATTAGGGGGTCAGTTTTGAAAAATCCTTTCTTAGTGCACCCCTAGACCTCTTAAGAAACCAATGTGCCAATTTTTTTTTCTTTGTAACTACATATCTAGATACAGTTATTCCTGTCAAAAGTGCTTTCTAGGAACCAAAATATCTACCTATAGTGATTTCTATCCTTAGTGTTTCCTAGGAATCGAGATATCTACCAACAGTGATTTATGTCAATAGTGCTTCCTAGGAACCGAGATATCTACCAACAGTATTTTTCCTATCAACAAAGTTTTAGGCAAAACGTGCTGTCTACGAATAGAGGTTTCAGTCAGCCGTGCTTTCTGCATGTAGTCATATCGTACAAGCCTGTTTCTGTCTTAGGTTCCACACTCATACATACTTACATAATATCACGCCTGTTTAGCCCAGGCGAAATAGTCTTCTGCAAGTCTTACTTAATTTATTTTTTGCAAAATTCTGCCTAAGCTTGTAATGTTTCAATTTGATAGCCCGATACATATATCTGGGAAATTACCGTACTCTGTGAGGCTCAGGATACGGCTGTAACTACTTAGGCGCCGTCTGGTAACGTTTAATCTGCTTGATTACTTTATTTTTAGTTTAAGTACCTATGTAAAATTACTTTTGCAACATAATATTTATTTTATTTAATATTTATAAAAGCTTTATTGATACACAATATACAATTGTTTACAATTGGCGGACTTAACTCTAAAAGCGTTCTCTCCCAGTCAACCATAAGGATAAACAGAGATTTGGTAGCGGCGCAAAATTACTTAAATAAAACAACACATAGATACCCAATAAATATAACTCCATAGGTACATACACTACTCGATTGGCAATTTACCTATAATGAAGGTAAGATGAATGAGCGTACATGAGACAGAGAAATTGTTTTGCTTTATTTCAAATCACATTTTGCGTGAAATAAAGCGAGTTATTCAGACGTCAGCACACGCATGCACCGTGCACTATGACCGCAGACCGGTACTAAACGCTGGCTATGTCGTATTGACGAGCTAGTCCCCATCAAGTATGTATCGAATGTAAGTATAATTCACATTCTGCGGGTAAAGCAAGGCCGGTGCAAGTGGTTTTCCTATTTCGCTGTATGGTTTACGTTATTTATTTATTACTAGCCGTAACCATCAAAGCGTAGCGTAGTTATTTAATCCAACCTCTACAAGTTGTTCATAAAACAAGATATTTGCAGCTGTTTAAGTACCAAATTTCATATTTTATCGTTTTTGCATGATTGACTAGCAGACTTTCAAACCACAACTACTTTTAAGGATTATGGAGTGAATCTTACAATAGTTCCACTTTAACTGATTGGTTCTTACACTTGATGTGTCGCCAACAGAGAAGGTTGTGGCGGCGCGGGCGCCGCACGCAGCAGCCGTCGATGCGCGCGCGCAGTCCGCGGCGTCCGCGCACGCGACCGGTTCTCGGACAGCCGAGCCCGGCCCTCATGTCTCGCCGCGCTGTCACCTTTCATCTAGATCGATGAATTAAGCTTCCTCAAGAAGGTGGTACCAAAGAGTTTAAGTATACCTAATACCTATTTCAGAATTTATTTGTCTCTTACTTGCAAACTTCCATATTTCACATAGTTGTATCAAACCCTATCAAAGAAAGCTAATTTTTAACTTGTTACATGTAGAGACGTATAAGTCTAAGGAAAATGAATATTACTCATATAATGCCCTCGCTGACCTTTCGCCATTTTCAAAATCAATATCATGAAAAGAGAGATAGGTACTTACACTTTAATACTGCCAGTGAAAAGGGATCTAAGTCGAGTTAGATCGCTTTTGAGGTTTTTGCATATTCTGAATCAGAAAAAAAATTGCTATTTTTCTGTCTTATTTCCATAGTCCTAGGGCTTAAAATGCCAAAGTTAACGTTGGTGCACAGTAATCTAAGTAGGCGTTTTTAAGGGCTTCGTTAATTTATTTTTGTGTATTATAATACAAATGCGTTTACAACAAAATGAACCGAAGTATTTTTTCAGTTTTAAAAGTGTAAATTAATTTAACTTTAATTATCACACTTTACACAACGGAAAACTTAAACGTCGATAGTTGTTCATATTGATTTAAGTTTACTCATTTCTATAAACACGTAAAATGTTTGTAGGATTCCTTGGTGAAAAACGCTTCATCTGTAGTAGAAACACTCAACTTGCGACATAAGTAAGACAAAATAGGTGTTTAGTGATACAACTTTATATAAATCAATTGACACTAGTCATAATTACAGCTTTGATTATTGTGAAAATTGATATAAGTTGAATTGAATCAAATACATATTACAAGTTCAAAAGTTACTAAATTTGCTAGATGGTGTATAATGATATAAGTAAGCGAAAATATGTAAGTGTTTAACCATCAGTTTAGGTAAAAAATTAAGTATCTATCTACTTACGAGTATATTTATTTGAAATACTAAATAGTATAAATAGTAATAACCGAGCAAAACTTTAATCGCCCAGGTACTATATATCTAATTTCTTACCAAAACAAATTGTTTTATGGAAATAATGCAAACAAAATCTTAAATATTGACTAGCCGAAGTCCGCGACTTCGTTCGTGTGGACTTTTTTGGAAATTACTCATCAGTCATTTTTATATTTCATATAGTTTAGCTGGACCATTATAGTTCTGCATCAGGTGTTCCATTTTCCAAAATCATTTATACCCTATATGTTGCTCAGGCTTAACAGCTACATATATAACAAAAAAGGGTTTCATTCGAATCCGTCCAGTATTTCCGGAGATTAACGTGTACTAACAGACAAACGGACAAACAGACAGAATTTTTTTTAAATTCTTTCTCTATTACCACAGAGTAATAATATACCTATTACTATGTCTCCATCGCCCCCAATATTTTTTTGGAAATATTTTTAATGTACAGACAAATTTTTTTTACTGTTTTATTCTATGTATAAATAAACTTCAATAGTGTTACAATGCTTGATATGTAATAACTATATACAGGATGATTTTGAACTCCCTAGCTTTATTTAAGGAACGCACTCTATATGTGATATAAAAAATACATGTTGTATTACTTTTAACTCGTTTCATAGTAAAAACCAAAGATATCAGGCGTCAAAGATATCCCAAAATTAGACGAATTTGTCGCCCGCGCCGCGCCCGTTGTGGTAAAGGCCGCGCGAGACGCGTTTACGCCGCAAGGTCATTGATCTTTATCGTTACGTACCTATTGTATTACGTTTAATATGGGTAAATTCATTTTGATGCTCAAATGGCTGCATAAACCTCGCGTTTCTACCATTTACACGGTAGCACGATCGTGGTGCGTATTTTATTAGCGTTTTCGCATGTTAAGTAGCCCTGGGTGTGCTATACCAGGATGGGTGACCGTAAGTGTTTAATAAAAATTTGCAGCCTCCTTAAGCTGTCATCGTTAGATAGCGGTCGTAAAGCTGCCTGTAAAAATCATGCAAACAGTGTTGGCCACTTTCGTAAACACACGATAAACAATAAAGGAAGGAACTGAATCTGGTCTTAATTTTATACCTAATCATAAGTCGCAATTTCCCTTCGTGCTTAACGGGTTTAGGACCGTCAAAATACTGAAGCTGTTATTAGTTGTTATTGTAACTAAGCAAGGAAAAAAACATAAGGTACCTACCTAAACACTAAAATGATAGGTACGAAGATAGTAGGTAATTAGTAAAGCATTTACAGCTTCTGCATCGCCGAGCTGCATCTCGCGTGCTGGCTCGGGGGTTCCGCTCGAAAAACTCGAAAATGTCATCTTCTATCTCGACGGCTAGACGTGGCGCTCCGCTTCCTTGTGCATGGGATGGTATCTCGAACTGACCATAGTCAAGAAGCTGATGGTTTGCGGCCAAAATCGTTTGGCGGTCGGTGAGGCACCTGTAGCATTCGTTATGCCTTGAGCACGAAGTCGAGGAATGCTCTCACTTTCGTAGAGCCTCCTGGCTTCGTGTAAGTTTTCCCCACTTAGAATGTCATGCGCACTATTTCGCAATACTCTCGTGCGGAATACGACATTGTTATGGGTAAGAGACGCGGGCGGGAAAAGAGCTATCGCAACATTCGCAACCTCCCGTGACGCGAGGGTTTTGCCGACTGCCGACTCGCGGCGCGTGCGATCGGTTGACTGACTGCGACAGGGTGGCGCGGGCGAGGCGAGCGAACTATGGTAGCGGCGCGGCGGGGTTGCACGAGCGAATCAGCTGTGTGCCTGTGCGTGTGTGCGGCCGTGCGGCCGGCCGAGAGAGTTCATTCATTATTCGGTTGACCATTTATTGAAAATTTGCGGATTTTTCGTGATCATTTTTTTAAAACTTTTTTTATTTTTTTTTATTACGGTTTTGTGTTCTATTAGTGATTCTGATTCTAAGATTTCAATAAAGCTAGTGGGTATAAAATCATCCTGTATAAATTGATTTTAACAACCTAAATATTCCATCAGTCATACCTAGTATATAAACAAATCTATAGTTTTACTATTATTCTTTATTACAAACAGCGAAGTTAAAAATGTTGATGATTGTAACGTTAATAAATAAATACATTTTATGAACATTTAAAAAACAGATAATAAATATATACCAATTATTTATTAAAAAATATGTTTAAAATATAATGAATTATATCTATCTACCAATACAAATCCATAAACACAGTGTGAATGTGTTCCAGTTGTCATTGTAACTGGTGTGTCTATATTTACAAATTGAAAAAAACTAACAATCATCATCATCACCTAGGCTATATGTATAAAACATGATTATAATAAGTTACAAGCAACACGTGATATGGACATCTTTATACTTATTTTCTTTTCGTATACCTAATATCTTTCATCCTTTTTTGTTTATAATTAGTCACCATTCATTCATTGATATCCATGTATTTTGATGATCATCGTAAGCAAGCTTTGTTAATAAGATGGTTGGTTGTTGTTGGTTATTATATCACTATTATGTCTGGTCATTATTTACCAACACACTGCAATCCTTTTTCGAGTCTATAAATTCAATTGTGTTATATTTTTAATAATTTTTATTAGCGACGATAAATAGTACTAGTTGCATCATCAGCTATAATGCTGTGGGGTCTGTTTTCATTTTTTATGGAATTTGCTTTATTTTACGACTAGCTGCTTGCCAAACGTCTACTCCTTGAGAATGCTATTGTAATTCGTGTTACAGAGGTCTTGTTTTTATTGCTATTTTTCCTTTAATTCTATTACGAATTACGACGCCTAGTACAACATCCACAGGAAGAGGTGGAGTGGTCCTGTTATAACCCGGAGCCACAGGGGGTCTACCCCATATTCTTCATAATAGTAAAATTAATATACTATCTTCTTTTCACTCGGTCTATTCCCCTGTCTTGCTTACTTCTGCTTACCCCAAAAAATCTTTAAATTCATATATTTAGCAAATTGGTTGTAATCTGGTGTGGACAATTTACTGAATTCCGAGCTCATCTGACCTCCGCGTTGGTCTCTTCTCTATTCTGGAACACTTCTGGGCACTTAGAGGCTTTTAAGGGTTCCATAGTAAACAAATTGTCTGTTAATCCGCGGTTCTACTCAGAGACTATAAGTACTAGTAAGTATTTATAGACCTCATGTAAAACTCTTATTAGCAAATAAATATATTTGATTTGATTTGATTCATGTCGAAAGAGTTTTAAAACAAAACCTGGAAAAATGATTTTTCAATGAAAGCTTAGTAAGTTACAAATCAAAAAGTTATAGGTGACCAACTTATAAAATGTACTGAAAAAGGAAAATTGTATACAAATTCAATAGATAGTTTTTTAGACATTTTAGTCGCGTGAATGTCATTCGTCGGCATTCGTAACTACGGAACCCTACACTGCGCTTGGCCCGATACGTACTTGGCCAATTATTTGCAATTAATTTAGTAATCGAGAGTAGAAAGACTTCGATCTGACCCCACCGCGCGCGGGTTGATGTCACGGCACGAGAACCACGTCCGTTGCTTATCAGGATACACCAGAGACATAGGTAAGGTTTGCTTAAGATCCGAATACCTGGTTGGACCCCGTATCACAGTCATTACTTTTACTAAATAACATGTTTATACTTATATCATTATACACCTTAACATTTCATAGTTAGATCGCTTAAATATCTGATATATTCCGCAATACACAAAAATGTTAAGGTATACTAATATGTGTATACTGATGTAAGTAATATTTTTATTACTTTTGTTCAAAATAAAATTGACATAAAAATAGCTTATTATGATATAAGTAAATTTTGTTTTGGGACTTTCCGATTATCTTCTTATACACTTCAAAACACTATTAAAATAAAGGTGATGTATCATTACACATCAACGAAATAAAAAATAAGTAAATAGTTGCATGTCATTTTATAGCATTTTACACAAATATTTTTTCGTGTCAAGTGATATTACTTGTCATTTTTTTCGATTATCTCTAAAATCAGTTTGTTTTAAATTTTTTTATCCATAGAAACTTGTTATAATTTAAATTATCTATCAATACCACTAATCAATATTTTTCTTGCTGATGTATAGAACGAGCAGGAATTTTTTTAAAACTTTGAACTCGATTTTCTCAATACTACATTTTTTGACTTAGATCCCTTTTCACTGGCAGTACAGTTTTCACGTAGGTATTCGTATTGAATCTATATTGTCCGCAGTTGTGGGAACGATGTAAAGGCGGTCATTCTAGCCGAAATTAAAATTATATGAAAAGTCATTACTTACTCCAGTTCAGGTGAAATTACCCAGGGTTCTCGCGGTGATGACGTGTGCGCGCGTGTTCATACATTAATCAAATTACTAATGCTAATGTGGGCCTACGCACCACCAACCACATTTATTTTACAGGACGCCAAAATTGTGTCACTAATTACTCTTATTTTATTACAAATTCTAGGGTGTTATTTAAAAATATATATTAACTAGGGAAACGCATTTGTTGATATAGCGAATACAATAAACACAATAAACACACAGTGGGTTTTCGCTTCATTCAGTTGCAGGCAACTTTCAATTAATAACTCTAGGTAAAAATGCCCGAGCTCTTACTTTTCAATGGTCCTAATACTCACGCACTGACTCGGATGTAGAGACAGAGATAAGTACTAGGAAACTGTAATTTAGTATAGGTATGTACATTAATTATGCCAAAAAAGTAGTTAAATAATCTTCAAAAAAATATTTGGTAGCTTCCGTATGTATATTGTACAAGTAAAGTGGGAGTCAATTTATTTTCTTGACTAACTCATAGTTTGGGGTACGCTATCGAGATAGTGAACACCATTTTTCGATTTAGGGATCTATTTGAAGTAGTATCTTGTCACTACAGAGCTCACCAAAGAAACGTATGATAGTTACCGAGGCCGAAACCGGGGCCAGGAAGGGCCATCATCGTCATGTCATTGTAGGACCCGTGAAAAAAATCACAGCTATCAGAGCTAAGTAGAGTTACAAATTAAAAAGTTAATAGCGATCAACTTATAAAATGTACTCGGAAAAGGAACATTTCATACAAATTCAATAGTGAATTACATTTTTAGTAGTTTTTAGGGGCATGAAATAAAAGTTGATATTCGCAAATACGGAACCCTACACTGCGCGTGGCCCGACACGCACCTGGCCAATTTTTCGTATTTTTTTTTAGAGTTCCGTTCCCAAAGGTTACCAACAGGACTATATTACTGAGACTCTGCTGTCTGTCCGTCCATCTGTCACAGGGCTCTATCTCTTGAACCGTAATATAAAAAACAAAACACAAGATTAAATTAAAAATTAAAGGGGGTGGGTCATACAAGAAGCGTGTTTTTTTAACCGTTTTTAACTCGATCTTTATAATGATATATACGGAACCCTTATGTACTACAACAACGACCGGTTCACACTTGACCAGTTTTTTACCAGTCTATATCAGTCCCCTGCTAAAGTAAAGCCCTCTGCCAGTAGAGGATTGGCCCTAAATTACCACGCCGGGCCGGCAGGTTTGTGACCGCAGAAGAGAGTATGAAGTCGTGTGCGTATGCGAAGGGATCAGTCAGGTTCGTATGGGGCATTTTTCTGGCTGACCGGAGCGCCACTTTAACACAGCAGTCTCCGGACAGACAGAAGTATCCAACTCTGCCCTCACAAATGAGTGGTGGTCAGAAAAATTTATAAGCATCGTGATAAGGATAATGGTGTTCGGCGGGCGCGGCCGGGCGCGGAGCGGGGCGGGGCGGGGCGGGGGGCGGGCGGTGTCATTTCACTAATTAACTCGTTGGGCGCGCCGCCACTCCATTACCGATGTTTATTGTGACAATTATTCCGCCTGGTGCGACCTGCCGCCGGCAACCGCCACCAAACTCGCCGCCCGCCCAGCGAGCAAACGAACAAACATTTTGACATAGATACCTATAAATCCTTGTATATTCATTTCTATTTCGTTTCTATTCCTTTCCGTTCATTTCTACATCCATGTGTATTCATGAAACATGCCTACTCAATGATACCGCGAGTCGCGAGGGCTCATAGGCGCGCTCGATTACTTCCACAATAGCGCCGCGCCGACCCTTACTGCAGACCACCTGATGGAAAGTGCGTACCGTTGCCGGCCTATATGGAGTTATAGGATGCCTGAAGTACAGGTGCTGCACGTAAGATGCCAACCGTAAAGAAAACTTTTTACTCCGAAACCGAAAGGTTTGTTTGTGCCGAGGCGTTTAGTGCGTATTTCAACGAGCGATACGATAACTGCGAAGCTGGACCTCAGTTTTTGAATTTCTAACCCTACGATTTTTTACTTTTTATTCGAATAGTAAATAGTAACAAATGAGTTAGTAGACCAAAGTAAGAAAATAATGGAACTAAATATAACGTGGCACTGTCCATTAACCTTAACTCATAAATAGGTACACAAGTTTATTTGCCGCGCAATTTTAACAACCCCGGACTTTCAAGTGCTCACCCCCAATAACTTTTGAACAGCTGAACAGATTTTGATAAAATATAACTAAGATAAGAACCACCGCAAGGAAACTTGCTTTCACTTAAAAATTGCGCATTAAAATCGATTCATCCGTTCGAGAGCTACGATGCCGCAGACAAACAGACGTCATACTTATTACATCCCTCTTTTTGCATCGGGGGTTAAAAATATTAGGTTGCACCCTTATTTAAGGTTAACTAAAATAGTTGTTGATATAATCACGTATGAACACTTTTCGAAAAGTTTATTCTCTATAAAAATCTCTCTAATTCTTATGTTAGTGTATTCTTGTATCCTTAGATCTTCACTAACTGATGTGCTGCTTTGAATTCCGACTTGCGCTTTTCGGTTTTTTCTTTTAAAGGTGAAGTGCATGTCAATGATCACTAGCGGATGCTAAAGAGCGTACGAAGTTGTAATGACAAAGTCATATTTTTTACTTTCTGTTGTATGTTATCGTTGCATACAGCTTCAAAAATAATTTACTTCGATTTTCTACCTCTATCAACAATAACCAAGCGGTACTTAAACGTAGCAAAAATAGTAAATATCTATTTAATCAAATGAGGATTTGTCGTTTTCGTATCTATAATTCTATACCTATAAATGAATTTAAAGATCGAGTCCCTGGTCCCTGATTTATACGCATTCTGTAACTGTGCGTACGAATGCGCGCGCTAAATAGTTCGGTTATCGCGGACGGCTGACGGCGCAGCGGCTGTCGGCGGGCGGCCTGCTCCTGACCCACTTCATGACATTTTTGCGCTTGTTGCCGTTTTCCTTAAACGACAAATATTGCGCCATTTTTTCCTTCGCTCAACCTAAGAAAACAAAACTATCCGTCAAACGACGTGACCATACAAAGTTTCAAAATGGTTTCAAAGCACTGTATTAGCCTCTATGATTATTACAATGAGCTATATATCTAAATATTATCAAGAGCACTAGATCGTACATGAGTTTAAGAAATTATGAAACATATTTAGACCAGTTAGAATGATTTATGATATAATTTTTCAAAACTAACAACATACTTCACCCCCTAACTACACAACCGATTTTGATAAAATTTCTATGGGACCATCTGAAAAGTATGCCCTTTTAAACAAAAAAATAATTTTCCAAAATGGTCCTGGTGTTTTTGAATAATCCTCCTCCTTTTTGCAAGTCAGTTTAAAAGTAATTCCCAAAGAAGGTTGAAGGCAGGCAGGCGGCTGGTCTTAAAACTTAACGATTTCCGGCCATTTCTTCTAGATGTCATGCTCTCCGACATCCTTAGGTCACCATTGACATACATGCAGGTAGAAAAGCGCAGGTTTTGAGGCAGCATAGCTAAGGATGATTGGAAACGAGCTAAGATATAAAGGAAGAAGTTATAAAATTACTTTTGTCTCAAAAACGAGCTTCCTAAGCATCGGTACTAAACTTAAAAAGTCACGTTTGAAAATTTTACTTTCCCTTAAACAAGAGAGTCGTCATGAGGAAAATGTGATTGGTTTTATAGAAGCTGCAAAGTGGAGCAGCGATAAGGGGGCGAGCCCCGCCGGTCCTCGGGTCACAACACAGCAATAACAGCTTCTGCTCCTAATTGCCAGTCGCTGGTGACAACACTCCCACTCCACTACGCCGCAGGCCTCAACGCAGGCATGGCTGTGCTGTGTTATACAGAATAGCCAATGACTTTCTTAATCTATCGCAGGTTCGTTTCGCATCTCTAAGTACATGGGATAAGTCCGCCTTTGTATATTTGTTCTTTCGTATGTTGTCTTTGTTATATGTATTTGTTTTGGTACAATAAAGTTCTTACATTGTTTCGACGTGTCACACTACTAACTTTTTGTAATTCATTTTTAGTTACAAAAGGAAAATCATCTGTCTCTTTGCCCTGGCAAAAAAATACTCGTAGTTATTTTTGCAAGACCATGTTCAGATGAACCCTAAACTATATTTAATTATGATGTACCTACTCGTACTAGTGTATGTGTAAGTAAAGTCGTATGTGTTTTTGTAATTACAACTGTGAGAGTGGCGTGTGTGCGTGAGTGCGGGTGCGATAAGGGGTCGCGCGATAACCCGCGAAGACTCGGCCGATAGCGGGCGATCGGCGGCCCCGCTACAGCGGCGCAGATACCACGCTCCGCACTGGAGCATTCCTGCCACACGCATGTTGATAACAATTTATTGCTCTTATAGTATTGGAATCAATGCATTCGCTAATCATATTGCTACCCGTAGTCTTCGACTCTTATGGCCATAGGCACTATCTGCCCCGTTAGGCACAAAGACGTGGCAATGTAATGTAACCATACCGAAGACTGAATAGAATGACTTTTCTTTAAATGAAATCCCTCGGGGAAACTTTCCTACCCTATATAGGTATCTAAGCCTATAACCATATTAAGGTCTGGTAGAATAGAAAAAACTTTGAATTTACCAGCTGTATTTCTTTAAAAGCCATACTAGGGAGTGGGCGAGATTTGAACCATGTTAAAGGCGATGCGACTAGCAACCATCATATTACAACCCCCTGGTCAGAATGGCTCGTCAGTGCAATAAAATCGCCTTGGACAACACAGCTTTTGACATTTTTGTACCTAAACTGGCTTTTTATATAAAAACGCTTAAAGATATCCTTTATCATAAACCGACAGTCTAAACACTAGTACTCTCGGTTTGTGTAGTGTAGTATAATATACTTATTAGTTTCTTATTAGTAGTATTTATATAGTTTAATTATCACTTGTTTGTAACTCCTCAAGTTAGTTCCTATGTAATCACACTTTTGTGGAATGCAACCTAGGCTGTAACACTTCTGATTTGTTTATATTGTTTTCGAAATGGTTGTAATCTCATTACAACCATTTCGAAAAGTCATTACAATTATGGTTACAAGTTCCAACACGATTTTCAGTTCAACATGTTTTTCGTGTGTGTAAGTGGCCAACACTGGTGTCAGATTTTTCAGGCTGCCTAACGGCATCTGGCATAGCTTGAAGACTGCCATAAATTGATAACAACCGGGACCAACGGCTTATACGTGCCTTCCGAAGCAAGAAGGAGCTCGAGAAAATTTAATGCCACTTATGGTCACCCATCCAAGTGCAGACCACGCCTGGCGTCGCTTTACTTGCGAAAGCGCTAGTAATGCGCACTTCCACCGGGCCACCGAGCTCCTCAAAACTTGCCCTGAAAATATAAAATGTTCTATTTTTCCCTGTTTTCAGTACATTTTGGTTCGACTATTCGCCGTGTTCGATACTCAATCTGACAAGAATCCTGTTGGAGTTGGAGCACAGCAAAATAATCTAAAGTAATAATCAAATTAATAATAACGTAAAATTTTCAAGCATGTGTCATAGTATGATTATATAATAAAATATAAAAAGTAATTTTTGGCCTCCCATACAAGTTGACCGATCAGTAGATCAGAGTTTGTAAGAAAGCCGAAAAATATTTTTTATATTTTGACATACCTATGTTCCTTGGGAAAGTCGATCAGTGTCACGGACTGAATTCACCCTTAAAATAGTTTCAGTATAATTTGTTAGATCTTGTATAGAGCGAATCAAATCGCCCCTAGGTACTCTACATCGCCGTGTATGCCTAGTTTTATGTTTGAAGTTCTTTATATCGACTATTGTTTATGTAGAAGTCAGAACAGCGTGTCCCGAATAAGTAACCTCATGTGGCTCTCTCCAGCGAGCCGGTGACACGTGGCGGGGGCACACGTGCGGTCACACTTGTTAACAATTACAACAAAATGTATCTTTATTCATCGCTACATAACGTCGTCGTGGCTTCAGTTCTAAAATATGCGTTTACTTACAAAAATTTGGACATTTTTGCAAGCTCTTGATTGTAATTTGTAATGTTGAGATTTGTATGAATAAGTTTTAGAATTTTTTACAATTGACAACCATTTAGATCTCAAGTCTGAAGTCGCTCAACTCGACAATCACACCATAACGTAATATTGAACTTGGCTCCGATTTTTAATTTTATGTGTTTAGTGGGATTCCCATTTCCGAAACCAGGGCAGTGGTCAAGACAAATCAAACAAGACCAAACTCTATAGGGTTGTGTCGATTCGTCACTGTTTTTCTATCGCCACCTCATCATTACATTATATTTTGTTATCCGATTTATTACACCTTTCCACCAAGCACCGACACATTGTTTTGCTTGATGGTGTACATAATAACAAGTGGGTGAAAAGTTGTCGGCTTTTTTAAACGTTCTATATAAACCCAAGTTACGAAAGTGCTTCGTAGCGGTTGCTGCGGCTCGTAGCGAACATTCTATGCGTCACAGCACTCACAGCACAGCCTACAGCTTCAAAAATATGAACTGTAGAATACTGTAGATATTTGGACTAACAAGCGAGGTAAGCTTTGAAATTTGGGAGACGTGTAAAAGTAAACGTTACGAATATGAGTCAAATCGGTCGAGGGTTTGCCGCAATAAGGGGTTGATAGTTCACAGTTTGGGACGAACTACTAGTTTGAGTTACTTAACATTACTGAAACTCAAGTGTTCAACGATATTCTGGAATTCTAAAGTAAAATATTTTGTTATTAGGTATTGAAGTAGCATACTTAGTCATATCCAGTCATCATTACACACCGAGAGGTCGGTCAAGCTCGGTCATACTGTACACATGAGTAACAACTTTGCTAATAATAATACCCATACCTACTAGTTATTTTATGAATATACAAAATGTCCTTATTCCGTCCTTCGCTAAACCCATGTGTGCGACATGAATGAACTGCATGACTTAACTCTAGGTATGGTATTCTAATTATTACAACGCACACTGAACTTGTGGAACGACTGATTACGAAACATAAATAAATCAAGAATTCAAATGTTTTTGTTTAGGCCTTTGCAGGAACTTGACGACGTATAGGTTTTCCGAAACACTAAGAGCATTGGTTCTCTAAAAGAGTGTAGATTTTGTTAGGGCCACTGTCGCACGCGCTTCACTCCCGGTCTTGCAGCGTTTATAAATTATATACATATATCACGGTAACTGCTTACCTTTTTGCCTACCCCAAATTACAAACTATGTACTCTATAATAAGCATTATATGTAGAAGAGTATTCAAATAGAAAGGATAGGTACATAAACAAGTCTTGCCTATACCTATTCAGAGTGTGGCTTAGCAGAGTAGTGATGAGTATAATAACTTGCAAGAGTTGGAAATTGGGTTTTTTGGCGTCTAAACAAAGCTCATGGTTGTGCGTGATGCGACAATTGTCTATGAGACAACCCATAATGGTTAAAAGGTCTGCAAAGTGTGTAGGTTATAAGTTAATAACCAAATAAAGTGTACATTTATTGCTGGTTTCCCCCGACAGGTACAGAATGGCCAATAGGCTGGGGCCGGCAGAGCCTGTAGAGCTGTGTCGCCCACGAGGTGGGATGGGCGACGGAAATGCTCCGTTGCTGTAACGTACTTCTTGTAAGGGGAAACGATGCTGGTCTGGTAAATACCTTTTTAAGATACTCCAGTAGTACTTAAGGGTCCTCCCCGCGCTAACGACCTTGAAAACTCAAAAAAAATAATTTCTCTTTCTGTAAGTGAGATTATCAGAAACCATCCTACAACTTTTTAGCTAGTATCCTTAAGTTTCATTAGAACCTCGAAAATCATTGAAAACATATACCCTGAATTTTCCTTTGCAAAAAATACTAAAAACGGCCATTTTTGACTCTTTTTGTAAAGGTTTCTAAACCGGATAGTATTTCAATGACTTTCGAGGTTCTAATGGAACTTCAGGATACTAGCTAAAAAGTTGTACGAGGGTTTCTAATAATCTCACTTACAGAAAGAGAAATTAATTTTTTTGTGTTTTCAAGGTCGCTAGCGCAGGGAGGAGCCTTAACACGGTAAATTGAGATTAAGAACGGGTATCCGTACAAAAAAAAATATCGAATGAAAAATTGCAATGTTGTCCTCATTATTGCTTACGTGTCAATGTGATATTTCTGAACGTGGGGTTCCCCAAACGCGATGATTAGTGGAATGTCGGAACAGCACACGAGGGCGCGCCACAGGTCGGGGTCGCCGGCCGCGCCACAGGTGGGGCGCGCCGCCGCCACCCTCCCAGCGCCGCGACGCCCCGCACCCGCCGACGTCGGCTCCCGCCCTCTAACTTTTACTGACCATCGGTCAAATTTCACTCCGATACAGGGTGGGCATTCTACTCTCAACATAATGTCTGCAATGATCAAAACTTCTGCATTTTGCATACAAAACTAACCACTCAATTTTTTTCAGCCTGCTTTTTTTTGCTCTGTGAGGTGACTCGTCTCGGCTCGTATAATGTATTTCTAACTTTTCAGGTAACCTAACTGCAATACCTAGAATGTTACTCATTCCTTTTCTCTAAATTTCAGCTGTCCTGCTCCTCCTGGGTCTCCAGAGTCCGCAACCCCGTCGTATCCTGCCAGCTTCAGCCAGTGAGCAGATGAAGCCGAATTTTCCGGCAGGAAAATTCTGTCCCAAAGAGGGGGGAAACCTGTAAGAAACACAAATAGGTACAACACTACCTCAACCGCGATGCTGAAGCTCAAGTTCGTAGTAGCGAGCGCGGTTCGAATTCGACCGCCGCCGCCGGCGGCGTTTGCGCACGACACATGTGCGGCACCACATGCTGCTGCCACTCGCGGTAATTAGGGGCATAGGAAGGAACTCAACGCTGAACCACTTCATGTGACTGACGCATTCTCCAGCTGTTCTTGTGGCTGTACTTTCCTGAACGAAGAATATAATACCGTGTGGTTTCCGGCAGAGTAAAATAGGGCCACTCCAAGTCCTCCTGTGGATGTCGTAGAAGGCGACTTAGGTCTCGATCAAGCATTCGAAGCAATAACGCGCGTCGCTCGGATAGCCGGTGTGCACAAGTTACGAACCATAATGTTTTGCGTTACGTGTAATAATGATGTCAATGACGGCACCCAATGCAGTGTTTGCCAAAAGCTGAACTGTTTTCCGTGCTCGGGAGTTACCGAACTGGGTTTCCGAAAGCTAGGTGCAGATCGCAAAGCTGTTTGGAGATGTCCATTGTGCCGTGGACGAGCTTCGCCACTGCCTCAGCAGTCAGCTGCGTTGCCAGCTGACCAACCGGTTTTGGAATTAATTCTGAAGCGTCTGGATGAGATGGCAATCAAGCTTGACCAAATACCCAGCATGGTCGCGGATCTGAATTGCCTAAAGTCTGATGTGGCTGAGCTTAAACAGAGCTGCGAATTCACATGCAACAAAGTCGATGATTTCTCCACAAGACTGGACAATCTTGGTGGCCGTGTCACCTCACTGGAAGATGTCAAACAGGACGTCAGCGCAACTCAGGCCAGTCTATCCACTCTCCGGCAAGAATATATAAATAAGGATCAATGGGCACGCATGAACAACGTGGAAATCAAAGGAGTCCCAGTAAAGAAAGACGAGAATCTATTTAGTGTTTTAGACTCCCTATGTTCCGTTATTAATTATCCCGTCCAAAAATCTCAAATTAATTATATTTCGCGCATCCCGGTGCATAACTCTAAAGACAAGCATATTTTACTTGGCTTTATAAACCGGTATGTAAAGGAGGAGTTTGTTGCAGCTGCACGCAGGAAGAAAATTATTAAGTCTTCTGACATCGGACTGAAAAGTGGTGATAGTTCTATTAATAACATTTATGTCAACGATCATCTATCGCCCGAGAACAAGAAGCTGCTAACCAGAGCGAAGGAGCTGGCAAAGGACAAGCGTTACCAATATGTTTGGGTTAAATTTGCAAAAATTCACGCCCGCAAGAATGACACATCACCTATTATTTTAATTAACTCACTTGTAGATTTAAACAAGCTTACTTAATTTGTTTTATATTATTATTCGTCTTAAAATATAGTTCAGTTCAGTATTTTCTGTTCTTGTGCAAGTTCAATCTCCATTGCGTTTCGTTGCACCGTGCCTCAACTATCTTTTCTATAACTTCTATAAGTTTAAAATATAGTTTAGTTCAGTATTTTCTGTTCTTGTGCAAGTTCAATCTCCATTGCGTTTCGTTGCTCCGTGCCTCAACTATTTTTTCTATAACTTCTATAAGTAATAATGTATCGATGCCGCTTAGTTGCCCGCCATGTGTCCTTGAACCATTAGTCGCTATGCATCTGATTCACTCGCAATACTGGCATGTCATCTGCTCGCCCGCTCACGCCCTTAATCACTGCATATTACGTTATATTTTCGCTCGATCGTTTACTGACGTAGTTAAACTTTTTTTCTATGCAAATTATGAAGCTACCGTATTTATTTATTCTGCTACTAGTTACATAAATCATCTCAATGGTTGATAAAAATACCAAAAAATTAAGTATTTATTATCAAAATGTTAGGGGCCTCAGAACTAAGACGTCTACATTATACCGGAGTATAGTAAGCAGTTCGTATGATATAATTGTTATAACGGAGTCTTGGTTACTTGACAGCATCCGCGACTCGGAGCTTGTAGATGATAGGTACGTGTTGTGGCGACGCGACCGGGACTATGCGCGGACACAGCAGAAGTTTGGCGGTGGGACGCTTGTCGCAACGCAAAAATACCTAAATGTAGTCGAGCAACCGTCTTGGTGTTCCTCCGCTGAAGATTTATGGATTTCAATTAATTTAACCGATAGAGATTCTGAGAAACCAACAAGGCTTAATGTTTGCGTTCTGTATTTGATTCAGCAAAAAATGGGGAATTCTTTTTCAGAGCAACTTTCAAACTTCCTCGATAAACTTGGTGACTTAGTAGTTTCTTTTCCACAGGATAAGTTTTTAATTTTAGGTGACTTTAATATGAGTTACATTAAATGGTCACCCGAACAGGGTTCTGTATACTTTGTGCCATCGGAAACTAGTGAAGACAATGGCCTTGCATTAATTGACTGTTTAAATTTCTGTGACCTTAAACAGTATAACGGTGTCGTAAATGGAGCGGGTAGGTTGCTGGATCTTGTCTTATGTAATGACAACGTATCGGTAAGTGAGTGTTTGGATCCTTTAGTGCCAATTGATCAACATCATAAACCCGTTACTATCACCCCAAACTTTGTTGTTAGTGATACTTTAAGGCCAGCCCCTCGTATTAGATACTATTTTCAACGAGGAGATTATGAGTCTATTAATAAGGAATTAAATTCAGTGGATTGGGAGAGTGAATTTAGTTTAAGGAATATGCAGGATTCTGCTGATTTTTTCTATAATATATTATATAAGTTACGTGACAGGTACATACCTAGTAAAACTATTTCTTATCAACACTATCCGCCCTGGTATTCAAAAGCTTTAATTAAAGTATTAAAAGAAAAAAATAAACATTTCCGTAGACACAAAAATTATGGTAATTCTCATGATCGGGATTCTTTTATTATCTTACGTGACAGAGCAAAAATTTTAGAAAATAAATGCTACAATAATTATATTAAAAATATCGAGGATTCAATTTTTTGTAATCCTAAATACTTTTGGTCTTACGTAAAAAATAAAAGTAATTCAAACGGTTTACCTAGTACAATGTATCTCGATAGCTCAAAATATTCAGGGGATGAAATAGCCGAAGCTTTTTCAGACCATTTTCGTTCCAACTTTTTACAGAACCCCTCAAGTAGTAGTACTAACAGTAGTTCTATCGAACCTGAGACTAACCCTTTTATGAATAGTGGGATTTCATCTGTTGAGTTTTCTGTAGATGATATAAAACTTAAACTTCAAAAATTGGACTTGTGTAAATCGGCCGGGCCAGATAACATTTCTCCTATTTTCTTGGTGAGATGCGCAGATACGTTAGCTTTTCCCCTGTACTGTTTATTTACAAAGTCTTTAAAAGAGGGAAGTCTACCAAAAATTTGGAGTTCGGCGTTTGTCACACCTGTCCATAAAAAGGGTTCGAGGGCAGATATATCTAATTATAGGCCTATATCCAAGCTCTGTATTATTGTTAAAATCCTGGAGCAAATTGTATGTGAGCAAATTTATTCCGCATACAAAAATTCATTTAATCCCGCGCAACACGGATTCCTTACAGGGCGCTCGACTACTTCAAATCTAATTCTATTTAATGACTTTATTACTTATAATATGGATGACGGACGCCAAGTAGATGTTATCTATACAGATTATGCCAAATGCTTTGATCGTATCGATCATCCATTGCTATTGAGTAAACTCTCTGCGGCTGGAATTCACGGCGACTTGTTGAGATGGTTTTCAGCTTATATTAATAATAGAACTCAAGCCGTCGTTATTAATAATTACATATCTAGTTGGGTAAAAATACCAAGTGGGGTGCCTCAAGGCTCCCATTTAGGCCCTCTTTTATTCCTTATATTTATTTCAGATATAGAACATTATTTCAATCACTCAAGGGTTCTCATTTTTGCCGATGATATGAAAATTTTTAAATGTATTGATAATGTTGAAGACGCTCAAACTTTGCAATACGATCTCAATAAGCTGGATGATTACTGTCTGCGTGATAAATTGGACCTTAATCCCTCTAAATGTTCTGCAATAACTTTTACTCGTAAACATAATACTATAAATTTCGATTATACATTAAAAAATCAGGTTTTGAAAAGAGTCCATGAAGTAAAAGATTTAGGGGTAATTCACGATTCTAAATTAATATTTGATAGTCATGTCAACTTCATAACTGCAAGTGCATGTCGGTCTCTCGGTTTCTTGATGCGTATTTCTCAGGATTTTAAGAATGTGAAAACATTAAAAGTACTTTATTGTGCTTATGTGCGTAGTACTCTCGAATATGCCTCACAAATCTGGAACCCCCGGTATGATAAGTATATTTCTCGTTTAGAAAGGGTACAAAAGAAATTTATTCGTTTTCTTAATTATAAATGTAAAACTAATCTTAGTTATGAAGCTGCTTGTAAGACCCATCACTTATTACCCTTGAAGAATAGGAGACAAATAGCAGATGTTACATACTTACTGAAGATATTTGCTGGGAAGGTGGATTGCCCAGAACTTCTAGGTAAGTTCAACTTACACGTACCAAACCGGCCGCTGCGCCACACACGTGTATTCGCGTTTGATGCTGTTGCAACCAATTACCGTAAAAACTCATACGTATGGCGAGTGGCTGATGTCTTCAATGACATATGTGGCGACTACGACATCGACTTATTCACTACTTCTATTCCTGCGGCTCGGCGTCGAATCAGTAGTGGTTTTTTTGACTTGCACGATTGAAGGTAGATGCATATTGGGATTTGCCGTTCTTTGAGATATTTCTTTTTTACTATTATATAGGTACTCGTATTGAGTTATACAGCTTAAAGTTTCGCGGTGTGTATTTTTTAGTTTAATTTTAGATTTCTCTTCCCCTGTATTTATTTCATATGTAAATTTTATTATTTTATTTCTTCCTTCTACTCACTCATGTTATTTGCTATTATGTAATTATTGTATATCACTGGCTACCGTGTTCTTGCTTCTTTATATTTCCTTGATCTTCTTTTTTTCTAATTTATTTCTACTTGTGGAGACTTCTAAATGGCTTTCTATTTTTTATTGTTTCTATATAATCTGTATTATAGCTGTAAGTCTTCCTAAAATGTAATAAATAAATAAATAAATAAAAAAATAAATACAACCTGAAAAAAGCTTATAAACATCAATGAGACCTCTCCAACCTGTCTGGCCAGCGTGAAGAGTGTAGGCCAAGTCCTCTGGCTGATATGGTTAAGTATGGCTCTGGTAGTACTGCAAGGGTCGTGCTCTTGCAGTAGAGACCAAAAGAAATGATGATAATGAGTCATGACATACTTATGAGGCTTCGGTACGTTTACAAATTATGGTGGAATGAATGTTAACTACCTTGTTTGCCAATGCACAATTTGAAATAACTCGTATTAGTATGAAATTAAGAAAATAAGAATAATTTTGATTTTGATCAGCTTTTATGTATACAATCTGGGCAGATGAGATGCAGCTTTCAATATCATGAAAGATAATAGGAGTCAGTAAATATTTAGAAGCGATTAAGTCTAGTGAATGTAAATTATGCCGATAGGTACGGGAGTATGAGCACGCCGGATCCAGTTTGTAATGTTGTAAATTTTATTCAAATTGGAAAACTCTGTAAAAAAACCGGTCGACCTTCGGCGGAAGAAATGTGTGACGATGACGAGAGCAGCGGACGGCGCGGCGCGGCGCCGGCGATGCGGCGGCGCTGGAGACAGCACGGCAGCCGTGAGCTGCCGTTTGTTTGGCGAGTGTGGAAATGGCCAAAAAACGTACCCGCGATTTTTCAAGCGATTTTTTAAGTAAGTTTATATTCTTAGTTGACAAGACAACATCATTTTTCTTCTTACTATCCCGTGAGAATTGTTTGCATATAATTCTTCACTTACTGCTATTATTCATTAAAAATCTGCATGCAAAAATGTAGTATAACGATTCTGGTTTAAGGAGCACTCTTTTTTCTGCCAATCGCATAGATTGGTAGCATACTTACTATTAAGAGTCCGGCGACCCTAGACTTCTCCATACAAACGTAGTACACGTTTAATTTTGAAACCACATGTCAGATTCCGGTAAAAATTTGTAATTGTAAAGAAATTGCAATTATGTAGGGTTATAACTGGTTTCCTACATTAAAATTATGAACTGGAAAGAAAATATAACGATTTAGAAGTTTCCCATACTAATGGTCAAAAATGATATAAAACACTATATTCTATTTCAAGTTCATATTTGTACTGTCGGAAACTAGTTATAAACCTAGATAATTGCAATATCTTTAAAATTACAAAATTTTGCCCAAATCGGACATGTCGTTTTGAAATAAAATGTAGATTACGTTTGTATGGAAAGTTGTATTTTGGTCTAGGGTCGGGGGACCCTTAAGACTGATTTCGAAGGGCTGATATTTTTATGTTAGTCGCTCATTTCGCTAGTGGACCATATGTTAGTTTTAAAAAAATATAATACCAACCACTACTACACGCCACGCCGCTGATGCCGCCAAACTTCATTACACGCATTTGAATTGCAAACGCCGATCAAACCTGTTCGGGAATACATAATAATATTTGCCACGCAGCGCGTCCTTACTTTATTACATTAATGGTCTGGCGGTGACTATTTTAAGACCAGCCCGAGGCTCTAAGCTGCGAGAGAAACATTTGCATGGCATGGCGGTTTCCAAATGTCTTCTAAGTAAGAACCGTGGCTGTACGACACCGCTATGGTATCTCTCCCGTGGTGAATGTGTAATATTGCCGCTGCCTGGCCACATGTCAAAGATTCTGAATATTTCTTCGATTGACACGCGCGTTTATACAACTTTTTATTGATTTGGTTAACATTGAACTTGAAACGGGGAGTGTGCGCACACGCATTTGAAAGTCAATGCGCTCCGACCCAATGCAAACGGGGGGCGCAAGGGACGCATACTTACATATCGATGAAAATGTCAACGATACTTCGATAACCATCTAAAATTATTTTCGTTACTTTATGTTAAAAAATAATAAATTTGAATTCGGAAACAAAATAAAGCGTTAAATGTAAACAATTGAAAATGTGAAGTCAATGTCGACAATAGTCTGAGACCAACTTGCAGAAACTCAATAGAACTTAGTTAAAATTGAATTCTAGATACGAACCCGATCATCCATCGTCATCTTTTCGGACTTTGAGACGTAGGCTCAACAGGAGCCCGCGCTATCAGCCGCAGCCCTACGTGTGACGTCGCCGCGGCCGCCGTGACCCGCCGATACACTATCGCTGGCAACATATTTTTCCCGCATAGTGATGCGATCACGCGGCTCATTATCTCTGCGACCAATGTCAACACATCAACAATAAAACTTACTTTGCCTCCTAAAACTTTTAGCAATACCAACTCGTATATCTAGAATGTCGGAGCAGTGTCATCCTGCAACATCATGGTAGAAATCGCAGCGGGCAAGAGTCACGGCCGCCTTGTGTGGAGCAAGCCAGACGAGCGCTCGTTATGTAACTCTTACATTATGTATGGGGCACAGTAGGCGCCGTATGTAGTACATGAGGTCGCCGTGGAGAAAACACCGCCTTGCAACATTTGAGAAATGTAGTCTTTAAAGGAGCTGTTTCCAACTTTACAAGACGTTAGCAACGTTGCCTTACAGCTTACAGCAGATATCCCCACATCCCAAGTCGGTAGAGCGCTCCAGCTATGGCGGCCGCTAGGGCCCGTCAGGTCAAGGTGGAAAATTATCTTTTACAGATTGATTAGGTCCAGGGTCTTGGATGTTTTTGAAATACATGTCCTTGTTCCATTAACTCATATATTACGATAGAAATAAGGCGAGCGGGAGTGTGCACATAAGAGTTAATTTTGTTTTAAGGATTATTTTTTTATTTTTAATCATCATCATCATCATTTCAGCCGCACAACGTCCACTGCTGGACATAGGCCTCTCCCAAAGATTTCCAAAATGACCGATCTAGAGCAGCTTGCATCCAGCGCCTTCCAGCGACCTTGGTTAGGTTGTCAGACCACCTTGTGGGTGGGTGTCCTACGCTTCGCTTGCCTGTGCGTGGTCGCCATTTGAGAACGAACCATTTGTTTATTTTTATTATTTATTTAAAAGCATATTGTTAGGTATAGCCCTTGTGTTCACAAAATCAATGTCAGGAGTCAGCACCTTTCAACGATTTCCTGAACGGTATCTTAGTTAAGCACCTACTAACATTCCCTGTGTGTTAACGGCAATTATTTATTATAATTTGTAAGAAATGCTAAGAAACGAGTGTAATATGCAAATAGATGTCGTTTTGAGTCGCGGCCACACTGCAACACTTTAGTGCGCCCGTCGTTTACATTCGAACGCCGGAATCAGCGGCCGGGCCGGGCCGGGTCAACAAGTCAGCGATTCTTTAAATGCAGGAATTTACAATGACGCCGGTGTTGGCCACGCTCAGCACGGGCATAATAAATAATTATATATCAAATCAAAATCTATAAATATAATAAAACAGTAAAAAAAGTGTGTCTGTACATTAAATATATTTCCAAAAAAAAATATTGGGGGCGATGGAGACATAGTAATAGAGTAAAAATTTAAAAAAAAATGTCTGTCTGTTTGTCTGTTTGTCTGTTTGTACACGCTAATCTCCGGAAATACTGGACGGATTCGAATGAAACTTTTTTTGTTATATAGCTATTAAGCCTGGGCAACATATAGGGTATAAATGATTTTAGAAAATAGAACGCCTGATGTACAACCTTAATGGTCCAGCTAAACTATAAGAGATATAAAAATGTCGCCTTAGTAAAAGTTGATCAGCCTGATGAGCATTTTCCAGAGACATTAAGTCCACGCGAACGAAGTCGCGGGCTTCAGCTAGTTCTGCTCTAAATATTTAAATAGAAATGTCCTGTATACACTGTGGCAGGGACATACCCGCATAATAAATCGAACCATGGGCTATACCTAGATCACTCACTATAGTATAATGAAATTAAAATAACGGTCAAAAAAAAACGAAAAAGAATCGACATTCCCATACAATTGCCCGGGCGGCTGCACATTTGTATGAAGGCGGCGAAAATTTTTTGTTTTTTGAGTTTTATTTTAATATCATACTATATGTGTATTTTTACGGGTATGTCCCTTCCACTTTGTATATTGAATTGTACTTATTGTGTAACTATTTTAGAATAAATTAAATAAAAATTTCTAGGTTTATAACCTATCCTTTGACGTATAAAAACAGGGTGACGGTGGGCGTGGAGATGGGAAAAGTAATCAAACTATTGACAGGTTGATATTTAGAACTTCGCAGCTACACCTGCGTGTAACTATTGTCCTATTGTGTTTACCTCACTGTCTAAAGAAAATGTTAGGAAGAACAACTCCCGACGTCTACCCACCTAAGTCACGGTAATACTTTATAATACCTATTGATGTCTCCGGGCAGAAACAGAGGTGCTATTTTTCAAACTCGGAGTCATTAAACCTAGGTGGCTCAGCGTTTCAAAAATAGCACTTCAGGTACAGTCAATAAACGCTCCGTGTTTGCTCGCCAAACTGGGGAAATGGCTGTGGTGTTGGTGTGTGGGTGCCGCTGACACACTTCGCTGTTTGGTCAAGTGTCCCGAAAGCGACACTCCCGCGGCACCCCGGAGACCCACATTGCGCTGATGTATTAAAAAGTGTCATGCTGATATGCTAATAATATCCCCTGACAGTTTCGGTGCTCGATAATTTGTTTGATACTGTTGTATCAAGTGTTGTGGGAATTATTTCACGCTCTTTTTAGAGAAGTCTTGTTATAGTGCTAAAGTGCCTGACGAAAACTGTGGAGGGAGCTGAGTAAATTCATGAAATGCTTACTTCATACTCCATACCGCAAATACATGAGGAGTGCGCCACGTGCGTGACATAAAATAAATATGCAATAACCTATATAATATTTATCTATTTAACTTTTATTGTTCAACAAATACAAATTGTACAGAATAATAATAGACAAACCTAACGCTAAAAGCGTTGTCTAAAAGTCAACCTTTGCGTTACACAGGAATTTAATTGTGGGTCGCAAAATAAAGGATTATTATAAGTACGTAAAATTCTTTTGTTTATAAATACATGAATAATTAATTAATTACTAACAATATTGCCTACACAAATACTATACCACGTTGTAAAAAAAATACTTAAACGATTTTTTAAAATATGTACTGTTATAAGTATAACTCAGTCGAAGTCTTAATTAAAGCTTAACGCGACTAGGTGCAGTTCGAATACATTCAGGGAGAGCATTCCAGAGTCTTACTGCCGTTACTATGTACTAAAATATTTCAATAAGTATTAAATGTCTTGTCGATAAGCGTTGGTTAGGCACTAAGTAAATAGTGTCATAAAGTTGTGTCTCTAGCGAGTTAATTATTGCGCCAGGGATCCGGGACCCGAGATAGGACGTTCTTGAGATAGCTTCGAGAAGCAGGGTCAGAGGGCATGCTTATCACCGCGCACACCACTTCACACCACACTCCGTTTTACGGCTGACGAGATAAGAGCGGTTTTTGGCTACAGCGACAGTCGCAGCGTCTTATCGCCGACTTCGTTATTTTCCGATTAGTGATTAAGAATAAATATTCGATGCTCTATTTCTGGGCTCAATAGTGACAGACGGATAAGGAGTGGACGTGTTTGTAGGGGAGTGATAAGCTTCGTTATCGGGAGTTACGATTGCACCCCCGCTCCGCGGGCCCCGCTCTCACCCCGCCGACATCACTTCACCCTCTGCGTTTGTACACAACACATAACATGTAGTAAACAAGCAAGCCGCAATATCGGCCGCGAATTCCATGACTTACATACACATTGTTATGTTTTATGGGTTCCGTAGTAAACAAGAAACCCTTATAGTTTCGCCATGTCTGTCTGTCTGTCCGTCCGCGGTTTTACTCAGAGACTATACTATCTTATACCTTTAAACGAGAAATTCTTGTATGATATTTATAAATTTCTGTGATCTCGAAAACGGCTCTAACGATTTCGCAGAAAATTTGTATATGGGGGTTTTCGGGGGTAAACAATCGATCTAGATTAGTTTTATGTTTGGGAAAACGCGTGTTTTCGAGTTTTCATGCGTTTTTCTTTCCACGCAGAATATGGTCGCTAATTTCGTCGCGCCGCGACCGCCTTGATTTAGCTCAGTGGTTAAGGATAGCGACCGCTAGAAAGAGTGTTACGGGTTCGAATCCCACTTGGTGACTTACTTTTGGTTTTTTTTTATGTTTAAGTTTATATTTTTTTTTTATTTTGCATTGTTTTGTAGACAAGTTTAAAAAAATTTAGTTATTTGAGATAACAATATATATTTCTCATAAATATGTCTTACATTTAACTATACTGATTACGTCAATATGATTTATGTTTTCGAGTTTTTATTTTATTGAGACTTATGAAGCAATAGTGCAAAACGAAAAATTTACCAATATATACAAATTTTAAACACCAGTTTTTTGGATAGTTTTTGTGGCGCCATCTCTCGGATAATGCTATAAAAACTAACTACTACGCCTAGCGCACACGAGCTGTGTTATAAGAGAAATTGACAATAGATGGCGTTACTCCGTGACAAATGCTCTCCCATATCTCTGCAAATGCTGTAAGATTGAGATTACGAATATCGAAAACGGCAAGAAAGAGTGTTACGGGTTCAAATCCCACTCGGTGACTACTTTTGTTTTTTTTTTGAACAAGTTTATATATCATTTTTTTAATTTATATTTGATTTTAGACAAGTTTAAAAAAATGTAGTTAGGGGCTACTCTAACAATATATATTTCGCATAAATATGTCTTACATTTAACTATACTGATGACGTGAATGAGATTTATGCTTTCGAGTTTTGTTTTTTTTTTATGTTCAAGTTTATATATAATTTTTTATTTTGTATTGTTTTTAGACAAGTTTAAAAAAATTAAGTTAATGTTTGAGATGTAACCGAGCAAAGCTCGGTCGCCCAGGTACTAATTACTAGAAAGCTATAATTTGGCATAGGTATGATTATTAATCATGCCGAAGTATAAGATAGATTAGACGTCAATTTTTTTCTCGACTAGTAAGTACGGTAAGTATAGAAACAGCAACAGGGTGCTAGCGTTCAACTTTTCAAAATACATAGCGTTAGCTCATTTTCTTGAATTTCTATGATTTGCATTGCAAACAGCTGGCAGACTCATCGGTTTTTCATTTGCCACACACCGATTGTGCATCTGTTTTCCGAAGTTAATTTTTCCACCGAATCATTAACGGACTAAACATTTGTCCTTTTCCACGGGTGACCGACGGCACCGTTTACGATGGTCCGACAAGGACCAGCATGAAAGTGAAGGTAGGTTTTATCATCTTAGACACTACAGCCGTGGGCCTGGCTTGGTGAAGCAGGTCCCTCCCGACGACTCTATCTTTGACTTTTCTCGTTAGCTCCCTCTACTTACTTAATTAGGTACCTACTTTAAGGTCTTGCTTGAGAACTCTGTCGTTCATTCACTAAATATACATAAAATGTTTGTCTCTTGGTACGTTTCGTATGGATTATGATGGGTAATTTATTGTATCTCGCTCGCGAGGTGTCTAGAACTGCGCCATAAATTCCTACACCTAAGGAAGGGTTACAAGTACATACTGTATTTAATGACTAATAAAGGGGTCTTACCCCTTTATTAGTTTTGAAAGAGATATTTCGACGGCCCTACTGCTTATGCTCAGTCTGCAACCATGTCGGCAATACGGTTGTCGAAACTTCTGGCTCAACCGGCAATAGATAAGTCCCATTCCTCGAGTGTGAAATGGTCCAAGGTCCCGTAATATTAATAAAATATATAGATACTATAACTGTACCTTAGACCATTTAACGCCAACACCTGTAAGTGCCTATGTTACTTATGAATCCATTGATAGGATCCGCATATATCTTTGTAGAAAAAAGTAAATTTTAAGACGGAACATGCACCCCGGATGTAGGACTCCGAACCTGCACAATTAGCTGAAGATGCAACCGAGAACGTGCTCAGACGATAATCAGTTAGTGAACAATGCTCCAACTAAAAAACAAAAAACATATTATTTTATTTAGTATTAGGTACATAGGTACTAACTTTATTTTCAAAATAGGTACTTAAGAATTTCGAAAATAAAGTTAAATGATCAGATTGTCAAGAACACCATCACTAGATGAATATCCGTAGCGCCATCTATTATTTGCTAGAGAAAATCCTGACTTTCAAGCGGCTGCCAACGACCTCTGACTGATTTAAAAACGTATATATACAACTTTATAAAAGTCTAGCGGCTTTATGGCATTTTACACCTTGGGTTATGTTACTAAAGTTTGAGTAAGGATCCCTAATCTTTTCTAGCAATAATAGTATAGCCTTTGGATACTTAGGGTGAATGTAGCTTTCTAATGGTGAAAGAATTTTTGAAATCGGCACCGTAGGTAGTTGTTAAATTTATACACACACAAGAATACAAATCTTTTCTCTTTAAAATATTAGTGTAGAATATTGTTGACAACATGCAACCATGTATGGCAACGCCATGGTTTAATGAAACATGGTATTCTCTTCCCGTGACAGCTGATGACGTAGGTGGAACATGAATACGTCATCAGTTTGCGAAGTGGTTCTCAAACTTTTTCAGTGGAGAAAAAAATGGTAGATAAAACAAAACAGTTATTATTATTAAGAAGCCGGCGAACAATGAATTTCCCATACAAACGTAATACCAAAACAATTTTTAATTCAAGAATATTTCAATTAATATATAATGTTATTCGGATGAAGACAGTACCTATCTATGGTCCTGCTTAAACATTTTTTTTCAAAATATACACCTTCCTAAAAATATGTGTGATTACATTTCGTACATTATAGATCGTTTTCGACGTATTTTCTGCCTATTTGTTTAGTAATAGTAGGTACTCTATACCGTTATTTTGGAAGAGCTAAGTTTGGTTCTCGATAGTGGACTTCGAAACATGGGATGTATCACAGTTACATTTAACTAGTTACCTTTTCATCTGACGAAATAATAATTTTAGTCAAGTTTTTTATAAGTACTTACCTATTTTAAATCTAGGTCAAATCTTATACCTTTAAACGAGCAATTCTTGCATATATATTTATAAATTTCTGTGATCTCGAAAACGGCTCTAACGGTTTTCGGGGCCAAATAATCGATCTAGATTAGTCTTATGTTTGGGAAACGCGTGTTTTCAAGTTTTCATGCGTTTTTTTTTCTACGCAGAATATGGTCGCTAATTTCTTCGTGACAGCCGCCATCCGTTTGGCTCAGCGGTTAAGGAAAGAGTATTACGGGTTCAAATCCCACTCGGTGACTTACTTTTGTTTTTTTATTTTCAAGTTTATTTATAATTTTTTATTTTGTATTGTTTTTAGACTAATTTAAAAAATGTAGTTAATGTTTGAGATGTAACCGAGCAAAGCTCGGTCACCCAGGTACTTTGTCTTTATTCGAGAGTATGTCTCTATGTCCTTCCCCGAGTCTCAAACTATATCCATACCAAATTTCATCCAAATCGGTTCAATAGTAAACTATTAGAGGTAAGTAATCTTGTGATGCGAACCCGAAGGGCGAGCTGCCACCAAAGGCGAACTCCCACCAAGTGCTTCGTAGTTTTTTTTTGCCAATCCATTTCGTTTCCGCATCATCCGATTGCCGCCGTAAAGTCAACTGCCTCCAAATTGGCTGAAAATCGATATCTATGTGTTTCGACCGCAAAAATCCTAATTTTTTATTTTTTGGAATCCAAGATGGCATCTGGATTTTAGAAAATTAAACTATTTCGTTTATAACGGCTCATTGGGACTTCGTAGGGGTCTGAAATTTTGCATGTGGGTGTAAAGCACCCCGCGGCGCTCAAAAGTGCAATCAGATTTTGTATCCGAGATGGCCGTCCCACCCAACACATATTTTGATGATTCCTTTACTGACTGTAGTTTTTATCCATTTTCTGAACTGGAAACATGTCTTAGCCTACCTCAACAGCGGCACGAAAAACCGCGGGCTAATTGCATAAGTTGCGGCAGTCCCCGAGTGCCACACGTATTTTTTTTGGGTATATTTATTTATTATTACAAGCTTTAATTTAATTTGCCTTGTTTGTCGTTTCGGAATGATCACTGCTGGGAAGATAACAATGAAAGAAACCCAGTTCAGTATTGGTCAATACCCAGCCTGATGGGCTAATATGTTACAAATTACAATACAGATTTACATCCTTAACGATACTACACATTTATTTTACATTTAAAATACAATTAAAAAAATTTGTCCACTATTTCTAATATTTTTTTACCATTAACCATTTTCTTGCGTATCCTATAACAGTTCCCCGCAGAAGTTTGGAAACCACAGTTATTTCTTTATCGAACGAAATAGCTTTATATGTGTGAGCGAGACGACGATAGCAATGAAAGGGTAGGTTGTCAGTTTGACACTTGTCAATTTAATGTGTTGCCTCTGTGTGAAATTGAATTACCCGAGCGTAATGCATTTTTAAACTTTCGAATTAATTATCCATTATATCAATTTATAAAATATTGAATTGATGAATCACGCGTCACGCGAGAGACTTAATAGCTAAGTTACTTAATATTTTATTTAATATTCCTGAACTAATAGAAAAAGTCCTTAAATTTATTAAAAAGAACAATGAGTGGCACTGGCAACACTTATCGTGACGTAGTCTTGTTCCATCTCGAAAAGAGAATACCTTGTTTTATTATACCATGTGGCTACCGGTCCGTTCGCCCTTCCGGGCCGTGTTTGACATTACCTGCGTGCCTCGTACAGTCTCGTACCACGCAAACGGCGAAAGCGGGAGTACCTACAGTTTGCATTATGTAGGTAAGTGACAGTCAGTCAGTATCAGTACTAGTCGAAAAACTCGGCGGAAACGAAACGAACCAACTCTCGGCAAACATGTGTGAAACAGTGCTGCAGGAGACAGCCAAATACCTAGAGTCTAGTGCCGGTACATGTAAATGTCAACTAAAATGTCACTGTCAGTGTCAATTTAAAAAAATAATGTAATGTCGGTCGATTGTCGTTGTCGCGTCTCATTGCTTTTGTCGTATTTTTGTCACTATAAAAATGGATTAATCTTAATGCAGTTGTAAATTAAGTAACAAATAGTTAAGTAAGGTGAAAGTTCTATAGTTTTAAGTCACAAAGAAATATCAAAATGGCCCAGCGATTCCCGACAGGCGGGCCGAACGCCGCGCCGCCGCCGGGCGCTATGCCCCCGCAGCAACGCTACCCTGGGCCAGCGCAGCCTCCAGGCTCCCCGATGCAACAAAGACCCTATCCAGGCCCTAATTTCCCCGTAAGTCTGGCTATATTACTACAACAGGCTGTTAAAATTGGAATTTTGAGGCAACAACAATGTTTTGTTGTTTATCCAATACATCTACCCACATAACTGTTTGATATGATTTTTGATTGTTACAACCACTCTTTAGCCAAATATGATACTTATTGCCCAATACGAATTTGTGGCAGTATTTTTGTCTGCAATCTACTGCTATTACAGCAGTCCAGAATCTACTGCAAATGGCTGCCAACAAATAGGTAGCTAGCTAGCTAGCTTGTTAGTTACCATAAGTTTAAACAGCACACAACTTTCAGTGTGGTTTTGATGTTACATACACTTGTTTCACAGTTAGGTAATAGGCCTTTGCCTATTGCACATCCATGTACTAATGGTACTATTTTCAAATAATGGAACTTTTGCAAGATAAAACCTATTAGAAATCTAAATACAAGTTCAGAGCCGTACAGTACACTGGTTTGATGATGTTGTGTTGGTTTGGTTGGTTGTTGTGTAGGTTGGCACAAGATTATGTAAAAGTAAAGATGTAAACTCATGCAGTGTTTAAGACAAGCAAACCATATTTTGTAGGTAAATGAGTTAGTTCTCAGCACAGTGGTTTTTTTAAGTATCGGGAGCTTTTCTGATCAATTAATCATAAATTAAGATTTTAATATGAATAAATATTTCATATAATTTGGAATTTTGAGAAAAACACTAAAGAATGCTGCTTTTATGTGTCATTTCAGAAATTTTAGAGTTATGATATGTGTCTGAAACAATGATGAACCTACTACCTATACTAGTATTTTGAATCTTCCATTAAGTTATTACTTCCATACCATATACTTCAATACCAGAGATGGGTTTTGTTTTTGTAGAAGTGTAAGGTGTCGACAAGACACTCAATTGAATATTTAAGATGTGGGTAATTCCATATGTGACAGACACTACATTTGACACAATTTGCATTTTATTTTGTGTTGTTTTATGAATACCACTATTTTTATAGTAATAATTTCAGTATGTTTGTATATAGTTGACCCTTCAATTAAACCTCTGTAGTAGTAAATGTGTACTTAGAATGTTGTTAAACATGGTTTATTTAAAAAAATGTAGGGAGTTTTTGGCGGGAAGTCAAGGGGTCCAGTTGGAGTTTGCTTTAAATTGTTTTGCAAATTGATTCTAGTGGACTTGTGGATAATATGAAATTGGTGTAGTTTGGTGTTATAAATGCTCATTCTCATAGACAATATGTGAAATGTTTAAAGTGGACAGTCACAGTGCAGTTGTAGTGATATTTATTTGCCGTCTGCGGTGGGCGTCTTTGGGTGCCGCCCGCCACTCAATCGGCTATGAAAACCAGTGGACTCGTATAGATTTGGCGCCAGAAGCTCCCGTGAAGCAATCAAAGGACCTATACAAACCTTTGATTGTATATTTTTTGATTATATAGTTAGGATTAGGAATAAAGAAGGGCTCTAAAGGACTAGTATCCAGAGCCGTAAATTAGTTTATAAAAAAAACAAACAATTATTGATTTAGTTGTTTATTTTATGAAATCTAAGTGGTTTTGTGGATTTTGCGAATATATGTTGTCGATTCAAAATCGTTATTTTTTTACGCTTAACAATATTGAAATGATTTCAGTTCAGTATAAATTTCGGTAAGTATTCCAAACTTAAATCACATTCTCCCCCTAGAGGATGAATGAAATTCAGTACAACTTTCTTTCCCTGTTTTCATTCTTGGTCTAGAGGCTGAATGAAATTCAGTACATTTTTCTTTCCCTGTTTTTAACAGATTAAAAATTACTATTGTTATGTTCGCTTTTTGTGCCATAGAATGTGACTTTTTTTGAGCAAGTGGTACGAAAAATGTGTTATTGATTAAGAGTATTTAACTGTGAAGAAAAGTGTCTTTGACATTACCTAATTTCAATAAACATCTTAAAAGATAATAGAATCTTTATACATAAAAGGAGAAGCTGACTGACTGACATACAATGTACAGCCCAAACGGCTGAGCTTAGAGACTCCAAATTTGGCATATATAGGTTCCTTATGAGGTCTAGGGTTGCACTAATAAAGAATTTTTCAAAACTCACCCCCTAAGGGGGTGAAACGGGGGTCCAAAGTTTGTATGGAGAAACAAGATTAGTTAGACCATTTAATTCGAAACTTCGCAGGAGTACTCCTGGCGATAAACAAGTGAATACTTGTTTCATGATTTTTCAAAATTTAACCCCTAGGGGGATTAAATAGGGTAACCTACCTAGGCCATGCTGAAACGTGCCGTTGCTCTCTCTCTCGCTGTAGCAAATTACGGGAACGGGAATAGAAACGAGAATGGGAACAGGAACGAGAACAGGAATGGGAACGAGAAAGGGAATGTGAACGGCAACGGAAAAAAAAGAAACTGACTTATTGGTGACTGAGTGAAATATGAACTCGCAGTCCAAACCGCTGGGTTTAGAGACTCCAAATTTGGCACATAGGTTACTTATGACGTCTAGAGGTGCATTAAGGAAGGGTTTTTCAAATCTTCCCCCCCCCCCCCCCCCCTAAAGGAGTGAAACGAAGGGTACAATGTTTATATGGAGAAACAAGATTAGTAAGACCATTTTATTCAAAACTTTACCGGAGTACTCCTGGTGGTAAATGAATAAATACTTGTTTCAGGATTTTTCAAAATATAAACCCTAGAGGAATGAAATGCGGTGACCTACTACCTAGGCGATGCTGAAGCGTTCCGTCGCTCTCTCTCTCGCTTTAGCGGATGATAGTATCTTAAATGGGAACGAGAATGGGAACGGGAACGGAAGCTGGTACGGAAACTGAAGCGGAAAGAAAGGAAACTGACTGATTGGTGACTGACTGACATATCAAAGCAAAGCCCAAACCACGGGGTCAACAATTAAAAATCCTGTTATAACCATTTTCGACTTCTACGCGGACGAAGTCGCGGGTTACAGCTAGTATGTATATAAATAAGCGCCGCGTCGTTTTTTTTTTGCCAATTCAAGATGTCCGCCTTAAGTCAACTGCCTCCGATTTGGCTGAAAATCGATATCATTATGTATTTTGACCCCAAACTCTAATTTAACTTTTTTTTTTGGAATCCAAGAGTGCTTGTGGATTTTAGAAAATTTAACTTATTTCGTTCATAACGTCTCACTGGGACTTCTTAGGGGTTCAGGGAGTAGACCCCTACGAAGAAAGTACCCCGCGGAACTTGAAACTGGAGTCAAATTTTGGATCCAAGATAGCCACACATATTTTGATGTTTCTTTTACTGACTGCAGTTTTTACCCATTTTCTCAACTGGACATGTTATTTAGCCCACCTCAACAGCCGCACGAAAAACCGCGGGCTGCAGCTTGCAGTCCGCACAACGCTTGAAAAGCTAGTTTATATGTATTAAAATTTATTTCTGTGATCTCTAAAACGGCCCTAACGTTTTCGCTGAACTTTGGTATATGAGGGTTTTCGGGGGTAAACAATCGATCTAGATTAGTCTTATGTTTGGAAAAACGCGTGTTCGAGTTTTCATGCGTTTTTCTTTCCACGCAGAATATGGTCGTTAATTTTGTCCTGCCGGCCACTATCCGTCTGGCCCAGCGGTTTAAGACGCAGACAGCAAGAAAGAGTGTAACGGGTTCGAATTTCACTCGTTGACTTACCCTCGTTTTTTTTTTATACAAGTATATTATACAAGTAGTTTTATTCTTTTTAGACAAGTTTAAAAAAAATTTGTTAATGTAGTTAGTAGGTACTATGAGGTTATATGTCCTAGCAAGACTAAGTGTTACAGAATAGTTTGTTTAGGATTAAATGATATTTGTCATCCTGTGCAGGCTCGCAGCGGGTTCACTCCCCCGCCGGTGGGCGGCGGGGCGGGCGCGCCGCGGGCGGGGGCGGCGCCGGGTGCGGGCGGGCCGGGCGCGGCGCCGGGCTACGGAGCGGCGCCGACGCTGGGCGCGGGCGCGGTGCGCGCGGGCGGCGCGGCGCCGGCGGCCGCCAAGCGCCCCGACGCGCGCAGCCCGCTGCCGCACAAGCCGCCGCTGTACGCCGGCGACGCCTACGCGCCGCCCGCGCAGCCGCCCGCCAAGCGCAAGAAGCGCCTCGCCGACAAGATCCTGCCGCAGAAGGTGACCCTCGTTCTAAAGATACAGTTTGTGATCGACTTTTATCTCTGTTTACTACATTATAATTTAGACTAGTGTACAATATTGTATGTACCCCCCGAGCGCTCAGCAGCTCAGCAGGTGAAATTTGAGGTGTGGTGTGTTGCAGGTGCGCGACCTGGTGCCGGAGTCGCAGGCCTACATGGACCTGCTGGCCTTCGAGCGCAAGCTGGACGCGACCATCATGCGCAAGCGGCTCGACATACAGGAGGCGCTCAAGCGGCCCATGAAACAGAAGCGCAAACTCCGGATATTCATATCTAACACATTTTATCCAGGTTATTATGGAAAACATATGTTACGCGATTTGAAAACAATTCATCAAATAAGAGCAATCGCAGACAAGCTTTTTCTTATTTTAGCATATCACTTATTGGTTGTGTCCTCGGCTACATTGCTTCACAGCTCAGCTTTAAATTTCCATATTTTCTGGCCAAGGATAGACATAAATATATGTAAGCTGATTATCTCAAATTACATATGAATTGGGTGATTGATGTGAGACTAAATTTTTTTTTGTCACCATTATCAGTGTAAGTATAATTTTAATGTATATTAATGTAAACTCTCTTTTGTTCTGTACATTCAAATGTAGAATTTGATCTCATAAGAGTTAGATAGTCCTATGTTATAACGAATCCCGAAACTTAAACGAAGTCGCTTTACTTTACAGGACAAGGCGAAAATCCCGTCGCATCGTGGGAACTTCGCGTCGAAGGCCGTCTGCTGGACGACTCCAAAAACGACCCCAACAAGGTACCTCTCTAACACGTGGGCGCTGTGCTCCCCGAGCCTGCAGTATAATACGTGAGCCGTGCGAGTGTTGGTGTTGCAGGTGAAGCGCAAGTTCTCGTCGTTCTTCAAGTCGCTGGTCATCGAGCTGGACAAGGAGCTGTACGGGCCGGACAACCACCTGGTGGAGTGGCACCGCACGCTCACCACGCAGGAGACGGACGGCTTCCAGGTACGGCACCATCGTTTTAAGTCTTAAACAGAGATGAAATAAATAAAATAACATAAAAATAATTTGTTTGAGATTACAAGATCCATAACTGTGTTAGTTTTATTTAGCCTATGTTAGTAATTTCTATGTTGCCTGTACTCTCAAACTTATAACTTGGAGTGGGTTTTAAATATCACCCTCCTTACAAAACCGCCCATAAGGGAGGATTATAGCGATGTGCTAACGTCATCAGGACGCTATTGGGGCTCGACCATACTGTTTATAAGCGAGGTGTTTTATGCGAAGAATTGCTGCAAAGCAAACATCATCCTGAAGACGACAGGAGCTTTGGAATGATGTGTCAGAGTAGGCAAGAGAGAGGCTTGAGCCGTGTGTGCGCAGGTGAAGCGGCCGGGCTACAAGAACGTGCGCTGCACCATCCTGCTGCTGCTGGACTACCAGCCGCTGCAGTTCAAGCTGGACCAGCGGCTGGCGCGGCTGCTGGGCGTGCACACGCAGACGCGGCCCGTCATCGTCAACGCGCTGTGGCAGTACGTCAAGACGCACCGCCTGCAGGACCCGCACGAGCGGGAGTTCGTCGTCTGCGACAAGTACCTCGAGCAGGTAGTGAACATTCAAGTTTTAGATTATTTTTGTACTGACTAGTTTATTTGCCAGGCAAATTAAAAAAATACCGGCTTTAAATAGTTTTATATGTAAACGACATCTAGTGATGGACGAAGGAACTAAATAGTAGAATTAATATTCATCGCTAACGTAACGTATCAGCTCCATATTTAACAGGTAAACGATAAAAACCCCAACTTTAAGCGATAACATTAAATATAGTTAAGAATCATCGTGAGAGTACTTGCTTTTACGTAAAAAGCCGCTTCACAGTTGGTGCGTTCGAGCGCTAAGATGCCATAACTAGACGGACAGACATGAAATCTAAGAAGATAAGAGAATTATTCAAGAAAATAGATATACTTACCTTAGCATCACAGTATATATTTGAAAACATAATGTATGTAAGGAAAAATATTTCCTCATACAATAAAGTAAGCGATTTTACCGATAGAAACTTACGTAATAAGAATGACTTAGTTGCCCCGTTTTATAGGCTTAAAACAATTAATAAGACATTTATGGGGAACTGTATACTTTTTTATAATAAATTGCCAAAATCGATCCTTGATATGCCAGACAAAAGATTCAAAACTTATGTAAAGAAAGTACTTTGTGAGAAGGCTTATTATAGGACCGATGACTACCTTAAAGACAAAAAAGTCTGGCTTGAGCTTGACGCGGATCCCTCTAAAAGTTTGTAATATAGGTACTCGAAAATGTCATAATTTGGTACATTTTGTACAAACTGAATCTACAACTTGACATTACTTTAAAATTTTGACATTCTAAAAATTAAATTTAAATTATGATATGACATACCAAACAAAGCAATGTATTCTCTGTCCACATTAACTTTAAGTATTAATTTAATTGTGAGTTGACGTCCTTGGAGAAAATGTGCAGTGCAGTTTGTTACCGCTTCTTCTGCACTAGCGCTTTGGAAGCGGTAGTAAACTTAGCTGTAAGTAACTATTTGACGTCAACAATTGTGCAACAAAATAATGACGATTATTAAGAGATATTATAAATATCCTATGATAATAAAGATATATTTGATTTGATTTGATGGCATTATTATATTGTCGAAGGATGATAAATGAAAATGTCAACGTCACAAATTTAAACTAAAAAGAATTCATCTAAAGGGAAATTTCATCACTTACGTCAGAACACGATTGGCCTAGTGGTCTTGGTATTGAACGGTGAATCGATAGACCCCAAGTTCAAATCACAGTCATGTATAGTGGCAATAGAAAATTAGTGATTTGAGTTTGGAATTTTGATGCGATATTGTTCGCATTCGGGGGGTATGGAAGTGAAATTCGAAGAAGTAAGAAGAAAAGGAAAGTAAAATTTTAAGTAGTGTGTAAAAGTGAAATGAAGCAAAAGTGAAGTGTGATAGAAAGTAAAAGTTGAAGTAGTGAGTAAAAGTGAAGTAAAGTAAAAGTTAAGTGTAATAGTGAGTGAAGTGAAGTGTTTAGTGCAGTAAAGTACGTGCGAGTGACGTTTCCGCGCGTGACAGTGAAGTGAGGTTTCACGCGCAAGTCAGTGCAGTGACGTTTCCGCTCGTAACAGTAAAGTGACATTTTCGCGTTCGTACCAGTGCAGTGATACATGTGGCTGTCGACTGTGAGTACCTTAGAGTTGTAAATAAAGGCACAATTCCATAGGATTGACGTTTCCTTTCCTATCCCCAACTCACTCTCGTGACAATATCTTAGATGGTGGACTCGATGTTTTAAGAAATGAGCACGATGGCGCTCTTTGCAGATCTTCGGCACGGCGCGCATGAAGCTGGCCGAGGTGCCGGGGCGGCTGGGCGCGCTGCTGCACGCGCCCGACCCCATCGTCATCAACCACGTCATCGCCGTGGAGCCGCCGCACGACACCAAGCAGACCGCCTGCTACGACATCGACGTCGAGGTCGGTCTTCAGTTAATTTAATAAAACGTCACTTTTCATTCATCATATCCATTTCAACAAAATTTTAGATTTATGAATGCAGATTAATATTTGACTTTAAAAAAGCATGACGTTGTAGAGATGAGGCGACCTGCTTACATAACACAGTAGATTGTTTTCAGTTTAGTTTCTTGAAAGCTACATTTATTTTATCTTTTCATTCTTGAGTATTCAAAACCATCTATGCGTGCCACCTCATACCCCACAATTTTTCATAAACTTCCGAAATTCCACTCGTTCAGTATTTATTTTTTAATAGTTCTTTTCGCGGCCTACATGACAATGCACGTAATGCGACAACGCTGGCTGGCAAGCTCACCTAAAACGAGTGTACTTTGATACTCCTTTATTTTTTTTACAGGTAATACATATATTCTTACTCGTACACACACTTCATACCACAACGTCACGCTTTTGTATTTCATAAAATGTTATAGAAAACATTTAGAAAAAAGTGTCTGCTTTGACTTGTCGTCACGTAGCGGATTGCAACTTTACTCCGGTACTGACGTAGCGTTGTGACGTGCTTGGTTGCAGGTGGACGACACGCTGAAGACGCAGATGAACAACTTCCTGCTGAGCACGGCCAACCAGCAGGAGATACAGGGGCTCGACGCCAAGATACACGAGACGGTCAGTGACACACTTTTTGCCCTTGTATTTACCAAAAATAACAATCGTTTGCTAAACCTTTTTTAGTAAAAATATGTTTTTTTAGTAAAATAGGTTTAACTAATAGTATATATATATATATATATATATATATATATATATGTGGCGTTCTCTACGCCACTATGATGAACTAAAAAACCACAAACAACAATGAACACAAGTTCACAAGAATCATACGAGATGGCGCCAGCAGAATCTACACCTCGATCTGAGAGTTCTGGTTGCAACTGACTATATACAACCTCCGACGACACATCGTCGGAGCCGCGACTTCCCAGGCGCAAACCAAACCTGGCGGGAAGATCTTCCCTTTGTGGCGGTCGAGCATATCACCTCGCTCCCGCTACAGTGGTGACCACGAAGTGATTGGAACCGACCTTTTCCATCATCAGCAGCCAAGCAGCCTTCTTCAACATCATCGAACTCTGTCATCATCGTTCTTCTCTCTCACTCAATGTTGGTCAGCAGCAGCTGACACCTACGTGCCGCAAGGTCAAAGACCTTGGACGGATACAGCCAAACGGCGCGACCGACCGGCATACTAAAGTAGACTTTAATTTAGATGGATAAGGTTTAAATTTGAGTGGGGACGGGTCGCGTCACACGAACGCTTGAGGATAATAGGTACGTTTGAAGTAGGAACGAATGTTAGGGTACCACGACGCGACGAAATTGATACTATCATAATTAATTTATTTTTCGCAAGTTTAATGACGATTAGTGTTTTTTTTATTTATAATTGTAGTAAGGGTATCTATCAAAGAGTCTGACGCATGTTAAGAGGTTTTCTTGAATATGAAAATGACGAGTTTTGATTGAAGTTTTATTAGCCTTAAATTACTTTGTATCATGGGTATAGTATATACTTAAAATATTGCCAACGAATTCAATTCCACCCTGAATACAACCTCCGACAAAACACCGTCGGAGCCGCGGTTCCCCGGGCGCAACGCGCAACACCAAGCCTAGCGGGAAGATCTTACCTTTGTGGCGGTCGAGCCTATCACCTCGCTCCCGCTACATATGTTTTGTCTCGTTTTTTCAATGTCAAATACTGAAAAGAGGAAAAGGGACAAAACATGTTTTAACTAAATAAAAATTAGCAAACCGTTGTTAATTTTTATGAATATGAGAGTAAAACTTTATTAATCCACAGTAGGCTATTTTAGTCCTTATGAGTATTTTCTCAGTAATATATTCTTTTGATAACTTGGCTTGATGAGAACTTACTCTTCTTTTAAACGAAATTCAGAGGAAATTTCTTACTTTTGCTTTTCAAAAACTTTAAGAAAGTCCAGCGACTTGACTAAAACTTGAATATATTTTCTTTATTAATATTTTACTCTTATTTAAAAAGTTTATCTATTCAGGGTGATTATGAAATTAAATTATTGTATAATAAGTGATTATGAACCGTTCAGCTATATTAAAGGCACATATTCTGTAAGTGAAAAAAATTAAATAGCCTAGCCAAGCATACCGTTAATCTCATTACACACCGCACTCTTCGCCTACTGCTGGCGACTGGCGAATTTTGGTACAGAATTTGAAAAAAGAATATCATTGTCAAAAAATATTTACCCTATCTTACGGTTTTGTGATTTTTTTGTAATGATTCTGAATCCAACATTTCAACATAGAGGTATAAAGTTAAGGTATATATGTATCGCCTACTGACGTTAATGAGTGTGTTGCGGTGCGGCAGGTGGACACCATCAACCAGCTGAAGACGAACCGCGAGTTTTTCCTCAGCTTCAGCAAGGACCCGCAGCAGTTCGTGCAGAAGTGGCTCGTCAGCCAGTCCCGGGACCTCAAGGTCAGTTGCACGTCATCATGTTGCCACTACTCGACATTTATAAGTAAACAACTAGCTGGTGCCCGCGACTTCGTCTGCGCATTTAATTCACACAATATCTTTAGAAATTGTAGCCTATGTGTTATTCTGATGTATAAGCTATATTGTTGTAAAGTTTTAATAAAAACCATCCAGTAGTATTTACATGAAAGAGTAACAAACATCCATCCATACTTACAAACTTTCGCGTTTATAATATCAGTAGGATATTGTTTTTCTCAAACATGCTTGGAAATGTAGACATTATTGCAGTAAAAAAAAACGGGAAGTTTGTAATTCTTGGCCTAGGCCAGGAAAGTAAGTATGCATATTCATTCCTGGCCGCTGCTCCTAACAAAGAAATTACATACAATCTAGAATGACTGCAAACAATAAGCACAAAAAATGTACAATGAAAATTCAACCTAATGCCACGTTCTTAAAGTTTATATTTTCATACTGCTTGTTTTTAAATAACTAACGTTAGCAAAAAGTATAACCTAAAGTTATCTGCATCCTTTTCTCGCAAACTGCCAATGTAATAATGAAGACAGGGACAGTAATAACTTTAGGTATATTTTTCGGGAATGATTTTGCCACTTCGTAAGCATTTTAGATTGTATGTAATTTCTTTGAATTTTAACTTGTTATCTTCCCGTGTTTTCCTTTTATTATTTTCAATTGTCAATTTGTGCAAAGGACGTATGTTGTACGCAAAAATTGTAATAGGTACTGTTGGTTATTGTTTTTAGGGTTCCTTACCCAAAGGGTAAAGATGGGTCCCTATAACCAAGACTCCGATGTCCGTTCGTCTCTCTGTCTGTCACCAGGCTGTATCTCATGAACCATAATATGTAACAGTTGAAATTTTCACAGATGATGTATTTCTGATGATACATAACAAAAGATACTAAAAACCGAAAAAATAAATATTGTCACGAGAGTGGATTGGAGATAGGAAAGGAAACGTCAATCCTATAGAACAGTGCCTTTATTTACAACTCTTGGGTACTCACAGTCGAAACCGTATTAGTCCTTTTCCCACACGTATCACTGCACTGGTATGTACGTGAAAATGTACTGTCACGCGCACGAAAACGTGACTACACTGTCTTGCGCGTGGAAACGTCACATCATTGTCACGCGCGGTAACGGCACTGCACTGTCTTGCGCGTGAAACGTCACTTCACTGTCACGCGTGGAAGCGTCACTTTACTGTCACTGTGAAGTGTTCAGTGCAGTCAAATACACTCGTGTGTATTTGACTGCACTGAACACTTCACTCAGTATTACACTTCACTTTTACTTCACTTTTTACTCACTACTTGCAACTTTTACTTCCCTTTTCTTCTTTCTTTTTCTTTCTTCGGATTTTACTTGCAAACTAAACTAGCTTAGGCCGCGCCTTGTTCTGCTTATATACCCCTCGAATGCAAACAGCAATTTTGTTCTGGCGTAAGTGATGAAATTTTCCTTTAATTGAATTATTTTTAGTTTGAATTTGTGACGTTGACATTGTCATTTAACGTCCTACAGCGACAGTATTTAAGGGGGGCTCGCATATAAAATACGTGATTTTTTATAGATATTGGTACGAAACGTTACGTGCAACAGTCCGACTAGAACGTGGTCAGCTTTTTTTGCATTGAAAATTAGGCTTATTTTCGTTGCGAGAGATGGAAAATACGACTGCGTTGAATGAGCTATGTTTCCTTTGCAATAATTGACAATTTAAAATGAAAAAAAGAAAGAACACGGGAATAGCAACCCGGCGTTCGAACGTTCGTCCGAGTGTGACCGCGCAGTGCGCCCGTTGCAGAGCATGAGCGGCGCGGCCGGCAACCCCGAGGAGGAGCGGCGCGCCGCCTTCTACGCGCAGGCGTGGGCCGGCGAGGGCGCGGCGCGCTACCTGGCGGCGCGGCTGGCGGCGCGCCGCCGCGAGCTGGAGCTGGCGCTCGCGCCGCCGCACGCACACCTCACACGGCTGTAGTGCCTGTAATTCTACACAGTATTGCAATAAATAAATAAATCAACATTTCGTACGCAGACTTTGTTTACCCGACCCGACCTCCGTCTCCTGTCGACGATGATTCACCTGCGAGGCCGCAGACGGGAATGCCTGCCCTTTAAGGCAGGCGTTTTCATCTTATCTACTCAAAAAAAAAGTTGATTCTCTCCGAACTAAAAAATGTTAAGAAAATCTCTAGATTTCAAAAAACAGAATAAAAACCACAAATATTATCTAAGTAGAATAAAAAATTGGTGATATTTGCAGGCCAGAAAAAAAACGATAAATAAAAAACACAGGCGTCTTATTTTTTTAAATTTGGAATTCATATCGTCGTCAACATTAATAAAAGTAGGTAACTTTTATGTTCTTCGCTTCGATGAGGAAAATAAGTATAATTATAAAATCACAATTTTTGTCTTTGATTCAAAATCATTACACAAATGTAATGTTACATCCTACTCTACTCGAGTACGATAATATTTTCACTTCGGTGGATATACATAAATCCCCCGCTTCACTCAAGATTCCACCGCAAAATCACTCGCTATGCTCGTAATTCATGGAATCCTTCGTTTCCCTCTGGATACACAGTAGCGCCCTCGCGTCAAAAATTACATTTACCCCTTGTAACACAATCTACTATTACGAGTGTGACGTAAATTTCGTCTTGTTTAAGTATTGTTATTTAATCATCTTTCTCAATAGCTGTAGTAACACAAATAACGCCAATATCAAGATAGTATCAGGTCGTATAAAAGGGGTCATGCAAACAACTTTATTGCAATTTTACCTAATACTGCCGCTGCCAGACCATAAAACGAGCAGATACTCTCGTGACCAGTGACCGCTGACCACTGGCCCTGAAATAACAATAAAGATTGAATTTTTAAACTTATGACATCGATTCATCCACCATTATTTTCGATGTTAGTATTATAATGATTTAGCATGGCCTAAGTAACGATTTAGACCAACAAATTATATCTAATATTTCTGTTAGGACCAGGCTAACTACTCAATTAGTCACTGAGTATCACCTGTCCTAACACGTAGATACCACATACTAGTATTCTGTGGTAACACACACTTAAACATCGTAACGTAGTGACGTATACCAAAACATGTATCTCTATTTTATGTACCAAGCGAAGTGGCTGGAGATGGTGAAGGTTTTATAAATCTTTTCGTTTGATTATCCGACTTCCAAAAAGAAGAGAAGGCTATACATTTGTCGCCATCATTTTTAATGTACTTATATATTCACCGAATATTCAGAGACGCCTGGACCGATTTAGTTAACTCTTTTTTGTTTGAAAGAGCATGCTTGTCAGGTGGTCCCATATTTTTAATCGGTTATTTAGTTCCGAACTAAAGTCTGTTTTTAGTTTTGAAAAATTATCTCATTAGATACTTAGGTAGGTATATACCTTACTAAAATAAAACATCGTTTATCGTGGTCTCCTTATTTAATTTTAAGATAATAAATTTTCTTTAGTCTTTCAATCACTATCCTAGCGCGGTTCCATCCACAGATATGCTGCTTCGGAGCCCGGGATGCGCTTTCCCTTCCTCCATCATAATATAAAAAGCGTCTCACAAGGTTCTACTTTCGGACATTCGCACAATTGTATATATTATCTAACGGAGTTTGATGTATGGATAATCTCTTATTTATCATGTAGAATTAGCGATTAACAGAGACCTATCTGATTTGTGATTGATTTATCAGATTACCAAGACTTGTCTTACTTCACTGAGTAGGTATGCAGCGCCTGATCCCGCCTTAGCTCATACTTAGTTTTGCGAAATTATTCACTGAGCAGAGTTGTCAGTAGCTCGCTCGCCGGGTTCTTAAGTATACTTTATAGAAAAACCAATTACAAACAAATCTGACCCATAAATGTTTTTACAAGTGATATCATATTATGGCATGCAAATCAGATGCTTTCAGGCAGTTAAAGTCTGATAAGTAATCACCAATCATTATATAAGTAAGTATACTTGTTAAATCTTGTGATGTCTTGACTAAAGTTGGGAAATTCATGTAAATGCATGAGTCATGGTCATCAGCACCTCTGGACGGCCGTAGCAATTGTCACTCCTTATAGAGAGCTAGCGCCGAAACGCGGCGGCTGCGGCGCACTAGTTCAGCGGCCGCTCTCATAGGTAGCAACTACTGATCTATTTGATTTGTCATATCTCTGTGATAAGGTGCTTGATGCGAGAAAACAAGCTAGAAAGTGTGCCGGCGTGGCCAGAATATACTTTTCTGACGCTATACGGAGATACCAGTTAGTTAAATTAGTGCAGCCGAGGTGCCAGTACCCGTTAGCCGAAGGAACATCAACTTTAACATAATTTGCGTGCACGGTACAAGTAAGTAGTTTAGCTTTGTGAAAGAAACACAAGAAGGAACTACAACAGGTGACCACAGAATAGTAAGCAACTAGGTAACATGTCATAAAAGTTATAAGATTAACATTCCATACAAATGTATTGTTTTCCTCTGGATATGTAATGTTTTAAGCACATTCTTGATATTCTAAAAATTTAGTTCCTAGGCGATATTAGCTATGTATGTAATTTTTTTGCAAGGAGTCTTGTATTTTTAAAAAAGTAAATAAAAAAAAGCGTTCCACAAGTTTCTATCTTTGGGCCTAAAATAACAAAAATGTTATTGTACGTAAAATAGTATTGATTATTTTCTGGATGGAAATGGAAGAGACCTTTGCCCAGCAATTGGACGATATAGGTTGAAAAAAATAAATAAAAAGTTATATGGTCAAAAACCAAAAATACCTAGTTATTGTTATTTCTGTTCTAGAGTTCAGTTTATCTTCTTCATTCCTGTTTTGGACTAAGAGCTGGCTACGGGAATAGGTATACAATTTATAGAGTAACGAAACCCCTCTAGTTAGTATGCCATACTATCATTATTTATTAATTCGAGCGCCTGGCAACTTTTCAGTGTTGGGTGTGAGAGTGGATGGGCAACCAAGGGGCTTCCAAATCAATTGAAGGTGTACAATTTATAGAGCTCTGAGTTTAGCGTGATATAATAGCTTATTATATATTTAATTCGAATATAACAATGCCAGGCGTTTTAATTGATGGAAAAGTAGTGCCAGGCGATATCCAAGGTGCGGGGAAAGTACAAAAGTCGTCTCAGTTATAGAGGACTGGGCCTATAAGTTTTCATCAGAGGGGACCAGACTAAAATATAGTATATAGAAAGGGGGAGGGGGAGACCCCCATCCCAACTTCAGAGCATACAGACTCGTGATGGTTAGGTTCTTTTTAAACAACAAGGGAACCTTATTATAAATATAACCTTTAAAAATATATCATTATATTAAATATAAATAATTGGTCAAGAGCGTGTCGGACCACGCGCCGTGTATGGTTCCGTAGTAGCGAATACCAAGTTTGAGTTCGTGCTACTAAAAAGTCTAAAAACTAATTTATCTACATATTGAATTTGTATGAAATTTTCTTTTTTCGAGTACATTTATATTAAGTTGATCGTCTATAACTTTTTAAGTGTAAACTCTACTTAGTTAAATAAATATAAAAATAAGGACAAATTACACTGATTGAGCGAGCCCCAAAGTTAGTTCGACACTTGCGTTATGAAATACTAACTCAACGATACTATATTTAATAACAAATACAATTGTAGATAAACATCCAAGACCCAGGACAATTTAAAAAAGGCTATTTTCCAACTTTCCCTGACCGGGGATCGAACCCGGGACCTCTGGGTGGCGAAGAAGCATGGTAACCTGACCACTACGCCACGGAGATCGTCAAGCTCTGATAGTTTTCCTTTAAACTACATTTTATAATATATACTACAGCTATGAATTTTTTCACGCGTCCACATATAATCGTTAGCAGATAGAGGGGGGGGGGGAACCCTACACTGCGCGTGGCCTGACACGCTGGCCGTTTATGTGCAGAAAACCAATCAGGTACAATTAAGAATAGCTACTAGAAAGCCTTCTAAGTAATTCTCTGAGTCAAACCGTGGATGGACGGGGGAGATAGGACCGGCTACTGGTTCCTGGGAAAACCAGCGTTTTGACTGCGAAAAACCTTGACACAAAAGCTGCGACGAAACATTTTGTTGGCATATTTTGCAATTTTTTATTTTAATATTCAATATCGTTTAGGTATTGTTTATGGTCTAAATAAGATTTTTATTAGGTAAAATTGCACTAAATTAGCGAGTAAGTACTCGTTACATTGGTACCTAAGCCTGCCTGTTTCAATCTTCAATCATTGTATATTTTGTTTATCTCGGCAAGGCGTACAATCTTCTCTAGTTATCATGTGCAGGAGTGTGACAAAGTTAATATTTGTCTAACAGTTTACGATCTACCAGGCCTATGAGTCAGAGACTAAATAGGTATTTAAGTATTAGTCTTACTAGAAAAAATGTCTAAATAGTGAAGTGTGGTGGGTTTTTTGTTTCTCGTCACCAGGCACTTTGTCAGAAGGTGTTTAATATAGTGCTGCTCGTCGTCCCTGGCCGCGAGAACTTTTCGCTGCTTCACACGTAGGTAACACGCGCACGATGACATACAGACAATAAAACAACACCGCAGATTGATGCTGTGATACGAGACGATGATATCGTATCTAATTATAGGTGGATTTGTTCTATATAGGTACAGGTACTGCATCGCCGACTTTACTTTGCTCGGAGCCTGGCAGCCGCGGGCGCTCGCAGGCGCCGCAGCATGGCCGACGACGAGGAGCGCGCTTCCATCACCACAGGTACGAGTAAGTACTGCCCTCACACAGGCATCAAGTACTACGTGCCCATTTCAAAAATTACCTCTCTCCTAGATTTACTATGTGTGTAGTCCTCGCGAGTGACGTTTTCAACCTCCTTAATTCGCTAATTATGGAACCTGCTCACAAAATTTCACTAGAATCCGTTGTGAATTGCGACTTGTAGGCGACAACAGCAGGACATGCGGAATTCGGACGCACGAAACAATTTGCAATGCCATAGCTAAAACGAAGACGCTTCGGTCGCTTAGTTAAAAAGTTCATCTATTAGGTAACAATAACCAAAGTGTTCGTGCTGTCGTAATTAATAAATCATGCGTACGTAATTATTACTATCTTACTGTGCTGTCGATGCAATGGTGGTGTGTGTCGTTTCAGTCCGCTGCAGCGAGAGCCGGTGGTGTCGCGAGCAGGTGTCGTGGCAGTCGCTGGCGGCGGAGGCGGCGGGCACGGCGCTGCTGGTGGCGCTGACGTGCCTGGCCACGTGCGCCGCGCCCGCGCCGCCGCTGCAGCGCGCGCTCGCCGCCGGGCTGGTCGTCGCCGCGCTCGTGCAGGTGCTTGCTCTTTGGAACGTTACTTTGTATACGAGTTGCCAGGTTGGAAACGTCAAATGCGGTGAAATTTAAAATGGCTGGCTTTACAAATTGCTCGGGCGGCTGAACACTTTAGTCAGTTAGTAAAAATATTTATTGATCCAAAACATAGAGTTACAGAGTAATACTCGTAGATACATAAAACAGGTGTCAAAAGACCTTTAGTATGGAAATGCCAATTTTTTTCGTTTTTTTTTTACTATTATTTTAGTTCCATTATATCAAAGTGATCTAGTATAGCCCGTGGTTCGATTTTATTCGAGGTTCGTGATTTTACGGGTATTTAGTTCCAAGTTGTATATAGTTCGTTAGTTTGAGCAGAAATAATTGAAAGCATACAAAAAAAAAAAAAAAGATGGCTCTTAAAAATATCATGATCCAGAATCTTCAACATAGTTGAGAGTGAGACATTGACCCCGAGATGAATTATAATAAATATAGCCGACCATTTGATGGTAGAGTTTTGTTTGAAAAATTAGCCAGTTGCATTTAAAAATAAAGGCTTTTTTATGAAGAAAAGAGTCCCCAGTCTGTTTATCTCGCGTTGTTCGCCTTCAGGATCAGCATCATCATTATTTAAGCCGCATAACGTCCACTGCTGGACAGAAGCCTCTCCCAAAGATTTCCAAAATGACCGTTCTAGATCGGCTTCAGGATATCATTTCGTAACTATACAAAGAATGTTTTACGATTACGTAAAATATGTATACAACTTCAAATTATTCGTCAGGTGCCTATGGTGTCGTTAAGGATAAGTACCCCTGCAAGTCTGTGTCTTATTGCAGTGCTTCGACCACGTGTCGGGCGCGCAGCTGAACCCGACGGTGACGCTGGCGCGCGTGCTGTGCGGCCGCCTGCCGGCGCTGGCGGGCGCGGCCGAGGGCGCGGCGCAGCTGCTGGGCGCGGCGGCCGGCGGCGCGGCGGCGCGGCTGCTGGCGCGCGCGCCGCTGCCCGACGGCTACTGCGTCACCAAGCCGGCGGACGGACTGGCCGTTTACAAAGCGGTTGGTAGTACTTACGGACCGCTATCTTTGCGCTCTAGCTTATTGTAAACTCTGGGATGTTAAGTTGAACGAGCGAGCGAACTTCTCCTAGTCTATTTGAACAATCCGGCGTGTGTATGTTAACATGTTTGTTCGATGATAACCGCGAGGTTCCGCGAGTTCAAAGTTCGAGGCAACCTACTAGTCAGTATACTTACGACGAGAATCATATCTCTACATTTTGATGCTCTCCATGTAAAAAATGAGGAAAAAAATACTCTGTTTACGTTAATTTTTGTTTTTTTTTATACGTTCACCGTAGTTATTTATTTATACGTTCACCGTAGGAAAATAAAAATAAAAGAGTCATCTTGATGTATAAATCATAGAGATTGTATGTATAAATTTGTATTATCGAAGTACTTAGCGTTTTTGGCGTTCCCGTAAACTCATAATTGTACTATGTTTCTATTTGTGAAGACCTTTTATTGGCTTTTTGTTTACTATTGTGTATCTTATATTGTAAGTAAAGCTGTTGGTCATCCGAATGTATAAAATAAAATAAATAAATAAAATAAATAATGCGAATGAGAGGTGGGAGGGAAATCGAACACATTCGAGCACAGCCACAAACCGCAGGTGGCGACGGAGGCGCTGCTGGGCGCGGTGCTGGCGCTGGCCAACTGCGCGGCGTGGGACGCGCGCAACCGCTGCCTGCGCGACTCGTGGCCGCTGCGCATCGGCGGCACCGTCGCCGCGCTGTCGCTCGTCGCGGTCAGTAGTACATCAACGGTATCCCAGTACTCCTGGACACGACACACATTGTCAGGAGGTTTCTCAACGGGGCTCTAGCCGCCGGTAGCTTAGGCCTTGCCCCGCTGCCAGTGATATGCTGCTATGTTAGGTATTTTTTACGTATTTTAGGTACTTATTATAGACATATTATAAAAACCTACTTAATATATTTAGTTACATAAATAAAGATTATAATAATTTTACCATTTGCCGTGTGGTATCCGGCAGAGTAGAAAACGACCACTCCAAGAGTTCCCGTGGTTGTCGTAAAAGGCGACTTAGGATATACAAGCTGAACAAAGCTTATAAATATCAATGAGACCTCTCCAACTCATCTGGCCAGCGTGAAGAGTGTAGTGTAGTAATACTTAGTTAGATTATGAGACAACACAATATTCATAAAGATGAACCACATATATATTAATCTGACGCGCTTGAGTATTTTAAAATTAGCGATTTTTTTTACACATTCTATCAATAGCCGCGAGTTTGCGTCACACACGATCTTTAGCCGCTTCCCCCACCGATGAAAGGTATATATTATATGACATTTTTTTCTTTTTATAGTTCCCAATAGGTCTCTATAACACTCAAGTAAACTCTGATTTAGCATTGTAGGCTCCCCTATTAGAGGATGCGTTTGCCCATTTTCTGTTACTCATACCTCTAGTCATTTCTAGTGGTGACATACTGTATTGTAATTAAATGTTACTTTATTGTTGATTTTTATCTCAATATTTTTGCTAGGTATGTCATTTACCATCATAATACATACAATTCGGTAAAAAACCCTGTCCGACCTATTAAGGTAATTTTAGATAGGGGTCCGTATTGGCTCACATACAATTCTAAATCTTATTCTTTATCTTACTACCGATTTGTGTTTATATAATAATCAATCTTCATAATTTTATTTTTTATACTTTTTTAATCATACATTTTCATTATTACCAACGGAGTTCATACTAGTTAGTGATCATATTTTAGGGTTCCGTAGCCAAATGGCAAAAACGGAACCCTTATGGATTCGTCATGTCTGTCTGTCTGTCTGTCTGTCCGTCCGTCCGTCCGTCCGTATGTCACAGCCATTTTTTCCGAAACTATAAGACCTATACTGTTGAAACTTGGTAAGTAGATGTATTTTGTGAACCGCATTCTTCTTATCGAGTCGAAATGGTTTCAGTGTAGCTTCAATTTCAAATTGTCTTACCGCATTAAGGTTTTGACACAAATAATAGAAAAAAAACATTAGATTTTAGGGGGGAACTCAAAAAATTATTTTTTATCAAACCCATACGTGTGGGATATCTATGGATAGGTCTTCAAAAATGATATTGAGGTTTCTAATATAATTTTTTTCTTAACCGAATACTTTGCGCGAGAGACACTTCCAAAGTGGAAAAAAATGTGTCCCCCCCCCCCCCCCGTAACTTCTAAAATAAGAGAATAATACTGTTAGTAATAACAAGAACCAGATAAAATTTATAAAAAAAAACAGATTTTTTTTCTTTATAACATCCAATGATCATATTGGTTTAATTACTAATGTCTGTACTTTTGACGACCTCCGTGGCGTAGTGGTCACCATGCTAGTCCGCCACCCAGAGGTCCCGGGTTCGATTCCCGGTCAGGGCAAGTTGGAAAATGGCCTTTTTCAAATTTTCCTGGGTCTTGGATGTTTATCTATATATGTATTTGTTATAAAATATAGTATCGTTGAGCTAGTATCCCATAACACAAGTCTCGAACTTACTTTGGGGCTAACTCAATCAGTGTAATTTGTCCCTATATATTTATTTATTATTTATTTACTAATGTTGTTACTGAGAACATACTTCAACTCATAACGTCGTTGTTCAGAATAGTTTACTTTATAACAGACAATTATCATAATTTTTGTATTAATAAAAGCAAAACTAAGAAAAAGAATTAACTCACAGTGTTGTTTTCCATAATTATAGTAATTTTAATTTATTTTGAATGATGGTATGGCTAGGAAAATATTAGATACTAGTAGTTCGCCACGAACTTAGACCTCGCGATCATATCTTCTACTACCAAGCAAAGCAAGCAAGCAATCCAATACACGACAATTGAACACAATTAACCGACTAAACAAATTAAACAAGCAAGACAACAAAAAGTCATACGATTAAGAAAAAATCAAGTCAATCTTGTAAACTTATGAAAAAATAACCATAGCGAGTTCTAAGAGTTTTAAAATTTTTGTTGAACATCTACCTACATAGTTATTGCTTTTTGTAAACTATATGATATTGAATGTACGCAACAAATATTTGTAAATTTTCTTCTTTTCTTAAAAATAGTGGTCAAGACATTGGCCTTGTAACTCGGAAGTCGCGGGTTTAATTCCCACGGGAGACATATATTTTTAAGTAAGTTGTTCAGTAACCTGGACTGAATTCAATATTTTGTAAGAAGATTTTGTATTGTATATCCGTCACGGCTCAGTCAGCTAGACTTCGCGAGTCACCCTAAACCCGTTCAAGTATAACGTATAAAAAAGTTGTCCAGACAAAAAAGTTGTTCAATAAAAAAAATGCGTTTTTATAATGGCAACAAAAAAGTCTAATGACATTTTTGAAAATATTTTGAAATGGCGGATATATGACAGTTTTAAAATTTTAAACCCCCATATTTCCGCCATTTTGAAAAATTTCGAAAATCTGGCTCGACAAAAAAATTCTATTTAGTTGCTGAGCCTGCTTACAAAATTTTATGAGAATCGGTTAAGAAATGCGACCTGTAGGCGAGAACAGCCAGACAGACAGACAGACAGACAGACAGACAGACGGACAAAAGAATTTTTGGCTTATCTCGAAACTGAGACGCTTCGCTCGCTTCGCTCGCTCGGTCAATTAAAATTGCGGGTACGCTTGAAATAGATGACATTTATATAAATTCATATATAGTCTTTGACCAAAAATATAAAAGAGGGGTTTTATAAGTTTGACGTATTTGTCAGTGCGGCTGTGTATTTTTCAAACAAAAATTAGAGGTAGTTTCTGGCGCTACGCCGGCCGCTACCGCGGCTCACTCCTTCGCTCGCTCGGCTCGCGCGCTGTTGGGGTCACACTTCTAACCTAACCTAAGCTTCTTTTCTGGCAGCAATTGGTTTAATTAAACGATTTAAATATATTACTTTTAACCCCTGACCAAAATTGAGATGAATTTATAAGTTTGACTTATCTGTCAGTGAGTCTGTCTATTTTTCTATCAACAATTAATTTTTTTAAGTTTGACTTACCTGTCAGTGTGTTTGTCTACTTTTCTATTAACAATTAGTTTCTGGCGCTTCGCTGGCCACTGCCGCAGCACGCTCGCTTCGCTTGATATTTATAGCTCCATTTATATAGAACGTCACTTACTTTTATCGATCTTCTTGAATTTCAATAAATTATGCTGATTGTGTTTCACTGTAACTGCACTGTAACTGGTACTATTTTAAAATAATGATTGTTACCTATCCAGTTTCATTTACACTTATGATCAAAAACTATATGAAGATGAATATATTAGTATAAAATGTGGGAATAAAAACACTATGATTAAGAAATTTATAAAAACAAATATTATAATAAAAGAAATTTATAAATATACTTACTAGTTATTTATTCGAATGATTAAAAGTTTCGATCATTAGTATAAACAAATATACTTATCTAAACACATAGCAGTAAAAACTAAGTTGTACTGATAATATGAAATTCAATGATTATAATTTTTAATCATTATATTTTCAATTTTTTATGAAGAATTATCATTATGATTTCGATGATAGCGGATAGCGTGTGCATAATTTTTGAAAAAAAATCTGTGGCTCCATACAAAATTAAATACCTACTGATCCAAAATGTATGAAGCTGCAACTTTTTTTGCGATTTCAAGGATGCGAGAAACCGATAAATAGAACCTTCCAGAATTGTTTTGAAATGTTTGTTTCCGAGTGACCTCTCGTACATACTTACCTAATTGTTGGTTCCATGCATGCCGCAGGGTGACGCGACGGGCGCCAGCATGAACCCGGCGCGCAGCCTGGCGCCCGCGCTGTGGAGCGGCGACTGGGCGCAGCACTGGGTGAGTGGCGGGCGGCGGTGCGACACACAACACAACACACATTATCTCAACGATCGCTCGAATATTTCCGGCGGTAGTAAAGCCTCCGACAACCTTCCGAATTGCTTATGAGTCTTATGACACAGATTAAGAGTATCTATCAAAACACACCAAATAAGTACTTTATGGCCGCGTGGAAGGAGTACGATTTAGAGGCAAACCCCTAACAAGATGGACTGATCCTCTTTTAAGTGCACTGAAGTGCAACACCCAAGCCGCTATACACATGGCCCAAAATAGAGCAGCCTGGAAAGACCGCGTACTCAGAACCAATTATGGTGGTCACGACCTTCAGTCATGAGGAATACGACAAGAAAGAAGAAGATTAAAACACCCGATCTATTATTAACACCCGACGATAAAAAGAGGTGTTTTTAAGTTTCACGTGTCCGAGGTGTCTGTGTATCTGTATCATCGTAGCGCCTAAACGAACGGGCCGATTTTGATGCAGTTTTTTTTGTTCAAAAACTGACTAAATCGAGATGGTTACCTTACGAGAACTATGCAGTTTAAATTATGGAGCTTAAAAGGGAGCAATCAAAGTATGCAATATGTAGATATATTCTAGATTAAGAAATCGGTATTTTGATGAAAATCGGTTGAGCCGTTTAAAAGTTATTGGGATGAACGCTTAAAAGTCGGGGGTTTTTATAATTTGCCTAGCAAATAAATGAGCAAATTATCTTTAATTAATTTCCTGAGTGTTTAGGTACCTGCTTCAATGTGACATTGTTGCTCACGCCGCCCTCAGGTGTACTGGGCGGGCCCGCTGAGCGGCTCAGCGCTGGCGGCGGCGCTGTACCGCGGCGTGTGGCGTGTGCCGCTCGCCACGGCGCCGCGCGGCGTGCCGCCGCCGCCGCCGCCGCTGCCGCCACCGGGCAAGACGCAACCTACAGCGTAACGCGCCTCTCGGCATCGGTCGGTAAGTACTACCGGTACTAAACGTCACAGGAACTTAGTACGAGTAATGAACTATACGACAACAGCTTTTCCAAGAATTATTGAAATACAAGCAGCTCTGTAACTGCCATGGCACCACCGCTTTTATGTCAATTGCCCAAAAGCCTGCGCTACAATCGGTAGTTCTCACTATAGGACTGATTTAGGACGGCATTTTTTATTAAGTAATAAATATGAGGGTTATTACCTACATTGATAAGTATGTATTCATCAATAGTTCGCATGCATTTGCCACGATAACTTAAAAGGGAAAAATGTTATGAAATGATAACTTGGGTTACTGTGTTGCACTCAGATTAAAGAACGGTATTGCAATTTACGTAAGGATCTCAAATTGCCTACCTAAGTATATGTTATTCACTAAAAACATAGCTTTCTGTATGTAACTGAAAGACCTTTGAAACCGGATTCGTAGTTTTTGAATTTATCACAAATAAACGGACAAATCGAAACTTTTTATTTTATAAAGTTTATAAATAAACACATTGAATTTCAGCTGAACTAGCGGGCGCGGCGAGTTTGTGAAATTGGGAGCGGAGCCGCGGCGGCGCAGCGCGCCCGAGTCGCCGGGCGTGGGTCGAACGCGTCCGCGCTTATCTTATCTATCTATCGAGTTGTAAATACAGTAGCTTAGTGCTCAATAATTATTTAGGTATTTTGTTAAATAAACCGTACGAATTGTAAGAATCGCGCATTGTTATTTATTTGTTTGTCAGCGACCAGAACTAGCGATTTTATGTTTACTTTGTCAATGCGGGGGCGACAGACTATACATAATAGGACAATAATAGTGCAAACTACACAAAATAGGACCTCACAAATCTATACATAATACAATAGCACTAGACACCTAGCTAAATAGGTACTATACTAGACACTAACGAATTGTATACTTACAAAGCAACATTGAGCATTCATGTATGATTATAAAGTTTAATTCTTTGTGTGTTTGACATAGAAATAGGACATCACTAGCGGACTACTTGCGTATTATTTATGAAGTAACCCCTTATTATATGATAAATGAGAAAACCATTTAGTGACCAGTAAACAAGTAATAGTAGTTAGTAATAGATAAGTATATATTTTTCAAGATACATTGTTTTGAAGTTTAACCCGATGCATGAATTTTTCGGTTTTCATAAAACTTACATGATTGGTCAAATAAACCAAATAACAGGCAAACAAATTTACCTTGTTTTATGGTTAAGATTCAAAAATCCAAAATTTTCGAATAAAGCCCCCCTTAATAGTTATTTTTATTTTTGAATGATAAAACAATATTTATTTTCTAGTTCATTTTGCGACGATTTGACCATTTTAATTATTTATTTTATAAAATTAATATGGATTTTGGCTCTATAGTTTTGATGCAATAAATCATTTGACTTTAAATTTGAATTAGTTCTTTGTCGCTACAAAGTTGACTTGGCATCGACAAAAAAAGAATAAAATTGAAATTATTTATTAAACAGTTATTTTTTTATTAATAACAAAAAGAGATTACAATTGATCATATAACATTTAAAAAATATGAAAAGTAATAAAATAATTATTTAAAAAAATAAAGTACATTGCCGATATTGCCGCTTTACATGGTTTTAGCCTTGTATGTAAGTTATACATGCTCCAGAACTATTGGGCCTTAAAATTATGAATGAAAAGTACAAAAAGAAGTCTAGTGTCTCCATAAGAAATTTCATTGTACATAAAATAAAAAATCGATTCGTATGAGAATAGTACGGAACCCTCGACGAGCAAGTTTGACTCTCACTTGTCTGGTTTTATTTTATTTTTATGCTCTTTTTATCTTCTTGCATTAGTATTGTAGATAAAATAAATTTACTGTAATTTTAATACGGTAATACCTAAGAAATAACATCCTTCTCCTTATCCGATGACTCTATCTATGATGTAATGAACTGTACAATACAGAATAGGGAAAATTGTTTAGTTCTTATTATTTTTGAATGATTTCCAAATCAATCTAATTATTATCCTATTTCGTCTGTATCATAAACACGAAAGTAAATAAGAACTAATAGACCTAGATTTTTAAAGAACTTAGTACATACGTGTCACCAAAATAGGGTGAATAGATTTTTTTCATACTCTAACTTTGTAGTTTTTAGGGTTCCGTAGCCAAATGGCAAAAAACTGAACCCTTATGGATTTGTCATGTCAGTCTGTCTGTCTGTCTGTGCGTCCGTATTTCACAGCCACTTTTTTCCGAAACTATAAGAACTATGCTGTTGAAACTTGGTAAGTAGATGTATTCTGTGAACCGCATTAAGATTTCCAAACAAAAATAGAAAAAAAAAAACATAAATTTTGTGGGTTTCCTATACTTAGAACTGAAACTCAAAAAAATATTTTTCATTAAACCCATACGTGTCATAGATAGGTCTCAGAGATAGGTCTTCGAAATGATATTGAGGTTTCTTCATATATACATACATACATACATACTATCACGTCTTTATCCCTAATGGGGCAGACAGAGCATTTTGAGTCTTGCGGTTCTATGCAGAGCCCAGCGGGTCTACCGCCTAACACGATTGCTTTCGCTACGTCTATAGTTTATGACGTCATCCCGCCATTTCGAACCGCCTAGCAAAGCGATATTGCCTTCACATGTACTCTGTGGACCAAGACAATTTGAAAGCAATGAACGAATGATAAAGGTATGTATTTGACAACTAGACCTTACCGCCTAAAAAATACAAGATGGCCGCATTGCTTTCACCAAAGCTAGACTATCTGTCATGATAGCTGTTGCTCCCACCTTACTGCTTTCGTAACATTATCATAATTATTTTCTTTTGTTTTGTATTAAGTTATTTTTTTTTCTAGTTTTGAGATTTAGAAATTTATTAATTGTGTTTACTGCTTTTGGTTGTGGTTTTTGTGAGAAATGGTGCGAATGCTTTTGCTGGTTGAAGCGGAGGAGGAAAGGCAGAAAGAGATGCTGAGGCTGCGAAGACGGCAGCTGCAGGAGAACAGCTTGACCATGGTGCTGCCGGAGCGGACGTTTGTCGATAATTTCGGTTTAGGAATTCGGTTTCTCAAGAATGAATCGAGGAGGGAAGAACAAGACTATGGGACTTAAGGGATTTCGATTATGATGTAAAACAATTATTGTTTATTATTAATCTAAGAATTCAATTGTTATTTATTGATCTGTATCTACTGTAAACTAGTTAAACATGCCAATAGTTCAACAAACCAAACTGTATCTACTGTAACGGAAACAAGAGCAACAGAAAATCTAATATAACTATGTAAAAATAAAAACTTTCATTATATTATATGTATATTTTTTTAAAACCTTCTAGTAAGTAGTATTATTTATAATAGTCCAGTATTTATTAAGTTTAATACTATAAAAACTATTTATAGTAAACTGTTTGTAGTCAATTGGCTTCTCTATTCCTGCCATATATCGTTTGTGCACTATCTTGGAGTGGGAATGGAACTATTGCAATAATGACTGCTGCATGCCTGCCCCTTGGGGGATTACTTACAATTATAAATAAAAAGAAGTGAATGACACATGAATTTGTATGTTTTATAATATTTATTAAGTATATAATTCCCTATTTCCCAAAAACTCAAATCAGATATAGAAAGCACCGTGAATGTTCCTCTGAGATGTTTGGTTTGCCTCTGTTCTTTCTCCCTCCTGCACCAACCGTGTCTGCTCCAACTTAGAGCCTCGCCTCTTTGTATTGGGATGGGGAATCATCTAAGCCGATCTGGAAAATAACAAGAAAATTGTTAATTAATTAGCTATGGTTCCCATTATCAATTTTTTTTTCAGAAATCATGTAGCCTACTATGTCAACCTACCTGTAGAAAAAATGACAAGAAATAATATAATAATAAAAAATAGAGAATAACATACATCAACCTCGATATTGACATTAGCATTCCCCATAGTTTCTGCTTTCCCCCATGGGAAAACAGGCGTGAAAATATGTACCTATGTATGTATAACATTTGGACTCCCATGAGGGACAGTAATCTGTCCTCTTTGGGAGTCAAAATGCCATCCTATGTGCCACTGCCATGTTGTCGCATAAGTGACCCCTTCCTCTTGACCTTACATTTAAGGTAACTCCAGTACTAAAGCAAAACACAGACTGCGGTTAGTTCAGTTCTCACCTCACTCCTCTATAAAAAGACACAACAAATAGAAGTGTCGTACTGAAGCTTTGTTGTAAGTAATTATAAAAAGGAAATTCTACTTATAACTGTGATAAAGTATTACTCACTTGCCGCCACTCCTTGGCAGTCTTGGAGCCGGGAGGCAAATTCCTCCGACTGGCAATTGGAGGCTTGCTTTGCCTGTGAAAGTCCTTAGGTCCCCCTGGCTAGCAATGGTCTCCATCCACACCACCAACTCTTAACTGTACGGCCGAGATTTTCCTTTATGCTGAAATACGTTAAAAGAAACTTAAACACCATAAAACTTAGGCTTCTTTTCTTTCGTAAAACCTACAGTTCAAAAAGGAAACTATTTTGAATTTCATTTACAGAGTAGTTACATATACTGACTTAAATTGACTTTATACCATAGGATAACACTTACCTACATATTTTGAAACTTATCGAACACGAAGGATAACACAAGTCACAACACAAACACAAAAATACTTATAAATAGGTAATGATCACGAAGATAATTATAGGTTATATTCAATTCAACAGCTGTTTGACAATCGCCAACGCGTTTTGTTCTTAAACTTTTTTTCTTCATTTTAAAATTGTCGATTTTTATGTACTAACAACTCAAATTATCTACAAAAATTAAAAAAAAAAGATGTTTCATATAAAATGAAGTCATTTAAAAATAAATCTTCTATTTATATTGAATTAAAAACATAACATAATTTTACACCAATATTGGCAAACAAAACGCAAGACAATCGTTCATTCACGATAGCTATCGCGATAGCAAGGGCTCGGTAATTTTAGGCGGTCACTCAAAACTATAGCAATGCTTACAAGATTGCTATCGCAATCGCTATGGCTACGTCTATCGCCTTGAGTTAGGCGGTAGACCCGCAGGGCCGCAAGACCCAAAAGCCACTTTTAGCGTCATGGTGGGCGAGAAGATGGAAAAGCAATCAATACAGTGATGGGTTGCTAGCCGCATCGCCTGTTAACATAATTTGCATTTTTGCCCATTCCCTCGATCGGCTTTTACGATCTGCGCGGGAAGAGAAGCAGCTGGTACATTCTAAGTTTTTTTTTTATTTCTCCCAGACCAGCATGGGAGTTTCTTTTTCTGTTTTGTTGGTTCTTTATATATTTTTGTTCTAAACTTAGTTTGCGCGAGAGACACTTCCAAAGTGGAAAAATGTATCCCCCCCCCCCCTGTAACTTCTAAAATAAGAGAATGATAAAACTAAAAAAAATACATGATGTTCATTACTATGCAAACTACCAGCGAAAATTGGTTTGAACGAGATCTAGTAAGTAGTTTTTTTTTATACGTCATAAATCGTAAACCGCAATTTACTTACCTTTCATTCAATCAACTCAAATATAAAAATAAAATAAAAACATACTACAAGACTTTTATATTATGTTACTTGCTACTACGGAACCTTTCATGAGCGAGTCCGACTCGCACTTGGCCGCTTATTTACTACGATCTCTAAAAGAACTTTAAACTCAAGCACATTAGTTAGGTACCAACACACATTCGTAGATACCTAAGTGTTAGTTAAAATATTTGCACAGCAGTGATTATTATTCAGAATGCATGCGATTGTGTAACGATTATGTAAATATACGTATAATTAGGTATACAATATTGGTGTTCGATAAATAATGTAAGAGTGTTGGAAGGGGTGCGGGGGGCGCGCGGGGGCGGGGTCGCGGTGATAGGAGAAGGGTTATCACGTCGCAGAGCCGCGCCCGGGACCTGTGCTGTAATCTGTGGCTGCCGCCAGCTCTGCGGTAGAGGAGCCGTTGCATCAGTCGTGTCTGCCGTGGGTAAGATGGTGCCTCAAGACATCACCTAGTTGATAAGTACGCCTGTCTGTATGTGTCCATTCATCATCACATCAAACAATCTGTCCCGCCACTTGTGAATTGGGGGTCGTCCCCGAGATTACGCGCCGTGCTCGATATCGATATCACTAAAATCTAGCCGCTGATTGCCTTATCAACGATCGCACGGGCGATCGCCCTTATCGAACTTACGAAATTTGCCACTTACCCTACAAACTACTTTCTGATCAGCTTCGCGTTCTCTAAAGATATGGTGATAAAAAGCACTATGTTCCCGCGCAAAGATATACACAAAGGGACATGGAAACACACGGATCGAAACACAAAAAATTTACCACGACTTAATAGATAACAGATATAAGAGCACCATACCTAGTACCTAGTTGTAAAAACCCACAGAAGAGCCGATTGCGTCAGCGATCATTTGATATTAGGAATTAAACTTAAAGCAAAAATTAAACTAAAAAAACCGGCCAGGTGCGAATCGGATTCGCGCAATAAGAGTTCCGTACCATTATCTTAAAAAATCGCGTTTGTTATATGGGATCCCCCTTAAATATTTATTTTGTTTTGTTTTTAGTATTTGTTGTTATAGCGGCAACTGTACTGTAAACTGTATACATAATTTGTGAAAAATCAAACTGTCTAGCTATCGCGGTTCTTGAAATACAGCCTGGTAAAAGACAGACGACAGGCAGCTAAGTCTTAGTAATAGGGTCCCGTTTTTACCCTTTGGGTACGGAACCCTAAAAATTTGAGCTGAGTAAACCGCGACTTCTGCTGGTTAAAGAAATAGTGCGTATTATAAATGAAGATGTGAAAAGGGTGATACTGAACGATTTATTTGTTTCCTTCCAGCGGTCTCGAAGGTATAAATAGAACGCTAAATAATATAAAGAAGTATTATTTCTGACCAGGTTTGACAAAATGACGTTATAAATTACATAAAGAAATGTAAGTTATAAGTTTACAAATAAACAGCAGAGTGCCAATGACTGACTACCGCAGCAAATTATTCTCTGCAGCTTGTTAGTTTAGATATAATGGGACCTTTAGAGGTTGATATATTTAAAAATTCAATATCAAGTCTATAGCTAGAGTATTTGTTGAAAATTTCATTCTCAGATACGGAGTTCCGCAAGAAAATATCACGGATCAAGTAACAGATTTATGAACTCTATAATGCAAAAAATCTGTAAATTTAGGAATTATTAAATTACAATCTACAGCTTACCATCACGAATCTTAGCGTTATTATATTGCGTTGCTATAGAAAATACAGAGCGAAAATAATAAAGGAAATTAGAGTAGGTACCTAAGTAGTTGGGTGTTTTTCATACAACACATCAGTCCATACACAGACAAAAAGGTGATTAAGTACTATTAAAAAATCAGTTAAGAACTGAACTAGATTCTGCTTACACAGGACCTTATGAGGTCATAGAAGAACTGTCGCCTAGTGCTAAAATATTAAAACATGGTAAAGAATACTGGTTTTAGTATTACGGGATTTACCGCTAATAACAAGGCCCAACGCAGACGACAGACTATCCGTGACCCGTGACGCCGTCCGGGCGCGTCGTTTGCATTACTGCATGTGATTCCATGGGTTCTATTTTCACAGACTAAAAAGTGCAGCATGGATTAGTCTGTCGTCTGCGTTGGGCCTAATTGTGACTGTGAAACTCTAAAATCATATAATGGTAAATAATAGTACATAAAAGTTTTTGTGGGATATTATTTGCTGCAGTGCAGTTTGCTACCGCTTCTTCGGCACTAGCGCTTTGGAAGCGGTAGTAAACTTAGCTGTAAGTAATCATTTGACGTCAACAATTGTGCAACAAAATAATGACGATTATTAAAAGACATTATAAATATCCTATGATAATAAAGATATATTTGAATTGAATTGAATTGTACATATTTCGTAAGTGGAGTCTATAACATTATCCCCGTCTGAGAATAATCTTAGGAATTATAGAAAAAAATAACATATACATCCGACATTTGTAAAATGATGGGTAGAAAACTTAATCAAAAACTAGCTTTTCGGGCGTTGGCCTAGCTAGGCAAATTTTATCCCCTATGCCGTCAATAATCCCATCTAGTAATGAGTAGCAGATTTATAGCAGCCAACTGTATGCGATTATAATTAGTACCTGGGTGACCGAGCTTTGCTCGGTAGGTTACATCTCAAACATTAACTGAATTTTTTTAAACTGGTCTAAAAACAGTACAAAATAAAAAATTATATATAAACTTGAACATAAAAAAAACAAAAGTAAGTCACCGAGTGGGACTCGAACCCGTGACACTCTTTCTAGCGGTCAGCATCCTTAACCGCTGAGCTAAGCGGAAGGCACCCGGTGCGACGAAATTTGCGACCATATTCTGCGTGGAAAGAAAAACGAATGAAAAATCGAAAACACGCGTTTTCCCAAACATAAGACTAATCTAGATCGATTGTTTACTTCCAAAAACCCCCATATACCAATTTTCAGCGAAATCGTTAGAGCCGCTTTCGAGATCACAGAAATTTATAAATATATAAATATACAAGAATTGCTCGTTTAAAGGTATAAGATTAGCTGTAATTCACTATTCTTGGAGTTTTTCGGGTGGTGGAATCCTAAACTTTTAAAAAAAATCTAATTACAGTTGGTGTCTTCATTTATGGATTCAACGTATTTCTTTCATACGGAGTTCTGGAACTTCCCAGGGGTGTAGAATTGTCGACGCTGGGGTGAAGCACTCCGCAGAGCTCTAAACTGCATTCAGATTTTGGATCCAAGATGGTCGCCCACATTTTTTTCTTGTTTTCCTGACTACAGTTTTTACCAGGTTGCGGTTTTGTCAGTCGCAATATTAGCCTAACGAATAGCGGGAGATGGTAAAGGAGAAAGAGAAGCGCCATTCTAGTCAGCACACGTCACAGCATTGCGTCATCTGTCGTGCGATATTAACGCTAGTATAGAGGCATGTATTACTTTTTCGCAGTCAAAATATTTATACATTATATGTACAGATAGAGCCATTGGTGTTTTAACCGTTATAGGGTAACACATTCATATTTAATAAGCAGTCATTTCTTTTAAATTTTAACCTTGATTACTTTGTATTTTATGGCATTTTTTTGCAATGTTATAATATACGGTTGTGACATAGGTAAAATTTGTTTTTATTTTTTATTTTGATTATACCAAAAGCTGATTCGTGTAAGTGCTTATTAAAACTTGTAGGCCTGGCGAAAAATGGATCAAATATTAAAGAAACTCTAAACTTTGGCCACACGCCATTACCTACACTTAGTCTACTAGTTCTCCACTTTTGAACTTTTACATGGTACCTTGTGCTGCAATATTTTAATTATCGCGTTAAATAAAAGTGATTTTATGACCATTTTGGTACACCTTTGTACCAGAGGTGTTACTCCATATAATACTACGATAGTGACGTCTTATTTCTATGTGAAACCAAATTAGACGTTATCATCATAAGCGAGTGCTCAATGTTGTTTGACACTAAAACGCGGATACGCAGTAACGTCCATCTTGCGTACAGCTTTTGGAGTTAACCCCCTATACGTCACTATCGCCTCTAGAATGTGGTCGGTTGTGACATTTTCCCGACTTTTTAGGGTTCCGTAGTAAACAAGGAACTCTTACAGTTTCGCCATGTCTGTCTGTCCGCGGTCCTACTCAGAAACTACAAGTACTAGAAAGCTGTAATTTGGCATGGATGTGTATATTAATCATGGCGAAAAAGTCGTAAAATAAAATCTGGAAAAATATTTTTTTTTAGGTTAGCTGCCATACAAGAGGTACCTAGTCAATATTTTTTTTCTCGACAAACACATTGTGTGGGGTGTCGTTGAATAGGTCTTTCAAAAACATTGTGAGCTTGTTAACACTATTTTTGGATTTAGGGATCCGTTGCTGAAATATTTGGGTTTAATTAAAGTGAAAATTTTTGTTAAAGTCACGTGTCCCCCCCAACTATCTGCTACACGGTTATATATGGACACGTGAAAAAAATCACAGCTATAGTATATATAATGTAGTTTATAGGAAAACTATGAGAGCTAAGTAGGGTTAACAAATTAAAAAGTTGTAGGCGATCAACTTATAAAATGTACCGGGAAAAAGAAATTTCATACAAATTCAATAGATAATTAGTTTTTAAACGTTTTTAGTGGCATAAACTCAAAGTTGGCATTCGGAACTACGGAACCCTACACTGCGCGTGGCCCGACACGCACTTGGCCAATTATTCTAATTTGTTCGAATTAATTATTCCACTAAAAACATTTTTTTTTTTCATTTATAAGTAGACAAATGTAAAGTTTACTGTAAAAAACACCTTTTATATAATTAATTTGTTACTAACAGAATTATAGGCGATCAAGTGAAAATTGTCACAACTGTGTACCCAGTCTCCATTTCTAAAGCCACTACTTATGTACACACTTATCAGCCAGTTCAAGTGCTTCTATACAATATCTAATCAAAGAAATCATTTGGAAGTATTCAGCATAGATCTTCCAAATGATTCCATATTTTACCCTTGTACACATTTTGTTGTTATCATTCTCCATCGTAGCCACCACTCAGTTTTCACGTTGCCTATTACTATGAAAGAAATTTCGACAGTTACTCATGGAATGATCGCTATGTTATATGCAACCGAATCCGTGAAGTGGAAGTTAATTCCTGAGATAACCTAAAAAAAAAACTGCGGTTACAGTAGCGATTAGCGATACCTGATTTGCACATTCTATCGATGAGCCCTTTCGTACCAGTTCACCACAATATCTAATCAGTATTGTATTTAAGAGATTCACCTAATATATGTACCTATCACTGACATTAATTGAATTAATAGATTATTTCGTTCGTTTCTGTTTCCTACATCTATCCAAGCCATATCAAACCAAAGCAATAAGTAAGTTTGCATATAAAAATGCTGTGGGAGTCACGGGAACGAGAACTTTAGGTACAATTACTTACCTACTACATAGCTTTACATAAGGACTAGCTACGCCCCGCTGTGTTACCCCTAAATTAGCCTATGTGTTAAACCAGGGTGTCAGCTTCCTGTATAGGTACCAAATTTTATTAAAATTGGTCCAGCCGTTTGCGCATGAAGATCAACAACAAACATACACACACACACTCACAAACTATCGCTTTTACAATAGGTAAGTATTGTGTGATATATTCAGCCCTAGAGTTCCCGTTCCTGTGACTCCCACGGAATTTGTAGGCCTGTGAATTACCAGTGCTTCCCGACGGTCACGCTACTGTTTCCCATGAGAGTGGGGTCTTGGGGCGAAGCGCGCGTACTTTATCGCCACTTCGGGAGCAAAGGCGAGTGGGGTCGCCGCGGTCGCCGGCGCGGCTGCGGCGATAGCGGCGCGCCGCCGGCACAGTCGGCCCGCGGCGCCCGGCTCCCTCGCACCGGCCTCGCGCTTCGCTCCGCTCACGCAGCACCGACGACAACATGCCACGAAACGGTCAGTACAGAGAACCCCGGCAGTCGACACCGCCACCGCCCGCCCGCGCGCCTCTACACCAGATCCCAACTAAACTTACCAAAATAATATCGTCGCAGAACACATCGTTTTTTTACGCTATGTCCGGAATTAGACGATCGTCAATAAGTTTGCGTGGAGCTTTTGTAAATATCGACTGCACTTTTTGGGTCCGCTGAAAGTTATTTTAGCGTCCGCATTGCTTAATACTAAATATCTACACCCGAGCAACTGAACAAGTAAGGTATGTACGTTCGTTTGAAGATTTTGCTTTGTCCTAACTGGTCATGTACGTATGATGATAATACCTATGAACAATACATATCTGTACTTACTGTATTGTTATTCTTTTCGAAGCGGAAACGATATCGTCGTATTAAGCCCTCCATTTTTCATTCCATCAACAACTGCTTATGTATGTACATTCCACGATACCAAACCCATATTTACTCTAGGTAATGGCAGGTGGTAGGTAGTGGTAGGTGGCTGTGCGTGGGTCGTAGGTATGTCTACATTCGTGACATTTATTGTTGACTATCTGCCTTGAATTGTGGCGATATCGCTTGCATCTCAGAATATGAAGATATTAATATCGGCGGCGACTTTTGGTCGCTGCCGCCACCGCCGCGGCTGCTGCGGCGGCGGCGGCGGCGGCGGCCAGGGCGGCATCGGCAGGGGTCGGCCGACTGCGGGCGGACGCGGGCGCGGGCGGCGTCGCCCGCCATATGTTTGTTTGGTGCACACGTGTTACTGTTTTCGTTGCTATTGGAATGTTGTAATGTGTCATTGAATCACATTAACTGATATCACAGTATTTTGTAGCCTCGCAGCGCTTCAATTTTTTATGAAAACAAGTTCGATCAAATTCGTCTGTACTGGGCTATTCTCTTCAATGTTTTGTAGCTCAAGTCCCAACCAATCACACTATGTTAAATCTCGCTTATTTTCTTTCGCCGGTTGTCAAACGACTCTGTGTACTTAGCTACACACAGACGTCATACGACGCAATTTCCAAAATTAGTGTTGTATACTAGTAGTTGTAAGACGGCAGTGAACCCGCGACCTGCCTCCTTGGCCTCGCGCACTCCGACCTGATCGCTGATCGCTATTGTTGACGGCGCGCGCGCCGCCGTCAATTTGCGTTAAATGCTTGAAATACTTATAGGTGCCTCTATAAGTCATTTATTAAATCCCGATTTCGGTGTGTTCTTACCTGCTCCTTAGTCCTTTGTTAGTTACATTGTATAAAGAAACGGCATCTCTTCTTCATATTATTAAAGAGCTAAGCTCTTGTCTGTGGAGCTACCAATGCCTTCCATCTCTCTCTGTCTAAAGTCAACTCCTTAACATCCTTGTAGGTTGAAACATTGATTTGATCCTTTAGTTATTTTATAAAACTATCTCTAGGTCCTTTGCCTCTTCTTCCTTCTATTTTCCCCTCCAATAAAGAAACGGCATTTGCCACCCAAATAGGATTACCATCCGTCCGGATTAGACCGGACATGTCCGGACTTTTAGACTCTTGTCCGGACTTTGTCTAGCCCTTTAATTTGTCCGGATTTATGGAATATGAGAAACAAAACCTTTTTTTACATATCAAATCAGTCTTTAATCAACAACGAACTTCTCATTTATCTAAAAAAGAAAAATAAAATCTTTAACAATAAATCTTCTGCTGTGAAATTTGCAAACAATCAAATAGTTCAAACATTTTTCTTCAATCAAAACAAAAATAGTATTTTTTTGTAAAATAATCAAACTTGCGTTAAGCAATCTTTTTTTGTGTATTTTTGTAAAACAAGGCGAACAATCCCCGCCCGCATCCCGCATCTTATTCCCCTCTGTCTGCCTGCCTACCATGCTTACCGTATTACTCATTAGGTACTATTTCGTATATAAGTATGCGTCTTATCTACTGCTATCTACCTACTACTACTTTTGCTACCTATTCTCACCGCCACGCTACAGCGTTTGTAAGAGTTTTTCAGACAAATGAAATACCTAGTACCTAGGCCGTGCTTACATTTTTATTTAATAAATTTATAGGTACAACAGTAGTTTTTTTTTTAAATTCGTTTTTTTAATCAATCGATTGTAGGTAAATCTCAAGTTCCGCTACCCACATTTAGATGGCGCTACGGGTCAGTTCCAACTCCGTAGTTTTATTTATTGCATTCAGTGATATTTTAGTAATTTCTTACGTAGGTTTACAGAAACGAAACAACTAAAAATAAGCAATCACAGTGTCGAGTCTATCTTCATAACACCACACCGTGCCGCCCGCGTCTGGCCCGCGCCACGCCTCGTGCTGGATCGTGATCCTGACCTTCAAACGTGTTCTTATTTGATCAAATATATTCATTATGTACTTGATTTGTTCCACTTATAATCCATTAAGTACTGGTACTTAGGCAATGCAACACCGCACGAGTGCCTCAAACAGTATTTAATTTAATAACACCGACGAAAAACAGGGGTGTTATAAGTTTGACGTGTCTGTGTGCCCAAACGAATGGGCGGGTTTTGAAGCAAGTCGGAGATTTTTTTTATTTTCCTAGCCAATAAACTAAGCTTTATTGTTTTTGCGCTATTCCCATATTACTTTATTACTTATCAGTATAAAGCTACTAATAATAAATAAAGGTTATGAAAATAAATACAATAATATAATTTATTATTATTGCCATACTTGAAGTCACTACAGTTACAAAACAGTTTCTCAAAACTTTACAAGCAGGCAAAAGAATGCCTCCGCTTGAGTTACCCAGGACCGGAGTCCGACGAGGCAACGCTGTTCTTCAGGCATCCCTCCCCTCCACTCCCTGTGATGGTGTACGGGAGTTTTTAAAATGGGGGCTAAGATTTACATTCTAATTACAATTTTACTAAAACTAATATAAACATCAAAAATTAAATTACATTCTTGTTTCTAATTATAGAGCGCGACGCAATATTGTTTTAATTTGTCATTATAAAACAGCCAGCTACCTACATTGAGTTCTAATATTACTACTTTTGAAATCATTGGCCAGCTATAATTACATGCGAATAACTGGTTCCGTGACCTTACGATAACGCTATGTTATTTATATCGAGCATTGTGATTGTCGGTGGGTACCAGACCGCATACCTACACCCAAATAGTGCCTAATAAGTATTATCTAATATTGAGTTGTAAAACAAGAACTAGGTACATTAGAATTTTTTTGTTATTAAACAATGTTTACATGTATTCGTCATCATGGAATATTTACAGATACGACACATGAGACACGCCTGCCATAAAGTGCAGAACGGAACGTCTCCGCGCTTCTATGTAGAGCTTGGCAAGCTCGTGAAAACGGCTGGACCAATTTTGATAAAATTTTGAATGCAGGAAGCTGACACCCTGGGTTAACACATAGGCTAGGTACTTTAGGTGCGGGTAACACCGCGGGGCGCAGCTAGTTTATAATAAATATAAAGCAAACGCCATGCCATACTATACATGTGTAAGTACTCGTACACACACTTCCTACAGCCGCGCGGCGCCGGCGTCGCAACTCGCGACAACCTGAATAAATAAGTGAGGTTGAATAACAAAGGTTAATGAAGTGTTATAATGTTATTTAACAAGTGCGATGGTAGACAGGTTTTAACAACACTTGGTTGTAACAACTTAGGTTTTAACTGCGTGCGTACTTTTTAGGGTTCCGTAGCCAAATGGCAAAAACGGAACCCTTATAGATTCGTCATGTCTGTCTGTCTGTCTGTCCGTCCGTATGTCACAGCCACTTTTTTCCGAAACTATAAGACCTGTACTGTTGAAACTTGGTAGGTAGATGTATTATGTGAACCGCATTAAGGTTTTGACACAAAAATAGAAAAAAATAATAAATTTTGGGGGTTCCCCATACTTAGAACTGAAACTCAAAAAAATATTTTTCATCAAACCCATACGTGTGGGGTATCTATGGATAGGTCTTCAAAAATGATATTGAGGTTTCTAACATAATTTTTTTCTAAACCGAATACTTTGCGCGAGAGAAACTTCCAAAGTGGAAAAAAGTGTGTCCCCCCCCCCGTAACTTCTAAAATAAGAGAATGATAAAACTAAAAAAAAACTATGATTTTTATTACCATGAAAACTACCAGCGAAAATTGGTTTGAACGAGATCTAGTCAGTAGTTTTTTTTAATACGTCATAAATCATAAACGGCATAAATCATAAAACCTTTCATTCAATCAACTCAAATATAAAAATTATTAAAAACATACTACAAGACTTTTATATCATGTTATTTGCTACTACGGAACCCTTCATGGGCGAGTCCGACTCGCACTTGGCCGCTTATTACCAATTTGAATTACTTACAAACGCATTTGTTTAGTGAAGGCTACAAACCATCCCATATACTACTGCCACGGGCGTAGCCAACCATGGGCTAAGAGTGGGTTAGCCATGAACTCAGGGTGGAACAGTAATCTAAAATATGTAACGAGCCAAACTATCCCTGCGGTCTTACTCCGGTTCATTAGGCTAACTGTGTAAGAACCTATATATTTTATGAACGTGTTGAATAAAAGAGGAGTATCAAAGTAACACTCGTTTCATTAAGTCGCCTCATCTCTACATTTGTGTCCGTCTTTCACTAGGGCTCTATCCCTTGAACCCAAACGTAACCCGTCTCATAAAACGCAGACTAACTTTGTAACTAGGTTTAAACCATTATCCGACCAAATCAAGCTGTCATCTAGTAATATGCCACTGTCTCATCTGAAAATGTCAACTTGATTTGGTAGGATAATGGTTTAAACCTAGTAACAAAGTTAGTTGGCGTTTTATATTTAGAATAGAGGGAATAAATTTATTTGCCCAGGTAAATTGAAAAACCCCAACTTTTAAGCGTTAACCCCCAATAAAACGGCTGAACCGATTTTCATCAAACATAGCTAAGAACACACCAAGGAAACTTGCTTTTACGTAAAAAATACAATATCAAAATCGCGATTATTATTTATATATTGCTTTTTAGTGCATTTCGATTTGAAGTCGGATTTTTTTTCATAAAGTATTTTCTTAAAAATAGTGGTCAAGACATTGGCCTTGTAACTCAGAAGTCGTGGGTTTGATTCCCATGGGAGGCATGCATTTTTAAGAAAGTTGTTCAGCCCAGACTGAAGTCACCCTTAAATAGTTTCAGTATATTTTGTAAGGAGATTTGTATTGTATATCCGTCACGGCTCAGTCGGCTACTTCGCGAGTCACCCTAAACCCGTTCAAGTATAACGTATAAAAAAGTTGTTCAGACAAAAAAGTTGTTCGAATAAAAATAATGCGATTTTATAATGACAACAAAGAAGTCTAGCGACATTTTTGAAAATATTTTGAAATGGCTGATGTATGACAGTTTTAAAATTTTAAAACACCATATTTCCGCCATTTTGAAAAAAAATCGAAAAAATGGCTCGACCAAAAAATTCATTTAGTTGCTGAACCTGTTTACAAAATTTCATGAGAATCGGTTAAGAAATGCGACCTGTAGGCGAGAACAGACAGACAGACGGACAAAAGAATTTTTGGCTAATCTCGAAACTGAGACGCTTCGCTCGCTCGGTCAATTACTAACGTAACAGACACACAACGCCATAGAAACTATTGGAGGACCTGTAAGTAGGCAAAACTAGAGTTGCGGATAGGCACACAAAGACGGCAGCACACACGGCTAGCAAAAAAATGACCAAGAAAGTGTAGAATGAATATGCTATAAAATATTTATTGTATTTCATACTAAGTCATATTTAATTATTAGGTACCATAAAGCGCCATCTAGTGACAAGGAAGAGAAATAATTATGTTTATATGGAAATGGGTAGGCTAATAGGCTTAGCCACAGAATAACTACTAGGCATAGCTCCGAACTCCGACGACACGGACAGATAGGCATAGCATGAAACTTATAAAACCCCTTTTTTGCTGTTGGGAGATAAAAATTAAAGGGGGTCGTCATTCGTCGTCGAAGGAAAATAAGAAATAAGTCCGAAAGCACTGATCAGGTCAGGCATACTCCCGCCGGGCCACCGAGCTCCTTGACAACATAAGCTCAATAAAAAGAACTCACATAAACGTCGCACTCGGCAGATGCGCCGCCGAGCGGGCTCCTGTCGTGGCTGCGGCGCTGGTGGCGCGCGCTGGCGGCGGAGCTGCTGAGCACGGCGCTGCTGGTGCTGCTGGGGCTGGCGGCCGTGGTGCCCGTGCGCGGCGAGCCCGTGCCGCTTACGCACCCCGCCTTCTCCTTCGGCCTCGTCATCATCATCAACGCGCAGGTGTTCGGGCCCGTCTCCGGCGCGCACATGAACCCCGCCGTCACGCTCGCCGCCGTGCTCTGCCGACAGTTGGACGTCATCGTCGGACTGGCGTACTTCGTGGCCCAGGTAATTTCTAACATATCGATTGATTCACGAGTTAGAATGTCAGACTTCATAATACTGTCTCACTGACAATATTTTGCAGACGGTGGGCGCGCTGCTGGGCTTCGGCGCGCTGGTGTGTCTGTCGTCGGCAGAGGCGATGCGCGGCGGCGTGGGCTGCACGACGCCGGCGCCGCTGGTGGCGCCGGCGGCGGCCGCGGGCGTGGAGGCGCTGCTCACGGGCACGCTGGTGCTGCTGTGCTGCGCCGGCTGGGCCGCGCCGCCCGACCCCACCGCGCCGCTCAAGGTCGGGCTCGGCGTCGCCGGCCTCATCTACGCGGGGGTGCGTAATGTTGTGGGACACATTGCTACGGCTACCTAGATGGCATATCATATTATAATATATACTTGTCGAGTTTTCTGGCGAAGAGTACGTTCAGAGGAAATCATTTGGCTCATTTGAAATAAATACTACTTATAATTCATCTATATGTATATGTTACCGGCCAAACCCGATTTTAGGACAAACTAGTTTTGCCTAGGCTAAACTAGTTAATCCTTTATGCGATAGGAATAACTAGTATAGCCTAGTCTAAACTAATTTGTCCTAAGCCCGATAGAATAAACCAATTTAGGCTAGGCCAATCTAGTTGATCCTGACTTAAATACGCACACTCTAGGATAAACTAGTATGGACTAGACTAACCATTTTCGCAGTCGAAAGAACTTCAATCAAGCCCCACTCAATGAGGTTTTGTTGTTTTATAGCTAATTTTCGTCGAATATCTCTCAACTCATCATCAGAACAGCTCATTGACATTCATTCATACATAGATACAAGATATATTGCAGGTTAAATAAAAGCTTGTAATAATATACTTATGTATAATCCTGCTAATCAAGCAAGATAAATAGCAACCGTTGTAATATAGCTTGATTCTAGTTTTTGTCTGTGTAATCGATCTGATCAATTTTAAAACTATTACCTACCTAAGTATATATATTAATATTTTTATACCATTTCCCCTCTAAAAAGTTTATTTTATTCACCGAAAACAGTGAATAAAATGTTTGTGTTTGAATTCAGGACAATTAGGGCTCTTGCCGCGCCTTCCTGACGCAAACCGGATACGTGGACACGAGGACTTACTTTTTAATTTTAGCAATTGTTCCAATTTTCATGTGGATTTTAATTAATTTAACCTTTTTCTTTACTTAATTTCTAATTTCGTTTAAATCTTTCTATTAATATAAAATAAAACGGCCGATTTATATCGAGGGCCGTGAATCACTCGCGTCGCTCAGGATTCTAACTCTTGAATCACTCGCTACACTCGTGATTCAATAATCATAAATCACTCACTGCGGTCGTTATTCAATCGTTAGAATCCTTCACTTGTTCGTGAGTCATCTATAGCCCTCGATTTAAATCCGTATTTTATTCACTAATGTATTTTGTGAAGGCCCGTGTCAACTTATCTGAGAGCTGATTCACTGTGTGCGATGTGTTGCAGGGCGCTATGACCGGGGCCAGCCTGAACCCGGTGCGCTCACTCGCCCCCGCCATCTTCCAGAACGTGTGGAGAGACCACTGGGTGAGTCAATTCGTTATAAAGATTCCAACCGCCATATTTCCGCCATTAAAAAAATCTACTGAAAGTTCTATAAAGGCAATTTACGAACCTTTTTACAAAATTTCACCAGAATCGGTTAAGATGCGAGCTGGAGGTGATATTAGCCGTACAAATTGACAAACTGACTACTGCACGGCTCAAGTAATTATTTAAAAAACATTTAAAAATGAAGTGTCACGTGTGTTCGGTTGCAGGTGTACTGGGTGGGCCCGCTGGGCGGCGCGGCGCTGGCGGCGGCGCTGCACCGCTACGTGCTGCGGCCGCGCGCGCCCGCGCCCGCGCCCGCCGCCGAGGAGCTGCCGCTGCACGACAAGCCGGCGCCCGCGCCCTGACGCCCGCGCCGCCCCGCCCCGACGCTCTCTATGCCGCTCAAGTTCCTCTCGCTCTACCTCCGTCGCGCGCCAGACTCGCTCCAAAACAGTGTCCAGCGCGGTGGTCTCCCTCCATGGGTACTTCCCGGGCTTCCCAGAGACACATTCATACCGCTGCCGCTGTCGATAAAAATGTATGCGGGCCCGGCTTATCTTAAAAATAATGTGGTAAAGTCAATTCGGTAGTCGATCGACAGCGATCTAATTAACTGTTAAATAAATCAACGCGGTTTATCACGTAGTGTAGTCGGAAAAGGCAGACTAATTTCAATCGGTTTAGACGGTCACCAGCTTCGCCTCGCGTCATATGTATTCTGTGCTCGCGTTTCGCCGCCCACGCTGCTCTCTTGGAAACGACTAATGATGTGTTACATTTGCTGTTGTTCACTCGTAACTGTAAAAACCGGCGCTTCAGTCGTCTTCATCCTCGGTATAATGGAGGCGTTGTGAGATGATTCCCACTAGTACCATTGCGTTTTTGTTCCATGGAACAAGTGCAACTCATTTGTCCCACTAGTTCCATTAAACTTAATAATGGGACAAATGCAACTAAAAAGTCTCACTAGTTCCATTATCAAAAAAATAAATTAAAAACATTAAAATAAACGTTTATGTGTGCATAAATGTTTGAATATATTACTATGGAACCTATTGATTCCCTAGTAATTTAATCAAATATTTTATTATTGATTTAGATCAGTGGTTCCCAAACTTATTTTGTCTACTGCCCACTTTGAGAATAAATATTTTTTTAGCGCCCCCATTTTTTCACCTATTTAAAAACCACTATAACTTCAAATTAAATTAATTAATTATTGTGACCTATATATGTATATTAACGGAGAATTCTAAACGAAACTTTTACTATAACCCGCAACTTGAAACCTGAGCGCAGTAGGTAACATACAACGGCGCTTAGGTCTCAAGTTAACTCTTACGGGCTCCACCTGCCAATAAGAATGATTATTGAAACGCAAGTTTATAGTATTAAAACAGAGTATCTTTTATTAAAAATATAACTAAAATAATCAATCCTTATATAAAAACTAATGTGAAGGATGAATCTGATGCTGTTTAATAAGTTTGTTGATATCAGGTTCCAATTTACTCAAGAACAGTCGCAAGTCGCCACGTTCGGTAACAAGCAAACGATTTCTCTTTTTAGTAAGCAGTGTTGTCACAGCACTAAATCCACGTCCTCCTAGCTAAATAAAGCTCCTAGCAAAAAAAAAACATTTTCTTTCTGGGTCTCTTACCGCCCCCCTTGAGAACTGCAGCGCCCACAAGGGGGCGTTATCGCCCACTTTGGGAAAGACTGATTTAGATTGAGATTTGAGATTATTTTTTTCCAGATAAGTAAGTATATTTATCAGCCACTGCAAAACGAATTTAAGTAGGAACTACCGATGTCATCATCTAAAGTTTTGACACATTAGCGAGTAGGCATATCTTTTCATTAGCCGACTGTCGCCGACTGTCTCGTGACGGTCGCCAACAGTTTGTAACAGAAGTGATAGTCGCTTATTGTCGCGTGCCTATACGAAAGTCGCCAACTACCGTCGCTAAATATCATTGACTGCTACCCAATGTCACTAACTTTTACTGACAGTTGCCGACTATCATCGCCTTCAGTCACTGATTGTTGCCGAATGTCAGGTCAGGACTGATGCTGAATATCGTTGACTGGCAACGAATATCGATGACTGTCGTCGCCTGTCGCCTACTATCGATAACAGTCGACGATCGAAGGCATCCAGCAGGTGACAGGCAACCAAAGGCGAAGATAGTCGGCGACAGACGACCACATTCGGTGATAGAAGACGACAGCTAGCAACAGATGACGACAGATGTTCACAGTTTGCAAGAGACGACTACAGTTGGCGATATTCGGCAAAAGTCAGTAGCATACGACGACGATAGTAGGCGACTACAGTCAGCGACTGTCAGCGATAATAAGTGACAGGCGACGACAGTCTACCACAATTGGCGACAAATGATGACAGCTGGCGACAGGATGACGACTTTCGTATAGGCACGCGACAATAAGCGACTGTCACTTTTGTTACAAACTGTCGGCGACCGTCACGAGACAGTCGGCGACAGTCGACGGCTAGTGGAAAGATATACCTAATTGTTAATGTGTCAAACTTTAGATCATAACATCGTTAGTTCCTACTTAAATTCATTTTGCGGTGGCTGGTAAATATACTTATTTATCTGGAAAAAATAATCTCAATCTAAATCAATAATAAAATATCTGAATAAATGACTAGGGAATCAATAGGTTCCCTTGTAATATATTCAAACATTTATGCACACATAAACGTTTATTTTAATGTTTTTTATTTATTTTTTTGATAATGGAACTAGTGAGACTTTTTAGTTGCATTTGTCCCATTATTAAGTTTAATGGAACTAGTGGGACAAATGAGTTGCACTTGTTCCATGGAACAAAAACGCAATGGTACTAGTGGGAATCATCCGCGTTGTGTGCCGAGCTGATCGCATAACTACCTCCTATCGTCTCACTGCCAGTTTTTACAGCTTGAAGAATCGGTCTTCAAGCAACAGTCCATCAGTCTATCCGCCATAACTGTCGCAGTTGAATTGTATAATCCGTTGTTATTCAAAAACGCTAGCTGTTTGGCAATAAAGCTCGAATTTGTAAAACAGCTGAAAATGTTTTAGCTCGATTGTCAATGAGTTACGTAATTACGTTTAACAAAACAGCTAGCGTTGAGCTAGCATATAGGGTTACCATTATTGAATAAAACTGTGTTACCAAACAAATTTAATATATGAGGGGACAATAGTTGTTCTTTATTATTTTTATATTACTCGTGGGATGGAAATAAAACTTCAATTCAACTCCTTACTCAATAATTCAGTCTCCAACAACATAAAACACCAATGAAGAATGATAAATTAGCTCGATGCAATTGGATTAGAAATATAGAAATTTTGTAAACCCGACAACTCAATGGCACAGCGATTTCTTACGGCCAATTGATCCACGTAAATTTTCCATCTTGCCGGAAGGCGAGCGTCGAAATAACAATATGGGATCCAAGCTAAAGGTCTGCTTTATTCTTTTCAATCTTTTGCACTACGGAATCACAAGCGATGCCCCCGATGTATCTCGATAAAAACAGCTTAGTTCCGGAACGCGACGAAGAATTTACTTTGTGGGAGGCCATATTTGTTGTTATGACACTGACACTTCACAAGCCACAAGTGGCAGAATTCCGAACTAATCTTTCTACAATCTTACGTTAGCTAGTTTGTTAAACGTAACACATTGGACGATCTAGCTGACCGATTGTCAGCTATATTACAAAACCGAGCTGTAATGCCAAATCGCTAGTTTTTCATCGGATTATACAATCCAACTGCGACAGATACATTACGCCTCGTTTCCCCTATATGACTACTCATGCACTCATGCCACACTTCGGCCTTTTCCGACTAGACTATGTGAGTTACTCGTAAGGAAATAAATAATAATAAGTCATCTCACGTTAGTTTAAGTAATATTATAGCGATCTAATTGTTTGCGTTTCCAGCTATCGGTAGTATCGGTGCAGTGATATGAATTTGTGATGTAAGGACATTCTACTAGTGTATACCATATGGCGCGACCTACGACACGGCTCAACGACAGGCAACGCTACTGTCGAGTTTTATGAAATCTTCGCACCGTGTCATGTCATTAGGCCAGAGAATGAATGCCTGAAATACAAGCATATCACAAACTGTAAACAAAGACTGATGTGTGTAAATAAGTAGGTACCTACTAAGCCCTAGCCCAAGCCTAAATATTGAGCACGCAAACTCAAACGCGACGCGACCCACGCGCCCCTGTGTGTGAGGTGTGAGCGTGTGTGTGTCACAGTCGCCGCAGCTCGCATCGCCTACTTTGGAACTCATGTAATCACACCACATACAGATATTGGAAATGTATTTCCTGACAATTCACTTTCAAAGTAATGCAAGTAGGTAGATAAACTGTTGAAATCTTACTTTAGTGTTCTTATTGTTGATTATTAAATGTTTTTTACAACTAACTGTTATTTTTAATTGTTTTGAATGATACGTAATAGATAAAATTAAGTATTAAAATTACTAAGGGCCTCCGCTAAAGGAAGGCGGGCGCACGCGGCGAGTTCGGTCCGTCTGTCACAAACGCTACGTGCGAAATAAATAGCAAGAATCAGTCGCGGGTCACCTGTCTCTGTCGCACGTAGCGTTTGTGACAGAGACAGGCCGAACCCGTCGCGTGCACCCGCCTAACTTAGCGGAGGCCCTAACTAAATAAGTTTATTTGCCAGGCAAATAAAAACCCCCGACGACACCAACTAGTGATGAGTGGAGGAACTACACACTCCAACCGATGGAAGATTTAACCTTTCGACTCCGCTGCGATCTTTATCGGCAACAACAAAAAGAGGCAAACAAAACATTATACTTAATAGAACATAATCCCTGACTGATTACGTGGGATTGATATCTGTAGCGCCTATTATTTGGCAGATAAATTAAAAAATGCCAACCTTCAAGCTGTTAACCCCGAATAACTATTAAACGTCTGAACCCATTTTCTTCAAAGCTTATAACCACCGCAAGGGAACTTGCTTCCACGTAAAAAAAAACTCGATGAGCTACGATGCCGCAGACAGACAGACATTAGCATCAAACTTATAACACCCCTCCTTTTTCTTAGGGGTTAAAAATAATACATTAATGGGTGATATGTGACAAGTGTTTTTCCAAGCAGATTTTGTCATTAGACGCTTCAATTCTTTTTTCGTTTAGATATTCTCGCCCTACATCTACCTAATTACTGAGCCGTAAGTGCCGTAACTGAAAGTCGAACACAGCACGATATAGGTACCGATTTGTTTATTGAACATATTATTATTATAATTAGGTTTAACATTCGACAAAATATTCTAAATTCTAAGCGAGCGTCGCCGCCGGTCCGCCGCTCATAAGCGCTTGAGAATCCGTCGCCGGTCCTTGGCGGGCGCGCGCCGCTCGCGCTTGGCGCTCGGCCCGTCCGCGCGCGAGCTCTCCGCGCCCCCCGCGCCCGCCGCGCCGCTCGAGCCGCCGGAGTCGTCCAGCGCCGTCCCGTCGCGGGTCTCTACTGTCTCGTGCTGAAACCGTCAACATTCAAACATTAAAACAACGAACGAGACTAAACCAACTGACGTCGGAGCCGGCCAACCAGTCTACACGCTACCTTGTGGTGGGAGTCCGGCTTGGCGTGTATGTCGGCGAGCAGCTTGGCGCGCGCGAAGTAGTCGTCGTACTTGTCGCGCAGCAGCGCGGCCGCCTCGGCGTTGAGCGCGGACTCTGCGTTGGGCGCGATGAGCAGGCACTTGACGGCCAGCAGCGCGTGCTCCAGCCCCAGCTCGGGCCGCCAGTCGCGCTTCAGCGTGTTGACGCACACCTCGCCCGTGGCCGGCGACACGTTGGGGTGGAAGATGCGCGTCAGGAAGAAGGCGCGCGGCGGCGCCGCCGGGAACTCGCGGCCCAGCACCAGCCGCACGCGGAACACGCCGCCCGAGTACGGGGTGTCCGCTGCAACACAACACCGCAATGTCATCGCCGCACACTACCCTATTTTAGTCAATTTTCTAGTTGTCGAAAATAATCTTCGTTTGGACATGTGAAAATTAAAATTGATCCAGTAACTTTGTCACCTGAAAGTATGGGGTAGTACATGCGTCAAATCCGGTATCTTATCTTATTTTTTGGACCTGAATTCAACGAATAATCCACGTTGTGAACTTGTGACCACGAGGGCCGAACGCAAGTTTTCCAAATATCGAAAAACAACGTTTCCGTCATTTCTCTCTGTCACTAATGTCTGTCTGTCTTTAAGTACTAGAAAGCTGTAATTTGGCAATATTAATCAAAAATAATTGGCCAAGTGCAAGTCAGGCCACGCGCAGTGTAGGGTTCCGTAGTTGCCAATGCCAACTTTGAGCTCTTGCCACTAAAAACGGGGTGCGTATTGCTTGATATAATTACATTTTATATATTTACATTTTAATAACGTTTATAAGATATAATGTTAATTTGACATAATCATTAAGGTATATATTTTTAATAGCTATAATATTCATTACATTTTCATTTAAAAAAGCATAAAATCATTTATATAACGTTTATGTACACTAAACATCACCTGTTATACAACTTGTGAGGTATACAGGACAAAAGGTATATCATTCAAAAAGTATATTGTTAAAAAGACATATCATTCAAAACATATAACTATCAAAATCATATTGTTTAGAAGATATATGACTTAAAAACCATACCATCTAAAAAGTATAGACAGGCAGACGAAAATAATTCAAATTTGGGAAATCTCATAAACTTTAATTTTCTTATAAAAAAAACTCAAGGTATAGGATAGGTTTATAAAGGTGCAAAGTTTAAACAAAGAAGTAGGCAATGTCCATTAAGATATTTTATAACATAAAAGAAACTGTGAATAAGATACCCAAAAGTGGGGGCAAACATAAAAATAAAATATCTAAATTTGTCAGTAAACGATTAGGATAGTAAAAAAATCTGACTAGAAAATAGTAAAAAAAGAAGTCTTAACATAAAGGCTACAAAAACTAACCAATTTTTTTATTAACAAAAAAATCTTGCCAATAGCCAAGCTATGAAAACAAATTTTTCACCCAAGCCTCAAGGTATGAAAAATTTGGTTACACATACAAAATGCGCGCGCATTTTGTATGTATAACCAAATTTTTCCGCCCAAGCCACAAGGTATGAAAAATTTGGTTACACGTACAAAATGCGCGCGCATTTTGTACGTGTAACCAAATTTGCCGCCCAAACTCAAAGGTATTAAAAATTTGGCTACACATACAAAATGCGCGCGCATTTTGAATGTGTAAACAAATTTTTCGCCCCAGGCCCAAGGTATGAAAGAAATAAAAAAATAACTAACTTATTTTTTACGAACCGAAGCCCGCGACTTCGCTCGCGTGGACTTTATGTCTCTTGAAAATGCTCATCAGGCTGAACAACTTTTACTAAGGCACCATTTTTATATCTCTTATAGTTTAGCTAGACCAGTATAGTTCTGCATCAGGTGTTCAAAAACTTCTATGTAAGTATATTTTTTCATTCAACCCATCTGCATCATAGACAGTGTCACTTCTCTTCTTACTTCTTCCTGTCACTTATATGTAGATGAACTGCAAATCTATGCGACCGTCCCTTTTGACAACTTCATCACGCCTTGCTGCTCTAGCAAAGTGGTCCCATAGTTTCGGGCTTACGGTCAACGCAGACAAATCTCAGGCAATTATTATCGGCAGTCCTTATTTTATCTATACCTTGGGGGATAGGGGGATAGGAAGGGAAACGACGATCCTATGTCACTTCACTGTCACTCGCAATTATTTTGACTGCATTGCACATACTTTACTTCGCTCATTTCAACACTTCACCTTTTTCTTACTACTTCACTTTTACTTTCCTTTTCTTCCTCCTTCTTCTATGGATTTTACTTCCAAACTAAACTGGCCCCGCCTTGCCGAATTTAAACAAAATCGGATCAACATTCCAAACTTAAATCACTAATTTCTATTGCCATCTCTCTCACTCATTTTCTTTTGCACTATAAAACCAAATATTTCAGAAACGGATCTTAAAATATTTTTAAAAGACCTATTCAACGGTAAGCTAAGGTGGGATAGTAGAGAGAAAAAATTCAAGATTTTATTTTACACTTTCTCTTTTTAGGGTTCCTTAGTAAACAAGAAACCCTTATAGTTTCGCCATGTCTGTCTGTCTGTCTGTCTGTCCGGACGTCCACGGTCCTACAGAGAAACTATAAGTACTAGAAAACTGTAATTTGGCATGGATATGTATATTAATTATGGCAAAAAGTCGTAAAATAAAATATGGAAAAAAAAATTTTTCAGGGTAGCTGCCATACAAGTATAGACGTAGTCAATATTTTTTTTCTCGATAAACACATTGAGTGGGGTATCGTTGAAAAGGTCTTTTAAAAATTTGTTAGTTTGTAAACACCATTTTTCGATTTAGGGATTCGTTTTTGAAATATTTGGGTTTAAAGTTCAAATTTTTGTTTGAGTCAAGTGTCCCCCCCCCCCCCCCTCTATCTGCGAAACGGTTATATATGGCCACGTAAAAAAAATCACAATTATAGTATATATAATGTAGTTTGAATTAAAACTATCAGAGCCAAGTAGGGTATACAAATTAGAAAGGTAGAGGCGATCAACTTTAAAATGTACTTGAAAAAATAAATTTTCATACAAATTCAATAGATATTAGTTTTTAGACGTTTTTAGGGGTAAGTAATATAAGACAGAACAACAATATATATATTATTTTGAATAAATACCAACGAAATGTATAATTTTGGTCGGTATAATTATCAAGAAAGATAAAAATCATAAATCATACTTTTCTAACCCATAAAATCGTTTAAATAATAATTATTTAACCTAACCAACCTTTCGTATACATTTAAAGTTGTATAAAATTCTTGAAATCTATTTACGTTACGTATAATAAACTTTCTGTAGATATATTATTAAGCATAATAATCATTGCGTATATAAATCGATTAGTAGAAGATTCTTTATATATAATCATCATTAGATATAACAAACTTTTACGATATAGCGCCTGGCAGTATGTTGCGGATAATTTTATTAAGACAAGCCAATGCAGGAGGGTTGAAAATAATATATTAATATGTCGCAATCACATAATTTAATTACTGATTACGTATTAACATTAATAGATAATTTCCCTTCTCAAATTTTCGTTTGTTAGCCATAAATAAAAAATAAGTGCAAAATGTTTAAAAGTACGAAATAGTGTTATTTGTGAACTCTTATAATGTGATACTCTTACAATGAAAATAGACAAAACAGTAATAAGTGAAATTAAATCTATATCATACATATAATATAACAGTAAAAAAGTGTCTGTACATTAGATATATTTCAAAAAAAATATTAGATCGAAGGAGATATAGTAATGGAGTAAGAATTTTAAAAAAAGTCTGTCTGTACGGCGCAGGCTTCGGTTGTCACCTAGGCCCGCGCCATACACGAAGTTATGATGATGTTGAGGTTGTAAGATGTTGGTGTGGAGACACAAGACCACGTCACGTAGAAACTGTTTATTGTTATATATGTTACATGTTGTAGTTGGGTGTGACGGGTCCTTTCTCGATCGCTGTTCGATAGTATCTCAATTGTTTGTTATAAGTAGATTTAAAACGCAAAGTAAAAACAGCTGACACGCGACCTACATACTATGTGTCTGTTTGTCTATGTGTCTGTTTGTCTGTTATTACACGCTAATCTCCGGAAATGCTGGACGGATTCAAATTAAACTTTTTTAGTTATATAGCTGTAAGCCTGGGCAACATACAGGGTATAAATAATTTTGAAAGAACACCTGATGCAGAACTATACTGGTCTAGCTAAACTATAAGAGATATAAAAATGGTGCCTTAGTAAAAGTTGTTCAGCCTGATGAGCATTTTCAAGAGACATAAAGTCCACGCGAGCGAAGTCGCGGGCTTCGGTTCGTAAAAAATAAGTTAGTTATTTTTTTATTTCTTTCATACCTTGGGCCTGGGGCGAAAAATTTGTTTACACATACAAAATGCGCGCGCATTTTGAATGTGTAAACAAATTTTTCCTTGTTTACTAAGGAACCCTAAAAAGAGAAAGTGTAAAATAAAATCTTGAATTTTTTCTCTCTACTATCCCACCTTAGCTTACCGTTGAATAGGTCTTTTAAAAATATTTTAAGATCCGTTTCTGAAATATTTGGTTTTATAGTGCAAAAGAAAATGAGTGAGAGAGATGGCAATAGAAATTAGTGATTTAAGTTTGGAATGTTGATCCGATTTTGTTTAAATTCGGCAAGGCGGGGCCAGTTTAGTTTGGAAGTAAAATCCATAGAAGAAGGAGGAAGAAAAGGAAAGTAAAAGTGAAGTAGTAAGAAAAAGGTGAAGTGTTGAAATGAGCGAAGTAAAGTATGTGCAATGCAGTCAAAATAATTGCGAGTGACAGTGAAGTGACATAGGATCGTCGTTTCCCTTCCTATCCCCCTATCCCCCAAGGTATAGATAAAATAAGGACTGCCGATAATAATTGCCTGAGATTTGTCTGCGTTGACCGTAAGCTTGAAACTATGGGACCACTTTGCTAGAGCAGCAAGGCGTGATGAAGTTGTCAAAAGGGACGGTCGCATAGATTTGCAGTTCATCTACATATAAGTGACAGGAAGAAGTAAGAAGAGAAGTGACACTGTCTATGATGCAGATGGGTTGAATGAAAAAATATACTTACATAGAAGTTTTTGGAATCGATTTGAGTCATTTTGTATGGTATTTGGATCCGTACTCGAATCTAGGATTCGAGTCCTGGACTCGAGCCAGACTTGAATCCAGGACTTGCCATTAAAACGCCTGATGCAGTGACTAAAATTACTTTTTTTGACAAAGACATAATCGTAGCTCAGTAAGTACAAATAAAATACCTACCAATGATGTTATATTATATATACATTATCACTTCTTTATCCTTGATTAGGTAGACAGAGCTCAGGGCCGTATAGTCAAATTTCATTTTACAAAATTCAGCTTTCATTTTGTTCCATGGCTTGAAAATAGAATAAAACATGCAACTTGGCAAACTTTGGCATTAATAGTTAAGTAGGACCTTCATAAACTGAAACAAGACATCCCACTTAAATTGTCCAAACTGTGGACAAACTCAATTGCTTAGCCCATTACAACTTATACTTAATTTATAATAATGATGACTGGCTCAGAAAATTATTATTCTAACAACTTAATTCATTTTGGTTAGATTAATCAATAAACTGGCCAAGTGTGAGTTGGGCTCGGCCAATTTGGTCCGTAAAATTACAGTCAAATTCATATAGTCGTTTAGTGATTAGACTTCTTCATATAGGTTTTCCTGTAATCATGAAAACCTATAAGATGTTAAAGAAATACTATCTGTCTTTTTTTTAGTTATTGGTTTTGGAGATAAGGGGGAGTGGTAATTTTTTGCCTAATTTCATTTGCCTTTGCCAAAGAGCAATCAGACCGGCAGAGAAAGTGGAAAACCGACAATAGAATGGCGAGAATACGAGAATGATGAATAAAGGCTAAAACAAATCCTGTGTCCCGTATACAACACCGCATGCGTAACAGATCACCAGCTTTTGCTGAGTCCGAGGGCTCAATTGACTAAATGTGTGCTACACACCGGTATCTTTTTAAGCTGCTGTGTGCTGATAGGCTCGCTAACACTGTGTGAAGGAGCCTTTATGCTTTTCTGGGTGATCATGAAGCTCTGTAGCAGCATTATAATGGCTGCAACTGACAATGAGCTAAGATGAGCAAAATTTTGGCTTGAACAGTCCAAGTGCCATGAAATTTCATGAACATTGGGGTTACTGTTAGACCAAAATACAAAATAAGTGTTGATTCTTCAAATTATTGGCTCACTAGTTCAACGTACATAGATATAATGGCTCGGGAGATGAATAAGTACAAACTTAGCATCCCACTTGTCTATTTTGGGATGGATGCCCTTGAACAGTTGGATGGAAATGATCTCGTCTAGAAGGTAAGAGAGCGCACCTGGGCCGTCGATGTGCGCGACCACGTCGGTGAGGTCGTCCTCGCGCAGCACCAGCTTCACGCCGGCGGGCGGGCGCGCGGCCAGTCGCCGCAGTTCGCGCGAGACGCCGCGCAGCACCTGCGGGCACACGTTCTCCACGTTCGACATCGCACCCACACTCTGCCAAGCCAGAGTCCTCTCAAATCCTGCCTTTGCTGCCCCAGATCATCACAAAACACTCGTTGCTTGTATCCAGTCTTCGATGAGTGTCAACAATCACCACTATCCGCCTAACTTTATGATCGTGCGATTAGAAATAATTCAATTGGAAGTACAATCTGACTGAGTTTCGAGGCTTCGTTGGATAGTAAGTTAATCAGCGGTACAATTACAATAAGTATATGTACATGTAGGTAGAAAGCAAAATAAATAAACTGGCATGCAATCAATTGTGATCGTGAATTAACGAACAACAAAATTATCTAGTTCATCCTGTCACTGTCAGTTCATTTTTTTAAAATAATATTTCAACGGCCTTTGTCGTAAGCCATTTAGCCTCTCTTTATTCAGTTTTCCTAGTGTCATAGTGATGTGCCGTTCCCGGGAACGTTCCCACATTCCCCAGATTTCCAAAATCATTCCCGGGAACGTTCCCAAAAATTGGAAATATCTGGGAAAGTTATAATTTTATTTATCAGACAATTTTTTTATCAATGCAAATGTATTAAACTTATGTAAAAGCATTTCTTAATATGGTTATAATTTAAATATTTCCAATAATCCATAATATTTCCAAAAAATGTGGGAACGTTCCCTGGAAACGTTCCCAAATTTCTAGGGAACGTTCCTTTGTTGCCGGGAACGTTTCCTTGATGCCGGGAACAAGACCTGTTTCCATAAGATATACATGTTATTAATCGAGAAAAAATAACATTTTTACTGTTTTATGGTCATTATATGTTATACAATTATTTAAAAATATGAAATTGGCCCTTTGAACTTGCCGACTTTCTTGGTAATAGGTTAAAAATTATGGGTTAAAAATGAATTATTTTGATATTTGATCTGCTGATGAATATACATATTAAGAATACTTAACTACCTATAGCAGAAAACATTCATATGATGAAAAAATTAAATTGAGACGGGAACGTTCCCCTGAAATTGGGAATGTTCCCGGGAACATTCCCGTAAACGGGAATGAGGAACGTTCCCCGGAAACGGGAATTTGGGAACGGCACATCACTAGTCATCCATCCATTTCAATAAAAAAAACTAAATGTACAGACAAAATATTTTTAGTGTTTTATTAAATGTAGATATAATTATAATTTCATTTGCTTTACAAAACCAAAACCATCCTATCAAATCGAGTAAGAAAAACCCAGTGTACGCCGTACAGGAGAGCTATTTTCATTGAGGGAATGAGGGACCGAAACACAAAACGTCTAGTTTTTCAACTCACCGCTCTCATAAAATACAAATGATCGTATAGTGATTATATTCTCTTTGATCGTATTTTTGAAAACGTCTTATCAGCGAAAAACAATATTGTTTTACGCCGCAAGTACATACAATTCCATGTTTTACGCAAACAACATCGACAATTTGTCTATGCTTTGCTCAAAACTCGGACATGAATAGAAAAAGCAGCGTGAAATGGAACGGATTTCCCATGATTGGTTTCGATCATGGTAGAATAAAATAAGGTATTCTCTTTCCGTGACAAGTGTGACAACTGACAGCTGATGACGTAGGTGAAACTTGACTACGTCATCACTTGCGAAGTGGTTCTCAAACTTTTTTAGTGGGGAAAAAGATGAAAGATAAAAACAATACAGTTATTAGGTACATACAGTTTTTTATTACAAGGTTTTATTTAATTTGCCTCGTTTGTTGTTTCGGAATGACCATTGCTGGTAAGTTAACAATGAAAGAAACCCAGTTCAGTGTTGGTCTCTTTCCTTCCCGGCCTGATAGGCTATGTTAATTAATTATAATACAGATTTACATCTTAAGCTTAATATACATTCTATGTTACGTTTAAAATCACATTTAATATTTTCAGTCTACTATTTCCAAGGATTTTTATCAGATAAATAGTCATTTCTCACTATCAAAATTTGTCTGCGTTTTATAAATAAAACGGATATAATTTACCATGATATGTCACTTAGTGCCGTTTATAATATGCATTTTATGGAATTTATAACGTGTACTGTACATACATAAATAAAATGTTGAAGTAATGTAAGTACCAATTACAACTTAATACTTACCATTTCTTGTAGTTGTTTTTGGTTTACAATATTGAAGCCACGCACTTGCTAAAGTCTCTTCTTTGGGAAAACAAAAAAATCTTATTGCACCTCCTTTTATACTTCTGTTTTTACAGTTAAGTATGCAACAATAAACCATTTTTCTTTTGTTTGCCCCTTGGAGCCCGAACAGCCGCCGCATGCGCGCCGCCAGCCAGCGGAAACGCAGCCCGGCGTCTGCAGTTATATAGCAGCGCGCGCGCTCGTCGCTGAAAAACCTCTTCAGACACACACTCAAACGAAATGTTTTCCCTGTAGACATTCCATAATGATTCCTACCCATTACTCTAGAATATGCTTTACTCAGACCCAGACCACAAGTCACACGTGTCTGATAAACTCGTAGGTAATCGTAATCCTTCCAAATCCTTGATCTTTCTACACCACAACTTGACAACAAAATAACCAACAGCCATGCAAGTTGCAACCCACAAATGACAAATTATAATATGTCATAAACGGACAACAAACAAACCAACAAGCGTCATAAATAACAGGCAGGCACAGAGATATGGGACTAAAGGCAAGAGACATTGGCAGTTGACGACTTGACAGACATCATTGTTTTTTTAGTGCAGGCTACGCAAGTACTACATACAATTCCATCTGTGTGTCTCGTCACTTCCGGTGTAATATTTAAAAATTACATAAAAAAACCTTATAAAACGTAGATTAAGGCGCGTAATAACACTTTTATATTTTTATTTGACAAGTCAATTAAAACTGTCAAGTCGAGTTTTCTCTTTTCTGACAAAAGTAAAAGGCTTATTACATCATCCAATAGTTAGGTAGGCACCCTAGTTAGTGAGCTAGGGTGAATAGTGGTAGTGTAATAAGGTGCGTATCGTATCGCGAAGGTTTTGCAACGAGTGGTCTTGACTAGAACACTTGTAATTTTGTTATTAATAGCGCTAGCGCACAAGTGTCATCGAAACCATGGTAGAATAAAATAAGCTATTCTCTTTCCTGAGAAAGAACTTGCCTACGTCACGATAAGTGTTGCCACTGATTGTTCTTTTCAGTAAATTTAAGGAGTTTCTCTATTATTCATGAATATTAAATAAAATATTAAGTTACTAAACTATAAAGTATCTCGTGTAATTCCTTTATATAATATTTTATAAATTGATATAATGAATTATTAATTCGTGATTGGTATATAAAGTACAAAAATGCATTTTGTTCGGGTTATTCAAATACACGCAGTGGCAACACATCAAATTGACAAGTGTCACGATGACAGCCCAACCTTGCATCGTTATCGTCGTCTCGCTCACACATATAGCGCTATTTCGTTCGGTAACAAAATGTCTATGGTCTGTGGTTTACAAACTTCTGCAGTGATTACTCTGAAGAAAATACAAGAAAAATGGTTTATTGTTGCATACTTAACTGTAAAAACAGAAGTGTAAAAGGAGGTGCAATAAGATTTTTTTGTTTTCCCAAAGAAGAGACTTTAGCAAGTGCGTGGCTTCAATATTGTAAACCAAAAACAACTACAAGAAATGGTAAGTATTAAGTTGTAATTGGTACTTACATTACTTCAACATTTTATTTATGTATGTACAGTACACGTTATAAATTCCATAAAATGCATCTTATAAACGGCACTAAGTGACATATCATGGTAAATTATATCCGTTTTATTTATAAAACGCAGACAAATTTTGATAGTGAGAAATGACTATTTATCTGATAAAAATCCTTGGAAATAGTGGACTGAAAATATTAAATGTGATTTTAAACATAACATAGAATGTATATTAAGCTTAAGATGTAAATCTGTATTATAATTAATTAACATAGCCTATCAGGCTGGGAAGGAAAGAGACCAACACTGAACTGGGTTTCTTTCATTGTTAACTTACCAGCAATGGTCATTCCGAAACAACAAACGAGGCAAATTAAATAAAACCTTGTAATAAAAAACTGTATGTACCTAATAACTGTATTGTTTTTATCTTTCATCTTTTTCCCCACTAAAAAAGTTTGAGAACCACTTCGCAAGTGATGACGTAGTCAAGTTTCACCTACGTCATCAGCTGTCAGTTGTCACACTTGTCACGGAAAGAGAATACCTTATTTTATTCTACCATGATCGAAACCAATCATGGGAAATCCGTTCCATTTCACGCTGCTTTTTCTATTCATGTCCGAATTTTGAGCAAAGCATAGACAAATTGTCGATGTTGTTTGCGTAAAACATGGAATTGTATGTACTTGCGGCGTAAAACAATATTGTTTTTCGCTGATAAGACGTTTTCAAAAATACGATCAAAGAGAATATAATCACTATACGATCATTTGTATTTTATGAGAGCGGTGAGTTAAAAAACTAGACGTTTTGTGTTTCGGTCCCTCATTCCCTCAATGAAAATAGCTCTCCTGTACGGCGTACACTGGGTTTTTCTTACTCGATTTGATAGGATGGTTTTGGTTTTGTAAAGCAAATGAAATTATAATTATATCTACATTTAATAAAACACTAAAAATATTTTGTCTGTACATTTAGTTTTTTTTATTGAAATGGATGGATGACTAGTGATGTGCCGTTCCCAAATTCCCGTTTCCGGGGAAAGTTCCTCATTCCCGTTTACGGGAATGTTCCCGGGAACATTCCCAATTTCAGGGGAACGTTCCCGTCTCAATTTAATTTTTTCATCATATGAATGTTTTCTGCTATACACGCTGACTTTTCATTGGTTTTGGAAAAAAAAATGTCGCATTGTAAATAAATTCCTCTATCCATATACGTAATACAAATTTCTGTATATCATAAGATAAAAAAGTTGCGTAAATGATTTTCGATCGAGACCACGTAGTTATACGCCGGCCGCCTACTGCGTAATGTCGATGACCCCAGCCGGCCGGCGGGCGGTGTATGGCGGCGGTACTACTAATTGACCTCACAATTTTACTTTCGAGTTTTAGTCAACATTTTTTTGTTTCTGATTTTTATTTTGACCAGCTTATTAGGTCTCATTAACGATGCCTATGAAGTGGCCTTCGGCTTCAGAACCAATAAAAAATCACCGTGTAGGTAGTTAAGTATTCTTAATATGTATATTCATCAGCAGATCAAATATCAAAATAATTCATTTTTAACCCATAATTTTTAACCTATTACCAAGAAAGTCGGCAAGTTCAAAGGGCCAATTTCATATTTTTAAATAATTGTATAACATATTAATGACCATAAAACAGTAAAAATGTTTTTTTTTCTCGATTAATAACATGTATATCCTATGGAAACAGGTCTTGTTCCCGGCATCAAGGAATCGTTCCCGGCAACAAAGGAACGTTCCCTAGAAATTTGGGAACGTTTCCAGGGAACGTTCCCACATTTTTTGGAAATATTATGGATTATTGGAAATATTTAAATTATAACCATATTAAGAAATGCTTTTACATAAGTTTAATACATTTGCATTGATAAAAAAATTGTCTGATAAATAAAATTATAACTTTCCCAGATATTTCCAATTTTTGGGAACGTTCCCGGGAATGATTTTGGAAATCTGGGGAATGTGGGAACGTTCCCGGGAACGGCACATCACTATGACACTAGGAAAACTGAATAAAGAAAGGCTAAATGGCTTACGACAAAGGCCGTTGAAATATTATTTTAAAAAAATGAACTGACAGTGACAGGATGAACGGATGAACTATATAATTTTGTTGTTCGTTAATTCACGATCACAATTGATTGCATGCCAGTTTATTTATTTTGCTTTCTACCTACATGTATACTTATTGTAATTGTACCGCTGATTAACTTACTATCCAACGAAGCCTCGAAACTCAGTCAGATTGTACTTCCAATTGAATTATTTCTAATCGCACGATCATAAAGTTAGGCGGATAGTGGTGATTGTTGACACTCATCGAAGACTGGATACAAGCAACGAGTGTTTTGTGATGATCTGGGGCAGCAAAGGCAGGATTTGAGAGGACTCTGGCTTGGCAGAGTGTGGGTGCGATGTCGAACGTGGAGAACGTGTGCCCGCAGGTGCTGCGCGGCGTCTCGCGCGAACTGCGGCGACTGGCCGCGCGCCCGCCCGCCGGCGTGAAGCTGGTGCTGCGCGAGGACGACCTCACCGACGTGGTCGCGCACATCGACGGCCCAGGTGCGCTCTCTTACCTTCTAGACGAGATCATTTCCATCCAACTGTTCAAGGGCATCCATCCCAAAATAGACAAGTGGGATGCTAAGTTTGTACTTATTCATCTCCCGAGCCATTATATCTATGTACGTTGAACTAGTGAGCTAATAATTTGAAGAATCAACACTTATTTTGTATTTTGGTCTAACAGTAACCCCAATGTTCATGAAATTTCATGGCACTTGGACTGTTCAAGCCAAAATTTTGCTCATCTTAGCTCATTGTCAGTTGCAGCCATTATAATGCTGCTACAGAGCTTCATGATCACCCAGAAAAGCATAAAGGCTCCTTCACACTGTGTTAGCGAGCCTATCAGCACACAGCAGCTTAAAAAGATACCGGTGTGTAGCACACATTTAGTCAATTGAGCCCTCGGACTCAGCAAAAGCTGGTGATCTGTTACGCATGCGGTGTTGTATACGGGACACAGGATTTGTTTTAGCCTTTATTCATCATTCTCGTATTCTCGCCATTCTATTGTCGGTTTTCCACTTTCTCTACCGGTCTGATTGCTCTTTGGCAAAGGCAAATGAAATTAGGCAAAAAATTACCACTCCCCCTTATCTCCAAAACCAATAACTAAAAAAAAGACAGATAGTATTTCTTTAACATCTTATAGGTTTTCATGATTACAGGAAAACCTATATGAAGAAGTCTAATCACTAAACGACTATATGAATTTGACTGTAATTTTACGGACCAAATTGGCCGAGCCCAACTCACACTTGGCCAGTTTATTGATTAATCTAACCAAAATGAATTAAGTTGTTAGAATAATAATTTTCTGAGCCAGTCATCATTATGTCACATCACTATTAATGCCAAAGTTTGCCAAGTTGCATGTTTTATTCTATTTTCAAGCCATGGAACAAAATGAAAGCTGAATTTTGTAAAATGAAATTTGACTATACGGCCCTGAGCTCTGTCTACCTAATCAAGGATAAAGAAGTGATAATGTATATATAATATAACATCATTGGTAGGTATTTTATTTGTACTTACTGAGCTACGATTATGTCTTTGTCAAAAAAAGTAATTTTAGTCACTGCATCAGGCGTTTTAATGGCAAGTCCTGGATTCAAGTCTGGCTCGAGTCCAGGACTCGAATCCTAGATTCGAGTACGGATCCAAGTACCATTCAAAATGACTCAAATCGATTCCAAAAACTTCTATGTAAGTATATTTTTTCATTCAACCCATCTGCATCATAGACAGTGTCACTTCTCTTCTTACTTCTTCCTGTCACTTATATGTAGATGAACTGCAAATCTATGCGACCGTCCCTTTTGACAACTTCATCACGCCTTGCTGCTCTAGCAAAGTGGTTAGTGGTAGCCCATAGTTTCGGGCTTACGGTCAACGCAGACAAATCTCAGGCAATTATTATCGGCAGTCCTTATTTTATCTATACCTTGGGGGATAGGGGGATAGGAAGGGAAACGACGATCCTATGTCACTTCACTGTCACTCGCAATTATTTTGACTGCATTGCACATACTTTACTTCGCTCATTTCAACACTTCACCTTTTTCTTACTACTTCACTTTTACTTTCCTTTTCTTCCTCCTTCTATGGATTTTACTTCCAAACTAAACTGGCCCCGCCTTGCCGAATTTAAACAAAATCGGATCAACATTCCAAACTTAAATCATTAATTTCTATTGCCATCTCTCTCACTCATTTTCTTTTGCACTATAAAACCAAATATTTCAGAAACGGATCCCTAAATCGAAAAATGGTGTTCCCAAACTTAAAATATTTTTAAAAGACCTATTCAACGGTAAGCTAAGGTGGGATAGTAGAGAGAAAAAATTCAATATTTTATTTTACACTTTCTCTTTTTAGGGTTCCTTAGTAAACAAGGAACCCTTATAGTTTCGCCATGTCTGTCTGTCTGTCTGTCTGTCCGGACGTCCACGGTCCTACAGAGAAACTATAAGTACTAGAAAACTGTAATTTGGCATGGATATGTATATTAATTATGGCAAAAAGTCGTAAAATAAAATATGGAAAAAAAAATTTTTCAGGGTAGCTGCCATACAAGTATAGACGTAGTCAATATTTTTTTTCTCGATAAACACATTGAGTGGGGTATCGTTGAAAAGGTCTTTTAAAAATATTGTTAGTTTGTAAACACCATTTTTCGATTTAGGGATTCGTTTTTGAAATATTTGGGTTTAAAGTTCAAATTTTTGTTTGAGTCAAGTGTCCCCCCCCCCTCTATCTGCGAAACGGTTATATATGGCCACGTAAAAAAAATCACAATTATAGTATATATAATGTAGTTTGAATTAAAACTATCAGAGCCAAGTAGGGTATACAAATTAGAAAGGTAGAGGCGATCAACTTTAAAATGTACTTGAAAAAATAAATTTTCATACAAATTCAATAGATATTAGTTTTTAGACGTTTTTAGGGGTAAGTAATATAAGACAGAACAACAATATATATATTATTTTGAATAAATACCAACGAAATGTATAATTTTGGTCGGTATAATTATCAAGAAAGATAAAAATCATAAATCATACTTTTCTAACCCATAAAATCGTTTAAATAATAATTATTTAACCTAACCAACCTTTCGTATACATTTAAAGTTGTATAAAATTCTTGAAATCTATTTACGTTACGTATAATAAACTTTCTGTAGATATATTATTAAGCATAATAATCATTGCGTATATAAATCGATTAGTAGAAGATTCTTTATATATAATCATCATTAGATATAACAAACTTTTACGATATAGCGCCTGGCAGTATGTTGCGGATAATTTTATTAAGACAAGCCAATGCAGGAGGGTTGAAAATAATATATTAATATGTCGCAATCACATAATTTAATTACTGATTGCGTATTAACATTAATAGATAATTTCCCTTCTCAAATTTTCGTTTGTTAGCCATAAATAAAAAATAAGTGCAAAATGTTTAAAAGTACGAAATAGTGTTATTTGTGAACTCTTATAATGTGATACTCTTACAATGAAAATAGACAAAACAGTAATAAGTGAAATTAAATCTATATCATACATATAATATAACAGTAAAAAAGTGTCTGTACATTAGATATATTTCAAAAAAAATATTAGATCGAAGGAGATATAGTAATGGAGTAAGAATTTTAAAAAAAGTCTGTCTGTACGGCGCAGGCTTCGGTTGTCACCTAGGCCCGCGCCATACACGAAGTTATGATGATGTTGAGGTTGTAAGATGTTGGTGTGGAGACACAAGACCACGTCACGTAGAAACTGTTTATTGTTATATATGTTACATGTTGTAGTTGGGTGTGACGGGTCCTTTCTCGATCGCTGTTCGATAGTATCTCAATTGTTTGTTATAAGTAGATTTAAAACGCAAAGTAAAAACAGCTGACACGCGACCTACATACTATGTGTCTGTTTGTCTATGTGTCTGTTTGTCTGTTATTACACGCTAATCTCCGGAAATGCTGGACGGATTCAAATTAAACTTTTTTAGTTATATAGCTGTAAGCCTGGGCAACATACAGGGTATAAATAATTTTGAAAGAACACCTGATGCAGAACTATACTGGTCTAGCTAAACTATAAGAGATATAAAAATGGTGCCTTAGTAAAAGTTGTTCAGCCTGATGAGCATTTTCAAGAGACATAAAGTCCACGCGAGCGAAGTCGCGGGCTTCGGTTCGTAAAAAATAAGTTAGTTATTTTTTTATTTCTTTCATACCTTGGGCCTGGGGCGAAAAATTTGTTTACACATACAAAATGCGCGCGCATTTTGAATGTGTAAACAAATTTTTCCTTGTTTACTAAGGAACCCTAAAAAGAGAAAGTGTAAAATAAAATCTTGAATTTTTTCTCTCTACTATCCCACCTTAGCTTACCGTTGAATAGGTCTTTTAAAAATATTTTAAGATCCGTTTCTGAAATATTTGGTTTTATAGTGCAAAAGAAAATGAGTGAGAGAGATGGCAATAGAAATTAGTGATTTAAGTTTGGAATGTTGATCCGATTTTGTTTAAATTCGGCAAGGCGGGGCCAGTTTAGTTTGGAAGTAAAATCCATAGAAGAAGGAGGAAGAAAAGGAAAGTAAAAGTGAAGTAGTAAGAAAAAGGTGAAGTGTTGAAATGAGCGAAGTAAAGTATGTGCAATGCAGTCAAAATAATTGCGAGTGACAGTGAAGTGACATAGGATCGTCGTTTCCCTTCCTATCCCCCTATCCCCCAAGGTATAGATAAAATAAGGACTGCCGATAATAATTGCCTGAGATTTGTCTGCGTTGACCGTAAGCTTGAAACTATGGGACCACTTTGCTAGAGCAGCAAGGCGTGATGAAGTTGTCAAAAGGGACGGTCGCATAGATTTGCAGTTCATCTACATATAAGTGACAGGAAGAAGTAAGAAGAGAAGTGACACTGTCTATGATGCAGATGGGTTGAATGAAAAAATATACTTACATAGAAGTTTTTGGAATCGATTTGAGTCATTTTGTATGGTATTTGGATCCGTACTCGAATCTAGGATTCGAGTCCTGGACTCGAGCCAGACTTGAATCCAGGACTTGCCATTAAAACGCCTGATGCAGTGACTAAAATTACTTTTTTTGACAAAGACATAATCGTAGCTCAGTAAGTACAAATAAAATACCTACCAATGATGTTATATTATATATACATTATCACTTCTTTATCCTTGATTAGGTAGACAGAGCTCAGGGCCGTATAGTCAAATTTCATTTTACAAAATTCAGCTTTCATTTTGTTCCATGGCTTGAAAATAGAATAAAACATGCAACTTGGCAAACTTTGGCATTAATAGTTAAGTAGGACCTTCATAAACTGAAACAAGACATCCCACTTAAATTGTCCAAACTGTGGACAAACTCAATTGCTTAGCCCATTACAACTTATACTTAATTTATAATAATGATGACTGGCTCAGAAAATTATTATTCTAACAACTTAATTCATTTTGGTTAGATTAATCAATAAACTGGCCAAGTGTGAGTTGGGCTCGGCCAATTTGGTCCGTAAAATTACAGTCAAATTCATATAGTCGTTTAGTGATTAGACTTCTTCATATAGGTTTTCCTGTAATCATGAAAACCTATAAGATGTTAAAGAAATACTATCTGTCTTTTTTTTAGTTATTGGTTTTGGAGATAAGGGGGAGTGGTAATTTTTTGCCTAATTTCATTTGCCTTTGCCAAAGAGCAATCAGACCGGCAGAGAAAGTGGAAAACCGACAATAGAATGGCGAGAATACGAGAATGATGAATAAAGGCTAAAACAAATCCTGTGTCCCGTATACAACACCGCATGCGTAACAGATCACCAGCTTTTGCTGAGTCCGAGGGCTCAATTGACTAAATGTGTGCTACACACCGGTATCTTTTTAAGCTGCTGTGTGCTGATAGGCTCGCTAACACTGTGTGAAGGAGCCTTTATGCTTTTCTGGGTGATCATGAAGCTCTGTAGCAGCATTATAATGGCTGCAACTGACAATGAGCTAAGATGAGCAAAATTTTGGCTTGAACAGTCCAAGTGCCATGAAATTTCATGAACATTGGGGTTACTGTTAGACCAAAATACAAAATAAGTGTTGATTCTTCAAATTATTGGCTCACTAGTTCAACGTACATAGATATAATGGCTCGGGAGATGAATAAGTACAAACTTAGCATCCCACTTGTCTATTTTGGGATGGATGCCCTTGAACAGTTGGATGGAAATGATCTCGTCTAGAAGGTAAGAGAGCGCACCTGGGCCGTCGATGTGCGCGACCACGTCGGTGAGGTCGTCCTCGCGCAGCACCAGCTTCACGCCGGCGGGCGGGCGCGCGGCCAGTCGCCGCAGTTCGCGCGAGACGCCGCGCAGCACCTGCGGGCACACGTTCTCCACGTTCGACATCGCACCCACACTCTGCCAAGCCAGAGTCCTCTCAAATCCTGCCTTTGCTGCCCCAGATCATCACAAAACACTCGTTGCTTGTATCCAGTCTTCGATGAGTGTCAACAATCACCACTATCCGCCTAACTTTATGATCGTGCGATTAGAAATAATTCAATTGGAAGTACAATCTGACTGAGTTTCGAGGCTTCGTTGGATAGTAAGTTAATCAGCGGTACAATTACAATAAGTATATGTACATGTAGGTAGAAAGCAAAATAAATAAACTGGCATGCAATCAATTGTGATCGTGAATTAACGAACAACAAAATTATCTAGTTCATCCTGTCACTGTCAGTTCATTTTTTTAAAATAATATTTCAACGGCCTTTGTCGTAAGCCATTTAGCCTCTCTTTATTCAGTTTTCCTAGTGTCATAGTGATGTGCCGTTCCCGGGAACGTTCCCACATTCCCCAGATTTCCAAAATCATTCCCGGGAACGTTCCCAAAAATTGGAAATATCTGGGAAAGTTATAATTTTATTTATCAGACAATTTTTTTATCAATGCAAATGTATTAAACTTATGTAAAAGCATTTCTTAATATGGTTATAATTTAAATATTTCCAATAATCCATAATATTTCCAAAAAATGTGGGAACGTTCCCTGGAAACGTTCCCAAATTTCTAGGGAACGTTCCTTTGTTGCCGGGAACGTTTCCTTGATGCCGGGAACAAGACCTGTTTCCATAAGATATACATGTTATTAATCGAGAAAAAATAACATTTTTACTGTTTTATGGTCATTATATGTTATACAATTATTTAAAAATATGAAATTGGCCCTTTGAACTTGCCGACTTTCTTGGTAATAGGTTAAAAATTATGGGTTAAAAATGAATTATTTTGATATTTGATCTGCTGATGAATATACATATTAAGAATACTTAACTACCTATAGCAGAAAACATTCATATGATGAAAAAATTAAATTGAGACGGGAACGTTCCCCTGAAATTGGGAATGTTCCCGGGAACATTCCCGTAAACGGGAATGAGGAACGTTCCCCGGAAACGGGAATTTGGGAACGGCACATCACTAGTCATCCATCCATTTCAATAAAAAAAACTAAATGTACAGACAAAATATTTTTAGTGTTTTATTAAATGTAGATATAATTATAATTTCATTTGCTTTACAAAACCAAAACCATCCTATCAAATCGAGTAAGAAAAACCCAGTGTACGCCGTACAGGAGAGCTATTTTCATTGAGGGAATGAGGGACCGAAACACAAAACGTCTAGTTTTTCAACTCACCGCTCTCATAAAATACAAATGATCGTATAGTGATTATATTCTCTTTGATCGTATTTTTGAAAACGTCTTATCAGCGAAAAACAATATTGTTTTACGCCGCAAGTACATACAATTCCATGTTTTACGCAAACAACATCGACAATTTGTCTATGCTTTGCTCAAAACTCGGACATGAATAGAAAAAGCAGCGTGAAATGGAACGGATTTCCCATGATTGGTTTCGATCATGGTAGAATAAAATAAGGTATTCTCTTTCCGTGACAAGTGTGACAACTGACAGCTGATGACGTAGGTGAAACTTGACTACGTCATCACTTGCGAAGTGGTTCTCAAACTTTTTTAGTGGGGAAAAAGATAAAAGATAAAAACAATACAGTTATTAGGTACATACAGTTTTTTATTACAAGGTTTTATTTAATTTGCCTCGTTTGTTGTTTCGGAATGACCATTGCTGGTAAGTTAACAATGAAAGAAACCCAGTTCAGTGTTGGTCTCTTTCCTTCCCGGCCTGATAGGCTATGTTAATTAATTATAATACAGATTTACATCTTAAGCTTAATATACATTCTATGTTACGTTTAAAATCACATTTAATATTTTCAGTCTACTATTTCCAAGGATTTTTATCAGATAAATAGTCATTTCTCACTATCAAAATTTGTCTGCGTTTTATAAATAAAACGGATATAATTTACCATGATATGTCACTTAGTGCCGTTTATAATATGCATTTTATGGAATTTATAACGTGTACTGTACATACATAAATAAAATGTTGAAGTAATGTAAGTACCAATTACAACTTAATACTTACCATTTCTTGTAGTTGTTTTTGGTTTACAATATTGAAGCCACGCACTTGCTAAAGTCTCTTCTTTGGGAAAACAAAAAAATCTTATTGCACCTCCTTTTATACTTCTGTTTTTACAGTTAAGTATGCAACAATAAACCATTTTTCTTTTGTTTGTTTGTAAACCACAGACCATAGACATTTTGTTACCGAACGAAATAGCGCTATATGTGTGAGCGAGACGACGATAACGATGCAAGGTTGGGCTGTCATCGTGACACTTGTCAATTTGATGTGTTGCCACTGCGTGTATTTGAATAACCCGAACAAAATGCATTTTTGTACTTTATATACCAATCACGAATTAATAATTCATTATATCAATTTATAAAATATTATATAAAGGAATTACACGAGATACTTTATAGTTTAGTAACTTAATATTTTATTTAATATTCATGAATAATAGAGAAACTCCTTAAATTTACTGAAAAGAACAATCAGTGGCAACACTTATCGTGACGTAGGCAAGTTCTTTCTCAGGAAAGAGAATAGCTTATTTTATTCTACCATGGTTTCGATGACACTTGTGCGCTAGCGCTATTAATAACAAAATTACAAGTGTTCTAGTCAAGACCACTCGTTCGTTGCAAAACCTTCGCGATACGATACGCACCTTATTACACTACCACTATTCACCCTAGCTCACTAACTAGGGTGCCTACCTAACTATTGGATGATGTAATAAGCCTTTTACTTTTGTCAGAAAAGAGAAAACTCGACTTGACAGTTTTAATTGACTTGTCAAATAAAAATATAAAAGTGTTATTACGCGCCTTAATCTACGTTTTATAAGGTTTTTTTATGTAATTTTTAAATATTACACCGGAAGTGACGAGACACACAGATGGAATTGTATGTAGTACTTGCGTAGCCTGCACTAAAAAAACAATGATGTCTGTCAAGTCGTCAACTGCCAATGTCTCTTGCCTGCCTGTTATTTATGACGCTTGTTGGTTTGTTTGTTGTCCGTTTATGACATATTATAATTTGTCATTTGTGGGTTGCAACTTGCATGGCTGTTGGTTATTTTGTTGTCAAGTTGTGGTGTAGAAAGATCAAGGATTTGGAAGGATTACGATTACCTACGAGTTTATCAGACACGTGTGACTTGTGGTCTGGGTCTGAGTAAAGCATATTCTAGAGTAATGGGTAGGAATCATTATGGAATGTCTACAGGGAAAACATTTCGTTTGAGTGTGTGTCTGAAGAGGTTTTTCAGCGACGAGCGCGCGCGCTGCTATATAACTGCAGACGCCGGGCTGCGTTTCCGCTGGCTGGCGGCGCGCATGCGGCGGCTGTTCGGGCTCCAAGGGGCTTTCTGTCTGGTCACGCGCGGGCACTTGCTGCCCCCCGACGAGCCGGTCGGCTTGCTGGATGCCGACGATCTAATCGAGTTAGTTCATGCTATTTTCACTGTCACCATAATCTAAGCACAATAACTCACTGACACACTCCGTACGGCCGTTGACCTCATGTCGTAAATAACCAAAGCAAAGACCTGCCTTGATTTTGTTTTTCTATGATTTGCAAAAGACTAGTCATTTAAGTAGGTGACTGTTTTATGTAACTAGAAAAATCAAGACAAAAAAATTGTTCTATCTAAGACCTGCAAGCATGTGGTATTACCAAACCTGTATCACTAACACTGCTTTTTGACATTTTGTTCTGTTTCTACTGAAAGCCATGCATGCATACACAGCACCTAGAATTTGTTTCACAGCACAACCTGCACCATGCGGCTGTTTGACTGAATGAGTGTATAGGTTCCACAAAATTATATGTACATCTTTCAATTGAAATCAGAACAAAGTAGTAATAATAAAAATAAAAATAAACTTATTTGTCTGTGTGGTTCCGGCAGAGTAGAATAGAGCCACTCCAAGCCTTCCCGTGGATGTCGTAAGAGGCGACTTAGGAAACACAAGCTAAACAAAGTTTATAAACATTAATGAGACCTTTCCAACCTGTCTGGCCACCGTGCAGAATGTAGGCCAAGTCCTCTGGCTGCTCTAGCCATGTAAGGCTCTAGTAGAACAGAGAGGGTTGTGCTCCTGCAGTGGAGACAAAAAGACCTGTTAATGATGATGATGATGATGAAGTTCTTATTTTACTTAATTTACAAAAATATAATAAAAGTGATTAGGTACCTATTTAAATGGTGAAACACTCATAATTATCAAATTCACCACCACACGCAAGCACACACTTGTTAAACTTAAGGGTCCGGCGGACCTAGACCAAAATACAACTTTCCATACAAACGTAGTCTACGTTTTATTTCAAAACGACATGTCCGATTTGGGCAAAATTTTGTAATTTCAAAGATATTGCAATTATCTAGGTTTATATTAAGTTTCCGACAGTAAAAATATGAACTTGAAATAGAATATAGTGTTTTATATCATTTTTGACCATTAGTATGGGAAACTTCTAAATCGTTATATTTTCTTTCCAGTTCATAATTTTACTATAGGAAACCCAATATAACCCTAGATAATTGCAATTTCTTTACAATTACCAATTTTTACCGGAATCTGACATGTGGTTTCAAAATTAAACGTGTACTACGTTTGTATGGAGAAGTCTAGGGTCGCCGGACTCTTAAATCTCTGTTTTCTGGCAAATTATGCATGTGAGGTGTATTTTTTGATTTGCACTATGAATTGGTTTTTAATTTTTTCAGGGTTATCCCGAAACACTACAAAATATTTCCAGACACCTCAGAGAGTGATGTGAGTGAGAGAAGCAATGAATCAGATATTGAGGATGTATCAAATGAGAAGCATAGTAATATCGTTCCAGCAGAAATCAGAGACATACGAGGACACAGAGAGGAGCATAATGTCAAACTGTTCAACATAGCATGTCAAAGCCACAATATCGATGTATCAAACAAAGGTTTAACAGAAAATCAAGGGTTACTAAAGGAAAAGAATGAAAGTGTTCCAATTATTTCAAGAAATTTTAAAAATGTAGAAAGTGGCCAACTTGAAGAAGCTGAGAAGGAAAAGTTAGATGAAGGTAAAAAAAAGGCCCTGGAACTTTTAGACCAACTTGGTGTTCCCCCAAAACGGAAAAGAAAGCGAGTCCGACGCCGCAAACTACATGCCTTCGTTCAGGAGCCAGCTGCCGACACTCACGACGCGGCCGACAGTGAGGACATCTGCGACGGACCGGGACAAGGTCCGCTGTCCCGGCGACGGTGCGCTCCGGACGGTACCCGCGGAGTAACAGACTCGCAAACCAATATTGCTTGTGTTGATAATATTCCAGAGAAATCAACTTCCGATGGATTCATACCGATGGAGGATGCCGACTCACTTATCTTAAGAAACAACACAGAGCAGAGCCGTTCTGCACGACTTGTGCGTTCACTATCATAACTTTTGCAATATTCCTTGTATATACTGAATAAATATTTGAGACCTAAATAATGTGTATCTTTATTATAACATCTTTTATAACCTTGATGTGCCAAAATATTAGATAGAATATTCTTTAAACCGGCTATACCAATACCCGAGCGCCGCAGACGTATATTTACAACAAAATATTCGTTTTTTTTTTTTGAAGCGTTTGCCTAATTTTTTAATACAGTTGCTCAAAAAGTGGCGTATTGCAGGGACGTATATAGCGTTCGAGATGTGAGGTGCTATTTTTCAATCTCCGAGTTACTAAACGAACGCTTTTTTGTATGGAAAAACCATTCGTTGAAGTGACTCCGCGTTTCAAAAATAGCACTTGTGGGCTATTACATACTCGGCTATTTTTTTTACCTTTCCCGAACTCGTGCGTTCTCTTTCCCAACTCTCAAAATAATGTCTAATAAAAAGAAAAACCAACCATGAAGTTTTTACCAAAAGAAATCATAGGAGTTTATAATATATAATTCATGCAAATACGTATATTTCTAAAAAGAAGCTACTTATTTGTTTCAATATCAGATTTAATGATTTGATTAAATGAGTTAGGTTAGGTTTCATTTCATTTCATCTCATTAAATTTCATTTTCATTTCATATCAATAATAACAAAAATTCTACTGAAGACTTGGCTGTATGGGCATAGTTCCCTTTGCCTACCAGAATGGGTGAAGAAAAAAAAATCTATTGTATTGTTACGAAACTGGGTTCGAGATTTGGAGAAAAACGCCAAAGTTCGTATGAGAGTTTTTATTCACTACGGAACCCAAAGGTTGACACGTGAAGATAGTCTTCCTGATGTCCAAGTCCAAGTCGCGTAGCAGCTGAGGTCCAGGTATCTCGCCAAAGTAGTCGCAGGTACTTCCACTTGTCGCACTGAGGTAGGTTTCCTTCGCTTCGGTTCGCTTCGAAGTTATCGCTTTCGTAGCTCGTACTGAACTGGCAGGACGGTAAGTGGTAAGTCTTCCCAACTTCCGCCGAAGGCGGAAGTGGGGATGCTGATCAGGGCTGTGGCCCTCTACAGCGAAATGCTGCCGCCGCCTGCAACTACAGGCGGGTCACATGGTAGTGGCCGTGGCGGCCACGTCGGGTGTCTCAATGCTGGGGGTTCAGGTCGGGCGTCGCTGCTGTGGCGGCGCCTCGCTCGGCTGTCGACGGGATGATGGCATCGCGGGGCGAGGGCTTGTACTTGCGGTCCGGTGGGCGGGCGTGCAAGGGCGCGATCCCCCTGAGATGGGGGTGCGCCGAGCGGTCCGCCTTGGAGTACATGTCCCTCGCTAACCGAGAGACAAAGTTGTCCAGGCCCTCCCATTTCAAGTCCCGGTGGATCACGGCGTTCCTCACGTAACGCGGGGCCCCGACGATCGCTCGGAGACTAAGGTTTTCTTGGGCGCGGAGACGACGTTTGTTAGTCTCCGAGCAGAATGCGTACCACGCAGGGGCCGCGTATGTGAGGCGGGATCTCACGTACGTCTTGTAGATCCCGAGCCGCGTCCGTAGCGGGAGGCGGGAGGAGAGCACTGGGCGGAGTCTCTCTCGGGCTGTCTTCGCTGATGCCACTGTCCCGTCGACTTGGGCATTCAGTTTGAGGCGTCTGTCGAGCTGCACCCCCAGGTACTTGACGTGTTGCTGCCACGGCACGTCTTCCCCGAACAGCTTCAAGGGCGGCGGTGGGTGGGTCCTCCCGGATATAAGTGCCTGCGTCTTGCTGACGTTCACCGACAGTCTCCACTTGGAGAGCCAGTCAGGCAGGGCGTCCAGTGCTGTCTGGACCTTCTTGGCAGCGTACTTTGCGTTCATGCTGACCGCAAAGTACGCGGCGTCGTCAGCGAAGAGAGCCAGTTGGGCCTGACCGGCCACTGGGATGTCGTCGGTGAACCACGCGTAGCACGCAGGCGACAGACAGCTTCCTTGGGGGACACCAGCCCGCACGGGTCGTTCTGATGACACGGCGTCTTCGACCGCCACCCTTATCTTTCTGCCTTCGAGGAAGGAGGCCACAATCCTGAGCAGCCTCCTGGACATCGGGTTTGGCGCTGTCGACAGTTTGTATAGCAGCCCCTCGTGCCATACCCTGTCGAACGCCTTTTCATTGTCAAGGAGCACCACAGCCACGTGCTCCTTGCGATTGGTCGCTGCCGAGATCTTGTGAAGAAGTCTTGCAATCTGGAGCGTCGTCGAGTGCTCTGGCCGGAACCCAAACTGCTCCGCACGTGGGGGTATGTGCGGGAGCAGGAGGCCGAGCAGGAGTTTTTCGAACACCTTCGAGAGCGCGCTGAGTAGCGTGATGGGCCGGTAACTTTCTGGCTTTTGCAGGTTCTTGCCCGGCTTGGGTAGCATGATGACCCGGCCGGTCTTCCATTCCTGGGGGTAGTGGCCCGAGCGCAGAATGCCGTTGAAGAGGCGCGTCACCGCCGTGATGAATACCGGCGGTAGGTGGCGTCAAAGTCGTCAAAGTAGTCGCAGGTACTTCCACTTGTCGCACTGAGGTAGGTTTCCTTCGCTTCGGTTCGCTTCGAAGTTATCGCTTTCGTAGCTCGTACTGAACTGGCAGGACGCGCACTCGATCGCCTTTTTATATGCGCCGATACAGAGATCTACACTTTTCTCGAATATTCTCATCACTTGACGAATGTATTTCGATTGACGGGAAACATCGAGACGCCGGTATGTTTGTGTGAGTGCGACTAAGCCGACGACCATTCAGAGAATTCTAGCCTTTATGCTGTAAGAATAGAAGGCCTAGTTTCGCTTGCATTATCCTGACGTGTTTCTATACGATTCCACTCGCGAACATTCCGAGTCTATCTCGCCAGCACAGTACTTGCGAATATTCTACATCTATCTCGTTCGCGACACTGCCCCCTTCTTAAAGACGCGCGTCCCGAGCGTCACTATTGCTGCCATGATAACGTGCTAGACGGTCTATGTGCACCACTTTGAGTGCCCCTCTTGGTTGACGTTGGATCCGATAGGTCACGTTGTTTATTCGCGTAATGATCTTGTATGGGCCTTCCCATCTCGTTTGTAATTTCGGTGATTTTCCTTTCCGGCGAATCGGGTTATGAAGCCATACTAAGACTCCTTCTTCAAAGCCACGTGAGTTTGCTCTTCGTTCATATCTAGTCTTCATGTTTTCACTTGCTTGTAAACCGTTTTCGCGAACTAAGTCATAGATGTTCCATATTCGCTCTCGAAGATCGAAGACGTAGTCTGGCACAGTACATGGGTCTTCTGATGGCCTCCCCGTTTGGAGATCCACAGGTAATCTAAGTTCTCTGCCGAAATTCACCTGAGCTTGGTTGGTTGGTTGGTTGGTTGGTTGGTTGGTTGGTTGGTTGGTTGGTTGGTTGGTTGGTTGGTTGGTTGGTTGGTTGGTTGGTTAGGTTAGGTTAGGTTAGGTTAGGTTAGGTTAGGTTTTTTTTTTTTTTTTTTTTTTTTTTTTTTTAAATCCCACCCCCTGACATGGTCAGAGACTATGTTTGCTCTTTTTTATATTTTTTACATAAATAATATATTTTTAAATATATAAATATATGTATAATATAATAAACTAATAAATATAATACGCCAAAATTTATAAAATACATATTAATACATACGTTTCGAAGTGTTCATCACGGCACCCGGCGCATGCGCCGGTTGCCGTGCCAAACACCCCGAAAAACGACCCGACAACTGAGCGCCTACATAGATGATATCCTAACGGCAGAAAATCATGCGACATCGATTTTAGAAATCGTCACGTCTTCGTCCCAAAACGGGGCAGACTGAGCCCGGCGCCCAGTCCGAAAGTGGAAAACGCCACTAGCGGACCGGAAAACGCCCGGAAAACGCCTGCACCGCTGTGAAACGAATCCATGACGATTTGCACCAAACTAAGTAAAATACAGAAGTAGGCTCAGTGTACCGCGATGGGGTGTTTTCCCTTTGTGAAAATTACAAAATTAAAATTGGTTGCCAATTTTATGCAATATTATTATTATAATAATTTGCAAAAATTTGCGATTAAAAAATAAAAAAGGGAAAACACCCCATTGCCCTATGCCCGCAATGTCTTCAGCAGGACACTTTGCTCCGATATTTGGCAGGGCCACTGTTTTGCCTCTGTTGACTCCATTCTATAACGTTTTTGTTTTGCGTCAAAACAAAAATTTTTACAATACGGGGTCATTTTGGCAAAAGGTGGCCCGACCACCCATCGGTGAACGCTGCTGATTGCAAGGTCAACAATACGCGGTTGCCGACCTTGCAATCGCATCCCACTTCCTCCTCACTGGGCAGTCCTCGCTGAAGGCATTGTGATCCCACCGGTTGCCGCTTACTTTTTTGCAGTTGCGGCAACTCGCCGCAGTCCCCGCGTTGTGCTCAGCACACTCCGACTTCATGTGTGGACCTCCGCAATGGCTGCAGACGTCCTCCCCCTCCGTGCAGAACCGTCTGCTGTGGCCGTAGCCCAAGCAGCGAGAGCACTGCACGAGTGGGGACTGGTCCGCTACCCTAACTCGCTGAAGGTCCACACGGAGGAACCCGGCGTCCAGCGCCCGCCTCCAAATCGCCGGAGATACGCTGAGCACAACGTTGCTGTTGTGCGGATTCCTCGCCTTCCTTCTGTACTTTACCTGAAGCCGGTCATCCCCACTGCCGAGGCCGTGATAAACCTCTGGGTTCTGTTTCCTCACCGCTCCGATGACGTCCTCGTCGCTATAACGGACGTTGACGCCCCAGAGGATGAGGAGCGGATCCCGATTTTTCACTTCCCCGACAGTGAGGCTGCCCGCCCTCTCTAATCTCTCCCTCACCTTAGTCCTCTCTTCCTCCGACGAACAACTCAAAATAACCTTTTGGTCCTTTGCCTTACGCACACGCTCGACTCGGACCCACCCCTCCTTGGCGTCAACCGCTTCGCGGACTTTATCGAGGACCTGCTCCCCCGTGTCGCACGCATCCTTAGATGTGACGACAAGGGACAGCAGGGCCCCCCGCTCTGCCGGTTTCGCCTTGGAGGTGCGGGCCGCCACGTCTGCGTAAGACAAAGCACCAACCCCCGCCGGTTGCTGGACGATCAATCCGCGGATTTCGTCCAGCATCCGGGCGTTTTCCCTGATCAGCGCGGCCTGCTCTTCCATCTTTTTTGAAAGATCAAGCCCCGCTGACCGCTCGTCCGGAGTGTCTGCCGATTTTTCTGCCGTTATCACCGCCGGAGGCGGGCGCAACGGGGGAGGTGTTCCCCCCCGTTGCCCCGTCTCCAGAGCCCTCACCAACCCGTACAAGCGTTTCACCGCCTCAATGACTCCAAACTTAATCTCAGTTTTGAGATTTCTGGAGCCATTGAGGAGCTTCATCGCATTGGCCAGGTAGGTGTCGGCCTCGGCGGCGACATTCTCGCAGTGCGGGGGCGCCGCGGACTCCGGGGAGTAGGCGATCTGGTCATTGAGACCCCGCTCAGAGGGCGAGGGGAAACACAAGTATCTCCTCGCCCTCTTCCTGGGTCTCTCCCTTTCAAGCTCCTCCCCAGGCGACAGCAGCGCACGGTATTCGTCCTCCGCTGCGATTATTAAGGGGAGATCATGCAGGCTCTCAGGCACCGGGTGCGACGGATAACATTTTTTGACGTCTGAAGGACAGTTAATTACCTTTTCTACATTCTCCATGCCAGGGGGTGGTCGTCGTTGCGTTTAAAATGTATAAAATATTGAAAATAAAAAGTAAAAGTAAAATTAAGATCGTTTGGCCCTGTAAAAGGGAGCCAAATTCGTTATTTTCAAAATAAAAATTTTAAAATTTAAAAATTTGTCAGGATTAAAACGTTAAAAATTCGAGTCAAGGATAAAATAAGGTCAAAAATAAAATAAAATTAAAACTGTCCACAATTAAAACTTAAAAATAGATAAAATTGTCAGCAGTTAAAATTTTAACCTAACATGTGTTGCGTTCCGTGACACGTGGCGTTTTCAAACTGGAAAACGTGCATACGCCGCCCTGTGTTAACGGGCTAGGGGGCAGATGGTAAGAGCCAGTCGATATGTGCAGAAATAGGGACTTTAAATAAGCGCAGCACTTACCACGTGTCTCACCGCTATTCTCAGCGGTTTCTAGCAAAATCCAGCCGAGCCTTGGGCACAGTTCAACGCTCAACGCACTCCAAACACTTCACTACACTATATTATCACAAAATATAAGCACTGTGGGCCGAAAAACCCTAAATTTTTTAATTTTTTCGCAGGAGCGGAGCGGAACACGTGTGCTCGGCTCGGCTGACGGAACGCAACTGGGGGTTAGGTTAGGTTAGGTTAGGTTAGGTTAGGTTAGGTTACCCCCCCGATGTGGTTCCCATCTTGTCGCGATGGGGGGGCTCAGTACCTGCGGTTGCCTCGGCCGCAGGGAAGCTAAGAGGAACCCATTGCCCGGGTTGAGGCTTAGGCCACCCCGGGCCCGGCGGAGGCCATTCCTGGAGGGAATGGCCTGGCTGTGGGGGAAGGGGGGTGACGATGACCCCCCTACCATCACAGCCGTGGTAGGGGTCGCGGGGGAAGAGGAGTGTCGGTGTGTCGTTGCCGCTCGCCCTATCCTCCGCGACCAAGCGCGGCCGTGGCGCTTGGCACGGCATCGGTGGGGCCGCAGGGGAAGAGGAGTGTCGGTGTTACGTTGCCGCTCTCCCTATCCCCGGCGGCCGGCTGTGTGGGCCCCGGTCGCCGTCAGGTGGACTGGGGCAGGGCCTGCTTTCGCAGGCCCCAAATTATGAGGGCTGGTTGGACGGTGGAAACGGGATTCCATCGACCAACGGACAGCCCTCCGGAGTGGAAGGCAGGCGCGTGTGCGTGTCAGCGCGCCTGTCCTTGGGCCAAGAGGCCAAGGCGGCGGTTACTCCGGCCCCTCTGATTCAGCAGAGGGTGCCGTGAGGCCGTTGGCGAGCCGGGGCCGCTTAAGGAGCGGCCGGCCGCGCCGGGGCTGTGGAGCATGAAGAAGCACACGGTCCCGGCCGATAGCGGCTGAGAGGTGACACCGCGGAGTTTTTAGTGGTAACACCACATAACCTTACCGGTGTCCCGTAACCGGTAAGGTATCCGAAGGGATTTTCTCCGCGTCAAAAAAAAAAAAAAAAAAAAAAAAAAAAAAAAAAAAAAAAAGGTTAGGTTAGGTTAGGTTAGGTTAGGTTAGGTTAGGTTAGGTTAGGTTAGGTTAGGTTAGGTTAGGTTAGGTTCCCCCCCGATCCCCCCCGATGTGGTTCCCATCTTGTCGCGATGGGGGGGCTCAGTACCTGCGGTTGCCTCGGCCGCAGGGAAGCTAAGAGGAACCCATTGCCCGGGTTGAGGCTTAGGCCTCCCCGGGCCCGGCGGAGGCCATTCCTGCCTGAAATGGCCTGGCTGTGAGGGAAGGGGGTGACTACGACCCCCCTTCCATCACAGCCGTAGTAGGGGTCGCGGGGGAAGAGGTGTGTCGGTGTGTCGTTGCCGCTCGCCCTATCCTCCGCGACCAAGCGCGGCCGTGGCGCTTGGCACGGCATCGGTGGGGCCGCAGGGGAAGAGGAGTGTCGGTGTTACGTTGCCGCTCTCCCTATCCCCTGCGGCCGACTGTGTGGGCCCCGGTCGCCGTCAGGTTGACTGGGGCAGAGCCTGCTTTCGCAGGCCCCAAATTATGAGGGCTGGTTGGACGGTGGAAACGGGATTCCATCGTCCAACGGACAGCCCTCCGGAGTGGAAGGCAGGCGCGTGTACGTGTCAGCGCGCCTGTCCTTGGGCCAAGAGGCCAAGGCGGCGGTTGCTCCGGCCCCTCTGATTTAGCAGAGGGTGCCGTGAGGCCGTTGGCGAGCCGGGGCCGCTTAAGTAGCGGCCGGCCGCGCCGGGGCTGTGGAGCATAAAGAAGCACACGGTCCCGGCCGATAGCGGCTGAGAGGTGACACCGCGGAGTTTTTAGTGGTAACACCACATAACCTTACCGGTGTCCCGTAACCGGTAAGGTATCCGAAGGGATTTTCTCCGCGTCAAAAAAAAAAAAAAAAAAAAAGGTTCCCCCCCGATGTGGTTCCCATCTTGTCGCGATGGGGGGGCTCAGTACCTGCGGTTGCCTCGGCCGCAGGGAAGCTAAGAGGAACCCATTGCCCGGGTTGAGGCTTAGGCCTCCCCGGGCCCGGCGGAGGCCATTCCTGGCGGGAATGGCCTGGCTGTGAGGGAAGGGGGTGACGACGACCTCCCTACCATCACAGCCGTGGTAGGGGTCGCGGGGGAAGAGGATTGTCGGTGTTTCGTTGCCGCTCGCCCTATCCTCCGCGACCAAGCGCGGCCGTGGCGCTTGGCACGGCATCGGTGGGGCCGCAGGGGAAGAGGAGTGTCGGTGTTACGTTGCCGCTCTCCCTATCCCCTGCGGCCGGCTGTGTGGGCCCCGGTCGCCGTCAGGTGGACTGGGGCAGGGCCTGCTTCCGCAGGCCCCAAATTATGAGGGCTGGTTGGACGGTGGAAACGGGATTCCATCGTCCAACGGACAGCCCTCCGGAGTGGAAGGCAGGCGCGTGTGCGTGTCAGCGCGTCTGTCCTTGGGCCAAGAGGCCAAGGCGGCGGTTACTCCGGCCCCTCTGATTCAGCAGAGGGTGCCGTGAGGCCGTTGGCGAGCCGGGGCCGCTTAAGTAGCGGCCGGCCGCGCCGGGGCTGTGGAGCATGAAGAAGCACACGGTCCCGGCCGATAGCGGCTGAGAGGTGACACCGCGGAGTTTTTAGTGGTAACACCACATAACCTTACCGGTGTCCCGTAACCGGTAAGGTATCCGAAGGGATTTTGTCCGCGTCAAAAAAAAAAAAAAAAAAAGATTATCCGGTGAGACAGCAAACGCAGCAACGGGCTCCGCAGCGGACTCAGAAACAGGCTCAACAGCCCAAGCTGCGCCCCCCACGCTCAGCTGCGGTGCTCCTTAAGCTCGATCCTGATGCAGAGAAGAGAGGGATCAGTTATGCCTCTATACTGGCTCATGCCCGTCAGAGTGTAGACATCTCTGAACTGGGCATCTCCGGCGTTAGAATAAAAAAGGCGGCAACGGGTGCCCGTATACTGGAAATATCGGGTGTCGACAGGGACCAGAAGGCCAACCTACTGGCTGAAAAACTTAACGAGACCCTGGATTTGCAAGTAGTAAGCGTATCCAGGCCTCAGAAGTGCGCCGAATTGCGGGTCTTGGACCTTTGCGACTCTACGACGCTCGATGAAGTCCGCGCAGCCATAGCTCGCGATGGAAAGTGCGCTGTGAGTGATATAAAGGTGGGAGAGATAAAGGAAGATCACTCTGGCGCTCGAGTGGTGTGGGCGAGGTGTCCTGTGGCGGCTGCCAAAAAACTGACCGCGAATGGTACGCGGCTCCGGGTTGGCTGGGTGTCGGCGCAGGTAAAGCTGCTGCCAACTAGGGCCCAGTATTGCTACCGTTGCCTAGAGGCAGGTCACGTCAGCCAAACGTGCACATCGGAGGCTGACCGGAGCGCACTCTGCTACCGATGCGGAGGCCCAGGCCATAAGGCCGCGGCCTGTGATGCCACTCCCAAGTGCATTCTATGCGCAGAGAGTGGCAAACCTGCGGGCCACCGTGTCGGAAGCAAGAGCTGTCCTGCTTCCCGACCACCAAAGAGAGGAAAGCGCGTTGCGGCCGCGGCTACGGCCCAGACGCAACCTGCTCAGTCGGCGCCACATATGGACGCCGCAGAGATGGATACGGCACCCATCGTATAATTAGTATGGCCCTGCGAATACTAGAGGCGAACATCAACCACTGTGCCAGAGCCCAGGATCTTCTTTGCCAGAGCATGGCGCAGTGGTTGATCGATGTAACGGTGGTAGTAGAGCCATACTTTGTCCCGCCTAGGGAAAATTGGGTGCCAGATCTGGAGGGGCAAGTGGCTATTGTGTCGTCGGCGAACATTTCGCCTCCGTCAGATATTGTTCGTGGTCACGGATTTGTCTCGGCTCGGTTGGATGGCATGGTTGTGGTCGGGGTTTATTTCTCACCTAATCGTCCACTCTCCGAGTTCGAGGCATTCCTGGCTGAAATCGAGGTGCTTCTGCTCCGATGCCATCCCCGTCCTGTGCTCGTTGTCGGAGACCTTAACGCCCAATCACCGGCGTGGGGGTCTCCTGCAGTGGACCGACAGGGACGCGGGTATGTAGTAGAGGAGCTTCTCGTTACCGTCGGGCTGGCGGTGCTTAATCGGGGTTCAGTTCCCACTTGTGTGCGTTGGAACGGCAGCTCTATAGTGGACATTGCTTTCGCTAGTCCTTCTGTAGCGCGCCGTTCCCAGGGCTGGCTTGTGATGGAGGACGTGGAGACGCTCTCTGATCACCGTTATGTACGGTTTGATCTCTCCTCGTCCTTGGTCTCTACAGGCGGCCCACGCTGGACCCCGAGCGGGGCTGGCCCGAGGTGGCAGCTGAAGCGCCTCGACAAGGACCTTTTTCATGAGGCAGCTATAGTGCAGGATTGGTTCCGTGCGCCAGTAGACGTGGTGATAGAGGACGAGACCGAGTGGTTCCGGGGTGCCATGACTGCTATTTGCGATGCATCGATGCCCCGGTCCAGTACTCGTCCTCCCAGAAGGTGGGTGTATTGGTGGTCACCTGAGCTCTCGCAATTACGCGAAGCGTGCATAGCAGCGAGACGCCAATACGCCCGTCACCGAAGAAGGCGGCGCCGGAACGAGACTGAAGAGGCTGCCTTGCTTACAATTTTGACGGAGGCGAAATGTGCTTTAAGGGAAGCCATTGCCCAGGCGAAACAGGCGGCTAGACGGGAGTTGCTGGCAACACTCGACCGTGATCCATGGGGACGGCCATACAAGGTAATCCGTAAAAAGATTGGTTCTTATGCCGTCCCCCTGACGCAGAGTCTTCAACCGCAACTCCTTAACGAAGTAGTTGGTTGCCTGTTTCCACAGAGGGCGGAGTTTCGGCCCCCCAGTATGCTCCCACCTACGACGGCAGTACAGGGCGAGGAACGGGAAGTAATCCCCGAGATAACCCGGGGCGAGTTGGGCGCCGCTTTGTTGAAAACGCGCTCCAAAAACACCGCCCCGGGCCCTGACGGAGTGCCTGGTCGAGCTCTTGTCCTCGCTCTAAACCTAGATGGTCTGGAGGAGCGACTGAGGGGCCTTTTCAGTGCCTGTTTTGTGCAGGGAAGATTTCCTCGGGCGTGGAAGACGGGACGATTGGTCCTGCTAAGGAAGGAGGGACGACCGGCGGATTCCCCGACTGGCTTTCGTCCTCTTGTGGTGCTTGATGAGGCGGGCAAACTGCTAGAAAGAGTCACTGCAAACCGCATTATCAAGCACCTCGCAACGACTGGTCCGGACCTCGCGGATTGCCAGTACGGGTTTCGCCGTGGAAGGTCTACCATTCACGCCATCCTGAGGGTAAGGACTGTGGCGCAGGAAGCGGTTGCCCAGGGCGAGGTCGTCTTGGTGGTGTCACTCGACATCACCAACGCCTTTAACACCCTCCCTTGGGCTTGCATTATGGAGGCGCTCCAATTTCACGGAGTGCCGACATACCTGCGCCGCCTAGTTGGGGACTACCTCTCGGAGCGAAAAGTTGTCTTTCCTGCACAAAACGGGTGGAATGAGAGGCAGATGACGTGCGGTGTTCCACAGGGGTCTGTTTTGGGTCCACTCCTGTGGAACATCGGTTACGATTGGGCTCTGCGGGCGACTAATCTTCCGGGAGTCGACGTAGTGTGCTACGCCGACGACACACTCGTGGCCGCCCGCGGTGCTTCATTCCGTGACGCGTCTGTGCTCGTTACTGCGGCTGTTGCACAGGTGGTGCACCGAATCCGCCAGCTGGGCCTGGAGGTGGCATTACACAAGTCCGAGGCGCTTTGTTTTCACGGCCCTCGGCGGGCGCCGCCCCCGGGCTCTAGCATAATTGTGGGTGGAATTCAAATTGCCGTCAAGCCGACGATGCGGTACCTAGGCGTCGTCCTTGACGGCACGTGGAATTTCGGTGCTCATCTTGCGCAGATGGTGCCGCGAGCAATGGCGGTAGCTGGAGAGCTGGCGCAACTTTTGCCAAACCTGGAGGGTCCTGATGCGCCTTGCAGGCGCCTGTATATGGGGGTCGTGCGGTCCATAGCCCTGTATGGCGCCCCAGTCTGGGCAACGGCCCTGACTCGTGACGGAATCGCCCTCTTGCGAAGGCCACAGAGGACGTTAGCGAACAGGGCCATTAGGGGTTACCGTACGACCTCCTGTGAGGCAGCCTGCGTGTTGGCTGGTTCTGTGCCCTGGGATCTGGATGCGCTAGTCCTCGCATCCTTATTTGTCTGGCGCGAGGAGGAACTGGCCCGGGGACACAGACCTGCCCCTCGGGAAATAGAGGGACACAGGGATGAGTTGCGCCAGCTCGCCATTGATGAGTGGGCCCATAGGCTGGAGCAGCCCAGCTTTGGGCTCAGGACCGTTGAGGCGGTACGGCCAGTCTTGGCTCAGTGGTTGACAAGGCGGCACGGCGTCCTGACGTTCCGTCTGACCCAGATACTCACTGGACATGGTTGTTTCGGTCGGTATCTGTGTCACAGGGCGCTTCGGGAGCCAACTGCTGTCTGTCACCACTGTGACGGCTGTCTGGATGAGGACGCCCAACACACCCTAGCGGACTGCCCAGCCTGGGCGGATGAACGCGCAGAGTTGTGCGCGATTGTGTGGGACGACCTTTCACTGCCGACTGTTGTACGCCACATGGTCGACAGTGAGACGTCGTGGACAGCGGTGCAGGCCTTTGCGGAGAGCGTCATGCTCCGCAAAGAGGCGGCGGAGAGAGACCGGGAGGCAACGACTGACCTGGCCATTCGCCGCCGGCGCACAGGGCGCAGAAGGCGGGCCTATGGTCTGCAACTGCTGCCCCCATAACGAGGACCAGTCGGGCGATGGAAACGGGATTCCGTCGCTCGACAGTCATGGTCCTCCGGGTTGAAAGGCGCGTCAGTGTCAACACGCGCCTTTACCCTTAGGCTCGGCGCAAACGGACCACCAAAAAACGCGGCCACCGACCACTTTCATACTAATTTAGTGGCCGCCACCGGCGTCACCGTGTGCGGCTAGTCCATACAAAATGTATGAAAACTACAGGAAAGTGGTCGGTGGCCTCGTTTTTTGGTGGCCCGTTTGCGCCGAGCCTTAGCGGGTAGAAGTGAAGGCCGACGGGCCACCCCGCAGGCCACTCCGACCCTCTCGCTAATTGAGAGGGTTCCGCGAGTGAGCCCAGCCGAGGCCGCTGGATAGCGGCCACCGTGCCAGGTCTTTGGAGCGAGAGTAGCACACGGACCTGGCAAAAGCGGTACCGGCGTTGACACCGCGGAGTTTTTAGTGGTAACACCACATAACCTTACCGGTCTCCCGTAACTGGTAAGGTATCAGAAGGGATTTTCTCCGCGACAAAAAAAAAAAAAAAAAAAAGGTTAGGTTAGGTTAGGTTAGGTTAGGTTAGGTTAGGTTAGGTTAGGTTAGGTTAGGTTAGGTTAGGTTAGGTTAGGTTAGGTTAGGTTAGGTTAGGTTAGGTTAGGTTAGGTTAGGTTAGGTTAGGTTAGGTTAGGTTAGGTTAGGTTAGGTTAGGTTAGGTTAGGTTAGGTTCCCCCCCGATGTGGTTCCCCCCCGATGTGGTTCCCATCTTGTCGCGATGGGGGGGCTCAGTACCTGCGGTTGCCTCGGCCGCAGGGAAGCTAAGAGGAACCCATTGCCCGGGTTGAGGCTTAGGCCTCCCCGGGCCCGGCGGAGGCCATTCCTGGCGGGAATGGCCTGGCTGTGAGGGAAGGGGGTGACGACGACCTCCCTACCATCACAGCCGTGGTAGGGGTCGCGGGGGAAGAGGATTGTCGGTGTTTCGTTGCCGCTCGCCCTATCCTCCGCGACCAAGCGCGGCCGTGGCGCTTGGCACGGCATCGGTGGGGCCGCAGGGGAAGAGGAGTGTCGGTGTTACGTTGCCGCTCTCCCTATCCCCTGCGGCCGGCTGTGTGGGCCCCGGTCGCCGTCAGGTGGACTGGGGCAGGGCCTGCTTCCGCAGGCCCCAAATTATGAGGGCTGGTTGGACGGTGGAAACGGGATTCCATCGTCCAACGGACAGCCCTCCGGAGTGGAAGGCAGGCGCGTGTGCGTGTCAGCGCGTCTGTCCTTGGGCCAAGAGGCCAAGGCGGCGGTTACTCCGGCCCCTCTGATTCAGCAGAGGGTGCCGTGAGGCCGTTGGCGAGCCGGGGCCGCTTAAGTAGCGGCCGGCCGCGCCGGGGCTGTGGAGCATGAAGAAGCACACGGTCCCGGCCGATAGCGGCTGAGAGGTGACACCGCGGAGTTTTTAGTGGTAACACCACATAACCTTACCGGTGTCCCGTAACCGGTAAGGTATCCGAAGGGATTTTGTCCGCGTCAAAAAAAAAAAAAAAAAAGATTATCCGGTGAGACAGCAAACGCAGCAACGGGCTCCGCAGCGGACTCAGAAACAGGCTCAACAGCCCAAGCTGCGCCCCCCACGCTCAGCTGCGGTGCTCCTTAAGCTCGATCCTGATGCAGAGAAGAGAGGGATCAGTTATGCCTCTATACTGGCTCATGCCCGTCAGAGTGTAGACATCTCTGAACTGGGCATCTCCGGCGTTAGAATAAAAAAGGCGGCAACGGGTGCCCGTATACTGGAAATATCGGGTGTCGACAGGGACCAGAAGGCCAACCTACTGGCTGAAAAACTTAACGAGACCCTGGATTTGCAAGTAGTAAGCGTATCCAGGCCTCAGAAGTGCGCCGAATTGCGGGTCTTGGACCTTTGCGACTCTACGACGCTCGATGAAGTCCGCGCAGCCATAGCTCGCGATGGAAAGTGCGCTGTGAGTGATATAAAGGTGGGAGAGATAAAGGAAGATCACTCTGGCGCTCGAGTGGTGTGGGCGAGGTGTCCTGTGGCGGCTGCCAAAAAACTGACCGCGAATGGTACGCGGCTCCGGGTTGGCTGGGTGTCGGCGCAGGTAAAGCTGCTGCCAACTAGGGCCCAGTATTGCTACCGTTGCCTAGAGGCAGGTCACGTCAGCCAAACGTGCACATCGGAGGCTGACCGGAGCGCACTCTGCTACCGATGCGGAGGCCCAGGCCATAAGGCCGCGGCCTGTGATGCCACTCCCAAGTGCATTCTATGCGCAGAGAGTGGCAAACCTGCGGGCCACCGTGTCGGAAGCAAGAGCTGTCCTGCTTCCCGACCACCAAAGAGAGGAAAGCGCGTTGCGGCCGCGGCTACGGCCCAGACGCAACCTGCTCAGTCGGCGCCACATATGGACGCCGCAGAGATGGATACGGCACCCATCGTATAATTAGTATGGCCCTGCGAATACTAGAGGCGAACATCAACCACTGTGCCAGAGCCCAGGATCTTCTTTGCCAGAGCATGGCGCAGTGGTTGATCGATGTAACGGTGGTAGTAGAGCCATACTTTGTCCCGCCTAGGGAAAATTGGGTGCCAGATCTGGAGGGGCAAGTGGCTATTGTGTCGTCGGCGAACATTTCGCCTCCGTCAGATATTGTTCGTGGTCACGGATTTGTCTCGGCTCGGTTGGATGGCATGGTTGTGGTCGGGGTTTATTTCTCACCTAATCGTCCACTCTCCGAGTTCGAGGCATTCCTGGCTGAAATCGAGGTGCTTCTGCTCCGATGCCATCCCCGTCCTGTGCTCGTTGTCGGAGACCTTAACGCCCAATCACCGGCGTGGGGGTCTCCTGCAGTGGACCGACAGGGACGCGGGTATGTAGTAGAGGAGCTTCTCGTTACCGTCGGGCTGGCGGTGCTTAATCGGGGTTCAGTTCCCACTTGTGTGCGTTGGAACGGCAGCTCTATAGTGGACATTGCTTTCGCTAGTCCTTCTGTAGCGCGCCGTTCCCAGGGCTGGCTTGTGATGGAGGACGTGGAGACGCTCTCTGATCACCGTTATGTACGGTTTGATCTCTCCTCGTCCTTGGTCTCTACAGGCGGCCCACGCTGGACCCCGAGCGGGGCTGGCCCGAGGTGGCAGCTGAAGCGCCTCGACAAGGACCTTTTTCATGAGGCAGCTATAGTGCAGGATTGGTTCCGTGCGCCAGTAGACGTGGTGATAGAGGACGAGACCGAGTGGTTCCGGGGTGCCATGACTGCTATTTGCGATGCATCGATGCCCCGGTCCAGTACTCGTCCTCCCAGAAGGTGGGTGTATTGGTGGTCACCTGAGCTCTCGCAATTACGCGAAGCGTGCATAGCAGCGAGACGCCAATACGCCCGTCACCGAAGAAGGCGGCGCCGGAACGAGACTGAAGAGGCTGCCTTGCTTACAATTTTGACGGAGGCGAAATGTGCTTTAAGGGAAGCCATTGCCCAGGCGAAACAGGCGGCTAGACGGGAGTTGCTGGCAACACTCGACCGTGATCCATGGGGACGGCCATACAAGGTAATCCGTAAAAAGATTGGTTCTTATGCCGTCCCCCTGACGCAGAGTCTTCAACCGCAACTCCTTAACGAAGTAGTTGGTTGCCTGTTTCCACAGAGGGCGGAGTTTCGGCCCCCCAGTATGCTCCCACCTACGACGGCAGTACAGGGCGAGGAACGGGAAGTAATCCCCGAGATAACCCGGGGCGAGTTGGGCGCCGCTTTGTTGAAAACGCGCTCCAAAAACACCGCCCCGGGCCCTGACGGAGTGCCTGGTCGAGCTCTTGTCCTCGCTCTAAACCTAGATGGTCTGGAGGAGCGACTGAGGGGCCTTTTCAGTGCCTGTTTTGTGCAGGGAAGATTTCCTCGGGCGTGGAAGACGGGACGATTGGTCCTGCTAAGGAAGGAGGGACGACCGGCGGATTCCCCGACTGGCTTTCGTCCTCTTGTGGTGCTTGATGAGGCGGGCAAACTGCTAGAAAGAGTCACTGCAAACCGCATTATCAAGCACCTCGCAACGACTGGTCCGGACCTCGCGGATTGCCAGTACGGGTTTCGCCGTGGAAGGTCTACCATTCACGCCATCCTGAGGGTAAGGACTGTGGCGCAGGAAGCGGTTGCCCAGGGCGAGGTCGTCTTGGTGGTGTCACTCGACATCACCAACGCCTTTAACACCCTCCCTTGGGCTTGCATTATGGAGGCGCTCCAATTTCACGGAGTGCCGACATACCTGCGCCGCCTAGTTGGGGACTACCTCTCGGAGCGAAAAGTTGTCTTTCCTGCACAAAACGGGTGGAATGAGAGGCAGATGACGTGCGGTGTTCCACAGGGGTCTGTTTTGGGTCCACTCCTGTGGAACATCGGTTACGATTGGGCTCTGCGGGCGACTAATCTTCCGGGAGTCGACGTAGTGTGCTACGCCGACGACACACTCGTGGCCGCCCGCGGTGCTTCATTCCGTGACGCGTCTGTGCTCGTTACTGCGGCTGTTGCACAGGTGGTGCACCGAATCCGCCAGCTGGGCCTGGAGGTGGCATTACACAAGTCCGAGGCGCTTTGTTTTCACGGCCCTCGGCGGGCGCCGCCCCCGGGCTCTAGCATAATTGTGGGTGGAATTCAAATTGCCGTCAAGCCGACGATGCGGTACCTAGGCGTCGTCCTTGACGGCACGTGGAATTTCGGTGCTCATCTTGCGCAGATGGTGCCGCGAGCAATGGCGGTAGCTGGAGAGCTGGCGCAACTTTTGCCAAACCTGGAGGGTCCTGATGCGCCTTGCAGGCGCCTGTATATGGGGGTCGTGCGGTCCATAGCCCTGTATGGCGCCCCAGTCTGGGCAACGGCCCTGACTCGTGACGGAATCGCCCTCTTGCGAAGGCCACAGAGGACGTTAGCGAACAGGGCCATTAGGGGTTACCGTACGACCTCCTGTGAGGCAGCCTGCGTGTTGGCTGGTTCTGTGCCCTGGGATCTGGATGCGCTAGTCCTCGCATCCTTATTTGTCTGGCGCGAGGAGGAACTGGCCCGGGGACACAGACCTGCCCCTCGGGAAATAGAGGGACACAGGGATGAGTTGCGCCAGCTCGCCATTGATGAGTGGGCCCATAGGCTGGAGCAGCCCAGCTTTGGGCTCAGGACCGTTGAGGCGGTACGGCCAGTCTTGGCTCAGTGGTTGACAAGGCGGCACGGCGTCCTGACGTTCCGTCTGACCCAGATACTCACTGGACATGGTTGTTTCGGTCGGTATCTGTGTCACAGGGCGCTTCGGGAGCCAACTGCTGTCTGTCACCACTGTGACGGCTGTCTGGATGAGGACGCCCAACACACCCTAGCGGACTGCCCAGCCTGGGCGGATGAACGCGCAGAGTTGTGCGCGATTGTGTGGGACGACCTTTCACTGCCGACTGTTGTACGCCACATGGTCGACAGTGAGACGTCGTGGACAGCGGTGCAGGCCTTTGCGGAGAGCGTCATGCTCCGCAAAGAGGCGGCGGAGAGAGACCGGGAGGCAACGACTGACCTGGCCATTCGCCGCCGGCGCACAGGGCGCAGAAGGCGGGCCTATGGTCTGCAACTGCTGCCCCCATAACGAGGACCAGTCGGGCGATGGAAACGGGATTCCGTCGCTCGACAGTCATGGTCCTCCGGGTTGAAAGGCGCGTCAGTGTCAACACGCGCCTTTACCCTTAGCGGGTAGAAGTGAAGGCCGACGGGCCACCCCGCAGGCCACTCCGACCCTCTCGCTAATTGAGAGGGTTCCGCGAGTGAGCCCAGCCGAGGCCGCTGGATAGCGGCCACCGTGCCAGGTCTTTGGAGCGAGAGTAGCACACGGACCTGGCAAAAGCGGTACCGGCGTTGACACCGCGGAGTTTTTAGTGGTAACACCACATAACCTTACCGGTCTCCCGTAACTGGTAAGGTATCAGAAGGGATTTTCTCCGCGACAAAAAAAAAAAAAAAAAAAAGGTTAGGTTAGGTTAGGTTAGGTTAGGTTAGGTTAGGTTAGGTTAGGTTTTTTTTTTTTTTCTTTTTTTTTTTTTTTTTTTTTTTTTTCCTACGACCTCCAACATGATTGGAGTCTATTTTTGCCGAACAACTCTTTCATGCCAGTTCTCACTTTCATGCCTCTCGTACTTTCATTCATCATACTGACCAAGTTCATACATCATCTTATACTCTATTCGGGTGGGACTCCCGACTTTTAACTAAATGTGTGACTATCACTATTTTTATTCTTTATTTTCTTTAGGTGCAATAAGGTGGTGTCAACAAGTTTTCTTCTTTTTCTTTTTTTTACAATGTTTAAAAATAACTTATTTCTTTATTATACATTTTCTTTCTTTTTCTTAACTATATACGAATATTATACATTTCCAAATTTTTCTATGCTTATATAGGTATATACTTGTGTATTATATATTATCTTCCATCGTCTTATATATTTATTTCTATATTACATATTCTTTCTTTTACCTAATTATATTCTATTTATTTTACATTTCCATATATTCCTATACTTAAATATATTCTTATGTATTATACATTATCTTTTATATTTTACACATGTTTTATTTCAGTGTACTTTTATGAATTATAATTTTAAATATAGTTTTTACATTATTGATTTTTAATACCTATTTTTTACAATTTTAATTACATCCATGGTTGCCTTACAGTTATTTAATTACAATTTTAATAATATGTATATAGCATTTTTGATATGTATAATAATAGATTTTCCTTTTGTATATAAATTTTTGTTTTCATATTTTTATTACTTATTTACTACTTGTTAATTATATATAATTAAATATAGTTAAATAAAGCCTTATCATCACGGACTTTCATTTTTTTGGGGTATATCCCTCCCATTTTATTTACTTGTTTTGTTTGCTTAAATATTGTGTTTATTTTTATAATAATACACACATATTTTGTACAAATTCGGGGAGGGGATGCCCTGTTGTCCGGGAATGATAATACCCTCACCGACGCCCGCGCGTATGCTCGGTGAATGGCTGAGTCGTGATGGCCTGCTCTTTTCTACCTGTATAAGTCATGCAATCTATCTTTTAAATAAAAGTTGTATTGATGAGCTTAGGATGCAGGCCACCAACGACTAAGCCACCCACCAGTGGGTCTGCGCTGATTGCAAGGTCAGGAATACGCGGTTGCCGACCTTGCAATCGCGTCCCATTTCTGCCTTAACGCGCAGCCGTCGCTGAAGGCATTGTGCTCTGTGTTCCCCAGTCCTGCCTTACAACAATTGCGGCAGGAAGCCGCGGTACCCGCCTTGTGGTCAGCGCATGCCGACTTTAAGTGTGGACCCCCGCAGTGGCTGCACGAGTCCACCTCCTCGTTGCAGTATCTCCTGCTGTGGCCGTAGGCCAGGCAGCGAGAGCACTGCACGAGGGGGGACTGGTCGGCCACCCTTACGTGCTGGAGGTCCACACGGAGGGTTCCGGCAGCAACTGCCCTCCTCCATAATGCCGGAGATGTGCTAACCACTATGTGATTTACTTGCGGGTTTCGCGCCTTTTTACGATATTTAATTTGCAGGCGGCCTTCCTCCCCCTCGAGGCCGTGAAAAATTTCCGGGTTCTGCCTCCTCACCGCTCCGATGACGTCATCGTCAGTATATCTGACGCTGACGCCCCAGAGAATGAGGAGTGGGTCCCTATTTTTCACGACCTCGACGGTTAGGTTTTTGCCTGCCCCTTCTAACCTCTGCCGCAATTTTGCCCTTTCGGCCTCCGTCGCGCAACTCATCACTACCTTTTGGTCCCTCGCCTTACGCACCCGCTCTACGCGTATCCACCCGTCCTTGGCATCCACCGCCTCCCGAACCCTGTCGAGCACCTGCTCTCCCGTGTCACTCTCATCTTTCGATGTGACGACAAGGGAGAGCAGGGCCCCACGCTCAGTCGGTTTCGCCAAGGCCGGGCGGGCCGCCGCGTCTGCGTAAGACAAGGGGCCAGGCTGCTGCGTGATCATCGCCTTTATTTCATCCAGCCTCTCGGTATTTTCTTTGATCAGTCGAGCCTGCTCTTCCATCCGTTTGGTCAGAGCAGACTCGACTTGATTTGGGCTGGGTATGGCCTCAGGGGAGGTCTGGGTGCGTACACAGGGATGGTAACCTGGTGTGATATTTTCCGGGTCACAAAATTCGCCCAGGTCTATCATTTTGTCTTCTAATTGCGCTAAAATTTCCTTTATCTTATCTTTAATAGTCGTTTTCAAATTTCTCGCGGTCTCTAACTCATCTATTACTGTTTGTATGAAGTCTCTACACTCTAACAATAATGTGTTTCTTTTGTCGTCATCTATACGTTTTCTCCTGTATTTCTCCGGGACAAACGGTGTACGACTGGGGTCATTTTCCATACACCTCTTAAATCTAATTCTTTCTTCCGTCGTACATGTTAGTGGACTCGAGTCCGAAAAACTCAAACACCTTTGTGTGTCGGCGAATGTCACCGATTTAGGCGTCCCGCTGACCGCTGTCCCTTTAGATATAGGCGGAGAATGAGTTAGAGGCATGTTGAAGGCCTGCGTCAATTATAAAATAAAATAAAAATAAAAATTTCTACAAATATTTAAGTTAAATTATGAATTTTAAAAGAAGCGGTTTCTTTGGCTCTGTATAGGGGAGCCAAAGGTCGTTATAGTGTTTAAAAACAGTCAAATAAATGAATAAGTACAAATTAAAATTAAATTAAAATTAAATTAAAATTAAATTAAATTAAATTAAAATAGGTGTAGTGTCGATATACCGCTTCCTTGGTTCTGTAAAAGGGAACCAAGGGAGGTCGTTAAAACTGTAAATGTCAATGGTATATAAATTCGTATTAATAATTTAAAATTAAATAAGAGATAATTATAAATTAATTATTTAAGATCGTCGACACTATATCCTAATTTTTCTTAATCTATCTTCTAAGTTCTAAGATTAAGGTAGATAAGTCCAATAAGTCAGAACTAACCTTTGCAAAAAAGTTTCTGTCCTTAATTAACTAATTTAGATCATTAAATAGTTTAAAATTAAATTAAATTGAGCTTAAAATGAAATGATTAGGTAACGAATTCGCTAAAATATATTATAGATTTGAAATAAATAGTTAAATAAATTAGATTGAATTATATAAAAATTTCTTTGCAAAAAGAGGTCAACTCCTGTCTTTATAACGTAAAAATCTTACAAACTATTATCACAGGGGGGGTCTTATGGTAAAAAACGGGGGACAGGGGATCCCCTTTACAATATTCACGCCAATTAAAATTGAATTTAGAAAGTTTTTTATATCACAGGTATATAGTTCCTAATTTTTCTAATAGATGGCGTGACTTTGTTTACTTCTACTTTTCGGGTTTCCAAAAGGAATTTATTAAAAGTGAAGCCAGATTATTTATGCGGTAATTTTTTGAGAATTTTTAGAATTTGGAAAAAAGTGCTACCCTTATGGGAAGGGGGTAAAAACGGGATGGGAAAATCGGGGTTTTGGCCAAATTTCAGATGCTAATATTTCGGAAACTAATGATTCTAAAATTTTGAAAATTGGACAGGACCTATTTTTTTGGCCCTGTCTTTGAAGCGCGAGGGTTGTTTTGCCAAAAAACCCTTTATTTAAAAAGTGATTTTCGGGTTTCAAATTACGTAAACTACGGCCGGAAATTTGCAATGTTTTGGTAAAAACCCGATATCTCTAAAAGTAATGACTCTAAAAATCTGAAATTTGGCCAAAAGCTCGGTGAGTAGATGCACCTTGGACTTATCTACCTTTGGTAACTCCAGATCTTGGGGTTTCGTGCGTGGGCGGGTCCAAAATTCGATGATCCCAATTTTCCAGCGGAAAAGTGACCGTAGCTCCTGGTCTCCTGCTCCTAGGAACTTGATATTGGTATCGGCTGACGCGTCTTCCCGAGGCGCAGCCAGTGGTGGTATCACGACTAGCGCGCGCTCCTGGGTTTAGCCGCAAAAACGAAAAAACCGCTGGTGATGTCAGCCAGTTTTTCCGTCCCAGCGACTCGACGCGTCGCCAAAAAATTTCCAAATTTTTCACAAATGTACGAGACACTAAAACACACCTTTCCACAGTTGAAAATGGGGGGGTCACCGATCTTGTTTTCAAGAAATTCGGGTTTTAAGTTCACTTTTTGAAAATTCGTATTTTGTCCTATCTATTTTAGTTCCAAATTTATATTTTTCGTCGTAGATTTTCCTGTGACCAGGTGCGCTGGAGTCTGGAGCACGTTTTAACGTTTTATTTGTAAATGTACGTAGTCTAGTTATTTTTTGGCGATTTGTTCCGCGCACAAGGTCCCGAAAGTTAAACACTTTTTTATGTTTTAAAAATACCTAGAAAAAATCTAGGTACTTGTCACTTCACTTGCACGATAGGTATTGTTTGCGCGTATTTTTTGATATATTTTCCACAACGATATCTGCTTCCGCTCAGGAGATATTAATTTTTTAGTCGTAAAACACAGAAAACTTTGAATTTTTGAGCGCGGAGCGTTGCGGACAGTGCGCGTTCGGCTCGCCTGACGCAGCGGGACTGGGTTAGGTTAGGTTAGGTTAGGTTAGGTTAGGTTAGGTTAGGTTAGGTTAGGTTAGGTTAGGTTCCCCCCCGATGTGGTTCCCATCTTGTCGCGATGGGGGGGCTCAGTACCTGCGGTTGCCTCGGCCGCAGGGAAGCTAAGAGGAACCCATTGCCCGGGTTGAGGCTTAGGCCTCCCCGGGCCCGGCGGAGGCCATTCCTGGCGGGAATGGCCTGGCTGTGAGGGAAGGGGGTGACGACGACCTCCCTACCATCACAGCCGTGGTAGGGGTCGCGGGGGAAGAGGAGTGTCGGTGTTTCGTTGCCGCTCGCCCTATCCTCCGCGACCAAGCGCGGCCGTGGCGCTTGGCACGGCATCGGTGGGGCCGCAGGGGAAGAGGAGTGTCGGTGTTACGTTGCCGCTCTCCCTATCCCCTGCGGCCGGCTGTGTGGGCCCCGGTCGCCGTCAGGTGGACTGGGGCAGGGCCTGCTTCCGCAGGCCCCAAATTATGAGGGCTGGTTGGACGGTGGAAACGGGATTCCATCGTCCAACGGACAGCCCTCCGGAGTGGAAGGCAGGCGCGTGTGCGTGTCAGCGCGTCTGTCCTTGGGCCAAGAGGCCAAGGCGGCGGTTACTCCGGCCCCTCTGATTCAGCAGAGGGTGCCGTGAGGCCGTTGGCGAGCCGGGGCCGCTTAAGTAGCGGCCGGCCGCGCCGGGGCTGTGGAGCATGAAGAAGCACACGGTCCCGGCCGATAGCGGCTGAGAGGTGACACCGCGGAGTTTTTAGTGGTAACACCACATAACCTTACCGGTGTCCCGTAACCGGTAAGGTATCCGAAGGGATTTTCTCCGCGTCAAAAAAAAAAAAAAAAAAAAAAAAAAAAAAGGTTAGGTTAGGTTAGGTTAGGTTAGGTTAGGTTAGGTTAGGTTAGGTTAGGTTAGGTTAGGTTAGGTTCCCCCCCGATGTGGTTCCCCCCCGATGTGGTTCCCATCTTGTCGCGATGGGGGGGCTCAGTACCTGCGGTTGCCTCGGCCGCAGGGAAGCTAAGAGGAACCCATTGCCCGGGTTGAGGCTTAGGCCTCCCCGGGCCCGGCGGAGGCCATTCCTGGCGGGAATGGCCTGGCTGTGAGGGAAGGGGGTGACGACGACCTCCCTACCATCACAGCCGTGGTAGGGGTCGCGGGGGAAGAGGATTGTCGGTGTTTCGTTGCCGCTCGCCCTATCCTCCGCGACCAAGCGCGGCCGTGGCGCTTGGCACGGCATCGGTGGGGCCGCAGGGGAAGAGGAGTGTCGGTGTTACGTTGCCGCTCTCCCTATCCCCTGCGGCCGGCTGTGTGGGCCCCGGTCGCCGTCAGGTGGACTGGGGCAGGGCCTGCTTCCGCAGGCCCCAAATTATGAGGGCTGGTTGGACGGTGGAAACGGGATTCCATCGTCCAACGGACAGCCCTCCGGAGTGGAAGGCAGGCGCGTGTGCGTGTCAGCGCGTCTGTCCTTGGGCCAAGAGGCCAAGGCGGCGGTTACTCCGGCCCCTCTGATTCAGCAGAGGGTGCCGTGAGGCCGTTGGCGAGCCGGGGCCGCTTAAGTAGCGGCCGGCCGCGCCGGGGCTGTGGAGCATGAAGAAGCACACGGTCCCGGCCGATAGCGGCTGAGAGGTGACACCGCGGAGTTTTTAGTGGTAACACCACATAACCTTACCGGTGTCCCGTAACCGGTAAGGTATCCGAAGGGATTTTGTCCGCGTCAAAAAAAAAAAAAAAAAAGATTATCCGGTGAGACAGCAAACGCAGCAACGGGCTCCGCAGCGGACTCAGAAACAGGCTCAACAGCCCAAGCTGCGCCCCCCACGCTCAGCTGCGGTGCTCCTTAAGCTCGATCCTGATGCAGAGAAGAGAGGGATCAGTTATGCCTCTATACTGGCTCATGCCCGTCAGAGTGTAGACATCTCTGAACTGGGCATCTCCGGCGTTAGAATAAAAAAGGCGGCAACGGGTGCCCGTATACTGGAAATATCGGGTGTCGACAGGGACCAGAAGGCCAACCTACTGGCTGAAAAACTTAACGAGACCCTGGATTTGCAAGTAGTAAGCGTATCCAGGCCTCAGAAGTGCGCCGAATTGCGGGTCTTGGACCTTTGCGACTCTACGACGCTCGATGAAGTCCGCGCAGCCATAGCTCGCGATGGAAAGTGCGCTGTGAGTGATATAAAGGTGGGAGAGATAAAGGAAGATCACTCTGGCGCTCGAGTGGTGTGGGCGAGGTGTCCTGTGGCGGCTGCCAAAAAACTGACCGCGAATGGTACGCGGCTCCGGGTTGGCTGGGTGTCGGCGCAGGTAAAGCTGCTGCCAACTAGGGCCCAGTATTGCTACCGTTGCCTAGAGGCAGGTCACGTCAGCCAAACGTGCACATCGGAGGCTGACCGGAGCGCACTCTGCTACCGATGCGGAGGCCCAGGCCATAAGGCCGCGGCCTGTGATGCCACTCCCAAGTGCATTCTATGCGCAGAGAGTGGCAAACCTGCGGGCCACCGTGTCGGAAGCAAGAGCTGTCCTGCTTCCCGACCACCAAAGAGAGGAAAGCGCGTTGCGGCCGCGGCTACGGCCCAGACGCAACCTGCTCAGTCGGCGCCACATATGGACGCCGCAGAGATGGATACGGCACCCATCGTATAATTAGTATGGCCCTGCGAATACTAGAGGCGAACATCAACCACTGTGCCAGAGCCCAGGATCTTCTTTGCCAGAGCATGGCGCAGTGGTTGATCGATGTAACGGTGGTAGTAGAGCCATACTTTGTCCCGCCTAGGGAAAATTGGGTGCCAGATCTGGAGGGGCAAGTGGCTATTGTGTCGTCGGCGAACATTTCGCCTCCGTCAGATATTGTTCGTGGTCACGGATTTGTCTCGGCTCGGTTGGATGGCATGGTTGTGGTCGGGGTTTATTTCTCACCTAATCGTCCACTCTCCGAGTTCGAGGCATTCCTGGCTGAAATCGAGGTGCTTCTGCTCCGATGCCATCCCCGTCCTGTGCTCGTTGTCGGAGACCTTAACGCCCAATCACCGGCGTGGGGGTCTCCTGCAGTGGACCGACAGGGACGCGGGTATGTAGGTTAGGTTAGGTTAGGTTAGGTTAGGTTAGGTTAGGTTAGGTTAGGTTAGGTTATATCTCCCCCCCGATGTGGTTCCCATCTTGTCGCGATGGGGGGGCTCAGTACCTGCGGTTGCCTCGGCCGCAGGGAAGCTAAGAGGAACCCATTGCCCGGGTTGAGGCTTAGGCCTCCCCGGGCCCGGCGGAGGCCATTCCTGGCGGGAATGGCCTGGCTGTGAGGGAAGGGGGTGACGACGACCTCCCTACCATCACAGCCGTGGTAGGGGTCGCGGGGGAAGAGGAGTGTCGGTGTTTCGTTGCCGCTCGCCCTATCCTCCGCGACCAAGCGCGGCCGTGGCGCTTGGCACGGCATCGGTGGGGCCGCAGGGGAAGAGGAGTGTCGGTGTTACGTTGCCGCTCTCCCTATCCCCTGCGGCCGGCTGTGTGGGCCCCGGTCGCCGTCAGGTGGACTGGGGCAGGGCCTGCTTCCGCAGGCCCCAAATTATGAGGGCTGGTTGGACGGTGGAAACGGGATTCCATCGTCCAACGGACAGCCCTCCGGAGTGGAAGGCAGGCGCGTGTGCGTGTCAGCGCGTCTGTCCTTGGGCCAAGAGGCCAAGGCGGCGGTTACTCCGGCCCCTCTGATTCAGCAGAGGGTGCCGTGAGGCCGTTGGCGAGCCGGGGCCGCTTAAGTAGCGGCCGGCCGCGCCGGGGCTGTGGAGCATGAAGAAGCACACGGTCCCGGCCGATAGCGGCTGAGAGGTGACACCGCGGAGTTTTTAGTGGTAACACCACATAACCTTACCGGTGTCCCGTAACCGGTAAGGTATCCGAAGGGATTTTCTCCGCGTCAAAAAAAAAAAAAAAAAAAAAAAAAGGTTAGGTTATATCTCGGCCGTCTAAGAGTGCCGAGCTACTTATAACTGGGCTTGACGATTCCGTGTCTATTGAAGAAGTAAAGGCTGCAATTAGTGCAGTGGGAGGCTGCTCTAGTGATATCATCAAAACTGGAGAAATTCGAGAAGATCCCTCGGGACTACATAGATTGTGGGTGCGCTGTCCCGTAGTGGCAGCTAAAAGGATAATTTCAGCAGGAAGATTGAAGGTTGGCTGGGTCTCTGCACAAGTTAAGCTCTTGGAAACGCGGCCTATAAGATGTTACAGGTGCCTTCAAGTTGGACATATCCGAGCACAATGCTTATGTGAGAGTGATAGAAGTGCATTGTGCTTTAGGTGTGGAGGATATAATCATGTGGTGGCTCAGTGCCAAGAACCGCCACATTGCCCAATTTGTGCTGACGCAAAAAGGCCTGCGGATCACATGTTAGGCAGTAAACAGTGTAGTGCTCCGGTTTCTGTTAAACCAAGAAGGAAGGCTGGTGTGGGGACCTTGTCTTCGCAGCCCGCTGGTCCGTCTGCTGTGCAGGTGAGGGAAGAAGGGGAGTTTATGGCTGTTGGATAATATGGCTAACATCGAAGTACTACAGGTTAATGTCAACCACTGTGCCGTGGCTCAAGACCTATGGGTGCAAACCATGGCTCAGTGGTTGATTAAAATATCAATTGTGTCGGAACCATATTTTATCCCAGCCAATGAAAACTGGGTCGGAGACGAAAAAGGTGTGGTAGCGGTGGTTGTCCAGACGGCAGCTGGCTGTTTGCCTATAGGCAAGACAATTAAACGTGTTGGCTGTGTGGCTGCTCTCGTTGGCGAAATAATGGTTGTTGGTGTTTATCTGTCTCCTAATGATAGTCGCGCTGGTCTTGAACGGTCCCTTGATGTGATTGCTGATGTTATTAGAGAGTGTCATCCTCACTGTGTACTAGTTGCAGGAGATTTCAATGCCCATTCAGTAGCTTGGGGATCTCCAGAGACAGATGTGCGTGGTAGATTGGTTATGGAGTGGGCAGTGTCTATGGGGCTTGTTCTTTTAAATCGAGGGTCTGTGCCTACGTGTGTGCGTTGGCAGGGTGAGTCAATAGTGGACTTAACTTTTGCTTCTTCTGGCATTGCGCCTCACGTGGAAGCCTGGAGGGTAATCGTTGGTGTGGAGACCGGATCGGATCACCGTTATATTAGGTTCAACATTTCTTCGTCTTCTGTAGTATCTAATATGCGTAATGGAAATGAAGGCCCGCGTTGGGCTCTTAAAAGTCTTGATAGGGAAGTACTGGAAGAGGCAGCGATAGTATATAGTTGGCTGCCATCCCCAAATGAGCTTATTGATATTAACGAAGAAGCTTGTTCTTTCCGGAATATCATGACACAAATTTGTGATACGTCGATGTCTCGAGTAGGGCGGAGAGTTCCAAAAAAGCAGGTCTATTGGTGGTCTCCCGAGATTGCGCAGCTTCGAAGGCAATGTGTGATACGCGATAGGCGAGTGGAGTACCCTGCACAGAGTGGATGGCAAACATATGCAATGTCGCGGGGTGTTCCACAGGGGTCGGTTCTTGGTCCTCTTTTGTGGAACATTGGATATGACTGGGTGTTACGTGGCACAAACCTAGAAGGCGTTCAGGTAATATGCTATGCAGATGATACCCTCGTTACGGCAAGAGGTACGACATTTCGTGACGCTAGTGTTCTTGCTACAGCCGGTGTAGCTCAAATCGTAACTAGAATCAGAAGTATAGGTTTGAGAGTGGCCCTCAATAAATCTGAGGCAGTTTTGTTTCATGGCCACCGTCAAGCGCCACCAGCAGAAGCGAGTATTGCAGTAGGAGGTGTAGAAATTAAGGTGGAGCGCAAGCTGAGATATCTGGGATTGGTTCTAGATGGTCGATGGAGCTTTGTTGAACACTTCAAACAGCTAAGTCCAAAGCTTCTATCAACGGCTTCGGCCCTTGGAGGCCTTCTGCCTAATTTGGCAGGCCCAAGCGCAACTTGCCGCAGATTGTATATGGGTATAGTCCGCTCAATGGCTCTCTATGGAGCCCCAATTTGGGCTGAAAATTTAAATCGGTGTAATATTCCATGGTTGCGGAGTCCTCAACGAGTTATGGCCACCAGAATCATCAGGGGGTATTGCACAGTGTCGTACAATGCAGCGTGTGTTCTTGCAGGATCTTTGCCTTGGGACCTTGACGCTCAAGTCCTGAAATCCACTTTTTTCTGGCGGGAAGAACAGCAGTCCCGAGGTTTTAGGTTGGCCCCAAGGGAAGTTGATGCGGGGAGGGCGATACTGCGTGAGGAGGCTTTTGTGGTTTGGGAGGATAGACTCGCCAATGCCGTTTGGGGGAGGCGAATATCGGAGGCGGTGGGTCCTGTTCTTCGGCAGTGGGTGGACCGAAGGCATGGGATTCTGACTTACCGGCTCACACAGCTGCTCACCGGGCATGGTTGCTTTGGGCGGTATCTGTGTGAGAGGGCTTGTCGGGAGCCAATGCCCGAGTGTCATCACTGCAGTTGCCCATATGACACGGCGCAACACACAATTGAAGTTTGCCCTGCGTGGGATGCGGAGCGTCGAGCTCTAGTTGCGGCTGTGGGCGTAGATCTTTCCTTGCCGCAATTAATTCAGTCAATGCTAGACGGAAAGGCACAGTGGAAGGCAGCAATTGTGTTTGCCGAAACTGTTATGTTACAGAAGGAAGAAGCGGAGCGAGTTCGGGAGGACAATGCGGAGCTCGCAATGCGTCAGAGGAGACCTGGCCGAAGGAGACGAAATTTCAATCGTCTCCAACAGCCTCCATAAAAGAGGCCATGAGCGGCTGACACGGGGTTATGTCAGTCGCCCCACCTGGCTGAGCGTGCAGGCGTCCGTAGCGCTTTTAGGATGTATAAAAAAAAACAAAAATTGATGTTGAGACCGCATGGGTCAAAGCTGGCTGCGAAGGGTGGAGCATGGGAGGGAATTTCTCTACCGATCCCACGCTTCCAGTAAAACAGTTGAAGTTGGACGCAGTGTGGTTTTAGTGGGTTCGAGCCCCACACTACCACTCTCCTGTCCCCGCAGTGAGAGTGACGTGGGACGGCCATTTCCACACTTAAAAAAAAAAAAAAAAAAAAAAGGTTAGGTTAGGTTAGGTTAGGTTAGGTTAGGTTAGGTTAGGTTCCCCCCCGATGGGTTCCCGGTTTGTCGTACCGGGGGGGCTCAGTACCCGTGGTGCCGTGGAGCCACGGGGAAGCCAAGAGGAACCCGCGAGGGGGCGCTCCTGCGGTTTGCGCCAGCAGTGAGCGCCCACATTGGGGCGGCGGGGGAGTGGGAAGATCTCCCCCCACCCGGGGAGGGGCGCTCCCGCGGGCTCGGCTTCGGCCTTGAGCCTGCTGGGATGCGCCCAATGGGGCGGTGGGGGAGTGGGAAGTTCTCCCCCCACCCGGGGTGGGGCTGCCGGGAGGGGAATGTTTCATTGCTCTCCCGGCGCTTCAGGCGGGGCCACACCGCCGTGGCTGTGGTTGATGATCGGTCGCGGAGGTCAGGGAGTGTCGGTGCTACGTTGCCGCTCTCCCTGTCCTCCGCGGTCGAGTGGTGCCGCACCGCGTTTGCGGCGAGAGGTAAGCGGCGGAGCCTCACATCTTCTCCGCCGCTGGGAGCCGGTTTATCTGGCTCCCATGGGCCCACAGGCGGTGAACTGCGTGGGAGTTCGCCGCCTCTCAACTGGGCCGAGGAGGTACGGCGCGTCCGTGAGTTCCGGACGCGCCTACTTGGTGAGTGGGGGGGCGCTCAGACGCCTCCGAGGAGGGGCTGCTTCGGCGGCCAGCCGCGCCGGGGTTCGCGGTTGTATTTCCTTTCCCGTGTCCCCGGCAAAGGCGGTTAAGGTGGAACTCCGGAGGTTTTTTAGTGGGTAGGCACGTCACTCTGGCGTGGAGTCCCACATAACCCGACAGCCTCCCCCGCAGGCTGATGGGTATCCGTAACAGGGATCTTTCCTCCGTTAAAAAAAAAAAAAATAAAAAAAAAAAAAAAAAGGTTAGGTTAGGTTAGGTTAGGTTAGGTTAGGTTAGGTTAGGTTAGGTTTTTTTTTTTTTTTTTTTTTTTTTCTACACCCTCTGACTAGATCAGAGACTATTTTTTCTGTTCAACTCTTTCATACTAGTTCTCGCTTACATGCCTCTCGTACTTTCATTCATCATACTGGCCAAGTTCATACTTCATCTTTTGCTCTGACGGGTGGGACTCCCATCTATTTATCTATTTCTATTTTCTATCTGTGCTTTCTTTTGTTTCTTTATTTATTTATTTCGCTCTGGGGAAAATAACTTATTACACTGTTTCTTATTTTCTTAGTATACATACTTATATCTATCTATTTTTACATAAATTTCGTTCTATTTCCATTGCATTTACTTATCACACGTATACATTATTTCACTTATACTTATTTCTCTTTTATCACATTTATTCTTTACTTTAATTTCTATATAATTTTAATTCTATTACATTTTTCTTTTACTTTTATTCCTGTTACATTTTTATATACTTATTACATGTGTTTTCTATTATATCGTTTTGTATAATTTTTATTTTATGTACATTTTTTCTTAACTTGTTGTGTACACTTATATATATTCATAAGTAGCTTACAATAAAAATACAATTTTTTGACTTATTCTTGCCGACTATTATATTGCTGAGTTTACTATTTAGAAAAGGAACAAGCTTTTGTTTACATTTCGAGACATTTCCTTACACTTTTTATTTGCTCTTTAACCTACTTAAATGCAGCGTTCATTATTTAATAATGAGCACCTGTATTTTACTTACAGGAAATGTCTCATAATATGTTTACATAGCTTATCGCAATGCCTCCAGTCCGCACACGTGTTTGGTACGCGGCTAAATCGCGGTGCCTTTTTTCGTTTCCATTTTCAATGCAAATTGACTTTTAACAAAGTAATGTTGCATGCCTTGGGTACAGGGCACCGACGGCTTAGCCGCGCACTCATGGGCACTCTGCTGATTGCGAGGTCAGAAATACGCAGTTGCTGACCTCGCAATCGCATCCCATTTCTTTCTTAATGTGCAATCATCACTGAAAGCATTGTGACTTGCCTGGTTTATGCCCGCCTTTTTACAATTACAGCAGGTTGCTGCCGTACCCGCCTTGTGGTCTGGGCATGCCGATCTTAGGTGAGGACCTCCACAGTGGCTGCATGAGTCCCTCTCCTCGCTACAGTACCTCCTGCTGTGGCCATAGGCCAGACAGCGAGAGCACTGGACGAGGGGGGACTGATCAGCAACCCGTACTCGCTGGAGGTCCACCCGAAGTGTTCCGGCTTCAACGGCTCTCCTCCACATCTTAGGGGACGTGCTTAAGACAATGTGGCAGACTTGAGGGTTTCGTGCCTTTTTCTTGTACTTAATCTGAAGGCGGTCGTCCTCTCTGTCGAGGCCGTAAAAAACTTCAGGGTTTTGGTTCCTCACCGCTCTGAGGACGTCTTCATCACTATGTCGGATGCTGACGCCCCAGAGGATGAGGAGGGGGTCCCTGTTTTTCACGTCCTCGACAACGAGGCCCTTGCCCGCCTTTTCGATTCGGTCCCTGAGTTTTTGCCGTTCCGCCTCAGATGAACAACCCATAACCACCTTCTGATCCCGTGCCTTCCGCACCCGTTCAACTCGTACCCAGCCATCCTTGGCGTCGACCGCTTCCCGAACTTTGTCGAGCACCTGCTCCCCCGTGTCGCACACATCCGTGGATGTGACCACAAGGGACAGCAGGGCTCCACGCTCGGTCGGTCCCGCCAAGGCTGGGCGGGCCGCCACGTGTGCGTAAGTCAAGGGACCAGATTGCTGCGTTGAGACCAGATCCTTGAGCTCGCCTAGCAACCTTGTATTTTCGCCGATTAGCCGAGCCTGCTCTTCGATCTGTTTGGAGAGGGTAAGTCCGTCTGTCAGTTCACTTCCAGGCCCCCCCGGGGACGTCTGAGTGCGGATACTGGGATTGTACCCCGGGGTTATGTTCTGGGGCTCGACGTATTCAGCCAAATCACATATCTTATCATCTAGTACCTCCAGCTTTTCCTTTATCGACTCCTTTATGGTGGTCTTTAGATTTCTTGCACTTTCTAGATCCTCAGTGATTTGCCTCATAAGCTCTCTACACTCCGCGCCTATCATGTCCCTTGCGTCGTCCGTAATTCTTTTCCTTCTGTACTTTGGCGGTACAAAGGGCGTCTCATTGGGACCCACTGGTGCATGCTTATTGTACCCGACGATGCTCTCATCTGAATAATCTAGGCATCGTGGTTCGGCAAAAGATACAGACTTTGGAGTCTTGTCGTCGGATGTGGTCTCTAATTGTGGGGAGTGAACTAGCGGCATTGTCACGCTTAATGTAATAACGGTAAATAAGTTAATATTGCAATAATTAAGTAATAAATTATAAATTCAAAATATAAAAATAATTTCAGTCAGAGGGCAGCGTCAAATGAATTTAAAATTATAAACATTAAAATAATATCGTAAATAATAAAGTGTAAAACTTCCTTGGCCCTGTAAAGGGGAGCCAAGGGAATAGTCGAAAATAAGTAAAGCCGTCAATTTTTACACTAAACCTAGATGTATACACACTTAATTTAATAATTACAATATAATATAAAATAATGTGCCTTCCGGGGCCCTATACCTTCTACCTAGGTATGTTATAGGTAGGGAGGCACCTTTGTCTTAACGACTAGTCTTTAGTTAAAATATAACTTAAAATTATTTAAAATCTAAATATCAGTTCAATGTAGAGTCAAGTTTTGCAGTCCTAAATGCTGCTGCGTACGTCTATAGTTTTATACAAATAAATAATTTTACAATTAAAAATTTTTTCAGAAATTTTTTAACTGACTCTACTTGGACTCTACCTAGAGTCGGTCCAGCGACTGTATCAAAAAGCCCCCGTCGAGCTCTATCTCGCAGAAGAAACCGCGTCTTCGTAGGACGACCCAGTGACGAGTTACGGCCAGTTGAAAAAATCCAATATGGCGGACCAATATGGCCGCCGTATTTTCAAAGGGCCACAACTCCGTCAATTTTGGGCTCCCGAAACCACGGTTTCTTTCAGGGTGTTAGTCTTTGCACCCACAACAATTTCCCGCCCTTAATTTAGAAAAAATTTTTTGCCCCGGTTCCAAATTTTTCTAAGTCCAAAATTATTTTTAGGGGTAGGGGGATGAAACCCCGTCCAAATGATTCGTATAGGTACAAAGACTAACACTCCGGTTGTTAGTGTGGGGGGGGTTGAAGGGGGGGGGACCCCGTTAAAAATGTCAAAACCACCCTACGACCCCTAGTTTCCGAGATATTTCAATTACAAAGTTATTGGCACCTGGAGGAGATACCAACCTATTTTAAAACTGAATTATTTCCAAAAATATACAATCTAAATTTTTTGTCTTTGACTTATTTTGACCAAATTAGCAATTTAAATAGGAGTAAGTTACTTTGAACACGGTACCAAATTTATTTTACTGAATAATAATTTAAAAGGGAGGGGGTTGAAAAGTTGTCAACTGAATTTAGCGGTTTTTGGGTTGCCAAAAGGGTTTATTTAGGTTTTAAAATTATGAAAAAATTTAAGTATCTCTTTGAGCTAGTCCAAAATTTTTTGTAATAAAAAATTTTTTCCCAACTCGAAAGGGGGTGAATTTGGAAAATTTCAAAATTTTTAAAGATTTACTAATTTGGTCCAAATATAGCCGTGTTTGGGCTCGTTAGATAGGGCTCTTTGAGTAGAATAAAGTAGTGTACTAACTAAATACAATTCCATACAAAGTTTTCAAATTTTTTCCATAAAACACTTTTCCATACAATAATTCTATATTTTTTACTTTTTAAGGGTCAAAAATAGTCCAAACGAGAAAATTAAAAATGCTACCTTATTCTACTAATTTTTCTGCATCCAACCGCAGTCCTGGTTTCCTCCCTCCGATGATCCCGGGGGATGCACGTGTTTTCCTTGATATCTTCAAAAATTCGTATCTTCGCAACCCTTCATCCAATCTTCCTCAAATTTTTTGTCCAGGTAGGTGGTCCAAAAGGTCAATTTTAACGCCCCTAAAAATGGGGGGTTGTCGATTTAAATTTTGAGTAAAAAATTTTTTAACTTGCCAAAATGGGTTTTTTGCGGTTTCCTGGTCGGGGGGTTGTCCAAAATTTTTGAGCGATACGTCGTTGAGTTCGTCTTGCTGTGCTCTTTCAGATGACGCCTTTGAAGTTTGCCGCAATTCAATATTTCTTGGAACACGTGGAGGTTAGAATTTTAGTTTTTCGGTCATAACTTTGCAACCCTTGTTTAAAAAATTCTGGTCTTGGGGTAGTTTGTGCTACTCACGAAGACGTCCAAAACAGCAGTTCGGGTTACACGATTTCTCGCTGAAAATCTCGAACGGGAGGCTCCGAAAGGTCCGAGCACGTGGCGTTTTGCAGTTTTTGTTCGGAAAACTTTTTTCCTTGGGTTTTCACGGGAAAACTGTTTGCACCACTGGTTTTCACTGCACTCCACGAAAATTTTGGCACTTGTTTAACTAAAATCGGATCACTTTTTCTATTTTTAAGGATTTTTCGAGCGCGGAGCGGCCGATTTTCGTGGCGTTCGGGACTGCGGATCGAACGCAAACTGGGTTAGGTTAGGTTAGGTTAGGTTAGGTTAGGTTAGGTTAGGTTAGGTTAGGTTAGGTTAGGTTAGGTTAGGTTAGGTTAGGTTATAGTTAGGTTAGGTTAGGTTAGGTTAGGTTAGGTTAGGTTAGGTTAGGTTAGGTTAGGTTAGGTTAGGTTAGGTTAGGTTAGGTTAGGTTAGGTTAGGTTAGGTTTTTTTTTTTTTTTTTTTTTTTTAAATCTGCATCCTCCAACATTATTGGAGACTGTATTTTCTAAGTCTAAGTTTTTACTTACTTTTTTAAATAAAAATGAATTTTGCTATTTTGTATTTATTTTTCAAAATTCATTCTATCTTAAATTTGGGGTGTGGAGGACGGCATCCGGTGCCTGCACTCAGCTGCCGTGCTACACTCCCCAAATGAGTACGCCAAATTAAATATAAAAAAAAAATCTTTAATAATAAAAATTTGTCTACCTGGATGATATTTGTGAGATGGCATTTTCATGTAAAATGGTTTTCTTAAATGGCCGCCTTATCGCGTCCCCTTCCATCGCGGAGCAAACAGTGTCTGCGCATATGGCCTAGGGCCACGCCCAGCGCTGAACACCGCCGCCCAGCGATGGAATGGGAGCGACACCTTCATTTACGAAATATGGGACATATAGCGAGACATAATCAATTTTTTCTATTTCTTTTCAAATAGGGAAACTTATTACCTTTTTTACACTCGGGAAGTGCGACCCATCCCCGGACGCTGCTCCGCTACCCACTGTTTGGATTTCATACAAATTCTACTTTGCTTATCAAAGCGAAATTTGATGCAATATGGGGCGAAGCAGCATCCGCGGATCTGCCGCGCCGAAGGCGGACGCTAGGTTGATTGCCAGGTCAGGAATACGCTGTTCCTGACCTCGCAATCTCGTCCCACCTTCCCCTTACCACGCACTCGCTGCTGAAGGCATTGTGCCCGGTTTGCGAGCACTTTGCCCTCACGCAGTTAACGCATGAGGGCGCGGACCCCGCCTTCCAGCCTTCGCACTCCGTCTTCCGGTGTGGACCCCCGCAATGGCAGCACACGTCCTCCCCCTCCGTGCAGTACCGCCTGCTGTGGCCATAGCCCAAACAGCGCGAGCACTGCACCAAGGGGGACTGGTCGGCCACCGCCACCCGCTGGAGGTCCACCCGGAGGGTTCCGGCGTCTACAGCCCTCCCCCAAATAGCCGGAGCCACGCTGATGATTACGTGGCTGGTCTGCGGATTCCGCGCCCTCTTCCTGTACTTAATACACACTCGACTCTCCTGGTCGTCGAGGCCGCAAAAAACTTCGGGATTCTGATTCCTCAGCGCCTTAAGGATGTCCTCATCACTATTTTGTATGCGGACACCCTTAAGGACGAGGAGCGGATCCCGATTTCTCACCTCCTCGACAACCAGGCGTTTCCCACTTTTTTCCAACCGCTCCCGGACCTTCCCACGCTCTGCCTCCGACTCCAGGCTCAGGACTACTTTTTGGTCTCTGGCTTTCCGGACCCTCTCAACTCGGACCCACCCCTCCTTAGCATCGACCGCCTCCCGAATCTTATCGAGGACCTGCTCCCCCGTGTCGCTCGCGTCCTCCGACGCGACGACAAGCGAGAGCAGGGTTCCTCGTTCGGCTGATCGTGCCTTGGCTGGGCGGGCCACGACGTTGGCGTATGTCGTGTGAGTACTCGGGGGGGCCAAGCAGACACCGGTCAGCATCTGCTTGATCTCCCCGAGCATCTCCGTATTTTCCCTCAGCTGCCCTGCCTGTTCCTCCACCTTGGTGGTAAGAGCAAGCACGGCAGCCGCGTCTGTGTCCGTTTGACTCGCCTGAGCCGTTATCGGAACCACTCCCCCCTCTTTGGCAGCCACGTCGCCAGCTTTCACCAACCTGAACAGGGCTTTGATGGCCTCGATGACTCCATCCTTGATCTCAGTTTTCAAGTTCCTGGAGTCACCGATAAGCTTTCTGGCCCTGAACATGTGAGTTTTGGCCTCTGCGGTGCGGCTGCCAAAGATCGGGGCCGATGTTGGGTCCGAGCTACAATGATCTTCCGCATTTTCCTGCTCCGAGGGCGGGGAGAAATGTACGGATCTCCTCGCCCTCTTAGCAGGCCTCATCCTTTCCCCGGTCTCTTCTCGGGAGGATTGGTCGTCCAAGACGATTTCCTCTTCCCGAGCTTCCCCTTCTTCGAGGCAGACAGACTCCGAACGGCCATGCCTGTTTTTCTTTAAAATACTCTCCGGTTTAGTTGGGGATGGCGTCATTATATAAAATTAAAAGTCAAATATTTTAAATATAAATCGAGGTCAAGATTTTAAAACAATGTCAATATATATAAAATATAAAAATAAGATAAAATAAAAGAAATAAAAGAAAAGGACTGTAGGGCCTGGCCCTGTAAAAGGGGGCCAGATGTCAATGTTTTGTTAAAAAATCTATTTTTAACGGTCGTTTCACTAATTAAAATTTTTACTAAATGTACCTGTACAGTCCTTTGTCCAATGCGTCGCGTTCCGTGTGCCTCGTGAGCTTCAAGTAAAACCACGTGGCAATTTCCGGGCCGTGCCCCGAGCACCGATCGGTGACCTTCACTTGAAAAATTCACAAATCACAGACCCGGGCCGGTCCGAAAATCACCACGTGCACCCGGTTAATGGCAAAAATGGACAAAAACGGTCGACGCCCTCGAGGGATCCGGGTACCTCGGCCTTTTTTAAGCAAAAATAGCCGCCGAACCGTTTGCCACGCCTATGTAAAACACTAAAATCACTCTCACTGGCACTATACACACTTTTTCCACCGCGCCAAGCCCGCATCAACACAGTTGCACTAATTACTATTAATTTAAAAACACTACGGAGCGTTTGGGTCACTATTTCCAAATTTTTGGAATTTTTTACGCGGAGCGCACTGTGAACGCGTGTGCTCGGCGCGGGGGACGGGGGTTAGGTTAGGTTAGGTTAGGTTAGGTTAGGTTAGGTTAGGTTAGGTTAGGTTAGGTTAGGTTAGGTTAGGTTAGGTTAGGTTAGGTTAGGTTAGGTTAGGTTTTTTTTTTTTTTTTTTTTTTTTTTTTTAAATCCCACCCCCTGACATGGTCAGAGACTATGTTTTCTTTTTGTAATATTTTTACATAAATAATATATTTTTTAAATATATAAATATATGTATAATATAATAAACTAATAGATATAATATGCCAAAATTATATAATACATGTTAATACATACGTTTCGAAGTGTTCATCACGGCACCCGGCGCATGCGCGCGTTTGCCGTGCCAAACACCTCGAAAAACGACCCGACAACTGAGCGCCTACATAGATGACATCCTAACGGCAGAAAATCATGCGACATCGATTTTAGAAATCGTCACGTCTTCGTCCCAAAACGGGGCAGACTGAGCCCGGCGCCCAGTCCGAAAGTGGAAAACGCCACTAGCGGACCGGAAAACGCCCGGAAAACGCCTGCACCGCTGTGAAACGAATCCATGACGATTTGCACCAAACTAAGTAAAATACAGAAGTAGACTCAGTGTACCGCGATGGGGTGTTTTCCCTTTGTGAAAATTACAAAATTAAAATTAGTTGCCAATTTTATGCAATATTATTATTATAATAATTTGCAAAAATTTGCGATTAAAAATAAGAAAAAGGGAAAACACCCCATTGCCCTATACCCGCAATGTCTTCAGCAGGACACTTTGCTCCGATATTTGGCCGGGCCACTGTTTTGCCTCTGTTGACTCCCTTCTATAACGTTTTTGTTTTGCGTCAAAACAAAAATTTTTACAATATGGGGTCAATTTGGCAAAAGGTGGCCCGGCCACCCATCGGTGAACGCTGCTGATTGCAAGGTCAACAATACGCAGTTGCCGACCTTGCAATCGCGTCCCACTTCCTCCTCACTGGGCAGTCCTCGCTGAAGGCATTGTGATCCGACCGGTTGCCGCTTACTTTTTTGCAGTTGCGGCAACTCGCCGCAGTCCCCGCGTTGTGCTCAGCACACTCCGACTTCATGTGTGGACCTCCGCAATGGCTGCAGACGTCCTCCCCCTCCGTGCAGAACCGTCTGCTGTGGCCGTAGCCCAAGCAGCGAGAGCACTGCACGAGTGGGGACTGGTCCGCTACCCTAACTCGCTGAAGGTCCACACGGAGGAACCCGGCGTCCAGCGCCCGCCTCCAAATCGCCGGAGATACGCTGAGCACAACGTTGCTGTTGTGCGGATTCCTCGCCTTCCTTCTGTATTTTACCTGAAGCCGGTCATCCCCACTGCCGAGGCCGTGATAAACCTCTGGGTTCTGTTTCCTCACCGCTCCGATGACGTCCTCGTCGCTATAACGGACGTTGACGCCCCAGAGGATGAGGAGCGGATCCCGATTTTTCACTTCCCCGACAGTGAGGCTGCCCGCCCTCTCTAATCTCTCCCTCACCTTAGTCCTCTCTTCCTCCGACGAGCAACTCAAAATAACCTTTTGGTCCTTTGCCTTACGCACACGCTCGACCCTGACCCACCCCTCCTTGGCGTCAACCGCTTCGCGGACTTTATCGAGGACCTGCTCCCCCGTGTCGCACGCATCCTTAGATGTGACGACAAGGGACAGCAGGGCCCCCCGCTCTGCCGGTTTCGCCTTGGAGGTGCGGGCCGCCACGTCTGCGTAAGACAAAACACCAACCCCCGCCGGTTGCTGGACGATCAATCCGCGGATTTCGTCCAGCATCCGGGCGTTTTCCCTGATCAGCGCGGCTTGCTCTTCCATCTTTTTTGAAAGATCAAGCCCCGCCGACCGCTCGTCCGGAGTGTCTGCCGATTTTTCTGCCGTTATCACCGCCGGAGGCGGGCGCAACGGGGGAGGTGTTCCCCCCCGTTGCCCCGTCTCCAGAGCCCTCACCAACCCGTACAAGCGTTTCACCGCCTCAATGACTCCAAACTTAATCTCAGTTTTGAGATTTCTGGAGCCATTGAGGAGCTTCATCGCATTGGCCAGGTGGGTGTCGGCCTCGGCGGCGACATTCTCGCAGTGCGGGGGCGCTGCGGTCTCCGGGGAGTAGGCAATCTGGTCATTGAGACCCCGCTCAGAGGGCGAGGGGAAACACAAGTATCTCCTCGCCCTCTTCCTGGGCCTCTCCCTTTCAAGCTCCTCCCCAGGCGACAGCAGCGCACGGTATTCGTCCTCCGCTGCGATTATTAAGGGGAGATCATGCAGGCACTCAGGCACCGGGTGCGACGGGTAACATTTTTTGATGTCAGAAGGACAATTTATCACTTTTTCTACATTATCCATGTCAGGGGGTGGTCGTCGTTACGTTAAAATGTAAAATAAACTAATAAAATCAATTTCTCTTGGCCCTGTATAAGGGGGCCAGGTTCGTTACTTTTAAAATTGAATAAAAAATTTTTAGGGTCAAAAGATTAAAAAGTAAAACTTAGTCACAAATACGATAAAAACGGTCAGGATATAAAATTGAGTTGCAAATACTGAAATATTGACCGTTAAATTTCTAAAAATAACCTACCTAAGTACCTAAAATGCGTTGCGTTCCGTACACGTGTCTGTGATTTCCGTCTGGAAATCGTGCATACGGCGCCTTGTAAACAGGCTAGGGGTCAGATGGTAAAAATGGGACTTTAAAGTAACCGTAGCACTTACCTCCGAGACACGTGTTTAGCACCACTTTTCAAGTGGGCAGAAAATCCACTTCCAGCCGAGATTTTGTCACACTTCCACGCTCAACACTTCACCAACCACTTAAGGAACACTTTGCAACAAAAAATTTGTCACTAGGGCCAGGAAAACCCATAAAAAATATTTATTTTCCGGGAGCGGAGCGTGGACGCGTGTGCACTGCTCGGCTGACGGAACGCAACTGGGTTAGGTTAGGTTAGGTTAGGTTAGGTTAGGTTAGGTTAGGTTAGGTTAGGTTAGGTTAGGTTAGGTTAGGTTAGGTTAGGTTAGGTTAGGTTAGGTTAGGTTAGGTTAGGTTAGGTTAGGTTAGGTTAGGTTAGGTTAGGTTAGGTTAGGTTAGGTTGGGGTGCTATGGTCAGGAAACCTCCACGTTGGCTCGGTCACTTGAAAGCTTTGCTTCTCTCACTTGATCTTTTGATCCGGTGAGAGCGGCGGGCTGACAAGTGATTGGGCTGGTGCACCCTGGGCGACAGCTAATAACTCCCTACTAGTAAGGGTCTTGTTAGCTGTCGGCAAATATCCTGCCTTAGGGGGGGAAAGCGGGACTCAGCAATGGGTCTTCGCTCGTTTTGGGGTGGCCGGTAACGGCCAACGCTGCCGACGGTAACGCAGTTGGCGGCGGTTTGTCGGCGAGCTTGGTGTGTCATAATGGCACCCAGCCCGTCGTCTTTCTCGTAAACCCCTTGGATTCTCCTTGGGGAGCGAGGGGCTTGGCTTAACCGCCCGGCCCGCGAGGAAGACAACCTCTCAAAAAAATCACCCCTAATCCCAAGCGGCGGGGGCGCCGTGAGGGGATGCATGGCTGGAGGGAAGACCAGTCAATAGCGCTCCCCCCACCAGAGTACCGGCCGACCCTCTGGTGGGTTACCCCCTAGGCTTACCCGGGTACAGGGGGCACTGCCCGGGTGGACCGTTTATATCCCCCATACTCGTGGGAACAGTATATGGAGTCTAATAATAATAATAATTTCGTTTCGTTCAAAAAACCGATGACATGTGGGAGTGACCGAGAAGGTCAAAAAGAGGGTAACGACGTGATCGTTAAGGACTGGGATGAGCAGTCTGAATTCGGCTCGATGAGCTCGTTGCAAAGCTTCGACTTTGATTCGGATGGCTCCAGAGGTATGTGGCGGAAAAAGAGGCGTCATTCAAAAAGAAAAGAGGGAGGGTCTGATTCAGGCTCAAATGAGGCAACGCCGGCCAAATATATGGCTGAGAGCACAGACCCGGTGGGCACAGGCCGAGGTCGTGTAGCGACCGTGGGTCAACGTCCGGGAGGTCTGAAAAATACAAGACCGGAAATTGATGCTGCTAAACGGGCAGCGCAGCGGAGTGCTGCAGAACAAGAAATAGAGGAAAAGGCTGAGCGTGCTCGCCAAAGAAAAGTTACTAGCGGAAAGACTGTTGGCGCTGGGTCTTGTGAAAATCTGTCCAGCGAAGCACTAGTCAATCAAGTAAAAGACGCGGTAGAAATAATCCTTGATGTGGCAAAAAAGTCGAAGAGCTTAAAAGGGGGCTTTATCAAGAGCCTCAAGGATGCTTCGTCATCAATTAGCGAGGCTGTGGAGGTGATGCGTGGACGATCGGAGTCCGAGGAGACTTCGAAGCTACAGGCGGAGAATCGCCGTCTGAATGCGGAAGTGGAAGACCTCCGAAAGCAAATGATGGAGTTGCGCGCTGAAGTTTCTGCCCAAAAACGGCCAGACGAAACTTACCAACCTAGCAGCGCTCCTGTCACGCGGGCAGATTTGGAAGTTTTCGTGGCAGATCTCCTAAAGAAAACCGACTCGTTGATGGATTCCAAATTAGAGGGTATCAAGGATAGACTGCTGCCGGAGAAGCAACCAAAAACATGGAGTGAGGTGATCACCGGTTCTAGTTTTGGCATCTCTGAGCCAGCCACCGTCTCCACAGCCCCAACATCTAAACCGGCCCCAATGGTGTCGAAGGATAAGGGGAAAGGGAAAGGAAAACAAAGTAAAGAACAAGGAGTGGCTGTCACCGCAGCACAACCCAAAGCCTCAACCTCGCAGGCTCAACAACCTGCAGGTAATGGGGCAGCAGGAGCAGATGGTGAATGGACAGAGGTTGTGAAAGGCAAGCGTAAGCGAAACCAGAAAAAAAGACGGGGGGCAACACAGCCCAAAAATGATCAAGCTTTGGCAAAACAAAGTGAAGAAACAAAGAGAACGGCAACCCGAGCTGCAAAATTGCGTGGCCCAAAATCGTCGGCGGTTGTTTTGACTCTGCAACCTGAAGCAGAAAAGCGCGGCGTTACATATAAGGAGATCCTGACACAGGCTAAAAGTAAAGTAGGGCTAAGCGACCTAGATATTACGGGTCTACGCTTCCGTAGGGCGGCCACAGGTGCGGCCATGTTTGAACTTCCAGGAGCGACAAGCGCTGAAAAAGCCAATGCCTTGGCTGAAAAACTGCGGATGGCTCTCAATGAAACGGACGTGAAAGTTTCAAGGCCCGAGCTCTGTGCCAATCTTGTTATTGGCGGCCTGGATGATGCGGTTAGTAAGGAGGATGTAGTGGAGGCGATAGCTCGTGAAGGTCGGTGCTCGAAAGAGGCGATCAAGGCGGGCGAGGTTCGGTCAGACTTCACTGGAAAGGGCAGGATATTTGTCAGTTGCCCCGTTATGGCAGCAAAACCAATAATAGATGCGGGTAAGCTCAAAGTAGTCTGGGTGTCTGCAACAGTCCGATTACTGCAGGCTCAGCCCAGGCGGTGCTATCGCTGCCTGCAGAGTGGTCACATTAGGGCCCAATGTACCTCAAAGCTGGATCGCAGTAGCAACTGCTATCGTTGCGGGAAAGAAGGGCACAAAGCCGAGAATTGCGAGGCGCTGCCACATTGCTCGCTTTGCGAGCAGGCAAAACTACCGGCGGACCACAGATTGGGCAGCAGTGCATGTAAAGCGCCCATTGCTAAGAGAGACCCGAGGAGACGTGGCATGCTGGGCAAACAATCTCAACAGTCCCAGCAGCCTGCTAGCCCCATGGACACGGATGTAACCAGGGCTGAAGTGGCGGCGGAAATCGCCAGCCAATAATATGGCCCAAATCAGATTTTTACAGACGAACACGAACCACTGCCCTGCAGCCCAAGATTTGCTCATGCAAAGTCTGGCGCAGTGGTCTGTACATGTGGCAATTGTTGCGGAGCCTTATTTCGTGCCCTTGCGAGAAAATTGGATTGCGGATAACGATAGTACAGCTGTCATAGTTATTCAAAACTATGAAAGACTGACTACTGGTAAAATCATTAGAAGGTCGGGATGTGTTTCGGCTCTGTTGGGAGACATAGTGGTCGTGTCGGTTTATTTCTCCCCCAACAGACCTCTTGCGGAATTCGAGGTGTTTTTAGATGAAGTTGGCGCTGTAATTCGTCAAAATCATCCCTACCCTGTTTTGGTCGCGGGAGACTTCAACGCTCATTCCACTGCGTGGGGATCCCGTCGAGCAGATGACCGAGGGCCAGTACTTGAGGAGTGGCTATTAACGATGGGTCTCTGCATACTAAATAGGGGCACGCGCCCAACATGTGTGCGGCCGCAGGGTAGCTCCCGAGTGGACGTAACGTTCGCTTCTCCCACAGTTGCCCACCGGGTGTCGAATTGGGAGGTTGTACCAGATCTGGAGACGTTGTCGGATCATGGATATATCCGGTTCGACCTTTCGAGAGCTGCGCTCAGCCGAGCAAATGCAACAGGCAACAACTTAGGAGGTGGTCCAAGATGGACTTTAAAACACCTAAACAAAGAAGTTTTGGAAGAGGCGGCCATTGCACAAAGCTGGTTGCCGATTCCCTCTCCTTTACCGGACATTGACGATGAGGTGGTCTGGTTCCGTGAAGCTATGCAGAGCATCTGTGACGCATCAATGCCCCGGGCTGGACCACCGACCTCTAGAAAGCAAGTGTACTGGTGGTCTTCGGATATTGCTGCATTGCGTTCCACCTGCGGCGCGGCACGACGTCAGTACACACGTCAAAGAAGAAGGAGACCTCGAGACGAAGCTGCAGAAGAATCTTTACACGACGCTTACAAAGAGGCTAAAAGGGCTCTTCGAAAGGCTATTACCATTGCGAAGGCCAATTCACGTAAGGAGTTACTAAACACGCTAGACAGAGACCCGTGGGGGCGCCCATACTTGATGGCTCGGCAAAAACTGCGCGCCTGGGCTCCGCCCTTGACGGAAAGCCTCCAGCCGCAATTCCTCGACACTGTAATGTCCACTTTGTTCCCAGCTAGAGGTTCTCACTCACCTCCACCTATGGCCTGCCCTTTGGAAAGTGTGCCTACAACAGATGACATTACAGTGACGCAAGCAGAAATGGATGTAGCAATTCTTCGGCTTAAGAACAAGAAGGCTGCCCCAGGACTTGATGGTATCCCAGGCCGTGCGCTGGTTCTGACTCTTAAACATCTGGAGCCTAGACTGCGTGCACTGTTCTCAACATGCCTGGTGACCGGACGATTTCCAGATGAGTGGAAAACAGGCAAACTGGTCCTACTAAGGAAAGAGGGCCGTCCGATGGATTCGCCCTCGGCATTCAGGCCAATCGTGCTTGAGACTGAACTGGCCAAGCTTCTGGAGGCAATTGTCACGACTCGCCTTAATAAACACCTAGAAGCGGTCGGCCCTAATCTGTCGGACAACCAGTTTGGCTTCCGGAGAGGAAGGTCTACTGTTCATGCTATTTTGCGTGTGAAGACCATAGTTGACGACGCTCTGGCTCAGGGTGAGGTAGTACTGGCGTTCTCAGTAGATATAAAGAACGCCTTCAACACACTCCCCTGGGCTTGTATTCAGGCGGCACTGCAGTACCACAGGGTGCCTGTGTATCTGCAGAATATAGTGGAATCCTACCTCTCCGGAAGACAAATTCAATTCCCCGGAATAGACGGATGGCGTAATTGGATCATGTCGTGCGGTGTTCCACAGGGGTCGGTCCTCGGCCCACTCCTGTGGAACATCGGATATGACTGGGTGTTGCGTGGTGCAAACCTGGCCTCGGTCCAACTTACTTGTTATGCGGACGATACCTTAGTCACAATAAGAGGAAGATCATTTGAAGAGGCCAGTCTGAGGGCTACTGCAGGGGTGGCACAAGTCGTGCAACGTATCCGGCTGCTTGGGCTGGAGGTAGCATTGGAAAAATCGGAGGCCCTACTATTTCATGGACCCCGTAGAGGCCCCCCTCCAGGAGCGAGTATAGTGGTGGGTGGAGTCACCATCGAAGTTAAAGAGAGTATCAAATATCTTGGCCTCATGATTGACAGTCGGTGGGACTTCACCACCCACATCCAGACATTGGTGCCCAAACTAAAATCAGCGGCATTGGCATTGGGCAGCTTGCTGCCCAATATCTCAGGACCGAAATCTTCGTGCCGCCGCCTCTATGAAGGGATCGTAAGGTCGATGGCACTATATGGAGCCCCAATATGGGGTGAGATACTAAAAAAGCGAGGTATCGCCCTCCTTAATTCTTCCCAGAAAGTGTTGGCGATAAGAACTATAAGAGGATACTGTACGGTCTCATTGAACGCAGCGTGCATATTGGCGGGATCGATCCCGTGGGACATTGAAGCGAGAGCCCTCGCAGCGGTATTCAACTGGCGTGAAGAGGTGTTGGCTCGGGGACACCGGCCCGCGCCTAGAGAGGTGGAGGGGTATCGCATACAACTAAGAACGGACGCTCTGCAACTTTGGCAGCAAAGGCTAGAAAGTGCAAGTGCTGGCGTTAAGACAGTAGAGGCTGTTCGCCCAATATTACCACAGTGGGTGAACCGGAGTCATGGAGCCCTCACATTTCGTATGACGCAAATACTAACCGGTCATGGGTGCTTTGGTTTGTATTTATGTGAGAGAGCAAAGAGAGAACTGACAACAGAGTGCCACCACTGTGTTGGCGGCTTAGAAGATACGGCTGAGCACACCCTCATGGCATGTACAGCATGGGAGCGGGAGCGTGCCGAACTAACAGATGCAATTGGACCGGATCTCTCACTGCGGTCCATATTTAAGGCGATGGTCTCGTCAAGAGCGGGATGGAACGCTGTGAGAATATTCTGCGAGACAGTAATGACAACAAAAGAGACTGCTGAGCGTGAGCGTGAAGCCACGACGACGCAGGACATCCGCCGACGTAAGATGGGTCGGAGACGGCGGGATTACAACCGCAATCTACCACCATAATGAAAGCCCATGGGTGACAGACTCGGGGAAAAGTCTGTCGCCGGAGCTGGGCGCTAGAGGAAGTGTGCGCGTGTACCCGCACGCGCCTCTATGAAGGAAAACCAAAGAAGAGGAAAATAAAAAACTAAAGAAAAGAGGAACCTGGAAACAGGTAGTCGCAGCCGGTACGCAGTAGAATGCCAGACTTGATCAGGTGACCCTGCGTGCTGAGCTATATGCGACGAGAGGTACGCCATGTGGTTTTTAGTGGGTTCGAGCCCCACACTACCACTCTCCTGTCCCCGCAGTGAGAGTGGTGTGGGACGGCCATTTTCCACATGTAAAAAAAAAAAAAAAAAAAAAAAAAAAAAAGGTTAGGTTAGGTTAGGTTAGGTTAGGTTAGGTTAGGTTAGGTTAGGTTAGGTTAGGTTAGGTTAGGTTAGGTTAGGTTTTTTTTTTTTTTTTTATATTAAATGCTTGTTTCCTCCGACGAGATTGCTCGGAGACCTTTTTTAACAATTTTAGATTTTTGTTCTGTTTTGTATTTTTATGCTTTTTTGGACTACTATTTATTTCTTAGTATTACTTTCTTTGTAACTTCTTCACAGTAACATAGGAACTTATCTCTAACATTTTTATCTTGAATTATTTTACCTATATTTTCTATATTTAATTTATAATCGATTTCGTTTTCTATATTATGTCTTAGGACTGTGTGTATGGGACAATCTACCAAAACGTGTAAGATGTCTTCCTCCTTCCTCGGATCACATACGCACGATGGGTTGTCCTTGCACTTGAACCTATGCAAATACTTGGAGAACCCACCGTGCCCCGTTAACACCTGAGTTGTTATGCCGGTCGGTTTTATTTTTCTGACGGTTTTGTACGCTTCTATTGCGTCGGGGAAGAATATTTTTGTCGTGGACGCGGTTTCCTCTGATCGGTATCTATTGTTCCATTTGTCAAGCGACTCCGTGCGGATTTGTCGCTTGACAAATGAGACCGGGTATTTATCATAGTCCGCTTTCTTTTTTAACGACACTGTTGCTTTCTTGGCTAGGCTGTCTGCACGCTCGTTCTCTGCTAAACCTGCGTGTGCTTTGACCCAAAACAAAGATATTTTTTTCCTCTGAGTCAGGGCCCTCTTCAGATTATCTCTGCTCTCGACTGCCAAAGGATGGGGAGCGTTCCTGTTTGCCACTGTCTCTAGGGCTGCTCTTGAGTCACTGTATATTCCGAAGCTCTCCTCTTTACGCTTCAAGATCTCCTGCGTTGCTCTGCATATGGCAAGCAGTTCTGCCTGGTAGACTGTGCAATAGGATGGAAGAGCAAGTTTTATGGCTCGAATTTCGGAAGAGTGTTTCCAAAACGAACACGCTGCCCCAACCTTACCTTCCTTCTTGCTTCCATCTGTGTATACGCGTATTTCTTGTATGCTGTGGGCGTCTACAAGTGCTTGGTCTACCAGGCATACGAACTCTGTGCTCATATTTTCCGCTGGGTGTGGAAGCTCTGCAGTCCTTACCGGTTTTTCTACCTCCCTATCTGCCAGTGCTGGCCACGGCGTTCCTTTCTTTACTTTATACAGGGCAGCTGCCTCTTGTATCCTGAGGTCTAATGGTATCAACCCTGTCAGCACTAAGGCAGCGTTTAGTGAGACTGTCCGATAGGACTTGCAAATTTTTTGTGCAAAGCCTCTTTGTACTGCGTTGAGTTGCTTCTGGACTGTAATCTTGGAGGCAGCTTCTGACCAGACGCTAGATGCGTACATAATAATGGGCTCCACTACTGCCACGTATATTGTTCTTATAATCTCAGGACTCAGGCCCCACGTTATTTTTGCTGTTCTTGCCAGTTGTTTGTAAATGTTCAGGGCTTTGACACACACTTCACTGACATGTTTATTAAACGTTAGTTTTTTATCTATTATTAGGCCAAGTATTTTTATTTCGTCAGACAGGCCAATTTCTATCCCGCCCATGCCGAGGCGTGGTAGGTCAAATTTAAGTTTTCTGGTTATATTCATAGCCTTTGTTTTGTGTGCAGCAAAACGTAACTTATTTTTGACCCCCCACTCCTCAACGTGGGCAAGAGCGGTGTTGGCCTGCCCTTCTATTTCTATTGCTGTTTGTCCTGAGATGATAAGAACAACATCGTCCGCGAAGGCTTGAGCGAATATTTTCTTATTTTCTAGCTCGTGCAGCAAAGGGTCCAGCAGAAGATTCCAAAACATTGGCCCCCCTATCGAACCCTGCACGCAGCCTTGGTTTGTTTCCGTCTCATATTCTGCCCCTGCATATCTGACGTTAACTTTTCGTTCGTCGAGGTAGCTGTCTATAATCCTTCTTATATTTACTGGGCAATCTTTTTTCGCTAGTTCGCATTTTATAGCTGGCCACCATGCGCTGTCGAATGCGCCCTCTATGTCCAGAGATATCATCACTATTTGTTGCTTTTCTTCTAGCTTGCTCCGGATGTGTTTCATCATGTTGTAGAGGGCGCACTCGGTACTTCGCTGTGGCATAAACCCGTACTGCCTGGTACTCAGTTTTGATGCAATATGCCACCTGATTCTGCACATGATCATCTTTTCAAGTATTTTGCCCAGCACAGGAAGTAGACCTATGGGGCGATACGATTTCGGGACAGTATAGTCCTCTTTTCCGGGTTTTCGCAAAACCACTACAGTGGCTTCCTTCCACGCTTTGGGAAAGTGAGAGAGAGTCAGGCACTTGTTAGTTATTGAGAGGAATATCTCTGGGTGCTGCATAATGGCATTTTTGCAAATGTCCGCTGTAAGACCGTCCGGGCCAGGGGCTTTCTTAGGGTTAAAGCTTTCTACTGCATCACGTAGTTCTTCAAGTGTAAATGGCGGATCGCATGTCTCTCCATGTTTCCAGTCATTTATTTTTGATGCTTTTTCCCTAGTCTGCCGATGTTCCTCATTATCTCGCTCTGGTTTATCTTCTGGATAGAAGGTTGTTGCGAGTATTTTTGCTGACTCTTTTTGGTCTACAGCTGTTCCATTTTTGACCATCAGCACATCCTCTTGTCTCCGTACTGTCCTCCCTATAACCCTGTATATTCCCTCCCACATTCCCTCCCTGTCCTGTTTAGTACAAAATTCCTTCCAGCTCTCCTCTTGTGCCTTCTTGGCTTCATTCTCATATTTTTCTTTTGATTTCAGGTACTGCTCAACTACGTGTACTCTTCGGCTTGAGGCGGCGTAGGATATTCTTCGTTTCATCGTGTTCATCTCATTCTTCAGTTTTGCAAGCTCTTCATTCCACCAAGGTAAGGTGATCGTGTGTTTGTTTTTTATTTTAGGTATGGATTCTTCAGATGCTGTTGTTATTATTTGTATATATGTCTCTACTGTTTTTTCTAGCTCTTGTTTACTTTGTATATTTTCTATTGTTGTACTGTTTATATTATGGTCTATCATTAATTGCGTCACCTTCTCCCTAAATTGTTTCCAGTTAGCTTTTCTTGTATTATATCTTCTTGTAGTTCTTTTGATTTCTAATCCCTTTTCTTTTTTTGTTTTGATTTGGAAAACAATACCATTGTGGTCTGAGCATGTTAGACCTGTATCCACTTGCCATCCGTCCATATATGCCAGTAGATCAGTTGAGCAGGCCGTCACATCTACACGGCTTGTGAACCTTCTGGTGCCTCTAATGGTATCAAAAGTTGGCGTGTTTCCGGTATTTAGGACTTCGAGGTTTAATTCTTCTAGCATTCCTGCCAGTGCCTCTCCTCTATGGTCTTCCTTGTCACTTCCCCACCAGGTGCTCCATGCATTTCCATCTCCTCCTATTACTATTTTTGAGATGTTCAGACCTTTGACTGTTTTCTTTATGTGCTCTATGTAAGGTTCTATTGGTTCAGTATCTTCTAGGTAGATGGATAAAATGCCGATTTCACCCAACCCTGTTTTTGCCTTTGCTACTGCGATGTTTTCTGTTGTGTATGTTGGGCATTTTACAACCTCGAGTTCTTCGTCAAATACCACTATCGCGGCTTTGTTTATCTTCGCACTTTTCCTATCACATTGCAGTATTTTGGCTCCTCGGTACTGCCTCATCTCTCCTATAGCCCCCACATATGGTTCTTGTACGAGCGCCATTGCTAGCTTTCTTTTTCCTGCTTCTATCATGAGCTCCTGAGTGGCAAGCTGCTTTTTCTTAAGATTAGCTTGTACGATCTTATACGTTTTGGTAGTTGATGTTTCGTTTTTATATATGCAGCCGTCCTTTGCGCCCTTAGCAATAGGCTACCGTCGATCTGGCCAGATCGTCCCACTTTTGCCTCTCCGGGCACTCTCGGCTGAAGGCGTTGTGGTCTGTAGCCCGCTGCTTCGCTGCAACGCAGTTGCAGCATTTAGCGGGCTGCCTTGCTCTCCAGCTCTCACATTCTGCCCGGAGATGCGATCCGCCACAATGACTGCACGCTTCCTCAGCCTCTGTGCAGAGGCGCCTACCATGTCCATAGCCCAGGCACTTCGTGCATTGGACCAGTGGTGACTGGTCCTCTACACGGATGTGCTGTATGTCTATTCGGACCTTTTTCTGGTCAGTGGCTCTTTGCCAGATCGTCGGTGACACCCTCAAGACTACGTGGGATGTCAGAGGGTTTCTGGCCTTGCGTCGGTAACGCACCTCCATTCGGTCTTCCTCACTGTCCAGGCCCTCAAACACCCCCTCGTTCTGGTTCCTCAAGGCCCTCAGGATGTCCTCGTCAGTGTGGACCTTCAGGACTCCCTGAAGAACCAGAAGCGGGTCCTTGTTCTTGATGTCCTCGACAGTGAGGGCGACGCCCTCTCTCTGTAGTCTGCATTTCGCTTTCTCCCTCTCTTCCTTTGTCGGTTAGGTTAGGTTAGGTTAGGTTAGGTTAGGTTAGGTTAGGTTAGGTTAGGTTAGGTTAGGTTAGGTTAGGTTAGGTTAGGTTAGGTTAGGTTAGGTTAGGTTAGGTTAGGTTAGGTTAGGTTAGGTTAGGTTTTTTTTTTTTTTTTTTTTTTTTTTTTTTTTTTTTTTTTTTTTTTTTTTTTTAAAACTGCATCCTCCAACATTATTGGAGACTGTATTTTCCAAGTTAGGTTTTTACTTACAAATGTTTGAATAAAATGAATTTTGCTTTTTTGAATTGTTTTTCAAAATTCATTATATCTTAAAATTTGGGGTGTGGAGGACGGCATCCGGTGCCTGCACTCAGCTGCCGTGCTACACTCCCCAAATGAGTACGGAAATTAAATTTAAAAATCTTTCAATAATAAAAAATTTTCTACTTGGACGATATTTGTAAAATGGCATTTTCATATAAAATGGTTTTCTTAAATGGCCGCTTTATCGCGTCCCCTTCCATCGCGGAGCAGACAGTGTCCGCGCATATGGCCTAGGGCCACGCCCAGCGCTGAACACCACCGCCCAGCGATGAAATGGGAGCGACACCTTCATTTCCGAACTATGGGACATATAGCGAGAACATAATCAATTTTTCTATTTATTTTCAAATAGGAAAACTTATTATCGTTTTTACACTCGGGAAGTGCGACCCATCCCCGGACGCTGCTCCGCTACCCACTGTTTAGATTTCATACAAATTCTACTTTGCTTATCAAAGCGAAATTTGATGCAATATGGTGCGAAGCAGCATCCGCGGATCTGCCGCGCCGAAGGCGGACGCTAGGTTGATTGCCAGGTCAGGAATACGCTGTTCCTGACCTCGCAATCTCGTCCCACCTTCCCCTTACCACGCACTCGCTGCTGAAGGCATTGTGCCCGGTTTGCGAGCACTTTGCCCTCACGCAGTTAACGCATGAGGGCGCGGACCCCGCCTGCCAGCCTTCGCACTCCGTCTTCCGGTGTGGACCCCCGCAATGGCAGCACACGTCCTCCCCCTCCGTGCAGTACCGCCTGCTGTGGCCATAGCCCAAACAGCGCGAGCACTGCACCAAGGGGGACTGGTCGGCCACCGCCACCCGCTGGAGGTCCACCCGGAGGGTTCCGGCGTCTACAGCCCTCCCCCAAATAGCCGGAGCCACGCTGATGATTACGTGGCTGGTCTGCGGATTCCGCGCCCTCTTCCTGTACTTAATACACACTCGACTCTCCTGGTCGTCGAGGCCGCAAAAGACTTCGGGATTCTGATTCCTCAGCGCCTTAAGGATGTCCTCATCACTATTTTGTATGCGGACACCCTTAAGGACGAGGAGCGGATCCCGATTTCTCACCTCCTCGACCACCAGGCGTTTCCCACTTTTTTCCAACCGCTCCCGGACCTTCCCACGCTCTGCCTCCGACTCCAGGCTCAGGACCACTTTTTGGTCTCTGGCTTTCCGGACCCTCTCAACTCGGACCCACCCCTCCTTAGCATCGACCGCCTCCCGAATCTTATCGAGGACTTGCTCCCCCGTGTCGTTCGCGTCCTCCGACGCGACGACAAGCGAGAGCAGGGTTCCTCGTTCGGCTGATCGTGCCTTGGCTGGGCGGGCCGCGACGTTGGCGTATGTCGTGTGAGTACTCGGGGGGGCCAAGCAGACACCGGTCAGCATCTGCTTGATCTCCCCGAGCATCTCCGTATTTTCCCTCAGCTGCCCTGCCTGTTCCTCCACCTTGGTGGTAAGAGCAAGCACGGCAGCCGCGTCTGTGTCCGTTTGACTCGCCTGAGCCGTTATTGGAACCACTCCCCCCCCTTTGGCAGCCGCGTCGCCAGCTTTCACCAACCTGAACAGGGCCTTGATGGCCTCGATGACTCCATCCTTGATCTCAGTTTTCAAGTTCCTGGAGTCACCGATAAGCTTTCTGGCCCTGAACATGTGAGTTTTGGCCTCTGCGGTGCGGCTGCCAAAGACCGGGGCCGATATTGGGTCCGAGCTACAATGATCTTCCGCATTTTCCTGCTCCGAGGGCGGGGAGAAATGTACGGATCTCCTCGCCCTCTTAGCAGGCCTCATCCTTTCCCCGGTCTCTTCTCGGGAGGATTGGTCGTCCAAGACGATTTCCTCTTCCCGAGCTTCCCCTTCTTCGAGGCAGACAGACTCCGAACGGCCATGCCTGTTTTTCTTTAAAATACTCTCCGGTTTAGTTGGGGATGGCGTCATTATATAAAATTAAAAGTCAAATATTTTAAATATAAATCGAGGTCAAGATTTTAAAACTGGGTCAATATATATAAGATATATATATAAATAAATAAGATAAAATAAAAGAAAATAAAAGAAAAGGACTGTAGGGCCTGGCCCTGTAAAAGGGGGCCAGATGTCAATGTTTTGTTAAAAAATCTATTTTTAACGGTCGTTTCACTAATTAAAATTTTTACTTAATGTACCTGTACAGTCCTTTGTCCAATGCGTCGCGTTCCGTGTGCCTCGTGAGCTTCGAAGTAAAACCACGTGGCAATTTCCGAGCCGTGCCCCGAGCACCGATCGGTGACCTTCACTTGAAAAATTCACAAATCACAGACCCGGGCCGGTCCGAAAATCACCACGTGCACCCGGTTTATGGCAAAAATGGACAAAACGGTCGACGCCCTCGAGGGATCCGGGTACCTCGGCCTTTTTTAAGCAAAAACAGCCGCCGAACCGTTTGCCACGCCTATGAAAAACACTAAAATCACTCTCACTGGCACTATACACACTTTTTCCACCGCGCCAAGCCCGCATCAACACAGTTGCACTAAATACTATTAATTTAAAAACACTACGGAGCGTTTGGGTCACTATTTCCAAATTTTTGGAATTTTTTACGCGGAGCGCACTGTGAACGCGTGTGCTCGGCGCGGGGGACGGAACGCGACTGGGTTAGGTTAGGTTAGGTTAGCGGGCTGCCTTGCTCTCCAGCTCTCACATTCTGCCCGGAGATGCGATCCGCCACAATGACTGCACGCTTCCTCAGCCTCTGTGCAGAGGCGCCTACCATGTCCATAGCCCAGGCACTTCGTGCATTGGACCAGTGGTGACTGGTCCTCTACACGGATGTGCTGTATGTCTATTCGGACCTTTTTCTGGTCAGTGGCTCTTTGCCAGATCGTCGGTGACACCCTCAAGACTACGTGGGATGTCAGAGGGTTTCTGGCCTTGCGTCGGTAACGCACCTCCATTCGGTCTTCCTCACTGTCCAGGCCCTCAAACACCCCCTCGTTCTGGTTCCTCAAGGCCCTCAGGATGTCCTCGTCAGTGTGGACCTTCAGGACTCCCTGAAGAACCAGAAGCGGGTCCTTGTTCTTGATGTCCTCGACAGTGAGGGCGACGCCCTCTCTCTGTAGTCTGCATTTCGCTTTCTCCCTCTCTTCCTTTGTCGGTTAGGTTAGGTTAGGTTAGGTTAGGTTAGGTTAGGTTAGGTTAGGTTAGGTTAGGTTAGGTTAGGTTAGGTTAGGTTAGGTTAGGTTAGGTTAGGTTAGGTTAGGTTAGGTTAGGTTAGGTTAGGTTAGGTTAGGTTAGGTTAGGTTAGGTTAGGTTAGGTTAGGTTAGGTTAGGTTAGGTTAGGTTAGGTTAGGTTAGGTTAGGTTAGGTTAGGTTAGGTTAGGTTAGGTTAGGTTAGGTTAGGTTAGGTTAGGTTAGGTTAGGTTAGGTTTTTTTTTTTTTTTTTTTATTTTTTTTTTTTTTACTACAACCTCCAACGATATTGGAGCCTATTTTCACCGAAATACTCTTTCATGCCAGTTCTCACTTTCATGCCTCTCGTACTTTCATTCATCATACTGCCTAGTTCATTCATCATCTTTTACTCTTTCGGGTGGGACTCCCGACTTTAACTAACTCTGAGTCTGTCATCATCTTTTTATTATTTATTTTCTAGAGGGGTAATAAGGGCAGTCATTACACAAGTTTTTCCTTCTTTTCTTTTTACAGTTTTAAAATTATTTCCATATCATACATGTTTTCCTTTACTTTATTTTTACATTTTCATATCTTCCTACTCTTATATATATAAGGGTAGTCAATACATCCATTATACTTTTTATTTACAATTTTTCACATAATTATTTCTTATTTATACATTTTCTTTCTTTTCCTTAGTTATACATGTTTTGTATTTCAAATCTATTTATACTTATATTTATACTTATAATATATACATGTGTGTTATTAATTGACTTGTAAGTTTACAGTGATTTGAATATCTTTACATATTTTGTTTCATAATTTTATGCGTACATTTTACATTTTACAATTCTACCTATATAATATACATACTAATTTTAATTTCTAATAATATAAATATATAATTACTTTTAAATTTTTAATATTAATTTTCCTTTTTTATAATATCTATTGTGGTATGTATTGACACTATGTGATATGTTCATTTAACATTTTTCCTTATTCCACAGACTTTTCTAGTAGGGCATATCCCTCCCATTTGTTTACTGTGATTTTTTACTAAATATTGTGTTTATTATCTAATAGACACATATATTTGATTCGAATTTGGGGAGGGGTATACCCCGCTGTCTGGGAATGACAAGGCCTTCATCGCCGACTACACGTATGCTCGGTACACGGCTGAGTCATGATAACCGGCTCATTTCTACCTATTTTAGACATATCAATCTATCTTTTAATTAAAAGTCGTATTGAATGACCAAGGATGCCGGTTACCAACGACCGGGCCGTGCACCAGTGGGTTTGCGCTGATTGCAAGGTCAGGAATACGCGGTTGCTGACCTTGCAATCGCGTCCCATTTCTGCCTTAACGCGCAGTCACCGCTGAAGGCGTTGTGATCTTTCCTACTCATCCCTGCCTTATTGGTTAGGTTAGGTTAGGTTAGGTTAGGTTTTTTTTTTTTTTTTTTTAAAGTTGTAAAGGAAGAGTTCCTTTATACCAGTACCCCCTGCCATGAGCAGAGTCTTTGTATACATTATTTATTTTTATTACTAAATTTGTCAATTTGTGCTATGTGAATACTTATTTTTACTTTAATTTTTAACATGTTATGTTATTCGTCAATTTTCTCATTTATTTACTTATTGTCTCTATTATAAAAATCAATTATTCTCTACTTTAATTCATGAATGTCATTTCGTTATTTCTTTATATATCTATTATTACTTTTATTTGACTTATAATTATACGTACTGGTGTGTATAACTCTTTTTACTGTGTTCGAAAATCACTTGTTCTACCGATTAGTATTTAAGCTTCATTTTGGTGTATAATTTCCTATTTTCATCATAAATTACAAAATATGTGTATATCTTCTTTTAATTTCCATTTAACAGCTATTTGATTCAATTTCGACAATATTTTAAGCATTTAAATATTTTATATTTAATCATACTTAATTTGTATTTATACTATTTTTATTTTTATTTATTAGCATTTATATAGGTTACACCTGAATGATGATGACAATGCCTTTTGCCTGCAGTCACAATGCCCTCACACAGACTGTGCATATTCCTTGTGCGCGGCCAAAACGCGGTACCCTACTCTAATTACTACCCGTATTAAGTCATATCGACCTGTCTTTTATAATAAAAGTGGTGTCGAATGCCCTTGGGTGTAGGGCACCAACGACCAAGCCTCGCACGAATGGTTGCTGAGCTGATTGCAAGGTCAGGAATACGCAGTTGCCGACCTTGCAATCGCGTCCCATTTTTTTCTCAGTACACAGTCTCCGCTAAAGGCATTGTGATCTGCTCTGTCCACGCCCGCTTTCCTACAATTGCGGCAAGATGCCGCAGTACCAGCCTTGTAGTCGGCACACTCCGACTTTAGGTGTGGACCTCCGCAATGGCTGCACGAGTCCACCTCCTCGTTGCAGTACCTCCTGCTGTGGCCGTAAGCCAAACAGCGAGAGCACTGCACGAGAGGGGACTGGTCGGCTACCCTTACGTGCTGAAGGTCCACGCGGAGGGTCCCGGCATCCACTGCCTTCCTCCATAGTTTCGGCGATGTGCCGACCACAATATGGCACACCTGTGGGTTCCGCGCCTTTTTCTTATATTTGATCTGCAGGCGATCTTCCCCATTGTCGAGGCCGCAAAAAACTTCGGGGTTTTGGTTCCTCACCGCTCTGAGGACGTCATCATCACTATGTCGGATGCTGACGCCCCAGAGAATGAGGAGCGGGTCCCTGTTTTTCACGTCCTCGACAATGAGGTTCTTGCCTGCAGTCTCTATTTTCTCCCGCAATTTCTTCCTTTCATTCTCGGTAGCACAGCTCATGATTACCTTCTGATCCTTCGCTTTACGCACCCGCTCAACTCGGACCCACCCTTCCTTAGCGTCCACCGCCTCCCGAACCTTGTCGAGCACCTGCTCCCCCGTGTCGCACACATCCTTGGATGTGACGACAAGGGAAAGCAGGGCTCCCCGTTCGGTCGGTTTCGCCAAGGCTGGGCGTGCCACTGCGGCTGCGTAAGTCGAAGGACCAGACTGCTGCGTCACCAACTCCCTAATCTCCTCCAGCTTCCTTGCGTTTTCGGCGATCAGCAGGGCCTGCTCATCCATTTTTTTGGATAGGGCAAGCCCTGCCGACCGCTCGTCATCTGTGGAGGTGACTCCGGCGGGGGAGGTTTGGGTACGGGCGCACGGATGGTATCCGGGGGTTATGTTTACCGTTTCGACGAATTCGCCCATGTCGCTTATTGTGTCTGACAATATGTTTAATTTCTCCTTAATGGAATCTTTTATCGTTGTTTTAAGATTTCTTGCTGTTTCAAGTTCCTCTTCGATTTCCGTCAATAGCTTTTGGCATAGAGTTCCCATTTCGTCCCTCTTGTCGTCCGTGATTCTATTCCTTCTTTTCATAGGAGGGACATAAGGCGTGGGAATTGTCTCTTGCCCGAATTTGCTACCATACTGGGACGAGGGGGACAAAAGGGACACCCTGTGTATTTCATCACCTTCCTCGGAGTAGCTTAGACGCCGGGCAAAAGACACCGACTTTGGAGTCTTACCAGCGGGCTTCGTCTGTAGCGGGGTTCTTTCGATAGGCATGGTCGGAGATCGCGTCAATTGATTAAAATTAAAATTACAATAATTTATTTACAATTTTTTGGCCCTGTATAGAGGGGCCAAAGTCATAAGATGTATGTTTGTAAAAGTTGTAAACAGGTAAAAGGGTCAACACTATAAATATTTAAATACGTCAACTTAAAATTTAAAAGTAACAATAAAATTACAGTCTCTTGGCTCTGTAAAGGGGAGCCAAGGATCCAGCCCGTTGCAATTCCAGTATTAAATGATAATAAATAATAGCAAGTTCTAATTATATTTTAAAATTAATTATTCTGAATAATTGTTCCGTATTTGTCCAGCTGGCGTGACGCAACCGGGAGGGTGGGCGGGCAATTTTTTGCCGATTTCCTACGGGAAAGCGGCAAAAGGATGCAGGACCGCGGCCAGAACGAAGCTAGATCAATAAAAAGGGGGGTCTCGGTACAAAAAAGTGATGCCAGGTGAGTATTTATGTCGAAAATATTAAATAAATCGTGTTTTAGAAGAAATTTGGCAAAAAATCGTTAAAAAATATGTTTTTACTATACAAAATTTGTACGGAACGGTTTACTTATACAACGGGGTGTATTATCTAGCGTATGCGAACAAAAGTCGACTCAATTTGTACAAAAATTTTTGATGTTCGAACAAAATGTATGAAAAATTCGATGGTATAAGGTAACCTCGGTTTAGGTACCGTCACAGAATAAAGTCAATAAAAAATCGATATAATTCAAAAACTACTGAACCCACACTGGCAAATGGGGTGTCCAGGGATGCAGCACAGTCAGTATTACCAGAAAAAGTAAACACCGACACGGTCAAAGGGAAAAATTTGGAGATTTTAAATAAAAAGTGCTGTTTTGTATGAAGAAATTGACAATTTTGAAAGAAAAGTTAAGTTAATTTGGAAACTATTGAATCTACTGAAATAAACTATGGGAATAAAAGATGCGGCTTAACGTGTTCTAAAGGAAAAACGTAAAAGCCGATCAGTCGTTATGGGAAAATTTCGATTTTTGATCTAAAGTTTGTGAAAAAAGTTAAGTTTTGTATATTAATATGTATATTTTTATGTTTTCAGGTGCAATTTTTTGCCGATTTCCTACGGGAAAGCGGCAAAAGGATGCAGGACCGCGGCCAGAACGAAGCTAGATCAATAAAAAGGGGGGTCTCGGTACAAAAAAGTGATGCCAGGTGAGTATTTATGTCGAAAATATTAAATAAATCGTGTTTTAGAAGAAATTTGGCAAAAAATCGTTAAAAAATATGTTTTTACTATACAAAATTTGTACGGAACGGTTTACTTATACAACGGGGTGTATTATCTAGCGTATGCGAACAAAAGTCGACTCAATTTGTACAAAAATTTTTGATGTTCGAACAAAATGTATGAAAAATTCGATGGTATAAGGTAACCTCGGTTTAGGTACCGTCACAGAATAAAGTCAATAAAAAATCGATATAATTCAAAAACTACTGAACCCACACTGGCAAATGGGGTGTCCAGGGATGCAGCACAGTCAGTATTACCAGAAAAAGTAAACACCGACACGGTCAAAGGGAAAAATTTGGAGATTTTAAATAAAAAGTGCTGTTTTGTATGAAGAAATTGACAATTTTGAAAGAAAAGTTAAGTTAATTTGGAAACTATTGAATCTACTGAAATAAACTATGGGAATAAAAGATGCGGCTTAACGTGTTCTAAAGGAAAAACGTAAAAGCCGATCAGTCGTTATGGGAAAATTTCGATTTTTGATCTAAAGTTTGTGAAAAAAGTTAAGTTTTGTATATTAATATGTATATTTTTATGTTTTCAGGTGCAATTTTTTGCCGATTTCCTACGGGAAAGCGGCAAAAGGATGCAGGACCGCGGCCAGAACGAAGCTAGATCAATAAAAAGGGGGGTCTCGGTACAAAAAAGTGATGCCAGGTGAGTATTTATGTCGAAAATATTAAATAAATCGTGTTTTAGAAGAAATTTGGCAAAAAATCGTTAAAAAATATGTTTTTACTATACAAAATTTGTACGGAACGGTTTACTTATACAACGGGGTGTATTATCTAGCGTATGCGAACAAAAGTCGACTCAATTTGTACAAAAATTTTTGATGTTCGAACAAAATGTATGAAAAATTCGATGGTATAAGGTAACCTCGGTTTAGGTACCGTCACAGAATAAAGTCAATAAAAAATCGATATAATTCAAAAACTACTGAACCCACACTGGCAAATGGGGTGTCCAGGGATGCAGCACAGTCAGTATTACCAGAAAAAGTAAACACCGACACGGTCAAAGGGAAAAATTTGGAGATTTTAAATAAAAAGTGCTGTTTTGTATGAAGAAATTGACAATTTTGAAAGAAAAGTTAAGTTAATTTGGAAACTATTGAATCTACTGAAATAAACTATGGGAATAAAAGATGCGGCTTAACGTGTTCTAAAGGAAAAACGTAAAAGCCGATCAGTCGTTATGGGAAAATTTCGATTTTTGATCTAAAGTTTGTGAAAAAAGTTAAGTTTTGTATATTAATATGTATATTTTTATGTTTTCAGGTGCAATTTTTTGCCGATTTCCTACGGGAAAGCGGCAAAAGGATGCAGGACCGCGGCCAGAACGAAGCTAGATCAATAAAAAGGGGGGTCTCGGTACAAAAAAGTGATGCCAGGTGAGTATTTATGTCGAAAATATTAAATAAATCGTGTTTTAGAAGAAATTTGGCAAAAAATCGTTAAAAAATATGTTTTTACTATACAAAATTTGTACGGAACGGTTTACTTATACAACGGGGTGTATTATCTAGCGTATGCGAACAAAAGTCGACTCAATTTGTACAAAAATTTTTGATGTTCGAACAAAATGTATGAAAAATTCGATGGTATAAGGTAACCTCGGTTTAGGTACCGTCACAGAATAAAGTCAATAAAAAATCGATATAATTCAAAAACTACTGAACCCACACTGGCAAATGGGGTGTCCAGGGATGCAGCACAGTCAGTATTACCAGAAAAAGTAAACACCGACACGGTCAAAGGGAAAAATTTGGAGATTTTAAATAAAAAGTGCTGTTTTGTATGAAGAAATTGACAATTTTGAAAGAAAAGTTAAGTTAATTTGGAAACTATTGAATCTACTGAAATAAACTATGGGAATAAAAGATGCGGCTTAACGTGTTCTAAAGGAAAAACGTAAAAGCCGATCAGTCGTTATGGGAAAATTTCGATTTTTGATCTAAAGTTTGTGAAAAAAGTTAAGTTTTGTATATTAATATGTATATTTTTATGTTTTCAGGTGCAATTTTTTGCCGATTTCCTACGGGAAAGCGGCAAAAGGATGCAGGACCGCGGCCAGAACGAAGCTAGATCAATAAAAAGGGGGGTCTCGGTACAAAAAAGTGATGCCAGGTGAGTATTTATGTCGAAAATATTAAATAAATCGTGTTTTAGAAGAAATTTGGCAAAAAATCGTTAAAAAATATGTTTTTACTATACAAAATTTGTACGGAACGGTTTACTTATACAACGGGGTGTATTATCTAGCGTATGCGAACAAAAGTCGACTCAATTTGTACAAAAATTTTTGATGTTCGAACAAAATGTATGAAAAATTCGATGGTATAAGGTAACCTCGGTTTAGGTACCGTCACAGAATAAAGTCAATAAAAAATCGATATAATTCAAAAACTACTGAACCCACACTGGCAAATGGGGTGTCCAGGGATGCAGCACAGTCAGTATTACCAGAAAAAGTAAACACCGACACGGTCAAAGGGAAAAATTTGGAGATTTTAAATAAAAAGTGCTGTTTTGTATGAAGAAATTGACAATTTTGAAAGAAAAGTTAAGTTAATTTGGAAACTATTGAATCTACTGAAATAAACTATGGGAATAAAAGATGCGGCTTAACGTGTTCTAAAGGAAAAACGTAAAAGCCGATCAGTCGTTATGGGAAAATTTCGATTTTTGATCTAAAGTTTGTGAAAAAAGTTAAGTTTTGTATATTAATATGTATATTTTTATGTTTTCAGGTGCAATTTTTTGCCGATTTCCTACGGGAAAGCGGCAAAAGGATGCAGGACCGCGGCCAGAACGAAGCTAGATCAATAAAAAGGGGGGTCTCGGTACAAAAAAGTGATGCCAGGTGAGTATTTATGTCGAAAATATTAAATAAATCGTGTTTTAGAAGAAATTTGGCAAAAAATCGTTAAAAAATATGTTTTTACTATACAAAATTTGTACGGAACGGTTTACTTATACAACGGGGTGTATTATCTAGCGTATGCGAACAAAAGTCGACTCAATTTGTACAAAAATTTTTGATGTTCGAACAAAATGTATGAAAAATTCGATGGTATAAGGTAACCTCGGTTTAGGTACCGTCACAGAATAAAGTCAATAAAAAATCGATATAATTCAAAAACTACTGAACCCACACTGGCAAATGGGGTGTCCAGGGATGCAGCACAGTCAGTATTACCAGAAAAAGTAAACACCGACACGGTCAAAGGGAAAAATTTGGAGATTTTAAATAAAAAGTGCTGTTTTGTATGAAGAAATTGACAATTTTGAAAGAAAAGTTAAGTTAATTTGGAAACTATTGAATCTACTGAAATAAACTATGGGAATAAAAGATGCGGCTTAACGTGTTCTAAAGGAAAAACGTAAAAGCCGATCAGTCGTTATGGGAAAATTTCGATTTTTGATCTAAAGTTTGTGAAAAAAGTTAAGTTTTGTATATTAATATGTATATTTTTATGTTTTCAGGTGCAATTTTTTGCCGATTTCCTACGGGAAAGCGGCAAAAGGATGCAGGACCGCGGCCAGAACGAAGCTAGATCAATAAAAAGGGGGGTCTCGGTACAAAAAAGTGATGCCAGGTGAGTATTTATGTCGAAAATATTAAATAAATCGTGTTTTAGAAGAAATTTGGCAAAAAATCGTTAAAAAATATGTTTTTACTATACAAAATTTGTACGGAACGGTTTACTTATACAACGGGGTGTATTATCTAGCGTATGCGAACAAAAGTCGACTCAATTTGTACAAAAATTTTTGATGTTCGAACAAAATGTATGAAAAATTCGATGGTATAAGGTAACCTCGGTTTAGGTACCGTCACAGAATAAAGTCAATAAAAAATCGATATAATTCAAAAACTACTGAACCCACACTGGCAAATGGGGTGTCCAGGGATGCAGCACAGTCAGTATTACCAGAAAAAGTAAACACCGACACGGTCAAAGGGAAAAATTTGGAGATTTTAAATAAAAAGTGCTGTTTTGTATGAAGAAATTGACAATTTTGAAAGAAAAGTTAAGTTAATTTGGAAACTATTGAATCTACTGAAATAAACTATGGGAATAAAAGATGCGGCTTAACGTGTTCTAAAGGAAAAACGTAAAAGCCGATCAGTCGTTATGGGAAAATTTCGATTTTTGATCTAAAGTTTGTGAAAAAAGTTAAGTTTTGTATATTAATATGTATATTTTTATGTTTTCAGGTGCAATTTTTTGCCGATTTCCTACGGGAAAGCGGCAAAAGGATGCAGGACCGCGGCCAGAACGAAGCTAGATCAATAAAAAGGGGGGTCTCGGTACAAAAAAGTGATGCCAGGTGAGTATTTATGTCGAAAATATTAAATAAATCGTGTTTTAGAAGAAATTTGGCAAAAAATCGTTAAAAAATATGTTTTTACTATACAAAATTTGTACGGAACGGTTTACTTATACAACGGGGTGTATTATCTAGCGTATGCGAACAAAAGTCGACTCAATTTGTACAAAAATTTTTGATGTTCGAACAAAATGTATGAAAAATTCGATGGTATAAGGTAACCTCGGTTTAGGTACCGTCACAGAATAAAGTCAATAAAAAATCGATATAATTCAAAAACTACTGAACCCACACTGGCAAATGGGGTGTCCAGGGATGCAGCACAGTCAGTATTACCAGAAAAAGTAAACACCGACACGGTCAAAGGGAAAAATTTGGAGATTTTAAATAAAAAGTGCTGTTTTGTATGAAGAAATTGACAATTTTGAAAGAAAAGTTAAGTTAATTTGGAAACTATTGAATCTACTGAAATAAACTATGGGAATAAAAGATGCGGCTTAACGTGTTCTAAAGGAAAAACGTAAAAGCCGATCAGTCGTTATGGGAAAATTTCGATTTTTGATCTAAAGTTTGTGAAAAAAGTTAAGTTTTGTATATTAATATGTATATTTTTATGTTTTCAGGTGCAATTTTTTGCCGATTTCCTACGGGAAAGCGGCAAAAGGATGCAGGACCGCGGCCAGAACGAAGCTAGATCAATAAAAAGGGGGGTCTCGGTACAAAAAAGTGATGCCAGGTGAGTATTTATGTCGAAAATATTAAATAAATCGTGTTTTAGAAGAAATTTGGCAAAAAATCGTTAAAAAATATGTTTTTACTATACAAAATTTGTACGGAACGGTTTACTTATACAACGGGGTGTATTATCTAGCGTATGCGAACAAAAGTCGACTCAATTTGTACAAAAATTTTTGATGTTCGAACAAAATGTATGAAAAATTCGATGGTATAAGGTAACCTCGGTTTAGGTACCGTCACAGAATAAAGTCAATAAAAAATCGATATAATTCAAAAACTACTGAACCCACACTGGCAAATGGGGTGTCCAGGGATGCAGCACAGTCAGTATTACCAGAAAAAGTAAACACCGACACGGTCAAAGGGAAAAATTTGGAGATTTTAAATAAAAAGTGCTGTTTTGTATGAAGAAATTGACAATTTTGAAAGAAAAGTTAAGTTAATTTGGAAACTATTGAATCTACTGAAATAAACTATGGGAATAAAAGATGCGGCTTAACGTGTTCTAAAGGAAAAACGTAAAAGCCGATCAGTCGTTATGGGAAAATTTCGATTTTTGATCTAAAGTTTGTGAAAAAAGTTAAGTTTTGTATATTAATATGTATATTTTTATGTTTTCAGGTGCAATTTTTTGCCGATTTCCTACGGGAAAGCGGCAAAAGGATGCAGGACCGCGGCCAGAACGAAGCTAGATCAATAAAAAGGGGGGTCTCGGTACAAAAAAGTGATGCCAGGTGAGTATTTATGTCGAAAATATTAAATAAATCGTGTTTTAGAAGAAATTTGGCAAAAAATCGTTAAAAAATATGTTTTTACTATACAAAATTTGTACGGAACGGTTTACTTATACAACGGGGTGTATTATCTAGCGTATGCGAACAAAAGTCGACTCAATTTGTACAAAAATTTTTGATGTTCGAACAAAATGTATGAAAAATTCGATGGTATAAGGTAACCTCGGTTTAGGTACCGTCACAGAATAAAGTCAATAAAAAATCGATATAATTCAAAAACTACTGAACCCACACTGGCAAATGGGGTGTCCAGGGATGCAGCACAGTCAGTATTACCAGAAAAAGTAAACACCGACACGGTCAAAGGGAAAAATTTGGAGATTTTAAATAAAAAGTGCTGTTTTGTATGAAGAAATTGACAATTTTGAAAGAAAAGTTAAGTTAATTTGGAAACTATTGAATCTACTGAAATAAACTATGGGAATAAAAGATGCGGCTTAACGTGTTCTAAAGGAAAAACGTAAAAGCCGATCAGTCGTTATGGGAAAATTTCGATTTTTGATCTAAAGTTTGTGAAAAAAGTTAAGTTTTGTATATTAATATGTATATTTTTATGTTTTCAGGTGCAATTTTTTGCCGATTTCCTACGGGAAAGCGGCAAAAGGATGCAGGACCGCGGCCAGAACGAAGCTAGATCAATAAAAAGGGGGGTCTCGGTACAAAAAAGTGATGCCAGGTGAGTATTTATGTCGAAAATATTAAATAAATCGTGTTTTAGAAGAAATTTGGCAAAAAATCGTTAAAAAATATGTTTTTACTATACAAAATTTGTACGGAACGGTTTACTTATACAACGGGGTGTATTATCTAGCGTATGCGAACAAAAGTCGACTCAATTTGTACAAAAATTTTTGATGTTCGAACAAAATGTATGAAAAATTCGATGGTATAAGGTAACCTCGGTTTAGGTACCGTCACAGAATAAAGTCAATAAAAAATCGATATAATTCAAAAACTACTGAACCCACACTGGCAAATGGGGTGTCCAGGGATGCAGCACAGTCAGTATTACCAGAAAAAGTAAACACCGACACGGTCAAAGGGAAAAATTTGGAGATTTTAAATAAAAAGTGCTGTTTTGTATGAAGAAATTGACAATTTTGAAAGAAAAGTTAAGTTAATTTGGAAACTATTGAATCTACTGAAATAAACTATGGGAATAAAAGATGCGGCTTAACGTGTTCTAAAGGAAAAACGTAAAAGCCGATCAGTCGTTATGGGAAAATTTCGATTTTTGATCTAAAGTTTGTGAAAAAAGTTAAGTTTTGTATATTAATATGTATATTTTTATGTTTTCAGGTGCAATTTTTTGCCGATTTCCTACGGGAAAGCGGCAAAAGGATGCAGGACCGCGGCCAGAACGAAGCTAGATCAATAAAAAGGGGGGTCTCGGTACAAAAAAGTGATGCCAGGTGAGTATTTATGTCGAAAATATTAAATAAATCGTGTTTTAGAAGAAATTTGGCAAAAAATCGTTAAAAAATATGTTTTTACTATACAAAATTTGTACGGAACGGTTTACTTATACAACGGGGTGTATTATCTAGCGTATGCGAACAAAAGTCGACTCAATTTGTACAAAAATTTTTGATGTTCGAACAAAATGTATGAAAAATTCGATGGTATAAGGTAACCTCGGTTTAGGTACCGTCACAGAATAAAGTCAATAAAAAATCGATATAATTCAAAAACTACTGAACCCACACTGGCAAATGGGGTGTCCAGGGATGCAGCACAGTCAGTATTACCAGAAAAAGTAAACACCGACACGGTCAAAGGGAAAAATTTGGAGATTTTAAATAAAAAGTGCTGTTTTGTATGAAGAAATTGACAATTTTGAAAGAAAAGTTAAGTTAATTTGGAAACTATTGAATCTACTGAAATAAACTATGGGAATAAAAGATGCGGCTTAACGTGTTCTAAAGGAAAAACGTAAAAGCCGATCAGTCGTTATGGGAAAATTTCGATTTTTGATCTAAAGTTTGTGAAAAAAGTTAAGTTTTGTATATTAATATGTATATTTTTATGTTTTCAGGTGCAATTTTTTGCCGATTTCCTACGGGAAAGCGGCAAAAGGATGCAGGACCGCGGCCAGAACGAAGCTAGATCAATAAAAAGGGGGGTCTCGGTACAAAAAAGTGATGCCAGGTGAGTATTTATGTCGAAAATATTAAATAAATCGTGTTTTAGAAGAAATTTGGCAAAAAATCGTTAAAAAATATGTTTTTACTATACAAAATTTGTACGGAACGGTTTACTTATACAACGGGGTGTATTATCTAGCGTATGCGAACAAAAGTCGACTCAATTTGTACAAAAATTTTTGATGTTCGAACAAAATGTATGAAAAATTCGATGGTATAAGGTAACCTCGGTTTAGGTACCGTCACAGAATAAAGTCAATAAAAAATCGATATAATTCAAAAACTACTGAACCCACACTGGCAAATGGGGTGTCCAGGGATGCAGCACAGTCAGTATTACCAGAAAAAGTAAACACCGACACGGTCAAAGGGAAAAATTTGGAGATTTTAAATAAAAAGTGCTGTTTTGTATGAAGAAATTGACAATTTTGAAAGAAAAGTTAAGTTAATTTGGAAACTATTGAATCTACTGAAATAAACTATGGGAATAAAAGATGCGGCTTAACGTGTTCTAAAGGAAAAACGTAAAAGCCGATCAGTCGTTATGGGAAAATTTCGATTTTTGATCTAAAGTTTGTGAAAAAAGTTAAGTTTTGTATATTAATATGTATATTTTTATGTTTTCAGGTGCAATTTTTTGCCGATTTCCTACGGGAAAGCGGCAAAAGGATGCAGGACCGCGGCCAGAACGAAGCTAGATCAATAAAAAGGGGGGTCTCGGTACAAAAAAGTGATGCCAGGTGAGTATTTATGTCGAAAATATTAAATAAATCGTGTTTTAGAAGAAATTTGGCAAAAAATCGTTAAAAAATATGTTTTTACTATACAAAATTTGTACGGAACGGTTTACTTATACAACGGGGTGTATTATCTAGCGTATGCGAACAAAAGTCGACTCAATTTGTACAAAAATTTTTGATGTTCGAACAAAATGTATGAAAAATTCGATGGTATAAGGTAACCTCGGTTTAGGTACCGTCACAGAATAAAGTCAATAAAAAATCGATATAATTCAAAAACTACTGAACCCACACTGGCAAATGGGGTGTCCAGGGATGCAGCACAGTCAGTATTACCAGAAAAAGTAAACACCGACACGGTCAAAGGGAAAAATTTGGAGATTTTAAATAAAAAGTGCTGTTTTGTATGAAGAAATTGACAATTTTGAAAGAAAAGTTAAGTTAATTTGGAAACTATTGAATCTACTGAAATAAACTATGGGAATAAAAGATGCGGCTTAACGTGTTCTAAAGGAAAAACGTAAAAGCCGATCAGTCGTTATGGGAAAATTTCGATTTTTGATCTAAAGTTTGTGAAAAAAGTTAAGTTTTGTATATTAATATGTATATTTTTATGTTTTCAGGTGCAATTTTTTGCCGATTTCCTACGGGAAAGCGGCAAAAGGATGCAGGACCGCGGCCAGAACGAAGCTAGATCAATAAAAAGGGGGGTCTCGGTACAAAAAAGTGATGCCAGGTGAGTATTTATGTCGAAAATATTAAATAAATCGTGTTTTAGAAGAAATTTGGCAAAAAATCGTTAAAAAATATGTTTTTACTATACAAAATTTGTACGGAACGGTTTACTTATACAACGGGGTGTATTATCTAGCGTATGCGAACAAAAGTCGACTCAATTTGTACAAAAATTTTTGATGTTCGAACAAAATGTATGAAAAATTCGATGGTATAAGGTAACCTCGGTTTAGGTACCGTCACAGAATAAAGTCAATAAAAAATCGATATAATTCAAAAACTACTGAACCCACACTGGCAAATGGGGTGTCCAGGGATGCAGCACAGTCAGTATTACCAGAAAAAGTAAACACCGACACGGTCAAAGGGAAAAATTTGGAGATTTTAAATAAAAAGTGCTGTTTTGTATGAAGAAATTGACAATTTTGAAAGAAAAGTTAAGTTAATTTGGAAACTATTGAATCTACTGAAATAAACTATGGGAATAAAAGATGCGGCTTAACGTGTTCTAAAGGAAAAACGTAAAAGCCGATCAGTCGTTATGGGAAAATTTCGATTTTTGATCTAAAGTTTGTGAAAAAAGTTAAGTTTTGTATATTAATATGTATATTTTTATGTTTTCAGGTGCAATTTTTTGCCGATTTCCTACGGGAAAGCGGCAAAAGGATGCAGGACCGCGGCCAGAACGAAGCTAGATCAATAAAAAGGGGGGGTCTCGGTACAAAAAAGTGATGCCAGGTGAGTATTTATGTCGAAAATATTAAATAAATCGTGTTTTAGAAGAAATTTGGCAAAAAATCGTTAAAAAATATGTTTTTACTATACAAAATTTGTACGGAACGGTTTACTTATACAACGGGGTGTATTATCTAGCGTATGCGAACAAAAGTCGACTCAATTTGTACAAAAATTTTTGATGTTCGAACAAAATGTATGAAAAATTCGATGGTATAAGGTAACCTCGGTTTAGGTACCGTCACAGAATAAAGTCAATAAAAAATCGATATAATTCAAAAACTACTGAACCCACACTGGCAAATGGGGTGTCCAGGGATGCAGCACAGTCAGTATTACCAGAAAAAGTAAACACCGACACGGTCAAAGGGAAAAATTTGGAGATTTTAAATAAAAAGTGCTGTTTTGTATGAAGAAATTGACAATTTTGAAAGAAAAGTTAAGTTAATTTGGAAACTATTGAATCTACTGAAATAAACTATGGGAATAAAAGATGCGGCTTAACGTGTTCTAAAGGAAAAACGTAAAAGCCGATCAGTCGTTATGGGAAAATTTCGATTTTTGATCTAAAGTTTGTGAAAAAAGTTAAGTTTTGTATATTAATATGTATATTTTTATGTTTTCAGGTGCAATTTTTTGCCGATTTCCTACGGGAAAGCGGCAAAAGGATGCAGGACCGCGGCCAGAACGAAGCTAGATCAATAAAAAGGGGGGTCTCGGTACAAAAAAGTGATGCCAGGTGAGTATTTATGTCGAAAATATTAAATAAATCGTGTTTTAGAAGAAATTTGGCAAAAAATCGTTAAAAAATATGTTTTTACTATACAAAATTTGTACGGAACGGTTTACTTATACAACGGGGTGTATTATCTAGCGTATGCGAACAAAAGTCGACTCAATTTGTACAAAAATTTTTGATGTTCGAACAAAATGTATGAAAAATTCGATGGTATAAGGTAACCTCGGTTTAGGTACCGTCACAGAATAAAGTCAATAAAAAATCGATATAATTCAAAAACTACTGAACCCACACTGGCAAATGGGGTGTCCAGGGATGCAGCACAGTCAGTATTACCAGAAAAAGTAAACACCGACACGGTCAAAGGGAAAAATTTGGAGATTTTAAATAAAAAGTGCTGTTTTGTATGAAGAAATTGACAATTTTGAAAGAAAAGTTAAGTTAATTTGGAAACTATTGAATCTACTGAAATAAACTATGGGAATAAAAGATGCGGCTTAACGTGTTCTAAAGGAAAAACGTAAAAGCCGATCAGTCGTTATGGGAAAATTTCGATTTTTGATCTAAAGTTTGTGAAAAAAGTTAAGTTTTGTATATTAATATGTATATTTTTATGTTTTCAGGTGCAATTTTTTGCCGATTTCCTACGGGAAAGCGGCAAAAGGATGCAGGACCGCGGCCAGAACGAAGCTAGATCAATAAAAAGGGGGGTCTCGGTACAAAAAAGTGATGCCAGGTGAGTATTTATGTCGAAAATATTAAATAAATCGTGTTTTAGAAGAAATTTGGCAAAAAATCGTTAAAAAATATGTTTTTACTATACAAAATTTGTACGGAACGGTTTACTTATACAACGGGGTGTATTATCTAGCGTATGCGAACAAAAGTCGACTCAATTTGTACAAAAATTTTTGATGTTCGAACAAAATGTATGAAAAATTCGATGGTATAAGGTAACCTCGGTTTAGGTACCGTCACAGAATAAAGTCAATAAAAAATCGATATAATTCAAAAACTACTGAACCCACACTGGCAAATGGGGTGTCCAGGGATGCAGCACAGTCAGTATTACCAGAAAAAGTAAACACCGACACGGTCAAAGGGAAAAATTTGGAGATTTTAAATAAAAAGTGCTGTTTTGTATGAAGAAATTGACAATTTTGAAAGAAAAGTTAAGTTAATTTGGAAACTATTGAATCTACTGAAATAAACTATGGGAATAAAAGATGCGGCTTAACGTGTTCTAAAGGAAAAACGTAAAAGCCGATCAGTCGTTATGGGAAAATTTCGATTTTTGATCTAAAGTTTGTGAAAAAAGTTAAGTTTTGTATATTAATATGTATATTTTTATGTTTTCAGGTGCAATTTTTTGCCGATTTCCTACGGGAAAGCGGCAAAAGGATGCAGGACCGCGGCCAGAACGAAGCTAGATCAATAAAAAGGGGGGTCTCGGTACAAAAAAGTGATGCCAGGTGAGTATTTATGTCGAAAATATTAAATAAATCGTGTTTTAGAAGAAATTTGGCAAAAAATCGTTAAAAAATATGTTTTTACTATACAAAATTTGTACGGAACGGTTTACTTATACAACGGGGTGTATTATCTAGCGTATGCGAACAAAAGTCGACTCAATTTGTACAAAAATTTTTGATGTTCGAACAAAATGTATGAAAAATTCGATGGTATAAGGTAACCTCGGTTTAGGTACCGTCACAGAATAAAGTCAATAAAAAATCGATATAATTCAAAAACTACTGAACCCACACTGGCAAATGGGGTGTCCAGGGATGCAGCACAGTCAGTATTACCAGAAAAAGTAAACACCGACACGGTCAAAGGGAAAAATTTGGAGATTTTAAATAAAAAGTGCTGTTTTGTATGAAGAAATTGACAATTTTGAAAGAAAAGTTAAGTTAATTTGGAAACTATTGAATCTACTGAAATAAACTATGGGAATAAAAGATGCGGCTTAACGTGTTCTAAAGGAAAAACGTAAAAGCCGATCAGTCGTTATGGGAAAATTTCGATTTTTGATCTAAAGTTTGTGAAAAAAGTTAAGTTTTGTATATTAATATGTATATTTTTATGTTTTCAGGTGCAATTTTTTGCCGATTTCCTACGGGAAAGCGGCAAAAGGATGCAGGACCGCGGCCAGAACGAAGCTAGATCAATAAAAAGGGGGGTCTCGGTACAAAAAAGTGATGCCAGGTGAGTATTTATGTCGAAAATATTAAATAAATCGTGTTTTAGAAGAAATTTGGCAAAAAATCGTTAAAAAATATGTTTTTACTATACAAAATTTGTACGGAACGGTTTACTTATACAACGGGGTGTATTATCTAGCGTATGCGAACAAAAGTCGACTCAATTTGTACAAAAATTTTTGATGTTCGAACAAAATGTATGAAAAATTCGATGGTATAAGGTAACCTCGGTTTAGGTACCGTCACAGAATAAAGTCAATAAAAAATCGATATAATTCAAAAACTACTGAACCCACACTGGCAAATGGGGTGTCCAGGGATGCAGCACAGTCAGTATTACCAGAAAAAGTAAACACCGACACGGTCAAAGGGAAAAATTTGGAGATTTTAAATAAAAAGTGCTGTTTTGTATGAAGAAATTGACAATTTTGAAAGAAAAGTTAAGTTAATTTGGAAACTATTGAATCTACTGAAATAAACTATGGGAATAAAAGATGCGGCTTAACGTGTTCTAAAGGAAAAACGTAAAAGCCGATCAGTCGTTATGGGAAAATTTCGATTTTTGATCTAAAGTTTGTGAAAAAAGTTAAGTTTTGTATATTAATATGTATATTTTTATGTTTTCAGGTGCAATTTTTTGCCGATTTCCTACGGGGAAAGCGGCAAAAGGATGCAGGACCGCGGCCAGAACGAAGCTAGATCAATAAAAAGGGGGGTCTCGGTACAAAAAAGTGATGCCAGGTGAGTATTTATGTCGAAAATATTAAATAAATCGTGTTTTAGAAGAAATTTGGCAAAAAATCGTTAAAAAATATGTTTTTACTATACAAAATTTGTACGGAACGGTTTACTTATACAACGGGGTGTATTATCTAGCGTATGCGAACAAAAGTCGACTCAATTTGTACAAAAATTTTTGATGTTCGAACAAAATGTATGAAAAATTCGATGGTATAAGGTAACCTCGGTTTAGGTACCGTCACAGAATAAAGTCAATAAAAAATCGATATAATTCAAAAACTACTGAACCCACACTGGCAAATGGGGTGTCCAGGGATGCAGCACAGTCAGTATTACCAGAAAAAGTAAACACCGACACGGTCAAAGGGAAAAATTTGGAGATTTTAAATAAAAAGTGCTGTTTTGTATGAAGAAATTGACAATTTTGAAAGAAAAGTTAAGTTAATTTGGAAACTATTGAATCTACTGAAATAAACTATGGGAATAAAAGATGCGGCTTAACGTGTTCTAAAGGAAAAACGTAAAAGCCGATCAGTCGTTATGGGAAAATTTCGATTTTTGATCTAAAGTTTG